>OY998271.1:51109184-52359184 GCA_963922045.1 Persicaria maculosa | reverse complement strand
TGTTGGATTTTTTTTATTTATTTTTTTTTTGTTGTTGTTTTGGGTAAGATGGATATGAACGAGTGTGATTGAAGTGATCCTTATATAGAGGTTAATTTTACCACGAGGAACCGTTGGTAAAGAGTCATTTTTTACCACGGATCTTTCCAAATTTGATTTGGAGACATATATGCATTTGGCAGTTGCCTTGTGGGTGTCAGTGTGTGGGGATATGGATGCACGTACAGATACTCTAGAAGGTGGTGACGCAAGTGCTTTCGAAATGAATGGATCCCATCCCATGCATTTTCGAGATTTGAAATTAACCACATAGGTTTTGCACAACTTAATATAAATAATACGGAGTATATATGATTTCTTTACATACTCCGTAGTTATCTTGATAAAGAAATTAATTTACATTAATCCTCCTAATTAATTATTTACATAAATAATGCGATATGCTTACTTAAAAGTCTCTCCTTGAACAAGTAGAAAGTGGAATGTGTAACTTGTAGGGTGTTATTCGAGCCGAACGAGTCGAATTTAACATGTTCAAACTTGGTTCATTTGTTGCTCGAGTCAAGTTGAACATAATTTTTAAACGAGCTAATTTCTTTTTTTATCAAGATTGGCTTGTTTAGAAAATGAATAAGTTCGAGTCGAACTTTTTTCGAGTTGTGAGCAGTTCTACTTGGTCATAACATATTAACTTAAAAAAAAATTAGAAATCTCATTAATTCGAGGTTAAAATCGAACGAGCCGAGCTTTCAACCGAGTTTAAAATCATGTTCAGACTCGATTTGTTTAGGTAAGCGAATGTGCTCAAGTCGAACATTTTTCGAGTCTAGTTCGAACTATTCAGTTCATATAATAGTCCTCGTAACTTGTTAAATTCATTAAACTAGGTTATTCTCTTCTTTTTTTTCAAGCCAATAACCAAAGGAATCAGGATAACTAGCTCTAGCTTGTATATGTAGATGATATTTTACTTAACCAGTAATGATGAAACAGCTATCATTAATTAACACCAAGCAGTAACTTCATCAAGCATTCACTAGTTCAAGGATTTTGGTCAAGTCATATAATTTTTGGGCATAAATCTCAAGATCGTCCTGAGGAATGATCATTCATCAAAGGAATACATCGTTGTTATTATTATTGTGTTGCTTTGGCTGAAATTTACTATCGCACATTGCTAATCCCGTATTTTTTTTTTCAAAAATATGTGATGATAATCACTTTAAATATCAACCGACTTTACGCATATATATCAAATTTTTTCTCCCTCTTGCAGATCTCACAAATATCAAAGTTATCCATATATAGAAACTCATAACTCATATCGATGTAAGCGTAATCCATTGGATTTTTTTTGTTTTTGTTTTTCTTTTTGATAATAAAGATGGATATCAACAAACAAGTGATTGAAACGATCCTTGTATAGAGGGGATTGAAGGGAGTCTATATATACATTAAAATATTTGAGGAGATTCGATAACATATTACTTAATCTCTCGAGAGGCCAACAATGGCAGTCGAACTAACCTCCATGAAAACAAAATAAATAGAAAAATAGAAAAAAAAATACAAACGTAACAGTAGGTAAATCCCCATACAAAAAGTGAAGGCGCAAACTCGTCTAGGTATATATGCTACTTCAAGATATATGCATTACTTAATTATTTTTTAGTATTATTTCATTTTATTTAAAAAATTATATTTATGTTCCATGTACATTATATATTTATAAATTTTTATCATAAAAACATATATTTTAAAAAATGTACATAATTAAAAGATCAACTAGTACAATCCCCGCGCCATGGCGCGATTTTTTAATAAATAAATTTAATAATATAACACATTAATATTATAAAATATCAATAAAATTAGGATAACATAATGAAAGTAGACTTGAAATCTTTAAGAAAATGGTGAAAAGGTTTATCATAAAGTTAGGCTTCATCAAAAGGTTTTTAATTAAGATATATTATATATTGATATAGATTATTATTATTATTATTATTATTATTATTATTATTATTATTATAGTAAAAATATATTACACAAAGTTGGTTGGAAGCCTCGTAACAAATTGGGCTCCAACGCCTTTCTGGATAGTAAAACCAACTCTATGAAAGATAAAATCGCCCTTTAACAGACCCACTGTCATGATGCTCAGAGTTAGGGGAGTTATTCGAGCCGAGTTTGGTATGTTCAAGCTTGCCTCGAATGGGAGACGAGACAAGTCGAGCTCGAGCCTAAAATTTATACGAGCTTTTTTTGGCGTTCAAGCTCGGCTTCAAGCCCAATTACATGCTCGAGCTCGGCTTGATAGGCTCGTTCAAGCTGAACGAATGAGCTTAAGCTCGTTCAGGCTCGTTGCCCAAGCTCGTTCGTTCATGCTTGATAGGCTCTTTTGATCTGTTCAAGCTCGATAGGCTCGTTTGAGCTATTCATCTACAAAGAAATTTGTTCAACTTGTATATAGTTTGAAATCAAAATGAACCATATATATTTACATAAAGAAAAGCATAAAATATAATTTCGATGGATTTTACAATTACATTACAAGCACAAAGACTAAAATTAAAATTAAAGCTTGCAGAAGTTCAATCTTGCAGTTTGGTTCCTCTTTTTCTAGTCAAGCTCCTCTTTTCTACTTGATTCCTCTTCTTCTATTTAAGCTCCTCTTTTCTACTTGATTCTACAAGTGAGACATTGTCCTACTCATAACAACAACAAAAAAATATCATTCACCTATAAGATAATGCCAATAAAAAAAATATCATTCACATATAAGATAATGCCAATGTAATGCAAATGAGAATAGTTGTAAAGCAAGATTAATATACAAATTGTAGATGGAGGCAAAAGAGATTTGGGATCGCTGGAGTTGTCTGATCAAGAGGAAAAAAAATGTAGATGAAAGTGATGAAGACAATGAAGATGTATTTGGAAATTTAAAATTAGTAAAAATTCAAATGGAACTTGAATATCTCTCACAAAATTCATTCATTCATCTATATAATAATAATGAGCATTCGATCTCAAAATTGCACAAATTAAAACCAACAATTCATTCATTTAACTATATAATAATGAGCATTCGATCCCAAAATTTCTAGAATATTGAGATTTTAATAAAAGTAAAAATGATTAGGGAAGATTGTGGCCACCCATGGCCATGGGGACAGAATTTGAAGTTTGTTGCAGAGTTGAGATAGAACCCCTAAATTGAGACAAAAGAATCAATAAAAATCAAGGAAGATAGAAATCAATTTCAGCAAAAATGGGTTTAAAGGAGAATACATACCTTTCACTTTCACTCTCAAAGTTAATGCCGAGGAGAGCTGATATTCGATTTAGGAATCCAGAGTCGCAAGGAAAGAGAAGGCGACAGGGTGCCGGAAGTCATCAACAGAGAGATCTCTTTCTCAAATCTGATATCTGAGATCTCTTGGAAAGCAAGCAGGTTGAGAAGATCTGAGATCTCTTTCTAAGATATGAGATCTGAGACTTCTTGGCCAGCGGCGAAGCCGAGAGCCGGAAGGAACCAAGGGATTAAGGTTCGAGGGAGCACAATGCAAAGAGGAGCAGATCTGAGATCTATTTCTCGCCGGAACAGGAGGGAAGTTCGAGGGAGCGTTGCCAAAGTTCTCCACGAACAGGAGCGCGGCGTAAAGAGGGGCATATCTGGGTTGTTGAAGGACGTCGAGGAGGAAGTAAGGGGTACAACGCTCGAACGAATCCAAGAGAACTGGAGAAAGAGGGAGGCAGGAGCGTCTTTCACTCTTCCTCATATATATCTCATGTTACCTAGGGGCAATTTCGGAAATTAAGACATGTCGAGCTTTCGGACTCGGCTCGGGCTCGGCTCAAGCTCAGCTCGAGCTCACGTCGAGCTTAAAATATTGTTCGAACTCGGCTTGTTAAACGTATTCGAACGAGCCGAGCCCGAGCCGTTCGGCTCAGATAACAACCCTACTCAGAGTATTTCCGTTTACTCTCAAAGACACTGCAAATGAATGGCTCTACCTCTATGAAGAAAGCATTTATGAACAAGTACTTTCCAGCAACTAGACGCAGCAAAGTCAAGAAGAAGATATCCAGTATCGAGCAATCTCCAGCAGAATCACTATATGAGTACGTTGAACGCTTTAACAAGCTCAAAGCTAGCTGCCCGCATCATGGGATCGCGGAGGATGACCTTGTTCTCTACCTCTATGAAGGTTTGTTGAATGCAGAGCAAGGAGTAATCAAAGCGACTAGCGGATGAGATGTTTTGGATAAAACTCCAACCGAGGTGATGAAAATTTTTGAAGACCTTGCTAACGCCTCACAACAATATGGAAGGACACAAGGAGTTCGAGGAATACACCACGTTAAGAATGCAAACTTCAGTCCTATCTCGCAGGATGAGATTAGTAAGGTGATAGAACTGGTGAAAGCATAGCGACTCATGTTACTCAACCACCGGTCAGACCCTGCGGAGTATTGAATTATGGAGACTGTGATTTGCTTTTAGGTTGTGATTTGCTTTTAGGTGGGGATTGGATGAAAGGCCCCAATGCAATTTAACTATGAAAAAAATGCAAATATCTTTCATGAAATGTGGGAAATAGATTACGCTTAAAGGGTTGATAAAGGAAGCAAATGTCAAAATGAACACATGGAAACAACTGCAAAGGGAGTTTAGGAGAAAAAAACAATTATGGGGGCTGGGAGTAGCTCACGTATGTAAGTTAGTGGTTCGAAAGATAAGTCTGAACGACATTGTGAAGGGGTTAGACAAATTCAACAGAGTCGGGGAGGGACCAAAAGACCTACCACAAGAACAAGGGCATGAGCGTAGCCTCAAATGGAAGGAAAGGGCAATGCCAACCCAAGCTCTTCCTCTCCTCTCCTCTTCACCACTTGCCGTTGCCTATCGACCACGAATCTCCTGCCTCCATCGCCACCCCCGCCATTCGTCGGCCTTCCTCTTCACCCTCATCCGCACCACTTCCGCCACCACATCGCCACCGCCCTTCCTACACATCGTCCCACTCCTCAGCATCCCTTGATCAGCCTCTTATGACTTCCGAGAGATCACCCGGCCACCACCGCCTCTTTTTCACAAATTTCCCACGCGCTAGCCATCAAGGAGGATGAGTTTGGGCCTTTTTTTCACATATTTTTTTAAAACCACCCAATACACATGGCATCATCCTATCCCTTAATTTAATATAGATCGACGATCCAGATTTGTGCACAAGGTACACCCTAAGTCTTGTGCACAAAAGATCCATACTCTCTCTCTCTCTATATATATATAGGGATTGACTCCGGTGAAAACCTCAAATTGTGGTAAAAACCGTGAGGACTACTTTATAGCTTGGTTTATTTGAAACCCGTGCTAAAAACCTCAATTACACAGTGACTTTACAACTCGGTTCAACCTAAAAACCGTGCTAAAAACTCCAGTATTAAAATAACACATGACTTTATATCTCGGTTAAACCTAAAAACTGCGCTAAAAACTCATATTTTAAAATTACATTAGTGACTTTATAGCTCGGTTTTATTCAAAACTGGGTTAAAATATGTGACTTTATAGATCGGTTCTATTCAAAACCGGGCTATAAAGCTAGTGAACCGGGCTAAAAAACCGGTCCTCATAGGTTTTTACCGCAATTTTGGTTTTTACCGGAGCGCACCCCTATATATATTTATATATTGTTTTAGTTTTTTCTTGCGAGGGACAAATCTTATCCGTTTCGTGAGGGACAAGACGCGAAGGGATTTAAAAAAAACACAATCCCATCCCGATCGGACTAGGATCATCTCCTAATGGAGAGTTCCTAATATGATCCTAATAAGTGCATCTTAACCGTTGAAATATATCAATGGTGAAGATCTATTTTACATTAATTAGTCTCAAATTTAACTCCTAATTTCTCAATTCCATGGGTTTTTTTAGAGGCTCTGACGTCCTCCACCACCGTCAATGTCCATTACATAGAAGGCCTTCCACTGTTTGTACATCTTGGCCTCCATCGTCTTCATCTCGGTGACGAAATCCACATGATGATGGTCGAGGCACAATCTTACCGTGGATCTGTGGCCCGATATAATCTCAAAACTTCCCGTCAAATCGCTGCTCCGGTTCCGCTCCGTCTCAAAAGCATGGCGAGCGTTGATCGACGATCCCGAGTTTGCCCGCTTGCATCGTCACTCGCTTCGACAACAACCGTCAACCGCCATGAATCCCACCTCTTAACATTCCAAGGAAATCATTGGGTTGTCAGAAGTAGCAAAACATTCAAAAGCTTCGCCAGGCAGGGCTCCCTCGGACACTCGCCACCACCCCTTGCAGTGGAGCACGAAATTCATCAATTGATCATATATTCAGATTAGTTTTTTATTAATTGTGGATGAGTTCGAAATAAACGTTTCAGCACAAGTACTGCTTTCTTCTTCTTTCATCAATAAGTAAACGTATTATTGTCACATTTACATCTCAAATTCTGAATACAAAAAAAAAAAACTCAAATTCTTAACTTTGGTTTGATTTTGTGATTGAGTTTTGGTTCGATTCAAATCCCCACTAAATTTGTCATTGAGAAATTGAATAGAAGTGCTTGTGAGATTGAAATTACTTTGAATCTGAATTTACTTGAATCCCTTTCCCCCCTTTAAAAACACTTTGAAAATGAAAATCGAGAGGAAAGGGAGTCGGGTAGGAGAGGATTGATGGAGAATGTAGGGTGTGATAGGAAGAGAGGGTCGACGAAGAAGAAGGGTACAGTCCAAGAGGACGAATGCTAGTTCAAGAGAGACTGACAAATTAAACCAAAAAAAAAGATTGACAAATGTTTAGTTTTAGGGTAAATTGAAACTAATATCTCAACCTTTAGGAGTAGTTGCTTTTAATACTCTAACCTTGTAAAATTTCACAAAATATCCTAACATATACCATTAGTTGCACTTAACACCCTGGATGAGATTCTTAAATTTTAAAAATTACCCACATCATACAAAAATTACAAAAAATCACCCATATTCATAAAATGTTTTCAATAAACTCCTAATATATTTTAAAATTTGAAATTAAAAAAAATCTTACAATTTAAGCCCACCCAACCCACCATCCAAAAATAATTATAACAGGAATATATAATCTACTCCTTTAAAAATATAATATAATTATTTTAGCATTTACTCATTTAATATTTTAATATAATTACTCAAAATAATTAATTATTTATCTTAAACATAATACTTTTACAAAAATAAAATAATGTAGATTTTAATAAATAAATGGTATGAGATATGATAACCATTTGTAATAAATAGTTACATAATAAAGATATATCAAAAATAATATGGTAAAATTATTATTTTTTACCATATTATTTTTAATATATCTTTATTTTATAATTATTTATTGCAAATGGTTATCATATCTTTTACCATTTATGTTTTTAAATTTACTTTATTTTATTTTCGTAAAAATATTATGTTAAACATTTCTTATAGAATCATTTTTTTAATACCATGAAATTTATGTGTGATACATTATAAGATGTTATGTATTAGTTTTAGTATATATAACATAATATTAACAAAAAAGACAATATATATATATATATCGTATCAAATAATATACAGGGAATATATAGATGCACAAATTGGATCGAGACAGACTTGTACGGAGTATAAATTTAGATTTTAATTATAATGTATGTTTTTTAGATAAATAATTAATTATTTTGATTGATTATATTAAAATTTTAAATGAGTAGATGCTAAAGTAATTATATTATATTTTAAAGGAGTATATTTATATATATATATATATATCTATTATAATTATTTTTGGATGGTGGGTCGGGTGGGGTTCAATTGTAAGAGATTTATTTAATTCTCATTTTTTTTAAAATGTATTGGGGGTTCATTGAAAATATTTTATGAATATGGGTGATTTTTTATAATTTTTGTTTGATATGGGTAATTTTTTAATTTAATAAACTCATTTAGGGTGTTAATTGCAACTAATGGCATATGTTGGGATATTTTGTGAAATTTTACAAGGTTAGGGTATTGAAAGCAACTATCCCTAAATGTTGGGATATTAGTTGCAATTTACCCTTAGTTTTATGGGTTAATGGTTAATTAATTTGTGGGAATTAATCCTAGGCATCAATTTGATTGAATGACTGAGATTGATTTATTAGGAGGTTATTAGGCAAATTCCCTTAGGAGAGGATCCACATCCATCTCGATCTCATCTCGTAAAAATTATACGGGACAGGACGCGAAATGACTCAAATTCCGTCCCGTCTCGTTTCATGGCCACCCCTAATTTTACAATAAAAATGTTGGTAAATACTTTTTTTTTTATATATACCAAAAAGCCGGAAAAATAGGGTTAGTTGGTCTGTAGTCGGTAGTCTTGGTCGGCTTTGAAATACCGCCAGTTTAATTTCCCTCCAAAACAACAAGTTGAGATGACAACCAAACCGCCACCTCATAATTTGTCTTCCCCATATTACCCCTCATCTTTCCCTAATTCCCATCCAAGTCCTCAAAACCCTCAACAAATACATCCACTTCCCTCTCTCTTTGAGGCCGCCACTTGCCAAGGGGTTTCGAGGGAGATACCCAATCCAATCCATCATCTTCTTCCTCCGAAACCCTAGCTTCTTTCCATCCCGCAGCCATGGATTCCTCAGCTCCTACTCAGCTCCAGCAGGCGCAATTGGCCGCGATCCTCGGCCCCGATGGCGCCCCTTTCGAAACGCTGATCTCCCACCTCATGTCGTCCTCCAACGATCAGCGATCCCAGGCTGAATCTCTCTTCAATCTCTGCAAGCAAACCGATCCTGATTCGCTCTCCGTCAAGCTCGCTCACCTCCTCCAACTCTCGCCTCACCATGAGGCCCGCGCTATGTCCGCGATTCTCCTTCGGAAGCTGCTCACTCGCGATGACTCCTACATCTGGCCTCGCCTCTCTCCCGCCTCGCAATCCTCCCTCAAATCGGTTCTTCTTTCGTGTGTTCAGCGCGAGGAGGTCAAGTCGATTACCAAGAAGCTCTGTGACACTGTCTCCGAGCTTGCTTCCGGTATTCTTCCGGAGAACGGCTGGCCTGAGCTGTTGCCGTTCATGTTTCAGTGCGTCTCGTCTGATTCGCCAAAATTGCAAGAGTCTGCATTTCTTATCTTCTCTCAATTGTCTCAGTACATCGGAGAAAGTTTAGTCCCTTTTATCAAGGATCTTCACGGTGTGTTCCTGAATTGCCTGACGAACTCCGCGAATCCGGATGTTCGAGTCGCCGCTTTGAGTGCCGCTATCAATTTCATCCAGTGCCTTCCCAGTTCTGATGAGATGGACAGGTTTCAAGACCTCTTGCCCTTAATGATGAAGACTTTGACCGAGGCTTTGAACTCTGGCCTAGAGGCGACGGCACAGGAAGCTCTTGAGCTCTTGATTGAATTGGCGGATGCTGAACCCCGGTTTTTAAGAAGGCAGCTCGTTGACGTTGTGGGATCTATGCTTCAGATTGCCGAAGCCGAATCCCTGGAGGAAGGTACTCGACACTTGGCTGTTGAGTTCGTAATCACCCTTGCTGAGGCTAGGGAGAGGGCCCCTGGAATGATTAGAAAGCTGCCGCAGTTCATTAGCAGGTTGTTTGGAGTGTTGATGAAGATGTTGTTAGACATAGAGGATGATCCTCTGTGGCATAGCGCGGAGGTTGAGCATGAGGATGCTGGTGAGACTAGCAATTACAGTGTTGGCCAGGAGTGCCTTGATAGGATTTCGATTGCCCTTGGTGGAAACACTATTGTTCCAGTTGCATCAGAGTTGTTGCCTGCCTATTTGGCTGCTCCAGAGTGGCAAAAGCATCATGCCGCATTGATTGCACTCGCCCAGATTGCTGAAGGATGTACTAAGGTAACTAAAGAAGCATGGTTAAGCATTGAGTTACAATTTTCATTGATAATTTGTATCAGTTTTCTGTTGCCTGATTGGGTTGACTGTACATTGTGGTGCAGGTGATGATAAAAAATTTGGAGCAAGTTGTGAATATGGTACTGGGTTCCTTCCAAGATCCTCACCCACGAGTTAGATGGGCAGCTATTAATGCAGTTGGGCAGCTCTCTACAGACTTCGGCCCAGATTTGCAAACACAGTATCACCAGCGAGTGCTACCAGCTCTTGCCGGAGCCATGGATGATTTCCAGAACCCCAGAGTGCAGGTTGATTGCTTGCTGTCCATCCTTTTTTTCATGGTTGTGTCATGATTGTTTAAATATTTAAGTGCATACTTGTAAAAAGGTTCTGTTTTCAGTGTTGAATGTTTATTCTGGTTGTTCTTTTTATTGCAAACTAGCGTGAAAGTATTTCCACATCAAAATGTGTGCAGCTCATTGTATCTTACATGTTGTCAGTGCTTGTGTAGAAGCCTAGAAGGGATACTCTTCCGTGTTGGGTAGTTAGTGCTATATGTTTCCTTTGATAGTCCATATCCAACTGTGCTCTAACGCTCCCTATTTGCATAGTTGCTCTTTATTATGGGATTTTCCTTCTTCCACTCTAGTCAACAGTTTCCTGTTGGCTTAGGGGAGGGAATGTATATTGTTCCATTGTAGTTATGTATTTACCTTTTGTTCTTTTTAGTTGTTAACATTGAATACTAGGAATCTTTGAGGTGGAATGTTTGGAAACTTGGGATTTTAAGGGCTAGGGTATTAATAGGAAAATAATGGATCTTTGCAGGCACATGCTGCTTCTGCTGTCCTCAATTTCAGTGAGAACTGTACACCAGAGATCTTAACACCATACATGGATGGAATTGTTAGCAAATTGCTTGTCCTTCTGCAGGTAAACTAATGAACTGTATTTTTCTTTTTTTTTTTTTAGCATGAAAGTATATTTTTGTTCACAGGCTTCTTCATGTTTCTTTATGTTCCCCTTTGATATAATTTTTTTTTAAGAACAATAGCTGTTTTATGCAGAATGGCAAGCAAATGGTACAAGAGGGAGCACTAACTGCTTTGGCATCAGTTGCTGACTCATCCCAAGTATGCTTCTTCTGACTTTTAAGTGGTGTTTGATGTTTTGTTGGTTGTTAGGGACATTCTCTAATCCTATTTGGTTCACAGGAGCATTTTCAAAAGTATTACGATGCTGTCATGCCTTACTTGAAGACTATTTTGATAAATGCAACTGACAAGTCTAACCGTATGCTGCGTGCAAAAGCGATGGAGTGCATCAGTCTAGTTGGAATGGCTGTTGGTAAGGAGAAGTTCAGGGATGATGCCAAGCAGGTTCGTTAGATTGTTATGTGATAGGATTTCTTTTTTCTTCCATGAGTTTGGTTTTGGTAATATTTTTCAGCTTGCTCTTTCACGCAACACCATCTTGTATTCATTCACTTTCGTCACTTTTGATGTTGTATCAGGACAGTTCAGCTATAAAACTAATTTGAATGTTTTATTTCATCCTAGGTTATGGAACTGCTTATGTCATTGCAAGGGTCCCAAATGGAAGCAGACGACCCAATAACCAGTTACATGTTGCAGGCAAGCTCTCTCTTCGTTTTGAGATGCCCCGTCCTTCCCTTCTCACTGCTTCTGTAACATTTGAATTCCATTTCAGGCATGGGCCAGGCTTTGCAAGTGCCTGGGACAGGATTTTCTACCTTACATGAATGTTGTTATGCCACCCCTACTCCAGTCAGCTCAACTAAAACCTGATGTAACCATCACATCAGCGGATTCAGATGATGAGATTGATGACTCTGATGATGACAGGTCATCTTTATGTTCTTCCTTATCATCTAGTTCCTTTGTTTCTTTTCTAAATATTGGGTTTACAGCTTAGACTGTCATGTGCACTTGTATGTGTCGTTGCATGTGATGGAAAGGCCCATTTCAGTTGTTTTAATTTCGCTAGCACATTTACAACCCTGAATATTAACTGAGGACGAACTGGGTTCTCTTTGCAGTATGGAGACCATTACACTTGGTGACAAAAGGATAGGAATCAAGACTAGTGTCTTGGAGGAAAAAGCTACTGCCTGTAATATGTTGTGTTGTTATGCTGATGAACTGAAGGAAGGATTCTACCCCTGGATTGATCAGGTTTGTGGGACTTGGCTGCCTTAATAAAGGTAAAATTTCCATAACCAATAATGCAAAATCAACTGCAATGTTATCAATGCAGGTTGCTCCAACACTAGTACCACTTTTGAAGTTCTATTTCCATGAAGAAGTTCGCAGAGCTGCTGTTTCTGGTACGGAGTTGATTAATTCCATTTTAGAGTCATCTAACTAGTTTATCCCTTTATTCAACCTTGTATGTTCTTGTTTTTATTAAAACACATTTACCAATATTTACAGCTATGCCCGAACTCCTACGCTCAGCAAAATTAGCAGTAGAGAAAGGAACTGCCCAGGGTCGTGATTTATCCTATGTCAAGCAGTTATCTGATTATATTGTCCCAGCTTTGGTGGAAGCCTTGCAGAAGGTTTTTTATATCTATTTGTAATTTTTTGTTTTGTTTCTCAACATGAACTTCTATACCTGAAAATGTATGTTATACAATCTTCATTTGACATGCAGGAGCCTGATGTGGAAATAACTGCTGCTATGTTGGATGCACTGAATGAATGCTTACAGGTTGGTTACTTTCTACTATATTCACAAAAGCTGCTCGACTGAAATATGTTATCCCTGTTTTCAAATTATATTCTACATGAATATCTATGCCATTCATTATAAATTGTGATGGTATTTTAATCGACTTCTTTGTGGTCAGATATCTGGACCCATTGTAGATGAAACCCAGGTGAGGTCCATTGTTGATGAAATTAAGAAGGTACTTACTGCTAGCTCTAGCAGAAGAAGTGAACGGGCAGAAAGGGCTAAGGCTGAGGACTTTGATGCGGAAGAAGGAGAGTTACTCAGAGAGGAAAATGAGCAGGAAGAAGTTGTTTTTGACCAAGTTTGTATTCTAAACTGATTATTTCTTGAATTGCTTTTATATAGTTTCCATCATGCATAGATATTGGACATGCATAATCTACCTTGATATTAGTACTGCATTCAATTTTATGCTTTATAGTATTGCATTCATCATATTTATGCTTTATTCTTGTCTCCTCCTCCCTCTTCCGAAGGGGTGTTGGGATTATGCAGTGAAAGAGAGATGGCTGTCATGAAAATTTTTGAAGTGTTGGACCTTGAATTCTCATACTCTGATTTTCTATATAGGTGGGTGAAATACTCGGCACATTGATCAAAACATTTAAGGCATCATTCTTGCCATGCTTTGATGAGCTGGCCTCTTACATAACACCTATGTGGGTAAGTATCAACATATTAGAGCTTTCATTTTGAGGAGTTGTTTCTACTTTCTACTCATAGCTGTTTGATCTATTAATTTGCCAGTTTTCTGGGGTTTTGGGGCAAGCTGTAATTTCTTGATCCTTGATCCATTTGTTCGTGGGTGATTTTTTCTCATCCATCTATGTACACAGGGAAAAGATAAAACATCCGAAGAGCGACGAATTGCAATTTGTATATTTGATGAGGTTGTAGAGCAGTGTCGTGAAGCTGCACTTAAGTAAGCAAAACTGCTCGATTGAAATAATGTTGGCAATAAGTAACATTCTGGCATATGCCAAATGTGAATGCTCACTTCTTTCTGTAACAGGTATTATGATACATACCTTCCTTTGTTGTTGGATGCTTGCAATGATGAGAATTCAGATGTTCGACAGGTTAGTACCTCATATGGGGCTCTCATTGATATTGTTTGTTGCGTTATGCTCTTGTCTTGATTCTGCTCTTCCTTTTCAGTCTGCAGTATATGGGCTTGGTATTTGTGCTGAGTTTGGCGGTCCTGTGTTTAAGCCTTTAGTTGGAGGTAATGTTTTTTTTCCTCTTTTATTTATACTTATTACAACGATATTATATAATCATTAACATTTTATGATGGCCATGTACAGAGGCTCTTTCAAGACTGAATGCTCTCATTCAACACCCTAATGCTCTAGAGTCTGAAAATGTAATGGCTTATGATAATGCCATATCTGCTCTAGGGAAGATCTGCCAATTTCACAGGGACAGTATTGATGCATCCCAGGTATGGTTCCTTTTTTAACCTCTTCCTTGGGTGCTAGATATTTATCTTGGGTAGTGCTCTGGTAATTAGAGCTTAAGGTTTGATAATGATGGCTTTGTTTAATGCTTAATAATTTTCTACAACTCGAGCTATCATCCAGGAATTTCATGCCGATCTAGTAGCTAGATTAGCTTGTTTCTGTTTTTATTGTTTGGATAGTTTGTTATTGGAATAATATTATTCCATCACTCAACTTTTTAATCCTGTTGCCCCAACATTTCACGCGAATCTGATAGTTAGAGAAGGCAGTGTATCTGACCTGTTGTTATATCCTGTTGTATTTTGTCAGGTTATACCTGCTTGGCTAAGTCGCTTGCCTATCAAAAGTGATTTGATAGAGGCCAAAGTTGTCCATGACCAGCTTTGTTCAATGGTTGAAAGGTGAGCATTTGCTCAAGGTTGCTATGTTGTGTTGATTTCTTGTCCTTGTCTTATTGAAAGTTTATGACCAATAATTAATGAAGTTAGCTTCACTTGTGTTGATTTCATCTCCTTCTCTCATTGAAAGTTTATGACCAGTACTTAATGAAGTTAGCTTCACTTGTTTCTTTATTTTTGGACATTGGAGGCCAATGATGTAAATGCTATTTCAATTTTATAACTGCAGATCTGATGGAGAATTGCTGGGTCCCAACAATCAGTATCTTCCCAAAATTGTTTGCGTGTTCGCTGAGGTTAGTCTCCCAGTTAAACTATTCAAGTTCTATATAATTTGAGTTATTACTTCTGCATATATTTTCTGGTGACCTCTGGGATGAAATCATAAGAGTTCCAATTTTTTTTGACAAGCAGACAAGTAGCTAAATTGGGTCCTATGTGTTTAGTTTCAATATGGTCATTTAGAGGGTTACGTGGGGAGTATGGGATCATTAAACTTTCAAGAAATTTCGTGGTTGCGAGTTTAAAATATTGAACTCGGTGAAAAGCATCATTAACTTGCTAGATAATTGGTGCTAACTTTCAAAGCGTCTTTCCTTGCAGGTCTTGTTTGCTGGGAAGGATTTAGCAACAGAGCAAACTATAAGTAGAATGATAAATCTTTTGAGGCAGCTGCAGCAAACACTCCCACCAGCTACCTTGGCTTCAACTTGGTCGTCTCTGCAACCGCAGCAGCAGATTGCTTTGCAAACCATTCTTTCATCTTAGGATGTGGGCGACGGTGCTTCTTTGGATGATTATCCAGTTGGATCTGTGTGCAATCACAGGAAGTTTAATCATATATTCTTTTGGAACACAAAAAAAGGGTAAGTTATTGCCTTGCCTTCCATTTTTCCTTTCCCCATTTTTTTTTGGTATATGCTGGCATCAGCCATCGTCTGTTGAGAGTGAGATTTTGTCAGAGTCCGATTGAGATGAAAGCCTAGGCTTGTACAATTTGTATACCCCCCGAAAGAAGAAAATTTGCTTGTTGCTGTGTGTCGAAAGGATTACATAGGTCTTTTTTGCAAGTTATAATCAGTTTTGGTCGGTAGAGTGATGTCGTTGAGAATTTGTCTAAGGAGGCGATTCTCAACGGTTTAGTTCGTCAATTGGTTGTATGTCACAACTTTGGTATGTTTAAAGCAATAATAATGAGTCTGTTGGTTTTGAGTTCTGATCCAGAAATTGGATGGGGTATGTTTCTTACTGACATGGCTGTGTTTGGCAAGTAAATTGAGTAGGTAGTAATTTTAACCATAATTACATGCTTTTTGACATCCATACATGGTTTTAAAAAGAAAAACAGCCTACTTCTATTTTTTTTAACCTGATTATTTGACATCCATACAAACCCTTTATGTTGTACCTCTATTTATCTCATCAATAGAAAGAGTAGAACACTTGGATCCACTTGGAATCAGCATCTCGCCTCAGTTGGACAAGGTTGGCTACATTTCAGGCCCCTAACAACCAACTTGAACCACCTAAAAAAATTATCCACATTAATGGAAGGGTTTAAATCTTCTGTCCCCGAATTTGTCCTACTTTACCATCCTCTCTCACAGATCTTCTTTATTATTTTTTAGGGCCTGTTTTCCTAAACTTATTTTAAGGGGTGAAGGAGGTGGAGGTGGGTGGAAGGGGGTGAAGGTGGGGAAATTTTCCCACTTTTGTGAGAGGAGGTAGGAGAGGTGGGGTGGAAATCCACCCATTCCACTATTTAAGGAGGAGGGGGTGGGTTACCAAAAACATTGTTTTAATCTATTTTTTTATTTTATTTTTCTTAATCTTTTTAGTTTGTTTGTGAGGGGAAGGGTTGGGGGATAGGGGGACAAGATTGAGGACAGGTGATTTGGAGTTTAACGGAAAGCTCCTCAAAGAATCGAAGCTTTCGAATAAGAATATCATGTCTTTGTACTGTGTACTAAAGTTTATTTTTCACATATCTCAAATGTTTAGTTTTTTTTCACTCCCACTAGATAAATAGGATTTTTTTTTTCAAAATATTCACTCAAAAATAATTATTTACAACAATATCCACACATTTAAAATATTCACCCTAAAATTTTAAACGGGAAGAAAAGTGGAAAAAAATAAACGAAAGAAATGTGGTTTAGAATCGTATTTCAATTTCGGATTATACCGTGTTAATTTCGGCTTTTATTTTAAAAATAAAAAAAAGAAAGTAAAGTCGCGCTTTACATTTAAAATAAAGTACAAAAGGGCTCCTGAATCCCCTGATCACCTATGCATTTCCCCAACCATTTCTGGTTTGCTTTTTACACAGTTAAAATATCGCCGAATACACGGTGGTTGCTACAGTTTTGAAAATCGTGAGGATATCCGCTGCCACGATTTTGAAAACCGTAAGAAACTAACTCGATTACGGTTTCACAAACAGTGAGAGATGTTCTTCCCTCGGATAAAGTGTAAAGATTGCAAACAAAAAAGAATAAAAAAATTCCATAGTTTTGAAAGTTGTGGTAATGGGAGTTTTTTTAACCCATTTTTTTGTTTAGATAATTTTCCTACGGTTTCTGAAACTGTGATTGGCACCGTTGTATTATGCAATATTTTCACCGTGTTAATAGTAACCCTCTCCCCTTTGCACCCCCTGCCTGTTTTCATTCTCTTTTTTTTTTATTATGTAGTAATAATTTTGGGAGGATAAACCTACTCGAAGACATTCTTTTAGATGAGATCCTGAAGGCCTAGATTAGTCGGTATGTCAGACCTTGTCAGAGCGACAAAGATGTGCAACTTTATCAGCAACTTTATTGTCATTTTGGGGTATATGGAAGAAGAATACCTCTTCCACCTTCGATATTAGTAATCGAATATCCGACATTAAAAGTTCGATTTTACAAGGACAGTTGTTTTCTAATTTGAGATGCTCTATTATTATGAGTAAATCTTCTTCGACTTGGAGTTTCTTTATGTCCAGAGCTAATGTGTCATTTCCAATTGCTCCTGATCACCCTTGTGCTTTTACACTTGAAGCACGACTTCAAACCGCATTTCTTCCATTTATTTTTTTCCCACTTATCCTTTAATTTCAAAATTTAGAGTTAGTGAATAAAACACAGTAGCTAAGACCTTATTTCTCTGTCAAAACTGTTCATAAATATTTTTAATTTGTGAATATTATAATAAATAATTATTTTTAAGTAAATATTAAAAAAAATCAAATATAGATACATCAAGTATTCAACCACCCTAACGCGAATTCATTAATGGCCCCAATCAAACTTGCCGACATTTTGATATCTTCTCAGAAAGTACATGCACGAATGATGCGAGCCATACAAAAGAAAAAGAGAGAGAACTACTGTAATCAAGTTTCTCGGAAACAATCTAGTCAGGGTCTCAGGGATCCCCTGCGTTACCTCTACCAACTGTCAAAAGAGCTGACTCACTTTGTATCGATTCCAACTTTGTTCGCCTTCGTTAATTTCGGCATCGTTCTCTAGTTTGTTTGTGGTGTATTTATCTTTGTTGATTTCTCTGGTATCTTTCTGTTCTTTTCATAACGGTTTGTCCATTGCCGATCTTTTCGACCTCTCGTAACGGTTTGTCCGTTGCCGATCTTTTCGGCCTCTCGACTCACCGGGCTTGTCCGATACGTCGAATTCTTTCCGGTTCAAAAAAAAAATCTAGTCAGGGAGGGAGTAATATTTAAATTATAAAAAATAAAAAACTGAAAGTCCGAAAGTAAGCAGATCTATCAGTTGGCAAAGGTCACTGGTTGTAAGCAAGAGGGCACTATAACCATTTGATGAAACAAACTAAGAAATTGAACAGATGTATAAACAAGCAATGCAGAGGCCATTATCTGCCACAGTTTATGGCTTTCTGCAATGCAAATTGAACATCCGAATCACTCCTCAACGTAGCTTACTAGCGTAGATACACACACAAGAAAAGGTTAACACAGAGATATGATCGAGAAATGAAGAACTCAGTAGTCTTCCCCTTCGTCGTCTTCCTCGGCGCCTTCAGCTGCAACTTCTTCGTAATCCTTCTCGAGAGCAGCCAGATCCTCGCGGGCCTCTGAGAACTCTCCTTCCTCCATTCCCTCGCCGACGTACCAGTGGACAAACGCCCTCTTCGAATACATGAGATCAAACTTGTGGTCTATCCTTGAGAAGACCTCGGCCACAGCAGTGTTGTTGCTGATCATACACACCGCTCTGTACACCTTGGCGAGGTCTCCTCCGGGCACCACTGTTGGAGGCTGGTAGTTGATACCGCATTTGAAGCCTGTTGGACACCTGAAATTGAACAAAAACAATCCCCAAGTCAGATACTTGACGCTCTTGATTGATGATCCCTCGGGATTGATTTGATCACTAGTTCTCACCAGTCCACGAATTGAACTGTGCGTTTGGTCTTGATTGTGGCAACGGCAGCATTGACATCCTTGGGGACGACGTCTCCTCTGTACATCAGGCAGCACGCCATGTATTTTCCGTGCCTTGGATCACACTTGGCCATCATGCTGGCGGGTTCGAACACTGCATTTGTGATCTCAGGGACTGATAGCTGCTCGTGGTAAGCTTTCGCGGCAGAGATCACAGGGGCATATGAAGAAAGCATGAAGTGGATCCTCGGATAAGGAACAAGGTTAGTCTGAAACTCGGTTATATCAACATTAATTGCTCCATCAAACCTCAACGAGGTAGTCAAAGACGATATGATTTGAGAAATCAATCTGTTGAGATTGGTGTAGGTTGGCCTCTCAATGTCCAACGATCTCCGGCAAATGTCGTAAATGGCTTCGTTATCCAAGAGGACAGCAACATCTGTGTGTTCTAGGAGAGAATGAGTAGAAAGCACACTGTTGTAAGGCTCTACAACTGCAGTTGACACCTACAAGATCCAACCATAAACATCAGTGAAATCGTACATCTGATCAATGTAAGCAATTAATATGGTCTTTATTGAATCACACTCATAAATCACACTGTACAATTACTACAATCAGATGAATCAATATCGTACCACGCATCAACGGTACAAGATCCAGCATAAAAGTTGCTGAAATCTTAGATCTAAACTAGTTAAGATGCAATTGGTACCTGTGGAGAGGGATAAATGGTGAAACCAAGTTTGGATTTCTTGCCATAGTCAACAGATAAGCGCTCCAACAGCAAGGAGCCCAAACCAGAGCCAGTACCTCCACCGACGGCGTTGAAAACAAGAAACCCTTGCAATCCAGTGCAATTGTCAGCTAATTTCCTCACTCGATCAAGGCAAAGATCCACAATCTCCTTCCCAACTGCAAGTCAAATCACTTCCAAACTATAAGCTCACAATCTGAAGCTAACATTTCAAGATAGTAACCCTAAATTTAGGGATCGAGTTCAAACCAGTGTAGTGTCCCCTTGCGAAATTGTTAGCGGCGTCTTCCTTGCCGGAAATCAGCTGCTCGGGGTGGAAAAGCTGCCGGTAGCCGCCAGTTCGGATTTCATCGATCACAGTCGGCTCCAAATCCACAAACACGGCCCGAGGAACGTGCTTCCCCGCTCCAGTCTCGCTGAAGAACGTGTTGAACGCATCACACGCTACTCCGACCGACGAGTCGCTGCTCAAAACCAAAAAAAACGCCGGTTCCGTCAAAATCTCCGACCAATTTGACCGCAAAACAACCAAAAAATTCACAAATCAGTTACGAAGTAGATTGTTTACCTAGGCATGGTGCCATCGGGTTGAATGCCGTGCTCGAGGCAGTAAAGCTCCCAGCATGAATTGCCGACCTGAATCCCAGCTTGGCCGATGTGAATGCTGATGATTTCCCGCATTCTTTTTGTCACCGGAACAGGAAATCGCCTTCAGAAACTAGGATTGCGGTTGAGAGCTGACCTATTTCCGCGCACTAAAGGCTAATCGCGAGGAGATGTATCGGAAGATCGGAAACCTCCCCGGCGACCAGCGTAGCGTGGTTTCTCTCTCACTCTACTGGCTTTCACAGTGTCGGTTGGAGCGATAATAAATCCATACGGGGGATTTCTCTGTTTCCGTGTGTGGTGGGCCCCACCCCCAGTTGGCTACTTGCCTGAGCTAGCTTTGCCTTTGGCCGGATTTTTTTTTATACTAGTTTAATTTGTGGTGTTTATTAATAAATAAAATGATATGTAATGTATATTTTTTTTCTGAAATTTGAAGATATATAATAGTTTGGTTGAAATTTTTGGATCTCTTAATAACAATAAATTAAATTAAGAGTATGTTTAGTTAGATCAATATACAATATATTAAAATTGTGAAGGTTAGAGTAGTTTACTTGAAATCATTATACTCCCTCCGTTCGGCAAAACATGTCACTTTACTATTTACGCACGCTTTTTTAGGGGATAAAAACTATATAAAATATCTAGTTTCTTAATAATTTTTTTAACAATTTCGTAGTTATTATTAATAAGTACAAACTTGTTAAAAAAAAATTTATAAAAAAAATAGATATTTTATATAGTTTTTATCATCCTAAAAAAGCGTGCGTGAATAGTAAACGTCATGTTTTGCTGAACGGATGGAGTAAAAAACAACTTTCAAATAATTATAAACTAAACAAAGATTAAGTTCAATTTAGATAAATATTCCATTTGTCTCAAAATTTAATTCACTTATAATATATATTAGAAGTTTGGATTAAGACCGGTTTTCTATTATAACCACTTATTTTACCTATATTTATGTTTGGATATATTTAAGTTTGGATATATTCATAAGCGAAGATTTGCCATCAATACTTAATTAATTAAGTTTGGATATAAGGTTGAAATTTTAATCCATTCAATTTATAATATCACTTATTAAATTTACCTAACTATATTACCACTTTAATCTAGAAAAAGACACGTAAGCAAAAATAATCCCGTTTTAATCCAGAAAATTCCATGGACGCGAGATCGCACCAGAGCCCGTTTCAGGCCTCTGTTTTAGTATTTTATATAGATTGTATTCGGAAAGGTTTTTCTATGCATGTGAATTTGTAATTATATTGTACTAAATTTTATTTGGTTTAGTTTATTTTAACTAGGTTGAAGGTTTACTGCTTTTTTTTAGTAGTAAATCTTTGTTCATATGGATTTTTATTTTAGGCATTATTGGATAGAAAGACCATATTTAAAAAAGTGAGCCAAAATCTAAATAGAGAAAAAAAATAAAGGATGGTGCACTTTTATGGGCGAAAAAATAATAATAATGTGTGGAAAAAAAATCATTATCCATATCCAATCTAACTCATCATCGGCTCACCCATCCAACACTACACATTGTATTTTTTTTTTGCCATTACTTTTACTATTCATTTATTTTTAGTTAGGATGATTAAAAAAAAATCTATTTAGCGTAGCATAAATTGTCTTTTAACGTAGATGTGTCTGCAACGGACACATTCAAAAGTGTCTGTTGCGGACAAATTTTTTTTCCTATGATTATATATGTCTACAAGAGACAACATACCAAATGCTTGCAAGTAACATGGTTAGAAATGTCCAGACAACTTCTAATTTTTAGTTACTTCGACAAAAACATTGTTTTTTTTAGATAGGTTGATTGCAAGAATCGTGGTCTGATAATCGAGTCTTCTTCTACAATATGCCATTGTCATTCCTATTTTGGAAGCAAGAAAAGAAATTAGGGAGTAATCGGACATACGGTGGTTGATGGTCTTAGTTGGTGATTTATTTTTATTGTCAATTGATTTTAAAATAAAGTTTTATCACACTGTTGTAGCATGATATTAGCAATCTAGTATATACATGTTTGTGACTCTTATTAGACTGTATTATCAAACTGTTTGTTCTTAACCTTTCGTGTACACGACCCTTCAATTATGAGTACCAACGGGTTTTAATATAATTTACAAGAGAGTATGATATAGAAGACCCCATCCACCCATACCCTCGACCCTTAATGGCCTTTCATCAAGGTTGTTATTCAATTTTGAGCCGAGCATGAACTATTCGAATCGTATAACAACTCTACCTTCATCATCACCTCACCTTACCTTTGCATCTCCTTTTGAAAATGTTTTATTCTTGAAACTTTTGAGAGAATGAACCTACAATAGTGCTTTACCTCTAATTAAGTCTACTTAATATGATGTAGTAGGATCCAAAAATCAACACAGACAAGTCTATTGGAGATATTAATGGATTGATTTTTTTTTATCTTATATCATTATACTTCTATATATGCACATTTATAATAAGAGTTTTATTGTAGGTTCGGTCATCACTTGCTGAGTTCACTAAAATTCAACATAGTATCAGAGTGGAATTCACTCTTGACATGTCTTTATCCTGTGAAACAATTTCGTTGTCTTACCCTTCCTTATCCATATATGTTTTTTTTTACCATCTAACATGTCCCTATATTTTTCACCGTCCCTGGCTCTACAAGTCATGACGGATCACCTATTCTCTACCATCCACCTATCGATCTATACCGATTATCGGAGGAGTAGTTCACCTTTGACAGAGAAATTTACAAGCCAAGCCAAGGAATCATTTTAGATTCAAGTTGAAGAGGAATATGGTCCTACATATTTAAGAGGACACAAACCACCACCGTTGGTGCATTGGTGATATCAGATACGAAAAGGAATCATTTTTCTTTCTTTTAGATATTGAATCTATTTTCAAAAATTAAAAACATTCAAAAAAAGAAGTGTATTGAATCTCAAATTGTTCAGCATTTCAATGAAAGTAATGGACATGGTTTAAGAGGGTATCTATACTTGGGTCCCTCACCTTATCACATCACATGTGACTGCATTCATCCTGAAGATAAACTGTAGGGTATATTCATACCCGTGATGGAGAGTGGCTCAAATGATCTACTCGTATACATATGGTTGGATCTATACAATTGACTTAAATTAACTGTTCTGTATTACTTAAATCTATGCCCTAAGAAAATAGATCAGAAAAAAAAACAGTAAAAATGCATACTTTTAATTGCTGTCATAAATCAACATACAAGACAAAAAGGGAACAAATGTGTGTGGATGCAGATTTGCCTGGTAAAAACGCATGACACACTTTATACCACTGGTTCACATAACATACCCAATTTCTCTGGTCACAGTTTGCAGCTATTTCTATGGTGTTGGTTCTGCTATTCTGTTAAAACTAGAATTCAGCATCTAAGCTTCAGCCTACGACGCCGTCGAAAAGAGGAGCAAGAAAGCAAGAGCTAGAAGATATGGGAGAGGAGAAACCGAAAGTGGTAGGTGTATGGACCAAAATTAAGCCTTTCGTCAATGGCGGAGCCTCTGGCATGGCGGCTACATGTGTCATTCAACCCCTTGATATGATCAAGGTATATTTCAAATCGCCTAGAAAGTAGCCAGATTCGGCTACTAGTTGTTGTTGTTGTTGTTGTTCTGATGTTTTCTTGTGCTCCGGGCAGGTGAGGGTTCAGTTGGGGCAGGGCTCGGCTGCTCAAGTTACCAGAATCATGCTCCGAGATGAGGGCCTTCGCGCTTTCTACAAGGTTTGCTTTTCGGTTTTGTTCTTCAAACACTAACAAGTTAGTTATAGAGGCAATAATATGTGTTTGAATTCTAAATCAGGGGCTCTCAGCAGGATTACTGAGGCAAGCTACTTATACCACAGCGCGCCTTGGATCATTCAGGTGAGTGGTTACTGATTATGTGTAATGTGTTTATGTGCAAAAAATCAGTAGTAATTTGCTTGAATGTCGCAAATGTTAGGGTGTTGACGAACAAAGCATTGGCTGCGAACGATGGAAAGCCACTGCCTCTATATCAGAAGGCATTGTGTGGTCTAACAGCAGGGGCAATAGGGGCTTGTGTCGGAAATCCAGCCGATTTGGCATTGATTAGGATGCAAGCAGATGCAACCTTGCCAGCTGCTCAGAGGCGTCATTACAGGAACGTATTTCATGCCCTCTACCGCATTCTTGCTGACGAAGGGGTTCTCGCTCTCTGGAAGGGTGCTGGCCCTACTGTTGTTCGAGCTATGGCGCTCAACATGGGCATGCTTGCCTCCTATGATCAGTCTACTGAATTTTTACGCGACTCTCTTGGTTTGGGAGAAGCTGCTACTGTCCTAGGTAGGTGAAAACAAAGTGTCAGAAGAATTGAAGTTTTCTATTTTTCAGGCATCTATAGCTATTAGCTACCCAATGTAAAGCCTTTTTTCGGTTTCTGATTCACAGGAGCAAGCACAATTTCTGGGTTTTTTGCCTCGGCTTGCAGTTTACCATTCGACTACGTTAAAACCAAAATCCAAAAGATGCAGCCTGATGCAGAGGGCAAGTACCCATATACTGGCTCTTTAGATTGTGCCATGAAGACCTTAAAATCCGGAGGCCCCTTGAAATTCTACACAGGCTTCCCTGTCTACTTCATCAGAATTGCACCCCATGCTATGGTACATTACGTACACTCTCTCCCTCTCTCTATACTGCCATTTTAAGTATGCATCAATGTACATTCATAACAGTTTCTTGTCACTTACTGATGGTTCCATGAACGTTTCCGCAGATGACATTGATTTTCCTCAACCAGATTCAGAAGATTGAGAAGTCTGTTGGATTATAGTACTTGGAAGGAATAGCTGATCTTGTCGCTTATATACTCAACGAAGATTGATAAGCCTTGGGGCCATGGATTTGGCCCCAACATTCCAAACATGGGGTTAAGCTTAATAACTTTTGAGGTAATAATAAATGTAGCTTGTGGTCATTTGATACTGCACAGATTGAACAATCAGTTTTTCCTATAGTAATCTAAAATCTTCAGTGAGATTGCTGACTCTTCCTAGGAAGATGTTTGTTTCATGAATTGCTTGAAAAATGAAAGAAAACACTTCAATGTGATGTAAATGCATTTGCCCAAGAGGCCATTTATAATAAGAAAAGTTTCGGGTGACGAAGCAATGTCGTTCCCGGGCTTCAAATCCTGGTCACTCTGTACAAATGTGTATGAAAATCCAAGAAAATGAGGAACTAGAATTCTAGAAAGGGCTAGGGCAGGATTGTTGGGAAGTTCAGGATGTTCATATCACCAATTACCGAACCGAAAAACGAATTGACAATTGATGGAGTAACCCAATCGAATATTCAATATGAGTTGAGAAATGAGACTATGAGTTGGTAAGGATTAAGATTGGTGATTAGCTATAACTCCGACCCCATGGGTTGAAACTAGGCATCATCTGATTGGGCGTCAAACCTCAGGTCTATTTTCAGATGCAATGGTTGAACATGAAGCATCCGCCATTGATAGAAATCGCTACACATGGCAGCAAACAACAACACAGAGTCATCACGAAATTGGAAGGACAAACAGTGACTACTCCCTTCCAGATAGTCATTCAATGAACCAAATCAGAAATTGCGTATTTGTGTGTGCTTGGTTGGTGCTTGAATTATCATTTTTTTGTTTTTAATCTTTCAAACAAAATGTTAGGGTTTGTGTTGGGTACATGTATCCAAAGAAATTGGAGCCTTGTATCGAAATCTATTTGCCTTGTTTTTCAATAAAAATATCAACTTTTTCAAAAGAGAGAACGAGAGATACCTGAGATCCGAAAATGGCTGATGAATTTCACTCGCAGACTCTGAATTTCGCTGTCGAACTTCTTCCATTGATACGCGTGACAGGTTACCAAGTTCATCGATCTCCGATTAACGCTGCTTCATCGTCTTCCTCCTTAATCAAAATGGTCAAAAATAATTATGTAAGAAAAAATACATAAATGCCCTTGTTAACTTTTTTTTTTTAACCTAGAAGAATTTAGTTAATTGTCGGGGCAATCAACCAAGAGCATCCAGACGGACGAGATCGATGAGGGACCGAATAGGGGACAAGATCGAGTTGGAATAGGGGATCGGAAGTGAGATAGCAGATCCTTGACCCGATTAGCCTCTCGAAAAATGCGGGAAACCACGGCAGAATGAAAGCGTTGAAGGAGAAGTAGACAGTCAAAAGTAATGATTTCAGCTTCTTAGGGACAAGTTCATCCCAAATTAAGATAATTGATAACGTAGATGTTATCGCTTTCTATAATGATATTTTGTATGTATAGGTCGATTGCTTTCTTAAGACCTTGCCAGAGCGCAAAGCACATATAAAATATTTCCACTCTAGATTTAAAGATATTGGGAGGCCATTGACTATCAGTTTCAAGCATTCCACGTCATTTATGAATCAAAATGAGGAAAAAATTATGTAATGTTGCTTCTTTTATAAATTTTTGCAAAGGTTTTGAATTGGATTTCGATGTTGATTTTAGTTAATCCTTCAAAATCTAAAACTCCTCAATTAAATAATTCTAATTATGTTATTTATTTGAATCTCATATAAAAGATAAATTAAATCTTAATTAAACCCCTCGAATTTATCATCTTCTCTAAGTTTCAATACGAGACAATCACCACTTAAATTCCAAATCTTTCTAATTACCTCCACAAGCTAGGCCCGACTCGACTGTAATCAATTTATCAATTCTTTCATTTTTCAAACCTACGGAAAATGGATTCTTAGCTTAAATATGATACGAGTGATCCTCATTCTTCTTTATGTTTAAAGAAATTTATTTATTTTTTAAAAAATATTTTAACAAGAAAAGATGTCATAAGTGATCTTTTATAATTTTATATTTATTTAATGGTGATTTTCTATATTATTTCAGATGGAAGGATTACCACTATGCCATTAGATGTTGCACACCCACCCCAATAAGGTATGGAGAAGACAGTTCATTCTAACATAAATTATTCGTTGCTATCTCCTCTGTTTTTATCCCCCAAAAAAGCTTAGAATAATTTGCTGGTTTCTGCTTCCAATTTGCGCTTCTTGAGCGAAGGAGGGAGACGATCTGCCCCCCAAAACCTGTCTCCTTCAGAGCATAAGCTCTGATCGAGTGAGACAGGCGCTGCTCTTGGCGTTCCAATTCACCACAGTTTCCCAGGAATTTGTGTTTGAGAGGGTTGAATCCACCAGCAATCGTCCTCTTTATGGGTTCCCTCGCATCTGCTTGTGTGGTTTTCAATTTCGTTTTCTTTGTAACCCTAAATTCCCTTTCTATTGGAGTATTTTGTTCATCTTCCCGCCTTCCCCAATCGAGTCCCTTCATCTACGATCTTCAGCTTCAGTGCCCTGTCTCGATCTCATCTTCCCGTCCTCTCCAGGTACAGCTACCTTCTTTGCCTCAATTTTATTTTGTTTAATGATTCTGTCGCTTGCTGGTTAGGCGTTTGTTTTTTTAGGGTTTTAAGTATCATCCGTCGCATTAAATCTTACACCGCCTGAGAAAATTCGTTGCCTTTTTTTCTCATTTACATAGTCAATTGCGAAATGTGAGATTTTTGTTTGCAAATTAAGTAGGAATACTGTCTGAAAATCAACTACTGCTGTTGGGTTATGCTGATTTGACTTCGTGTTGTGGAATGATATCCCTTCTTTGTGTTGAATTTTTACCAAGAGAGGATACAGGAAAGTTGGTTGTCAAGTATGAATATGTGATGTGCCCCTTTTGGTCAAAGTTGTCTCATATTTGTCGAAGCTGTAATTGACCATTTTTTTTGTACAATTGCATTTCATTCTAGCATTGTAAATTAAATGTCTGTTGTATTAATGATATGTGGATCTGGATGAAGCTTCTGTCGGTTCTAAGGGAAGTTATGATGTAATGTTTCGCTTGCAGACGAATGGAGAAGCCCTTGAACGAGTTTTGAGGTCTAAGCCGAAGAATTTGTACACTGCTGTGCTGTTCTATGGGTCATGGTGTACGTTCTCAAGTAGCATCAGAGACAAATTTGACCTGCTAAGCTCAATGTTTCCACAAATTGAACACATAGAAGTTGAACAATCATCAGCCAAGCCAAGGTGTGAGCATGACATTTAGCTTTAGTATTCAAAATTCTTGTTAGTTGGTGGAATTTATTTAATTGGATTAAATCTTGAATGCTTTACGAGTTACATTCCACTTATTTGGGGGCAAATTTGTAAACTTTTCATCTCATTGTGTTTATATGCATAGTTTAAACGTCAAAAAGGTGGATTACCCATCAAAAGAAACTATGACTTTGTGGGGAAGAATTATTTTTCTGCTGCGGACTGTAGAGGTTGCCACTTTAAAGAATAAGATTGGCAGCAGAAGACTCCTTTCATTGAAAAAAAAAATTCTAGGACATTATACTGATCATATTCTCGCTTATCAATTTCTCTCATCTGGTTGACTGATCTATTTGCAGTTTGCTATCGAGGTATGGGGTACGCAGTTTGCCAACATTACTAATTATGAATCATACTACAAAGGTCCGGTATCATGGTCAAAAAGATCTTCATTCATTGGCACAATTTTACCATAAAATTACAGGTACTGATACAAATAAATAGTGATGGAAATATTTAGTTGGATTGACAGCATTGCAAATTCTCGAGTTTTGTTTTCTTATTTCCTTTCAGCATTTCCCTCTCCAAATACTATCTTTTTCCCCAAAAGAGTCGTTAATAGTGCTTTCCCCTCTTCATGTCATTCAGGGCTTGACTCAAGAAAAGATGCGAGTCAAGACCGCACTTCTGGATGGGTGAATGATCAGGATCAGAAATCCCTTCAGCTTTGGTATCAAGCATCGTCATGGAAGGAGATGATAGTGAAGGAACCATATTTGTTGTTTGCAATATTATTCCTAATATTGAGGGTTTTCCTCGATTTCTCTCCACAAATACTTGGAGGACTTGTGGCATTATGGAACACGTGCAAGCGGCATTTGAACCTGGGAGTCTTTGGAGAGTCAAGGCTGTTGCTGGGACGTGTTATGCAAATAATCGACGTGAACAGAGTATGGAACAAGATCAAGTGCTATAAAACAAGGAATTTCCACAACGGGGCAAGGAGTGCTCGTGTGTGGGCCTCATCCCTAGCATCCGTCTCCTTGGGTGAAACCAGTTCACCTAGATCAGCCTCAACCATGCTCGACTCCTAAACTTTTCATGATCAAGTCTGCATCAAGCAAGAGATGGCATGGTCTGATTTCAGCTGGCAAGCTTGGTACGACTAGCTAGTACGTCTTATTTCCTTCTCTCCGGTCACTGTTTCGATAAATGTTGGTTGGTTTTAAGAACCCAAAGGTTTTACGTTTCCCCTTTTCGACTTAATTTTGTTTATGTTGCAAGAGTTAGTGTAAAAGTAATTCTTGTAAATCATAGAATTACATACTGGAACTTGTATAATCTGAGTATTTAGGGTTTCAGACTTCTGTACTTCATAACATTAACAAAAAAAAAAAAGGGCTTCCCCCCTTTTCCACATCAAAATCATTTTGTTTGAATATTTCATGAAATTGCTTATCAGTCAAACCGTTTCATGTATGTCAGAAGATATACAGTCAAATAAAATCAGATTCACCAAATACTGAATCAATGTTCATAAATCATGGATATTAACGGCATTATCTGTGGTGTGATTTCATTTTTGGTTGATTGAGAAAGTGGAATTATTTTTGTTTATTTAATGTTCTTGTAAAGAAAAGAAATAAAGCAACTTCATAGTCTACTTTGGTGTTGACAGTGATGGACAATGATGGGAACACTGTAAAAAAGCTTGAAAGGCTCCCTCATGGTACAATCATACATTTGGTGGGTGAAACTAGAAACTGAAATTTATGATTGCACCATGAGGGATCATCTCGTCATATGCACAGTATTGATTACGGTTTTAGAGTAATTAGAATCTTGGTTGATTACGGTTTCTAAAATCGTAAAAATGTCAACTTGCTACAGTTTAAAAAAAACTGTAGAATTCTAAGTGATCACGGGTTTAAAAACGATGAGAAATCTAATCCATTCCAATGCACTGGGCCTGCACTCCTAGACTTGCGGATACCCCATCCAATCAGCCCCACACCTCTCACGGTTTTAGGATCTGTCCTAACTTGTAACAATTATCTTGTATTTGGCGAGATTTTCATAGTGTATATATAGAGATTCGGATTCCGAAAACCCAAATGCAGACAGTAAACCTGTAAGAAACTCTCCTTTTGAGTGTTCCCTGATTTGGATCTTTTGTACTTGTATTGCATCATCATCAAGACCTGTTCTTCATTCCCATGCTCATCAATCCCAATTTTAGTACTGTTTTTTTTTAACTACAGTACCTCCTTTGATTTTCTGTTTTTCAGGGTTGTGTCAGAAGACATTCTTTTTATTGCTTGTAACTAAATTGTAAAATAAAGCTGTTCTCTTTATATAGAGATCCCATGATTGATGCCAATCTTCAAACTTTCCCAGAAATAGGTGCAAAGCATATGGTGAAGCAACTGAGTTATGAACATCTCCAGGTTTCAGATTGACTGAAATTCTGTTCTTTGCCTCCTAGTTGCGTTTTCTTCTTCTTTGCTTGAGGAAGAAAAAACCTCTAAGAAGAAAACAAGGGCTGGTTTATCAGCTACACATTCTGATGATCTTTTTGCTGGGGATAAATTGAATTGCAAGCAGGAATGAGAGTTGTTGCATCAGCAAGAGGGACAATCGAGTGTGTCTGTGTATTTGATGAAGGTTTTGGTTTGCAAAACTCGCTTTCCTTTATGCTTTTGTACACTAGTGTAAGTGAAGGACAAGCCCTTGATGCTCAATCTAGTAGCAATGTCAATGGGAGTTGTTGTAATGGTAACCACTCTTCATCGGAAAATGGTCTCAAGAGTAGTCTTCGGAAGGCGTCACCTGATCCTTCACTTGTAGAGAAGAAAAAGGTTCAATGGGCGCCTGATGTGGTGTTCGGTAAGCAACTCGCCGAGATCAAGGAATTCGAGTCCAGGTATGCAATCTTGCTGATCGAAATGGAGGGAAAACGAACAAATTTTGTATTGAAGAAGAGTTTTGGTTAAAGTTATGCTTAGGAGATGATTCTGCTAGGGATCAACTCTTTTTCGGAATTACCACATTCTAACATGTTTCCTTCTATTTCATTTAAAAAATGTTTCCTTCTAAAGAATAACCAGCCAAAAACAAGGAGAAGAAGTTCACATTTTGACATGTTACCAATATATACCATATACTAGTGTCAAGGCCCGGCACACAAGGGTCAACCTTACGCAGCCGACACTGCTGGTTTTGCCTTGCTTTAGGCTCATCGTGAGAGCAGCTTCATGCCCCCAACCAGTTGTGTAGCGAGATGGCCAACATTCCCTTCATCATCGTCAAGTTCTTCGAACTTAACTAGGTGGGCATGCTTGAAAATCCAAAGGGTCATCACATTAATTCCCCACATAACGCCACTGAAGTATCTCCTGCCTTTATAACTAGCGTCCGACAATATGTGTTCGAACACCAGGTCGTAGATCGTGTCACTAGTGTATATCCCATCCCGTGCATGGGAATATATTAACACAATATTCTAAGACTATATTTATTATCTATAAAAAAACTATTAAAAATATGACAAAAAAATATATTTGAATTACACCGTGAGAATTAAATTAATAATGATTAAAGTGTGTGAGAAATATAAAATAAAAATAAATCTAGATATAAACAATTTAGTCTACTAGAAAATAACATAGACATAAATAAAATAACGACTATTGAATAATTAATTTTTTTCACTAAAACATAATCTAGACATAAATAGAGTAACATCTATCAAATATTTATCAATTAATTTTTTTTGGTAAGTATGGCTATGAAATAGTTTTGATTTATATTTTTATCAAGTAAATAATACTCCCTCTGTTAATTAAAACTTGTCATTTACTATTCATGCACGCTTTTTTATAATGATAAAACTATATAAAATATTAACTTTTTTTAAAATTTGTTTTTATAAATGGATACTTAATAGTAAGAAGTATGAAATTATTTTAAAAAATTATTTAAAAAGTTATTGTTTTATATAGTTTTTAACACCTAAAAAAGCGTGCGTGAATAGTAAAACGTCAAATTTTAATTAACGGAGGGAGTATATATAGAGAGAGTAATTCATATGTGCATAACCCTTATAGTGTAATATGTTAACAAATCTGGACCATTGAATTAAGAATATCAACGGATGAGATTAAAAGTAATTTCTGATTATTCGGTGATATTGGAAGATTATTCGATGGAATGAAATTATTTGGTATTATTAGGCGATTATTCATTAGAATAAATTTTACATTTTTTACACTTTTTGTACAAATAAAGAATCACATAACTATAGACGAATAATCACGTGAAAACAGATGAATAATTATGAGCAAATTAACTAATAATCCATCCATACATGAATCAGGTGACAAAATTGGATCATCCATCCATACATGAATGAATGATGAATCATTGAATCCATTTCCTTCCTAGCGTGAATTGGTCTGGAAAACGAAAAAAATTTACTTCCTTTTAAAGGTGATTCATTCATTCTCATGGATTAAACTCGAGACTTTTTTGTTGATGACACATCTCGCCTACACTGGATTTGATTTTCTATTTGGTAGCTTGGTGTAAACTTGAAGCATCCATTGTAGGCCTCCGGGCCCGACGGAGGCGGGTTGACTTGAATGTGCAGCCCAGAATCCCTTCCTTTTTTGTCTCTCTCCTTTCGAACCCTAACCTGCCTAATGCCTATCCCTTTCAATCACTACTACTACTCATTTCCTAACATGATTTCCCAGGTGTTTCTAAGAAACAAATATCACTTCTGATTCAATTTCAGAGGATACAACCAATCCCAATATCTGGGCTTGCAATTGCAACCAATGACGGACACAGGAATCGACGGAATGTGCCCTTTTTCAAACCTCCAGACTCTCAAATGAGGCGAATTCAGGTCGAAAGATTGTTGCTTTGGACTCAGCCAAGGTTGTAAATTGGGGGTAACGTGATTCACTTGCCTTTCAACTTCAACTGGCTGAATTGATCAGGATAAACTAACACAGTAACACTCATGGACCATAGTTACCCATCTTAAGATGCATCTGGAATTCTGAATCAATCAAAAAGAGCTTTATCAGGTGTTCAATGGCCAAGCAAGCAAGCTTACACTGTTCTTGGTGATTTCTTGTGTCAAACAAATAAAACCCATTTCAAATATGGTTGAAAAGAACCAAGGAAAAGCAAAAACAAAAGCATGCAACCCATCTATTGGCATCTATGTCACTTAACTTCCATATATAGGAAGAACCCTCTGATAAGCATTGTAACATAACTAGATAGCTATTTTTCCTTGCAGAAGAAAATGTTTTCGCCCGTTGGCTACCAAGTTAAAGGATGGCAGGATCAACCCCACTTTTTTTCCCCCTAAAAGCAAAGCACTAGCAATGTAAACAAGGAGATTTAGATATATATGCAGGTGATTGACTTCTATCATCCTAAGCCAACTATATTCAGTAAGAACAATGATTTGTATGCAAGTTTTATGCTTTTTTCCATGGCAAACCAGAAGCTATATGTGATGCAAGTCCAACTTCTACTACTTCCATGAGCTATATATATGCTGCTGAACATACTGAATCCCATTTTATGTATTTCTACTCATTGAAATACATTCTAATGCGCGAATATTTGGTTGGTGTGTCATGCTAGACTCAAGATCATCAACACATGCTCCCCATTTTCACAGGGAAAGAGGTCTAATGATGTGAAGAGAAGCTATGGAAGTTATGTGCCATAGCCTCTTAGGCCATTGATTAAAATCTTGCGCTCACGCAACGCAAGACAGTCGTTCAATCCACGCAAAACGTTTCACGGGCAGATAGATGTTCATACTCAAGCAATGATACGATTCCTCTTGAATAGCTTTGTCCTCTAGACCACATGTATTAGAGCATCCAAATAAATGTATTTATCAAGTTCTAGGTGTAGCTTTTAAGACCATTTTTCTTTCTTTTTTTAAAGAAGAAAGCAAAGGCTCATTGCTAGGTATGTTGGCATTTGGTCCACTCATGCATCTAGCTAGATACCTTATGACATATGAGGGCTAATGTGCCTTTGTGAAGGGATTGCTTGCCTGGGAGAGAAAAGATGGAATATAATAACCAACCTTACTTAGAAATTCAATGATTAAAACCAACATGCTTGTCTTTTGCTACTAGTCTGCAATTCAGCATGTTAACAAGGAATATAGTCTTTGAAATTTTGAAAGATCCCTACCTGTGTAAGTACTGAGGGAAGTTGATCACATGTTCATACAAATCCAGATGATCATGCTTGCAGCAGCAAACTATCAAGAGGGAAATTTTTTGCAACCAGAAACAAGATCAAGATAGCAGGAAATATCTGTTATATTTCAGTTTGTGCCAGTTAAGGTGTACAATTAAGAGCTGAAAGAAGTAAGCAGTAGGTAGTACAATTCAGATAACAAATGAGCAATACGTCAAGATTAAAATTGACCATTGCTTGAGGCAGGCGAATATGGTGGCTGATAAACTTGCAAACTTAGCCATATGACTCCCAACAGCAGGAATTTTTCTAGTAAGGATCTTCTAATCCACAACCAAAAGGATGCACTAGAATGGAGCACGTTTCAGCAGTGATTCATCTTAGTTCATTACAATCGAAGAAGCATGTATCTTACCTAATTGGCTTGAAAAGGTAAACCTGAAGATTAAAATATGTTCACCTTTGAGGAGAATAGGCATGTCCACCCTTCTCTGCCATTAGCTTTGAAGCGAAAAAACAATCATGCCTTCACAAGGGTTCTCTTTAAATATCGCAGATTTCTGAAAGTTCTTCACTTCAGTTTCAGTCCATGAATGCATAACCCCAACTTCTAATTGTGGCTGAACTTTCACCAACTGATGGCCTCAACTCTTCACTGTGTCCAACAATTGCTCTTCTTCCTGTCATTTTATTTTCTTCAGGCAGTATCAACAACTAATGTAGAAATCTCTTTTAAACACGGTGTTTAAAATGTTGAATCAGTACTTCTTAAGAGTCTTGATTCATGTTTCATTTCATTTTCATTTGCACAGATTTACATAGTTTACCTGGGGATCAACCAAAATCCACATCCTCTTCTCACCACTGAGTCCCACCTCCTTCTTCTGTCGAATGTTTTTCCAAGGTAACTTGCTGTTAATCATGTTTCCCTGATCATTCGAATTTCGAAACTGAATCAAACAAGATAGCTAAATATCTTACGCATGAATGTTAAAAGCAAGGAAGACGCGGAGAATTCTCTTCTGTACAGCTATAGGCATCACTTCTCTGGTTTCTCGGCAAAGCTCAATGCAACCCAAGCAAGCATTTTGGCCAGTAATAAGCTACAATGCTTCTTTTCTCCATCATTCCTTTTGTATCATCATATACAGTTGCTGCACAACTTTCGTAGTAACTAATGATCATGAGTATTGGCATCAAATGCAGAGGAGAAGGAAGTTATATCGGTGTTTAGAAGCAAAACATTGCGACTGCACACCACAAGAAGCTGGGACTTCATGGGTCTCAATTTAGATCACACTAAAATGCTTCCCTTGCAGTTAGCATATGGTTCTGACGTAGTCGTTGGAGTCTTTGATACAGGTAAGGTTTATCCAACCATTCCACTAATACAAAGAACATTATTTAGCGATTTAGAAGTTGACTGAGGGCTGAGGCTATGGTATTGTGATTTCTCTATTAGGTGTATGGCCTGAATCAGAATCCTTCAAAGAGGATCCTAGAATGGATTCAGGGCCCTTTCCCCCAACTTGGAAGGGAAAATGTGTTGGAGGCGAAAAGTTTGATCCATCAACAGCATGTAACTGCAAGCTAATTGGAGCTCGTTACTACCTTCGTGGTTTTGACGAAGAATATGGACTGGATGAAGGTCAAGAATACCGATCAGCACGTGATTTTCTTGGACATGGTACACACACAGCTTCAACTGCAGTAGGATCCATAGTTGAAAATGCAAGCTTCCTCGGCTTTGGGCAGGGAACGGCTCGGGGAGGAGCCCCAAGAGCCCGGTTAGCTGTCTACAAAGTGTGTTGGAGTAAGGATCTGAATGGAATTTGTACAGAGGCAGATGTATTGGCAGCATTTGATGATGCAGTACATGATGGGGTTCACATTATATCTGCATCATTCGGATCACCTCCCCCTTTGGCTCCCTTTTTTGCATCAAGCGCAGGAATCGGTTCCTTCCATGCAATGCAAAAGGGAATCAGTGTGGTTTTCTCGGCCGGAAATGACGGTCCCGACCTATCACTTGTCCAAAATGTTGCCCCTTGGGCTCTTTGTGTTGCTGCTTCAACAACTGACCGGACCTTCCCAACGCCAATATCAATTGACAACAACATAACTATCATGGTAACATGTTAACCATCTTTATTTCTTGCTTGTCATGATCACACCCACTCGCTCCTAAACTGTTTGCCACAGGGAGAAAGTCTGATCAGTCAGCAGATCAATGCCAGATTGGCAGATGCAAGGATTTACTTCGATAATGGGTAATACACCTCCCTATCTACAATCATCCGACTTACTTCTGTCTTGCTTCCTGCATCGTAAGTTTTAACATATGTATTGTAAATTTAGGGACTGCAAGGTGGAGAACTGGAACAAGAAAGCAGCCACAGGAAGAGTAATCATATGTTTTTCGACGTCTGGAGAGGCATCAAGCGGAATGGCAGAAGCTGCAGTGTTTAGGGCTAATGGGTCTGCGTTGATCATTGCAGAGCCCCTCACAAGGCAGTTAGTCGACGTTGATGTTATACCAACCATTCGGGTTGACTTGAATCAGGGCACTCGAATCCTTGACTACCTGATTCTATCTCCCAAGTATCTCCCAACTCCTGCACATCACTTTCTGACTAGTAGACCATTCATCCTAAACAATTTATAACTAACTTTTATGTGCATTCATGGGAAACCCGGAAAAAGGTTACCAAAAGTGAGGATAGGGCCAAGCACAGTAGCCCTCACAACATCACCACCAGCACCTAGGATTGCGTACTTCTCGTCAAGAGGCCCGAGCTCAATCTCTCCTGACATTCTCAAGGTAAAACAATGGATTGAAACTAGCTTGAACAACAGCTTCCTACACATACACACAATCATATTCGTAATCATAATTCGGTTGCAATGGCAGCCAGACATAACTGCACCAGGAATCAACATATTAGCAGCTTGGCCTCCTACAATGTCCCCAACACAGCTTCCACAGCAGATTGATAAGCGTTCTGTAAATTGGAACTTGCAATCAGGCACATCCATGTCCTGCCCTCACATAGCCGGAGTCATCGCCCTCATCAAATCCGCGCACCCTAGCTGGTCTCCAGCTGCAATCAGATCAGCTCTCATGACCACAGGTAACTGTACCATCACATAAAGGAACCGACTTTCGAATTTCGATCGTCAATTTCAAATTCGGAACGATTTCTTTCAGCTGATACAAGAGACAGGACATCAGACAGCATATCAGCAATAGGATCAATGAAAGGCTCGGATGCGTTCGACATGGGAGCCGGCCACATCAACCCTAAGAAAGCGATGGACCCGGGGCTAGTATACGACATGAAGCCCTCGGACTACACCGCCTTCCTCTGCAATCTCGGCTACACCGCCGATCAAATCAGGAGTATGATAATCCCTCAGAGGAACCATCCCTGTGCGGGAGCTAGGGTTTCGAATGCCGACCTGAACTATCCGTCGATCGTCGTGCCGAGCCTCGCGCGCGCGGCGGTGGTGGTGAGGCGGACGCTGACGAACGTCGCGTGCGCGAAGACGGTGGCAGTGTACTTCGCGCGCGTGGTGTGCCCTGACGGCGTCGGCGTCGCCGTGTGGCCGCGCGTGCTGGTATTCACGCCGGGGGTTAGGGATGTGACGTATTTTGTGGTGGTGACGCCGTTGAAGAAGTCGGGGAAGAGGTACGACGGAGGGGAGATTGTTTGGACCAACGGAGTTTACTCTGTTAGGACTCCGTTAGTTGTTGCTGTTAACACATATTAACACTGAGATTATTATTTATTTATGGGAAAGTTAATGGCTCGTTTGGTATAAGCCTCCTATCCGAAAAATCCGACACGAAACCGCAACAAAACGATACGAAAAAACACGAAACGATATAAATACGACACGATTATGACAAGAAACGGTAAAACACGATAATAATCGTGTCGTATTCGGATTGACATATTTCCCTTGTCGGGTATTCGACACAACACGATAATTTTTTTTTAATATTAGTATTATGTGATAATACAAATAAAATGAATGTCTTAGAGTATTAGAGTATCACAAATTTCAGTTAGCCCAGTTGGTGGAGTGTGTGTTGTTTCACGCGTGTGTATATGGGTACCAAGTCTCGAGTTTGAATCTGGATTCCCCAATCTTTTTTTCAACTTTTTGTTCTTACAATTTTTTTTCTTTTTTTTTTATCTAGGGTTGCGCTTCAGCCTTCGGTCGTCTCAATCATTTTCTTTCTCTCGCCTCTCGCCTCTCGCAGACTCGCCGCCAGCCCACAACTCTCCTCTCCTCACTCCATCTCGTCTCGAGTCCTCTCTCAATAGCCCTCTTGAGCCTTGCTTCAGATTCGACGCTCGCGGTCGCCCTCGGCCTCGCTCGAAGCTCGCTTTAGATTCGTCCTCTTTTCTCCTCTTGATCGCCCTCTCCTCAGTCTCATCTCAAGTCCTCTCTCGCTCACCCTCTCAAGCCTTGGTTCAGATCAGGTGCTCACCCTCGGCCTCGCTTTAGATCCGACGCTCGTGGTCACCCTCGGCCTCGCTCGGCGCTCGCTTAAAATCCGCCCTCTCTTCTCCTCGCTCGACGCCCTCTCCTCTGTAAAATATCACCCCAATCCCCTCCACAATTGATACAAAGCCTTTTCTTTGATTGAATCTTGGCTGAAATTGAAGATGAATCATATCTTGTTTCTAGGGTTTTGTTTTCTATCGATTTACTTTGATGACAATAGATAGTAGGAAAATGTTCAGACTAATTTGTTCATTATTGAAGATGAAGCATATCTTGTTTTGGGGTATTGTTTTCTATCGATTTACTTTGATGACAACAGATATTAGGAGAGTGTGTGATTGCAAATTGTAATTTACAATTACAATTCAAGCTAGAGTTCACCAAAAACAGTTCCAAGCCAGAAACAAGGAAAAAAAGTTTTTATAAATGGTTCATGTCATGTTACACGGGTATCCGATACGAAACTGTTTCGTGTTTTCGTGTCGGATACTCGGTACTTATCGTGTCGTGTTCGGATCGACCTTTTTAGTGTTATCGATTTCGTGTATCCGACATGTCGTGTCATGTCGGATACCCGGTTATGCACAACCTTGTTTGGTATGGCTAGATATCGATATCTAGTGTTTGGTATCCCCAAGATATCAAGTGATATCTGATATCCGTGTTTGTTATCGTCAAACATCGATATCACTTGATATATAGATATCAAATTTAGGCTTATTTGATATACTGATTTTGAGAGAGGTATCACTTGATATCGATATCTTGATATCTAGATATCGATATCAAATGGGTCTTAAATACACCGCTAATTTTACTGGATACACCACTTGCTTCGCAACTAGTTGCAGATTTTTTTTAAATGTGTGTGCCTATTTAAATAAAACAAAAAAAAAAAAAGAAAAAACCCTCATAAAGTCTTCAATTAGTTGAGAAATTCCTATTTTAAATTTTTTTGTGTTGAAGTTTTAGGGCATCTGACAATAGTTTCCACTTCGCAACAAGTTGTAAAATTAATGGTGTATCCATTAAAAATTATGGGTCTATTTATCAATCCCCTTTATTTATGACACTGTTAAAGGTTTGAAATTTTAAATAGAAAATAAAAATAATTTTATTAATGAATTTTTTCCATTCCCAAATTGATTAATACTCCCTCCGTATGATTATAAACGACGTTTTACACAAAAACACCAAAATTAAGAAAGGCAAATAAAACATTTACTTTGTATTGGAATAGACTTTTCTACTTCTCTTTAATTACCTCAAACACTCTCAACCACATATTAATTATTTCATTTCAAAATAAATCCAAAAAAGTACCAAAGGTGGGGCCATAAAAGACTAATTAAACCAAAATGACAATTAATTTGCTAAACAAAATAAACTTCAAAACATAATTTAGAATCAAGGTTAGCGGTCGATCATTGACTGGTCAACCATTGACTGTTAACTAACTTTTTGATTTTTTTTTTAAAAAGCGTTGATAAGAAGAAAAAAATAGAAAAAAGTGCTAACGCGAAAATGAATTTTTTTTTAAGTATTGATGTGAAAAAAAAACACACAAGGGGGGCACGGGGCACACGTAGATGGACATTTTGCCAATTAAATCCGGAGTGTGGGCGGAATGCAAATTAGGGTCCAAAATATGGACAATTGGCAAAATAGCCCTATATTTTTAGTAGAGAATTTTTTCCGATTTATGTTTTTATCATATACCATTAGAAAATAATCAAAATACGATAAAAAAGACCATAGTTATTTAAGCTAATTTATCAAAACATCACGGTTACCATACAAACTTTTACGAAGTCTTATGATTATTACACGAAATTTATGAAAACTTTGTGAACCACACAAAATTTGTAAAAATTCATAATCACCTTATGAAATTAAAAAAAAAAACACCATTGTATTGTAATGTAAGGAGTCCTACAGTATAACAGTAATCGCTCATAAGTGTGGACTTCGGTATGTCGAAATGCATTTTTTTCCCCTTCTTTTTTTCCCTCTCTTTGTGCTAGAGAAAACACTCAAATAAAGAAAAAAAAAGTGGGTCTTGGTTGGTTGGTTGGGAGGATGTTAATTAAATGTAATGCAATCCATATATATCTATCTATTAACTCTTTATTTATCCATTTGCATTTTCTTCTAACGTACATTAATTAAGAATTAGGACAATTAATCTCGCGCGATTTTTATAAAATAAAATATTTATAATAAATTAATACTCTGTATTATATAATATAATAAAATATTAGTTTAATATTCCAATTAAATTTATAATAACGAACTCATAAAAGAAAAGTGTAATAAGTTTATTTAATATGGACTCCATTATGATAGTGTATAAAGATTTACATATATATATATATATATATATATATATATATTAATTTAATATTTTGAACTAAACACGTTGATTATGTGAAAGATGAAAATTAATTATAAAAGGGGGGGGAAATATGACTTATTGAAAAGGAGATAATCAAGATACATATGACATATAGACGGAAACTTTTATGTTTTAAGAAATTCCATCAAAATTCATATCCAACTAGTATTTTAATTAATGTAAAGTTAAATTTAGCCAAAAATATTTTATTAAATGAAATAAATTCACATAAAGTTTTCTTCCCTAATTAACCTTTTCTCAATAAATTAAACACGTCCGAATTCAATTTTAAAACGAATAAAATAAAATAGGATTTTTTCAGAACTATATAAAAATCAAAATAGATCCAACCTATAATATTCTTACTTAACCCAAATAAAAAAGAATCAAGATTTGAGATCCAAAGTTGATCACTATCATATATTGCAATTTGCAATTGATACCTTACTAGTCAAAATGAGATTTCATAGTTAAATGGGATTTCATTTTGACCACGTCATTTATGTACTAAAATACCCAAATAAAAAGGAACGAATATAATATAATATAATATAATATAATATAATATAATATAATATAATATAATATAATATAATATAATATAATATAATATAATATAATATAATATAATATAATATAATGGATAAGATCGATCCATGATATATATTACATTACATATATACAGATTATTACACGTTTAGCATGAGTGTGTAGTCTAATCCATATACCGAAACGACGTCGGGCGGGCAACTGCAATTGGATTTTTTTGGGGGATTTGCTTTCTCGAGTGTTAATGGCGACCAACGCGCTCAGGCGAGTTGCAAGGGGGCGGGGAGGATCATGGGGGAAGAGGACGATGTCCACCTCCACCTCCTCGTCTTCATCTTCCTCTTCAATTCACGCTGTTAATGGCAAAGGCAATCTCAAGGAATTGAATCTTTTTACAGCTATTAATCAAGCTCTTCACATCGCCTTGGATTCCGATCCTCGGTTCGTCTCCCTTCAATAATCGCTGTTAATTAATCGATTTGGATGCTAATTCCGTGTTTCAAAACCTAATTTTGTCAAGCTCTTCTTCTTCGATAGTTCCTATGTATTCGGAGAAGATGTGAGTTTCGGTGGGGTTTTCCGATGCACGATGGGGTTAGCTGATCGATTTGGTAAAAGCAGGGTTTTCAACACTCCTCTCTGTGAACAGGTAACTGTTTTCTGCTTAAATTACGTTTATGATGTATGATCATCTCCATCTTGATGTTTATGGTGTTTTGCTAATCAACCTGTCGAAAACTCAGGGTATTGTTGGATTTGGTATTGGTCTGGCAGCAATGGTACGTCGTCTGTCGTTAATTTCGATGCAAAATTGAAACAAATTGAAACTGTTATCTGATACACATTCGTTTCTCATTTTGCGTTTGCCACAGGGGAATCAAGCTATTGCAGAGATTCAATTTGCTGATTATATCTATCCTGCATTTGACCAGGTATATCCCTGACTACTTGCTACTGCTAGTGCTTAAATTACTTGATGCTCCTCATTCTGCCTAAATTGTGAAATGAATTTGCTCTTGCAGATTGTCAATGAAGCTGCTAAATTCAGATACAGAAGTGGGAATCAGTTCAATTGTGGAGGTTTGTGCCTTTCAATGTTGAGATGTTAATTTGAGCCTTTCTTCAATTCGCTAATTTTTAATTTATTTTTAGGCTTGACAATAAGGTCTCCCTATGGTGCCGTTGGCCATGGTGGACATTATCATTCCCAGTCTCCTGAGGCTTTCTTCTGTCATGTTCCTGGTCTCAAGGTATGTGTTGTGATATTCTATCTGTCGTGTATTTTATGTTATGAATATGATTTCAAGAAAGGAAACTATGATATAGGAAAAGTAATTAAGGTGCTTGTAGAGCCTAGAATGAATTATGTATTCTGCTTTGAAAGCTTTGGGTTGTATCAGTATTCAACTATTACCTCTTTCCATCTAATTTTCGGTGCTCCCAATTGGTTCTTCACCAGGTGGTCATTCCTCGAAGCCCAAGCCAAGCAAAAGGGTTGTTACTGTCAAGCATACGTGATCCGAATCCCGTGGTTTTCTTTGAACCGAAGGTACAGCATTGTCATGCTTGCAGGGACTTCTTCAGTTTCAATCTGTCAATTATTCAATTATATGTTTGTTGGACTTTCAGTCTCTTTACCGTGTTGCTGTGGAGGAGGTTCCAGAAGATGATTATATGTTACCTCTTTCTCAGGCAGAGGTAGGCCGGCCATCTCTATAATGCACTATTTTCTATTTCTGTTTTTTACATCATTTAAAGCTGATGGAAACAAAAACGGAAATCTGATCAGGTGATTAGAGAAGGCAGTGACATTACACTAGTTGGGTGGGGGGCGCAACTCACTCTCATGGAAGAAGTCTGCAAAGACGCTGAGAAGGTGATTGAGACTCCAGCCTTACACTAAATCTTTAGCTTTTGACAAAGAAACATTGCAGTTCTTTTATCTCTTGGTACCTCATTCTTGATTTACTGGGAAGTAGTTCTCTATAATATACAATGGTAGGATGGACATGGTTTTGTTTTGCCTCCCGGCTCCCTCAAATAAGACATTTTTTCCTCTTCTTTGGGGTTTAATACTCTCCTAGCTGTCATTTTGTTTGGTTTTCTTGTAGCAGTTTCATGAATTCAGAATTCCTGTTAGTCATCTTCATTCAAAATCATTTGAGTGCAAATTAATTGTTCCATCAACAATTTAAGCTACAAGATAATCAACAATGTTGTCTGAAGATGCTAATCTTTGAGCTTCGCAGGAGGGAATTTCATGTGAATTGATAGATTTACGAACTTTGTTGCCTTGGGATAAGGATACAGTTGAGGCCTCAGTCAGAAAGACTGGAAGATTGCTTGTAAGTACTTTCTCTACTTATGACTTTCTTCGGGGGTAGTTCATGTTGTATTATTTGTTGATTGTTCATACTGATTGGTGAATGCAGATTAGCCATGAGGCCCCAGTCACAGGGGGTTTTGGAGCTGAGATTGCTGCTTCTATTGTTGAACGGTGCTTCTTAAGGGTAAATGCTCTATCTTGCTTTCATTTTCTTGAAACAGTTTACCTTTTTCCTTCTATTTGGCTTTTCCAGTTGCTCTCCATCATTATGTGCTTTTGAAATTCTCTTTTCCGGTGTTTCATCTCATTCCTGATAGGGACTTGTTACTAATCTCATTGTCTCGATTTAGTTCTTTCTTCCTAAGGGTTTCATGCCCGTATAAAAAAGGATCACAACCTCAGTAGAGAGAAATCCTGTGTGATTGATTGCATACATGTTCATACGCTAATTGGCATCAACTAGCCTGAACAAACCCTTTTCATGTTAGAAAATAATATCTTCTTCCTTGTTGTTTTGGTATTGGATTTTACAGTTGGAGGCTCCTGTAGCCAGAGTTTGTGGCTTAGACACGCCGTTCCCTCTTGTCTTTGAACCCTTCTACCTGCCGACCAAGAACAAGGTAAAGTTGTTTTCTATTGCTTTCCTATTGCCTACACAGCTACACAGCATTGTATTTGCTGACCCTGCATTCTTGATCCTCCCACATCACAGATACTGGATGCCGTTAAACTTACTGTAAACTACTAGCTTCCAATTGAACATCTCCTCCATTGATGTATGACGTCTCCTCGTATTTATGGGGCTGCAAAAGATCAGCAAGTGCCAACTTGTCTCAGGTATACGCTTCCTTGTACTCGGACAAAACAGTTTGTACACATGTACAAATAACAGTTGGCTTGCTGAAGCCAATCTAGCAGCTTCGAAAAGGATGATGTCATGTTAGTTTTATTACTTTTATGTATTTTGCATATTGGGAGTGGGAATAAACCATCAATGTACCAAAAAATTGTTGTCACCAATAAATAAAAAGCAAAAAATTGTTTTAACTGAAATTTTATGGTAGCTTTTATGAAGAGCAAAGGAACTTTAATTTGTTTCATCTATTGTCTTGTTAATGTCAAGGATTTATTCACTTGCTGCTTACTTTGCAAGTCCAACTACTTGAATTAATCTGGCAGTGGTTTATGATGGATGAAATGAGCACATTTACCTGTGAACATTTGTAATTACAGCTGAAGAGTTTATGCACAATTGCACTTGTATGTATGGAGTTTATAACTAGATGAAGTTGATAAAAATAGTTTTTACTTTTAAATTGTGAAAGTTATTATGGGTGTATTTTTATTTGAAAGATAAATAATCCTCAAAATAATAACGTGTTTAATGTCTTTTTAATGTCACGTTATTTTGATCAGCAAGGATAAATTATCCTCAAAACATTCTCAAGCAATTTAAATTCATACCTTTAATCAAATGAAGATTAGGCTACCAATTATACAAAGCATATGGGCAAATAAATCCCAACTTATTTTGAAATTATTCGTGTTTTTCTCAAAAACATGCTCATAATAATCTGTATAATTTCAACTTTATCTAAATTAGAGTAATTATTACTTATACTTGTGATTTATCTCCATTGAAGATTAAAAAAAATAAAAATAAATAGTGAAAGTGTAATTTTTTTTAAATAAACCAAGAAATTCAAGAATTGAATAGCGTCATACCCTACTAATTCACCACTTAATAGCATAATTTTGGACTTTGGAAGAAAGTATCATCTTATAAACACACGGCAAACAAAAATATAGTCAAAAGAAGCGATCTCGCTCTCAACCTAAAAATAAATTTCGACGGCGCTAGTCTTCCTTCGGGCCAAGCAGTTTACAGCTTTGTAATTCGTGTTTCTCTTGGTAGAACTTCGACGTGTGGCGCTTTCAGTTACGGGCAAGTTTCGGCTTTGCAAGCGGAGGCTCGTGGTCTGCTCCACGGACTCTCAAAAAGCCCTTAAGGGTGATTACTCGCGTGTTGAGTTGGAGGGCGACTGTCTTACGATGATAATGTCTTGAAGGGGTGTCGGACTTGCCCTTCAGAGATCGAGACCATCATTTAAGATATACTCACTTTCAGTCATGTCGTTGAAATCATCTCCTTCTCCCATATTTGGAGGGAGGACAACCGAGTGACTAACCATCTTGTCAATCTAACTTCGTAGGTTGGAGATCTAACTCTACTATCGACGATCTCGTCTGAAAGGACGCAAATAGTTTGGATCCGGTTCAACTTTTTTTTTTGGTCACACATTTCAACGTAGTTGAGATCATGCGATGTATAGCCGTACTCCAATTCTAGCATACTATAAATGTAAAGGGAGGTGCCGAAGGGTGAAAATGGCCGCCGTAGTCGTATTGTCTCTTGCGGCGAATTCTTCAAATCCCTGTCGCTCCATCCTCAGGAGATTCACACCTATCTCTGTGCTTCAACTCCGATTTCCTTCCTCCCACCAATCGCCTTTTTCCTTTTCAAGATCGAAGTTCTCAACTGCCATGGCCGCTCACACTCTCGCTCTCGGCCTCACAAATCCCGCCAGCGTTGATCCTCTCAAGGTTTGATCCGTTTTTTTACTTTCTCTGTGTGAATTTCAGTCTCGGTTGCTTTGATTTATCTCGATTTGATGCTCAATTTGGTTTCCTGTGCTTGGAATCGGCGATTTAGATCTCTCTTGCTGCGAAAGACATCGACTTGGTGGAATGGAAAGGGGATATTTTAGCCGTAGGTGTTACGGAGAAAGACATGGCGAAGGATGGGGATATGAAGTTCGAAAACTCGATCCTGAAGAGGCTGGATTCGAAGTTAGGTGGATTGTTGTCCGAAGCGTCTTCGGAGGAGGATTTCACTGGCAAAGCCGGTCAGTCTACTGTTCTGAGACTTCCCGGATTAGGTTCCAAGAGGATCGGTCTGATCGGACTCGGATCCCCGTCCGGTGCACCTGCTGCCTATAAGAGCCTCGGAGAAGCTGTTGCTGCTGCTGCGAAAACTGCTCAGGCGAACAACGCCGCGGTTACTCTTGCTTCGGCTGATAAGCTTTCGGCTGAATCCAAGCTTAGCACTGTCCATGCCATTGCATCTGGTGCTTGTTTCCTGTGAACTAAATGGGCTGATTTTTGCATAATTGTTTCTGTCTAGATTGAATTTGAAATGATGGATGGATTGTGTTTGTTGCTATAGGGACTATTCTCGGAGTACATGAAGATCATAGGTTTAAATCAGAGTCGAAGAAGCCGGTGCTGAAATCACTTGATTTTATTGGTCTTGGTGCTGGTCCTGATTTGGATAAGAAGCTCAAGTATGTAGAAGATGTTTGCTCTGGGGTCATCTTCGGGAAAGAGCTTGTAAACGCACCTGCAAATGTACTTACCCCAGGTTTGTCATCCTCTAATCCTCTGTATTGTTATGATTGAAATGCCTATCTAGCATTGCTTAGAACTTAACTAACCATTTCAAATTTGATATTGGACAAATAGCATTTTTTTAATTTCATCAAGTGTGATTAAGTGCTCCAAATAGCTAATTGTCCGTGATGGCCTTTTATGTACAATGGTTGTTTGCAAACGAAAGAAGAAACGATGGATATTGCACCTTTGATGATTTCTTTATTAATGGAAGTACTATAAATTTGTCGTGTTCTTGAAAATTCTCCATTTTACACTTCAGGAGTGCTTGCAGAAGAGGCTTCAAGGATTGCTTCCTTGTATAGTGATGTTCTTTCAGCAAAAATTTTGAATGAGGAAGAGTGTAGAGAATTGAAAATGGGTTCCTATCTTGGAGTAGCTGCAGCTTCCGCCAACCCACCTCATTTTATCCATCTGTGCTACAAACCTCCATCTGGATCAGTGAAAACCAAGTTGGCACTTGTTGGGAAAGGTTTGACATTTGACAGGTGGGGTACATTGTTTATCAAACAGAATTTACCCATGTGAATAATGAATGTATGGAGGAAAAACGTTTTACTCTCAATTACGGCTCAATTTTGCATGTAATCCTGCAACACTGTTGCAAGTAATGCTGACATGTGTATCTCCTTGCATATGTTTGCAACTCTTCGATTTATTGTCTAATTATGTATAAATCATAATATTTGTAGTGGTGGCTACAACATCAAAACTGGAGCAGGCTGTTCAATCGAGCTTATGAAGTTTGATATGGGAGGTTCAGCTGCAGTTCTTGGAGCAGCAAAAGCCATTGGTCAGATTAAACCTCTTGGAGTTGAGGTAAGGTGTTATCATGTTGCTTTATCTGGTCCGCCTTGTGTGTTTATCAATGTGTTAGAGATATAGTATGCAAAGATAATGCATTTTTTTTCTCTGTATTATCGAAAAATGACTGCCCCATGTGCCCTTACTGTCTTCTGCTTCTTTATTTTGCCTCATCATTTGATATGTGTAGGTTCACTTCATTGTTGCTGCTTGTGAGAATATGATTAGTGGAACTGGTATGAGGCCTGGAGATATTGTTACTGCTTCAAATGGGAAGACAATTGAGGTGAGCCTATGCTCTATAAGAAATGAAACTTTCATGAATAATTTCTTGATGCAGAAACCATTCTTTATCCTTAAAGATGTGCATGTTAAATATGTATTATGTAAATATCCATCCATGATCCATCCCAAAATAAGCTATATAGCAACATGTGTCAATTATTTGATATTAAGCATCGTGCTACAAATTATCCCAGGTGAACAACACTGATGCTGAGGGGAGACTTACACTTGCAGATGCTTTGGTCTATGCCTGCAGCCAAGGTGTAGACAAGGTAATAAAAATCCATACCACATTCATTTTATATATGGTGCCAAGACTGTATTCTGAAGTACACTCACCACATTTGGATAAAATGTGGACTGAGTTTGGACATGGACATTATTAATTCATCTACTAATGCTTTTCAAGATTTCCTTTTACAGTAATTAATTTAGTAGCTAATGAAAAACTGATAGCTATGATCCATGTGGAATGTTTGTGACCTATAGAAAAGAGCAAAGCCGATTTGCACTAATGCTTTATGTCGATTCCCTTCTATCTAATGAATGACATTGTCAGACAAGACATCGTGAACATCTTATTCTTTTAAGTTTTAAGCATCTTGGATGTGAACAAAATTGAAGAATTTTCTGACATTCAAGTTTTAAAATTTTTGCAGATTGTTGATTTGGCAACATTAACTGGAGCTTGTGTAGTGGCTTTGGGATCTTCCATCGCAGGTAGAGCAAATGCTCTTCGTCTATACCTATCATATATGAAGACCAAATCAGTGTTCTCATAGAAAGATAGATAGGCGTCTATACCTATCATATATGAAGACCAAATCAGCGTTCTCATAGAAAGATAGATAGGCTTTTTCGCTTAGGATTGTAAGCCAGTTTCTTTCCGGGGATTATTAATTAAAGTCCATCATCTTCTTGTTCTTTCTTGAATAGGTATCTTTACACCCAGTGACGACCTTGCTAAAGAGGTACTTACTGCATCTGAAATCACGGGAGAGAAACTATGGAGGATGCCCATGGAAGAAAGTTATTGGGAGGGCATGAAATCAGGCATTGCAGATATGGTTAACACAGGCCCTCGTCAAGGTGGCTCCATCACTGCAGCTCTATTCTTGAAACAGGTGAGCTATGTCACTATTTTAGTCCTTTTCGCCCTCCTTTGTCGCTCTTCCTTTGCATTAACACACCCGTTGTCGATCTGTGGCTTTTCAGTTTGTGGATGAGAAAGTCCAGTGGATGCACATAGACATGGCTGGGCCTGTTTGGAATGACAAAAAACGCGCGGCGACTGGATTCGGTGTGTCGACTTTGGTGGAGTGGGTGGTCAAGAACTCTTCTTGAATTGCCTTCTTTGGTTTCAAAGGTTTTGGGTTTTGCTTGCCTTTAGAAGCAATTACCAAAAGTAAAAGAACTACTACAGTTTCTTTCTAGTGAATGCAAACAAATCATGGTTTTATTTAAGTGAGTCGGGTTTGCCTAATTATTTACCTTCCTAAAAGTGTTTAATTCTGATGTTACCAAAAAAAACCCACCAAGAATCAATTCCTGTATATCTTAGGCTATACGTATTTGGTAACACAAAAGTTGAAGAGGGTCACTTTTTTTGATGAAAGATGGGGTAACTGAGTTGACTGGTAAATGTGTTTAAATATAGGGTAAATTATTCCATTGGTCCCTAATCTTTTATATTTTTTAAAAATTAGTCCTTAACCTTTCAGCAGGTCTATTTTGGTCTTTAACCTTTTAAAAAGGTTACATCTTTAGTCCTACCATTAAAATTTTACATATATCCTTTCATCTTCTTGTTTGAATTTAATAATTTTAATTAAATAAAATAAAAATGGTGTCTAATCATCAAAATGAATTCCATGTAGGCATGCCAAAGTGTGAATTTAACGGAATTTTAATCATAGAGACCAATGATTTAACTTTTTGGAAAGGTCAAGGACTAAAATGGAAACTACGAAAGGTTAAAGACTAATTTAGAAAAATGTTAAATTATGTTAAATTAAATGATAATTTTTTTAATAAACTAAGTAAAATGTTGTTGAGAGAGGAGAGAATATATTTTCAAATATAAAAAGAAAAAAACTCTCAAGAAAGAGTAATACACTAATACAAGTAGATGTTGAAAATTCAATTTCAAAATCTAATTAGCCTTGACATTAACTCATTTAAAACTCTATAATATTAAAACAAAAGGTTTCAAAAAAGATTAATATAAGTAGATGTTGAAAATTCAATTTCAAAATCTAATTAATTTTAGCATTAACTCATTTCAAACTATATAATATCAAAACTAAAAGCTTCAAAAACCTAATGACTTTACCAAACAAAGCTTTAATTCCTCCCCAACCCAAGTCTCTCCCTTAAGAACCATTATCAGGAATTGCCTCTTGTTCAATCACTCAAATTTTAGCTTATAACTTATAAGTGATCCCTTAACACTACTATGAATCATGAACCAAACTCTTGTTTGTAGCAAGAGCCTCAACATATGCATACAAAAAGTAGCAAGTTTATAGAGGTAATGTACTAATGTACATATATATATATGTATGTATATGGCAATAAGGAAGACATAGTTGTTGAGAAACTAAAGGATCTCAAACTGGACAATTGGACAGTGGGGTTCACAATATAGCACAAAACAACATACAAGCCTCCCTGCGGCAGATGTGCCAACTTCATGATTCATGACATATGTACATATATGATCAAAAGTGTGCAGGAAATCGTGACAGACGAAACAATAGCACTTACAAAATCAGCCACCGAGCTACTTAATTGCCGTCTGCCTGAGACGCAGCTCCAGGGGCACCTGAGGATGATGCCGATGGAGATAGAGAAGAGTTTCCACGCTGTCGAGAGGAAGATGAGAATGCATTCCGAGGCCAGGAGAAGGTAAAGCTACTCTCGCTTCCACCTTGCTCCTCCAAGTCTCTAACGCCTCCAATGCCGTGCTGATTGCTACTGCCCCAAGATGCCTCTGCGTCACGCTTGGATTCGTCAGCAGGCAACTGAGACCGACACACAGGGCAAGAACTGTGAAGCTCAAGCCATGGCAGGAGACAGCCAGAATGGAACTTATGCTTGCATGGCATTTCTTTCACTTCAGCAGCGAGTTCAAAATCATCCAAGCATACAGGGCATTGCGAATTGTCTTCAACTTTGACAGTAGCCAGCGCATCAACTGCCTCCTTTTGGGCAGGCGGGGTTCCATACCTGTTAGGATCATTCTCAGCCAAGTGTTGCAGCAACAAGTCTAGACCAGGGCCAACGAAATAATCACCAAGCGAGGACCCAAATGGGTTCTGAGACATGTTCTGATCATGGTTAGAATTGTCAGAGCCTTGTAAAACTATGGTTCGACTGAACGGGTTGATGAAGATAAGAGGATCCCGCTCCTGCTCCCTACCCCTATCAATTTCCGATTCAGCAGAGATTCCTGCACTAATACCTTGGAGCAACTGGAGAACAGCGGCAGAACTCCTCCTCCTCCTCCTGATAATAGCATCAAGTTCCCTATCAAGCTCAGTCTCTCCCTCCCTGGGCCTTTCCCCGTATTCATTTTCATCATCAGTACTGTTTTCATCGAGATAACGTGGTCTAAACCTTTGCCTGTTAGGCGGATTACCCATCATGCCAAGCAGTATAGGAGCCCAGAGGGCCATAGCGCGGTCTGATGCTAATTCAGATTCATCAAGCCTACTTGAGGTAGAGTCGTCCATCTCTTCAACAAATCCACCCAGGCAAAAGGGACACTTGAGCTCACTTTCTCTGATGGGATTCACCATTTGCGAGCACATATGACACCAGTGCCTTGCTCCTGCAGCTCCATCCATTTTTCCAATTCGTCCACAGAGATTGGCCTTGTTTATCTGCCACAACTGAAGCAATTTATCTCCAAAAAACCATCATAAAGATGAAATTCAAACCGAAAACATCTTATTTATTGTATGACATCCATTTTTCCTTCCTGTCTTTCTTTTGATTGTGGAAGATGGGGCAGCCCGGCTTCAAACTTATATCGAGTGCTTGAAGATCCGGCAGAATCCCACCACCATTGCCACAATCAAAAGCAGGTAATACAATTTACACAATGGAGGGGATCAGTTGTTTTGTAAATCAATGAACCAAAAAGGTAAATAAGAAGTTATGATCCCCGGAGAACAGATCTGGCCTCCGTAGGAATCCCATTATTGATAAAGATGGATACGCAGATATTAAGATTACAGATTCGTCAACCGAAAACAAAGCAACCAAAATAGCAAAATGAAACCAGACAACCGGTGGTTTCGCCACAAAAATAGGCAAATATTTAGGTCATTTCTGCAAAAAGAACCTCCACATCAAACAAACAGAACCTAACAATTAGGGCTGCGAATTGATCCCTAAATCCAGACAACAAACCCGAGCCAGAGAGAAAGAACATCGCAAATTTAGCCGAGAATCTATTTAAGGCAAGAAATTTTGCAAATCAACACTCAAAATCTTTAGATGAAAGCAAATCCGTAGCAGTTTCTACTACAGTGTACACATCCAACATATGCATTCAGATCCATCAGAAATTCAAGTTATTATTCAGCTAAAACTCAACAAGATGAACAAGAATCGGTTTCCGATACTTCTTTAACAACCTAAATTCACTTTCAGATGCACAATTCCGACTATACAGCCATTGGAGTCGACAAAGAAACAAAAATCGGCCGAGCAAATCCGATCCGTGAAGAGGAGGCGACAGAGAGAAAGATATGTGTTACCAGCGAGAGTAGTTGACGATCGATCGTCTCCGATTGTAGAAATCACAGAAGAAACCGAGTCCAAAAGATATTCGGAAGATTGATTTGAGAGAGAGAGATTGCGATCAGAGGGAAACTCCCTCGGGGAGGAGATTCCAAACAGAGAACGCGCGTCCACTAGAGATAGGGGAAGGGGAAGTTTTCAATGGAATCCATCCAACGGCCAATGAATGGATCAAATTCAACTCACCCCCGATCTGACGGTCACCATAATTTTATAAAATTCAACAAACACATCATTAATAAATCGACTTTTTTTTTAACCTATATTTTTTTTTTCAAGGTGAAAATTTAAAAGTCGGACATACTGGCTCCTCGAGTGACTGACAAAGTCAATAGACGATAAACCGTCAATAAACAACTTAAAAAAGCAAAGTGCAATACAAACAGTGACAAACTAAACAGATCCAAGCAAACAAACGAACCTATAACCCTATATCATCTTTACAATAGTTGGCATAGTTATTTTTTAACGAGATAAAGATTTGAAATACTCGATACATCGGTGTCAGGTAAATCGAGAGGTCGAAACAAACAGTAGACAACTAACCGTTATGATACTAACAAACTAAAACAAAAAAATCCTAACGTTAGTTGAACAGAGCAACGAAATGTGAGACAAATGAGAGGTCTGGTGCGTGATCATGATGGCAAATGAATGTGTGGCTTTGAATCACACATCATATTGGGAATTGCTCGGTTCAAACGGGAGAGTTACGACCTTATAGGAATTATGCATGGGTTGAAGTTATCATGGGAGAAAGGTTTTTGCAAGGTAGTGCTCGAAACAGATTCGTTACTTGTTGTTACCTTATTAGAGAATTCAGTGGCTCATTGTCATCCTTTCTCTAGTCTGGTATCTTAATGTCAAGGCTTTATTACAAGGGATTAGTCTATCCAATTTTGACATGTGTTTCTATAGCATTTTCTCATTCAATTGGCTTTCATGTGTTGGATGACTCATATGAGGGGGTAGTTTCTATGATAGAGGGTATCAAGGGGATGGATTTTCCTTTTGATCACTATAGGCGTGTTTGGTAAGGGGGTGCGCAGGGTGGGGCGGATGGGGATGAGTTTTCGAAGTTTGTGCCTCCATGTTTGGCAAGAGGTGCCCGGGGTGGAAAAGATGCGAAAAAGGGGATGGAAGGGGGTGCGCGGGTGAGATTTCTCCACCTAATTGAAGGGAGATGGAGGGGATGAGAAAGTAAAACGCCCAGATTTGCCCTTAATTCTTCCAAACCCAAAACCCTCCATTTCCTTCATTGTTTTTTCATGTTTGCCGCCACCACCAAACATCACCCACCTCCACCACCTTCCTCCTGTCACCGGCCACCACACTAGCACCTTCACCAACTTTTGTAAGTGCCGGAAACCACCCACCATCACCTCCGTTTTCCGAGCACCACCAAAGTCACCTACTTTTCCCCTATTTTCGAAGCAACAGGCCGAGCAGCAGCTTCACCGCCTTCCCTCGCGCAGCAGCACCTACGAGCACCTCCGCACCTACACCTCGCAAAGACCGACGGCCGAGAAGCGCAGCCCGAGTCTTCGTCAAGCCCAATCGGCTCTCCGGCGAACCCGACGAGCTCGAATCCACTCGATGAGTATCTAACCTCCTTTCGCCTCCCCTTTTCGATTCCTTGAGTGTGCTTCTCGTCCGTATTGCTTGAACTGGCTGAGAGAGAGCATTGGAGAGCGAGAGTCATGTGAGCAAGCCAGAGAGTGAGGGAGACCGCCGGATTGAAGAAGATGACAATTGAAGAAGATGAGTTAGGAGGGGCATTTTCGTCCTTTCCTATCAATTAGTGGGGGCAATTGTGTCTTTTTGGGTGTCTTCATCTCCAAATACTTTAAAACACAACCAAACACTAAAGGGATTAAACTGACTTCAAATCTCTACCCCGTCCACCCCAAAATTCCATCCCCATCCCTTCCACCCCAAAAATCCACCCCCATTCACCTACCCTCATCCCGTTGCCAAACACGCCCTATGTAATTTTACTTTTTATGTTTAATAAAACTACTTGAGAGTGTTGGCTCTCTTGTTAAAAAAAACATGTTTATTTTAGAAAGAAAATACAAGAAAATGATTACTAATTCCTATTTTAGAAAGAAAAACATGTAATTTCCTATAAATTTTGATGCAGCGCCGAAACAGCGAGTCATTCGGACAAGGCGACTCTTTGGATTGTGTTTCGAGATCACTATGTCTCGGTTATTTTTTTGCCAATGATCGCATGAGGAGATGCCCGTTCTCAAGGCGAATGCTCTAGCCTTTCACTGTAGATTGATTGCAGCCTGTCAGCTGGGTTTTTTTGAGGCTCAAGGTTAAAGGCGATTATCCGACGATTATTAATACTATCAATGATGTATGGAGCTATCCTTGAAAAATCGAGATGATCATGGTGGACTCTCAAAAGTTGGTTCGGAACTTCTAGGTGTGTTCTTGCATCCATGTCTTCAAAGAGATTATTCAGGTTGCGAATAAAGTGATGCATCTTCGGTACAACATCCTTGACCAAAACCCTCTCATATCTCATGAGCTCTAGATTCTCGTTCAGAATGATGCTCTTGGGTGATGTAACAGTAGAGTCCGACACCACTCAAACTCTTACATGTATCAAAAAATAAATAAAAATAATTCATATAAATTTATAAAATTTAGGAGAAGATTTTAATTTATCGATGCTTAAAACATGTCTCGATGGTATAGATTATAAAAGTCGAATTATTTATAAATGAACTAAGTTCTAATAAAGTCACTCATATATATTTTTTTCTACAAGACTCTTCAATATTTCATTTCCCCCCAAATAATCATGCAAATATAACACTTTTAGTGTTCTAAAATGACTAAAAATGTTAGAACAACCACTTTGGAAAACAAAGAGAAGTAGAAATGTACAATAAATAATATTACAAAACATATTGGAATTAAAGGGTATTTTAAACTAGTTGACACAAACTCATAATATTTTTCACAAACTTGCAAATGGAGAAAGAAAATAGAAAACTGGAGATCACACTTATATCATTGGAGAAAAGAATGCCAAGAAAGAAATAAAAATGGATTTTTGATAAGTGAAAAAGGAAATATTAATAAAAACTTACTAAATGAATATCTAGGGCTTTTTGGAAATGAGATAAAAAAAAAAAGAAGACAACAAAATACTCATGTAAAATGTTACGAATTAAGAAATAAAAACGATTATCTTTTATTTTGGAAGAGATAAATTATTAGAATCTAACGGTATGACAACATAATTATATCATAAAAATTGAGATATCGTGGATCATTTGGTAACCATAGTCATGAAATAATCCCGGGAAGATGTTTGAACAAAATAAACTTTTATTCCCCTAATAAAAAAGAATGAAAATCTGAATACAACAATGGAGGTGTTCGTGGAAAATAGAAACTAACATTGCAGACACACTCTTTTGTTTGCTCTTCATCGATGAGGTTCGTTTCACTCACACATTTAGAGAAATTAACAGGGTAAAGTTACGGAGTTGAGTCATGTCAATCCTTCACTATGTCCATCATTTGATCCTAATCTCCAAAATCTCATTGGTCTAGCAAAGTCGGAATATGGGTCACTCATGTGGTCTTTCCTCACAGTTGTTCTACTTCGAGAAAGGAGCACCAACTAGGGGTGTTATGTGAACACGAGTAGCTTGAATTCGACTCGTATTCGCTCGATAAAAACTCGACTCGAGCTCGTTCATTTTCTAAACGAGCCAAGTATGAACACATTTTTAAGCTCGGTCCAAAGCTCGACTCGTTCGAATTAAACTCGAATAGATCGAATTTTATGGAATTTCTAAAATTTCTTTTAAGTTATTGTATAATGAGCAAATAAAACTGCTTAAAGCTTGAAAAAAGCTCGGCTCGAGCTCGTTCATTTCCTAAACGAGCCGAGTATGAGCACATTTTTAAGCTCGAGTCAAAATTTCGGCTCGGCTCGAGCTCGTTCATATCTTAAATGAACTGAATATGAACAAGTGATACTCGGCTCGTTCGGCTCGAATAACAGCCCTAGCACCAACCAAGCGCCCTAAATGAATCATATATTCCGTAAACTTGAGAACGAGATGGTTCATTTACCTTATAAAAAACAAATCCCGAATTTGGAAAATTTTTAATGATTGAAGATCATTTATTACATTTGGTGTAACACTGTGCTAGACAAAAATTATTTTAGGTCAAAATTAACAATACAAATATATATATATATGTTATATTTGATTATGTATACAAATGTATAACTTTTCATTAAAAAAATCATCAAAATATTTCTCTAAAAAATAAATATCAGTATAAGTCACAAAATAACAATATTCTACTCAATTTTTAAGTATATTTTTTTTCCAAATGTAGATGAATTATCAATTATAATGGTGTTTGAATTTTTTTTATCGATAATAAATTTAACCAAAAATAGTTTATATAAAGTGTCACAAGTTTGGATTCCAGGTGATTATGCATTATAATTATAATCACTTTGAAAGTGTTTGTTTAACCTAATTTATAACTTATTTAAAAGAATGCAAATTTAAAATAAAATAACTTATAAATTATGTTCATCAGTTATATTAAATTTATAACATATTTATAAACTTTCTGTGCAATAGTGAGTGTTTAATTGATATAAAATACACAATATTTTTTAAATAATTTTATAATATTTTAAATATATTATAATCATATTAAACAAACACTTTCAAAGTGATTATAATCACTCGGAATCCAAACACACCCCCTATAATAGATGATCTTCACTCTTAATGAATAATTTCAGTATAAAAGGGTAGTTTCTTGAAAATCCTAAAACTTAGGGGCGATTTTGTGTTATTTCTTGAGTATTATGTGTTCCATTAATGACTAATTAGCCCGGATGTTATGGTTTAGTGGCGACTGACAAATTGACTTGTAGGCTGTGTAGCAGTTCAGTGGGTTGTGAAAACTATGAAAGGGAGAAAATGAAGCCCAAACCCTAATTTTCTCTTCCCACCACCGTCACCATTAATCAATCTCTCTCTCTCTCGGTGCTGGATTATCAGCAACACTTCCACACTGCAGATCGGATCGGTAGTTCCCCAGCTCAATTTGGCATTCGGATGATCTCGTTCGGTTTCGTTCGTCTTCTCCACTGATTGCCGCTACGCAGTGACTGTAGATTAATCAGGGTTTGATTAGTTTGGAGGAAGATGGAGGGTAATTCAGGAGGAGGGAACGACGTTGAGCTGCTCTGCAAGACGCTCCAGGTGGAGCACAAGCTGTTCTACTTCGATCTCAAGGAGAATCCGAGAGGACGCTATCTGAAGATCTCTGAGAAGACCTCCGCTACTCGTTCCACCATCATCGTCCCTTCTGATGGTATCAGCTGGTTCCTGGATCTCTTCAATTACTACGTTAATACTGACGATCAAGAAATCTTTAGCAAGGAATTGCAGCTCCAAACCAAGGTGCGGACTTACGCTTATCTGATATGTCTCATTTTCCCCACTTCTTCTAGCTGTTTAGGATTTTTCGATTTACGCCTTTCATTTTCTTTCTAGGTTTTCTACTTTGATGTCGGCGAGAATCGGAGGGGCCGGTTTTTGAAGGTATCTTCTCCGTCTATCTTATTCTGTAACAAATTCAGCCTTCACCTATGGCCGTATGACCCGTTGAGGAATCTCCTTAGGGTTCTGTTGTCTGTATATGTGTAGTTTTGACGAAATTCTTTCTCAATTGAGTAATTTTTATATGTGGTTTCATTTTTTTTTTTAAATCTTATCATTATGGAGTGCTGCAGTTGAGTTGAATAATGATTTTCCAGATATATGGTTTACAATGAAACAAACATAAATGTCCTTGGACAGGAAAATCATGAAGTGGAGGATTGAATAAAGGTTTGCTTTTTGTATCCGGGTTTAAAAAACAATATCTTGACTTCCCATTACCCATCCATAATGGAATAGTTATTAGAGGATCTGATGTCAACTAAGGCAATTTCACCAATTAATCCACATTTATGAATCAAATAAAGTGCTTGTTGTGATGGTTAGCATCTCCCCATTAATTATTCATAATTTCTCAACATACTCCTTCCATCTAGTAACACTAGTCTTTCTCTGCAGCATCTTTTTCCTTTCTATGGAAATCTTACTTTCCTTTTCAATTATTTTTCCATACTTATTGATTGGCTTCCACTCAAAATTAGGTTTTAAGTAGAGCTGCCTCAGTTGGGTAAAAAGTGGGAAAGGCTTGTAACTGACATTCAGTGCTCATAGATACAATCTATCCAATATGAAAGAGACTTTATGTGATACAAACTTGACAACTACTAATGATAAAATGTATTTCGTATACTTCATCAACATTATGATCTAGCGCTCATCCTTGGGTTTGTTGGGCTCTTGTGAGAAAGCATTACTCTATTTTTTTCTCCTAATTCCTAAGCGGTCGTTTAGTTTTTCAATGACTCGTTTGAGATAGTATTTTCTTTCATTGGATTCCTTTTACCTCCATTTACTTATAGTTTACTCATTACCATTCTGCCAGGAAACTTATTGATCCAAAAGAGTCCCAACTCCATGTTTCGTTTATTTACTTCCTACTTTAAACTTATAAAGCCAGCTTTGCTATTTTGTTTAGAAATAGGAACAACTGGTTAGTTAATCTCGATTCTCGAAGTTAGGTAATGAGAGTAAGAACAGCAGGGTTTTTTTCCTGAAGGGGAAGAGCAAAAGAAGATTAGAAGTTAACCACGTCGTGTGTTTGAATTAGAAACTGATTTCTTTGCAAATTTCTCAATAATAATAAAGAGCATTGATACTGCAAATCTTCGTCTCAAGAGGTAAATTGCTCAGTGGACATTTCATTTTTTCTTTAAACGATACCCTCATGGATCAGTTGCTGGGATAAAGTTGGAATTGAGGAGTGGAGGGGATACTATTATTCTTACCACTTCATTCCCGTGGGAGAAGAATGGAATAAGATTTAGGAATTTATTCTCAAGCCTCAACCTAGTAAATATATCTCATCATAGTGTGAACAAAATATGTAAAATTGTAAACAGTTATTATAATGACTAATTGACTATTAATAAATTCATATCTTGATCATAAAAGAGCTATGGGGAACTTTGAGCTATCAAGTTCAAGAAACCGGAAAAGGAAATTGAGAAGTGAAGGCTAATTTTTTAGGTTTCAAAATGATATGGCATTGTTCATGTAGGTATCCGAAGCATCCGTGAGCAGAAACCGAAGTACAATTATTGTTCCTGCAGGAAGCACTGGAGATGAAGGGTGGGCAGCATTTCGTAACATTTTGGCTGAGATCAATGAAGCATCAAGTATTTATGTTACTCCTAATCAGGTTAGTATTCTTTTTTTTATCCTGACAGCTTCTAAACCTACTGTTTTTTTTCTCTCTTTCTTTCAAGAATCTTAGTTTTCTTTACAAATCTTACTTCTCAATGTTACTTGGTTGTTTTTCCACTCCTTGAATCAGCAAAACTCTGAATCTACGGAACATATAGTTGGGCTTTCAGATGACGTTGGGGCAGGATTCATATCTGGGCATAGCACTCAATCTGCCATAACCACTGAATTGAATGCGGACAGGTCAGCTGAACTGTCACCACCTGATCACGAGGTTGGCAATAACAGTAACTTGGGTGTTTCAAAAGTGATCAGAGCTGATCAAAAGAGATTCTTTTTTGATCTTGGAAGCAACAACAGAGGACACTTCTTAAAGATATCCGAGGTATCTTTGCATTGTGCCTGGCTTAAATAACTCCTCTTTTGATGCTTTGAGACTTACCATATGATATAAATGCATATTAATTAAGCCTGTCTGTCATCTTCAAAAATGCAGGTGGCAGGTTCAGATCGCTCATCCATCATTCTCCCATTATCAGGACTGAGGCAGTTCCATGAAATTGTGGGTCATTTTGTGGAGATCACCAAAGACAAGGTTGATGGGATTGCAAGCGCAAATGTCCGCACTGTGGATCCCCCTCAAAGATGAACCCTGTTTAGCTCTGCCAGTGGAAGGACAAATCGTAACTAATCAAGTATGGGTCTGAGCTATATCTGGTTTCCTGATGATGTGAGTGAGAATTTGTTTCTACTGTTGGGTTTTCCTGTCTGTTTTCCTGCCTCATTGAAACTAAAACAGAATAACTCTGTTTATAAGACGGAAAGATTGGGATTGGCTTCATGGAACAGTTAATAAAACAAGGTGCGAGGTCAGTGTTTGTTGCAACTTGCAAGTAATAATGTTTGGTTAGTAGAGTTTCCTTTCCTTTTGTTGGATGATGTTTGTTTAATGTCTTGTTAGGGTGACACAATGTTTCATAACTGTTATTACTTTTTCTTTTCTTTTCCTTTTGGTTGAAGGTATGAGGGTTGGTCAATTTTTCATTGTATGGATAATCCATAATCAGCTGAAGCTTCTCTCTGCTATTGAATTTTACAGAGTTTTTGTTCTCTTTATTTTTCGTATTCCATTTGTCTTGTTTTTTGAATGCTGCTTTGGTTATTTCGTGTTGATGCTTTTTTTTTAATGTTTATAGTTGGACAATGAAAGCCATTTTTGGTGTTTCTAATGTTTATTTTCTGCTGTCTACAAGCTTTATGGGTAAATAAGTTAATTTATCCTATTGCTATATTTAGTTACAACCAATCTGTATGAATTGGTTGGGTGCAAAAGTTAAGGATGAACACAGAGAGGTCTTTGGGAATCTTTGAATGGCTGTTAATTCACCATAGCCAATGTGTATAAAATCAGACAAGTCCTTGAAACATATCAAGGGGAAGAAGATGATAAAACTGTTATCTTAATCAGGTGTCTTCTTCTTCTTTGTTTTCCTTTTCCCATCTCTTTGTTCCCCTCTGTTCATCTCGATGAACATATAGAGAGGGGCTGGGGGTGTAAACTCTAAAGGGTATCGTAGGGGAGAGATCTGACAATAGATTTAAATCCTTTGGGGCTCTGTTCAAGTTCCTGAGTTTCCATCAGAAACTGAATACATGGGTAGGGCAACATCAGTAGGAATATTGGTGCTCCTTTCATGGATCGCGACAAGCGTCCATGGAGAGGACCCATATCTTTACTTCACATGGAACGTCACCTTCGGCACCATCTCGCCTCTTGGTTTTCCTCAGCAAGGCATCCTCATCAACGGCCAATTTCCAGGGCCAAATCTCAACACCACCACCAATGATAATGTGGTCATCAACGTCTTCAATGGACTCGATGAGCCTCTCCTTTTCACCTGGTACGCGCTTACAGCAAGAAATCACTGCTGTCTTTTTGGATTGCTCGATATTTGGACGTGTATGTGTACTTACACTATGTTGTGTTGATTGCAGGAACGGGATACAACACAGGAAGAACTCGTGGCAGGACGGCGTGGCCGGAACAAACTGCCCTATCCCACCAGGAATGAACTTCACGTATCATTTCCAGACCAAGGACCAGATTGGTAGCTATTTTTACTTCCCATCCACGGTGTTACACAGATCAGCCGGTGGGTTTGGAGGCCTTCGGGCCAATAGCCGATTGCTTATCCCGGTCCCTTTTGATCAGCCAGAGGACGACTACACTGTCCTCATCGGAGATTGGTATACCAAAGGCCATGTCGTGCTGAAGAGGATCCTCGATGCCGGTGTTCGGTCTATAGGCATGCCTGATGGTGTTGTCATCAATGGCAAATCAAGTCCGCAAGATGCTTCGTCCGAGCCTTTGTTCACCATGAAGCCCGGAAAGACGTACAGGTATAGGATTTGTAACACGGGGATAAAGACTTCTCTCAACTTTAGGATCCAAGGCCACGACATGATGCTCGTCGAGCTAGAGGGGTCGCACACAGTGCAAAACATTTACGACTCCCTCGATGTTCACGTGGGGCAATGCTACTCGGTTCTTGTGTCCGCAAACCAACACCCAACCCGAGACTACTTCATGTTGGCCTCGACGAGATTCATGAAGAAGACGCTGACAGCAATGCGCACCATAAGGTACGACACCCCTGACACCAAGCAGCCCGCGTCACCCGTCCTCCCTGCTGCCCCAACCGGGAGCACATGGTCGATCAACCAGTTCCGATCCTTCCGATGGAACCTCACTGCCAGCGCCGCTCGCCCCAACCCCCAGGGCTCCTACCATTATGGCAACATTAACATTACCCGCACCGTCAAGATTGTGAGCTCAGCCGGCATTGTCAATGGTAAGCGTCGGTATGCATCAAACGGAGTCTCCCATGTCGATCCGGACACTCCTGTTAAGCTCGCTGAGTACTATGGAGTCAGCAACCAGGTTTTCCAGTACAACGTAATGGGCGACGAGCCAAGGCCTGCCAGCACCGAAATCACCGTCCAGCCCAACGTCCTGAGCTTCACCTACCGCGGTTTTGTGGAGATTGTCTTTGAGAACAGAGCAAGGGGCATCCAATCTTGGCATCTCGACGGATACTCCTTCTTTGCCGTCGCGTAAGCTCATAATCCTCAACCTTTGTGTTTGTTTTCTTTGGTTGGAAAAATGTCAAACAACCGTTCCAGAATGGTTCAACCGGAAAGTACTTGTGAGTGTTACTCAAAAGTCCCCGGTTTGAACCCTGGATGACCGCTCTCTATTTACCAAATTCAAGGAAAAATGTGAAACGAAGGTCTAAAAATGGTAGAAAACTTAGATTCTGTACGCCACCTGCGAATCAATGTGTCTCAATCTAGTATTCTTGGAGATGTCAGACGGTGCGTTGAGAGAGCCTGCTTCTTATTTTAGAAACCGATAGCTTCTTTATCGATTCAATCGATCATTGCCCAGTCTAATATGATCGCCTCATCGGTTCATTCTTTTGACTATGATGTGACGAACAGGATTGAAGCTGGGAGATGGAGCCCAGAGAAGAGGAGTTGGTACAACCTGATGGACGCGGTGAGCAGGAACACGATCCAAGTGTACCCGGGAACATGGGCAGCCGTTTTGCTGACATTCGACAACGCGGGAATGTGGAACTTGAGGTCGGCGAATCTCGAAAGGATGTACTTGGGCGAGCAAATGTACATTAGTGTTGTCTCCCCCGAACGCTCCCTAAAGGACGAGTACAATATCCCTGACAATGCCCTTCTTTGTGGCATTGTCATGGGCCTTCCTAAACCCCCATCTTACACTATGTAATTAATGTGTATTTGATTCAAAAGTTTATGCTATAAATGCATGGTTTGTGATTGTATTTGCTTAGTCTATGCATTCATGGTTTATTGCCATTTGAAACTAGCTCAGACAAAAAAAAAATTGCCAGATTTATAGTATGATAAAAAAAATTCTCTACTCAATCTAGAGTTGTTGACTTTGGTGTAACTTAGGATGCAATCTCGTGTCTCTCATGACAGTTTTCGTGACTTTTAAAAGATCCCTCATTTTGGTAAAGGAATGTTGATGGTCCACACTTCTACAAGATACATCACTTTTTCGTGTTTCTACATCCGTCTCCCTGATGACGAGACGTTGTGAAAGTGTATTATGGAGTACTTCCCTTAGTTCCCTATGTAATCGCTATTCACAGTTCATCCTAGAGTCTTCTTTGATTTTTCTTGTGTTGAGTTTTTCATTTGTTATGCTCAATTAGGATTCGGACCTTGTCTTTTGTATCCTTTTTCCTTTGTTTGCATGACATTTAGTCCGTTTGTCAATTTTTTCGACCTCTTGATTTATTTGACACGGATGATATCAATTATTTCAAATCCTAAAAAAATAAAATTCTCTTGCGGAAAAGAAAAAAGAAAAGGAGAAAAAATAGAGATTCATATGATACGACGTCGTTCAAACTTGTTCCTGACACTGACTGACAGAGCCTTTGTTTTCCTGGGCGGCATCTGTTGGCACCACAAGAAGCAGAGCAAAGATAACACATCCGATCTTTTCTCTCCGTCTCTCCGGGGAGCCATGGCTACTCGTTCTCTCTCCGCAGCTACCCTCTCTCTCAAACCCTCCTCCTTCCACTCTCCCTCTTTCCGATTTCTCTCTCCCTCAATTTCCCGCAAATTCCATTCCCTCTCCTTGTTTCCCTCAAATTCTCGATTTCGCCCCACCCGCTTTTCCATCCGGAGTTGCGCCTCCATCACACCCAAATCCTCCCCGGAGCTCCGGAAAAGCACCGGCGATGTCGGATCGGATGAGCTTGACGACAAGCTTCGTGCCTTGCGCGAGCAATTTGCTAAGCCCGGCGTCGCCGTCGATGCGTACATCATCCCTTCCCAGGACGCTCATCAGGTAGGGTTTCTTTTTCTTTTTTTTCCTTCTCTACTTCTCTAATCAATCATTCCAGTAATGTTTGGCTTCTTTTGTGGTTTCAGAGTGAGTTTATCGCTGAATGCTATGCGAGGAGGGCTTATATATCTGGTTTTACTGGGAGCGCCGGCACTGCAGTGGTTACGAAGGATAAAGCCGCCCTCTGGACTGATGGACGGTACTTCCTGCAGGTAATTGGGGAAAGAGATCACTCATTTTGATTCAAGGTCTTTGAAAGGGATAAATTACTCATAAATTCTCACTGAAAAGCATCATACCTCAAAAAGATCAAACATTTGGATTTAATGGAGTCTTCTTTTAGTAACAATCATTGCGTGTTATTTGATGTCTCAAATTTGGGATGCAACTAATTTTGTAAATGAATGATGCATCTGCTTCTGCTGGAGCTAGAGATATACAAACTTGTTGTACGTTAAGCTTTGCTTTAATTGTTATTGATTGTCTTCAATTGGTTCATGTTCTCATCTTTCAAATTGTGCATCCTATGTTTACTAATTTGTAATAGTTTATCAATCGGATTTGAAGATGATGCTTTCTCAAAGTTGCGGTTGGTTTTTATCATTAACTAGGCTGAAAAACAGTTGAGTTCCAGCTGGGTTCTTATGCGCTCTGGGAACGCGGGAGTCCCAACTACTGCAGAATGGCTGAATGATGTGCTAGCTCCTGGCTGCAGAGTTGGCATTGACCCTGTAAGTAAAAGCTGTTGGTCTCATTGCTTTTCCACCTTTCTTTCACTCTAATTCCTTGAATGTACTATCTTACTGTTTCTTCTTTTACTTGTGAGTCTTTTTTTGAATCAGTTATCTTGATGGTAACTGATGATGCTTCCCTTTGATTTTGTGAAGGGAACAGTTCCTTTTCTCTTATGATGCTGCACAAGAACTCAAAAATGATTTGTCAAGAAAAAGGCACCAGTTGGTTCTTCTTTCCAGTATGAATCTGATTGATGAGATTTGGAAACAAAGGCCCAAACCCCCAAACAGACTGGTGAGAGTGCATGACCTGAAGTATGCTGGTGTAGACATCTCGTCAAAGTTGTCTTCCTTGAGGTCTCAACTTGCCGCTGCTGGTAGTTCTGCTATTGTTGTTTCCGGGCTTGACGAGATTGCATGGCTGCTGAATTTGGTACGAACCTTTACTTTTGTTTTTAAGAATTTATATATGATGCTTTCAAAATATATTTATGGACCGGTATTCATCATTGAGAACTTGTAAGCTGTGGTCTGTTTTTTTGTCTCCTTTTCCTCCAGTACCTTTGTAACATTTGCTAAAAGATTATAGAGCCTGAGAGTGTTTTTTTACTCCATCTTCTTGCTTTTTATTTTGTAGAGAGGAAATGATGTCCCACATTCACCAGTCATGTATGCATATCTGATTGTTGAGACAAAGGGAGCAACATTGTTTGTCGATGATTGCAAAATCACCCCAGAGGTGATGGATCACTTAAAGACTGCAGGAGTAGAAATCAAACCATATGAATCAATTCTTAAAGCTGTTGAAAAGTAAGTTTGCAGATTTTACATGATTATTATTGAAATATTATTTTCTGTACAAAAAGGAGGCATGCAGTTTATGTATGCACTAACAAGACCTCATTATACCCTTTTGTTTCCGGCTCTCTTTTATGTATCATGGTCTCCATATGTTCCAGGACATATTATATTTTTTTAATTTTTAATGATATAAGCTTCCTTTTCAGTTTGGCAGATCAAGGGGCCCGTGTCTGGCTTGATACTTCATCTATTAATGCAGCTATTGTGAACACCTTTGATTCTGCCTCAGAGAAATACTTGAGAAGATATGGAAGCAGCAAGAGAAACAAATCTGGAGGATATGGTAGTTCTAATGGACAGCTGGATGGACCTGCAATCATTTACAAGGTTTCTCCCATCCCAATTGCCAAATCTATCAAGAATCAAGCTGAAATAGAAGGAATGAAGAATTGCCATTTGAGGTATTTTATAGTTAAAAGCCACTCTTTGTACAAATTCAATTTTTGCAATAGATGTTAACTTATCATAATTTATTGTTGGCACTCCGTCCTATGTTTGGTTGGGAATTGTAATTGATGAGTTTGTTAACATGAATGGAAGATGTAGTTGATTCTTGTAGAGGCTCGGAGTTTCATGGAGTAATTTCTTTGAGTTCTGCTCATTGAGTTTTAATTCAAGTAGATGTTTTCATCTGTCATTATGAAGAAATCACATTGATCCACTAAAGATTCTCTAGCCTAATCTTTACTGGGGACTTTTAGCAGATGTGAGTTCAAGTGTGTAACTGTCTACAAGAGACATATTCCATAGCCTTATATTCTGACCTTTGTCTTTACAGAGATGCTGCAGCCCTAGTGGAATTTTGGTCTTGGCTGGAGAAAAGCATCAGTGAGGGTGCAGTGCTGACGGAGGTTGAAGTTGCTGACCAACTTCTTGAGTTCCGTGGAAAGCAGGATGGCTTTCTTGATACAAGTTTTGATACTATAAGTGGTAGATTTCTTCTTAATAGCACAAGATATCCATTCTAGCAAATGATACTGAAAAATCTTCTTAAGTTAATGATTTTCTTGATACAAGTTTTGATACTATAAGCGGAATATTTCCACTTTGCTACTAAGATATGTATCATTTGTTGAGCTAGCTTGCATATATTAGTCAGCTTCTACCATTCCTCTCTTCAACATTCCTAACTGCATAGGGCAACTTGCCAGGTTCTGGAGCAAATGGTGCCATCATCCATTATAGAGCTGAACCAGATACCTGTAGTGTTGTGGATGCCTACAAACTCTTTTTACTAGATAGTGGAGCACAATACATTGATGGTACAACTGACATTACTCGGACAGTACATTTTGGTGAGCCTACTGCTCGGGAAAAAGACTGTTTTACTCGAGTTTTACAGGTACTAGCTTTTTCCTTCATGACTTTCTATCACGTCTCTGACAGGAAAAGAACCCTCTTACGTGACCTTTGATTATAAAATATTATTTGGTGTCTGGTTGCAGGGCCATATAGCTCTTGATCAGGCTGTATTCCCTGAGAACACACCTGGTTTTGTGCTGGACGCATTTGCTCGTTCTTCTTTGTGGAAGATTGGACTTGATTATCGCCATGGTACTCTCTTGCACATCCATGAACATGATCTTTTCAATATCATCCCCTGTATAATGCTTCTCAAACCGTTCTCTCTCTGGTGGGTAGGCACTGGCCATGGTGTAGGTGCAGCACTGAATGTTCACGAAGGTCCTCAAAGTATCAGCTTTAGGTTTGGAAACCTGACGCCGTTGCAAGAGGGCATGATTGTGAGCAATGAACCTGGATACTATGAAGACCATGCTTTCGGTATTCGCATCGAGGTACTTACTAAAACATGCTTCAGACCACTTCTTGTAACAAGATCACTATTATCAATTGATGACACTGAGAGCTTTGAATCACCTTCCCATGCAGAATCTTCTTTCTGTGAAAGAGATTGAAACACCAAATCGTTATGGAGGTATTCAATACCTGGGCTTTGAAAAGCTTACATATGTCCCAATTCAGGTATAGTAATGCTAATTATTTCAGTAACTTCCTTCTCATTATCGTTCTGAACTATAAACCTGAATTCAAAATTAAACACCTGATATGCCAAAACTGTTAAAATTCCTTGCTTATTGAAGAGGAAAATGGTGGACGTATCCTTGCTTTCGAATGCTGAACTCGACTGGCTTAATGATTACCATGCACAAGTTTGGGACAAGGTAAAAACTTAGCTCTATACTTCCTTCTATGAACAGCTTCAATAAAACAGCGCTTACCTTCAAATTCAATGCTTGTCATAGGTTTCGCCTTTGGTGGCTGGCTCTGCGCAAGAGTGGCTATGGCAGAACACAAGGCCTCTCGAGAAACCTTGAAAACCATAAGGCTTCCCCCAGTCGTGGTCCTTTTCTCAGGAAGCCCTTGGCCCTGGACTGCAATGATCCATGGAAGAAGGCACTGTATACAAAGATATCGTCGTGCTGTGGACGATGGTGCTTGTGTCAGGCATTCACAGAGATTTGTAAGTTGATGCCAGTAATTGAATGTATTTCATATTTACATAGTGAACTATATGTCCAGCTTCTATACACATGGAATGGTTTATATAAATCGGTGTGACGTCTTGAGCAAAAAGAAGCGGATCTGGTGTCACTTTTTCTGGTTAACCGAACTTAGGCTTTTCAGTTTTTCGGTTTTGATTACTGAACTCGAAAAAATTATTGGTTTTCCTGTTGGTTACGGTTTGTTTATTGTTCAATGAAATCGATTCACTCTCTTCTGTGTTTTTTCAACAGATTCAACTCATCCCTTTTCCCTTTACATTATTTGTTCCTCACTTGTAACTGAAGTTGCTTCATCTAACTTGTGGCTTCTGCTAGAACAGATGCCTTGTCCAACTATATATTCAAAGTGTTTGAAATTGGATTCCAATCTTATCAGAAATGGAAAATCCTATGCAGGATTCCAACTTAAAAAGATATATACATAAATGAATATTTTTTCGTGCTAACATCCTCATGCAGTTAAAGCTTGAAAGTGTCGTTTAAATTGATGCAACGACGGTTTTAGAATTCAAGGAAGAGTGATGAAGGGAGTCCCTTGGTAAATATGTCAGCAAAATGAAGAATTGAAGGAACATGAAGAACCTTTATACGACCTAAAACAAACTTCTCACGAACAAAATGAATATCCATTTTCCGCACGAGATTGGGAAGCCACCACATTGGCAACTCCTCGGTCCCTAGCTTTCGCACTTGATCAGTTGATCTAGAGAGCATTGGCTGCTGCTGCTGGGAGTGGGGACGACCAAGAAAGGAACGTATCGCCTAAGTATACATAGTAGGCAAAGGTAGATTGTCGAGTGTCCTGATCCCCTCTCCAATCAACGTCCGAGCATACAATAGAGTTGTGAATAAGAGTTCTGAGCATACAATAAAGTTGTGACTAAGAGTTTGTTGAAAGCGATGACCAAGATGATGAGATACCGATGATGTAACAAATGGTTCATTTCAGTACATGAAAATGACTCATGAGGGTCGTGCATAAGCAGTATCAAGTCAGATGATGACAACAGAAAGTCATCCACAAGCATTGACAGATCTAGAGGTGGCTGAAGCCCCTAGCCCGAAAGAAAAGCGTAAAAAAAATTATGGATTTTTTTGGTAATTTTTATTAATTTCATAGATAAAAGAGAAAAAAAAGAGAAGAATTATTGATGTCGGTGCCGGAGGTGAAATCCAAAAATTAATTTCGACTGTGGGGGAGACTGATCAGATAAGAAAAGCCATATTCATGGCTTCATGTCAGCAGTCAGCACGGATGTTCACGAAGATGGTGGGAGTGATTAAGAGAGAGAGATAAACATGGAGGGAGATTTTATCGTCTCCTTCCAGTTAACTGTCTAGGAAACTAGGGTTTCTTGCTCAAATTCCACACCATCAGACAAGTCCAGCAATGGCGGAGATAGCCAAAATAGTGCTCGATTCTGGCTGGTTAGCAGCCCGATCCACCGAGCTCGACCTCACCGGAGTGCAGCTTACCACCACTCATCCTCCCTCCGGCTCCGCTCCCCCCTGGATGGATGCCGTTGTTCCCGGAACGTAATCCCCTCTCTCTCTCTTTCTCGGATCACCTTTGAATTGAATTGACCTAATCATGCTTCTTTATGCGCTTCTATAGTGCGATATGTGGCGTGTACTTTGTTTTGGGAGCTTCAATTGCGATAGTGATTAAGCGAATTTGGAAACTTTGATGTAACAGATGAAATAATTCAAGAATTCATCTCTTTGAGCCGGTAGTGGTAGTCTATCAACTGGTTGTATATATCCAATGTAGATAGTGGTCGAATATGAATTATGACTTGAACTTGCGTAATTGTGGCTGTGGTTGTGTTCACATCATCCGAAATTTCTACTGTGCTGCTTTAGTAGTAGACATTGTTCGTCTTGGGGCCGAAATAAGTATGTACAGATTACATTTGTTATGTCTAAGCTCTCTTGAAAAGGTGTTGTTGGGGTCTGTATTTTCCTGTGGATAATGGATATAATAAATGTGGATGCATTGCTTTTTTTTTTTAGGGTTGGCTATGCATAAAAACAAGCAGCTGGATTTTTGTTCTTCTGTGATTCTTGTTTTGCATCATGAATTCCTTGTGTTATAACCCTTTTTGCATCATGCTGATGGGCTTTCTTGATGAACAGTGTGTTGGCAACCCTCGTGAAGAATAAACTTGTACCTGACCCGTTTTACGGTTTGGAGAATGAGACCATAATTGATATTGCTGATTCTGGGAGAGAGTATTATACCTTTTGGTTCTTCACAAGATTTGACTGTAAGCTGGTGAGCAATGTCAAACATGACTGTTCTCTTTATGTTGTAGTATTCACCTAGTACTGAACTCAAGGGTGAAAACTGTTGTCTGATGTCAATTTTTTAGGCCTAAGAATGACCTGACAGTTTTATTTCTTTAATCATGTGCAATGTATTCTGGAATCTTCCCAAAATCCCAAATTGTCACCCTTCTCTGGTAGTCTTGATAAGGAAGAAGTGATCTTTTGGTGGACATCTAATTATCTATTGATCTTCTTCTCTGATGAACTGTTCCAGGTTGGAAATCAGCACGTGGATTTGAATTTTCGTGCAATTAATTACTCCGCTGATGTTTATTTGAATGGACATAAGATGGCTCTACCTAAAGGCATGTTTAGAAGACATACTCTTGATGTCACAGATATCTTGAACCCACGTGGTCAGAACCTGCTTGCTGTTCTTGTTCATCCACCTGATCATCCAGGGAAGATTCCTTCTGAAGGTGGCCAGGGAGGTGATCATGAGGTGGGTACTAGTTACAATGCTGGTTTATGATTTTTACTCAGTTTTTAGGATTTGTAGGCTGATTTACCACACATTGAAATGTGTGACATTGTATAAATTCATTGTCTTCAATCTTAAATTTTAAGAATAATATGAATTTGCCAAAGAAGGATTATTAAGATTGTAGTAGTGACTAGTGAGCATAAAATGTTGTTCTGCGGACATTCACCTTCCCTTAATTGTTTTTCCTTGCATTTGGTTATCAGATTGGAAAAGATGTCGCAGCACAATATGTTGAGGGATGGGATTGGATGGCCCCAGTCAGGTGACTGAATCATTAGTTAAACTCCTAAACTGAAGTATGATGGATGCCATCTGTGTAGAACTTGAGTAGGAGAAAACTGATCCTTTCAAGAGCCATATTAATGAAGTACCTAAGAAATCGTCATCTGTGTTTAGCTCACTGTATTAAATAAGTCTTCATCCCCAAGTTCATGTTAACATAACCGCTGCTTCTTTTTTCACTTTATACTTTCAGTTCCTAGACTTCTAGATTTCCATTGTATGTACTAATACTGTATGTTTAAATGAACATCAGAGATCGGAACACTGGTATTTGGGACGAGGTATCCATTTCAGTCACAGGGGTGAGTATTTTGTCTCTCCCATTATCTTCTTTTTAAAAATCGATGGTAGTTTAGTTGTTGACTGGCTCAAGATATTGGCTTCTGTTCCTGAAATGCAGCCGGTGAAAATAATAGATCCCCACTTGGTCTCAACATTTTTTGACAACTACAAGAGGGTATATCTTCACACCACTACTGAATTGGAGAATAGAAGTGGCTGGGTTGCTGAATGTTCTTTGAATGTCCAAGTTACAACTGAACTTGAGGGGAATATTTGCTTGGTAGAACATCTTCAGACTCAGCATGTTTCTATTCCTCCTGGAGCACGCATTCAATATACTTTTCCTGAGGTCTGTACTATAGGTTTTGACTTTTGTAATTTCTGGATGTTTTTGCAAATTCTGGCTACTACTTTCCAATATGGACAATCTGTGCCTTCCGAGAATTGTTGGCCATCTTTTTGTCGTTCATGATGGTTCCTAGTCTTATGAATTCTACTTGAAATTGGTATATGACTAAGAGATTTGGCTCTATCCTCAGAAGTCTATGCCGTTACAAGTTGAGAATTGGTTCTTAGTCTTATGATTTCTACTTGAAATTGGTATACGACTAAGAGATTTATTGAAGAGTTAATTCCATTGCTATGCAGCTCTTTTTCTACAAGCCAAATTTGTGGTGGCCGAATGGTATGGGCAAACAATCTCTGTACCATGTGGGTATCACGGTTGACGTTAAAGGATTCGGAGAGTCTGATATGTGGACTCATCTATATGGATTTCGCAAAATTGAATCTCATATTGATAAAGTAACTGGTGGCAGGTATTACATACTAGAAGTAGAAAGTGGGGAATTTATCTACAATATTCTCAACTGCTATTTTCATGCTTGTGATTGTATGTTTGCAGGCTGTTCAAGGTAAATGGGCAATCAGTTTTTATCCGTGGTGGTAACTGGATTTTATCAGATGGCTTGTTGAGACTCTCCAAGAAACGGTACCAAACAGACATCAAGTTCCATGCTGATATGAATTTTAACATGATGCGCTGCTGGGGTGGAGGCTTGGCTGAAAGACCAGATTTCTACCATTACTGTGACAGATATGGTCTGCTGGTAAGGAACTCGCCTCCATGCACCAGTAGCAACCCTCTCCCAAAATATGGGTCTGCTGCAGTCTTGTAATCTTCTGTGCAAGATCAGACTAACTAGTAGTCTGCTACCAATAATATTTAGATAAAAACTAGCAAATGAATCATCCCAATTTTAACCATCCAGGTATGGCAAGAGTTTTGGATTACTGGTGATGTGGATGGGAGAGGAGATCCTATTTCAAACCCGGATGGCCCCCTTGACCACGAGTTATTCCTTTTTTGTGCTAGAGACACTATAAAACTTCTAAGGAATCACCCTAGTCTTGCTCTTTGGGTGGGAGGAAATGAACAGGTTCCACCAGATGATCTTAATAAAGCCCTTAAAGAGTATCTAAAGCTCCATCCTCATTTTGCGAGCTTCAAGGATACTGACAAGTCTGTTGAAGGAGAAAGAGTGACATCTGACAAAGATCCTAGTCAATATCTTGACGGTACTCGAGTTTATGTTCAAGGGTCAATGTGGGATGGCTTTGCTGATGGAGAAGGAAACTGGACTGACGGCCCCTATGAAATCCAGAACCCTGAGGATTTCTTCAAGGATGACTATTACAATTATGGTTTTAATCCCGAGGTTGGATCAGTGGGAATGCCAGTTGCAGCTACCATTAGAGCTACCATGCCTCCGGAGGGGTGGCAGATTCCATTGTTTACCACAGTTGAAGATGGTTATATAGAAGAAGTACCAAACCCGATATGGGAATACCACAAGTATATCCCCTATTCTAAACCGGGGAATGTCCATGATCAGATTTTAAAGTATGGAACACCGAAAGATCTTGATGACTTCTGCCTGAAGGTAAGCCAAGATCTCTCTTGCCTTCATACCAAACATAATTCGCTTGCCCCATTGTTCTCAGTTAATCTGTAATGTGTTCTCATCATCTCAGGCTCAACTCGTTAACTACGTTCAATATAGAGCTCTTCTGGAAGGTTGGACTTCCCATATGTGGAGTAAATTTACAGGAGTCTTGATCTGGAAAACTCAGAATCCATGGACAGGTCTCAGGGGTCAGTTCTATGATCATCTTCTGGACCAGACAGCTGGTTTCTATGGCTGCCGCTCAGCTGCAGAGCCCATTCATGTACAGTTGAATCTTGCAAATTATTACATTGAGGTAATATGATGGTTTTGGTTTCTTCCGATCTTTCCAAATAAGTAAACAAATGCAGCTTATCTTTAAGTAACAAATTCCATTTTTCTCTTTTGCCAGGCTGTTAATACAACGGCAGAACAACTACCCGATGTAGCCATAGAAGTGTCAGTATGGGACTTGGAAGGGGAATGCCCATACTACAAAGTCCACGACAATCTCTCACTGCCTCCTAAAAAGACAACGTCCGTCAATGAGATGAAGTACCCTAAATCCAAGAACCCAAAACCGGTATACTTCCTTCTCCTCAAACTATATCAGAGGTCAGATTACAGGATCTTGTCTAGAAATTTCTACTGGCTGCATCTGCCTGATGGCGACTACAAGCTGCTCGAGCCTCACAGAAGCAAGAAAGTGCCACTCAAGATAACTTCCAATGTTGCCGTCAATGGATCTACCTACCATCTGCAAATGCATGTAGCTAACACCTCAAGGAAACCCGAACATAAGGATCATCCCTTGCTCAAAAATAACTTCTGTCAAAGAACTGGCGAAGAAGGTGATTACGACACTTCCTCTTTAGAAACCAATCCAGGAGGTCCCAAGACTTGCAGGGAAACAGGGTTTTTCCGGAGGATCTACAAACAGATTGCAGGGGGCAAAGATGGGTTGAGGGTGTTTGAAATGAATGGAACCGATACAGGAGTGGCCTTGTTCCTTCACTTCTCCGTTCATAAATCAACAAAGGAGCACAGGGAAGGCGAGGACACGAGGATTCTCCCAGTGCATTATTCAGACAACTACTTCTCGCTGGCTCCCGGGGAGGTGATGCCTGTAAACATCACGTTCGAGGTGCCCCCGGGCGTCACTCCCCGTGTTACATTTCAGGGTTGGAACCACCATGGTGGACACACGGTAATATAAGCCTTGGGAGGAAGGTCTGTTGCCTGTTGGTTTGTTGTAATGTTGTATGTTGTGATTTTATATCAACTGCTATTACTTATTGAGAGTATGCTTTATTTTGTACTGAGTGTAACTTTGTTAGTTTTCAATCCAATAAAAGGTGGTGTAATAAACGTGCAATGTTATTGAGATTATATTGGCCTGAAAAATGACTTTACAGATTGATATTTAAATAATCCGGTGACAAAATGGTAGTATATAAACATATAAATTAATACTCCATCCATTAAGCAAAATATGTCATTTTAATACTTTATGCAATTTCAGAAGACCAAACAAATATACTACTCATTCGTCTGTTCGGTAAAACATGTTATTTGTTATTCACTTTTTTGAAGGATGATAAAAAATTTACTATCAATTATTATTATTATTTCTTCTAATTTCATAATTATTATTAGATGTATGAAATTATATTTAAAAGACATTGATATTTTATATGTAGTATAGTTTTTATCATCCTAAAAAAACATGAATAAATAATAATAAATGACATATTTTGTCGAATGTAAGGAGTATTATTTATTACTCCATTTTTTATCTTTCTCGAAAATTACACCTAAACATCATCATAAAATGCCATCTTTTTATTAAAGTAACAAAATACCTAATGAGAACAATTATGTAGAGTAAATATTAAAATAACTAAAATGATATTCTCTGTTAATTAAAACATGTAGTTTACTATTTATGTATGCTTTTTTAAAATGATAAAAACTTTTTAAATATCATCTTTTCTATAAATTTTTTTATAAATTCATACTTAACAGTAATAAGTACGAAATTATTCAAAACATTATTAAATTTTTTTATATTTTATGTAGTTTTAAACACCTAAAAAAGCGTATTGTAAATGGTAAAACTTCATGTTTTAATTGATGGGAGTATTTGTTATTTAATGAAAATCACAGCATTTTATTTTTATCCACACGACGTCGTATGTATAGATTCGCATAGAAGCTGACCGTTTCATTTCCCTCGTTTGTGGTGGCAAACCAACTACCGCCTGTTGCATCTCTCTCTCTCTCTCTCTCTGGAGGTTTGAGAGGAGAAACAGCTAGAGATGAATGTGGTAACCCTAACCAGTGGAATTCCAGCTTCGAACTTTCTAGAAACATCCCGACATCATCGCCAAATCCGCCATAGCTCCAGCTTCTTTACCGAACCGCCATGGCCGATTCTTATGCCACAGCGACAGCATAAGATTTCGTTTCCGTTCCCCGTGAATTGCAGAAATCGAGACTCGGAAGAACCTCTCTCTACCAGTTCCGCCTTCGCCGTCCTAGGTGTGGGGCCCGATTGCTCTGCCTCTGAGCTCAAAGCCGCTTTTAGAGCCAAAGTAGTTCTTCCTTCCTTGTCGATTCCTCTCGATCCCATTTTCTAGGGTTTATGAACTGATTAGTTGATTCTCAAGTAGGTGAAGGAGTTTCATCCCGATGTGAGGAGGAATGTGGCCGATTCTGATTTGATGATACGTCGTGTTATCCAAGCTTATGAGGTGAATGGAAATCGTTAACTGATTTGGATGAATTTGATGTCCTTGTGAAAAAAAAAATTTTGATACTCAGTTGGTTAATTTCTGCACATTTCAATGTCTCTGCCTTTCATAGTCAAGTACTAATCTCCATTAGATTGATGGTTTCTCAGATTTTATCTAATCTCAGCAGATCAGAGATAATCGAAAGGTATACTTGGGCGGATGAACTCTTCTTATCCCTTGATGTCAAAAGTCAAATTTCCATAGCTAACCTCTTGTACATTTGGTTGCTTGCTGTGCTTATGGCTAATTGCAGCGAATGTTTGGATCCCTTTGACAATCCAGAGTGTGAAGCTTTTGACATTTTCGTCAATGAGGTTCTTTGTGTCGGCAAAGGTACCAGTTACCCGTTCCTCTTACGCCTGCAAATTGTTCGTTCCCCGTTTAATCATACTTTCCATGTTCCGATACCTGCAGGCTGTCCATATTCCTGTGTGAAAAAAGCTCCCAATGCCTTTGCATTTTCTTCGGCTGGCACAGCACGAGCTTCTTCACAAGGTTTGCGTCCTTACCTTACGCTTAGCGTATGCAGGGTTGAGGTGTGCAATCATTCGTATTTTTATCATACAGGAGCTGGAGAGGATTATCGAGTCCAGCAAGCTGTAGGTCAGTGTCCGAGAAACTGCATTCACTATGTGACGCCGTCTCAAAGAATCGTCCTAGAGGAGCTTCTTGATGGGTATGGAAAGGAATTCATTTCCTGTCATTTCATCCAATTTTTTGCCTATATTTCTTGTTCTGTTGTGGTTAACTTCTTTATGCCCTTCTTGAAGTATTATAGAGGCTCCTTATGATACTTCAGCAGAGGCAGACCTGTTGTATTCTCTCGTTGTTAAAGCCGCGTACGAGAACAACCGATACAGGAAGCCAAAGAAGCAGCCCAAGGTCTCAACACAGCATGTAGACTGGTTCTAGCCTTCCAGTTCCAGGTCTGTCATGCTGTTCAACCTACTCCCTTTTTGTCGGTATTGGTTGAAGAGGAAAAAGAATGAATCATTGACAAAGAAGTGAGGATGAACTGTGTGCTTTGAAGAAACTTGTGACACTGTAAATACCAATTATACTCAAGTATTCAAGGTTGACATTTTAAGACAAACATACACAATTGTCATTTTGAGATGACTCTTAGAAACCGACCGAATGAGGAGAAGATGCCTGCTGCAGCCCCCAAAAAAGATGGCCCTGATTCTGAATTTTCTTCCACATTTCCAAATATTATCTGCACAAAACATAAGAAGCATGTTAACCCCTACAACTCAAATCTGTCATTGAAAGTTCTGATGGAAGCTGACCTCTAATTCCTCGGAATCAGGACGCCTTATTTGTTCTTTTGCAAGCTTGTACCTGTCTGGCCTGTCTTTGTCGTCGTAGAAAACTTTCCATAACCTATCAAAGAGATCATATGCCCCAAGGTAAGACAATATGTGCATAGTAGTAGAGAAGAAGAGGGCATTTCCACAATGCAAACTAAAAATCGTTACCTACCCTGGATAGCATCTAAAGACAGCTCCAGAAGGTAAAGGTTTCATCGAATATACCACAGTAAATGAGCTGCAAGTAATAAAAGCTAATTAGTAAGATGTATGTGATTGTTCACCATATCAGAGAAAACAGCAAGGCTAGTTGAATGGGAATGTCTATGAATGAGGCAAAGAATTTACCTCAGAAAGTAGCGTCTCAACTTCCGGACATTAAATCCGACTCCAACGTCTTCACTGACCAGCCGTGGATTCCACATTATCAGAGGTCTTGGCTAAAGTGATATAAAGGATTGTTATTAGTTAGTTATGAAAAACTAGAAAAGGCACAAAGCATGAAAGCTAGGCCTACGCATCGCACTGAACTGGATTGGGTAAAGCAACATCCTGTACACTACCAGTTGAACTTACTAGATCATGAAACTCTCAATTGGAAAATTCGACGACAGAACACAAAACACAATGGTCATAGACCTATAAAGCCATTTCAACTCACTCTAGCAAAACCTCAATATTCATAGAACTTAAAGAACCTTTATTCATTATGTCTCAAAATTTTGTAAGATCTACATTTTGTTTGCGTTTTACCTAGAACTTAATGAATATGCGTTGCCAATTCGTTCATTAGTTTCCAGTGTCCGACTACGAATATCTACCTGCTCCTGTCTTAACTTGGATAGTTTCTATATATACTATCACCTAATTTGATATGCCCATTCTTGCTATACCAGATCAGCATGTACGTAAAAGTAAAACTTGGACCTATACCAAATCAGCATGTACATAAAAGTAAAACTTAGACAAATCACTGTGGAAAGCCTTTTGTTTTTGTAAACATGAAGAAGAGATGATTTTGATACCGGGTCATCAGAGAGATTAGAAGCTATTTTCTCGACATATCCAAGCATCTGATAATCTGGAACCACCATGACCACTATCTCATCCTCCGGCTCTACTGGCTTGCGGTCACTTAAGCTGCATATTTTGGAACAACGAATTGCACAACCATTAAAAGTTGAAAGAAAAAAGCAAGGACAGACAGACAAAATTCAATACAATCTCAGTAGTGCAGAGTCCTTTCAAGGCAAAATCAATTGCAGGATATAAGATTCAATAACATTTTTGTGGCAAAAATTACCTAGAGAAGCCAAAGTTAGCGTCTTTCCACCGATATTTTAGAAGTGCAGCAGCACCAGCATCCGGAAATACGGCTTTCACTCTCTAGCAAGCATTGAGAGAGAAATTCAACCCAACTTGTTTGAGCCTATGGGAATTCCTTTGAAGGATTCATATTCAACAACTTTAAACAAATCATCATATTGAGGAAGGTACAGTATTTCCGTTTCTTTCGTTGCTACCGTTGCTAACCTGTGATCCTGTTTCTTCAATAAGTGTGTCAATGAAAACCCTTGACAGTTCCCATAGCTCAGCTTGAGCACCTTCATCATCAAGAAACTGCAACTGAGGGATTAAGAGCTCTGCCTGTCAAGATTGAAATGCAATTTAGCTAACAATCTTTAACTCTTGGTGAAACAAGGAAACTCAAGATCACACCAAATGGATGTAATCATGATTGAAGTTCTATACAGCACATACAATTGCTCGCAATCCGCCAGAAGACACGAATGCCGCAGCTGCTTCGCCCGATTGTCGAACAGCACCCTCCAAATCTGAAGGCAGGCAACTGAGGCATGATAACAAACAGTTCAGCATGAATCCCATTAAGCATACTTGAATGAATCAATGGCTCCTTGTGCAAATTCGAATTTCTTTCAGTTCGCCTAAAAAGTCAGATTCTTTACTCTATAATCAAAACCCTAGATTGCTGAACAATACAATTAAGCAGTAAAGGAAAGGTAAGACATGAACTGAGTTAATTAAGCAGTAAAGGAACACCTGTCATCTTCCTCCTCTTGGCCGATTCCATCTTCTTGTACCAGAAACGCAAGCTGTTGCTGTTCTTGGGGATCGGAAGAGGGGGAATCTTCGTCGTCAAATCTGTCGAATTTCGCGAAGGTAGTGGTTGTTGTGGAGGAGGAGAGAGAGAAGAGGTATGTGGACCTGGTGAGCTGAAATCTGGAGGGAGGGAAACGGGTGGAAGCAGTGGGGATGAAGATAGGAGCAGAGGAAGCGAGGCCATGAGAGCACAAGCAGCAGCTCGGGTGGCGAGCTGCCATGGCTGCTGAATTTTAATGAGTTAAAACGAATCCATGGTTAGACAGATTGACTGATAGGGAAGAAGATGGGCTGCTCTGCAATCTGAATTATCCTCTCCCTCGTCCTTTCACGTGTCACTCCCTATAATTTTTAATTACTAATTATCAAATTATATAAAAAAAATTAATTAAAAAAATAATATTTTATAGAGTTTTTTTATCTTTAAAAAGCGAGCCGAAAAATAAAAGAAAATATATTGTGAAACGGAAGGAGTAGTTCGAAAAAGGTGTGATGATATATCCACTCAAAACGAACTAATTGTAGATTAAGTTAACATTTAGCTTGATACATGTCAAACATTAAATATGTCTGATATTAAAAAAGTAATGATCAATTCAATATAACGAACGGATCTTTTTTTCGTGTGTTTTTTTTAGGATGTTGTTTTTTACATCCACAAAATTTACTATTTACACCCAAAATCCAAGTTTTTCTTTTTTTTTTTAAATAAACCCTACGCCTCCTGAGTCATAGACGTGTGACTCAAGAGGGGCAGGGTATGTATATAGAAAAAAATAGCTGCGTCTCTTAAGTCACACACCTATGGACTATGACTCAAGAAGCGTAGGATTTATTTAAAAAAAACAAAAACTTGAATTTTGGGTGTAAATAGTAAATTTTGTGGGTGTAAAAAACAACCCCTTTATTTTAAAACAAAGCAACCAATTTTTTTTGGTAAAAGTGTGGTCATCGTTTCCATTTATGGTTATGGTTTTGTTTTGTGAGTTAATAAATCAAGGAAAAACTTGCTTGGTGTTTGGTATGTGAATTTTTTTGGAGGTATTAATTTGGTAAAAATTACCAAAATAGGGCTAAAATGACATTTAATTTAATGAAGTATGATACTTGAATCGATCATATGACTTTTATCTTCCATTGAAGACTTCTACAAGTATTGGAACAAGCTGTCGTGATTTCTATTGCTATTTTATGATTTAGCACTAGTTACCAATCATACAAATGAATGTCCTTCCAAGTAATATGTGAGAGGAGGAGCTTGTATTCGGGTTTTTTCTTTTTGTATTTGTTTTTATGGTTGTATCATGACGGTAAATCCGTCTATCGATTTCTCCCGACCTCTCGTTTTCCTAAAATTTTATTGCTGTCTAGCAATTCGAATTATTTCCTTTTAAAAAAAAGTAATATGTGAGAGGAGGAGCTTTTTTTTTTTTTTTTTTATCTTAGTCCAGTTCGATCGACTCAGTCGCTCTACATCTGGATCGGGTACTGTGTGACCCATTTAAGGAGTTGACCCATTTAAGAGGAGGAGCTTGTTATTTTGGTGGACCTTACAAATGATTGAAAATCTTCTATTCCATGTTATAATTTAATAGAATGTCTACGCACCCAAATGAAAATCTCTATATGCTAATCACAACCCCTGTCTTCAAGCAAGAAGGATAGGGAGATAGTTGAGCTAACAAGGCCATATATTCCGTGCTCTCGCTATTCATATCCTCGATTCCAGTCCTGAGAATTTGAGTTTGGGGAGTAAGGGATTGAGGAGAAGTTTTCAATTGATTGGTTTTGAGGTTTAAAATCATGACCAAAAATGTCACTATAACCATTATTATTCAATGTCAAAAAATTTTCAAATGAAACATATTTTTTCAAAAAATCACACCAAAACCACTTTACCAAACATAACCCGAAAAAGTAAATTCTTATTTCACATAATAACCATTTTACAAAATTATTTTTCTAAAATTACTTTCTCATACTTCTTACAAAAGTCAAAGAACGTTACAAAGTTAATTTATCCATATTTTTTAAAAACATTTTTTTTGGTGTGGTATTTTTTTCTCACATAAAGATTTTAATTTTAAACTATATTAAATCTAAATAATTAGTTTTGTCCACATATATTCATCAGTAATTTCATCTAAATTATTAATTTTATATAGATTTTAATTTTAAATTATATTAAATCTGGTATGTTGAATTAGAGGTGGACATAAAAAATTATTATTTTAACAATTAGTTGATTATTTAATAAAAATAATACTTATATATATATGTGTATATATATATATTTTGGTCTCATTAAAAAATTATTAAAAAATAGATAGTTTTGAAGTTTTACTCCGTATTGAGGACGAGTATGAGACGGAAAAAATCAGACGTTCACTCCTCGTTCATTCCAGAATCAGCGATTTCATCATCTTCTTCCGTTCTTCGCTTCGGACGGCGTCGCCGTCGGCACTCCTCCGAGGGCTCCGATATCCAATCTCAGCGTTTCCGGCCATCTTATTCGGCGATTAGCTTCACCAATTCGGCGGTAAGCTCAATTTCCCCCTTTTTCTTTGCGATTAAACAATTTCCGTCAAGCACGACTATCTTTCTAGATTGGATTTTCCGCTGTTTCAGTCCTTTCTAGATTGATATTTGAAATATGCAATCCTATTAGGGCTTTCCACCTTGTTGGCAACAATGGGGAAGAACGATTTCCTGACCCCGAAGGCTATCGCGAATCGCATCAAAGCCAAGGGTCTGCAGAAACTCCGATGGTACTGCCAGATGTGCCAGAAGCAGTGCCGTGACGAGAACGGCTTCAAGTGCCACTGCATGAGCGAGAGCCACCAGCGCCAGATGCAGATCTTTGGCCAAAACCCTAACCGAATCGTGGAAGGCTACTCCGAGGAGTTCGAGTCCTTGTTCATGGAGCACATGAAGCGCAGCCACCGCTTCAGCCGTATCGCCGCCACAGTTGTCTACAATGAGTACATCAACGATCGTCACCATGTCCACATGAACTCCACCCAGTGGGCAACCCTCACTGAGTTCATCAAGCACCTTGGCCGCACTGGCCAGTGTAAGGTGGAGGAGACCCCTAAGGGATGGTTCATCACCTACATTGACAGGGATTCTGAGACGCTTTTCAAGGAGAAGCAGAAGAACAAGCGGATTCGAGCTGATATTGTGGAGGAAGAGAAGAATGAGAGGGAAATCAGGAGGCAGATTGAGAGGGCTGAGCAACTCCTGCCCTCTGGTAATGATCCCGCAGATGATAAGGCCAAGGACCCACCTCAGGCTTTGCTGAAATCAGATGATGGGGAGAAGATTGCATTTGCATTGGGATCGTCATCTAAGGGAATCGTTGGTAAGGACAAGGGGGAGAGTTCGAAAAGGGTGTTTGATGATGACGACGATGAGAATTATAGGAATGAAAAGAAGTCGGCTGTTAATACATCTAAATCAGCTGTGAATTCGTCTAAATCGGCCTTGGATGACCTGATGAAGGAGCAAGAGAAGGCAAAGGAGAGGAGCAATAGGAAGGATTATTGGCTGTTTGAGGGGATAGTTGTCAAGGTTATGAGCAAGGCTTTGGCTGACAAGGGTTATTATAAGAAGAAAGGGGTCGTGAGGAGAGTCATAGACAAGTATGTGGGTGAGATTGAGATGCTGGAGACCAAGCATCTGCTTAGAGTTGATCAGGAGGAGTTGGAGACAGTGATTCCACAGATTGGTGCTCTTGTTAAGATAGTGAATGGGGCTTATCGGGGGTCAAATGCGAGGTTGCTTGCAGTAGATATGGATAAGTATTCTGCCAAGGTGCAGATAGAAAAGGGCCTGTATGATGGAAGAGTGATCAAAGCTATTGAATATGAGGATATATGCAAAATCGCCTAGGGAAACTTTCCACCAAGTGGAAGTCTCAATTCTTGTTGTTTTAGCTCGTCTTTCATGGGTTTGCAATGTAATTTCGAAGTCAGGTTCATTTTATTTTGGTTCTAATACAAATGACTTCAGTTATTTGTTTTAAATTGGCTTAATCTGTGCTTAATTCAATATACACCAAATATGTGCTTCCATGTCGATGGTCCCTTCAATTTCATTGTGATTTCAGTTTCTAAGTTGATGCCTTTGTCTTCTTTTTTTGATCTTAGTTTCCCTCAAGTTTTTTTTTTCTTTCTTCTTTTCTGCTCTGCTTTTGTGTTTGATTCAGCTTCCACAGCTTTTTCTGCAGTTGTTAAGATCTTAGGTAATTATTTATTTGTTTTTTTATGTTAAAACCATAGCACTCTTTTTTTATCTGATCTAAAAACCACAGCACTCAATTGAAAGAAGCTAGGAGATGGTGATTTCTTGTACAGGAAAAGTAACAAAAACAGTATTATATTCTTCTCTTCATTCAGGCCAAGAAACATCAGTAAATGTCACTGGTTTAAGCTATAATCAAGAGATGGAGCTTATCCTCAATGAAGCAGTTCGAAAAGACCATATCTTTGTGCATGGCTTGAAATGATATCCCTCTATTTATTTTAACCGTAGTAGATATGCCAACTCAAATGTCAAATTTCATCTTTTATTTGCACTCGGAACAGTTGGAAGCAAGTCCAAGCTTTCTGCAATTTACCTGATTTTTTAGATGCTGACAAATGAAGAAATTTTACAGTGGGAATTCATTCTTCACTGGTCTGTCATCAACGAAGCATGGACAGATTGTTCTCATTGTTTTAGTTTTGCTTTAGTTTTTTTCTCCTTGTTTCCAGGTTGAAGCACCAATTGTGAACATGATTGCTGGTGATGCAGCTGCTAATTCATTCTTCACTGGTCTGCCATCAACGAAGCATGGACAAAATGTTCTCATTGTTTTTGTTTTACTTTACTGTTTTTTTCTCCTTGTTTCCAGGTTGAAGCACCAATTGTACATGCTTGCTTGTGATGCAGCTGCTCATTCATTTGTAACCATATCTCATCACAATGTACTGAATGCAAATCTATTCATGGGGATCACACCCAAACCTTATATTGAGTAGCTTGTTGTTTTCATGTTGCTGAGCTTTGCTATCTAAAAGGTTAGTTTAAACAGGGATGGCGTAGGAACCTGGTTGTGGTTACATACCTCATTTAATATCTTGCAGATGGACTGGACAAGTATCCGATTGAATTTGATTCCATCCCTCCTTTCAGGTTTGTAAATGTACCCGTTGGTACTTTGCTGTTCTTTTATGTTCTGTTTGATGAGATGAAAAATCAACAATCCTGAGATTTCAAACTTTGCAGAAGGATTGAAAAGACTGAACTAAACATACCGAAGGATATAGCCAGCAAGGAAGCCAACATAATCTACTATTGATGCGTTTCGTTGGGTGTCCTCTTCCACAAACAACCAACTTGAACTGTTAGATACAGTAAGTTATTTGGAAACAAATCAGTTTTCATTCTATTGGTTTAATTTGTCTTGTCTACTTTTGCTGGTTTGATATATAGGGTATAATGCTGTAAAAAGTCAGATAGGCATAGATGCTCCCTTGTTAACAAACTATAATATTTTACTTCTCCCTTCATGTCCACAGGAATGGTCTCAGACTTTTGTCCTCCCTTTGCTTTAGAAGCGATCAGCACCAATCCACCACCACAAGCCTTCATTCATCCATTGCTTGCGTGCTTCTTTCGTTTCCATCTACAAGTAAGAAGACTTCTTAGAAGCTATCTTTGCAACAGTCCTATTCCCTCATTCTAAGACCCCCTTAATTTAGTTACCCTTTAATCCATGCCAACTAATCTGTCTGATGGGTTACATATGTCAAGTTCAGATAACTGAACTTGGTTAACCTTACTCTGATTCAATGGCTAACTATTCACTTGGATAGGTACAAGGGCAGATTTTCCTGCAGTTTGTTTAGATCTTCTCTGATTTACATCCATATCTGATTTAAATCCTCAAGTTATTTGATGCTTGCTTATTTGGATCTATGAAATATCAACTTAGAAATAGATGTATTTTTGAAGACCTTGATAGTTGCATAGCTTTAGTCTCAGTTTCTTTTAACATGTGCACTAGTTCTGTCCAATTTACTTTCCCTCTTCAAAGGCAAGGTGATACATCATGCAAGTTCTTATCTGGCCGACTGTATATACATTGTGCAATGTGCATACTGCATATAATAAACATTATTCAGGGTCTAAACTGTTGCAATATCCAAGTTGTATCCTTCGTCTCTATATTCCTCTGTATGATGTTGTGGAGTCGTGTCTGTCTTGGATGTCTTGTCATGGGTCACTAGGAAACACCCTCTTGACCTAGTCAGGGCAAGGGTGTGTACAACTCGACCTCCTAGACTCTGCTTTGAAGCGGGATATACTTTGTAGTGATGATACGGTTTCAATCTCAGTCTTCTTTTATGTCCTAGAATCTTATTTACCTTTCTTAAACATATCAGGAAGTATGTCACCACCAGTGCAACTCCTACACTGACTGCTATCATTTTCCCCTTAATTAGCATGCTTGTCATTCACCATGGGATGGGTAGGTTGTCTCATCTAAATTTGTTATATTTTCTATTTTTGTATGCAGAAAAGCAGGCAGGTTGCCATGTAATCAAAATTATCTCTCGTGTTTGGTGTTTCTCTTGATAGTGACTACTGTCTATCTGCCTCTTTCTGCTGTATTTCATTAATCCATTCCCTTCGATCCTTGATGATCTGAAATATGTCTCTGACCTCAGCACTATTGGTTGCAACTACCAAGATGCTAAAGACCGAATATCACAGGTTCGATACATCTTCTGCAGGCAGCTCTACCCCACTTTCCAGAAGATTTTCAAGTCCTCACAGAAGTTATATTTGGAGGTCTTGAAAGCCGCATATAGGGGTGTTATTCGAGCCGAACGAGCCGAGCTTGACATGTTCAAGCTTGGTTCATTTGTTAAGCGAGCTCGAGCCGAGCCGAGCCCAATTTCTAAACGAGCTTTCTTTTTTGTTCAAGCTTGGCTTGTTTTACTAAAAGAACGAGCTCGAGCCGAGCTATTTTCGAGCTTTAAGTAGTTTTACTTGGTTATAACATATTCACTTAAAGGAAATTTTAGAAATTTCATAAAATTCGAGCTATTCGAGCCTAAATCGAACGAGCCGAGCTTAAAATCATGTTCAAGCTCGGTTTGTTTAGGTAAGCGAACGAGCTCGAGTCGAGCTTTTTTCGAGCCGATCCCGAGCCGAGCTCGAGCTCTTCAGCTCATATAACAGCCCTAGCCGCATAAGAATAATGGAAAGAGAGTAGAGACAGCTTAAGATGATTAATCAGACGGATGAGCTTTACTCAGAGTCTGCCACTGGAGAAGCGTCGAAAACGGGCTCCGAGGTTGATGTTGATGATGGTGTCGAGAGGGAGGAGGAAGCTGCTACTAAAAAATCAGCTGGAAGAGAGGACGGTGAGGAAGTAGGAGAAGGAGAATATGAGTGGCACGATAGAGGGAAACACAGACTCATGGAAGACAACATGGCGACTAACATAGACCCTTTTGACGGGGAATCATAACATAAATACCCTTTGTGATTTGAGCTGTAACCGATAAAAATGCACACCTTGGTTTTGAACTCAAGCTTGTTAGCACGGTAAGGACCAAGGAAGGGAAAGAATAAGCACCCGAACGATCGGAGAATAGAGTAATCTGTAGGGCTGATATCCAAGCCGAGTAGCTCGGGCTCGGCTCGGGCTCGGTTCGGAAAAAGCTCGGCTCGAGCTCGTTCGAATTAAAAAACGAGCCGAGTTCGAGCTTAAAGTCGAGCTCGTGACGAGCCCGAGCCGAGCTCGAGCTTGCTCGTTTTTAAATTGTAATTACATTTCTACCCCTAGGTTTTATTTTTACCCTAACCTTTCCCAACCCTTCCCATTTCTATCAAGCGGCAGCCCGACCTCCACACCCTCTCAATCTCTATTCTCCTCTCTCTGCTCCTGCGTCTCGCCGTCTCTCCCCAGCTGCTGGATCTGCTCGGCGTCGCTCCACACTCAGATCTCGTCGGCGTCGGCGTCGGCGTCGCTCCACAGTCAGATCGAGTCCCCTTGCCCAGTCGCCGCCTCCACACTCAGATCGAGCCCAATTGCCGCCTCTACACCAGATCTGGTCCCCCTCGTCGCTCTTCGCCCATTGCCCCTCCTTGTTTGTCTGGTCTCCCTCGTCGCTCTGCCTCCTCTTCAGATCTGGCGCCCCTCTTCGTTCTCCGGCGACTATAGTCTTGTCATCGCACGAGTAAGCCTCTTTCTCTTTCTCTACTTTCCTTTGTCGGCGAGTATATTGTGGTTGGTTGCGATTCTGGCACCCCTCTCTCTCTTTTTGTTCTCAATCAGTCGATCTTCTGATTCTCGTCCTCTGTTGACACCACAGGTTACGATTTAGGGTTTCCTGCCCCCTCTTCATGGAATTTATTATGTTTTTAGTACTGCTCCAGAGTTGCTGATGAAGGTACTCGACTGTTGTTGATGAAGGTACTCGATTGGAGGAGCTTGAAGTATAAGCTTTTAAGTTAGCAACTGCTCCACAGTTGCAGATGAAGGTATGCTCTTTTAGCTTCATGGAATTCCCGTGTTGTTCTATATATTCGTCATTACTACTGATCATTTTCAGATAAACAATTTTGAGCAATTGTGTATAAATTCCTCATTTCTATGATCGTTTTAGGATTCTCTCTTTTGTTGAGTTGATTCTGTTGATTCGAGAGCTTTGTGCATATAAGCTTGCATTGAATTGCATTTGATTCTAGAGTCTAATTGTGCCAGATTCTGTATGATTCTTAGTCTGATTAGTGAGTTGTGTTCCAGATTATGTGATGATACACTGAAAAGTTTGTTACTAAGACATTCCAAGTTTATTTTGTATTCAGAATCATATCAGATTATGTGATGATACACTAATTGGTGAGTTGTTGTTTCAGATTATGTGATCCTTATTTGCTTCCCGGGTTGCTACCATGCTGCTGCGTTCGTGATGTTGCTGGCCTGCTGATCTGCTGCATTCGAGTTGCTATTGTGTTGCTGCATTCATGCTGCTCACATCCTCATTTATGCATTTTCATGTGTTGCCTATTTCCGAGCTTTAATTGTAATGTTCATATTGCGTTTTAAGAATTAGGACTTATGTATTTATATTTGTAATTTCGGGTTGTATTTTGAATGTTATCATATATTACTTTGAACTGGCAAAATGAGATCAAGTCTGAATAAAAAACGAGCTCAAAGTGAGCAAAACGAGCTTAGATAGATTAAAAAAATAAAGTTAAAAATAGAGCAAATGAGCTCAAATACGAGCTCGAGCTTGGCTCGAGCATATGCGAGCTCACGAGCTCGAGCTCGAGCATCCCTTCCAGCTTGCGAGCCGAGCTTGAGCATCTTCTTGGGCTCGTTTCCAAGTTGAGCTCGAGCTCGAGCTCGGCTCGTTTGTAAACGAGCCGAGCTTGAGCACCAACTACTCGAGCTCGTTTGCTCGTATACCAGCCCTAGTAATCTGGATGCTGAGTCGATAGGGAGAGTGATTGTGAAGGGCAGGTGTAGGGGTGCGATTGTGGTGATAGATTGCCGTGTGGAAAGCATGTTCCCAGAATTTAGGAGTTAACTTGGAATAGTTTCACTTGTTTCCAGAATTTAGGAGTTAACTTGGAATATGCTAATAAGGTAAGACCTTTTTCTTGGATAGTGCGGGTACGGTCCATTTTGGCTGGGTGTATGTAGACCGGAGACACCATTCCATTTTGGCTGGGTATATGTGGAGTGTGGACAGGAGACTCGATGAACGATCCATTGAGATTGGAGAAATGAGGAGACATTACGATACTCACCGCCCCAATGAGTCTGTAGTGCCTTGAAGTGTTTCCTACATTGAGTGTGCACCATAGATTGAAAAAGTTTAAAATAGTGAAACACTTAGACTTAAGACAAAATAGATTCAAGTGAAACGAGTACAATCATCCACAAAGAGAACAAAATATCGGCAACCATTTATTGATAGAGAGGGGGTAGGACCCAGACATCTTAATAAACAAGTTCAAAAGGAACAGTTTTGGACACGTGTGTTGCCAAACACTGGAAGCTGAAATTTATGGCAAAGAAGACGAAATATCTGATGACTCGGATGACTTGGACGATGGTGCCAGAGAGACTCGGACTAGTGTGTTCTCCAACAAATGCACGAGGAGGAATAGGTAGCGGCAGACGATATAGCCCATTGTCAATGATTCCTTTGAGCAGCACCCTTCCCTGCATACTCTTCAAAAGACAATGTGAGGGGTGTAACTCAAGAAAACCATTAATGTCTTTTGTTAAACGAGATATGCTGATAAGGTTTTTCTGCATAGATGGGACGACTAAAACATGGGAGAGCTTAATTGGATTGGCTGATTTTGTAAGAAAGTATGACCAATGTGAGAAATAGGAAGAGTGTTACCGTTGTCGAGAGATAACCCGTCACCCCCACCATATGGTGAGTCGATAGACATCTTGCTGAGGTCCCCAATGATGTGGTTCGTAGCGCTAGAGTCGAAATACTTGTTCGGATCAGTTATGGACGACGGGGAGACCATGTAAGCGGAGGGATTGGACTGCAAAGAGCGTTGTAACCGCTCCGGAGGATGCCGCGACGGAAAAGTTAAGCCTGAGTGTCAAGCCTATTGAAGTAATCCTTAGCGTCGTGACCAGTGCGATCACAAATCTGACATGGGACCCTCGGACGTGAGCGTGGACCCTGATTAGAGCTATCCGGTCGATCGGTACATCGCTAAGAGAAAGAGCCAAGCTTCTTGGGTTGGATAGAGCGACCCGAAGAGCGCTATGAGGAAGGTCGTTGATGGGAGCGGAAGTGGCCATAGTTGGCCGAGGGCTGGTCGATGCCATGCTCCTCATGCAGAAGATGGCCGAGCAGAGCGGCGGATGAGGCACTGTCCGAGCGCATGTTGAGAGCGGCACAGAAAGTATCGTACGAAGCATCGAGGCCCTAAAGAATACAAGTGGCAAAGTCATCGTCAGAGACTGGTTGGAGGCAGTCAGCGAGAGCATCAGCCATGACCTGCTTTTTCTCAAAGTACTCGAGCATGGAAGAGCCGACTTTGGTAACGCTATGAAGCTGTTGCTTGAGATACATGGCCCGGGCACGAGACTGATGCTGAAACATGTCATTGAGGGCCATCCAAGCTTGATGAGCGGTGGTCATCTTGACAAGATAACAAGCGAGGGCTGCAGAGACAGTAGTGCGGAGCCAGATGAGGATGAATTTATCCTTTTTTCCACCAGACAACAAAGGCGGGATTGGGAGTTGATGACCCAGGTGATGAATTGGTGGCGACAACTTCAATGGTTTTTGTCGGTGCTGTGTCGCTGAGAACAAACTCCTTCAAATCAAAGGCATCAAGGGTGTCGAGAACATTCGCACGCTAGACACAAAAGTTGGAACGATCCAACTTGACAGGAAATTGAGGGAATTGCAGACAAAAATTAGGGTTCGAATCGTTTGGAGCTGATAGGAGGTTGGCTGAGTTGTTGGATGGGTTGGATGAAGGGGTGGTGTCGACATTGGTGGCATGATTAGAAGATATCATAAAAGATTACACAATTAATGAATTGATTGTAATCTTGTTCATTAACCCAACGAGAGATGCATTATATTAATTTATATTAGAGTTTACAAGGTATAAGATAAACTTAAATCATATACACGAAGATACGAAAAAGATTGATACATATCCTTTTATACATAATCCCTAGTAACATTTGTCACTTAAAGAACCAATCATATATTCATCCATTTGGATTTTGGAGTGCATATAACATATATGTTGGACATTAAAAGGGTATGCTTTTCGAGCAAAACGTAAGGATTATAGAACTAGAACGTCAGAATATGGTGAAAGACTTGACGATTCAAACACTTGTCTAAGATCTCAGCCATCAAGGACGACGTTTGCGCTCTCGACTCGTTGATGAATTATCATCGCTGCAAGTAGGAGTTACAAAATAACATACTCCTGGAATCATACTAAACGAAGAAGTTATAAAAAAAAAAAAAATTTGGGGATTGCTTAAATGTTTGGTGCACCTAAAACTCGAATGATCGAGATCAACATCATTATATATTTGTTTCACGATATATTTCGTTCTTGGCTCTTGCACATGTCTTGAGCTCGCAATTGAAGAATTCAAGTACAAATTAACAAGGAAAGCCAGGCGATTTTTTCGCCTTTAACCTCTTGCGAAGAAGGATGGTTTGAAATCCATGTACATGATATACTAAATAATAACATCGGCATTATCTTCAACTTGATTAATTTAAACATAGTGGAATCCACATTTGCCAACCATTTCGATCATGACGGTGAATAAAAAAATCAAGCAATGATCAAGAATAAGGAGGGGATGTATGTTCACCTTTGACATTTTCCGTCAAGATTCATGGAGATGACCATTTCAGCTAACCAGTAGAGGTTCATGCGAAGCACCATTGCAAGAAGCAGCGTTAATTGCACCAATAGAGGGGATCAAGAGAGAATTGATGAGAGCTTCAGATCTGTAGTTGTCATCTTCGTGGGAATTGAGTTGAGTTCATTTTTTTTTATTTTCAATCGGTTTCCTGTTACTGCAACTGTTGCAGGTACGTCATTTCTTTGCCCAAACCTCAATACTCATTATTCTGTTAATTGAACTTCTTTTTATAGGTTCAGTCTGTTTTGATGGGAGATTTATGAGTGTATTAATTTGCTTCTAACAACAAATTTGGTGCATAGTTATGCTTTGTGATTGTGTTTGTATTCATGTTTTGGATTTGGATTTGGATTTGGATTTTGATTCAAGTTCTTAGAGTTTGGCTTGGCTTGATTATATATTTGATTCAATGATTCCATCAGACTCTTATTCGATAAGTCTGAAGCTTGCGTCTGTAATTTATGCTTGCTTTGATTTACAGGAACATCCATCTTTCTCCCAATGGCTGAATTGGCAGTGTTCAACATCGCCAAATCGCTCCTTCCACAGTTGAGCTCCCTTGCTATGGATGAGCTCTTTCTCTGGTACAACTCAAAGGCTGAGCTCGAGAAGCTCGAGAACACTATCACCACTATCAAAGGCGTGATGTTTGATGCTGAACAAAGGCAAGCTACTGACACCACTGTTCAAGAATGGCTATTGAGGCTTCGTGATGAGATGTACAAAGCGGACGACTTGTTCGATTCCATCTCCGCTAGAGCTCTAAGAAAAAGAGTCATGTCCGGCAATAAGATACTCAAACAGATGAGGCTTTTCTTCTCCAAGTCAAACCATCTTGTTTTTGTTGTCTCAACTGCACATAAAGTGAAGGAGATGAGGGAGCGGCTAGATGTCATAGCAAAAGACATCAACCAGTTTGGCTTTATAAGGAGAGTAGACGACAAACCTCTTATAAAAACAAAACCACAGTCTCACTCTTACATTCGAGAAGACCAAGTAATCGGAAGAGAGAAAGACAAGGAGGAGATATTAAGATTGTTGTTCAAGGATCCTGGTGGTGAACAGTCTGTTTCTGTGATTGCAGTGGTTGGCATTGGTGGATTAGGCAAAACTGCTTTGTCTCAGCTAGTGTACAATGCTAAGGAAGTTGAGGATTTCTTTGAATTACGACTGTGGGCTTGTGTGAATTATTTCAAAGATTTGAAAGATGCCTTGGAGGGAGTAATGAGCGTGAAAACGCCCATGAGTCTAGATGAGTTACAAAATATGCTGAGGAAAAAGATCCAAGGAAAAAGGTTTCTCCTTGTTTTGGATGATGTTTGGGATGATATTAGGGAGCAGTGGCTTAGATTGAAAGAGTTATTAGATGTTGGCGACAGAGGAAGTATGGTTTTAATGACAACACGTTCAAAATCAGTGGCCCAAAATCTTTCCACAGTCACACCTTACTACACTTTAAGAGGGCTATCAGATGAACACGCTTGGTCATTGTTTAAGAAAATGGCTTTTGAAAACAAACAAGAAGATGGATATCAAGTAAAGGAAGAACTGGGAAGACAGATTGTGAAGAAGTGTGCAAATGTCCCGCTTGCTATAAGGACAATCGGTAGCTACTTGTACAAGAAAGATATGAAGCAATGGTTAGAACTTGTGGATAATCAGGCGATGAATGAAATGCATGATCACCCTGAGAATATGATTATGGAAGTGTTGAAGATCAGCTACGACGACCTTTCTTATTCATTAAAACATTGTTTTGTGTATTGTTCACTCTTTCCGGAGGATTATAATTTTGATAAAACCACTTTGATCCATCTATGGATGGCTCAAGGTTTACTTCAATCATCAGATAAAAATGATTGCTTGGAGGATGTTGGTGACAGATACTTTCAGTACTTAACAGAAAGATGCTTCTTCCAAAATATTACAGAATTTTATGGTGGCCGTGTAGAGTGCAAAATGCATGACCTGTTCCATAGTTTGGCTGTTAAAATTTCTGGAAACGAATGCGCTGCAGTGAAGAAACTTGAAAATATCAAGGGGAAATCTCCCCGACATTTGCTGGCCAGGGATATTGAAGGCGTACCACTTCAAGGTGAAGGAATACGAAGCCTTGTGTCCCCTGCCGTGGGTCTAGTCAAAGGATCGGTCTTAGGTGGCTTATTCATGAGTTTGACAAGCTTGCGGACATTGAGTTTACAACATTTAGACATAGAGGAATTACCGAGTTCCATAGGCAAGTTGGTTCATTTGAGGTATCTTGATCTCAGGAGGAGTCAAAGTTTGAAAAGGCTTCCAGCGGCTCTTTGCAAGCTGCAAAATCTGCTAATTTTGAGACTTGGTGGTTGTTGGAATCTGACCAGGCTGCCTGATGATCTACAGAAACTAATAAGCCTGAGATATTTGGAAATTGAGGGATGCCATAACTTATTGTTAACCAAGATCACGGAGGACTCAAGTGTTTAACGCACCTCAACAACCTGACAGGTGCACTTTGTATTGAACTTCCAAGAGGTCTGTGGAAAAATTGTGTTGCTGATGCAGAAGAGTCTATGCTAAGCTGCAAAACAAAATTAAGCAGGCTAGAAATATCATTTCGCAACTCAAGAGAAGTAGAAGAGACAGTGGAAGCTGATGTCGTGCTAGATAGGCTTCAACCCCCGAACAATATCAGTCATCTACGTGTAGAGTATTTTCCTGGAGTGAAATTTCCAGATTGGCTTTCTTCTCTTACGAATATTGTCGATTTGCAACTGTATGACTGCATTAGTTGCCTTGAGCTCCCGCATCTGAGTCTACTATGTCAGCTTAAACGGTTGAACCTCTGGTCTTTGCCTCTTCTCGAGTACATGGCGAATGATATTTGTTATGATGGTGGGGAATGGGATGGATCATTCTTTCCCTCACTTGAGAGACTTTACATACATAAAATGCCATGTTTAAAGGGATGGTGGAGGCCAACGACAGAAGGTAGCTATGCTAATCATTTGTGGTTTGCACGGCTTTTTGAATTAACCTTGTTTGATTGTCCACAACTGACTTGCTTACCTGGGTGTCCTTCTCTGAACATTTTGACACTACACAATGTGAATGTAAAACTGGTGACACAATTAGTAAGAGTGCCAGAGACATCTTCTCTTCAAACATGCTCCACTCCAGATGATGAATTGAAGCTTGTGCCTGCTCTCCGAGAACTGAAGATTTGGGATTGCTCAAACTTTAGTCGCCAATCTCTCTTTCGCTCACTGCAATATATGTCTTCTCTTGAATTTCTCACTTTCATAGGCTCCTCCTCTGAGAGAGAAATATATAATGATGAAAGTTGGGAAAAGGAGGGCATGCCTTGGATCTCACTTACAAAGCTTAAGAGTTTATGTTTTGAATTCGGGAACGATCCACTAGGAGCTCATCTTCTCAACGGACTTCACTACCTCACCTTGTTAGAGGAGTTGTCCACCTATAAGAATGTGCCAGATGATATTAATGCTCAATGGACAGCTCCTCCAAACATTAAATGCTTGTTCATTGGTGGTATAAAGAAGGTGGGATTCCCAAACATGGCAATCCAACAGTTGAAAAAGCTTCAGACGTTAAAATTTTACTTATGTGACTTTGATGAAGATGAATGGAATAATCTACTGTGGGAAGACCTCAAAGGCTTGAGATGCCTTGAATTGAACTTTTGCAGCATGAAGTCCTTGCCAGAGAAGTCTCGGCATCTCCGAACACTTGAAGATCTACAGATAATAGAATGTTCTGAGTTAACATGTTTGCCTACTTGGGTTAGCCAACTTAAATCACTTGCCATTAGTCATCCCAACCCAGCATTGAAAGAGAAATGCAGGAAACCAGTGGGTTCATATTGGCCCCTCATTAGGGACATTCCTCATCTTACCATAAGCTAGTGAGATGCAGATAAGGTACTTTCAAGCTCTAATTTATCAAGTCTTTCAGAAGTTTTATCACTCTTGTTGATTTCCTCTTTACTTCAATTTACACATATTTCACTCGTTTGGCCTTTTGTAGAGGACAAGAAAGTAGGTAGCAGTCCTTGCAGCAAAATCGTTCATTCTTTCCTGCACGATCGAGCACTCTTATTGATTCATCAGTCGCAAGACCCACAATGGATGATGCTTCATGTTATGAAAACGCGGCATCACTTTCTGGGGAATGATACCCTCGATTCTGTTATGGGCTGATTGTCGAGTTGAAATTTAAAGGTAATATACATAAGCAAGATGGTTTGACTTTATGTTCCATCATTCTCTGTGATATATATCTCACACACCCCTTTGCTGATCGATAGCATTGAATAAATGTATGCAACAACAACTCAAAGACTGAGCTGGATTGATCACGTACAGTTATGCTATCAAAGACGTACTAGACTGTTTGATGCTGAACAAAGACAAACTACTGATGCTGCTGCTGTTCAAGGATGGCTTTTCAGGCTTCGTGATGAGATGGACAAAGCAGACGACAACTCGATTGATTCCATCTCCACCAGATCCTTGAGAAAGAGAGTAATGCATGTCATGCTCATGCAATATGGTCCTCAAAGAGATGAGGCTTCTCTTCGTTCTCCAACTCAAACCATCTTGCTTATGTTGTCTCATCTGCACATAAAGTGACGAAGCTCAGGCAGCGGCTAGATGGCATTGCATATTAAAGACATGAACCCGTTTGGCTTTATACATCTTGGTGAGCCAGGACCTGATCTAATCACTCATAAGGTTTGTTTGAAATATTGTTGTTTTTTCGCCAGGTGAAAGGTGAGCCTTTAAAAAGGATAGTGTGAAGGTTCAATTCCTCTTTTATTTCATTGAGTCGACATAATCTGGTTATAGAGTGTGCAGCTTCTCCCATTTTTTTTGTATCATTTTCGATATCATTGAGGTCTTCTATTAGGATTTCATCTTTTTGTAATCTGGACAAATTTGATACTTTTTTCAAAAGTGTAGTCCACGAAAAATCTTAAAATCTTAAAAAAATGAAAATCCAAAATTCTTTGTTTTAAGTAAGATGTGATGCTATTAAGACTAGACGTTAAAAAAAAAAACATCCGAGATGACAAAAGAGCCACAAAAAGAAGGTTATATTTCTTGCAATAGGACTTACAGACACATACTAGTTATTTTTGTCGAAACAAGATATTCGTTGGCTCGATTGGGGAGTTCGAGCACTTGTAAGAAATTTAACTTCAAGAGCTGCAACTTTAACGATATTGACTTTTACGACATCCTCCTCGATGATGCAAAAAAAAAAAAATCATTTTTCCAACCGTTTGTAATCTGGATAAATTAGTGACTTTTTTGAAAGTGGTAGTCCACGAAAAATCTCAAAATCTTAAAAAATTTATAATAGGACTTACAAACACATGCTCGGTATTTTTGTCGAAACAAGAAATGCGTTGGTCCGATTAGGATGTTCGAACACTTGTTGGAAAGCGAACTTCAATAACTACGATTTTAATGTGGATGACTTTTGCAAAATCCTCCTCGATCATGCCCGAAAAAACCATTTTTCTAACTGTTTGTAATCTGGACAAATTGAAGACTTTTTTCAAAGGGGTAGTCCACGAAAAATCTCAAAATCTTACAAATATGAAAATCCAAAATCCTTTGCCATAGGAAAGGTGTGATGCTATCAAGGCAAGAGGTACAGAAAACTCCCACTCGAAATGTCAAGAAAGTCCCGAAAAGATGGTTATATTCCTCACAATAGGACTTACATACACATGCTCGGCATTTTTATCGAAACATGAGATGCGTTGGTCCGATCGGAGAGTTCGAACACTTGTTGGAAAGCTGACTTCATGTGATACGACTTAATGGGGATGACTTTTGCGAAATCCTCCTCGGCGATGCCCAAAATGAAAGACTTAAGAAATTGCAAGAGTAGTTGGTACAACAAAATGACGTGACCATTTCTCAATTGACAAATAAAACAATTGTTGAATGCGCATAAGAAAGAAAACGCATTGCTTTTGTTCAGAGTGAATGATTTGGAAACAAAATTGAGATATAAAAAATGATTTAAACTTGCATATCTTATCTAATGGTTGAATTTAGTAATATAATCTCTTATTTCAAAGTTCTTATGTTACCTATTCTTACTTTTCATCTATATTTTAATACTCTAACTCTAATTTTTCATTCTCTTAGGTCTGGTTGCGTCCAAACGCTCCTATTCCGCCGCCTGCACCAGAATAGGTTGAACATCATCAACCGAGCGTCGAAGGATGGGATGCTCCTTTTCAAGCTCAGTTTGACAGATTCCGAGCCTTACGTGTCGATGTCGGTCTCCCTTTACACTTTGTCTAGAGTTTATTCCACGAGTCTATTACAATTATCGATGTAAGCCTTTTTTTTCCGTGTCTTGTAATATTATTCGCATATTATCCAAATGAAAACCTTTCCTAAAATTATCGATGTAAACCTTTTTTTTTCCGTGTCTTGTAACATCTCCCTAAACCCTAAACCCTAAACCCTAAACATCTCCCTAAACCTTAAACCCTTTCCATAAACATCTAAACCCTAAACCCAACTGGACAAGTTGCACGTCGTTGACTACGTGCAGATTTGCACGTCGTTGACTACATGCAGATTTGCACGTCATTAGTCACGTTAAAAGCAACATGCAGGCCGACGTGCAATAATTAAGATGCCACCCACCACATTTACATGTTAATAACGACGTGCATGCACGTTAATAACGACGTGCAACTCCTTAACTACCATTTGCGGTGTATCTAACAACAACCAAATATAAAAACATTGTGGTTTATTAAAAGAAACGTGTTTAATTTTCAAACGTTCATTACATTTTACTCAGATATCGGATTGAAGCTTATAATATACACTGTTCTAAAAAACCCTTCAATGCCCGCGTAGACCACCACCTAGACTATTGACCTCGCCCCGTCGTCAAGACCTTTAAGGTCACCAAGACCCGCTTAGAGTGCAAAGACCCGCCATGAAATCCGTCTAGACCCCGCCTAGATACTTGACCCTACCCTACCGCCAAACACCCTTCAAGCGTTTTTTAAAACATTGATAATATATCAAAACGAAGTTATTAGTAGAATAAGTGTAGATAAGTATGCTCCCAACCAAGACGTGCTATATAAACTAGGGGTGGGCACAAATCCCGCAAATCCCGGTCCCGTCCCGGACCCGTCCCGGTCCCGGTGGGATTTAAGGAAAAAAAGTGAATCCCGTCCCGCAAAAATTATGCGGGACGGGATGCGGGACATGACTATGGGATCCCGCAAATCCCGGTCCCGTCCCGCATATATATATATATATATATATATATATATATATATTATATAATTTATATATATATAAATACAATTTATACGGGACAAGAGTTTTAATTTTGGTTGTACTAAAAATTTTAATAATTTAGTGATTTATATGATATATTTAGTTATTTTAAACGCAAGTTACAGTAATACTGTAAGGCTTGTAAGCAATTTGAAAATAAAAAATTACTATGGGCTTGGGGGGTTAGGGATTTGGGCTCTAGGAGGCAAACAAAACAATATTTTCTATTTTGAAACAGTGAAATCTCTATTCAGTTCTAATCGGTTAGGGTTACAAGAGGCTTGTGCTACTGACAATGTTTTTTTGTATGAAATTGTGTTGCTGGGAGTGTTAACATTATGATGATATCATTCTATGAAGCATGAACTATGAAAACATTTTTTTTTTATTTTTCAAGTTTTATAATATTTTATTATTTTTATTTGAGGAACAAGTCCCGTCCCGTCCCGTCCCGTGTGGGATAAGGCCCGTGTGGGATTAAAAAAAAAGGTGAATTCCGTCCCGAAAAAATTAAAGCGGGACAGACCTCATCCCGGTCCCGTTCCGTTCCATCCCGTCCCACGCCCACCCTTAATATAAACTGACATTATTGATAACAAATTAACAACTCATTTCTAACTTTGTAATTATTTACTCTTATACCCTTCCCATTAAAGAACTAAAAGACAATGCCATTATTACTCCTTCCATTAATTCCGGTCGTTTTTACATGCACTCAGCCGTAGATGGGATCTGTTAACTCAAAAAAATAAAAATAAAAACCGATGATGAGTTGTGTTCTATTTATGAAATTGTTTCCACTATAATTATACATTAATGTTTTTTTAAATCTATTCATCTTCTATACACTTATATTGATATATTTATAAAAAACTATTAAAAATCATGTTTTAACATTAATTATTTAAAAAATATTTTTTAACGAATATACTATATAAGATAAATATAATTTATTTTTTTTTTTAATGTGTCACAACTTATTCCTTTTTTTTAATTTGGTTTGATGGGTCTAAAATCCTTTAGGTTTATTTTTTTAAAAAAAATTGAATAGATCATGAAAAATTCAAGATTTGCATCTAACATAAAAAGTACACGTGACATTGAAAGGTTTAAACCAATTTTGGGATATGTTTGCTAGGACGAATCCAAAATTCGTCAATTTAATATTCTTAAACTTTCATGATAATTAGTGGACAATGGACATGTATCACTTAAAGAGCCAATCAATAAATTACTGCACATGTATCATTCAAAGAACTAAATGGATCATATGTATCGGAAACATATATACATTTCATCAATTTATAAAAGTAACAAATATACTTTTTTAAAAAAAATAAATAAATATACTATAATATCCTTATTTCTTTTATGACTATGAACGTAAATTGTGATTCAGCCGGTAAGAGCCACGTATCAGATAAATCGGTTTGCGTCGACCGACTCGATCCACTGGTATGAAGTAAGGTAAACATTGAATTTTTATCAAAAAAAAAAAGAGAGACAGAGGCAGGGACTTATTACTTTTTTTACTTTCTAAAAAAAAATACAAGTAAACATCTATTAATAATTACAATATAAACATAAAAATATTCGAAATAAGATGTAATAAAATTTACACAAATTTCTCCACTCCATCATTTATAAACACCGTCTCAGTTGCTACTTTCCTCACATCACAGTGCACAACAATGGAATCCAAACGCCTTTTCTTCATTAATCTCATCCTCATCGTCTCCTTCGCCGCGTCCGGCGTCCGATCGGTATGATTTCGACTTTCATCTGTTCAATTTCATCACATATATATAATATTTATGATTTTGTAAATGATTAAAACCGATCGAAATCGATGAATCATCGGCGAATTGAATTGAATTGAATGCGCGCAGGATAACGACTGTGTGTACACGATCTACGTGAGGACGGGATCGATCTTCAAGGGAGGAACCGACTCGAAGATCAGCGTGGAGCTGTACGACGCGTCGGGGCAAGCGGCGGAGATCTGGGATCTGGAGGCGTGGGGCGGCCTCATGGGATCCGGACACGACTACTTCGAGAGGGGCAATCTCGACATTTTCAGCGGCAGGGGCCGCTGCCTCGCCGGCTCCGTCTGCGCCATCCGCCTCAGCTCCGACGGCTCCGGCCCCCACGCCGGCTGGTACTGCAACTACGTCGAGGTCACCTCCACCGGGCCCCACTCCCACTGCTCTCAGCAGCAGTTCACCGTCGAGCAATGGCTCGCCGCCGACGCCCCTCCCTACGAGCTCTCCGCTATCCGCAACTACTGCTCCTACGACGCCGCTCGCCGCCCCGTCGTCGGAGGATCGGTCCCGCTCAGATCGTCATCCGCCTCTTCGTCTCAGTGAAACGGATCAATGGCCCCAAATAATGTATGGAGATTTGAAAGGCTATTCGATCAAATTCGTGTGGTTTTGATATTCGGATATGAATTCATGAAGAATCATCCCAACAACAAAATCAGTCTTGAATTAGTGTTTTCATTTTCCTTTAGGTTGGTTGGTGTTTGTGTGAGACTGGTTTTTATATGCTTAAATCAAATCGGAAACACCTTCTCGACGTAAAGGGTGCGTAAAACTCATCTCCTATACTCGGTCTTCTCTAAGTAGAGTTGTTATTCGAGTCAAACAAGCCAAGTATTACTTGTTCATATTCAGCTTGTGTAGAAACGAGTTGAGCTCGAGTCGAATCTAAATTTGGACTCGAGCTTTAAAGTGGGCTCATACTCGATTCTTTTAGGAAATAAACGAGCTCGAACCGAGCTTTTTTCGAGCATTAAGAAACCCTATTTACTCAAAACATAGTAATTTAAAGAAAATTTTAGAATATTCACAAAATTTGAGACTAGATCGAACGAGCGAGCTTTGAACCGAGCTTAAAAATGTGATCATACTCGGCTTGTTTAGAAAATGAACAAGTTTGAGCCGAGCTTTTATCGAGTCGATCGAGCCCAAGTTGACCTCGAACTACTCGGCTCATATAATAATAGGCCTACCTCTAAGCGGTTGCATTTCGAATGCATTATATATAAAGAGCACTACATTGAGCAAGAAAGCTTCAATTACGATGGTGAGCACACTACCTAGCTAGCTTGAAGTACTGTTGAATCACAAACAATACTCAAGAGCACACTACCTAGATAGCTTCAATTTGCTAGTAGTTTATAGGCCTTTAACTTTTGAACCTTGTCAGCAAAATGGCCACTTCCTTGACCAAGTTAATCATTTATGTCGACACTAGTGAGTTTTGATCACCACATACTCAAGGCTAGCTGACCAAGATTCCACTGCCTCTGCAATATTGGGGCTTAATTTACATTGCAAAACCTCAATGATATATAGATAAGCAACATGCTCATCGACTTTGGGGGAAACACTCAAAATTTGAGCTACTTAATTTATTATAAAAATTGGCGCCATTTGCTCCTTATCTCAAGCTCAAATTTTGGAATGGCTAATCCTCATGAAATACTCAAAAAGCTTTCAACTTTCTAAGAGTGTCGAATCCTCAACTATGCCTTTTTTAGTCTAAGATCAAAGGGATGGTAATTGGTAACGGGGCGGGGTACCCTTTCTGTCCCCGTCCCCGTTTATGAACACTATCTTCGTCTCCGTTCCCGCTTGGGGACAATAAATCACCCCGTCCCTGGCGGGTCCCCGTCTCCGTTGGACAATCCCCATCCCCGCATAATTTTTCCCCTTTGCATTCCTTATGGGTTTCCCTGTTTAAAACTCATGTTTCCCCCCATTTTATAGAAAGTTATATGATATTATTAAAATTATATTAAAAATATGATATAAATATTACATATAATATTTCATAAATGTAAATTATAAGGTAAAATTTTAAAAGTGAAAGAAAAATTATATAAACTTAGGCAAAATAAAAATAAAATGGGATTTCGTACTCCCCATCGGAGATCCCCGCGGGAGTCCCCAACGGGGGCGGGGCGGTGACTATTGTCCCTGTCCCCATCCCCGTCCCCGCGCGGGGAATTAGTTTGACCCCATCCCCGTCCCCATCCTCATTTGATTTCCCCATCCCCGTTCCAAGATCCATGTTCGGAATCCTCCATGAGCTTGCGGGGTATTAGGATAAGATTGTATCCATAAGTAGAAGTTAACAAATCTTTACAATATCATATCATATCTTTGTAATCTTTATCTTTGTATATCTCTATCCTTGGAGAGCAAGGACTATCCTTGGAGAGCAAGGACTATCCTTGGAGAGCAAGGAAACCATGTGTATAAATACCTTATTCAATCAATGGAAAAAGCAAGAAAAACTTTCATCACATTCTTTTTGAATATTTAAATGATATCAACCTATTTTTGATCCTCCCGATCATCATTCACCTTCCGCTTTCGCTTCTCGCCAATGTCGACCGACGATTCCCTCAAAACCACCGTTGATGGCTCTAACGATCAGCCTGGAAACAAGAATGTCGACAGCCTTCTCTTTATGAATATAGGGACAGGCCCCATGCCTGCTCTGCAATTCCCGAACCTCCCGACCTCATGTACCCCGAGCCAAACACGTGCGCGTGAATCCCGGAAATAACCCCCACCCTGAGTACCCCTTCCACCCCCTAAAAAATGTTTGAAAACATGGCCTTGATCTTCAAATGATAATGCTAGTTGGTGTCTAACAATCCAAAATGTGGACCCTTTTGTATCTCACGTCATTTTATCATTTTGCACAACGTTAAAATGTAGAATATACTTGGATTTGGAATTTAGTTAATGCCAGATATTGGGTCTAAAAAAGTGTATTGTTTTAGAAACATAACTTAGAGAAAGGGCTTTGCTTTGGTGCGTCTTGGTGTTCTTCTTCGTTGGGGTTCTGACAGTCAGATTCGGGACTGGCTGGTGTCGAGGTGATGTGTATGAGGCGACTCCGTGAACGGAAATGAGCTTTCTAGAGGTTTGTCTTCATTGCCAACATGGATTCTTGATGTATCGCTGGTCAGCGGTGCTATTTCATGACGGTGCTTGACTTCGTCCGTAGTCTACGCCTCCAACTTGTTAGATTTAGTTTTGCCTAGATTCAACTTTTTAAGGTGCGCTTCCGCTTGTTGTATTGCACCTTTCTGTTTTCAGTTGTATATTTTGACTGGCATCCGTCTGTCGACTTGTTGGCCGTCAAGATTCAAGTATATCTGATCTCGAATTCTTACTTAATCAAAATAAATACTATAAATAAAAATAACTTAGAGTAATACAATATTGTTTCAGAAACTGAAATTAAGTACTCCATCCGTTAATTAAAACTTGACGTTTTACTATTCATTCACACTTTTTTAGGTGTTAAAACTATATAAAATATTAACCTTTTTAATATATTTTTTAATAACTTCATGCTTATTACTATTAAGTACTACATATGAATTTATAAAAACAAATGTAACAAATTTAATATTTTATATAGTTTTTATCATTCTAAAAAACGTGCATGAATAGTAAATGACATTTTAATTAACAGGAGAAATATAATCAAGTGTATTTATCTTTATTACCAACTTACCATTAAATTTAAATGTCAAGGTCTTTTTTATCTAAATTTGAAAAGGTAAACGGATATGACATAAATGAAGTATATTTGTAATTCAAGATACTCCGTTAGGAATTTTAATCATTACACATCTCTCAATTTTTCATACAAAATTTTGTTTTATTTTTCTCTACTCATTCAATAACCCTAACCAATTTGAATAAGAGATAGTAATAATATCTTCTAAAATCATATAATCATTACCACTTTTATCATATTTATCATGCAAAAATGAGTATTTTTTTTCTCATTTAAACTCCCAACAAAAGAATATAATAACAGTAGCAGGTTTTTAAAATTTATTTTCATTTTATTTATCTTATCTATATCTATATCTATCTATTTATTACTTAAAACAAAAGTACCTACGCCACGTGTCGTTTCCTCGCGCAAAGTTATTTTTGGCAACCTTTATATTGAATATATTTTGAAATATTATTTTTGGCAATATATATTTGATACAATCTATTTTCATTTTCATTTATATAATATATTTATATATATATTCATCCATATATCCTATTTATTTTAATTAATTTTTTGCACGTAGTTTTAGGAGCTAAAAACTATATAAAATCTTATTTATTTTAATTAATTTTTTCACAATTTAATACTTATTACTAATAGATATTAAACTGTGAAAAAAATTAATTAAAATAAATAAGATTTTATATAGTTTTTAGCTCCTAAAACTACGTGCACAACAGTCAAACATCATTTATTTCCGAACGGATGAAGTATTAATTACACACTATCATTTCATACTACATTTTTTAACCAATGAGATTAATTCAAAACTTTTTTTAAAATAAAGGTAATAGTGTAATAGTAATGTTAACTACACAATATTGTTCCATTTTATATTAATTGCACAATATCATTTCATAATATATTTTTTAAAACAATGGGATTAATTCAAAATTTTTTTAATAAATTTAATATTGACTATACAATATTATTTCAGTCTGTATTAATTATATAATATCATTTCAAGCTATTTTCTTTAAAAAATGGGACGAATTTAACAAATACATATATAGTACATTCCAAATATATGATTTTTTTGGAGCAATCAATCTATATATATAAGGAAAACTAATTTTGTTTTTATAATAACCTTAATTTTTGGAATTTCACCCAACCAACCTAATCTATATAAAATACATGATAAAATTTTTAAACATTTTTTTAACCAATGAGATTTATTTATTCTAACTATTAAATGATAAATATTTTTGGTCAGATGTCATAATTACCACAATTTTATGATTTTCTCCCAATCAACTGAACCTAGAAAAAAATCCAACTATTAAAATTTGGACAAGTTTCTTTAATTAATCTATCTATATCTAACTAATAAACCGTAAGCATTTTTTTTATCAGGTGTTAAAACTTATAAGCAGCTTTATTTTATGATTTTCACTCAACCAACCTATTCTTCTTAAATCTTAAACTCATATAATTTTTACACATTTTTCATAAATATTATTTTTTTACTTAATTTATCAAATCTATTTTTTCCTATTTTATGTTAACGTATGGTAATAGTTTATTCCATTTTATAATAGTAATTTTTTTTACTTAAAAAATATCTTTTTATTTTTTTTTAAAAGAAAATACGCGCCGTGGCGCGGGGACCGTACACATGTATAATCTTATACTGGCCAGATATATTACAATGATAATCAATGCTGTCAATAGAATAAAAGGGAAAAGAAAAAGATAACGCTCCTATCAAATATAGCCGTTGCAAATTCGAAGCGAATCTTACATGATCGAACGGCTGATATCGATTCCCCCAATTCAAACCTCGAAAGCTATTTCCAAATTACTGACCGTTTGATTTTGGCAAATCGCTACTGTCACTTTCCCCTTCCCTTCTCTCTCCCTCTCTCTCTCTCGCTCGCTTTCTCCACTCTCTCAAGTTCTCTCTCCGATTGAACTCCATCTTCTTTCAATTTCACAGCAAACTACCGTTCTCCTTCTCACATCGACGCCGACGAAGCTATGGCTGTACTGACTGGTACGGGATTTGTCTTTGTTGTTATCTTTCTATTTACAAATTCGATGTTTAGATCTGTGAAAATTGACTTGTTTCCTTGCTATATCCAGATCTTTCGCCTGAAATCGTACGGGAGAACGGCGAAGCTGCGGTTTCTTGTTCGCCTCGGAAATCAATGCCTTGTGTAGGTAAGGATTATATGACTCTTCTTGTTTACTTCTTGATTTTTTCTTCTTTATTTCCTCCCTTTTCCAATTCTTATGAAATTTTGAGTTATTTAATTTGTTTGAATTATGATTTGGACGAAACCCTAGCCTAGATGGAAAGCATCGCTGAGCGATTTTGTTTAAATTTCCATGTTTCGCCGCAGATATGGAACTCTATTCAATCGAGCTTATAGATTCTAGGTTTTATTTCCTAGTTTGATTGTTTCGGCTGTAAGATAATGATTTTTTTTTTCCGAACTTCTGTATTAGTTCTCAGTTGGTGTTAATTTTCCGTTGGTGTTATTTCAGAGCAATTGAAGGAGAACAGGGATTCCATAGGCTTCAGCGATTGTTCAGATGAGGCGCAATCATCTTGTGCAGACGAAGAACCAAGACTTCCAATTTTGAAGAAAATGGATGTTTTAGATGATAAAGTCAAGGTGAAGTTGTAACTTTGGTCTTCCAATTCTCTGATTTTGAATAGTTGAATGCATATCTTAATTTGATTCTTCTATGTACCAGAAATTGAGGAAAGAGCAGACGATTCTTTCAAAAGAAGTTAAGGATTTCACTGCAAACACATTTCCTGGCTCAGAAGTTCTTAATGCCCTTCAGCAAATAAGTAGGCCCTCAACTTCATTTGTCAATTCATATCTTTGTTAATGATTCTTAGGAGTCTCAATCATATGTTATTTGTTCGAGTAGGTTCTGACCATGAGCTTCTGAAGAAGCAGCACACCGAAGAATGCGGACTTCTAAAGAAGAAGTACCTTGAAGAGTGTGCTGAAAGGAAGAGGCTTTACAACGAAGTGATCGAGCTTAAAGGAAACATTAGGGTGTTTTGTAGATGTAGACCTTTGAATCAAGATGAAGTCTCAAGTGGATCAATTTCTGTTGTTGAGTTTGACCCATCACATGATAATGAGTTACAAATCACCTGTGCTGATTCTTCAAAGAAGCAGTTCAAGTTTGACCATGTTTTCAAACCTGATGATGATCAAGGTTACTTTCAATCATTTATCTTATAATTATGGACATGAATTCCAAAAATTTTAAAGCTAACATTGATGTTGAATCTGCAGAAGCTGTATTTGCTGAAACATCTTCCATCGTCACATCAGTACTGGATGGCTATAATGTCTGCATATTTGCGTATGGACAGACTGGAACCGGGAAAACTTTCACAATGGAAGGGACTCCTGAAAATAGAGGAGTTAACTATAGGACTCTGGAGGAGTTGTTTAGAATTTCTGACAAGAAGAGTAGTACAATGAGATTTGAGCTATTCGTCAGCATGTTAGAAGTGTATAATGAGAAGATAAGGGACCTCTTGGCAGAGAAATCTAGCCAACCTGCTGCAAAGTATGGCTTCTATTCACTACTGATTTACTTGCTTCCTTATTACTATTTGATTGGCTAGCTAAAATTGCAAGAGACAATTATAAGATGTATTAGCAGCTTTGCATAGAAGCTACCTGTATCTTGTGATAGAGAAGTGATTTTTAAACAGTACTCCCAATTGCTACTTAGTATCTTGTGATAGGGAAGTGATTTTTCACAAATACTCCTAATTGCTACAGAGCAATAATAAAATCTTAATCTTGATTCCTCTTAAGAGACAATTGTATGAAGTTTTAGCTACAGAGTACCTGTATCTTACTATCATAGTATCTTGTGACGGAGAAGTGGTTATTCAACTGTACTTTCATGTTATGCTTTTGAAAATTGTTCAACTATTTAACAATCCTTACTTCCACTCTTATGTCCAGCAGAATCAGATGTAGACTTTTAGAGTGTTCTCATAACATAGTAATCCTTAAAGTGTTTCACTCATTCCCAATGTTATTGTTTTCATAATGAATACATGATTGATAACACGAATCTAATGTGGGAGGTTCTGATGGATTTTGTACTGCTTAGGTTGGAGATAAAGCAAGGTGCAGATGGTACTCAAGAAGTCCCTGGACTTGTTGAGGCTCGCGTCTATAGTACAGATGAAGTGTGGGAACTTCTGAAGACTGGAAACCGTGCCAGGTCTGTTGGATCGACCAATGCGAATGAATTCAGTAGCCGCTCTCACTGGTATGATTTCTCACAGTACTAATGACCTTATGAAATACTAACAACCATATGATATTTACTTATTGGATCAAGCGATTACTGTTGTATATATTATATTCTGGTGGTTGAAACATTTTTGTTATGCAGCTTGTTGAGGGTTACTGTAAAGAGTGAGGATATAGTGAATGGGCTGAAGACAAAAAGCAACCTTTGGTTGGTAGACTTGGCTGGAAGCGAGCGTCTAGCAAAGATTGAAGCTGAAGGGGAGAGATTGAAAGAATCACAGTTCATAAACAAATCCCTCTCAGCTCTTGGAGATGTTATCGCTGCTCTTGCATCCAAAGCAGCACATGTCCCATACAGGTTGCTCTTTCTGCCTCCCCTTCGATGTATCCTGCCATCACCTTATTTAAATAAACAATTTATAATGCTGCGTGTTTTTTTCCCCTCCAAACATCCAGGAACTCGAAGCTTACTCATATTTTGCAGAGCTCTCTGGGTAAGCCAACTGAACTCTGTATCCAACTTAGGATAGTTAAATGGAAGAAGTCCAGCCAGAAAATTTAGGCAATAATACAGATGGTAAAAAGCTCATTTTATCTACATTGAAATGCAGGCGGAGATTGCAAGACCTTGATGTTTGTCCAGATAAGCCCGTGTAACGCAGATTTGGGAGAGACTCTATGCTCCCTTAACTTTGCAAGTCGGGTTAGGGGAATCGAGTATGGCCCAGCTCGCAAACATGTTGATCATTCTGAGCTTTTGAAGTACAAACAAATGGTATGTCTTAGATTCAATTTATACGGATTCTGCTTGAAGTAGTTTAGTTGTTAACGATGATAAACGTGTGAGAGCCCCTATTTACTTGGAAGTCTATAAAATTTAACAGGCGGAAAAGGCAAAGCATGATGAAAAGGAACTAAAGAAACTACAGGATGGTGTTCAGTCTCTGCAGTTAAGACTCTCAGCCAAAGACCATGTCTGCAAGACCCTTCAGGATAAGGTAACTCTTCATCTCTTGATCAAATTAACCACTATAACAATTTTCTCGAGATCCCACAAATAATCATTTGAACATATGATTGGAATGCTTCAAAAAGGTCCGAGACCTCGAGAATCAGCTCGCAGAAGAGAAGAGACTGAGACTAAGGCAGGAAACAAGCAACGCAGCTTCTTCCACTGCAACAAACAGCAACAGCAACAGACCTTCATCCTTGCTACCTCCGAAGGTAGCGAAGCCACCATTGGGTCCCTTCAGACTGCGGATGCCACTGAGACCAGTCAACAGCTTGCCAGCTCCACCACCGTCGAACCAAACTAACAAAAACGGCAACAACCTCTCTAGGTTCTCACATTCAACTCCGCAAAAAGAGAACATTTGCAGTGGAGCACGTAACGTAAAGCCTCTCTTGGAGCCAAGACGGGCCTCTGTGGCTATAAGACCATCTACAACTTCTCAGGGTGCTAAAGGCCAGCCTATGCTACCCAAGAGACGAGTTTCCATTGCAGTCCTAAGGCCGGAGACAAGTTCATACATGGAAACGCCGCGCCATGGAGCTGCTGCAGCCTCTACAAGGCAGTCATTCATGAGAGATCCGGTGAGAGTTAAGAGGTACTCAAAGCTATTCTCACCATCTCATACAGTGGAGGCAACACCGGTGAACGTGAAAAAAACAAGCAGCCGGTTCATGGGGAGCCCTCCGACACAGATGGGGTCATGGAAGCCAAAGCACCCGACAGTGATTGCGCTGCAGAAGAAGGCTGTTGTGTGGAGCCCCTTGAGATTGAAAGGCCATAACCAAAGGCAAAGACAGTCTTCCATATTCCCTTGAAGCTTCCATGGATGAGAGAACATGATATTCTTTACTTGCTTTTTATATACACTGTAGGTGGTAACATCAATTTGATGTCAATTACTCTCAACTGTTATTAGATTTGTTGGTTTTATGTACAAGTTCATTCAGATTTATTAGATTTGTTGGTTTTATGTACAAGTTCATTCAGATTTGTTGGTCTACTGTCAACTTTTCATTCACAAAAACCTCCTTTCATTGCATTTTTCTATAGATTTTTGTTCTTCAAAGTTTTGATCCAAAAAAAATTGAATGATCCATTTGTAACTTTTTTTTTCCAAAATTTTAGGGACTTGAATTAATTATGAGAGAGAGAGCAACGGCGTAACGGGCAAATTACGTTTTCCTTTCCTTTTCTAAAAACGAAACGCCGCTCACAAAAAACAAAGCGGATGGACACCAAAATTCAATGTAGCCGTTAACAAGCAATTCAAAGTAGCCGTTAGGAAGAAATTGGAGTTAAAAATGGTGATCAGAACCCCACCAAAGCTGCAGAAGAAGCTAATGGTGGCTCCTCTCAATCCCACCCTCATTAGAGAGACAGTAAACAAGGTACTTCCTTTTTTTTTTGTAGGGTCATCCAATTTGATTTTGGGAGAGTTTTGATAATGATTGTTCATCTGAGGGTTTCTTTAAATTTGATGTCTTTTTGTTTTGTGGTGAAGGTGGATCGGTGTATGGCTAGGCTGCAAGAGCTGCAATACACTGTCTCCGGCGGAAACAAGGCGGTCGGCGGCGTTAATCTCAGCCCCAGGAGCACCAGAGGGTACTTGAAAGCCAGCCTTCGTTGCAAACAGGAATCCATTAGGTTTTCTTAATCATCCAATTCATGATTTTCAGCTCAATTTGATGTTTCTTTTTTTGATTCAGGCAGCAAGTTTTGATCTTTATACTGAAACCTCTCAACCAGTGTTGATTAATTTCTTGTACCTTATATATGTTGCAAGCCTCAAAGGTGCCAAAAGATCTCCCACAGGAAAGCTTCAATCAACTGCTACAGGTTCCATTGCAATTCTTCACAGATTCACATTTTTTTTTCTTCCTAAATTTACCTTAAAAAAAAAAAATTGATTTTGATTTTGATTCCTTCAACAGGGGATTGGCGCCGGACGTCCCTGCCGGCAATGCTCGTCGGTGAAACCATCAGAGAAATCCTACACGCCGGTAAATTCGCCAAAGATTTCGTCCAAACCATATCCGGTCACTCTGATCATACCTCTACTCCTTTCGATGATCCCAAAACTCCGGTGACTCTCCACCGAAAACAGAGACCTTCCGATCTCGGCATAGCCGCTGGCGGAATCGAATCCCGGTGGAAGAGAGAGAAGAAGCACACGATTCGAACGGAGTCCAACACTCCGGTGCTCCAGCGAGCCCGATCAAGGATCAATTTCAAGGTTCCATCGCCAAAGAGAATGGAACTGGTTTCGAACTCGATTAGGTTTTCCGCTAACAGAGTTTCTTCAAGTAACCGGCCGTGGGCGAAAAAGGCGGTGCTTTTCCCCAATCCGCTCTTCAATTCGTCGCCTACCACTCACCACCAAAGATTTTGCAAAACGAAGAAACCAAATCATCAGATCGGCGCTACTACGCCACACAAGTTCATGATCAAATCGCCTCCATCTGCAAAATCGAAGTTTCAAGTAAGGATTAAGAGTCCAGTGGTTATGGCGAAGATATCACCACCACCACCACCATCTAGGGCGGTGAATGGGAGTAATCGGAGGGCGTCACCGCTGAAGATGGCGGTAACGGCAACGGCGGCCAAGATGAGGAGGTCGCTGTCACCGGCGAGGTTGGCGAGTAGATTAATGTCACCGCTGAAGAGTAGGAATAACAGCGTTTTTCTCGATACTGGCGGTGACGGCGGCGGCGCCGTGGTGAGTGGATTGAAACATCGGCCGAGTATGGTGGCGTTGCCGCCAAAATTTTAAATGTCGGTTGGATTAGTGGAGAGGGAGAGGGAGATTTCCAATATTCTTGTTGGAATTTTTTTTCTGTTTTTTTTTTCATTATTTGAAACTCTTCAAGATCTTCCTCTATGTCGCAAGCCCTAAGTTGTATGTTTACATAGTTAGAAAAAAGATGCCTACAACTCAACTCTTAGATCGCATTTTGATCTAGATTTTATTGTGATTTTTTTTCCCAAATAGACATGCCAAGTTGTATGTTTATATAATGATTTTGGATTAATAAAGAAAGGGTTTTGGACTGCTTTACATGAGATTAGACCTGTTAAAATTTAATCCGATCCGAAAATCCAACCCAAAAGACTGGAATTTTTTGGGTCAAGATCTGAAAATTTTGACCCGGGAAATTTTTGGACCCGAACCCAAAAAACCGGTATTTTTCTGGGTCATTTTTTTGGTCAAGATCTGAAAATTTTGACCCGGGAAATTTTTGGACCCAAACTCAAAAAAACCGGTATTTTTCTGGGTCAAATGGGTTTCTACCCAGTGACCCAACTGATCCACCCGCTCGATTTGTTTAAACAAAACTTTAACTAATTAATAAACGGTTTTTCTATCCTATGCCCTAAGGGCATAAGATAAGATTCTAAATGGGGAAAGATACCCTATCAAAAATAAGCGACCCTAAAAATCTAATTTAAAATTTGGCTAATGAAATTTAATTAAGGATGTATTTTTTCTAAAATGGGCATCTTATCCTATGCCCTTGGGGCATAGGACAAGGGCATAGGATAGAAAAATCGATTAATAAAAAGCCAATAAAATCTCGGGAAAATTACAGAAAACCACCCTTTAAATATGGGTGTTTTCACTTAACCACCCCTTAAATTCAAAATTACAGAAAACCACCCTTTAAATGATATTTGTTTACAACTCACCACCCATTCAACTATTTTCGTTACTTTATCATTAAATATATTATATTTTAATATTTTTAAACTCAAATTTGATTGTAAATATATTCAAAATTTGAATTTAAGGGCCCAATTATATTTTAGGGATCATTGTATTTATTTTTAAAAATAATAATCAATAAAGCCTAGAATTATTATCTTAATTTATGTTTGAAAATGTTTATAAATTTTTAAAATATTATGTAAAGTACTCTTATTTAAAATATAAATAAATAAGAGTAATTTCCATAATATTTTAAAATTTTATGAACATTTTCAACCATAAATTAAGATAATAATTCTAGGCTATATTTATTATTATTTTTTTTAAATAAATAAAATAATCCCTAAAATATGATCAAGCCGTTAAATTCAAAATATGAATATATTTACAATCAAATTTGAGTTTAAAAATATTAAAATATAATATATTTAATGATAAATTAAAGGAAATAGTTGAATGGGTGGTGAGTTGTAAACAAATACCATTTAGAGGGTGATTTTCTGTAATTTTAAATTTTAAATTTAAGGGGTGGTTAAGTGAAAACACCCATATTTAAAGGGTGGTTTTCTGTAATTTTGCCTAAAATCTCAAAGACATATTAGGGTAAGTTTAGTAATTAATATATTATTAAAATTAATTAATTTATAATTATATATTATTAAAATTATTCATGAAGATTCCAATTTATTACATTTTATAATTACAAACACTCGAAGATCGAAACAGAAGCTAACAATGTTTGCATTACTAACACACTTGAGGGTATTTGAAAATGCATTTGGAAAGTCGAAATGATAATATCTAACGCCTTGATGGACCTCTGTCGTTTTCATATAGCCCATATTCACCACGCGTTTAGAGAAATTAATAGTATAGTAGACAAATTGAGACCTTTTTTGTTATACAACTACGTACTATCCTCAACTATAACCGAGATTCAGAACTATAATTTCTCATTCAAAAGGATACTCTGAAATGAACTATTAATCGTGTATAATTCGTTCTAACTGCTTTTCGTTATTAATTATAATTTTAAAAAAAAATCATATGGGACTCGGAGTTTCCTCGCCTAGTGTATTTATAGTTTTAGACTTTTAGGTCTTGATCTAATGGGTTGTGATTTGTCTCTCGTGACTAATTAATGTTCAATGCTATGTACGTGTTCAGTGTGAAGATATATTGAGGATCTTGTAGTGATAATTACAAGAAATTCTTGTTGATTTGCTAGAAGGAGGTGCATTTTATTGGTTCACAAATATTGACATTTTTTAAGGGTATTTTTTTCAAATGCAATTATTCCCATGTTAAAGAACCATTGACAAAAATGATTAATGATGATATACAAGACCAAGAATTTTATATATCCATCATGATTTATTAGGCTGACTTGTTTGACTGATTTTGATTCAATTCTTTAAGGCTAGGTTGATTTGTATATTGCAAATTCAAATTTTCAAGTTTATTTTTAAAATTGTTCTATAGGATTCATGCATGGAATTATTGTTGCAACTTAAGTTTACTTGTTTTTATACACAAGAGGGACATAAAATAGAATAAATTTGAATATAGGAGATAGGAAAATACCACTAGTTGAGGGCTACGACGAGAATTGAGTAATCATATTAGGAAGAAAATATTTACTCAATTACTCTTATCTCACTTGAGTGACATGACTTGTTACCATAAGTTTTATATTATATAAGTTGGCTTGTAAATTAAAGTCTATAAAACATCTGTAGTAAATTTTACTCATATCACATGTTGAATAAAATATCTCAAACTTCAACAAGAAGATTTGGTTAAGTGTTTTATACTTCACTCAAGTGCAAATCATCCATAAAGACTTATATGGAGACTACCATACTGAAAAAATATTTGTAGTTGTTTTGTTACTACTTTCTAATACAGTACTTAGCTAATAAGTTGAAAAAGGTTATTATTGTCAAATAATTTTTTTAAAAATTGTCATAATGTAACTTAAAATAGTAATTATAAAACTAATCCGAGACCCCAAAAATTTCATCAAGCATATAAGTCGAGTGAAATCCCATCCTAGAAATAGGAGGAGTAGTCCACCGGCTTAATTAGTGACTTATATACTAAGGCTTGTTATGCTTAGCTTTAGATCCACGGGTCGATCGTGTGCATGGGCACACATGTGCTAATAGTCAAGCAAATAAGTCGAGTGAGATTCCATCCTAAAACTAACTAGTAATAGGAGAAGTAGCCTACCGGCTTATATACTAAGGTTTATTATATATTCAACTTTAGAAGTGAGACTCTTTTGGTTTCATTCACATTTCTCAACAAGCTCCAATTCCATATTCCTCTTCAACTATTTTTTATTTGAAAGGTTTTTGCCATAATATAAGGTAAGTTGTAACATAAAAATAGGTTTTCATGAAATTTTTTATGTTTGAAATATTGCTTGAAATTGGTTAATTGGTATTGTTTGATGTGTTTTGTTGGTGATTGTGTGTTGTTGATGATGTAGTCCATTGAAAATTGATTAAATGTGACATGGATAGGTCGAAATGTCGAATTGGTGTGATTCATCAATATATTGTCTAACATGCCTAAAAAATATGGCCCATATTAGCTAAGTAACAACCTTGACCATTATAGTAGGGGGCTAAATTAAGTAATAACCTCCGATACAATAGAATAATTCCGGGTCAAGCTTACCACTTTTAAAGGTTTTTTTGTTGTCAATCATAGAGTTAGTTTGTAATTATTTGTTAAGAGTGAAAAAAATACCTCTTTATAATTTTCTAAAAATAGGTTTATCAATATAGCCTTTTTCGCCTTGTTGTCTCAAGCATCACCTTCTATTTTCGGGTGGTTTTTGTAGTTAGGCATCGTTTGGTTACACTTTTACTTCCTAGGAAGTACAAATTTCCAGAAATCGGTTTTCAATATATACGTTTGGTACAATTTTTTTAAACTAAAAAACACAGGAACTAGAATTCACAGGAATTGGAATTCCTACAAAATGGAGGAATTCAACTTACCATGAGGGGTGGGTAAGATCTACTTCCCCCTTTTCTTCCCCAAATCTTTTATTTATTTTATTATTTTCATAAAGAAAATATCTAATATGTCCCTATTAATAAGATGAATTTATTTTTATACAAAGGTTATAAAAGTAATTTAAAAACAATTGTTGTCAAATATCCGTGTTGAACCAAACAAAATGCAGTAATTGAGTTCATAGGAATTTATTTGCAAACAAACATATTTTCATACTTTCCGAGAAGTAGAATTCATGGGAATTCTATTTCCCGTGAAGTAAGTATGAAAAAAAAAATTTCAGAAAAGGAAAAGTACATCACACTGCAATCTTCAGCATACAAAAAAAAAGGGGTATGACAAAATCGGTAAATGCTGCTCCAAAAGTTGGGTTATTTTATGCAATTTTTTCCCTTTCAAGAATGGATTATTGGTGTAATGTATACGTCTATGATATGAATTGCACACGTGAGAGAGAGAAGACAAAAAACTAATTGCAAACTTTGAGAAAAAATATATAAAGGTGGTAATTAAGACAAAGGAAGAAGCAAAGTAGAAAATTTTATTGCAAAGAAGCTTGAAAAGTCCTAAACCAAGCCAACAGAAATGTCAAAAAGATGCTTTTTGCCTGAGAAGTGCAGTTTCTTGAGGAGGCAAAAAACCTAACTTAGCCTTAATCAACACAAAATTACTTATATTAAATTAAAAAGATTACAAAAATACAATTACTACATTAGTACCATTCCCATTGGAAGTTGCATTAAGGTTTGTAGTATAAGACAAACTATGATCTGTAGAGTCGTGAAGGTGAAACAATAAACAAAAGAAACCCTGAATTTGAGGCATTTGAACCGCCCATTGTCTTCATCGTTTAAGGCAAAAAACTCAGAGATGAATTGGGTTTACCATTTGGAGAGATACAATAGTGTTACAGCTTGGATACATCAAGTCATGGACTTGTACTATGTTTAATATCATATCATATAATATATATATAATGTGAAAGGAGTTATTTTTGGCCTTATTGAATAATTTGAAGTGAAAAATACAGCAAGTTTTCAACTTTGTTCATGAATTCAAATGCCACATATCATGTTTAACTCCACACAACACAAAACTTTAAGTCCACTTCAGGCGTTTTTTGTTTGGCTCGACTGCTAATTTAGTCGGCCTCTCGATTTATTTAGACTTGTCTAGACGCTGAATCACTTCTCATTTGTTGTGTTTTGCTTGAGTTCTGTCCTTTACCGACCTATCTCATATCTGGACTTGATCAAATTTTTATCCCATGTAAAAAAAAATTAAAAAAAAAGAAACAAGTAAACAATCTCCACTAGAACTAGAAAAAACTAGGCTAAGTTCACATTGTGAACAACAGAAGCATTCAAATCATAGCAATTTATCTTCCAAAACCAAGCAGTTCTCAACAACTAATAGAATATGTATATGTGGGGCTCAAATCATTATACATTCACTAGCATGTCACTGACACTGACTGCCATTCACTATTAATATCTTATAACCCTAATTTGACTCATTCACAAGTCTATTATTTAGCTAAGCATGTTCCATGAACACCTTGTTGGTCACCATATAAGGCATTGTGAACAAAAACTTCAAACCCACCTCCACTTAGCCGTCCATTAGATTCAATTCAAACCCTTTGAAAGAAAAAAGAGTGGAGAATTTGACCGAATCTATCTCTTCACATTACTCCATCCCAGCTTTCCTCGCACGCACACGACGCTTGTATTGTGCTCATGCTTCTGACTTAGCTGCATATAAAGAAAAGAAGCACTTTAGAAGAGGCCAAGAGGAGAAGAAAGAGTGTGCAGAGAGAAAAACCATGGTGATCTTCACTAGAAGTCAAATTGGATGCATTTTGTTGGTTTTGTTGAGCATTTCGTCTCTGCAACCACAAGCTCTCGGAGCCAGAAGACGGCAGCTTGCTGCTGTGGACCATGGAGAGGACCAAGTGGGAGGACCAGAAGAGGCTCCTGGCAAAGATTTGGAAGGCTTTTTCGCTGTTTCTGAGAGGCAGGTACCGTCTGGTTCCGATCCACTGCATAACAGGTAGACAGGTAGTTGTATGAAAGACAAGGAAATAATAGAAGGTAAAATGCCGTGATGCTTTTGTTATTATTCCTTTATTTTTGTAGGGGTTAGGTGATTAATAATAGAGGAGAAATTGTAGATAAGATATGTTGAGATTCAATGGAGTTGATTCAGCCAAATGCAAGAGTTTCTCTAAAATTTCTTTATAGTTTTCCTCTTCAATTTCTTCTGTGAGATCTTTTGTAATTTCATTGATATACATTAGTTGTAAGCTTGCAAGAAAGAAAATCAGAAGAACCATGAACCTCAAGAAGAAGATGAAGTCTATAGTACTAAGAAATCTTAGCTGACCATCCAATATCTTTACAAGATTCAGAAACCATGAATTGCTTGATTTGCTTCCAACTATCCAAAAATCAGAAGAACCATGAACCTCAAGAAGAAGATAAGTCTATAGTACTAAGTAATCTTAGCTGACCATCCAATATCTTTACAAGATTCAGAAACCATGAATTGCTTCCAACTATCTGTATTTACCCTGGTGAAGTATCAGCCATGGGATAACTAACCATCCAAGGTATTTACTAGATTCAGCAACCATGGACTGCTTACAACTCTCCGTATTCACTCTGGCGAAGTTGCCAGCAATGGAAGATCTCCTAATCTGGGCAAACCAAACTTCTGGTTGTCGTGATGGTGTTCAAGTGCCAGGTGGGATTAATTCTGCTATTTCAGTAGTTTCTTTCACTGAAATGACATCACTAATTCAGTCTTACTGAAAAAGCATATCCAAGGGATGCATCCCAGAGTAGGAACTGTAATAGAGCCAAATTATGTTTTTGGGGGGGATTTCGCCTAGCTATCTGTGATTTTAAGTTTTTAACATTTGAGAACAGTTCCAATCTTTCATCAGCTTTACACCACAACACAACATCAAGCATCAACAGATCACTTTCAATTTGCACATACTCCACATATCTTGAAACATACTGACCCCATAAGCATTCTGAAAATTTTGACCATGAACGTTACTCGGAGATATTCGAATAACAGTGTACTTGATAAATCTCATAGCTGCACGTTCAATAGCCTTGACACTTGACAGTACGCAGATTCATTGATCATAAAGAGAGGCTGTAGCTTGGTCCAAATACAGCCTGGAAGAAAGTGATTTTCTGTAGGTGGTGGGGAATGGGAGGTCGCTGGATGTTTAGTGTGACAGTGATATGAAATACAACCATATATCCATATCATTCAATTTCAAATTCAGATTCAGATAGCATACCCCATACCTGAGGCATACCAAACAGGCCATCAAAATCTTGTTTGAAGAGCAATTCCCCCAATTTTAGCCAAATCAGATTCAATTTCTACCGTAATTTGTAAGTAATGGAATCTTATAGAAGAATGGTAAATGGGAAACAGGAGAGGCACTAACCATGATGAACTGTAGAGCTGATTCAGCAGCTTCTGCTTCTGAAAAAGATCACTCCGTGGCAATTTTATGGCAGTCGAAACCCTAGCCTGAAAGTAAGGCTTCAAAAAGCTGCCATTGAAATCCGAATTCATCCAGTTCTGAGATTTAAAATCGACCGATTCTGAGCGCATATAAAAGTATCCCAATTACAGGCACGTTGACGACAGTGTCGTCAGATGACTTGTGATGCGAAACCGCATTTGAATCATTGGCGACAATGGCAGCTTCTCGAACTCGGCGTTTTCCGTAAGAGCGTCAAAATTGATCCCTATCGATTGCCAGTGTGCGAATCGATTTCAGAGTTACGGTTGGAGAAGCAGAAACGATCGAAGCGAGATTGGATGGGGTAGAGGAACTCTGGAAGGGAAGCCATTGGAGGGAGATCGCACAAATTGAATTCCATTTTCGGCCTTCCTTTTATATCAGCCCAAATTCCGTTTAGTAAACCCAACTTTTCAACATTTCACAAAGTTGAGTAATCCATGAAATTTCCCTTAATATTACCATTAAATAGTAGGGTTGTTATTCAAGCCGAACGAACCGAGTATTGCTTGTTTATTTTCAGCTCATTTAGAAAAGAGGCGGGTTTGTGTCGGACTTTTTTCGAGTATTAAGCAACTCTCCTTGTTTATGACATAGTAAATCAAAGGAAAATTGGTAAATTCCACAAAATTTGAGTTATTCAGACTTAAAACTGTGTTCATACTCGACTTATTTAGTAAATAAACACACTTAAATCGAGTCAAACTTGAGTTACTCGGCTCGTATAACAACCCTATTAAACAAGGAAGGTGTAGATCGACAGGATCTAGAACATCACAATATTCATAGTAAACACTTGTTCGTTGCCTTCACTAGGACATACCACACCTAAAAAGTAAGCAATTGCATTATCATTATTCATTCTGACTAAACTAAATTAACATTTAAAACTCAAAAAGATTGATTCGATCAAGACACGAATATCATCTAAAATAAGTCTCCAAATTGCTAATACAATAGCAGAGGATATAAAAATAGCCCCAGTCGAGGTGGCCCGGTGGTGTTGACCAAGGGGAGTAAGGAGGTATCGAGTTTGATCCATGCCTTCACTCATTTCTTTAAGTGAAAATTGAAGGTTTGTCTTACTCCCTACTAGTGGGTCGAATCGGTAAGCGCAAGCCGGTTTACCTCCGACAAATCATAATGTAGTGTTTTGTTCAAACAACCCTTCAAAACTCCTTTTATGCCTAAAATTGTTTAAAAGCATTTTCATTGTTACTTTATTTATCAAATTGTACTTTATCACGTATGTAACAAGTTCATCAAAATTTGGTGAAAAGGGATCTAGTTTTATAAGCTTGTGAAATTTACCCAAATAAAAAAAACACATTAATTTCTCAACTAAAATAGAAGTTTCGATTTAATTGATAGAAAACAAATTGAGATTGACAACAAGCTTAAGACATTAGATAACATTACAATTGCACAACCACATACTATTCCAACATTACACTAAGCGTTTCACACGTACTTCTCGGTAATTTATAAGTGATACAAGAACTACATATAAAGTCAGGACAATTTAAATAAAATGAAAAAAAAAACTAAACAACAAACAAACCAACTAGAACCACTAACCCGGTCACGACGAGAGCCACACTGAGGCTTGTACCACCGGAGAAATCCCCACCGTCGCTATTGGTGGTCATCACGACGACGACCCACGAGCCCTCCGACCCGATACCCGCCCCGGTGTAGTCGGAGTCGCGAAGGTAGGAAGCGTAGCCGGTCTCGGTAAAGTTGGCAATGACATAGGTAAGGTCTTGGTGGAGGTCCCCTACGCAGGCCGGCAATATGACGCCGTCCTTGGTGTTGTCGATGTCGAGATCGCAGTCGCTGAGGAGGCGGTAGTAGTTGGGAATAGAGTTGCCTGGGCCGGCTTCGATGGCAAAAGAGCCCTCCGAGGGGAGGGCGAAGCACGACTGGGTGTCCTCGAACTGGGTCGCGATCTTGTCGGCGAGGCAGGCGGCGCTGTTGACCTCCGATAAGGAGGGGAGGTTGTGGGTGTTCCGGTAGTTGTTTAGGCCATTTAGGAGATTTGTCTCCTCTTGGCTTAGAGCTGCATATAATGGTAACGTATGCATTAATGCGTGTACAAATTATGTCGCACTTAGGCCCATTATACCCCTATAACCGTTATCCCGACCCGATCCACCTGAATCCAAATCAGACCAAAAACTTCAAAATCTAGCGTCATGCACAACTCGAATACGAGGATTACACATTTTGACTCATGTTCGAATGGACACATATATAGATAAATTCGACCCAACTCGTACATGACTCGTCCTTGACCCGACTTGCACAAGACCCGAGTCATCCTTAAAATTACTTTAATTTTCTCATTTTTAAACACATCAATAATGTGAATTAATTATAATAAGACTTAATTTAAAAAATAATCATCATTTTATAATAAAACTAAATGTAAACTGATCCAACCTGAAATTCATTTGATCCGAACATATATGAACAGACCCGACTTTGACCGAACTCGAATGAATATATTTGAACTCGACCTGACCAACCCAATTATCACCTCTATAATAGAGTGAGGAGGGGATCGAACTCGTAAATTGTTAGACCATCTCCAACAGTTTTCCTAAAATTTTCCTAAAATGGAGAAACAAATACATTCTTTAAATTATTTTTGCGTTAACACCAACAGTTTTCCCATTTCGAAGATTTGGAGAATCATTTAGTTTGGAAAATACTGCAGATTTAGGGAATCCTCTTTATTTTTCCCGTCTTCTCCACTTTGGATAATGTGATGGAAATCTGTTGGACCAAAAAATACCTTAAAATTCTTCAAAATCTCCAAAATTGGGAAATTGTTGGTGTTGGAGATGCTCTTACATGTTGCAAAACCGTACTAGAATCTTAGTTGTAGTTTTGATGAATAAAAATGAGTAAAGAGCACATAATGAATTAGGGTTTATAAAAAGGAAAAACTAATTAAAATACCCCCACTTTTTGGGATATGGTTAAAATATGTCCTTACCTTTCAAATGTAATAAAAATACCCCAACCTTTGGAGGTAGTGGTAACATATTGCCCCCGGTTTTTTTTGGGTCAAAAATGTTGACAACGTGGAAAATATTTTTTAAAAAAAAAATTAGTCTTTTTAATTACAAATCAGTACTAAAGTCATTATAATTCCTGGTTTCATCGGAAAAAAAAAAAGAGATGAGGGATTAGATCGGACAAACAAAATAACATTTGGTTTAATAACATTTTGGTTTTATTAAACCGAAATTTTGCTTATTTGAACAAGCATCACTTTCCTCAAAGTGGCGATGATGGTGAGTTTCAAAGGAAAAAAGGGTTTCAAATAGATTGATAAAGAGAGTAGATGCATCACTAGAGTCCAAGTTTTACATGTTGTATGTGAAAATAACCGGTTGGGTTTAATAAAACCAAAATTTTTTTTTTGTTTGTCCGGTCTAACCCCTCATTTTCTTTTTTCCCATGAAACCAAAAATTATACCGGACTTTAGTATTGATGTGTAAACATGTTGATTTTGAATTTTTTTTAATCATTATAGGTATTTTATTTTAATATTTAATTTAAGAGAATATTCTTGCGATTTTTAAGGATATTAATAAATATGATAGTCCGATATTTTATTTTTTAGAAAATTATCAAAAATTTTGGCCCATGAAAACCCAGTGGCAATATGTTAACACTACCCTTAAAGGTTGGGATATTTTTATCACATTTGAAAGGTGAAGATATATTTATACCATACCCTCAAAGGTGAGGGTATTTTAATTAGTTCTCCTTATAAAAATGGGTTAATTTTGTTTAATAGGGGAAAATAATTCAAATAATGAGTAAAGAGCACATATTCACATAGTGCCACAAGTGGATTAACAATAATAGTCAAAACGTTAGAGTGGATCAATTCAATTTCCCTTTATTTGATTTCGGGACATATTAGTTTTCCCTTTTCTACTGCGAGTTGGAATCTGCTATAATCTGTCCCATTTAAAAAAAATTAAGTAAAAATAATTATTAAAATTTATATATTTATTTATTAGAATAAGAGTTTTATTAATAAAAATTATAAATATATGAAAAAATATATACTCCCTCCGTTAATTAAAACTTGACGTTTTACTATTCATGCACGCTTTTTGAGGTGTTAAAAACTATATAAAATATTAAATTTTTTAATATATATTTTTAATAATTTCATACTTGTTACTATTAAGTATGAATTTATAAAAACAAATTTTAAAAAAAGTTAATATTTCATATAGTTTTTATCATTCTAAAAAAGCGTGCATGAATAGTAAATGACAAGTTTTAATTAATAGAGAGAGTATTTGTTTATTAGAATAAGAATTTTATTAATACAAACTAGGTTATGATAAAAAAAATAGAATTATAATCTCAACTTATTATATATGCATCTGAGATTATCTTAGCTTATTAGATATGTATCATTAATACATGCATGAATAAATATATAATAAATTGAGATATATACATATATAAGCATAAATGCTAATCTAATAAGCAGAGATGCATATTCTCAATAAACCTATAATTGTCTATTTAACGAATTAATAGATAATGATACTTTTTGCTCACCTTCAGTTTGAATGAATTGAATTACTTTTCTTTCTCCATAGTATATTATGTGTTTTTGCATGGTAAAACATAGAGAAACAAGAGATCAACAACAAATACATCCTAATTAATCTGCAGGCAATATATAATTAAAAGTAGAGATTGGAGGATTATACCATTATTATTATTGTTGTTATTATCAGAGAGAACAGGAGAAGGTAGCATCAAGAGAGATCCATGGAGAAGTACAAGAAGCACCAACTCACTTCCACAATAAGCCATAAGTAGAGATGGAGAAACAAAAGATGGTTTTTTTTTTCTCTTTTTGATGCAAGTACAGTTCAATTTTTATGGGGTTTCAGTACTTGCTCCTAATCTCTATTTAAAACAAACCCTGAGATTTAAAGATTGAGAATGAGAGATTTAAAGACTATCAAGGTAGAAGAAGCCTCCAAGTTTGGTGATATGTGTTATACACTTTATAGATGCACACCAAAACTTATAGACATGGCTATACATAGACACAAAAGTATGTAGTGTAATAGATGTAGGAATAAGTTTGAAGCTAGCGAAATCTGAACCGGCCGATTCGACCCAATTATCGAAACAACCGAATCCGAATCCAACCTGAATTGGCCTGAACAAATGTTATTTAGAGGTTTGATATGAAAGATTAAAAAATACTGGGTTATAAAGAATAGTGAACTCTGTATAGTAGCTTAAACTTTTAAGTTAGATGGTGGATCCCAATCTTTATAGTTTATAGTCGTAATAATAGTAATAAATCAATGTGGTCGATATTTAACAAATGCCCTTGTTTTTTACAAGAAAAAAGGTACATGTTTCCTTTCTTTGGTTGTGTTTACTAATTTTTATTCTATATTGTTTGGATGATATATTTATATTGATACAACTCTTAAAGTATGAGCTGTTATAAGAGTCAAAAGGAGTTGGTAGTTTGCTTTTATTCTTCATATAGGGTAGAGGTAGGAATAGGAATCATTTTTATTATATTAGAGAACAAAAATGGTTTTAAGGACTTGTGTAATTTTTGAATTATGTAACTGGTAAAATAAAATTAAGTGTCTTAATCACTATCCCCTACTACATTTGACTTTATATGCTTCATTAGCCTTTCTCTTATCACCTTTTGAGTTGCAAAAACCAGTAGGGTTGGCCAATTAAGTTCAAGTTAAAAGGATATAAAGGTTTCAAACTGAACTATAAGATAAGCTTAATAGATTAGAAAAGCAAGGTTGCTTGAACTACAACAAAGAAGGTCCAGTAAAATCACCGGATTTGACCACATACGTTGCGAGATTGCGATGATGGACAGATGCACATTCCATAAGGTTTTGATCAGTTGTATTGTATCAGATGCAAATCAAGGAAACAAGGGCTAACAGGAGCTGTAAGCAAACCTCTTAACCACCTTGATTCGAAACCGAATTTACCTTATCCTGGGTACATGAAACTGATGTCTGATGAACTAGTTAGCTATATACTGTGCCACAAATTGGTGTACCTAATTGTTTTGTCATTCTTAGGATGAACAAACGGGATCTTATCCGCTAAAACAGATGTCAATAGCCATGGAATTCAAGCAGACAAATAGGAAAAAAATTCAGACAAACCGGAAGAATTCACTTGTTAGCATTCGCTCTTTCTCATTCAAAGAGATGTATAAAGATTCCAGCGAATCAAGATGAGAATTCTCAAATTTTCATATAGAATTACGAAGGCTTGGCCACTCGAATTACACAGAAAAACAGAGGAAGGCTATAATGTAATTGATGCACATGAACTTGCTACATTAGAAGCTGCAACCAAGAGGTTAGACTTACAAGACAGTGAAAGGAGCTTCACCAGCTAGGATCAGGAGCTGTGACTACCAAAGGTGATTTCAACGCCATTTCCACCTATCCCAGCTGCGAAACATTGGAACCCCCAGGATTCGAGCTCCGCTTTCACTTTGTCTACCACTGTGCTAGAGAGTACTGTTTTTTATGGTCAAGGAGTAACATCTTGTGCAACAGCAAAACAAAAAAAGTCAGATGAATGCTTACTGTTAGCAAACTTGAATAATGCACATATATGTTAAAGAATGGATCAATTATGTTTCTCCTATTTCTCTTTGAAATAAGATTTTCATCAAATGTAAACAAGGAATATTTATAAGCAAGTTTTCACACAATTTGATACTCAAATAATCAATCAGACAGGTCATGGTAAAACATGGCAAGTAGACTAACAAACTCATACGCATTCAAATTTATTTTCCATCCACTTTTTACTTTTAGCTTTAACGGATATTTTTCCATTGGAGATCTTATTATTTATTGACAATAGAAAGGAAAATGCAAGGCATTTGTTTTTGTTAATAGAAGTTGGAAAGGATACGGGTTGGCAGCAGTGTCAAAACGCAGCCTCCACCACCAGCTCCTGTCAGTTTCGAAGATAACTTGTACTTCAATGTGGTTCTAAGAACTGTTTCTATTGAAGTATGGCTCACACCCATGCATTGGAGCAACCCTTGGTTCATTTCCATTAGTTCTCCCAGCTTCTCTTCCTTTTCGGTCATAGAAATGTTGTCAGTGGCAGTTGACTGGATAAGGACTGATAGTTCATTGCTAATAGAGTCAACAGCACTGAATACAGAAGCCATCACATCTGGGTGCCTAATAGTCCTTTCTGAGACCCCTGCAACTAGGGCTTTAGTGTTCCTCCCAACTCTGGTGTTGGTTATCATCATTTTAAGAGGCATGCTCGACTTTACGCGTGTGAGATCACCAGACCTGAACTTGATCACATTGCCTGTTACACTACAAAGTTTAGTTTCCCGATTGTTGGGCTGAAAGCCACTGAGGCTTGAAACTAGAACTGCAGGACCTATCCTAGCATTCAGGTGAGCACATCAAATAAATGTTTTCCTGATCATGATCTTTGATAAAAGTTTATGAGGATGCCACCACTGATCATATCATAATTAAAACTGATATGTCAATGTTAAAAGATAGGCCTCATTTATCAAGTACTTCATCAGCAATCAGCATATCACACACCAAACGATCCTATACCAGTTTCAGAAATCTTTTAGTTGTATCATAACTTTCTTGCTTTTACTATATGGAGTAAACACTTATAGCTACGCCCATGATGGCTTTAAGATTCATGTAATGAATGAATAAGAAAAAGTCATCTTATTTCCTATCTAATGCTGGAATACTCATCCACTATATTGCAGCAGTCTATGTCAAAATTAAACGCCAACAATCCAACATGATGTGAACATTCTTGCTTTGAATTATTATTCTTTCAACTAGAGCTTTCCCTTATTATCTTCAATGACAATAAAGATTATTTAAATGAAATAACTAACAAGTAGCGTAAATTGATAGTTCTAAGATGGCATACCATATGTGCTTACTGTGTTGTCTAAGCCAGACGGCATCCCGTGGATTATCTTTTCACCTTCAAAAGCCCATTTATTGATCAAATCAAGCTCGTTTTCATCAAATGGCAACCAATCAGTTTTGCTGGAATCTAGGCTTGCAGAGCTTGATAAGGCAAGAAGTGCTCCACAGAGTGAGACACAAAACGCAGCAGATGAGCCAAGTCCCGAACCAATCGGAAGCTCAGATACTACTTTCACTGAAGCAGATCTATACCTGATTTAGAGGGAAAATTCAATCAGACAAGAGTAACCATCTTTCAAGGATAATGCAAACGATGGTTTAGACCACGACTGTATAAAAGCATTCGATTTAAACGGGAAAGAAACTTGAAATGTACAAAAGAATAGTCTCAGACTAATAAACAGATGAAATTGTTAAATCTAGTAGGCATGTCAATAAGGTACATACCCAAGGATGCAGGTGTATAGCCAAAGAAAGGCAACGATCCCAGGAACAAACTCGGCTTTTGAATTGGGAATGTAGTATTCTTCTACTAAAGAATTTAAGCACTTAATGCACTCCGCTGGACAGGATTTCGGTTTTAAAGGAGTGTGACTGCCAAAATTCGACACTGCTTCTTTAATTCTGCCTATTGGCCATGAAAATTCCAAATCCATGTCTTTGAGATCGAGTTTAAGCAAGCCATTACAGTCTACCACAGAAAGAGAAACGTTTAAGAACTTAACCCCACAGAGAAAATTGATTATCCATCAAGCAAAACCTAGGGTACAATGAAAATAATTTCCACAGGAAAATAGGCAAGAAGCCATTGAATGAAAGTGATTTGCTAAAAATCAACAAACGATTGACACCAACAATAAAGATAAAACAAGCTAGAGATCCATGATGCACGAGCCTCCACACACAAAGCAAAGCAATTGGGCATGTTTTCGATTGATTGGGGATTCCAAGTTACGATATAGAGAAAGTACCAGTGGGCGGAGGAAGCCGGAAAATGACGTAGGTGTAGAGGTTGATGGAAGCGGCTACTGCGGTGGATCCATGGACGACGGCGTGTTCGCCGGAGAGTATGATTTTACCGGGAGCTCTCGCCTTTACCTCCATTACTCCTCGCCTCTTTCTCCTTCCTCCCCAAATCTGTAGAGTTTTATTCAATCAATGTGAGCAATTCGAGAACGATCGCGATTGGGATGGTCATTCAATCATCACTTGGCTTTGATTTTTGAATCTGATTTCAAAAATTGGGAGTACGAAGTAGACAGGCTAACGGTTCCCAAGGAACCAGCGGGTTTTGACCCGGCGGGTACGGTTCTTCAAAACGTAACGTTATAGGCGGTTCAAGGGTAAGATAAAAGCAGACCGGGATTGAACCCGTGAACCAGCCTATTATTAATTATACAGTATTAAAAAAAAATTAAATCAAGAATATTTTCTAAAAAACCCGGAGCGTCAAGACGGTTTGGTGGCTTTATTGATGGATTCATGTTGGATATAACGGTTTTGTATTATTTTTTTATATTTAACTCTTGGCTATATCCAAGCGTCATATAACGTAATAAACTAAGCATTTCTAAAGCCTGTAACATCTTGAAACATGAAATCAATCATAAATTTTTAGAACAATGGTCATTTTATCCAAGAGTTAAATTTTTAGAACAAAAATCAATTTAAAATCATGTACAAATTGTCAAAGTGTCAAACGTGAAGCTTCTTGGCGGTCAGCCTATACCAAGCGTCTCATCAGTCATCAAGAGTGATTTTCATGTCTTTCTACTTGTGATAATCTTGTTTCGAATACCAGTATTTCTTCTTCACAGACTCAGAGAAATTTCAAAAACACAATTAACCTTCCATTCATATAGAAATAAATCAGATCATGTCACAACACAAATGAAAGACATATGGAAATGGAAGGTTGTTTCCCCTTGCAAGGAGGTTTAAAATAAGCCTGCATTTGCCATCCTCTTTATCTCCAGCTTACACATCTGCAGCTTACCAAGCTGCATCTTTATCCTCTCAACCTCTAGCTTCATCATGTTCACCTCCCTCTGAGAATCCATCAATCCATTCCTCTCGTCGGTGTCGACCCTGATCACTGCCTGCGATCTAGTCCTCCTGTAATCCACTCCAGAATCTGTCATCAACCGAGCCATGTTCACTTGCTCAAGGAGAATGAACTGGGTCGTTATGTTTAGTGGTAGTCGTTCGTTCCTCATCGCGTGCTCCCTTCCTTCCTGTGACAGCTTGTGGTACTCCATGGCTCTGCACACTCCCTTTCTTTCTCCCTCTGTCAGATCTGGATGACCCTGTAGAAATCAACAACATCCAAGTACTGTCATCTGTTGGGGTCTGTTGTTCTCATTTGGAGCTAAATTGTACTATCAACTCTTATAAACCAATATGGGTAGGATGATACCTTGAGGTATATGTCTATGGCTCTATAGAGATTGTCATCAGAGTATCTGGCATTCTTGGGCAATGCACTTGTCAACAGCTCAAAATCTTGAGGTAGAAGTTGCTCGTCCCTCGCCACCATTGTCAAGAATCCATCCAGAAGCCTTGCGACGACAAAGATTTTAGAAGAAGAGGTACTTGAAAGAGTGGTAACATAAGCCTCCACAGCTCTCACAATGATCTTGACATCATAGAGAGTCGCGCTCTCCCCGTAGTTTTTAACCAAGAGATCCATAGGTTGGCATTGCTCCAGCATCAGGGCTATCCTTTTCTCTAGAGTAGACGATAAACCAGCGTCAATGTTCATCATCTGACCCACCTTGAGAAGGTGAAGCAAGAAGTTGCAAGGGACCGACTTTTCCTCGATAGGTAGGATCCTAATCAGGCTTTCGACAACCACCCTTCTGACTTGTTGGTTTATGCTCTTCCGGATCAGTTTATGAGCTCCAAATGACATCCGAGAAAGCCACTTTGCGGTCCAATAGGCTATACAAGACCCCAAGAGCTCCGGCTTCATGCCCTTCTTCTTGGTTGATGCTACCACTTCGATAAAATGATCAATCCTAAGAGTTGAAACATCTTCAAACCACCAGCTGTCAGCTAACTTCCGACAATCAGAGCTCCTGCTGCCACTTTCTAGATAGCTCAAGCACTGTGCTTCGTCGTGGCCTAGAGCTATCGCTGCTGGGTCAGTGCAGACCTTCCAAGCAATCGCTTCCGAGCATCTTGTCTGGATTTGTAGATCTCTAGCCCATGAAGATATGTGCTCACAGGATTTCAGGATGCAGAAAGTGTCCTTCCATGAACTTAACATGAGGAAACTGAGGAAGGTCTCAGTTCTTGAAACGAGGTTCGCGGCCTCATAGTCATCACTCATCTCTAGAAAGTGGGCTGCACAGTAGAGAGGTGCTGCGTTGTTTGCAGTCAGATCAACCTTCCAACCATAACAAAACTTGACTATCAATTCAAAGGTATCAGCTCCTCCAGGGAAACTGTCCAACTCGATACTCGGCTTATTGTTTCCACCTGAATCTCTCCTCTGAAATGCCTTTCTGTTGAGATACCCACTTCTGGAGACCATAGGAAGCTGAAACAAGTGGAAAAAAAAAGATTAGACCGCAATCAATAATCAAGCGCATCCTTGTGGATGAGAAAAGGATTTACTGAATAAGGTTATCATGGATAGCTGTTCTATTCAAGGTGATCAACAAATTTAGATCTACATCATTAGATAATTCAGTGATATACCATGTGCAAGTGAAAGCTGTTGCACTTTCCAATCTGTATCAACAAATCGCTTGTAGCTTTTGTCCGAACAAACCTGCATACCGCGAAAATGTAGCAACATAGAAGAGTAATTTGTGTATTACAAGGTGAGGTCTTCAGAGTCCAACATAGAAATTAAAGAGATGTTACCAGCTGTTGTCTCTTCTTTCGATAGCTTCTGCTACCATACCCACCTTAGGTGGAACAATCACACATCGGTTATGCTTTTCTCCGGAAAGTAAGCTTCTTTTGTCGAAGCTTCTCCTCCCTACAAAAGTTCTCTCATTGATTGAAGAAGCTGAAAATTTAGGCTTCATTGTCCTCCTAGGAACTTTACTTGTATCAAACATTCCTCCGAGTATATTTCCAACAATCTAAGAGGGGAGGGCTCAAAAATGGTTTATGACAGAAAACTCACACGCGTTATTGAATGGATCAAAGATCGTCTAGAAATACAAGCATCTACACTTTCATCTTGTCTCTTTCAGTCCAAAGAATGTTTGGCAATTGGGCATTCAAGATTGAAGTTGAAAAAAAAGAACAATAAGAACAACGAGTAACGCAACTATGACAGCGAAAAACGTAATAAGTGGCCAATATTGAGAATTATATTGATCAAGTTGGCCATCACACCATGGATATGCCATCCAAAATAACAGATGAAAGCAACAAGAAACAACCACTTTTAATGCCACATTTACTTCATAGTTTGATTGTCATTTCTTTCGGCGTGACAAGATCCAAACTTGCTCTCCAGTTACATTCTCGAAATCTCGTGAAGCACGGTATACTTAACAACATTACCCTTCAACTTTGAAGAATGAGTTCAAACCTCAGTATTGTTGGAAAGTCTCAATCAAGTTCAAGCTGAAGGTTGCATTTTGTTTTCTCAATTAATACCTATCCCAACTAGCATTTATAATAGTTGAATGCTCGCCCAAGGTTCGCACTTTTCTCATTACGTATGGGTCGTCTATATTACCATCAATTGATATACTGTAACTTTACCAATTGAAGCATCAGAAAGCAGAAGGCTCTATACATCAAGAGAATGTATGTCCTACACGAAGAAAACGCGCTAGTGCATTCCTATAGTCGTGCTGAAGATGAATAATCACTGGATAGAAGATGACAGATCTGGAGCTTGCCTGTTTAGATGAAGGCAAAAAATTCAGATTCCAGTTGCCCTTCACTAGAAAGGGTTTGTAATGTAAACTCTTCAGTCGTCACTGATTCATACGAAGAAAAACACTATGAGTGAGCATTCGAATCCTTAACATCTTCTGTATATGACTCTAAAGCCATGTCACATTAGGTGAAGGCAACACCAGCAAAGCTTCTTCAACACCACATAAGTACTATTTCTTTCATCCACAATCTCCTTTTTTTATAGTTTTCAAAATATTACAAGATAGTTTTTTTCTTGCAACAAAAAGATAGTTTTTTTAAAGTTATCAATGCACGGATAGTTGTACACCTAAGTTATCATATATATAGCCCGCATGGGCTTAGCTCAACTGGTATCCGTCTTCTCAATCTGTCCTACCTCTCTCACTGAACGAAAACCCTAACGCCAAAGCCAATTGCATACAAAATACTTGCTCAACTAAGTTGTCATAATAAGTAGTAATCGTGCATTCACAAGCTGTCCATAGTCCCGTCCTCTCATGCCAGACTAAATTAGACTGACACATGATCCCTCAACCCTTAGTTTCATCATCAGAAACAGGTTCAGAGGGGAGGATCCATTGAAAGATGACTCTTCAACCCATTATCATAGATGGATGCATCACAATTCACAAGCCGAATGCTCAAACTAATAGCGCAAATGAGGGTCTGTCGCCCCTCATGAAAAATCCATAGTCATCAGTCACTATTCACTAATAGTGCAATGAGCACTATCTGGGTAACTTTATCAATAGCCAATAACCTATGTAGCCACCAATAAGCCAGGGTACAAATTCATTAAGTAGCAAGAATGAGAAAGGTAAACCGTGAGCATGGAAGGAAGACATCATCATCAGATGTCTCCGATAACTTAAAACATAACAGACAACAGTTATACAAATGATACACCTACATCATGAGAAGTTCAAACTTCAGGGGAACACCATGGGTTCAATTGTCTTATTTGCTGCACAAAAAGCAAACTTCATACAGAACCAGATAGCCACGGTGCCAGCACATAAATAATGTCGGCGAGTGATTCACTGCCTCACAGGCAGGCAGCAGGTTATCTGGGAAGATAATAATGTATCAACAAACAAGTTGGCTAGTTGCTCAACGAATACAGCACTGCTTGCTCGCCGCTTTGTTCTTCCATTGATGTAAGCACCTGCTGCCTATTGCTACTATCCACCCTACAAAATGTTGTTTCCCACCCTAGACTGAACTAGCGCTGAAAGACTACCCTGTCATAATTTTCTTAACACAGGCTGACTGAGGTACAAAAGTTCGAGTTCTTGTTTTCTAACATCCAAAACAACACCTTCCTGGATTATGGTATCACTTACTGGATCTTTTTTTTCTTCACAATACCTTCAAATACTCCATCAATTCCAAACACAGCGTCTAATTCTTGTGAATCAACTGGTCCTGGAAGCTTAAAAGAGATTGAGAAATGCCCTGGTGGGCAGAGATTTTGTGTCTGCATCTCAAACTTCATGGAGTCCTTATACACTGTTTTCTCCCCTGTCGTTGTTTGCCCTCTAATCAGTATTTGTCCATCAGGAGCTACATCACATGAGAATTCATCTGCAATAACAGGTTTACAGGGTTATCACATTGAATTTTGAGGCAATAATATGTAGAATGGTAACTGAATAGCTAAAAAGAAGGGAATGGCAACCAAGAACATTTAGTCATTTACACTTTTGAAAGAAGAGATGTGCTGAATGTCAATCAGTGGATATGTAGAAAACAAAAAACTCGAACTAATTCATAACTGTAATCTAGACACTTCACTTGACGTCTTTCACTCTTCATATGATAAGAACACTAATCCCAGCATTAGAACTTGGCTTAAGCAACAGAATTGACATGGTTCCTTGGCAAAATAAAAGTTCACAATACTTTACAGAGGTCAGTAGAACTGGAATGGTTCCTTGCCAGAGTGGACTATAATTTAAACTTCAGTTTCGGGAATAGTTAACTAATGCATTACTTGTTACACGGTTACACCTACACCATTCCAAGTGATAACATGAGCTATAAACCCCCATGTGGCAACATGAGCTATACCTAGACCACTCCAAGTGATCAAACGAGCCATGAACACCGTGCAGGGGAGAATCATATAGGGAAACAATATCTATTTGGAATAACCAATGAAAAAATGCAGTTGAATAATAATTCGTCAAAACTGGGAATTGAAACTTTTGCCAAGGGACAAGATGAAGTACTTTCACCTCTTGCGACACCTGGCAAGGCTACACGAAAGATGTATGAAGAGTCATCTTCACCAATATCCAGCTTGCCAATGAGTGGACCTATCATTCCCATTGCTGCACTTCCCCTCATCATCACCCCATTTTTTGTCACAGATAAGAAATTATTCAGTTCTTCTTCCGTGGGTTGAGAGGGTATGAACAATAATGATGGCTGAACAGGATCTACAGGCCCATTATTAACTCCTTGATGGATTGAACTGGATTTATTATTTGATCCCATTGGATCAATGTATGGAACGCTATTTAGAGGAGTAACATTCAATACATGTGAAGGCCTGTTTGGTGCAAAACATTGTAAATGAAGTTTTAGTATAGGTTATACATGAAAGGAAATGGTGCGTGTGTAATGAAATCTCTCACACATGAGATAAGTTGAATGTCATAACAAAATACTAACACAAGAGTATTTATACAAATGTAAGAACCACAAAGTTAGTAATAACACATCTGGAACATCTAAAACCAGAAATATATTACGGAGTAATAATCAAGGCAATAAAGGAACGATGAATTGTATTCAGACTGCAGAAGTATTTATACAAATGGAAGAACAAACTATTTAATTAAAAAGGGGGAATTCAGATGATGGGCACCAAATCTTTATTTATTTGCTATGAATTGGAAGGTTAACCTTCACCATGGTTTCATGTTTGGTTTTGATTACCTTCAAGTTGCAGACAAAGACTTCAGCAGGTTTGCATGGGAAACCAGGCTACACAAGGGATCTCTAATATAGTAGAGTCGGCACAAGGGGAGGGATAAAGAGGGCCACTGACTAGGGCTCACTTTTAGAAGGACCCCAACCATGATATTTGTTATGTATTAATACAGCAACAACATCCGAGTATATCCTCCAATGAAGTAGGGTCTAAAGAGTCAAGATGTACGCACCCTTACCCCACGCTAGTTAGAAAATTAAAAAATACTACCTTGGTTCACTGAATAAATACACATTCTATATACTACCAAAACCTCCCAACTCCTATAATAAACATTTTATATTTCACATTTCTCAACTTTTTTTTGATTTTTCAGTTGACTTTACATATGATGTTTTGAGTCATTCCTGAATTAATTTCGATAATTTATTACCTGCTATGTATATGGACCTACATTTCCCTTTATTAAAATATTTTAACTTTAATTTTTAGTTCACCCTAGGGCCTATAAAATGTAAGCTTTGACACCACCTCTATAGAAGGATACCCTGAAGAGGGAGAAGGAAAACTCTAGTTACTTCTCTAAGTATATTTCTCTAGCTTGTCATCACTGCTAGTTCTATGCATCAAAGAAAATTTATCCCCCTTACATTATAATACCTATTGGATAAAGAGTGACACCAAATGTTTCCATTATTACTAGAAAATGAAAGTTTCACCATGTACTGATGTGTGTTTTGGGAGATTACCAAAATATATGATAAGTAATTTGGTCACGAAACACACAAATAATCCCCATCTGAAGTTCACTGAAAACTTGAAAACTCGAAAAACACGGGTTGAAGACTTGAAGGAGCAAGTAAATTAGAAAGTTTGAGATTTGGAATTGTTATGAAAATTCTTATTGATGGTGAATCGAACAAACAAGGCTATATGTATCTGGCGAGCTACAGCTATAACTGATAAAACAACAGCCCAAACATTTTCGAAAGGAAATAAAGTGAACCGGATTAAAGCTAACCGAATTACAAAATGAACTGCATTAAATGCCAAATTAAATGAAAACCCTAGACCGGGTTAAACTCTCTGCGACGGAGTTCGGTAGGATTATAAGGAAAACCAGGTTGTGTAAGGTTATAAAAAGGGTGGACTGAAAAAGGGGAAAGAAAAATGAAGTTTATATCCATAAATACAGTTATATCAAAACGGCACCGTTGTTGGTATCTTCCATCTTAGCCGGATTAGGTTCTCCAACATAAATAACTAGAAATGATCTAGAAGGTTTCCAATTGCTTATTTGGAAGATCATTAAAAGTATCTATTCATTCTGACTATTTCAGTCTATTGTAAATTACTAGCTATGTTTAAAAAGAGATAAAAGTAAGGAAAAAAATGTTTCAATAAATAAATTCAGAACCTATCAATATGTTGTTAGCTAACAAAGCTATCAATGGCATGGGAGTGTTAGTAAGATGATTTGCTACCAAATTTCCAAAGGTGGAGATTTTCATCTATCAAATGGCCAAAAAGATGTTACTGAGGTATATACTACTGATCGATCACAAGTCCACTAAGCATCTGCCATTATCATAAAAATGCACTTGTACATGTGAAAGACATGCGCCAAACAGCGCTGCTAGCATTCATTCAAGTGAGTGCAGTAGCAATCTTATCCATATTGTTATAAGAAAGTACATGACTTAAATATGTACCATACCATTGCAAATGTGTCAGTTATCAGGAAATAACACCCTGCAAATGTTTCAGTTATCAGGAAACAACACCCTGAGAATTCACTGTACAAGAAATGCACATGCTACTAAAAAATGCTTCGACCATTTTAGTATTTTTCTGGTGAAGCCAATTTGGTTGGTCTATATCTTCATTTTAGGTTGGGTTTGGTTAGCTGCCCCTCATAAGCCATAACCTTCCCTGTGATATGTTACTTAATAATGAAAGAGAAAGGAAAAACAGGATGAATGTGTCATTTATTTCCTCCTCTTTCTCCAAGTTCCTGTCGCAATTTTGTTTCAAGTATTCCCGAAAAAAAAAAAAGCACTCCAAACTATTCTCCATCGGCAGAAATGATCTCAATTGAAAATTGTGCCTCACATAATCCAAACATTCAGCCTATATGTTGATTAACATATCACCATTTATTTTTTGTGCAATTTGGAGGTTGTTCATAATCAACATATAAGTTTGGATTACATAACGTAGTTTCTTTTGTCGAGATTATTTACAACCAATGGATAGTAAATCGGATTATTTGAACAAAAAACAAATATGCATATTTAGCATTCATCCCAAACCCTAAAGTGATCGCATTACTACGAGCGCCTTATTATAAAATCATTAATTGCAACAATCTCTTAGGCTAGTATCTGAGACTACCAAATATGTTGTCGTCTGGTATCTAATCTACCCTTTCCTGAAACCACCTTGGCCAATTCCCATCCATCTATCAACCCCTGGCTCTTCAGGAGCTCAATTTCAAGCACCAGCAGCTCCTAGCTAAGCAACACAATTCATTTTTTATCATGCAGATCTGCGCCCATCAACAAACCCTAGAAAGCTCTCAATAGCAAACATGCAGATCATCTTATTTAACCTTATAAGAGAGGGAAAACCCTAAACAGCTTAAACTTCGTAGGGGTGGTGAAACCTGTCCTCCCAAGTGCTTACTCCTTATCAAATTCAAAACCATCAATTCCAGAAGCCATACTATGGTTCCCTAAAAAAATTTGCCGCCGGCGCGCAAGCCATACCATCTAAATCAATCAAATTCAAGTCTTCGAAACAAAATTTCAGAAGGTATTGAAAATAAAACGCGGTGATATTAAAAGAAAATGTGGAGGCAAATAACACCGCCCTCAAAATAAACCTAGAAAATCGATGAGCGTGAATTACAGAGGGAAGTATCATATTGTGATTAGTAAAGGAAGGAGAGGGCACCTGATCGGATGAGTAGCCATCGGAGATGCTCTGAGACTTCTCGGAGGAACGCTGGTCGGAGAGAGAGAGAGAGAGAGATTGCAGGCGAGTTGGGAGTAAAATGAGGAGAGAGAGGGGAGAAACGAGAAAAGTGACCGTTGAGATGGATAAATCTGAGCCGTACATTTGGTTTAGGTAAGGGGACCATTGTATGTGGCCCACTCTCGTGTTGACCCCTTGACTGGATGCTAAGTTCAAAACTAGGGCTTAAGCTATGCTCAATTGCTACTTCTGTTCTAAAATATAAGTCGTTATAAATATTTTGTAAGGGCTAAAAATTTAGTAAAAAATTTAATATTTTATTTAGGTTTTATCTCATTAAAAACGTGTTATAAAATCAAACAACTTATATTTTAGAACGAATGGAGTATTAAAACTCAACTTTGGCTTGTAATCGGTTATTTGATGATTTATGTACTACGGAGTATTATATTATCAATGTTCGAAAAAGCGTTTGGCGGTAAGGTAGGGTTAAGGGTCTAGGCGGGGCCTAAACAGATTTTATAGTGTGTTTTTGTGGTCTAGGTGGGTCTTGGTGACCTTGACGACCCTGAAGGCGGGGCGAGGTCAAGGGTTTAGGCGGGGATCTAGACGGGGTTTGAAGGGTTTTTTAAAACAGTGTATATTATATTATCCGAAAAAATTAAAATTTTATTTTTATTATTATCCTTTTTGATAAGTGGATATTTTTATTTTCATTACTTTCAGGACTTGTTTGAGATGGGTATATAGATATAGGCTATGGGTATAAAAAGTCCAATATCTATACACCATGTTTGGTATATTTATTTAAATTAGTATATAGATATCAATCTTATATCTCCCATCTACTAATTCTAGGGTATTCTTCCCTTTTGGATATCTGACAAAATTGGGGCTATAGGAAAAGAAAATTGGAACGGTCTACTCAGCAACGAGCGACTGAACATGCACTTCTTCTTCTTCCCCTCCTTGAGTCCTTCTTCTCTATGTTTTTGTTCTCTTTGCTTCGCTCGGCTCTTCTTCTTCCTTCCTGACACTCTTTTGGTTCGGCCTTCAGATTTGTTTTTTTCTTGAGGGCTTTTGCGATTATTGAGTTGCTTTTCCCGTTTCTCTTCTCAATTTGAGTGGTTTTCCCGTTTCTCATCACCTTCATTTGTTCTCCCCCATCACTCTCCTTTAGCTCGGTTCTCGGTGGCGACTCGAGCGCTCCACCCTTCTGTTGATCTCTCCTACTGACTGAGTTCAAGGCTCCATCGACTTGCATTCTACCAATTGCTGTTGTCTAAACATTATGTTCGAATTTGTATTGCTGTTGTTCGAATTAGTTATATATGCTGCTAAAAAAATTACACCAATTGCTCTTGAATTAGGTTTCTATTCGAATTAGGGTTTGAAAATTAGGCTTCGAACATTAGGGGTTCCCCAATTGTTAGAAAATTACTACACTTTTTTAATTCTGATATTTGTATACCCTTCCCAAACAACAAATATAAGATATAGATATCAATCCTATAGCCATATCCAATACCCATAGTTTGATATCTATACCTCATATATATAGCCTATATCCTATATCTATATACCCTTTCCAAACGGGCCATTATTATTTTTTTTTAAATAGAAAAATGTAGGAAATCAATACTTTTTAAAAAATTTATAATAAATCGATTATTTTTTAATGAAGCCGATTTATTATAAGCCAAATTGTATATCCTTAAACAAAATGTACTTATTTATAACCTTGAAATTGATTTGATACCAATTTATAGCATTGAAATTGATTTTCTATCAATTTGTCGCCTTTAATTCACTTTTTATACCAATATGCCAAAAGTGACTTTTTTATACTAATGTTTCATATCGGGTGGATTTTTTATACCTATTTGGTAATTTGGCCATAAAAATTATTTAAGATTGTCGCTTTGAAAGAAAACAATGTTTAAACTTTGTCTATTACTTTCTCTGTTCGGCAAAACATTTAAAGCTTGATTTTTAACAACCATGACATACCACTTGGTGTTGCTGCAATCGCTTCGTCCTTGTCCGACTCCGTTCGACAATCTCCGAACTATGCCCTAGCTTTTGCAGTTGGAAAGAAATCCAATTACAATGCAATTGTGTAAGCCATGTAGTTTCTGTGTATTGACAAAGAATAGGTATCTTGCCTTGTATTGACAAAGAGTAAGAAACCCACAAAACGGTTGTGTTTTGAACAAGGTATTTATCTCATAGCCCAACGATCTAGATTGCCTTATCCTACAAGGCTACAACATACAGAGTATTTGCGGAAAACTCGAAGGGCTTAAATTCCTATTTGACACAAGCTTATTGGAGTTTTTTAAAGAGTTATGGCAAAACTTTTCGTGATTTTTGAAAAAGTAGTTTTACTTTTTAAATCAATTCATAAAGGCTAAAATTCATCAAAAAAAAAATTCATCTAAATTTTAATATTAAACTAGACTAATATCTGTCGCGCCAAACATGCCCTAAATATAGTGCAAATAACGTTGAAGGACAACTCGCCTAGAATGACTCATTTCCTCATCTAAGTCACAAGTTCTTTGGCTCAAACTTTGGTCTACAAGTAACAAGACGACCCCTCGGCGCCTCACTGCCTACGCAAATAATCCCAGGTGCTGGTTACATAATTCGCACAACATTAGTACCGCAATCTGTGTTCTTGGCAGTCTGTTTTTCGTCGACAAGTCATTCCCCTTGCAATTTTGCAAAGAATAATGCAGGTTCTTAACCTGCAAGTGGAACTCACACAGAGCTCCTGAAATCATTCAAGGGAGACGGGCAAATGGAGCTCTTACCAAGTGAAGTGTGTTTGACACTCCCTCAATCATTTCAACTCTCACCAGATGGCATTGCAACCTCAGTTTTACAGTTTCAAGCACAGCAAAGAGAGAACCAAAAAATGCCCACAAATATAAAAATGATTATAAATCATTTTGCCATTTTAAGTAGCAACTAGCAACTTCTGAATTGTGCATTAATACAGAAACTTATGTTACCATCAACCTCTATACAGGTTACCCGGCAAGGTTACCTCCCTTGCCTGTACTAAAAGATCGATAAATCAGGCAATTAAATGGAGTTAAAGAGAGAGAGCTAACTCTTTCATTAGTTTCCATTCTTCCCATTCTTATCGGTTCCCAAATAGCTAGGCTATTGCTCTCTGCTCGGACCTTCCCTTCTATCTGCCGAGAAATCCCAAATGCCATCTCTTCTGTTAGCAACGGAGGATAAAACGAGAGATAAGCGAAAATGAGAGAATGTCATAATGTTGAACTATCATCTTACCAAAATATATTGAATGTATTAATTGTCAGAAGATGATGGCTGCTGCTGCTGCTGCTGCGCTGGAGGCTGTGGCCACATGGCTGGATGGCCCGGATGCATGTAAGGATGACCCGGCTGAGCATACGCGTTTGGGTCCATCACAGGCCGGCCCATCATCATGCCACCACTTGCAGCCGGACCCTGAGGAGAGTTAGCCGCCGGCATGTAGTAGTAAGGAAGGGCATCAGCTGGTGCTGCGACGGGCACAGCTCCTCTTGGGATGGTAGACAGAACGTCATCCTTCGTATCCTCCCTTGGGACAATGTCGACCAAGAAGTCAAAGATGCCCGTCCTTGTGATGGCAGCCGTGATGTCGTTCTTCTGGAGAGTCCTCCGCTTGCTCTCCTCAGTGTGGTTCCATGAACGCAGGGTCAGCTCCAGGATGAACATCTCACAAGCCCTGGCAAAGACGATTGGCGCCTCAGCAGAGATCATCCGGACGTCCTCATCGGCCTTCATGATCTTCTTGATCCTTGCCAGGGGAAGGCTGTGGTTCTTGAAGTCACACACCTTCTCGATTTCCTGGTGCTGGTTTGCCCAGAAGAGCTGCAGCTGTTCCTGGAGATGCTGTAGCTGCTGCTGTTGGATCTGTTGGTAGGCAAGTGGGTGCTGAGCGAGCTGGTTCCCGGGTGACAGTGCAGAAGGGTGGACTCCTCCTACAGGTGCCGGTGCAGTCAGCTGGTTTGGTGGGTAAGCACCTCCATACGGCATCTGATCAGCACCATTCCCTTGCTGGTCCATTCTGTGTAGAAGATAAATGCAGAGGGGAAATTTTCAACCTTGCAATATCAATTGATAATGCATTGAGAAGTAAAATCAAAATCATGAAAGAGTTCAAGATAAGATCCACTGCAGCAGGCAGGCAGTGCTAATGAATATCAAACATTAAAAATCCACTATCATGTAATCTGAATAGCAAAAAGTTTTCCTACCAACAAAGCGTCTAAATTGGAGTATTGTATGCAGATTGCAGAAGACAGGCTAAATTAAATTCACAAGTGAAAGTTCAGAGAAAAAGAAACTCACAAGTGAAAGTTCAAATGTCTTCAGAGATAACAGAAGATAAAGCAAAAACAGAAGGCAGAAACTAATACTACTGAGAACATGTAATTTGTGAGTAAGATGACAACCAGTTTTAGGCAAAGTACTAAATGTCTAAATATCAAGAAAAACAACAAACAGCTCAACTACGAATGCATCTCTCTCATGCAACCCATCTCATAACTGATGCGGTTCCATACGGCACATTGCCTTTGTAGGTTACCACTATTCTGACCCTCAAACACAGGTGATGTAATATGGAAAAAAAATCGGCGAAACCTGTCCATTGTTTTATAATTTCTCCTTTTTGCAGACTCTCATCCACCATGTGTAAGTTGTCCAAGTGTATTAAGATTGTAGCCCCAGGATCCTTGACCACAATTGATGAAGTAATGAGTAATCCTTGATCTCTTGCTGCGGAACACTGTCTATGAAGTAGATTCATATTTAATCCTCCTTCTCGACCGATTGACATAATCATTAATACAAAGGCACCATCTATATTGAAGGGGATGATCAACCCAACCCTTAATTCTCCCACTTAGCTGTTAAATGCAGCACTATCAATGCCAGACCTTGATCATCTAGCAGACCTCAACTTACATTGGAAATGCATAAGAGATATCACTTGAAAGTTCACAGGAAATTCTAATAAGCAGATGGGGGACACTATAAAGATCAAGTTTGAACAAAATAAAGGATTTCTCTTTTCCCAGCAACAGAAAACCCTAAAACTTAACTGAAACCAACCATCCTCTTAGCAGGTAAGGAAATTGATGAATCATAAATTAGAAATCAAATAAAATGGTACGGATCGAACGCAACCATATATCAAATGAAGGAATTAAATATGCAAAATCGATTATAATTAAGAATGGAATCAAGGAATCCGACTATAGGGTTTAACCGTTTTCCTCATCAGGTACCTGAAATCCAAGAAGAAACAGGTACGCAAAGTGATGAAAAGATCGCAATAAATGCAGAAAAGCTCAAATTCACCTGCAGAATCGGAGCCTCAACACACGAAATCAAGCCGAAAAAACAACCTAAAACAGAAAGAGGAGAAGGAAATTACGATCAGACCCGAAATCAACGGTTCATCAATCAGGGGAAAAAAATGTTCAATTTCTTCAATATTGCTACAATTAGGGTTTTGATCCATAATCGGTGACACGGCGAAGGAGAAGCGGCAATGGCGAAATGTAGAGAGATCGAAAAGATAGAGAAAAAAGTACCGAGAGAGGAAGAGAGTGTGGTTTGAAGGCGAAAGTTGATTCCTTTTTCAAGCACTGAAACTTGGCTTTGTTGTGTTTTGTCGATTCAGAAGTAATTTCTGGGCCTTCATGTTTCTGATTCATGAAGCATCAAACCCCCATCATTAAATTGTTTTAACTTCTGCAACTGTAAATAACAGATGCTCGATCCGAAAATCAGGAGATGACGGAGAATGACAGTTGAATGGGCTTTTTGTTTGGGCTTTTACCAGCCCATCTTCCCCCTTATGGGCCGAAGCCCAATTCTGTAAACTGGTTTTAAAGTTGAATTCTTTCCTTGTATCTACCTGCGTCAATTATATCGTTTGTGATATGTTTTGATTTCTCCTTAATTGTAGTAGTATTTTTAACCAATTGTATTTTTTCTATTAATTAATATAACTAGTATTCGTTACCCGCGCGGTTGCGCATTTTGTTAATAAATTATACTCCGTATTTTACTATATTAATTATATTAAAATATTATATTAGATAATTAATTGACGTGACTTAAAAAAATAAAATCAAATTGACGTGGCTCACAAAAATAAAACTATATATAAATATATTATATTCAATTTGATCTAAAAGGTAGAATAACACACTAAATATTCCTTCTTCATCTTTTAAAATAATAAATAATATAGTTTATTAACAAAAGCATGAAAATAATAAATATGTATAACAACTAATTCAAGTCATATTGGATAGATTATTGATCTAAAAAGATAAGTTTTTAGCTAACTATATTCATTTATTAATTGATGTGGGCCAGAAATATAATACCACTTTAATCCAGAAAATGCCACGTAAGCAAAAATAATCCCGCTTTAATCCAGAAAATTCCGTGGACACGAGATCGCACCAGAGCCCGTTTCAGGCCTCTGTTTTAGTATTTTATATAGATATAGCAATATATATACTCAAGATAAGATTTTACTAATTTTTTTATCTAATTCCACTTAATCAATATAGAAACATATGCTTAAAAATTAAGATAAGATTTTACCCAATTTAGTTAGATATCGATATATTTTTAGAAGATTAATGTAGCTTAAGATAATATTTTACCAAATTTTGTTAAATATCGATATATTTTTACAAGATTTTACCCATGTTTGTAAAATATGGATATGTTATATTATATCTCTTTTTATTTGTAGTCAATTAAATTTAATATATTGACAAAAATTAATTAGTTAAACGGGTGTTAATATAAAATTTATTTAAAATTTTAAAAAATAAAATAATATATAAAGTATAGTGATAGTTAGAGTTAATGTTTAATTATAATTTATTTTATACATTTTTAATATCAAACGAATTAATATTACAAAAACCACACAAAAGTGCGAGTACTTAACTAGTTTCACATTATATTAACACGAATTCTGTTTATTGCAAGAGATTTCTCCTATTTAGCGTAAGAGTGTTCGCAAATAAAATTATATTGTATGTCTGTTGGATTGTCACTAACACTTTTTTTTTATACGAAATACTACCTCCGTTCGGCAAAACTTGTCATTTATTATTCACGCACGCTTTTTTAGAGTAATAAAAACTATATAAAATATTCATTTTTAAAAAAATTTTAACAAGTTTGTACTTAATAATAACTACAAAATTGTTAAAAAAATTATTTAAAAAACTAGATATTTTATATAGTTTTTATCTCCTAAAAAAGCGTGCGTAAATAGTAAAACGTCAAGTTTTGCCGAACGGAGGTAGTAAGTATATGCAACAGACAATTCTTCTAGGCGCCCACAACGAACATTACTCTCTCAACTCAAGTTAATAGATTTTGAGTTACCTCTTAATGACTTTAATCAACCCCAACTCAACAGCTTAAACACTAATATAGCAACACTCATCACATGTATTGGCTAACACATTTAGAATGCATCAAAATGAACCAAAGACCCATTCAAAATCAACATATATATCAGGTTTATTCTCGATGCATCCATCATGGTGCGTTCGGCTTATTACTAAAATTGTCAACTCTTATTGTGGAGTCCTTGTTCTTGGACGGAGGAAATAAGACATATAAAACACATGGGCCGATTTTTGGACTTTGAACATATGTAGACACTTAGACATTGTGCAAATGTGTAGTAGTGGACCCGGTGGTAATGCTACCTATGAGAACATGTTTATTTTTTTAATGACTAGAAAATTCATTATTTGGTGGCAAATTCCGAATACGTGATCTAGCAGGTAAGAGTTACACACAAGTCCAAGTCAGGTAAACCGGCTTGTGCCGACCAACTCGACCCATTGGTAAGAGCAAGACAAACCTTAGATTTTCACTCAATGAAAAAGACAGAGGCAGAGATCGAAACCAGAACTTTCTTAATTACCACCTCTTACTCCACACTACTTAGACCAACCCGACTGAAGCAGAACATATAATTTTAAATATGTGGTAGGGTCACAATTAATATGGGATGGTAGTTGAAAAAGAACACAATGCCAAAGGCATCTCTTTTTTCTTACTCCTTTTATAAAACATATTCCATCAATTATATTGTACTGTAGCATTTTTCACCACGAAGGAAAATACACTTATATTTATAATTACTATTTTACTTTTTTAAAAATTATAACTAATAATTCTATACAGATTAATTATTATAAAGGTAATTTTAAATTGAACATCAAAATATCTAAAATGACATCTTTTTAATTATGAAAAAAAATCACTCTTCTAAAATGACATTTTAATAGTATAATATAATACTAAAGGAGAAGTCGCTTACGCCATGTGACGACTTCTCCTTTAATGTAGGGATTTTAACCAATCCTGAATTACTAATTTGTAATTTGGTGTGTTTGGGATCTATTAAGATTTGTTCGGTTGTTACATAGCCAATATTCTATTTTTTTTAGGGAAATCAATACTTTGTTATTATATTTCCAGTTAAATTTTAGTATATATAATTTCTTATTTTTTAGAATTTTAAAATAACTATAATATCTAACTAATCCAAGTTAATATTTTTTTAATAAAACGCCCTTAATTTAGTCTATATAACTCTGTTTATTTATACGATTTTGTGAATGATATTGTGATTTATATTTTTCCTATAATGTAAATTTCATTTTTGATAATTTTCATGTATATCAACTTAAACTATTTAATTCAAAATCAAATTTCAACATCGATAATATGATAATGAAGATTTGTGATCTATTTAATCATGCAATTTTTAGTGATATATATGTAGTAGTAATTAAAATTTAAGGATTGTATGTATATATAGAGATGTCGAACACAATATTAAAATAGAAAAAGGCCCGCATAAGGTGCGGGTCATTGAACTACGGGTAAAGTATTACTCCGTATAAATTAACTTAAAAGTACATCTCGTGATGACATAAATAATACGGAGTACAACAAGTTGGGTTAGGCGCACTTGTGTTGTAGGAGTATTGTGTTGTGTTATGTCGGGTGGGGAGGTGTGCTACTCTTCAGAAATTCAAAGTCAAACGGGCACGTTGTTGCGACCACTTGTTATATATCCCACCCCACTTTCCACACTGTTTAATTTGTTGCATATGCTTGTCTTTACTCTTTAGTGCTCTCACTTTCTACGTTTTATCTAACGCCTTCACCTTGTACAACATGTTTTTCTTATTCAGGTTTTGATTAAAATTGTTGGATGGTACCAACGTTTCACATTCGTATCAAATAAATCACTAATCTTTTAAAAAGATTTATTCTCATTCATAACGTGAAATGACTATTATTCATAAACTTGAGTAAGAATATTAAGCTAAGGGACATAAATAAGCTAATTATTTGATAGATCATGTACTTATTTAATATGAGTGTGAAATATTAGTGATTTTAATATAAAGATTCTGCTAAAAAAAAATAGAAATAAGCATCTTATTACGACACTGTGATAAATGCACCCTAGTTTAAGTGCATAAATTAACCCAAAATGACCTCTTTTCATTATTTTATGAAGGTAAAACTAATTCAAATAACTCAAACTTTGGTTGGGTGTGCATGTAGCACCATGAACTTTATAAAGTAACAAAAATAACCCAAACTCTTACTACTATGTGCTTATATCACCACCAATGTCTTTTTTAAAATAAAAAATAACACCTAACTTTTATAATTTTGAAATAGAACCTCAAACAATATTAAACTAGGTTTTTTAATCAAAATTACACAAAAGGTAAATTTTTTTAAATGAAAAATAAATTTTTTGACTTAAGATAGTTGAAAAAAATATCGCTAATTTACGTCATATTTTTAAAACCCATAATTTGGTTTGAACAAATGATATAAGTTAGAATTATATTTGTAAAATATTTCTCAAATGAATTATTTTAATTTATTCTTTAATTGAAAATAATAATAAATTAACAAAAATACAACAAAATAAAAAATATACGGAGTATTTCAGTTGAGAATATTTCGAACTGATATAATTTGTTCTAACCAAATTATGGGTTTTTGAAATATGAAATAAATTATCGATTTTTTTCCAATTATCTTAAGCAGAAAATTTTATTTTTTATTTTAAAAAATGTATATTTTGTGTAATTTTGATTAAAAACTTAGTTTAATATTTTTAGGTCCTATTTGAAAAATATAAAAAGTTATATCGTTTGAGAAATATTTAAAGGTAATATATATAAAAAGTTATATTTTGCGTAATTTTTATTAAAAAATTCATTTGAGAAATATTTTTAAAAAATATTTATAACGAATATCATTTGTTCAAACCAAATTTTGGGTTTTTAAAATATGATATAAATTAGCGATATTTTTTTCAATTATCTTAGGTCGAAAATTTATTTTTCGTTTAAAAAAAATTTACCTTTTGTGTAATTTCGATTAAAAAAACCTAGTTTAAGTATTGTTTTAGATTTGATTTCAAAACTATAAAAGTTAGGTGTTATTTTTTGTTTTAAAAAAGATATTGGTGCCTAGTGGTGATATAAGCACATAATAGTAAAAGTTTGGGTTATTTTTGTCACTTTCTAAAGTTCGTGGTGCTACCTGCTCACCCCACCAAAGTTTGGGTTATTTGAATTAGTTTTACCTTTTATGAATTAAGGTATTATGTAATGTTGACATATCTCTCTTTTCATTAGAATGGGATTATTTTATGCTTTTCAACCTTTTTATATGCTTAAAACAATACATAAATGTTGACATAATAGCCGACGAAGATCTGCATTCTCAAAGGCCTAGAATTGTTTATAAATGTCGTTTGATAGGTTAAGTGAACTAAATTGAGTAGGTCTTTGTGTAATTCTACTTGAATGTTTTTTTCCCATATTTATATCCACACGGCCAAAATTTCATCAAATATATGGTGTCGGCAACAGTTTTAAAACCGGTGGAAAAATTGCTAGCTATAGTGTAAAAAATCGTGATATGTTAGGTGGTCATGGTTTGAGAAACTGTGAGGAGAGTCAAATTGTTTTCCCCTTCCACTGAATAAGATGAAGATTGGAAAAAAGGAGTGAATAAGATGAAGATTGGAAAAAAGAAGCTCCTTCTAGGGGTGTTATGTGAACGCGAGGAGCTCGAATTCGACTCATATTCACTCGATAAAAGCTCATCTCGATCTCGTTGGTTTCCTAAACGAGCTGAGTATGAGCACATTTTTAACCTCGAGTAAAAATTTAGGTTCGACTCGAGCTCGTTGATATTCTAAATGAACTGAATATGAACAAGCAATACTTAACTCGTTCAGCTCGAATAACAGCCTTAACTCGTTCTACAGTTTGGCAAACCATGACAAATTTTTTTACCCACTTCGCCAGGATGGAGGTTGAAAAAACAAAAGTTGGATCCAAGTACTATTTGTCAAACCATGGCAAGTAGGTTTTTTTTTTTATATAATCATTGTGTTAAGACAGTCCTCTCATAATTTGTGAAACTATAGTGACATAACCTTTTTATGATGTTTTAAACCGTGAGCATCTAAATGTATTAAATGAGTTTTTTACTCTCTCAATACTCCCTGTTCGAAAATATAAATCCTTTAACTTTTTAACACGCTTTTAAGGAGTTAAAAACTATACAAAATAATACTTTTTATTGCGTTTTTTTTTACATAGTCTTATATATATTACTAATAAGCATATATAGTTATGTAAAAAATTTAATAAAAAAATATTATTTTATATAGTTTTTAACTCCTTAAAAGCGTGTAAAAAAATCAATGGACTTATATTTTCGAACGGAAGGAGTATATAGTACTCCCTCTAGTCGAAAATATTTGATGTTTTAGAAGGTGAAATTTGATCAACAATATTTGATGTTTTAGAAGTAATAATTACTCTCTTTTTAACTTTTGCACTAATATCAATATAAGTTGTAATATTTTTTGTTTAACCAATTACATTTGTGTATAATAAATATGATGGAGGATTAAAAATTATTTGATAGGGTATTTAAAGGTGAAAATAATAAAGAATAATTAAGAGGTTTCTTAATTTGCATGTAAAATTTTAAAACATCAGTTATTTACGACCGGATTCTTTTTATTTTACTAATACTTGTAACTGTTCACTATGGAGGTTAATAAAGTAAAGGTACAATCAATCCCATCTGGTCCCAAGTAGTCAGGATTTGTCTAATACGGTCTATCAATTTTTTGTATGTAAAAATTTAATAAGGGCGTTTATTTTATTGTCCCCAAAACTGGGTGAGCATCAAACTGTGCATTAATTTATAAAAAAACCACCCCTACAACTACAAGATGATAAAAAAAAAATACTAAAAGAGATGTACAACTAAAGATCTCATCTTTTTATATGATCAACTCCACAACACAGGCTCAAGTGCTCAACAATCATCCACCCATCAAGTTCCAAAACCACTATTCATTTTTATTTTTTCTGAAAACCACTTTTTTATATGCAACCAAATATCTTACAATTTCGATGGGGCATAGGCATTTGATGCTTGAAAGTTCACCAAACCATTTGATTGATTACTGTTGAAATGAAACTTCTTCATTTGTTGCAATGTCTATTTCGCGACGATTAGGAAATATATTTGATTATGACCAAACAAACAAAATGATAACCAATGAAGAAATTTATATTTTTGGTGAAATTTTGTTCCGAGATGTATGCATTGTTTTAAAAAATCTTTCAAGATCCGTCTGGACACTCATCTAAATTCTTGACCTTGTTCTGCCGTATAGATTGTTAAAACTCATCTAGAATATAAAGACCTGCCATAAAATCCACCTAGACCCCGTCTAGACTCTTAATCCTACCCTACTGTCAAACATTTTTTTTAACGGGTTTTCTATCCTATGCCCTTGGGGCATAGGATAACAAGCTCAATGGGAAACATTTTCCAAATTTAAATTATTTTTAGCTTTTCTTAAAATTGATTTGCTAGGGTCGCTTATTTTTTTGGTAGGGAATCTTTCCCGATTAAGGTTTTTATCCTATGCCCTAAGGGCATAGGATAGAAAGACCGTTTTTTTAATACTCCCTCAATTATAAAATATAAGTTGTTTAACTTTGTGACACTTTTTCGTTCCGGCTATATACACCGCAAATCCCCACGTCCTTAACGATGTGCTTGCACATCCTTAAGGACGTGCAAGGGAGTTTGCAGCCACCCGAGCCCGGACGTGCAAGCACGTTTTTATTTTTTTTTTAAAACGTGTTTGCACGTCCTTAAGGACGTGCAAGCCCGTCTACAAAAGACGAAGAGGACGTGTCTCTTCGTCTTCCCTTCGTGTTTGCCTGAGAGAAATCGAGAGAGAGAGATCGTCTTCGCCGGAGTGAGAGAGAGAGAGAGATTGCCGGAGTGAGAGAGAGAGAGATCGCCGGAGTGAGAAAGAGAGGAAGAGATCGAGACAAAGAGAGAGAGAGAAATAGAGAGAGATGGAGCCGGGGAGATCGAGGGTGGCGGTGGAGCCTGTGGGGGAGGGGGTGGCGGTGGAGCCTGTGGCCATGGGTGGTGGTGGGGCGGCGCCCATGGATGTTGAGGAGGGTGGTGGTGGTGACGGTGGTGGTGGTGGAGCAGCGGCGGCGGCGGCGTCCGGTAGTGGTGGTGGTGGTGATGGCGGCGGAGTGGTGGAGGCGGACCTATTACCGCCGCGGAAGCGGCGGTCTGTAGAGGTTTCGCCGGTCCCGACCCCACCTGTATGTTTTTTGATTTATTTATTTTGTTTGATTTATTTTTATAGTTTTATAATATAGTTTAGATTTTAATATAGTTTTATAATATAATTTGATAGATTATAATTAGTTTTAGTATATAGTTTGATAGATACTATATAATTATTTAGTTTTAGTATATAGTTTGATAGATATTATATAGTTTGTATATTTTGATAGTTTTAATGGAAAAACAATAAAAACGATTAATATATATTACAAGATATTAAAACATATTAAAATATATTAAAATACATTAAAAGACATTAAAATAAATTAAAATAAAAACATTAAAATATATTAAACTACATACAAATAAATTCTAATTGAAAGACAATAAAAAATAGATTATATAGTTTTAGTACATAGTTTGATAGATATTATATAGTTTGTATATTTTGATAGTTTTCATGGAAAAACAATAAAAACGATTAATATATATTACAAGATATTAAAACATATTAAAATATATTAAAATACATTAAAAGACATTAAAATTAAAAAAAACATTAAAATATATTAAAATATATTAAACTACATAGAAATAAATTCTAATTTAAAGACAATAAAAACATTAAAATATATTAAAATACATAAAAATAGTTAACTGGATAAAATGAAAAACCTTAAAAGTAACAGGATCTCAACATTTCATAATAACAGGCAGGGAGGCTCATGAGGGTGATGGTACCCTCCGGCCTGTTACGATCGCCGGTCGGGCAGCGGTCAGCCAGATTCCAGAGGAGACGGTACCCGACATTCCGACAGCCACAATCGACGATCTGCTTGCGTCTGCAGAGCGGTACCAGCAGTCGATGGGTACCCCCCCAGCCGACGAGCACGACAGCTTCTAGAAGGGTCTGCCAGCTTGGGATCCTTCTGGCGATGCGATGATGGGGTTGCAGCCTTCTTTAGAGACCGCTGATGTTTTGAGTAGCTGCATTACTGACGTAGTCGTTGGGCGACGGGACGACATGGGTAGACCGCCTACTCGTGCCTATTTGAAGCGAAGGGAGACAGCTTGATTCCGCACTCCAAAACAAAGTCCGACTTGTTTCGATATATTCATTCACCGTTAGAATCGTTATGGCCGAGCCGCAAAGCAATCCTCGTCTCCAAGTTTGCCAGGTACGGATACGTTTCGTATAGTGAATATATTTCGTATTCCTTCCGTTTTGTTCATATTCCACTAATGTTAATACAGTTTCGAGACTTTACGCCTGAGTTCTCGGACCCAAGGGTTTGGAATGACCGTGACGAAATGGTTACGCATTTCAAGGACTTGGGTCGGAGACACTGCATGATTTTAGTAATCAAGCGGTCTTGGACGGGGGCGTCGAATCGTCCAGGCGGGGTTTTTCTTGCTTGCGAGCAGTATGGGGTGTACCGACCACGCGGGAGGAAGCTCCGGAGCACGCAGTCGAAGATAAACGGTTGTCCATTCTCACTACACGGACACGAAGCTCCGCCGGGTCACTGGGTTATGACGGTAACCCACGGTGTTCATAACCATGGGCTTCCAACGATCTTGAAGGGTCACGCCATCGCCGGACAGATGACAGAGGGGGAAAAGAAGATGGCCAGGTGGATGAAGGAAATTGGCACTCCTCCAAAATCCATTGGGTACGGATTGAGGCAGTTGGATGAGACCAGCGTCACGTCAAGGAAGAGCCTTACCAACACGCTCACCATGATGGTCGTCGAAGAAAGAGGTAGTCGGACGATGACCCAGGATACCTTGCACCATCTGCGGGAAAGAGGGTACTACTACGAATTCAGACGACATCCGGATGACGACAACGTCTTGAGCGACCTCTTCCTGGCGCATCCCGACGGGATCCGGCTTCTCCGAAGGTTCCATTACGTCATCGTAATGGACAGCATGTACAAAACAAATGCGTAAGTTACTTAATTACGATTACATTATTGCACATATAGCCAATTATAAAGTATTTTACATGTAGCATATTTACACTTGCAGATATGGGATTCCATTGTGCGAGGTGGTCGGGTTCACACCCTCAGGCAATACTTACTGCATCGCCTATGCCTTCATGTCGAAAGAGAACGAAGACACATACGCCTGGGTGTTGCGTCAGCTTCAGAACTTGCTTGGGACGGTTCAGCCTCAAGCTATCATGACTGATCGGGAGCTAGGTCTCATGGCGGCGCTGAATGTTGTCTTCCCCGACGTCCAGCATCTCCTTTGCTGGTTACACGTGACGAGAAGATGCGAGGAAGTTGCTCTGAAGATCACGAAGAATTTGAACCACGTTGGCATCTTTAAGGGCAACTGTTGGGGGCTGTTCGAATCGAGGTCGGAGGAATCATTCAACCGACGTCGTCGGGCGCTACACGCTGCATGGCACCCATTCCCAGGTGTGGTGGCGTATTTAGAGGCGGTGTGGCTTCCACACAGCAGGAGCATCGTACGATGCTACGTAGATAATGTCTTCCATCTCGGCACCCGTACGACAAATAGGGTTGAGGGTCAACACAAGGTTCTGAAAGAGGCACTTCACTCATCGACTGGTGACTTTCGCATCGTGATCGATGCAATCCATAGAGTCAACGATTGTCAACTGCATGAGCTGCAAACTGCTTTGGAGATCAACCGCTTCAAATGGCCAACAGCGGCGTATAAAGTCAACCTTTTCGATGAGGTAAAGACTTTAATCTCCAAAAAGTACTTCGATTATCTGTACAAGATGTGGCAGGACGTCGTGGACCAAAAGGTTCCTCCGGTATGCACGGACTGACATTGGAGGGTTTGTTACGGGATCCCATGTGTCCATGAGATTCAGGGATACGTCAACTCCGGTACTCCGATACCCGCCGAGGACATCCACCCGTTCTGGATGGATTTGTCATGGACTGACATCGACGACACCCCACTGCCGTATGAGCTGTCATCTTCATATACGGCTTCCAACGATATATGCGAGGATGAGCTGCACCCACCCTCATCAGCAAGCGTCCGAAGGAAGGGGAGGCCTCGGGGGTCGAGGAATGCCTGCAGAACCAACCCGTTGCCATACGAGGAGGTAAGGGAAAGGTTTGAGAGAGAAGAAGCGCGTGCTGCTCGACGTGCTGCTCGGCATCGTTCACAAGCGACCTCAGCTCGACGTGGACGTGATGATGTGTTCGGAGGGTTCAAGTGGGGTCGAAACAACGTTGATCCCTTCATGCTCGGTCATATTGAGACGGTGAGGGACACTGTTGGAGATGGTCATTGTGGCTACCGTGCTTTGGCGGCTTTGACATCACCGATCGGCGAGACTGCTTTCCCGGAACTCAAAACGTTACTATGCAATCACTTGGAGGATCACGCCGATCTGTACGCTGGTTGTTATACGGGAGGGTACCAATTCCAGCAGTTCGTCGACTACCAGAGATGGGCGGGAGCTGTGCATGGTGATAGGAGACGGTGGATAGAGCTACCCATTATGGGTTTAGTATTTGCAACGGTATATCAGATTCCTCTCGTCGTCCTAGCTTGGCATCATCCGTTCACATGTCTCCCCATGACCTCGCCGACACCTGCTAACAACCCTCAATCAGCAACCTTTGGTGTAGCCTGCATCGAAAACCAAGACCATTTTGCCGCGGTACGACTTCAAACGTCTTTTTTTATTACCTATTCTTGCTTTTCATATATATGTCAATACTCTAATTCTAATTTTCCGTTCTCATAGATCTGGTTGCGTCGTAACGCTCCTATTCCGCCGCCTCCGCCAGAATGGGTCGCACATCATCATCCGAGCGTCGAAGGATGGGATGCTCCGTTTCAAGCTCAGTTTGAGAGATTTCGAGCCTTGCGTGTCGAGTTCGGCCGCCCTTTACTATTTTCCTAGATTTTATTCAACAAGTTTATTAAAATTATGAATGTAAACTTTTTTTTCCGTTCCTTGTAACGTTATTCGCATATTATCCGAATGAAAACCTTAACAAATATTGTTTTCTATTTAATTTGACCCTAAATCCTTCAACTCCACTAGCTAACACTTCAATTTTATCAATTAACATTACAAAACCCTCGTAAATCCTAAACCCTAAACCCTAAAACCCTATTAGGGTTTGCACGTCCTTAACAACGTGCAAGTATTGCACGTCCTTAAAGACGTGCAAGAACGTTGTTAAGGACGTGCAAGTCTTTGCTAGTGGACGTGCATAGTCCCAGACTTGCACGTCCTTAAGGACGTGCAAATCCTTAATCCGGATTTGCGGTGTATATATCAACACCCCACTTTTTTTAAGAAGTTAAAAAATATATAAAATACTACGTATTATTTATTATTATTTTTTAAATAATACTCCATTTTATTTTGTATTAATGAGTATAATATTATTTTAAAAATCAATTAAAAAGTTAATATTTTATATAGTTTTTAATTCCTTAAAAAACTTGTTATAAAGTCAAACAACTTATAAAATTTGTGTTATAAAGTTAAACAACTTATATTTTAAAACGGAGAGAGTAAGAAATTAACACCATCTTGTTACAAACAAAAAATTAAGGTTGGTGCTACTTTAGTTAATTTTATTTACTTATTTTAGATTGATATCTAAAAACTAATCTACCTATAAAGTGAAAACTAGCTACTACATCTACCGTCCGTCTTTTTCATTAAATAATTTGTACCAAAAAGCAATAAAGTTGGGATAAAGTATTTAACTGCGGTAAACGAAGTAGATATTAATAATATTTTAATTACCGTCCAAACCAAACAAAATCCACTTTCCTGGTCGCGCACACAGGGGATTCAACCACTTTTCTACTACCGCATTTTTTTTTAAACCAAAAATAAAATAAAATACTCCCAAACACTTGCAAGCTGCTAATTGCTAACACATCATACCTAAACTACTAAAACCTTCAAAACTTGATAGATAAAATAAAAAAAATAAAAAATTTACATGATACTACAACTGCTAGGGTTCTCATCACTGAACATATGGCCGATCGGATCGTGGTAAGTCGCTGGCGGCATTGGTGGCGCGTACCCATAGCCTGGTGGCGGGCGCCCATACATAGCCGGGTGATACATCTCGGCGCCACCGCCTCCACCTCCACCACCACCACCCATCATTCTCTGTTGGTTCATCATCATGGCCATGTACTGCTGTTGTTGATAAGGGTTGGCTGCCATCGGTGGGCCCATACCCGGCGGGTAGTACCCACCACCACCCGCTCCTCCTCCTCCTGTCATGTTCATCATTGGTGCATGTAGGGCCTGCGCTGCTGCGAACTGGTGGCCCATTGGGCCCATCTGATATTGGCCTATTGGGCCCACTGGGCCCATTTGGCCATGCTTTGCTCCTCCACCACCTCCTCCCTTGCCATGGTTGAGTGCTTCAAGATCTTGGAAACCTACATTCTTACCACCACCACCACCACCTCCTCCTTTACCTTTCTTTCCTCCTCCACCATTTTGATTACCACCACCATGGCCGCCGCCACCGCCACCGCCTCCGTCGCCTCCTTTATTTCCCTTTTTACCCTCTCCTCCATTTTTAGCACCACCATTACTTTTACCATCTTTGCCCCCTTTTTTACCACCACCATGTTCTTGATTCCCTCCTTTGTTTTTACCCCCACTTTCACCCTTTTTACCTCCCTTTCCATCTTTACCCTCACTTTTACCACCACCACCACCACCACCAATTGCCCTTCCAATCATAGACATGAAACCACCACCACCACCACCTTTCTTGGCCTTCTCACCACCTCCACCACCACCCTTCTTGGCCTTCTCGCCGCCGCCTCCTCCGCCTTTCTTGTCTTTCCCAGCAGCCTTGTTACCCATGATGATGGGTATAGCAGTCTTCTGCTGCTGGTGATGGTGTTGGTGTTGCTGATGACCGCCGTGCTCAATTTCCTCATCATCGAACTCCTCGTCATCATCGAACTCCTCGTCCTCATCGAAATCGTCGTCGTCGAACTCGTCGTCGTCGTCGAACTCATCGCTGAACTCCTCATCGCCGTGACCGTGACCGCCTTTCGCCGCCGGCAAGTTGAACTTGACAGACTTCGGGTCCTTCATGTTGAAGGGCATCTGCACACCCTTCGCCGCCCCCTGCATCTGCATCTGCTGCAGAAGCTGCTGATACGCCATTTGCTGGTTAGGGTTGTTACCGCCGCCTCCACCGCCGCCCCCACCACCACCATGCCCTCCCTTGTGCTGCTCTTTCCCTCCCTTTTGTTGCCCCTTCTTATCGTTTCCTCCCCCCTTCCCGTTGAGGTTCAGAGCTTCAAATTGCTGGTTGTTGTTGCTGTTCTTGTTTTTGTTGTTGTTGCTGTTGTTGTTTGAGCCTTTTGGGGAGGCCCAAAGCTCGGCGTGTTTGCCGGATTTCTCGAGCTTCTTGATGAGCACAGCTGGGTCAACATTTCCAGTCACAGTGACCTTCCCTTGATCCACATCTATGGAGGTTCTGTACACCCCTGCAAATCGCAAAACACAAATCATAAATTAACCAAAACAAACAAGGAAAATCGCCCCTGGTGAGAGAGAAATCTGAGATTTGAAGGGAGAAAGAGGGGTCCGTACCATCGATTTTCTGCAAAATCTTTCTGACTTTGCTCACACATCCTTCACAGACACACTGTATATTGACTCTCAGAACACACGTCTGTATCCCAAAGAAACAGAGTCAGAATGAATGGACAACAACTCGTCAAAAATGCAAAAAAGATGAGATCTTGAAATAAAAAACATGAAAAATTAAGTTGAAGAAAAGCTAAGATTAAACATACCTGGGTCTTGAGTACATCTTGTTTATTCATGGCGAGAGATTTTGAGCAAGAAAGAGGGGGATTTGGTAATCGGTAACTGGTGTATAGATATTATGAAGAAAATGGGAGCCGCTCTGGGCTTTAAAAGTGCTTTGAGTCTCAGAGATTTTTGTTCTTCGTTCTCACACCCTCTGATTGAGGTTGAGGGTTTCTTCAGATTTCAACTCCGAAAAGATAAAGGGGGAGGGAGAGATAAAGGGGAGGGGGGGAGATGGAGACGTGGCCAGTTGGAACAATGAAGAGCAATGTGAAAGATGAGCTGGGTTGGACGAGCATTAAAAGCCTCTCTTTTGTTTCTTTCTTTCTCTTTTTTCTTTTTTCTTTTTTTTTGAACTAATTGCCAAAGGACCCCAACTTTAGGCATATTATTGAGAAAAATGGCTTCAGATTTTAAATTATGGTAATTAGTCTCAAATTTCCAACTTTGAAATTATTATGGTCATTAGTCCCATTACTCAATCAAGAGGTTGCTAAATTTGATCGAACTGAACTAAGATTAAAATAAATTCCTGAGTAAAAGGTGTCCAACAAGTAATATAACTTGGTTATAAGAACTCAGAATGAGACAATCACACTCTTATTAATACGTTAAAAAAAATGGAGTGTGCCTTGAGATATTTATGACGTGTTTTCCTGCCTCATTTAAAGAGGTGGATGGGGTGGAGAGGGTGGAGGTGGAGGAGTGCCGCACTGTTTAGCAGGAGATGGATATATATGATGGGGTGGGTGGTGAATCGGGGGGTGGAAGGGGGTAGAGGTAGACGAAATTTTCCCCTTTAGGGGGAAGGGGGTAGGTGGACGGGGTGGAGAGGCGTGAGATCCACAAATTGCCCCTGCGATCTCAATTGTCTTCAAAAGCTGTAAAATTTGGTAAGAAATCGAAAATTAGAGAGAAACTAGAGCCCACATCGAAGGGAGAGAGAGTTTGGGCGATTGCGACAAGGAATTTGCGTAGATCCGGCGACTAGAGCTCGGTCGAGAGGTCGGTCCAAAGACGCCCTGTGCACAGGTCGGCGGTCGCGACGGGCTCCCCTCCGATTGGCTTCACCGGCGATGTAGTAGAGGCTCCGGATCTGGGTGTTGTTGGAGGGTCGGTCTCCGGGTTCAAGTGCCCTCACAGTCGAAGTGTTGTTGCTGGTTATTGGTGAGAAGAAGGGGATATGTATTTATGGTGGAGGGTAATATGGGTATTTTACATCATTTCCACCTTCAATAATCCCCCATCAACCAAACATCATACGAGATACTTTGCGAAATTAATCTTCAACCATTCCACCCCGTAAAATATATCTCCAACCTCTCCACCCCTTAAAAAACCTCGTAAGAAAACACAGCCTTAGATGATCTTTTAACAACATATAAGAGCTTTTAAAATATTTTAACGTTGTTTGTATCTACCACTGTTAATAAAGAAAATTAAAAAAAATCAAGTAACAAACTATCTAGCTAGTTAAAATTGTGATCATCATATGATAATCAGGGGCGGATCTAGAAATTTTTTTGGGATGGACACAATATTTTTTCCATAGATTATATTTTCATAATTTTTAGCCTAAAATTATACTAGTAATATTTTTTACTGAAAATAAAACATATAATGTTGAACAAATAACTACGAAGTACTTTTTACTCTCTAGCAACTAAGGTAGTAATATAATGAGGAAAAAAATAGAGGGTTGAAAATAATTTTATAATGAGATAGACTCAACCAATAAGCTAATAACATTTTTTGTAATAAAACTTCTATTTTTATTTATTTAAACTTACATTGAATTTTAAATTCTTGTTTTTTTTTTCATACATATTAGTGGGCAACAGCCTAGTGTTGTCCACTCCTAGATCCGCCCTTAATGATAATGTAGAACCCGATTATTGAGATTAATTTTCAAACATTTAACAGACTGAATTTTTTTTCGAAATATTCATAGAAAAATAAATATTTACGTAAATATTCAATGGTTTAAACTAATTACAAAAATATTAATTTTTTGCAGGTTTTGCAGAAAAACGCGGACCCAGTACGCGTTTTATGTACAAAACTCGAAAGAGAATTGGCGTCGGGGTTGTGGTATGAATGTTACAAAAGAAACGCGGCCTGAGGCCGCGTTTCTATTGAAAAATAAAATGAAATTGTATGTATATCTGTAGCTGCTGAGATGGCACTAGAAACGTGGCCTGAGGCCGCGTTTCTCCTTTGAAATTGGGCCCCACTTGCTGACTGGATGGGACGCAAGACAAAAACGCGGTCCCAGGCCGCGTTTTTCAGTGTTTCAGAAACCCACAGTCAAAGATTCTTATTCTTTGAGTGTGGCATACATAGGCCGCGTTTTATTCATTACCTCAAATCAGCAAAGCGTTCTTCTTCGTATCCTCTTTCTACTGTATTTCCTTCGTCTTCATATCATCTTATTTGCATTTCCTTCTTCTTCTTCATATCATCTTATTTGCTTCTTCTTCAAATTACATATTGTCTCATATTTGATCAAGGCTTGGCTAAGGTTAGTTGTGCACTCTTATTTAAGTTTTTCACTTTTATTTGAATGAGTAAGAGGCTTGAAATCCTTAATAATCTTCTATGAGTTTTGAATCTTTAGTTATGATGTAGTTACTATCATGATTATGATGTAGGATTATGTAGTTGTGTTGTTGATTTTCATTTTTTTGGTCGAGAATATAGTTTTGTTATATGAACTTGTACTTATTATCGTGATTAACTTGTTTAACTTGTAGGATTATTTAGGTAATATTTGTTAATGAAATAGATTGAAATACTTGTTTAACTTGTAGGATTATGTAGGAGTACGTAGTTTTCATTGTAATTAATTCGTGAAAACGTTTAATATTTATGATAAACTAACTTACAGTTAATTATATTATAGGATGAATGAGTATAACAACACATCTCAGCAAGGGATCGAACAAGTGAATGAGATCTATGTTGATGCTCTTGGTGTTGATCACGAAGACGACTTGGATAATTCTGAAGAGGACGATGATGCTACTAGGGAGGCGGCGATTAGGGCCGAGGCCTCTAATCCCAACTGGAATATTGTTGAAGCTGATCCAATGATAACAACTTCATGGCAAGGGTTCAATCCACTTGTCCAATTAGATGATGGAAGACAGTTTTTTCGCGGACAAATGTTCAACTCGCTGGAGGAGTTGAAATGTGATTTGACCGAGTATTCTGTGCGTTTGAGTAAGCCATACAGGACAAAGAAGGCGAGTCCAGATTGGTACACAGTTGTTTGTGATAGGAAGGACAGTTGTGGATGCACATGGCGATTATCTGCTCGTCGTGTTGATCGAACTGTTGATATGTGGACGGTCGTCAATTACAGTGGGCCTCATGCATCCAATTGTGTTGGAGAGGTTTTGCAGTTGGATAATCGTAACGTTACCTCAAATTTCATCAGAGGTGAGATTCTTGGATTTCTTCGCAATGATCAAGACACGAAGCCAAGTTTCATACTCGAGCATTTGAAAAAAAGGTATGGGATTTGTGTCTCATACATGAAAGCATGGAGGGCAAAGCAGAAAGCTATTGCAGAGATATATGATGATTGGGAGGAGTCGTACACGGAGTTACCAAGGTTCATGGCTGCGCTACAAGCTACAAATCCGGGAACAGTGGTTGAATGGTGCAATCTGGATTCCCCAAATCCACAAGAGAAGATATTCGGTCGTGTTTTCTGGGCTTTTGCACCATCCATTGCTAGGTTTGCACACTGTCGTCCTTTGATATCGATCGATGGCACCCATATGTATGGAAAGTACAAGCATGTTGTGTTAATGGCAATAGGTATGGATGGAAATGACAAGCTTTTCCCTCTGGCTTTTGCAGTTGTGGAGAGTGAAAATGGAGATAGTTGGTCTTGGTTCATGGATTGTATAGGGAGACACGTCACTCAGAGACTCGGATTATGCGTTATTTCAGACAGACATGCGGGCATCCTGAAGACCATGGAGGAGCTGCCTAGATGGAGGGCGCCAAGTGCACATCATAGGATATGCATTCGACATTTGAAGTCGAATGTGAACTCCACGTTCCACGATCATAAAGTGAAAGACATGGTAGGCTGGACTGCTTATCAGCTCACCACACGCGGGTTCGAGAAGGGGTGTCGCGCCCTCTAACAGATGAACGGTGAAGCTTGGGAATACTTAGCCGCGATTGAGCCAGAGAAGTGGGCCATTTGTAAGGATGGAGGGGCAAGGTATGGTGTGATGACAACAAACTTATCTGAAGCTTTTAATGGTGTCCTCAAGGGTGGGAGGAGTCTTTCGATCACAGCTCTTGTTCGACAAACCTTTTATAAGGTGAACAGTTACTTTGTGCGGAGGAGAGCGGATGCTCTCACCCGCTCCACACAAGGTTTCCCACTGACAGAGGCGGTCGATGGTAAGATTGGAGTACTTATTGAAGCTGCAAGAAATGTACACGTCATATCATTTGATCTGCAGAATGGAATATTTGAGGTTATTTTGAACCCGCGGGGGTCACAAGGTAGGCGAAGTGGCCGGTCGTACACCGTGAACTTACGTCGTAAGACATGTACATGTGCCAGTTGGAAGTTGCTGAGGACACCTTGCACACATGTCTTGGCTGTTTGCAGAGATCAGAGCATTTCCTTCGTGCCATTAGTGGAAAGGTACTTTACAACGGAGTTATACTCATTGACATACCAAGCAACATTTATGCCAGTTGGTGAGCCATTCAACTGGCCAGAAGTGGGAGGTCCCAGGCTGGTCGCCGATCAGTCGCGTTTGCGAGATGTTGGGCGAACCCCATCACGAAGGATTAGGAATGAGATGGATTTTGGCGTCCCAGGTCAAGTGCGTTGTGGAAACTGTGGAGGTTATGGGCACAACAGACGATCTTGCCCGAGTCGAGCGGGTCCATCCGGTTCGTGATCTGTATGATGCTGCAACTAGTATTATTGTCGTGTTATTAATTGTCGTGTTATTAGTTATCGTGTTGTTAACTGTCGTGTTATTATTTGTCAAGAACTTATGCTTCGGTTGGTTGAACGATGAAACTATATTAGAGTAAACTACATTGTCTATTTCTCTGGATGGTCATTCACACAATCATAGCAAACATAAACCAATTTACACTAAAAAAAGATCCAAGAACAACATCCCAACATAAACCACATTAAACGTGAACATAAACCAAATTAAACTAAAAAAAGATCCAACAACAACATCCCAACATAAAAAACAGTCACTCTACTCATCCTCCTCATCCTCCTCATACTCGGGTTGGCAGTACAGGTTGGGATCTGGCGCAGGCCGAGCTGGAGGTGTGGCACCGTACAGGTTGCAAGGGTCAGGGTACACAATCCGCCCTTGATGACAAGGCGGGGTGGTCAAGAACGTAGGTGCAGGGCCGAACTGGGACGAAGCTGAGCCAGAGGCCACAAACGTCGACTGGGGGAACATAAATCGTGGATCCATCATGACTGGAGGTGTGCCACCAGGAGTACCGTATGACGGGTACGAAGGAAACACCATCGACAATTGGGTCTGCATCTCAGGTTGGGATGACACTCCATACCCAGTGGGTGGCATATGTGCTTGAGATGGTTGCTGCATTCTGGGTCCAGTCGGAATGTGTGACAGTGTGGGGTTGTAGGACACTTGACTGAGAAGTTGCGATCCCTGTGTTGCCATGTAGTTGCAGTACTCATCCACTTGACCCATCATGGAGTTGTACTGGTGTTGGGCATAGAAATTATGCGATTGTTCCACAGTCTGGGTTGCCCGAGTACTAGCATCCATCACGAAGTTTCCCTGGACATAACGATATAGTTATGATGAGCAAGTGAAACAATGAAGCATGTAATCAATAACCATCATGAATTGAAAAACTGAAAAAATGAAGGATGTAACCACTAACCATCATGTGGTAGTCAGGAGCCACGGGTTGATATACACCTGACGGTGCACTAATTGGTGGGATAATGAGGCGTCTGGTGATTCGTGTGTACCAAGACATATATTGTGTTGTAGCCTCATCCTCATCTTCCACCTCAGCTGCAACATGAACTGAGTTTTCCCGATCGTTCCACAACTGTACCCATTGTGCATGAACCTCGGCCCAGTTGTGGGAGGGTTTCCCCCTGCGATCCATCTTGTGCAACATCTCCTCATATGCGCATGATGGGGGACCACTTGCACATCCCCAAACTGGCGGGAGACCCGCTCTGGGTGGTGCATCTCTACTATCTCGAAACAAAGTAGAGGTGTAGTAGATCGCCAGATGTTCGCACCTTCTCGACAGATGGGAGCAAGGCGAGCTAGTACGTCACTCGAGTAGGGCTCCCAGACAAACTGTGTTGTAAAGTAATGCATGTGACTACAATAGTTCTTACTTCTACAATATACAAGGATGACAAGTGACAATAAAACTGACTAACCTGATCTGAAGTTTGGCGATCTAATGCATCTCGATAGTACATCAAGGTCTTCGGGGTAGTTCCATAGGAGTACGAGCAATTCAACCATCTCATAGCCAGTGAATCCTCCCCATCTACAAATCGAGCACTGAATTGGGGAGGTTGTAAACCATAACCTGTCTTCTTCCTTTTCTCCTGTCTTCTAGCCCTCCGAACTGCATTATGGTCATCACCTTCACCAAGTGGGATAATGCAACGTGGTCGTCCAATGGGGATACGCTCTCAGGCCCACAACTAGTATTATTGTAAAGGTAATAAGTTCACAAGCTCATTGATTGTAGATGTATGAAATGAAATAATTACCGTACCTGTAGTAAGATGACTGGCCCAACGATCTCAACTTTCTCTCTTTCTGTAGCTCTACAAAGCTGTCGATAGAGGAAGGCCAATGCCGCACTGCCCCAACTGTACTGGCTAGCAGCCTCCAAATCCGCTAACAGTGGGAGGTACAACAGTTGCACTTGACCGCCACTACTGTCCGTGAACATTACACTTCCCATTAGCAAGAGAATGTACGCCCTAGCCTGACACTGTACTACATGTTCCTCCACATCTTCTGGTAAGGGCACCAGTAGCTGTCGTAGCCAAGCCACTTTCACCGACGAACCCCTTATCTGATTTGGCGGGGGTCTTTGCCCAAGTAGTGTTTCAGCTACGGTTGCCTAATCGTAGAATGCAGTTCCAGTAACTGCAAAATCGTCAACACGTAACCCCAATAAAACTGAAACATTTTGGAGTGTGATTGTGGCCTCCCCTACGTTGAAGTGGAAGGTGTGGGTCTCAGGTCTCCATCTCTCTATCAACGTGGTAATCAACTCATTGTCTAGCTCGACCCCAGACCCAAGCTTGTAGATGCATTCGAATCCTGCATCCTTTATGTATTGCATGACTCTCTGGTCTGGAGCTAGGTCTCGCCCAATCTTGCGCAAGTGTAGTCTATGTTGGATCACGCCATTCGTCTATAAATATAACGCAAACAAACATTAGTATTTGATCTATTTGTAACATATACTTACATATTCTTCACGATAACAACATGTACTTACATATTCTTCGCGATTCCAGACAACAGTTGACCTATGGAGATGTTGTCTGTGGAGCACCTCATTCACCAGCGGACCGGGATTCAATTGCATGGCCATTTGTAACCTAAGACAGAACACATAATTTGTGCAGAATGACTTAATGAAATTCTGAATCTTAATTTTGTATTTATACAATTCAAAAGTACTTATCCTACCATCCTTAGCAATCAAAATCTTTTAAATGTTCTTCACCTTTTTTTTTATTTTTTCCCTAATTCAATTCTAAACTTCTATAATTTTTTCTTCTACTATTATTTTATGCAATCAATAATGTTTTCTAAATCTATTCTACTATTATATAATACAATCTTTCAAGTATATATATACGCAATCAAAATCTAATTTTCTATTATTTCATGACTCCTAAAATGTTTTCTCTTCTAATAATCATACAATATTTTCTATATGACAAACATCACACGATTTCGGATCTATAATAATCACTAATCTATATTCGTTCAAACAAACATACAAATATCAAAATTTTTTATCATCTATCAAAACATACAACTATCATCAAATACAACTTTCTAAATTTTGGATTTAATCGATCTACAACTATCACACAATTTCAACTATATGTAATAATCACTAATCAACAATAACAAACATACAAATATCACCAAACCCTCATCCATTCCGACCAAAATCAATCTATCACCATCCATATTCGTTCAAAAAAAAAAACTTACCTTCAACTGGCGATTTTCCGATGACCGAAGAAGAGATGAATGACGATGGGATGATGACGGTGAACGAGGAGGGGACGACGAATGCTGAACGAGCAAGACGAATGCCGCAGAAACGAAAGAACAAGAAACGAACGAAGAAGAATGAAGAAGATGAAGTGGAGAAGGAGGCCGTCTGGTTTTAGGGTTAAAAGCACTAAAAACGCGGCCCCAGGCCGCGTTTTTGGTGTAACTGCCACCAACTGCAGTAATTGCGCTTTGACCATATTTTTTTTTTCTGAAATTATATAGAAACGCGGCCCCAGGCCGCGTTTTTGCTTGCCGTCCCATCCAGTCAGCAGGTGGGGCCCAATTCCAAAGGAGAAACGCGGCCTCAGGCCGCGTTTCTAGTGCCATCTCAGCAGCTACAGATATACGTACAATTTCATTTTATTTTTCAATAGAAACGCGGCCTCAGGCCGCGTTTCTTTTGTAACATTCAAAAGACAACCCCGGCGCCAATTCTCTTTCGAGTTTTGTACATAAAACGCGTACTGGGTCCGCGTTTTTCTGCAAAACCTGCAAAAAATGAATATTTTTGTAATTAGTTTACACCATTGAATATTTACGTAAATACTTATTTTTCTATGAATATTTCGAAAAAAAATTCTAACAGACTGACCCCACTCTTAGATCCACTCTTAATAATAATGTGGAACCCAATTATTGAGATTAATATTCAAACATTCATCTTAAATGCAGATTTGGATTGTCCATTCATTCATTAGAGTAAATTTGGCAACAAATCATTGTCAATTTTAAATTCTACTTACTACTTTACTTTAGAGAGCTTGAGTGGATGCTCTTAGACCATCTCCAATAATTTTCTTAAACTTTTTTTAAAATGGGGAAACAAAATACATATTTTTAAAATTATTTTTGCTTTAACTCTAACAACTTTTCCATTTCGGAGATTTGGAGAATCATTTAGTTTGAATAATGATGTAGATTTAGGGAATCCACTCTATTTTTTCCGTTGCTTCTCCATTTTGAAGAATGTGATGTGGAATCTATTGGACCAAAAAATATCTTAAAATTCTTCAAAAACTCTAAAATCTCCAAAATAGGAAAACTGTTGGTGATATTGATATGGGGCTAATTAGAAAAACATCCCAAAATTCAGACTATGCAACATAAATACCCCACAATAGGGGTCTATTTTAAACAATAATGCATATTTTAATTAGGGTTAGAGAGCTTTACAGGCTCTGCCTCCGGTCTGCCCCTCCTGTTTCAGTGTCCACGAAAAAGAACTACTTTATTGCGAAGGTTGGAGGAAGCACAAGGACACTGCAGCACTCCAATTTTCTATTTTTTTTTTTTTTAATTTCTAGTGCTCAGATTTATTCATTTTTTAAATTGATTAACAATAATAATAGGGAGAAATAAATTAAATAATACATATAAGTGGGGAAATTGAATAATGAATGCAACTTGTGGGAGTGGGTTAGATGGATGAGATAGATCATAGATATATATAACATCAGTCTCTGATTTGTGTTTTGGTACAACAAAGCTTCTCATTTCCTGGACACTGCTGCCTTTCATTTCATTGCCTTTGTACCTATCTTTCTTAAACTTATTTTATTTATAATAATATAATACTATATCATTTCCATCTCAAAATAATTCATACTTTAGCTCAAAAGGATTATTTCCGAAAAAAAAATGGTGGTTTAATGTACTTTTTAAACCAATTATTACTCTTATTCAAACTTTTTCCAAATTTTATTGCAAATTTCAATTGAAAAAAGAAATGATTTTTTTGCTTTCCTTTTTGTTTAATCCATGAATATTTATAAGTTTTCAAGTCTATAAGTTTTCAAGTCGCAAATTTTCAGAATTAATCAGCCACAAGCCGCAAATTATAGGTTTTATAGTTCAACTACTTGTTCATTTGACTTGATAAAAACAATTAACTGCTCTTCACCAAAAATAATAAAAAAATTAACTGCCGCTTCATTTAGAGGAACCCAACACATTATCTATTTTGTTATAATATGTGGAAAATAATAGAGTAGAAAGAGAAAGAGGGAAATCATCATCTATCACTTGTGTGTCTTAAAGGAGATTTACAAGGCCTTATATAACCATAGATGGAGATGATTACAAGTTAAGGATAAGAAAGTCATAAATAATGGTCCTTTGGTTTTCCACCATGTGGGAGTTAAGAGAGGTGAAACATCCACCATAAACCAACAGATTTATAACACTTCTCCTTGGATGTACACCTCTAACATTACAAACTGTCTCGTTAAAAACCTCGCCTAGAAAAACCCAATGAGACAAAAACTAGGGCTAAGGGAAAAAGAGTGCAGATGTCGTTTGATACGCTTTGATCATATAAAATAATGAAATATATCAATAAACATAAATAACAATAATCTTGAAATAAAAATCAATGTCAACTTTTGGGTGACAAGAATGTTGGGTATAGATCCTCGGGATCTTTTCATCACCTATGATAGGAGGTGATATTCTTATATGCAATCTTATCGTCTGCTTCGGGAGACTGATGGAGAAACAATAATGATTTGATTAATTTCTTCGCTTTTGGGATGATATGTGATTTTTAACAAGTTTATCTACTTTGTTAGATAATGTTCAATCATCTTCTTCGAGAGATGAAGAATGAAAAAACATACAAAAAAAATAAATAATAATTAGTTTATCGTTTCATCACTACGAGGATGAAATTTATCGATCACGTCAAGTAATTTATAATATCAATTTATTTAATTACTTTCATCCACTTCAGGGGATGAGATTAATTTATCTCTATGAAAATATGTATAATTCTTACAAGTGCGTCCTCTTCGGGGGATCACAATATCGATTCGTCTCTACCGGGACAAATATATTTCTATATGCATATTATCTTCAATCGCTATGAAAATAGGAAATTGTCTCTTCATGGACAAGATAGATCTCATCTATATCCCACATTTAGAGATTATATAATTTTCATTCAAGAGAGTAATTTTATTGGATCCACTTTTTGTGATATATCATTGTTACATAGATGAATTTCAATCTTTATAAATTCAATTCGATCAATCATCCACTTCAGGGGATGAAATTATAAAAAAATAAACTATAATTTAATCGATCGATTTACTCACTTCGGAGAAAAAGTTCATCAATACATGAATGATTTTCTTTGTATGTTCATTCTCTTCGGGGGATGATCGAGATTGAATTAAATCTTTGCTTCATGGATGATTTAATCTTGGATCAATACAAAAACTCAGAAGCAATCTTCTAAGCACAATACCTTCTTTTCGATCAATACCTTCTTGATAAGATAGTAATCAAGTTGTATATACCGAGTATATATTAATATATAAGTAAAAAAAACTAATTAACGTATATGCCAATCCATACCTTCTTTTCGATCGATAAAATCTCAATTGAATTGCCATCATTTAAAAGCCTTGTTGTCATTGGTGCCAACTTGGTCTATTATCCTTAACAACTAAAAATTTATGCATGAAACAATTTAGAGGAATCAACAAATGAAAGAGTTTTGAAAGGCATAACAATGAAATAATTATAGGACTATTGTGTTGATAACGTGTTAAAATATGTGGAAGAATAATAGAGTAGAGAGGAGGAAGAGAAAAAGAAAAATCATCTTTATTGCTTATGTGTGTCTCAAATGAGATTTACAAGGTCTTATATAATAATAGATGGAGATGGTTACGAGTTAACGATAAGAAAGCTATAAATAATGGTCCTTTGGTTTTTCACCATGTGGAGATAATAAGGAATGTGAAAGGATGGAATGTGAAACATCCACCATAAACCAACAGTTTTATATTTATTTAATTATATTTAGTTTAACATTGCAAATAAACTATATGTTTGTACTTGATTTTTCTATATAGTCTATTACCTATATTGTTTAAAAAAATCAAATGCTGGAAATCTATACAGTATTGATTTTCAGTATATATAGTCTATTATCTATAGTGAATGTCGGAGGCATTCACTTAATTTTTCCACTTTGTTGGGGTTAATGAAACCTTTCGCTATTTCATTTTCGTTTATTACAATGTTATTTGCTTTTTAAATATGGGTTCTTTATCTGTTAATTCGTCTTTCCAAAATTTAACTATTATCTGATTCATTATATGCTCTAGATATAAAGAATATTAGTACAATCCCCGCGTCATGACGCGTATTTTAAAAAAATCAAAATAAAATTATATAAGTATCAAATTTAATAATCTATTATCAAACGTTAACATAAAACAAAATAATAGATTTGATAAAGTAAGTAAAAAATAATAAAAATAATTATAAAAAATGTATAAAAATTATATGAGTTTAAGATTTAAATAGAATAGGTTATTTGAATGGAAATCCTAAAATAAATGTGGTTATAATAGCTAATAAAAAATGCTTATGATTTAGTAGTCAGATATAGCCTGATTTATTAGAGAAATGTGTACAAATTTCACTAGTTAGATTTTTTTTCTAGATTTAGTTGATTGGGAGGAAATAGTAAAACTAAAGTGATGGTAACATATAAGCAAAAACATTTCTCATTTAATAGTTATAATAGATAAATCTCATTGGTTAATTTTTTTTAAAATTTATTATTTGAAATTTTATGTAGATTAGGTGAAAATCCAAAAATTAAGATTATTATATAAAAAAAACTACTTCATCCGATCGGTAATATTTGATGCTTTAGGAGATTAAATTTAATTTGATCAACAATATTTGATGTTTTAGAAGTAATAATTACACTTTATTTTACTTTTGCACTAATACCAATATAATTTGTACTTTTTTCTTTAACCAATTATATTTGTGCATAATAAATATACGAGAGTAAAAATTATTTGATGGAGTATTTAGAGGGGGAAATGAAATTTCTAAATTCTTGTGCATATCCTTAAAATATCAATATAATTTGTTGCTTAAAAAAAGACTTCATATATTTGAAACTATGTATTTTTTAAAAAAAATAGATTGAATTAATCCCATTGTTTAAAAAAAGTTGTATGAAATAATATCATGTAATTAATATATAATGAAATAATACTATATAGTTAATATTACCTTTATTAAAAAAAGTTTTAAATTAATCCCACTGGTTAAAAATATATTAAGAAATGATGTTATGTAAATACTATTAGATAGTTTAATAATTACCATAATTAAATGATATTGTGTAAATGATACATTTCAAAAATAACTTTGCTTGAGGGGACGACACGTGGCGTAGGGGCTTTGGTTTTAATTAATATATAGATAATATTAGATAGTTTAATAATTACCATAATTAAATGATATTGTGTAAATAATACATTACAAAAATAACTTTGCTTGAGGGGACGACACGTGGCGTAGGGGCTTTGGTTTTAATTAATATATAGATGTTTAAAAAAAGTTGTATGAAATAATATCATGTAATTAATATATAATGAAATAATACTATATAGTTAATATTACCTTTATTAAAAAAAAAATTAATCCCATTGGTTAAAAATATATTAAGAAATGATGTTATGTAAATAATATTAGATAGTTTAATAATTACCATAATTAAATGATATTGTGTAAATAATACATTACAAAAATAACTTTGCTTGAGGGGACGACACGTGACGTAGGGACTTTGGTTTTAATTAATATATAGATAGATGTATATCATGCATGTGATTGCTAGCTCTTACCACTTTCTTTTTGTTTAAAAAAAACTTTGAGCTGGTATACATTTTTAATACAAAAATCATATATACCCTATATATATATAAAAAAAAGATTGAAAAATGAGGAAAAAAAACTCTTTGTATCTTATGGAAATTTGTCATTAAAAATTGTATCTTATGGAAATTTGTCATTAAAAATCAATACTATGAAATAGGTATTTTAAGATAAATTTTGTACAGGCTAGTAAAATTGTAAGGCTAGTAAAATGGTAAAAATAAATACAATCAGAAAATAAGCAATACTCCATTGGATCCAAATTACGTATTATTTTAGACTTTTGAATTTGATTCAAAATAAGTACTATTGTATCATTTTATGTTTTTTAGATAGTTAAATACTTTGTAAGATTGATTCATGAGAATCGTTATTGAGAATTATTTTTTGTTTACCATTTTTTTTTTAATCAAAACTTTGGTTTAAAAAATTGATAAACATTTAAATATGAATTGTCAAGAGGGAGTATTATTTTAATATATTTTCTTATCCAAATGTGAATTGTTGAGATTAAGTTATTTATTGTAGACTTGTAGTACTTTAGAAATATGAGGCACTTTAATACTATTCGATTTGACTGTTGTTGACCAAATAATTTGCAACATTTTTTCCACCGAATTTGCAATAGTTTTTTTTGTTAGGAAGAAAATATCATTCAAACGAAGGAGAGAAAAACACGCTAAAGTGCAAAGTATCTTACAGAGTTTTTGATGGAGATAGATAGATTCTTTTTACCTTCCTTTTTCCGATTAGGATCCTCTCTTTAAATTTAGGTATAATACAAAATTATTTATTCTAGTTTTTAATAATAAAAAATATTTATAAAATTATAGTTACATTGTATATGTCAAAAAAATATTTTAATATATTTTAATATAAAATGATATTTTAAAAAATATTAAAATTAAAAGAGTTATTATTTTATAATATTTATTAAAATATTATTTTATAAGAAAAAATATGCAAATATATATTATTGGATATGAAAATGTAAATATAATTTTTATATATTTTTATTATTAAAAAATACCCTAAATGATTTTATGCTACGCATATGATTACATACTAGGTAGTAGAGGATCTGACTCTCATTTTTCCAATTAGAGTTGCTTTTAAGCAAGAGAAAAAATAGAAAAAGGGATGAACTTCAATATACTTAATTATAATTAGTGTAATGCTCATACGTAACGTACATCATTTGGAAAATATTTTATGTAAATGTATATTTAGTGAGAGAGAAGAGAGAAGCAATCATCTTTCTGACCTATCGGTTTTAGTGAGAGAAGGGAGAAACAGTTTTTTAGGCCTGAGTTTGCAGCTTCTTCAATGAGAGAATAAGGGATAGAAGGAATAAAGAGAGAGGGTAGTAGAAAAAAAAATCCTAGACATTCATCTAAGTATCCAACATAGCGATGTGGCAAGTTTTTTTTTTTTTTTTTACAAAGAACGTGTTATTGCTTTAATAGTGTAGAAGATAATCTTAATTTTATTTCAAATTGGTAAAATTAACAAAAAGGTTAAAATGCTCTCTCACAATAAAGTACTCTATATTTAGGATTCGAACTTCGAATATTTGGTTAAGGTTGAAGTCCCCAACCAAAATATAATTTTGATAAACTTAACTTTTTAAATATAGTTTTGTAACTTAAATTTAATCTCTTTAAGAATTAATTATATACAAATATCTTATCCATTAATAAAAAACACCATCTTAGCCTTTTATTTTTATTTAAGAAAAGATGTCATTTTAAAATTTCTAATTACAATTGAAAATGATATACTGAATAACTGAGAGTCTTGATAACAGTTTTTTTAGGGTGTGTTTGCCTGTTTGTTAACTTAACTTGAATGGGTAGCTGAAGTTGAGTGGTTAATTGTGTAAAATATATGTTAAATTAAACTATTGATAAACTAGTAATGTATTTGGTAACCTTAGCTGAATGAGTAACTGATAAAACTAGCTGATAAACTGAATAGATTTGTGTGTATAAAAAGAAAAGCTCTGAAAAACTCGAGAGTATAGTTGTTGAAAATTCAATTCAATACGCTAATTAAAATAAAATCTTACCTTTATTTCATTTAAAACTATATAATTTTAAAATAAGAAGCTCTAAAAAGGTACTTGTTGCCTAACACACTAAATCTAATTAGCTCTTCACTTTTTAATATGGATGCCACAAGTTTAAAACATTTTTATTTAATTATCTTAAAATATTTAAAAAGGCCGAAAAGACAAATAGGTATATTAAATGACCCCCCTAAGACATATTGGTATATTAAAAGACTCAAGAGACAAATAGGTATATTAAAAGTGTTCATATGGACAAATTGGTATATTAAAAGACTCTAGTGGACAAATAACCTTTTTTTACATCATTAGACTTCCTTTTCATTTTATTTTAATAATAAAATCATTTTAATATATTTTTATAATGATTAATTGGTTACATACTCATATAATCTTATTCATTTGATTGTATAATCATAAAAAAAAATTAAATTTTGCATATATTTCTATCAAATTATAAAACTATTGGATTTTTATCATTATTTGTCACTAATAATATTTATTATATAAATTTAATAAATAAATATTTTATTACAATGGTTGTTTATATAAATTGCACAAATTAAATTGTCCTGCAAAATATGAACTAATATTTGTTTAGAAACCACAAAAAAATGTTTAATAAAATAAAAATGAAATAGGAGAATTTTTATAAAACCTTGCAGAATAAAATAAGTTAAAATTATATTTCATATGCTATTATTATTATTATTATTAATTATTATTATTATTATTATTATTTATTTTCTAAAAATAAGCAATAAGTGTTTTAACTTGCAATTTGTAAACCAACTATTAAATAAGCGTTTTTTTTTGTAATTTATACAAAAAAACCAATAATTTTTTTATGTAATAAGATTTTATACAACATTATTAGTTACAAACATATGGCAAAAAAATAGTTTTATAATTTTATAGAAATATATCCAAATTTTTATTTTTTTATGATTATATATTCAAATGAATAAGAGTTAAATAAAGAATTAATTATTTAAAAATATATGAAATTTTTTTATTAAGAAAAACCAAATGACATGAAGCCAAATGAGGCAAAAGGGCTATTTGTCCCTTAGAGTTTTTTAATATACCAATTTGTCCATATGAACACTTTTAATATACCTATTTATCTCTTAAGTCTTTTAATATACCAATATGTCTTAGGGGGGTCATTTAATATACCTATTTGTATTTTCGGCCTATTTAAAAATAATAATTGTGCGTTTCCCCGGTCTCGAGGGGTGGAATTGGAAATATCATATATATATATAGATGAATGGCAAAGTTGAACCTTTCCATTATTTGATTTCTAAGCGGGACCCATCGCCCCCACTTTCCATCCTCTATCCCTCTTCTATTATTTAATTATTCCATCGATAATATTTTTTATAATTTCTTTCTTATCATGTGTATACAAAGGAAAAATATCATTATTTGGTACGGAGAAATCATAAAGTAGAAAAATATATATGTGTATTTTTTTTATATGGAAAAGGGATTTGATTGGAAAATACAAGTGATGTTCCAATTTAGAAGAAGAAGCTAGAGTTGTAACTAGACATGGCCACGGGTCCGACCCGTCGATCAGCAACCCGGAGTACGACTCTAACCCTGACCCGAGATTTCCACGGGTCGACGGGTTGGCGGGTCGGAGTCCCGGGTCGGCCACGTGACGTTGACGGGTGGAAATAGGCCGACCCGCCGGGTCAAGGCCGGGTCGGGTTATTTTTTTGACGTTTTCGTGATGTTTTGTGAAATAAGGTTTTGTGTTTAATGGTGTTTGGGTTTGGGGGAAAAAAAAGAGGGAAGAAGGGCTTGAATCGGTTTCCCAATTGCCTACGTATCCTCCCGGAGGAGAGGAATCAAAGCCCACGTAGTTCTTTACCTGTTGTCTGAACCCCGCTTACATTTTCGGCTATTCGTCGGTGTCGGATTGGCGCTGGCCCTGGGGATCGACGACTCCACCGTCCACGGAGCTCCCGACCGATTCCGAGTCCATTCCATCATCAGGCTCTGACCCGGTGTTCAGGAGGTTCCTCTGTATTCTCATCTCAGCCTTCTTCCAATCGGCGAGACATACTTGTGCTTCGAGGTTCTCAGGGAGCAAGTTTGATCTCTTCTCGGTAAGAATTTGTCCCCCTCGGCTGAATAATTGTTCCACTGCGACGGTGGAACAAGGGGCTCCAAGTATTTGTCGAGCGATCACCTGCAAGGTCGGAAATCGCTGTCTTTCTACTCGGCCCCACCATTCTAAAATATCGAAATCTTCATCTTCATCACTGCGAAATTCAAAGTTAGTAGACAAGTATTCGTCGAGCTCCGAGTGGGGGCTCGACGAGGACCTCGACCTCTTTGTGCCAAAAATATCTCTGGCAAGAGCCTTAGTTCGAGCGGTAATGCTAGTGCGGGAGGAACCGCTCGAGCTGGAAGGCGCAGGAGGAGGAATGTTAGGCGCTCTAACGCCCGTAGAAAAATGAGTATATAATGCTTCAAGTATTTTCATATGTCAATAAGTAAATAGTGAGGTTATTTATTAGTTTGATGGTCAAAACTATTTATTTAGGTTTATTAATTTATATGTTGGATTAGTTAAAAAAACCAAATAATATACACATAAAACACAATTTTATTACAAACCGAACAACGATTACAAACTCGTACCGGATTCATTGCCTCGGTCGATATCGCGCTCGACGCTTCATGCATGACATTACAACATAAAACACTAACTTACTTCCTAGTTCCTACTTTATTTAGTACTTCATAGTACGTTCATATTTGCATAACATCATAAACTTCACACAACACAAGACTAAAATACTAATTACCCGACGATCCCGATGCTTCGTCGACTTTTTCAGGATGCTTCTTGGCTAGATGATTCTTCAAGTTGCCATAACCCAAGTTGTTCGTTATCTTGTACTTATGACCACAATAACGACACTCCGCTTCGATCTTCCCCGGGCCTCGGTCGACCTTGTTGAAATGATTGAACAACGAGGAGGAGCTTGAGGATCCGCTTTTACCGCCGGCCATTACGACAATTGACGGAACGACGGGAATGAATGAAATGTAAGTTATTTGATTGATGGGATGTGTAAGTAAAATGAATTGGGGAAGAGAGGATGCCTATTTATAGGCTCGAGCCTACGTTCAACCCGAGCAACGACTAGTTTTTTTTTTTAAAAAAATAAACGTTAAAGTGGGACCCACCCAAACGGCTACTTTTTTAAATGTACAACCCGTGTGACCCGGCGGATCGACCCGGCGGGTCGACCCGCCGGGTCACGGGTTCCATTTCCCTCGACCCTAACCCTGACCCTCAACCCGAGCCAATCCTTCGACCCTTGGACCCGGACGACCCGTAACCTGTGGCCATGTCTAGTTGTAACCTTAAAAAATTTATGAATAACTTTAGGATACCACTGCCTATATTTTGTTTTTGTTTTTGTGTGTATATTTCTTTTTATAATTTAGGATATTGATATTTAAAATAGAAAATACGATAATTTGTTAGTAGATAACTTTTTTTTTATGTGATATAATATCATATGTATAAAGATTGTTTATATTCCTTTCTTACATAGTATGATTTAGTAACATTCTAAAAATTATGACATTTGTCGTCAAAAAAATAAATTAAAAAGATTATTTTTCAAAAAACTACTTATAAAATCTTGTTTTTTTTTTAAAAAATACATATAAAAGTTGTTTTTAATAGATCATACATTAAGTCTAGCATTAAATGATAAAAATGTCTCTTTTATATATAGATGGACGATTAGTATTTTTTCAAAAATTCAAAAAAAATATTAAAAATAAAATAGATCAATCAAACACATCCAAATTCAAAATCAATAATTCATACCTTGTAAGAAAATTTCAACTTCCATACTTCATATCACTATTTCACATATGTATGAAATTTCCAAAATCCGATCATGGCACCCCATAAAAAAAATATCACAAAACCTCACAAACTCGTACACTTACTAATTAAAAAAATTCCGAATTTCCATTTGTTTATTATAACCTTGCGACATAGTAGTACATGCAAGACTTAATTTTTGTATTTTCAAGTTCCGACACAATGTTATGTTGACTTATTTTATGCTACACGTTTGACCATCTATGATCATTGGTATGTGTACTCGAATGTTTTCTCTCTCTCTCTCTATATATTTTTTTTCTACCTAAATTTGTTTCAAGTTATTTTCAATATTTTTGTATTGAATTATAATTAACATATAATAAGATTAATATTACTACTTTATGCACTCCTTCCTATCTCAAATATTTATTTTATTCAATAAAATATGTCATTTACTATTTACTATATATGATAAAAATTATATAAAATTTTAAAATAAAAATAAAATTATTTTAAAGAATTAATATTTTATATAGTTTTTATACACAAATGATATACGTTGTAGTTGTCGAATTGATAGATCATTTATTATCATACTTTAAGAAAGTAACCCTAGGCTTATTTTACTAATTATTTTCACAAGTTTTTATTATTTTTTAACCCATTGCACATTTTAAATTAATCAAAATATTTTAAAAAATTCAAAAGATTTGCAATCAATTTCCTAGAAAATCTTGAAGCCTATCTATTTTTAATTAAACTTATTCTCTATATAATCTTCAGTTTTTTATTGAAATAGTACTAAATATTTTTTTTATTAAGTAATAATTCGAGCTCAGACATACATGAAGCTCGAGAGGCCGACAAGTCACAAGTAAGCAGACGGATAAACCGTCGAACATACAATATAAACCAAAAAAAAGAAAAAAAAGACGCAATTTACATGTAGCATGGACTCTGAAATGAATGCAACTAAGTAGAACTAAAATCGAAAAGTTGAGTACGTTGGCGAAGAACGAAGCTAATTGCTAAATATTTCAGTCGGAGTCTACCTATTATCTAACAAGCTAACAAATTAAAGAAAACAATATTTCCTGAGTATACCGAGTATACTAAAGAAAATTACGTAGTTTTAGGAGCTAAAAACTATATAAAATCTTATTTATTTTAATTAATTTTTTTTATATTTTAATATTTATTAGTAATAAGTATTAAATTGTGAAAAAAATTAATTAAAATAAATAAGATTTTATATAGTTTTTAGCTCTTAAAACTGCGTGCAGAAAAGTCAAACATCATTTATTTTCGAATGGAAGGAGTAGTAAATTAAAGTACTCCATTTCTGTATAGTACGATTCTGGAAAACTGAAGTCAAACCTGTAAATGTGAAAGGCAAAGGGTAAAAATCGAAATCTCGGTAAAAGTATTTTATTTTCATTTTCATAAGCTAGTTTCAGGCCTGCAGCAGCGGCAACCTCAACCTAAATGAAAATAAAATACATCTTCTGACATAATGATTTATTTGATTATATTTATTTGATTGTATCAAAGTATACACATGAAGCTTAGAATCTTTAGATTCGATATAAGCATATAAACTTTGGGTTTGAGGTTTTTTTATTTATTTTTAATTAAGAATTCAAAATACTGTTTGATAAATCAAGAGGGCGCAAGAAGCATCAGACGAACATATCATCATGATACAAGGTTTGAGGTTTCTTTTTGTCGGTATTTCACCTATTTACAATTTACTCCATCATTTTCCTTCTTTATTTCTTCCTTAATGTGTAGAAAAAAGTTTATGTTGGACATTTTTAACACATTTAACAAAAAGTTTATAGAATGTTCATTCATCAGTTTAGACTTTTTTTTAAAAATCCTTTACTCTAAAATGTTCATTCATCACTTAACCCCGACTTAGGGCGCACTAATTTGGCTTCGGCCACCTTAACCCGACTCCGACCGCATCAACCTGCTCCAGCCACCTCCGTGTTGTTGTGGCGTTGCCACAACTATGCTCCGACGTGTCGCATGTCGTGGCGCCGTCTGTGTACCAATGTAGAACGTGATTGGAAATACTTAACTCTGTAAATCCTTCTTCGGATCTCGATCTAATACCAACTTGAGATGGGGCTTTCGTGGTTTCGTATTTCTTGTCCCCGTGTCATCAATATCCGGGTCTGATTTCGGGCTTCAATCACTCTTCTTTTCCAAATTTTGGTTCGATTGTGTTTGTGTTTCTCGAGCCATAAAACCCTAATCTGTTGTACCCAAGCTTCCTCCTCCTCGGTGGTGTTGGTGTGGTGTTTGACCCTCGCCTCTCACCGTTGTTGGCTTCTGGCGGTGGCGCCACTACATCTGGTTGCCTGTCGTCGCTCCTTGTTGAATTCTTGGCATGAGTAAAATCCAAATCTCATCATCTGTAGGTGTCGATTAAAACTCAATTGCAAATTGGGGCTTTTGGTATTTCTGGGTTCTTATTGCCTCCTTCTTCTATCCCCTTGTCTAATTCCGTCATTTGGGCTTGTCGGTGGTGTCGCGACCTCCTTTTGCTCCACCTTGGAGCCTTGTGCTGTCCGTCGCTTGCTCTCGGTGTCCAGTCTCCGGTCGTTCGCGTTTGGGGATCCTTGTCTTACTGCTCCCTTGGGTTCGGTCGCTCGTCGTTGCCATTCTCTGGCTTGCCGCGGTGGTGTCGGACTCTAGCTTGGCTGCTTCTCCGATGAAGCACTGAGTAATCTCTCCTTGGCGTCCAAGTTGCAGTCTATTGGCCTTGCACGCCAAGTTTGTACAAAAAAAAACGGAAACAATTTCCTACTTATTTATGTGTATATATATGTATTTATTTAGATTTATATATTATATATAGATATAAAAATATTTTCCTTTCGGTTTTATACATAAAAACTCCCCAAACCCCGAAAGGTCTTAAATAAAATCTCGAAAATGTTTAATCAAAATCCTAAAAGGGTTGTACAAATCCCGAAAAGGGCCTGAAAAATAATTTTATTGGCACATGAACGGTGTGTGGCTCTACATCTGGCGTCTCTAGGTGTTCTTCTCCTTGGTTTGGGTCGTGGAGTCCGGAGTTGAGACTGGCTGGGGACCTGGGGTCGAGGTGGTTCTCTGAGGGCGACTCCGTATCCGAAATGGAGCTTCCTTGGAGTTCGTTTGCACTATCCACAAGAAATAGATTTCTGCAGTACCATTGACTCACGGTGCTACTGTTCGATGGTGCTTGATTTCGTTCTTCACATGCGTCCTCAACTGTTTGAGAGTAGTTCTATTTAATTAGGTCGTCTTTTTGTAGAGTTAGTTTCTGTTTGTTTCGCCACGTCTGTTTTCTGTCTGTAATGCATATAAATTTTAATTTTTAAATAAATAAAAACTCAATCAAACATATGTAAACAATTTTTGAAAAGTCTTTTTTTTAAGGAGTAACTTCATATAAAATTATACGGAGTACTACTTTTGTTTTTAATCTTTGATTTCGAACTGAATAATGTAAAACGAGGCATTACCTGATGGCACTGATATTATTCATAGATGAAATGTATTTTTCAACCTTAATTAATTTATAAATCATTGATTGTTGAAAGGGGTGGTATGGAGGTGTCGGGTTCGTTTATGCTTCTGTCCCTTTTCTTAGATGAAAATTCAAGGTTTGTATTGCTCTCTACTACTGGATCGAGCTGGTCAGTGCAAACCGATTTACCTAGTATGTGACCCTTACTGGCCGAGTTCAAGTGTTCGAAATTTACCTTCGAAGATGGGTTCCGCGTCATTTTAAAAAAACATCTTTAGAGAAGAAATTTTTTTCAATTTGATATGAGTGGAATATTCATATTTATCACTGAAATTAATGGGATAGTGATGGGCAATCAAGGCCTGAAAATACTACTCCGTAAGTCATGAATGTTTATCCTCCTACCTTGTATTGTACACGCATTGATCTCCGGCCTCCACTCCAGTCCCACCACCACCATAATCAATGCTTGAAAATACTACTCCACTCTGAAATTCAAGTCCACCATGAATGTTTTTTTTAACGGAAAAAAATTTGGCGGAGAGGGGGACCCAATCCTAGCCAAAGATATCTTAACGGATGAGCGAAGTAAGTTCAGAATTATCGGGGATTGAAGATCCAGATAAGGCGAAGTCAAGGCGTGAAAGATGATCAACGACTTGATTGACTTCCCTGTAAACATGGCGAATCTGAATTGAGGAAAAAGATTGCAAGGAGAGTGTGAAATCCGAGATGATCATCTCAATATCCCCATGGATCGACCACAGTCTCATGAGACAATTAATAATAGTAAAATTATCTCCTTCAATATAAATATGTCGTAGTTGGAGTTCGGAAGCGACCATGAATGTTTGAGAGTAAGATTATCTCCTTCAATATTAATAATAGTAAGATTATCTCCTTCAATATAAATATTGTCAGTGACCATGAATGTTGAGTAGGAATTACCAAAGCACTAAAATCTAATATTTAATGGTATTTGAAAGTGTTCTTATAGGGCGTTGTTCGAGCCGAACGAGCCAAGTTTGACATGTTCAAGTTTGGTTCATTTGTTAAATGAGATTGAGCAGAGCCGAACTCAATTTTTAAACGGTTTTTTTATCAAGCTTGACTTATTTAGGAAATGAAAGAGCTCGAGCTATTTGAGCTTAAATCGAACGAGCCGAACTTTCAAGCGAGCTTAAAATTTTGTTCATGAGGCTCGACTATTGTTTAGGTAATTGAACAAGTTTGCGTCGAGCTTTTTCGAGCCGATCCTAAGCCGAGCCCGAACTGTTCAATTCATATAGCAACCCTATGTTCTTATACAATCAAAAAGATTATTTCTAACTCTTCTATGGATATTTATCATTAATTTTAAGACCGTCTACATTCGTTAGGTGTTTAGAAAAGTGAAATATATAGTTGACGAATTGGCTTTTTTGGGTCATACAACGACGTACTATCCTTTTACATATTTAGAGTTATATATATGTTCACATCCGAAAAGATGTTATAGGGTGGACTTTTGATCGTGCATAATTCATTCTAATTGCTTTCCGTTTTAAAAAAATGTGTCGTGCACCCTTTTATTTTATTTTAAAGAAAAAGATTAAGGGTGGGTTTATAATTTAATTGAAGTTGAAAAATTAGATTAAACTAGCTTTTATTTTTAAATTATAAAAGTTATTATAAATGTATTTTTCCTGGGAACCCAAATAATCCTCAAAATAAGTTGCAGGAATTTTTTTTTTTTGATGACGTGGAGGTTCCGAGGTTATCGACTAATCCTCCACGGGCCGAGCGGCTTGCCGCAAGACAGGTTCACCCATGCCAAGGTAAACCAAGACATGAGTATACACTATAGCACAAATTGCTTCTAGTGGGATTTGAAGCCTTGACCTCATGGTAGTGAGGCACAAGGAAGCATCTCACACTTACCACTATGGCAATAGGTTATTGGTTAAGTTGCAGGAATTATTTATAGAAAGCCTAAATGACCTACAAAATTAGAAGTAATACATCAAAAAAAAAATGACATGGATGAGAATTTAAAGTTTAAAAACACAAAAAAAAAATTGTTATAGAGATTGAGTGACTATACATGTCAAAAAAATTATTTTTTTTTATCTTAAGTTTTTTTTTGGTTAAAAGGAGAGGCGGGGCTCTCCTTTTATCTTAATTTTTTTTTTATCTTAAGTAAAGAACAATGTTATGAGAAAAGACTGTTTACATTGCAAAATGTACTACATTGCTAATTATTTGTTACTGCCCATAATTTATCCGTTGACCAATGATATGCTCTTACCATACGAGATTCCAAATATCGTCGACATATAGGAGATATATCAACCTATATATACATCATATCTATACAACTCTTATAATATACGTAGTATTATGTTAACAAATTTGGGTTATTAAATAAAAAAAATCAACAGATGAGATTAAAAACAACTTATAAATATTCGTTGAAATGAAATTATTCGGTGATAGTACTGGACAATTAATCATTAGAATAAAATTTATATCTTTTTACATTTTTTGTCAATCGAATAATTATATTGTTATGAACGAATAATCATCTAAAAATAAATGAATAATTATGACAAGACAAATGAATATTTTTTACCTAGCTGATGAATTATGTGTACACTGTAAAAGTCATTCACACCGGGACGAGAGGAGAAAAAGAGAAATATAATTAGAAAAGAAGATTCGAACTGAGAGTGTTACATATATTGCTCTACCTCAGCCAATACATCGGGTGTGTATGAGCTTAATGTAGTAGTTTAATAATTAAGTAGATTTTGGTTTAAATGGGGAGTTAAAAAAAAGAGCTTATTTTGATAGTTTTTTTGGGGTTTCTCATGTTTATTTGATTTGAAAATACAAGTATATCATATCCCTTATTATAATCAAATAAACTATACTCTCTCCGTTAATTAAAACTTGACGTTTTACTATTCATGCACGCTTTTTGAGGTGTTAAAAACTATATAAAATATTAACTTTTTTAACATATTTTTTAAATAATTTCATACTTGTTACTATTAATTATGAATTTATAAAAACAAATTTTAAAAAATGTTAATATTTCATATAGTTTTTATCATTCTAAAAAAACGTGTATTAATAGTAAACGACAAGTTTTAATTAACAGAGTGAGTATTTTTTACAAATATACTGTTTTTTCACCCCATACGAAGTGTATATTTTATACAAAATTTTAATTTCATTTCAAACAAATTTTTAACTTTAATATGTTTACAAATTTTATTCATTTTTTTAATCCCGCCCCATACGGGCCCATATCAGCCATGGGATGGATATAAAATTAAAATTAAAACTAATTAAAGACCCAAAAACACCATGGGTTTTAATGATATTTTCACCGTTCTAACATCAATACGGATTCATCATATATGTCTCACAAGAATCTCTTGTTAGATTTATGTACCACACAACCCGTGAATTATATAAATTGTCGTTTATTTTCCCGTCAGAGTACTGAAAATACATTTGCCTAATTGCCTTCTTTCTGTTGACTAATTTACTTTCCTTTCATACTGCAATGGAAAATTATTTTTAGATTTTGTAATATGCCGCGTGCAAGAGCACGACTAAATATAAACTAGTTCATCTAGTTGTGGGATTTGAACCCTTGACCTCATGGTAGTGAGACTCAAGGAAGCACCTCACTCTTACCACTAGGGCAAGAGTTCATTGGCAGCTTATATACTCATGCTTGTTTGTTCATATTATCAAGTTCTTTAAGAGTTGATAATATATTTACTTAATTTATATTTTGTTAAAAAAATAATGTTATATTTATTACACATGTACACTTTTTTAAAATAATAAAAATTATACAAAATATTAACTTTTGTTTTTATAAATTAATAGTGATAAGTATGAAATTATTAAAAAAATTAATATTTTATATAGTTTTTAACACCTAAAAAAGCGTGTGTGAATAATAAAACATCAAGTTTTAATTAATGGAGGGAGTATAAAATTAATTTTAAAAAAGAAATAACAAATTTAATATTTTATACAATTTTTTTTATTATCTTAAAAAACATACATAAATAATGAAAGTTAATTAAAAACAAACAGGGGAATGTGATCCTTTTTTTTAATCTAATTGATGAATAATTTCAATAAAAAAATTATAAAATAAAAACAAGTTTTTAATAAAAATCTTACCCCGTATAATTTAACAGTTTAATATGTGTTAGTTATTTGATCAAATTTTACAACATAAAACAATACTTGAAGTTGATCGGAGCGAGTACGCAGATATGAATGGTTGGCAGCCGGCAGCAGTGCACAGTGCACTCCGGTGGAGTGGTCGGCGGGGCAACTGGTGGTCGGCGGTGAAAAAGACATGCCAGCGGGGACTCAGAGTTCTACGGAAAGCAATTTGTGAGAAGAAAATCAATTTGGAATTGAGTTATGTAATTTAGTGAATTAATTAAATAACTCAATGAGATATTTTTTTAATGAGATATTTAGAAATCAATTCATCACGTAATTTGACTCCTCCACAGGAAACTGTTCCTTTGATATAAAATTACAAAAAACTACCCTGAAAATATAAACGTTTATAATCAAACACCCTACATACCCATCTTTTGCTCTTCATATTAAGTTAAATCTATTTTATGAATCCTTCAAATACTTTTTCAATTGAACTTATAGAGCCTCAAGCTCTAGATACGAAGCTAGAGGAGCCGAGTCCAACTCCAACCGAAGATTTTTTTTTAAAGGGATGTAACAAGATGATTTCCTAGAATATCACCCATTCTAGTACTACTCTCGCTCAAGCATGCTTAATTTTGAAGTTCTTATGGGATTCGGTGCATTAATGCCGGTATGGTCGCATCCACTGATAACTCATTATTTTCTATACATGTAAAGATTTGGATGTGATTAGCCTCTGTTAAACTACCATCAAATGACCTTTTCGGATGCAGATGCAAATATCCCTATCCTGGAGAGGAAAATGCGTGCAAAAACAGTAGTTTGGAAGAGGCACGTAATGCGATCAACGTATTTATTGACTTCTCGAAAGACATGAGAGATTCCTACCACAACGAATTATTGAATAACGATGCAAATATTGAAAACTCACTAAATGGTGATGAATCAAGAGATCTTCCATAAAAAAAAATATTTTAGGGGGCTTTTTTTTATAACTTTTAATTGGACCATTAAAAATTAAAATTAAAAAATTTTGTGTAGCTTCCTCCTTTGTTTTCCTTTTCATTTTTCTCCCTTGTTGTCCTTTATTTTTAAATATACTAAATAAAAGATGATAATAATGTTTTAACATCTTAATAAACAATTACACATCACACTATATAGAGTATAGCCAGCCTTATTTTCACCCATGAGCAAGTAACCAAAGTAAATTTGAACAAGAAATCAATAGGAGCTTATGGTAAAAAAAAGACTTGTTTTCACTACATTTATAATTTAAATAAATATGGCCATAAATAGGAAATGTGCATGAGATAAGGCCCATTTCCATAAATATACTGCATATGACATTCATGTGGTATGGTCACAGTCACAATAATAATAATGGAGGGGTATATTCTAACGTGAGCGCTCTAAAATGTGCATAAAACTGTAATTATGTAGAGGAGTGGGCCTCCAGCCTCCATCCCATGTGATGATGTCAACTTCTTCACTCCTTCTGACAATTTTGCAAGTCACACTCCCCTTTTTTTTTATTATTAATTAAAGATTCGAGATCAGCCTTGTGATTCTAAAGAGGCCGATGAATCGGCAGACAAAAAATCACATAAAGATACAGTAAAAATAGAAAACAAGCGTTATAAAACAAATAGAAAGAACTCTACAACACGACGGGTCACGTGTCACACATGCCCTTATTCTACGGGTCCTAGAAAGCTCTCCACATGGTGTCCATCTCGAGACATTTGTCACAAGAGTGTCTGTAAGATAATATAAAAGTCGAGCTCGGACACATTAGAAAGGGCTTTTGAACGAGATTGCAATAGAGAGAAAGAGAGAGAATAAATAGACCGATCCAATTCTTATTCAGGAAAGGTCTCAACCGCGCTCGACCAGGGATATCCACACTCCGCGAAACCTCAACAACCACCATCCGCATCCAATCTTTGAAGGAAGCCTCTCTCAAGCCAGGTAACTACCATCCACGTACTATATGACCTCGGGTTTAGGACGCAGGTAAGTTATCAATATACTCTGAAAACAAGATGGATTCCCACAGGAAGAAGGAAGAGTACAATTTGTCTCGCTTTATCAACCCAGGTTGTGGCACGCAACCTTAGATTTCGTCACGTGTCTCAAGTAAGCCTAATAAGTGATGACGGACAAGCTCTGACTGATCTTGGGTCCCACCATTGTGGGATTTTGAGAGGGAGATTCATCAGCGCCACTTGATTCACCCTCACACATCTTTACATCAAAAGACGCAGAGATTATTTAAAAAAAATCCAATTTTTGAAGTAAATAGTAAACCATTAAAAAATTACTAGTACAGTTCCCGCATCATGAAGCTATTTAAAAAAATAAAATCTTAATAATTAAATAAATTAATATTATACAGTTAAATAAAATATCAATTTAATACTTTGAATTAAATTTAAAAGAACAAACTCATAAGATAATGGTATAAATGTATAATAGGCACATTCAAGATGGATTTCATTTGATAGTATATAAAGATTTACAAATAGATATAAGTTATTTATTAATTTAATATTTTGAATTAAACTCATTGGTTACGTCAAAAATGAAAATCAATTGTAAAAAAAAAGAAAAGAAAAAAATGATTGGTTGAAAATGAGGAAATTAGGATTGATGTGACACATATGCGAAAACTCTTCTGTTCTAAGAGTTTATATAGAAGAGATATAGATATAAAATATAGATATAGATAACTCTTGTACAACTATTCCTAGAATGAAAATTCACATAGAGAATTAAGGTTGATTCGATTATAACTTTTTAAATATCAGACGTATTCAAACAGATCTAGAATCCGCACACATAAATGTATATAACTTATTCTCAAGTAAAAATAACAAAGAAGGCAAGTGAATGGAAAATCAGAAGATGAGGCAGTATGTATGTCAACATGACTTTCAAAACGTACTAAACAATGATGTTATTCAATGCATCACTAACACTTACATCCCAAAGCACATAAACCAAGATCGCTTGTACTGGAAATACAGCAAAAATGGTTGGTTCTCGACAGCGTCAGCTATAGAGCTCATCAACATCCGGAAAAAACATGCCAAATCAGATCTAAACTGGATTTGGGGACTAGATACAAGTCCCAAAGTAAAAAATTTTCTTTGGAAAATAACAAAAATGGCATCCCCACTACGACAACTCTCGCTCGCCGTGGCATTGGGATTTCGACAAATTGCCCTCACTGTGACTCCTGTTATGAGGACACACCACATCTACTTTGGTTGTGCCCTATCACACTAGCTACAGCCAGGACTTTGGATTATACAATTTATAAATCACTTGAAAATGTCCAAAATTGGGACTTAGACGTAAATGGATCATTACAACAACTAAAAAATAAAATGGGAAATGAGAAATTCTCTAAACTGGCAATGTGCTGGTGGGGTGTTTGGTACTCTCGTAATAAGGTACTCTTCGATAATTTAACCCTGAACCACAAATCTATTGCCTCAATTGTTAAACAAAACCTAATCTATTGGCAAACGGCTAAAATAGATGATTCAGAAACTGCAGTGCCAGACATAGTAAAACAAAAATCAAAAAGAAAGAGAACTGAGAAATGGAGCAAACCGCCTCCTGGAGTCCATAAACTGAATTTTGATGGCGCCCTATCCAACTATGAACTCGCCACTTACGGCTTCATTATTCGTGACAACAATGGTGTCCTGATCATTATGGGAGCTGGTCCGTCTCCTATCAAATCAGTGATTGGTACTGAGGCCTTTGCCTTGTGGAAAGGCATCATGGCAGCTGCTGATTTAGGAGTTACAGATATAATTATTGAAGGTGATAACCTAACAATCATTAACTGCCTTTTAGGCAGTGGATCTATTCCAGGAGAAGTTGAGATGATCATCTCTGATATTTTGTTCTCCATTAGACACTTTCATTCTGTTCTGATTCGTCATGTTTTTAGAGAAGCAAACCAAGCTGCGGACTTTCTCTCGCATCTCAACTTCGCTTTCTCTAGCCCTTACTACGACGACTCAGGCCTTGCCTCTATCATCCTCTCGGATGCACTTGGCAGATGACTTAGTTGTCTGGCCAAATTCTTTTCGGTTCAAAAAAAAAAAAATCATTTGGATTGCTCATCTGATCGGCCATTCCACACCTTTTTTCTCCATCTCCTCTCATCCTACATTTTCTCTTTTTTGACCAAAACATAAAACATTCACTAAAAGAAATCCCATGAAAACCAAAACAAATAAGGAGTACTAAAATGAAAATAAAACGTGTTGGTTTGGTAAATTAGTACGGAGTATGACTTTTCGTTTAATTTTTGCTATTGATGAATATACGAGATAATAATGATGGACAATTTTACAAAGGACTTTTGTAAGTGATCGTAATTAATGGCGGAGTAAGAAAATTTTCGGAGTAAATAATTATATACGTGTGCTATTATTTTGGGTTAAAGTGATATAAATAATTCTATACAATATGATGATAAATGATGTTATTAGTATAAAATATCATCAATTTATGATAAAATGTCATTATTTTTTTCACTAAAAATATAAATAAATAAATAAAATAGATGAAAAAACCTAAAAAATAAGGATAAAAAAATGCAATACAACACACACAAGTCTTATCGTGTACACAAGTCTTATTATTTACGTAGAAATTATTCATCTATTTGCTCATTATTATTCGTCTATAATTATGTAATCATAGAAGAATAATTGCCCAACACCACCGAATAATTTCATTCTAACGAATAATCTCTCACTACCAATGAATAATCAAAAGTTACTTTTAATCTCATCTGTTGACCTTCTTAATTCAATGACTCAATTTTGTTAACATGATACACAATAAGTGTTGTGTACATCTATCCATCAATATATATATATATATATATATATATATATATATATATATATATATATATATATATATATATATACCTACCTATCTGCATACCTATGCATAGAATATATATATTATATGCACAACGTCACTTATGGCCAATGAATAAGCACTTACGGTCAATAAATTGTCACTTAAAACTAATACAAGTCGATTTTAGGCCATAAGAACCCCATTTAAGGCTAGTAAAAGCCAAGTTCAACCAATAAGAATGCCACCTAAGACCAAATGTTCGATACTAAAGAACAACGGATTGTCACTCGATCATGAATATTAAAAGCTGACCATTAATGTCATCAACTAGCATTGTCTACCACTTATGACAAAAAATTTACCTAATCATTTTAAGAAGTAAGTTTCATTTGATTAGTTAACAAAGTACTTATTGCATTGCATTGTATTTATTGGTTGAGAATGCTAAGTGTGTAGGTTGCTACTGAAGCAAAGGGGCATCCATTATTGGTTGTCACCGATCATAAATAGTGAAGAACATCAAAATATTCATCAATGAAAAGCAAGACCGTGAATTTTGGTTTTGTGGAAAAACAAGAACGAGTATGAAAAACATAGTGAAGAAGGAGGAACAACACGAGGTTTGTTTACGAGGTTCGAATCCACAATCCTACGTTCCCGGGGCCTCAAGAGTCACTAGTAAAACAAGAAAATACAGATCAGAACAAAACCGAGAGACCAAGTTCAGATCTAAGCGAAAACCAAAAGTGTAACACGAAACCATGCAAGCAAGAAAGAAGAAGAACTTCTTTCGAAATCTCAGATTTGAAGATATAGTTTTAGATATGAGAAGGAGACCCAAGCTTTGGATGTTTGCTAGTCGCCGGAAGAGCCTTCGACTTTCACATAAAACGTAGAACCGTCCGAGAAGAAAACCTTCAACAATTAAAAGAGGAAAGGGCTTGAAGAGCAAATCCTAATCCTTTGTGTGTGTGTGCGCGCGTGTGTATGGAGCAGCTGGAGCTCAAGTGTTGGAATAACTTGAATCTATCTAATAGAGTTTATCTTTAGGGATATATTTATTATAGGTAGATTTATCTATAATAAGATATAGATAAAGATATATTTATGTAGATTTAGATTTATCCCTTTAGGCCTTATTGATATACTTATCCTAATAGGATTAGAATTAGGTAAGGCTATATAATCTCCTACAGGCCTACCCTAGAGGCATCCAACCTTGTAACCCTAATCTGTTTTGCTTCCTCTAATAAGAAAACTGGTTCTCTGCCCGTGGATGTAGGCAACACACCGTTGCTGAACCACGTAAATCTTTGTGTTGTTCTTCGCTAATTTCATTCTCGTTATAACAAACTGGTATCAGAGCCTTGGTTGTGATTTCTGTTTAGAATGATGTCTGGATCTGTAGTGAAGATTGACAAGTTTACTGGAAGAAACTCTTTCAGTCTGTGGCAGATCAAGATGCAGGCTCTGCTGAAACAACAAGGTTTATGGACACCGTTGGCCGCCGACAAGAAGGGGGCAGATACAATCACCGCTGAGTACGACCTTCTGGAGGAGAATGCTCATTCGACGATTATGTTGTGTCTCGCAGACGATGTCATAATAGAAGTTGCTGATCAGGAAACCGCAGGCGGCTTGTGGCTAAAGTTGGAGTCTTTGTACATGACAAAGTCTCTGACGAACAAGTTGCTTCTGAAACAACGGTTGTTCGGGCTGCGTATGCAGGAAGGTACACAACTCAGAGATCATTTTGATCAACTTAACACTCTATTACTTGAATTGCGTAATATTGATGTTAAGGTGGAGGACGAAGATGCTGCCCTAATTCTGCTGGTATCCCTACCCCCCACATACGAGAACTTCGTTCAGTCGTTCGTCGTTGGGAAGGACACCATCACGTTGGAAGAGGTTAGATCGTCGCTTCACAGCAGAGAGTTGCGTCTGAAGGCAACCGCGTCAGTTACAGACAATCAGGCTTCCGGGCTTGTGGCCAACGGAGGCAATTCTGATGGTAGAAGGGGCAAGAAGCAAGGTCGCAAATCAGGCCCTAAACCAGACGACGTTTGTAACTACTGTAAGGAGAAAGGTCATTGGAAGAATGACTGTCCTAAGAAGAGGGAACAAGAGCAGAAATCTGGATCTGTAGCAGTAGTTCATGGTGGAAATACTTCTGAGGAAGATATTGTTCTACTAGCAGGTAATCGTATAGATCATGATGTGTGGTTTCTTGACTCAGGTGCGTCCTGTCACGTATGTCCGAGAAGAGAGTTGTTTAGAACATATAGATGTGTAGACAAGGACAATGTTTCTATGGGAAACGATGTCATCTGCAAGGTTGTTGGGATCGGCTCAGTCAGGCTTCGGACAGATGATGGGAAATTTCGCACATTGGAGGATGTCAGGCACGTGCCATCCATGACGAAGAATCTGATATCCCTAACGGTGTTAGACGACAAGGGGTTCATTTACACGGGTCATGGTGGAAAGCTGCGTGTGTTCAGAGGTTGTGATGTGGTTCTGCATGGAGTCAAACAGGGAAAGGGAACTTTGTATGCCTTACAAGGTTCAGCAGTCACAGGTGCTGCAGATGCTGCTTCAGTCAAGGTTAGGGAGACTGTTGCTGAGGAGGTGGAGTTGAACTTCACTCCAACAGAGACTCAGACACCTGAGTTGGTCACTAACCAATCATCATAGACAGGTACTACTGAGTCAGATACTGGTGTGATAAAGAATATACCACTAGACACAGGAACAGGTGGAGCTGTACATCAGAGTATTGCTCTAGATCGACCACGAAGGGTTGACATCAGGGGGCCTGCGAGATCCAGGTCTGACGATCTGGTGGGATATGCTTTCCATGTGGCCGAGGAGGGGAAGGATGGTGTTCCATCCAACTACAAGGCTGCTGTTTCTGGAGGTGAGTCAGTACACTGGCAGGCTGAGAAGAGAATCAGGGTGAAGAAGGTGGGGACAACTGATAATCCCGCTGGTATGTTCACCAAGCCAGTTCCGAAGAGCAAGTTCCAACATTGTTTGGACTTGCATAACATCACCAGCTGTTGAGTTGCTCTGCGGAGCAATCTGGGTCCTCCTACGAGGACAAATCTGAGGCAGAAGAACGTCTGGCACTTGTCATGGTGCATCTGTTTCTGAGAGGAGATTCTGGTACATCCGGCATTGAAGCGCATCTGGTACATCTGGCATGGCATTGCATCTAGTACGTCTGGCGCTACAATGCGGTTGGTACATCTGAGAGGATTCAAGTCAAGGTGGAGATTTGTTGGAATAACTTGAATCTATCTAATAGAGTTTATCTTTAGGGATATATTTATTATAGGTAGATTTATCTATAATAAGATATAGATAAAGATATATTTATGTAGATTTAGATTTATCCCTTTAGGCCTTATTGATATACTTATCCTAATAGGATTAGAATTAGGTAAGGCTATATAATCTCCTACAGGCCTACCCTAGAGGCATCCAACCTTGTAACCCTAATCTGTTTTGCTTCCTCTAATAAGAAAACTGGTTCTCTGCCCGTGGATGTAAGCAACACACCGTTGCTGAACCACGTAAATCTCTGTGTTGTTCTTCGCTAATTTCATTCTCGTTATAACATCAAGGAAATAGTAAAAGTAGACGACGTGTGGGAGCTGAGGAGATGATTGTTATATAGAGCTTCGAGTGCAATCCTAGACCAAACGCATCATTTTGAAGCTTTGCTCCGAACCGGCTTCTAAGCAACCAGTTCACATGCTTTGGACCGTGTCATAAACTATGAGCTTTAGGCTCAGCTCGGCAGCTGCACTTGGTTAGGAGATTAATAAGCCCTACCGAGCTCAATCAATCTAGTCCAAACTTAGCTAACACCCAAGCTTAATCTTTTAACCCTAAGCCACATTATACTATTGAACTCATGTTACACTTAATAAATACATACATACATCATATACATACAAACATAAAGACTTGGAACAAATATATAAATTCTCAACAATCAACACACGTTCAAAGACTTTTTGAAGATCCCAATGTTTCCCACTTTTCACTTCGTGATAAAAAAAAATTACACTCATTGTCTCCATCATATACATGCGTGAATCTTAACCTCTACAACATAATATTCCTTTTAAGTTTCCTTTATATAGTAGTACTTTATAATCTTTCAAATTTGTTCTAAGGTACAAAACGTGCATTTACATAGTTTCAAAATCTCAATGAGGATATCAAATCCCTTAAAAAATGTGTTAAAGTTTTTCAAAAGACGTGACAGCCCCTCTTAATTAATTTAACAACTACTATGACTTCCTTTTCGGTGTGTCGATAGAGAAAGTTTAAAAATTGCGTTGGTTTAATGTTTGTAGGGCTATATTCGACATCAAAGCGTTTGATATTTGAATTCTCTATGAATATGAAGTCGTTTATTAATGGAATAATTATAGATTTTTTAAATAAGTCACACAGTATCAGATTTTAGATATAAAACGGTTGAATCTGATCGAAGTTGATCGAGAAAAAAAAGACTGCAATGCTTTTATTAATTATAAAGGCGAGATTTTGAATCTATGATTATTTGCTAAATTCTCTCCGGTTTTATCTTCTAAATATAATTCTAAAAACATTATAAATCTAAGATGTAATTATTTTAAAATTTGTATATAATGTTCCAAAAGAATAAATATTATATTAGTTTTTGATTATTACATAAGGCTCATTTGGTTGAATATGAAAAATACAATTCACGAGAATTACACTTTCCGAGAATTGATAAAAGGTGTTTGAATGAATTTAGGATTTCAAAAATAGAAATAGAAAAAAGAAAAAAATTTACATAAAAAAGGGTGGTATTGAAATTTTCCTAGGAACTTAAATTTATAAGTTTTTCTATAATAAGATTTTTAACCAAACACATATATTAAACATACTTTTACGATTTTTGAACTTTCTAAGTTTTTCACTAGGTAACCAAATGAGAGCAAAAATTACTTAAAAGTGACAAATTATTCCCCTATACGATGAGAGCAATCAAAAACAAAAATCACTAGTGGTACTCGAAAATAATCATATTTTGGGCCAGAGATCCACCAAGAGGCCCATTTACAGTGAGTTGGTTTTCTTTACATATTTCTGACTAATGAATGTTATAACATCTTACAATGTTTGCAGCGAAGTTGTACAAACCACAGGCAACATAAATGGAAATTCTTTTCCTTTGAGGTGTACAAGTGCTGCTGCACTAATCCATGGTCAGTGGCGGATCTGTGGGGGGCTCGGGGTGGCTGAAGCCCCCCTTAGCTCGAAAGAAAAACGTAAAAAAAAAATTTATTTTGGATTTTTTTCGTAATTTTTACTAATTTTATGGATAAAATAGTGTAAAAGGAGTAAGAAATCACAAAGACAATGTAGTTTAGTTGGTAAGGAGGTGTATTTATTGCCTTGAGGTCATGAGTTCAAATCCCTTTAGCTTCATTTTTTTAAAATAATTTTTGTTTCTCTTAGTTTTCTTCTACTAAAAATGTCTAATTAAATAACAAATTTAAAATTTTCTCTAATACATTTAAATAAAAACATTATGTCCTATATATAAATATTAAAAAAATCTATTTTTTTATACTTTTTGTTCTTCCTACAAAAATTGACTATTTAAATCACAAATTTAAGATTTTTTCTAATATATTTATAAAAAAAAATATTTTTCATATATACATATATGATATATGTGACAAAAATTTTCTAAATTTTTTTTAGCCCCCCCTTAGGAAAATTCCTTGATCCGCCACTGTCCATGGTTCATCCATTTCCAAAGCAAACCCTTACACTAATCTCGCCTCCTAATCTTGGCGAGAGGAGGAATGTGTGTCCATGTGTATAATGTCATGTTATCTTGCATCGGCGATACACCAATTTTATAAGTATTAGGAGCAGGAGCAGGCGGAACATAGGCGTGATCTGACGATGTCAGATAGGCCTGAGGATCGGCATGTTGCAGGGCAGGAGAGCCGGAGTGTATCCAATGGGTGTTGAAGCCAGGTACCGGGGACCGTCGAGGGGCGGCGGTCCAAGGATGAGGGTCGTGAGGCCACGAGTGCCGCGGCTGCTGCGTAGAGCCGCGGGCGCTGCAGGTTGATGTGCTGCAGCCGCTGCATATGCCGCGACCGCGGCTAGAGATGGTTCTGGACATTTTTTTTTTGGAAGGCGGCGCCGAGAGGACAAGTCGAGTGAGAGAGGCCGAGAGGGAGAGAGAGAGTGCGGCGGCGAGGTGAGGGGGGGGGGCCGAGATGGAGAGAGAAAGGCCGGTGAGGGAGGCCGAGAGGGAGAGAGAGAGTGCGGCGGCGAGGTAAGGATGCCGGCGGCGGTAAGAGGAGGGGTGGGGCGGGAGGATCAAAGTAGGGTTCCGTGAGGAAGAAAAGGCTGTGATACCATGTGAGATTGCAAGATTGATGTAAAATCCTTCTTAGGGTTTCCATTCATTGATAAACATATATATATATATGTTACAAAGGTATTAAGTCTTATTGGGCCTTTGAGCCCACTATACATGAGAAGACCTATGTAATCTATCACAAAGTGTAAACCCTAATCAGTTTCGCAAAATCTCTCATCACCCCCATTTTGTCTTCGAGCTCTATTGCTTTCACTTCATTTGTGTGCGAACAACAATTCAAGATTTATCGAAATAATTACGTACTCCATGTCATATATGAGAGATAGAAGCAACCAATCCGAGATGCTTCTCTTTGGCGTTGAATCTGCATCTTGTGTTCGCGCACTTGTCTATCTCGGTTGGCTTTGAGTCCCACTTCAAGATGGGTCTACAACACACTCATTACATGATTGTGTTGTAGACCCATCTTCTTTTGCGCCTTCATGATATATAGTGTGTGTGAACTGTATCTTGAGCATCTCAGCACTCGGGTCTTTATCAGGATAAGGCTTGGTTTCAAGACTAGATGACTCGGTTGATGTTGATGGTGCCTTCCGTTCCAATGTTGATAACCTAACCTCTTCTCTAATTGATGCTCCCTCTGTTTTCTTAGACTCTAGTTGTTTCAAAGGCTCGGTTGATCTTCTATAAAGATCATGTATTGTCTCTTTATCTCAGCCTCACTTAGCAACACATTACTTTTCTTACTGAAATTGTTTCATTTATCTTGTCAACTATTCTCATGTTAATTTTTTAATGAGGTTGATGGATTTTGGGTATTCCATGAACAAGTGTTGAACATTCTCCGTTGATTGGTTACACAAAACACAGGTTTGTGAAACTGCATTGTCAATGACTGCGAGACATTGTTTTGTTGAGAGTCCATGAACTAATACTAATAGTTTCCATATGATTTTTTTATCTTTGGGTTTGTGTTTATTTTCCATATCCACTTCGAGTTACTTATTTTTTGGTTCTGGGTTTTTGTGTCTTGTTTTAGGGCACTAGTTGTAGAGAACCAACCATTCTTACTTGTTTTCCATTAGAGTCTATCATCGAGGACATTTCTAGGTATCTTTTTCCGTATAATCTCTATTGGAAGCAAATGTGTAACACTCAGTGGGTCCATGTTCGATTTGGAGAGATGAAATTATCGCCCTCATGGATGTCCACCTGGCATCTCGAGAGCACTCGATCTTTGAGAGTGAAGTTGTTAACCCATGAGTACATCCTCCCAAAATTTTATCATTTTCCTGTTTCCAACTTGCCATCGGAGCCCTTTGTAGAATTCATCCTTTATCCCCATGAGTTTGCTCCACTAGCAAGAAGCTCCGACTTTCTTTTTGTAGTCCCATAGTTGGTGGTCTTTCAAGTATTTTTTCTTAACAAGTTTAACCCAAATGTTTTCTGGTTCAACAATTAGTTTCCATAACAGTTTCATATGTAGTGATTTATTCATATCTTTTGCTTTCCGTATACCTAGACCTCCCATGTCTTTTGGTTTGCATATTTTGTTCTATATATCCAATGAGAGGTTTATAATTGCTCTCGTGATTCAAGAAGAAACTTTTATTGATTTGATCAAGTTCGTGGTGTATAGTTGACAGGAGCATAAAACTTTGCATGATGTAGTTAGGTTTTGTGGCAAGATTTTCATTGATAAGGATCGTTCTTCCTTGTTCAAACAATGCATCCCCTTTCCATTTCGTAAGTTGTTTCTTGGTCTGGCCTAGGGTTTCTTCAAAAGTTTGGGGTTATTTTTCAATTAATTGTTGGACACATAAGGTATTTATCTAGGGATGATTTCAACCGATCCACATGGGTTCATTTGATTGACTGCAAAGGAAATGATTTCACTGTGATGAAGACGTTTGTGGAAATGGTAGGAAAATAGTTTGATTATCGTGTACTTACAATAAGAACTGATAATGCTCAAGAGATGGGGTTTGAGTCGAGCCTCCTCTAAGTATTTTCATAGAAAGGGGATAGTGCATCATACCTCTTGTGTGGCGACACCTCAACAAAATGGTATTGTGGAGAGGAAGCACAAACACATTTTGGAGGTGTCCGGAGCTTTGCTATTTTAATCTAAATTACCCCTTAAGTATTGGGGAGAAGTTGTTCTTACAGTTGTGCACATTATCAATAAATTGCCCAGTAAAGTGTTGAAAGGTAAGAGTCTTTTTGAGGTCTTGTGCAACAAAAAGCCAAGGTATGGAGAGCTTCAAAGCTTTGGTTGCATGTGTTACTGTTTGACCCTCAACCAAGGTAGGCATAAGTTCATGTCCCGTGCCAATCCTTGTGTATTCCTTGGCTATCCTGTTGGGACCAAAGGATATAAGGTATTGAACCTTGATTCACGAAGAGTGGAGGTATCACATGATGTAATTTTTTTTTTTTTTATGAAACTCACTTCCCATAGAAGGATGTTTTGAGTTTTGAAAATTGTTTCTGTCAAACCCAACATTTGGGTGTGACGATGAGAGTCCAATTGAGATTCAGGTACCTTCTTCTTAGGATTCATGTGTTTCAAAGTCCTCTCTTCTCATGCTCCTCCATCTGTTGAGCTTCGGAGATCAATTCGTGTTGTTCTTCCTCCAAAGCACTTGTAGGATTACATTTGTAAATGTTGAAGGCCATAGCAGCTTGTGTTGTCATATAATAACAACAACCCTGCAATTAGGCACCACACATTTGTCTTCTATAAGGTTGTATATTGAGCCACAAAACTATCACGATGCCTGTAAGTTTGAAGTATGGGACACAACTATGCGAGATGAGTTTTAGGCGATAGCTCAGAATGACACTTGGGAGATAGTTCCTCTGGCAAAGGGTGCTCGTCCTATCAGTTGTCGATCAGTGTATAAGGTCAAGCATAAGGATGATGTTTCTATAGAACCCTATAATGCTCGCCTAGTGGTTCATGGATTCACCCATAGGGAGGGAGTGGATTACATAGAGACTTTCTCGCTTGTGGTGAAGATGACAATAGTAAAGGCTTTGGTTGCATTTGCAGCTAAGAACAGGTGGGCTTTGATGCAGTTGGACGTACGTCAACAATGCGTTCTTGCATGGGGATTTACACGAAACACTGTTCATAAGCATTCGTCTTGGGCTTGTGGTGCCTCCAGGTAATGTGTGTTGACTTAAAAAGTCACTATACGAGCTCAAACAGGCGTCACGAGAATGGTATGCAAAACTCTCTCAAGCTTTGCAATATAAAGGGTATTCTCAATCCTTAAACGATTACTCTCTGTTTACCAAGCAAATTGGGGATATGGTCACATACATTGCTTTGTATGCAGATGACATATTAATGACAGGGAATGATTTGTCTGAAATGGCAAGCATTTGAGCATTTCTGGATGCGAAGTTTAGAATCAAAGACCTTGGCCACTTGAGTTTGTTATTAGGTATGAAGTTTGTTCACAGTGAAGAGGGGATTTATGTGAGCCAGAAAAGGTTCATTTAGGACACCCTTGAGGAATTTGATTGTGCTAATTCGATCCCTGTAAGTAATCCCTTGCTGGTAGATACCAAAATGATTATTAATGGTGGAGAATTGCTCAGTAGCCCCACAGATTACAAGAAGCTTATGGGAAAGCTTAATTTCATGACTCACACTAGGCTTGACATATGCTTTGTAGTACAACTTCTTAGTTAGTTCATCAAGAATCCTCGTGTCAGGCATTTTGATGTTGCATTGCGAACACTTAAGTACCTCAAAAGGACACAACACAGGTCCTTGTTTTTGTCCCGATCAGACTCTTTTGAGTTACAAGCATATTGTGATGCAGATTGAACATCGTGTCCTCTCACTCGACGATTAGTGAGTGGGTTTGTTATACTCCTTGGTGGAAACCTCATCTCATGGAAATCCAAGAAGCAAACCACGACTTCACTTTTATCAGCGGAGGCAGAGTTTCAGTTGATCATGCGTGTGTGTACTGAGCTGGCTTGGTTGATACGGTTATTGTCTAAGTTGGGAGTAATCACAGTGACTTCGATACCAGTGGGTTGTGATAATCAAGCGGCTATACATATCGCCAGGAACCTGTGTTCCACGAGCGAAGGAAACATGTGGAGCTGAATTGACATTATGTACGTGAGAAGGTTCTTGAGGGGCTGATCCCATTATGACATGTGTCTACAAAGGACCAACTCTCAGATGTTCTTACAAAGCTATTGCTAGGACTGTCGTTTCTTCCGATCATAGACAAGCTCGGAGTTGCAGAGCTGCCTCCAGTTTGAAGAGGGGTGTTGGGGAAGACGACATCATTATGCTAAGTGTAACCAAATTCAGTTACATTTGATATTGGGCTAAGACTCGGTTTGTTTCCCTTAAGTGAAGCCCATAGTATTAGGCCCAATATAAATACGTACGTTTGTATGTACCGGAGAAATAATATAGTTCTCAGTTTTTTCCTCCTTTCTTCCTGAGCGTTTCTTTCTCAACAAACCAACACTTTTACAGATTTCCTCAAGAGGACTTGTGCTTCTTCAGTCACTTTCGAGCTCGAGTCACACCTTAAACCTTCCAAATCCACAACAAAATAACAATTTTTTTTTAATTACAAAGTCCGCGAAGGAGTTTCCGGATCCTACACTACGCCAGACTACCATTCGCGCGACGGACCATGTTCGTCGCCTGAATTGGGTTTTTCGTCGCCTTTCAGTTCAGGCGACGAACATCCGTCGCCTGAACTGTGGTCCGTTGAACGCCATCCCTTGAGTATTCCATCAGTGACCATTCGTATGTTCATCGCCTAAGAGTATTCAGGCGACGAATAAACGCTTCGTCGCCTCATCACATTGTCAGAGTTGGAGGGCCATCCCAGTCCGCCCATTAGACTTCCGGCGACAAACATTGCTTCATATGTTCGTCGCGAGAAGGGGATTTTCATAACTTCGTCTCCTCAATCTATTCTCAGAATTTATTAAAATAAAGAAGTAAATTCTGGCGACGAATATAAGCTCGGACTTTGGTGGTCGCCTCAATGGCTCAATCTGTCATCAGAAACGACTATTTTGATTGACTATTTTTAATTAAAATCGACATACATAAAAAATAATAGTAATAATTAAAATCTACATATAACACATTAACACTAATTGAACCTTAATACAGTATAAAATGTGATATATTACACAATAAATCATATTTTTTACAAAGTGTTTTTTCAAATACTGTACTAATAATAAAATTGCATAAAAAAGACTAGCTACAAATACACGGCTCATGAATCAATACCCAGTACAAAGACCCTAACACGCAGCTTTTTATTAGTCTTCAATTCATCTTCAATCCCCTAAAGCCAAATCAAACTGATGAGCCTGGACCTGCAAATTAACAAATACACAACTCATCAATCAATACCCAGTACAACTACAAAGAAAAAATACACAAGCAAAATTGTGAATTAATAATAGCAACTCACCAAATCACAACCCAATACAAGTGAACCAAATCAAATTAACCCCCACTACAACCAAAATAAACTCAACGAAATCCCTAGATCTATTCATCACTCATATACGGAGGGAGATAGAGAAGTGGGGGCGGGTGGTGAGTCGACGATGGTGTCAGATCTGAGAAGGTGATGGTGACTGGTAGACGGGAACGAGGCTCGAACTTCCCTTTTTGTTCTCCTTTTCCATGATAGCACACAGGGACAGAGTAATCCAGATCGAGGGTGAGAGAGAGAGGAAGAATAGAGAGAGATGGAGAACAAGTGTGGAACCTATGGAGAGGACTGTAGAGAAGCGGTAGTGATGGAGGAAGAACATAGGAAGAATGGCGAGAGAGGAAGAACGGAGGAGTGGTAATGAGAGTGGAAGAACAGAGGGAGGCGGTAGTGAGAGATAAATGGAATTGGGTTTTAAAAAACCCTAAACGCGGGTCCAATTTCATTTTCAATCAGCCCGCTTCAATTTGATTTTCAATTTGATTTTTTTTGGTTTCTTGCCCGCCTCTACTCTCCAACTTGCCGCCTCCACTCTATTTTCCCTCCCCTTATTTTATTTTTCATCTTTTTTATTTTTGTTTTAATGTTTCATCGATCAGTTTTTTTTTTTTTTTTTTTTTTTTACAGTAGGCAAAGTTTAGGATACTTCTAAGTATCCATGATCATCAAGCATGATGATGTTTTGGAAGTTACAGCTATAGTTAAGGATAGAGTTACAGCTCAGTTGAGATTTTGCGATAAAGTCTGTTGCACTATTCGCCTCTCTGTAGCAATGTTGGAATTTGATGAGTTCAAAATCTTTGCTTAGAATTTGAATCTCTTCTACTATTTGTGTAATCTCCCATGGAGGGCAGATTTTCTGGTTAATGGCATTGATGATGATTGCACAGTCGCCTTCAATGATCGTTCTCTGTATACCAAGTTCTGCTGCTAGTCTTATACCTGCAAGTATTGCAAAGCATTCGGTTTGAATAACAGAAAATGTGTTACCATTACATTTATGTATTCTAATTATTTGTCCTAGATTGTTTCTTACTATACATCCAATCTGAGATTGTATTCCATTTTTGACAGAGGCATCAACATTTATTTTCACAATATTTTTGGGTGGATATTTCCAGTTTAGTTTTTGACGGGGCCTAGTATGCTTAGGAAAGTTTTTTATTGAATCCTCTTTTTTCCAGCAGAGAATTTTATCAATAGTTTGAGTGAGAGTGTATGCTATATTATTGTTAGAATTTTTTTGAAAGATGATTTTATTCCGAAGTTCCCATATTGAGTGCCATAGATAGCAGAGGTCTGTGAAATCTCTATTTTGGCTCTTAGTATTTAAGATGTTTTCAGAGATATTATCTGTTATGTTAGGGATATTAAAGGTTTTGTGTAATCTAATACTCAAATTTTGGATTAGCGATCTGGTGATTTGACAGTTAAAAAACAAGTGATTTGCGTCCTCTGGTTGATAGTTGCACAGAGAACAGATACTGGTTACCCTATTTATGTATCTGTTTAGGCGCTCAGCGGTAGGTAGGATATCTAATGTGGTTTTCCAAATAAAGTTTTTGATATTCGGAGCGATATTTAGTTTCCATATCCAGTCTCCAGAAGTATTATAGTTGTTTCTTGTGTTAAAGAGAGAGGAGGTAGATTTAACTGAAAAAATTCCATTTTTGTTGTAGATCCAAATTAGTCTATCCGCGATATCAATTCTGGGGATGTAGATGTTGGATATCATTTCAGTAATGTGTGGTGGGAATATGTCGTTTAGTTTCTTAGTATCCCATTTGTTTGAGTTTGTGAATAATTCACAAACTTTTAGGTTAGGGTTGTAGTTGTTTCTAAACATTTCGAGTTTCTGAGCGTTTATCCAGATGTCTGACCAGACATTAATGGTTTTTCCATTACCAACTAGCCAGAGTAAGCCTTTAGAAAAGGTATCTCTAATGTTTAAGAGTCGTCCAAATTGCCATGAGGTTTTGGCTTTGGTTCTTTCCATTAATGGCTCTTTTGATAGGTATTTTTCAGTGATGATCTTTGACCAGATATTGTCAGGGTTTGCTACTATCCTCCAAAGAAATTTCATTTGCATGCCTAGGTTGATTTGTTCAGCTGTTTTAAAGCCTAATCCACCATCCTTTTTTGGAGTGCATAATCGTTCCCAGCTAATTAGTGGGTGATAGTTGTCAGATTGAAGTTTGTTCCAGAAGAAGTTTTTGTTGATCTGGTCAATCTTGTCAAGAATTCCTTTTGGAAGAAGGAAGGATTGCATAAGATAATTGGTTTTAGAATTGAGATTGGCTTGAATGAGAACATATCTTCCTGCTTGAGATAGGGTGTTCGATTTCCATTTCGATAATTGTTTTTTTAGGTTTGTGATGGCATCGTCGAAGACATTGTTGTTTACTCTGCCACTGATGAGTGGTATTCCTAGATATTTTTCTAATGTTTTAGTTACAGGGATGTTTAGCTGTTGAGCAAGACTTTGGGCTTTTTGAACGGAGATGTTTTTAGAGACTTGTAAGGAGCTTTTATCGTAGTTTATGGAAAGGCCTGATATGTTGCAGAAGTTGTTTAGAAGGTTTTTTATTGTGTGGAGACTTAGTTCATTGGCTTTTCCAAAAATGAGTGTGTCATCTGCAAAGGAGAGAAAAGGGATAGGATTACTGTTATTTGTCAGTTTGATTCCAATTAGCGGGTCAAGTTCTAATGATTCTTGTTGTATCATTCTGGCTAGGAGTTCCATAACTATGACAAAAATATATGGTGCAAGGGGGTCTCCCTGTCGTATACCTTGAGAAGTTTGGAATGTTTTGCCAGGTAAGTTATTGACTAGAACAGAAAAGTTGGTTTTAGTTAGACATGTCATGGTCCAGTTTATCCATTTTTGATGAAATCCGAATTTAGTCAGAACGATGCGTATGTAGTCCCAATTTATTTTATCATAAGCTTTTTCCATGTCTAGTTTAATTGCCATCCATCCGTATTTCCCTTTTTTGTTATGAAAGGAGTGGAAGACTTCGTGGGCTATTAGGATGTTATCCTGAATATTTCTGCCCTGCACAAAGGCTCCTTGAAAAGGGTTGATAATACGAGGTAAAATTGGTTTTAAACGGTTAGCTAGGAGTTTTGATATAATTTTATAGATGGTGTTGCAGAGGCTAATGGGACGATAATGGTTAATATTGGTGGGGTTATCAATTTTTGGAATGAGTGCAATGAATGTTGTGTTTACTTCGTTGAGAAGAATCCCAGAATGAAAAAAAGATTTAATAGCTTTACAGAGCAGGCTTCCTACAATGTTCCAGTATTTTTTATAGAATTCGGGGGGAAATCCATCAGGGCCAGGAGATTTGTCTTCTTTCATTGAGAATAGAGTGTCCTTAATTTCTTTATCTGTGAATGGTTGAGTTAGGGTTAAGTTTTCTGAGTCAGTTATTGTGTGTTTTATTAAGTCTGGGAAATATTGATTGTTTGCTTGTTTATTTGAAATGAATCTTTCAGCCAATTCATTCGTTATTTCATCTCTGATTTGTTTTTCATCTTTAATGACTAAGCCGTTTTTATTTGTAAAATTACGAGTGATGTTTTTAGAATTCCTTATTTTAGAGATTGATTGGTAGTATTTGGTATTTCTGTCTCCAAATTTAAGGAAATTAGATTTAGCTCTTTGTTTCCAGAAGGTGTTATTAAAGTTCATGAGTGCTTCACGTTTATTTAGAAGTCTTTGTCTTTTGTTTGTTATAATATCATCATAGTTACCAGTAATTTGTTGGGTTTGTAACAATAAGAGTTGATCTTCAATGTCTTTTAATTGTCTTAAATTATTATTTGGATGTGATTTACACCAAATTTTTGTATTTTTCTTGAGCAGTTTTTGTTTTTGTAGTAGTGTAAACATGAATGATCCACTAAGTTTATTTTCCCAGGTTGATTTGACTAGTTTGTTATAATTTTCATTGTTTGTCCAAGCCATTTCAAATTTAAAGGGTGATCCTGCTCTGATTGATTTCGTTCCTATTGAGATAGATATTAGGGAATGATCTGAGCTTGTAAAAAGATGGTTATGTACAGTTAGGTTAGGGAATTGTTTAGAGATGTCTGTATGGATCATGACTCTATCTAGACGTTCATAAATATTGTCAATAGGGGTTTGTCTTTTTCTCCAGGTAACTGCGCTGCCAGTATAGGGGATAGTATGAATATCCAATTCTTCATTAATTTGTTGAATACGGGTGAATCTATTATTTTGTGGATTTGTTCCACCTATTTTGTCATTTATTGATTCTATTTCATTGAAGTCTCCCATTAGTAGGGATGGATAGATAAATTGTCGTGTTGCTGTGATTATTTTGTCCCAAAAGCTATTTTTGTCAGTTTGATTTGATGGTGCATAAATAAAGTTGAGAATAAATCTAAAGTTGTTGATATTAGCCAGGTACATTATGTAGTTATCTGATCTAGTTATTTCTTCTAAATTGTCTGTAAATTCAGAGGTTTTGAAAAGGATCCACATTCCTCCTTTTGATCCATCTGATGCAATATGGTGGGCCTTATTAAATCCAGATTTTTTATATAGATTTTCCATTGGTGCGTTAGTTGTTTTGGTTTCAGATAGGGCAAGGATGTCTAAGTTATTTTTCTTTTGGATATAGGCTAAGTCTTGCCAAATATTAGGCTTTCTGATGCCTCTTATGTTCCAGTATCCTATGTTTGTCATTTAAAAAAATTTATAGCATGTATCCGCTTTTTGAGCAATTGTAAAATTTTTTGGTATTCCTTTTTGGTAAAGGAGTGGTCACTGATTTGTGCAATTTGTTTTGGTGCTTTTAACCAATGTAATTTTATATAGTAGATGTTGTATGTTTTATGATAATTATTTGATAGATCATGTTTGTTGAAACAAATATATAATTTTGATTTACCATATTTTTTTCTCGAAATAATTTTCTTTTTGTGGTGTCTTTTGTTTAATAGGTAAGTGTAATTGTTATAAGTAAAATTTATCAAAATTTCTTTATTGTTCATCTTGATGATTTTTATGAGGGTATTATGATAGTTATGGACGGTAAGTATGTAATTTTGATGGTGTTTGTACCAAATTGGATTATAGTTTTGTAGGTTATACCACTTTTTGTTGAGTAAGAGGGGTGTTAATCCACTTTTTGTGTCGTTAGATTTTGGATAAAAGTAGTTGGTCCAAAGTAATTGATAGATCAAATTGTTAATTTTTTCAATATGTTTGAGATACTTGTATTTGGTACTATTAATAGTAGCAAGTTTAATCTCGTAAATTACTTTGTTGATGAAACATAATATGTATAATCTCATGGAGTGAATGTTATTAGTAGATTCATGATTACTGTTATTTGAATTATTTATAATAATTCCAACTTTGTATTTAATAATTAAAATGTAACCAATATTGTTAAGAAGGTAATTATAGGTGTCAAAAGTTTTCGAGTCTTGTAGATTTTTCCAAAGCTGTTTCCAGTGATGCAACTTAGTATGTGTCGATGTAACCAAAAGGGGTGTTAACCCAAAGAACTTGCTGCTGTTAAGCTCTTTAGAATCAATTGTAATCCAATATAATTGAGTAGTTATGGTATAGAGAGGACCATCCGAATGTAAAGGGATGTTCATAATCCAACCAAAAGGGTAGAAATAATAACCTGTGAAAACAAACGTAGAGCACACAAAGCCCCTAAGCCACACAAAGAAAGAGACATCCTTATGAATAACAAAGTCATGGATGCTCTGAGGATCAACTATACAAGCAAGAAAAGAACAAACAACTCTAACAGGACAAAAGTACAACGATTTAAAGAGCAAGAAAAAACTAAATCTAAATAAGTACCAGAAATCGAAGGCAAAAAGAAAAGAAACCTGAGATCTATAAGCGATGCCTGGGTCAAAAACAAAGTTATGTTGTTGAACCTGAATTAGAACGACCCACTTGGTAGCTTGAAAGCAGAGGATCCCATAGAACAAGATCCAACTCGCAGACACATCGAAACCGAGGGCAAAGACAGGAGGAATCGAAAGCGGAAAAGAGGCAAAAAAAACGAAGACAGATAAAGGGGGATCTAACCTCTGAAAACGAGAACGATTAGGACCAAGAGGGAGGGTTTGAGGCTGATTAAGGGGCATAAGGTCGGCAAAGAGAGGTTGAGGAGGGAGGAAGAGGAAGACAGCCAGCAAAGGGGAAGGGAAGCCAGAGGGACTCAACCCGCCGACGCTGAAGAGGCTGAGGCCGCCGGAGAGACTCCCACCGAGGAAGAAGAATCTGAGGCTGACGGAGACGGGTCCGGCGCAGGAAGAGGAGCATAAGGCGTCAAACAGAGCGCTGGCCGGTTGGAGGGGAAGGGCCGACAAGGGTGCCATGGTAGTGGCCGTAGAGGGAGGGTGAAAGGAGGGAAGGGTGAGGCACCAGGGCGACGCCGGGACGAGGATCTGGGAGGCGGTGCTGGAGGCGGCGGGGTTAGGGGGCTAGGGTTAGAAGGTAATGGGTTTAAGTTTGGGAGCTTTTTGGGGCTGGAGTTTTCTGTCATCGTGATCATAAAGTTCTGATCAGTTTGTTTTTTGTAAAATGAATGTTTCATCAGTGTATTTAATTATCAATTATTGTTTTCTGATTTTTTTTCCTATTCTTGTAGAATAACATAAAAAAATCATTTTTATGCAAACTTAAATGATATACGTATTAATTTAAAAATGTTAATCTAATTAGATACATTTTTATCTTAACCCAAATTGTAAAAAAAGTATAGTTTGGATATATATAGATTAAAAATAAAAATATTTTGAAGGAAAAAAAAACTTTTTGGTAGTCCAAATTATGGAAAGAAATATTATAAATGAAATATATGTATGAAAGAGTTTAAAATTGTTTACAAAAATAAACACTATTATACTATCACCAAACCTACATGTCAATTTGTAAGTTTTTTTAATTTTACCTTTAAATAAGTAATTATTTAATTGATTTAATATATAATTTAATTAATACTTACATCTATATTGATTGTATACATCCTATAAGTCATTATTTTAAAATTTAACATCGATCTTAGGGTCTTCAATTCTTGTTTTATGAATTTATAAAAAAATGATCGATTGGAAATTCATATATAATATCTATCACAATATCTATATATGACAACCAAAATCTCAATCTCAAATGGATATTAGAAATTTATATATAACAACTATAACAAAATCTATATTTATCAACCAAAATCTCAATATTGATCTCAATCTTGATCTTAATCTCAATATCAATCACAATGTCAATCTAAATCTCGATATTGATCTCAATCTCAAATGGATATTAGAAATTTATATGTAACATCTATTACAAAACCTATACTCCCTCCGTTAGGCAAAACTTGTCATTTTAGGGTGTTATTTTTGTTCAAAAAAACTTGTCATTATAGGTATTTTGTCATTCACTTTACAAAAATGCCCTCGATAAGATTGATGGTTTGTTAGTTGTAGTTTTCGATAAAGTAAAAAAGGAGGGTAATAATTGAGGGTAAATTAGTACATTTGTTAACTGCCTTAAAACTTGTGAAATAAGCTAAAATGACAAGTTTTGCCGAACGGAGGGAGTATTTATCAACCAAAATCTCAATATTGATCTCAATCTTGATCTCAATCTCAATCTCGATGGTGATATAAATTTCAATCTCAAATGAAAATTGGAAATTTATATATAACATCTATTATAAAATCTATACTCCTTCTGTTTCTTCTTAAGTGACTTTTTCAAGTCAAGCACGTAGCTTTAGAACGGTAATTAGAAATTCATATATATAACATCTATCACAAAATCTATATTTATCAACCAAAATATCAATCTCAAACTTGATCTCGATCTCAATATCAATCTCGATATTGATCTCAATCTCAATCACAAAATCTATATTAACAACCAAAATCTCGACATCAATCTCGATATTGATTTCGATCTCAATCTCAATCACAATGCATATCTCGATCTCAATCTCGTTCTCAAACGGAAATTGGATATTCATATAATCACAAAATCTATATTTAACAACTAAAATTTCAATATCAATCTCAAACGAAAATTAGAAATTCATATATAACATTTATCAAAAAATCTATATATAACAACCAATCAAATCCTCATTTTCATCATCACTCTCAATCTCTAATATCATATATAATCAACACAAAAAACCCACATATATTCTCAATCAAAACCTCATTCTCAACATCAATTCCATTCACCAACATATTATACAAAAACCACACACGAAAAAACAAATTTATACACACCTTAGTTAGAAAGAGCGGAATAAAGTTGATATCCACTTGTGTAAATTCCACAATATTTTTTGGAAAAATGAAGATAAAGGTGTGATAGAGAAGGGGAAAATGTAGAAGAGAAGGGGCAAATGTTGAAGGAAGGGAAAAGTGAAGATGAAGATGGTCGACAACAATTACAACGGATTAAATTCATCTTTTCAAAAAAGAGCACGTTCAGACGATGAACAAAGGTCCATCTCGGTCGCCTGAATCAACGGTCATAAATGGGGTCCAACTACCAACACATTTGGGCGACGAACAACGAGGTATATTGGTCGCCTGACTCAACAATATTAAATGGGGCCAACTACCATTACCTTCAAGCGACGAACAAAGTAGGAGTATCGGTCGCTTGAATCAATAGTATTAAATGGGACCGAACTACCAATACATTCAGGCGAAGAACAAAGCGACATGCTCGTCGCCTGACGCAATAGTATTAAATGGGCCAACTACCTTCACCTTCAAGCGGCGAACAAAGGTCTATGTTCGTCGCCAGAAAGGTGCCTCTGACAAATGTGGTTGGGTTCTACGTTAGGGCGACCGAGTTGCTTCCAATGTTCGTCGCCTAACCATAAGTCAGGCGACGAACTTTGAAAATTGTTGGTTGCCCTAGTGTCATCTTGGATCGGTTCCAACCCTCCGATGTTCAGGCGACCGACGCGAGTTTGTTCGTCGTCTGAAGCCTAATGAGGCGACGAACTTTTAATTGTCCGTCGAGCGAAGTGTAATCTGGCGTAGTGCTAATTTGAAAGCGTCCACATGTATTTGTAATTACTATAATCTTTATTATAAATTGAAAACAATATAATGAGAATATAATTAATAATATATCCTTATATTTGTTGGATATTTATTTATTTACTGATAATATATACACGATCAAAATATCGTCAAGTATATGGCCACATTACCGACTTTTAAAATTCATAGATATTGGTATCAATAAGCTTTTTTTATGCTAAAATGCATGGTTACTCTGAAAGCCAATATCATAACCACATGCATTTTTGTATTTTTTTGGGTCTTGATGGAGGGAGAGTTTGATCGCTATCAACATGGGCGCGTTCTAAAGTCTTTGTTCAACCTCGCTCGATCTCTTCATGGAGTATTTTTTGGTTCTTTGTTGAAGAAGACTTCTTCATTCCTAACCTTGATCCCTAGTTAAATTATATATTAATATTAATGGCTCAACCTTTTTGGGTCCACTAGATCCAATTCCCTCATTGCAGATTCCCTATAACATTAGATGTAACACTTAATTATTTCGGCTCTAAATTCACGTTAAAAAAATTTATAAAAATTATATTTAGATTTTATAGCTTTTTATTAACATATTTATAAAATTTTATTATGAAAAAATGTTATTAAAAAATATGAATAATTAAAAGATTGATTATTTTGAAAAATATATTTTTTTATCTTACTAAAATAAATATTTTAATAATAAATATTTATAAACCGGTTAATATAAGTGTATAGAGTATAAATATTGATTTCTCAGCCAGCTTGGCAGCTTGTTACCTTTGGTTTTCAATTCACAAACATTAACTTTGATTAATGAGAAAATGACCATAGAAAAAAAAATAGTTTTCAATATGGTCCAAGCATGTGTTTGATTTCAATTACACTGATAAGCATAAAAACATTTTGAAAAATAAAATATTTTATAAATTGCACTACTTAAATATCTCAATTACTACGTAGTACTATATAAATTTTACAATTAATTAAAACGTAAATATAATCACGTGTAATCTAAACACACCTTTATTTATAGTCAAGTAAGTCAACTAAGTCGAGGTCAATTATATTTCGTTAATCACTTTTACTTTTCCATATCCATCTTCCAAGTCCAGTCCACCCCTTAGTTTCCTCGTGATTTAAACAATCAAATCAACCCTTGTTTAAAACTTCAAATTTGTCGATCGAATGAAATCCCAAATTCAAATTAATTGGGGATTTTAATTGTGTGTGTAATATGTCTCCTCCATTTGGTTTCTTACTAATTTGTTTTCTGATCACTTCGTTGTACGGCTCCGCCTCCGCCCTAACTTACATCGACAACTACTGCCCAAACACCACCTTCTTCGCCGCCACCGACTCCGCCTTCCGGTCCAGCGTCGACGCCCTCCTCTCCTCCCTCTCCTCCTCCGCCAACCTCTCCTCCACCCCGGGCTTCCACAACTCCACCGCCGGCACCGGCACTCCCACATCCCCAGCCTTCTACGGCCTCTACCTCTGCCGCGGCGATGAAGACGCTGCCACCTGCCGGACCTGCGTCGCAGCCGCCTCCTCCGACCTTTCCCAAAACTGCCCGCGCGCCAAGGAGGCGTTGGTCTGGTACGACGAGTGCATGATCAGGTACTCCAACGCCTCCATCTTCGGCCAGCTCAACGCCGCCACCTACCTACGGATGTACAACCCCCAGAACTTCACCGGTAACGTCACACTCTTCAACGAGCGGCTGTTCGCGGCCTTTGCGAAGGCGGCGACGGCGGCGGCCAGTGGGAGCTCGGCGTTGAAGTTCGCAACGGATCAGAGCAAGCTGAATGATTTCCAGAGTCTGTACGTGCTGGCGCAGTGCACGCCGGACCTGTCGCCGAGCGACTGCTACCAGTGCTTGCAAGAATGTGTTAGTTACCTGCCCAGCCAGAACAGGCAGGGCGGGAGGGTGCTCTTCTTTAGCTGCAACCTCCGCTATGAGATTTACCTGTTCTATCGGCAAGTTGCCGCGGCTCCATCTCCGGCTCCGGCTCTGAATGGATCGATCGCACCCTCTCTGCATCTAACCGCTAGGGGAGGTAAAAGCATTCCCAAGAGCTTCCCTAAAACAATCTCCAAAATAGAGAATGAGAAATCAAATATTTTGAATATTTTTTTTGCCTCATTCCAACAGTTTCCCCATTATAGAATTCACCCCAAAATATATAGAGTTTGCTCCAAATTTAGGGAATGACCTCTATATTTTCCATCCATTCTCTATTTTGGAGAATACAATGGGGAAGCTCTTGGAGCAAAAACCATCCCAACATTCTCCAAAAAATGAAGATGGGGAATCTCTTGGGGATGCTCTAAGGTCAATCTTTTGCTCAATCTATTAATCCTAGGGATGGCAATGTACGACGACTCTCCGATCCCCGTGGAGAATCTCTGTGGGGATGGGGATGTGGAAATTAAATGGGGACGGGGAAGAGGCCAATTTGATTTCCCGCGCGGGGATGGGAATGGGGATGGGGACGCGGATAGTAGTCCCCATCCCGATCTCTGCCCCGCTCTGCCCCGTTGGGAACCCCGCGGGGATTCCTGATGGAGAGTATAAAATTTCCATTTTTATTTAGATCTTACATAAGTTTAAATAAATTTTCTTTTATTTTTAAACTTTTACCTTATAATTTACATTTATGAGATATTATATGTAATATTTATATCATATTTTTATATAACTTTAATAATATCTTATAGCTTTCTATTAAATGGGGGGAAACTATGAGTTTTAAATGAGGAACCCAACGGGAAAACATGCGGGGACTATATGCAAACGGGGAAAATTAAGCGGGGACGGGGACCCAACGAGGATGGGGACAGGGGACATTTTTTATCCCCGAACGGGGACGGGGACGAGGGGACTGTTTTCAAACCGGGACGAGGAGGGGGAGGGTACCCTTGCCCCGTTGCCATCCCTAAAACTGTTGATTGAGGGGGCAGAAAATTACGATAAAAAATTGCCTGTAAAATTAAACCCTAATTTTTTTTTTGTTCCAAAAACCATCAATATTATGGATGTGTAACTAGAATAAAAATATAAATTGTGCATGCTTTATATCATGGTTTTCAAATATTTCAATATAACCTCCTAATTTGAAGTTCTCGGGTATAATTATATTATTAAGGTATGAAGTTTAGCAAATGATAATTACGATAAAAGTATATCAGTTTGGTAAATGATGTGAGAGTAATTTATATATATTCAGTTCTGAAAGTTAAAACGCTCATAACTTTTTATAATATATCAAATCGAAGCTATTGACGAGAGGAATACGTATGTTAAATTTTATTTTCAATTGGGGGGGTGACTGCCACCACCGGCCCTAAAGAGGATCCGCATCTGGTTATAGTTGTTGTTACAAATAGCGACTTAGTCTTATTTTGACTATTTTCCAAAATAGTTTTTATGTTTGACTATTGTTCAATTTTTTTTAATTTTTTTTACCAATTCAAAAAAAAAAAAATTCAAGATTATATTCGCTTGTCCCTCGTGGAAAAAATGATCATGGATCGAGATGACTAATTCATTGGAGGAGCATTTAGACTACTAATGTTTAGACTTCTTTGTTTTTGTTGCGTCTGTTTATTCTTCTTCTTCTTGTTTGTTTCGCTTGAATGTAGGGAAGAAATCCTCATCCAAATTGGTTATCAGTGTTATTTCTGGAGCAGCTACGGCCGGGTTTGTGCTGCTTGTTGTCGGCATCTGTTTGGTCATGAAGAAGAAGAAGAAATATGTTGAAGATCCTGTAAATCATCTTAGAGGTAAGTAGTAAATAGTGAACCCAGAAGTTGAATTTCATATATATGTTCTTATGGGTGGTTAATTTGTTAGTTTTCTGACATATTTACTCAAGCTTTCCTATTTTGTGATACTAGAAACCGATGAGTTCACAACTACCGAGTCCTTGCAATTTGGTTTTGACACTCTTCAAGCTTCAACCAATAACTTCTCTGACAGAAATAAGATCGGAGAAGGTGGATTTGGTAGTGTTTATAAGGTGAGAAACTTGGTTTTTTGAGTAGATTAACATGTATCCATTATTACTGAAGGTAGATTTGTACTGATCATTCCTTATTTACAGGGCACATTACCTAATGGACAACAAGTAGCTATCAAGAGGTTGTCGATGAGTTCTGGACAAGGAGCTCCGGAATTCAAAAATGAGGTCGTTTTAGTAGCCAAACTTCAACATAGAAATCTGGTACGACTGTTGGGATTTTGCCTAACAGGGCAAGAGAAGTTACTTGTGTACGAATACGTTCCCAACAAGAGCCTTGATGCCTTCCTATTCGGTATATATACTACTAATTACATAAAAGAAAATTGGTCATTCTTTACATATTCAAATCTTTACACTTATCACAATTAATCCGAGTTGTATAAATTTACAGATTCTGAAAAGCAAGGACAATTAGATTGGTCAAAGCGTTTAAAGATAATATCAGGGATTGCCAAAGGGATGCTTTACCTCCATGAGGATTCTCGATTAAGAATCATCCACCGCGACCTTAAAGCAAGCAATGTACTTTTGGATAATGATATGAACCCAAAGATAGCGGACTTTGGTATGGCAAGGATCTTTGGTGCAGATGAAACCCAAGGCAACACAAGCAGAGTTGTTGGTACTTAGTAAGTATTCTTAAGAGATTCTTTAGTGTTTCAAGTACTCATTTAAATTTTGATAAATATTTTCATTTTTGCCTTCTTGTAGCGGTTACATGCCACCAGAGTATGCATTTCATGGACAATTCTCAGTGAAGTCAGATGTGTATAGCTTCGGGGTATTAGTCTTAGAAATTATAAGTGGTAAGAGGAATAACAACTTCTATGAATCAGACTATGCTGATGATCTCTTGAGCCATGTGAGTATTTCATTCTAAAAAATATTTGACTTATAGAACCAAACTTCTTTTTATACCATCGTATATAGACATGTTGATAGATAAAAATTGCTCATGTATGGTTGGTATGGCTAATCTTCGACAGCTTTGGAAGTTATGGAGTGAAGGTAGGCCAATGGAGTTTGTGGATACAATGCTAAGAGATTCGTTCTCGAATAGTGAGGTGATGAGATGTATTCACATAGGCTTGTTATGCGTCCAACACGATGTTAATCAAAGGCCTACAATGACTTCAATAACACTCATGCTGAACAGCCACTCCATGACATTGTCAATGCCACAGGAGCCTGCAACCTTCGGTCACACGATGAGGTATTCCAACATTTCACCTGATAAATCAAAGAGCAAATCACCTACATTGTCGGTGAACGGTGTTTCCATCACCGAACTTGATCCGAGATAAAGGAAAGGCAAAGGCAAAGGCAAAATATGATCACATGATGCTCTTTTTAGAGGGGATCAATGATATCCGAATAGAATATTGAACACATATATGTTGTTGCCTTGATATTAAATTTACGCCTTTTTTACAAGAATAAGTAGCCTTGTAGACAATACGGAGTACATGATTAGTGTTTGTGAATTTTAGGTCGCAACAATGATCAATAATAAAGAGACCAAACAAAGAGTCTCATATTGAAAATAAGAATAAAACAAACCTTATTATATCAAATCGTGAGTTAGTCCTCCTCTCACCTATTAATTGGTTTATTTCTAGATTACTAGTGTCATTAGTGTGTATTTATAGAAATCAGACGAGGAAAAACTACGTGAGACAAACAAGCACAAAACGTGATTTGAATCAGACGAAAATGGAATACTTAATTTGAATCGGAGTTGTTCTTGTGGACTTCGCCGCCGACGCTCGGCTTTTAGTTCTACTCCTCTAATACTTAATTTTAGTGATTCGATTGTCTGTCCAGAATCCAGATTTCAGGAAGTATAAGCCGGGGGTAATTTTTTTTTTTTTTTAATTCTGCAAATGAATCTTAATTCATAATCCAATTCGGGTGCGCAATTGGAAGTTGTTATGGTTTGGAAAGCAATTCTATTTTGATAGAATCAAGAGTTTAATTTGGTTTCTGAGTTATTTATCTTAGGTTTGAGGTGGAGCGAAACGACTTTAATTATTTATCTTAGGTTTGTAGGCTTGATGGAGCGAAACGACTTAAATTAATCCGTTTACTCGACGCCAACAACATCGGTGCGTTCTAAAAGACGATGTCTTCATGGAGTTTTATTATTTATTTTCGGACATCACGGAGGAAAATACTCCGTAATATAGAAAAGTCCCCCACATCCAATTCCCTTTCTAGCTAGTTTTTTTTTTGTTTAATCTTAATTTTGATCGGGCTTAATTATTGATTATTACCGGGAAGTTATTAATAATTCAGAATACAATAATCAAAATTATTAGAAGGGGTGATTTTTTTAAATAAAATTTATTTTAGAGATGTTTTATAATTAATGTGAATTTAAAGGGCAATCTAAGATTATTTTTTGTAATTAATTTGAATGTGCATGTAACTTGAGGTTATTTTGTGCAAGTAAATAATTGAGCCTATTTTCTGTATTTTTTTTATGGAGTGTATTTAATAAAATTTAAAATATATTAAAAATAAAATATTTTATAAATTAGGCTAGTTAAACATCTCAATTTTCAACCCATTTAAATTTATAATTACAATATAATTAAATATATTCAAGTGAACTCCAAACACACCTTTATTTCTAGTCAACTCACTCTAAGTCAATTATATTACATTAATGACTTTCAATTTTCAACCCATCTTCCACGGCCACCCTTTTAATTTACTCCACTCATTCTTTAAAACAAATTGATCGAAATTGGAGATTTTAATTATATTGTGTAATTAATTACAATTCTTTTCCTATCAAAAATATGTCTCCTCCATTTGGCTTCTTCCTTTGTTTTCTGATCACTTCGTTGTACGGCTCCGCCTCCGCCCTAACTCACATCAACACCTACTGCCCAAACACCACCTTCTTCGCCGCCACCGACTCCGCCTTCCGGTCCAGCCTTGACACCCTCCTCTCCTCCCTCTCCTCCTCCGCCAACCTCTCCTCCACCCCGGGCTTCCACAACTCCACCGCCGGCACCGGCACTCCCAAATCCCCAGCCTTCTATGGCCTATACCTCTGCCGCGGCGACGACGACGCTGCCACCTGCCGGACCTGCGTCGCAGCCGCCTCCTCCGACCTTTCCCAAAACTGCCCGCGCGCCAAGGAGGCGGTGGTCTGGTACGACGAGTGCATGATCAGGTACTCCAACGCCTCCATCTTCGGCCAGGTCAACGCCGCCATATACCTACGCATGTACAACTCCCAGAACATCACCGGAAACTTCACGCTGTTCAACGATCTGCTGTCCGCGGCCTTTGGTAAGGCGGCGATGGCGGCAGCCAGTGGGAGCTCGGCGTTGAAGTTCGCGACGGATCAAGAAAAGCTGAATGATTTCCAGAGTCTGTATGTGCTGGCGCAGTGCACGCCGGACCTGTCGCCGAGCGACTGCTACCAGTGCTTGCAAGTTTGTGTTAATTACCTGCCGAGCCAGAACAGGCAGGGCGGGAGGGTTCTCTTCTATAGCTGCAGCCTCCGGTATGAGATTTACCTGTTCTATCGGCAAGTTGCCGTGGCTCCATCTCCGGCTCCGGCTCCGGCTCTGAATGGTTCGATCGCATCTTCTCCGATTATAACCTCCAGTGGAGGTGGTGGTAGTAGTGGTGGAGGTAAGGTCAATCTTGTGCACAGTCAATTCAACTTTATTTTGTTTTTATATTATAATGTTACACCGTGTCACATTTGTATTGTATTGATCGGTGATGAGGGTCGTTGAAGAAGTTGTTAGAGTAAGATAGGGATAGAGAAGAGAGAGAGAGAGAGAGAGAGAGAGAGAGAGAGAGAGAGGTAGGGGAAAGGGAGTTTGAGTATTGATTTCTGAATACCCCGTACATTCATTCTCTAAATGTTTATATTCTTCTCCTTGTTATGGGCCTGGTCCTACACAATTCATATTAGGCCCAATTTGTATGGTTAAGCCCATGACAATACCTCCCCTCCTAAGACACCGTTCACCATGCCTAGCTGATATACCTGTCAAAACATAACCCGATCGGATCACTGAGTCGGCACCATGTATACCCCCACACATGCACTAGATTGACCTCATATATACAGATTCGATTGTGTTCGTTAAGGTCACTCATAAGTAAATAACGTATATATTTTATGATTATAGTATATTTAGAATACGTATTTGTATAAATATGATTGTTTTTGCTTAAAATGTTAATATAATAATATTATTATAATTATATTTATAAATTTAATCATAATATTATTATTTAGTTTAATTTAAAATATTTATATTACAATTTAATTTTGATAATATTTCAATATTTTTAAATAGACTTTAAGAAGTTCAATTTTTTTGACCTGTTGAGTCGTCCCAAACTCAAGACAAACTCGGTTTGATTCGACCCAGAATGACTGATAACCTGAATGATCCAAAACCTGATTTAAGATACTTACCTTATACACATACATATCTTACATATCAAGCCTACACCCACCTTACCCATTCATAATAACCTCTTATGTTTCAACCAATCAAATTATACCTTTATACTCTTATATATGCTAACTTATATTAATATTTTATTTAATGTTATAATATTAATTTATTACATTATTGTGATTTTATTCAAAAAAATCATGTCACTATACTAGTTGTAGTTGTATTTAAATAATAGGTAAAAATGTACTCCCTCCGTTAATTAAAACTTGACGTTTTACTATTCACGCACGCTTTTTGAGGTCTTAAAAACTATGTAAAATATTAACTTTTTTAACATATTTTTTAAATAATTTCATACTTGTTACTATTAATTATGAATTTATAAAAACAAATTTAAAAAAATGTTAATATTTCATATAGTTTTTATCATACTAAAAAAGCGTGTATGAATAGTAAACGACAAGTTTTAATTAACAGAGGGAGTATATTTTACCTTTTAACCAAAATAATTGTATAGTAGCTAGATTTAGGTTTCATTGTTTCAGCTACTAAAAAGCTTAAAACTATATTGGCTTGGTCCTCATAGAAAAAAATTACCCTGAATTGAGATCACTTATTCATTGGAGGAGCATGTGGATTGTGGACTGCTGATTCTATGTTTGTGTCGTTCTCTTTCAACTTTGAACATCTTTCGCCTGAATGCAGGGAAGAAATCCTCATCCAAATTGATTATCGGTGTTATTTCTGGAGCAGCTGCGGCGGGGCTGTTGCTACTTGTTGTCGTCACCTGTTTAGTTACGACGAAGAAGAAAAAGAAATATGTCGAAGTCCCAGTAACTCATCTTAATGGTAATTAAATAGTAATTAGTGAACCTACAAGTCGAATTTTATTTGTTTCTATGGGTGGTTAACTTGTTAGTTTTGTGACATGTTTATTCAACCTCTTTGTGGTCTTAGAAACCGATGAGTTCACAACTGCCGAGTCCTTGCAATTTGGCTTTGACACGCTTCAAGCTTCAACCAATAACTTCTCTGATCGAAATAAGATCGGAGAAGGTGGATTTGGTAGTGTTTATAAGGTGAGAAACTCGGTTTCCGAGTAGATTAGCGTATTGCATCCATCACTCAAGGTAGATTTGGTGCTGATGATTCCTTTTTTACAGGGCACCTTGCCTAATGGAGTACAAGAAATAGCGGTCAAGAGGCTATCGATTAGTTCTGGACAAGGAGCTGTGGAATTCAAGAATGAGGTCGTTTTAGTAGCCAAACTTCAACATAGAAATCTGGTACGACTGTTGGGATTTTGTCTAACGGGGCAAGAGAAGTTACTTGTGTACGAATACGTTCCCAACAAGAGCCTCGATGCCTTCCTATTCGGTATATATACTACTAACATAGAAGAAAATTGGTCATTCTTTACATATTCAAATCTTTAATTACACTTGTCATTGAATTTATAGACCCTGAAAAGCGAGGACAATTAGATTGGTCAAAGCGTTTCAAGATCATATCAGGGATTGCCAAAGGGATGCTTTACCTCCATGAGGATTCTCGATTAAGAATCATCCACCGCGACCTAAAAGCAAGCAATGTACTGCTGGATAATGATATGAACCCAAAGATAGCAGATTTCGGTATGGCAAGGATCTTTGGTGGGGATGAAACCCAAGGAAACACAAGCAGAGTTGTTGGTACTTAGTAAGTATTCTTAAGAGATTCTTTAGTGTTTTGAGTACTAATTTGAATTTTTGATATATATATATTTTCATTTTTTGCCTTCTTGTAGTGGTTACATGTCACCCGAGTATGCATTTCATGGACAATTCTCAGTGAAGTCGGATGTGTATAGCTTCGGGGTATTAGTCTTGGAAATCATAAGCGGTAAGAGGAATAGCAGCTTCTACGAATCAGGCTATGCCGATGATCTCTTGAGCTACGTGAGTATTTCATTCTCAAAAATATTTGACTTTATAGAACCAATCTTCTTTTTATACCATCATAGGCGCGATGATTGCTCATGGTTGGTATGGCTAATCTTCGATAGGCTTGGAAGTTATGGAGCGAAGGCATGCCATTGGAGTTTGTGGATACAATGCTAACAGATTCGTTCTCGAATAGTGAGGTGATGAGATGCATTCACATAGGCTTGCTATGCGTCCAAAATGATGCGAATCAAAGGCCTACAATGACTTCAATAACACTCATGCTGAACAGCCACTCCATGACATTGTCAGCACCACAAGAGCCTGCATCCTTCGGTCGTGCAAAGATGCATTCCAACATTTCAACTGATAAATCAACGGGCAAATCAGCCACATTGTCGGTGAACGAAGTTTCCATCACCGAACTTGATCCGAGATAAAGGAAAAGCAAAGGCTAAATATGATCATATGAGGTTTTTCTTAGACGGGGATCGATGATATCTGAATAGAACATTGAACACATATATGTTGTTGCCTTGACATTAAATTCAAAGCTGTTTGACAAGAATAAGCTATACTAGTCTTGCAAAAATGTATCATTTGTACTACTCTAAACCTAAGTTATAGTGGTGTATGGAGTATTTACGAATCGATGATCATACATTTGGTGCAATATCAGAGCGAGTTGGGAAATTAGGGCTTTTTAGGAATAACCTTTTTGGTTATTTATCTTAGGTTTGAGGTGGAGTTCTTACAGATTGAAGATTTGTTGTCATTGATCTCTAGTTTTTGGATTTTTGCACTTGACATTGTTTCATCTTTGAATTTGGGAATTGCAGTTTGTAGGGGAAGATGGATCATTGGCTGTCGATTACTTCAATTTCTCGTCGAGCATAGCTCACAGTTTGAGATCAGCATCTCTTATGATAAGCCATGCTGGTAAGCTATAAGGAATTATTGACTGTGTGTATGAATTGTGATGCAAATTACCAATGTAGAGTCCGCCAATTTCGAAACTTAATCACTCAGTTGGGCTGGTTTTACTTGAATGTTCTCACTAAGTCATGAAAACAAGCAAAACAGTAAATTTGCTGCCCCTTTTATCCTTCCGAATTACTTCTTTAAAGATAGAGGTTGATGGGAGAAATTGTGGTCAGTCACAAATGTTTGTCTTCTATGTTAGGAAACATAGAGGCTTTCTCTTCATCGTGAACAAACCATAAGTTTTACAGTACTAAACTAAAGTTATGTTGATTGAGGCGTCGTATAACACAAAAAAAAAAAAAACGATTGTTGATGCCTGATGGAGAGCCGAGCCGAGTAGCTCAAGCTTGTTCATTTTCTAAACAAACCAAGTATGAGCACATTTTTATGCGCGGTTCAAAGTTCGACTCGCTCGATTTAAGCTTAAATAGCTCGAATTTCGTGAAATTTCTAAATAGGGTTGCTTAATTCTTGGAAAAAGTTCTCGTTCATTTCCTAAACAAGCCGAGTATAAGCACATTCTTGAAAAAAGCTCTCGCTCAAGTCCAAATTTAGACTCGGCTTGAGCTCGACTCGTTTCTAAACGAGCTGAATTTGAACAAGCAATACTAGGCTCGTTCGGCTCGAATAATAGCCCTAGAGCCTCCATCACAAGTGTTGTTCTTCTATGTTTTCTTTTCTTTTCTTTTTTGGTCCTATTTTTGTGAGTCCAAATTTAGACTCGGCTTGAGGTCGACTCGTTTCTAAATGATCTGAATTTGAACAAGCAATACTCGATCAGCTCATTCGGCTCGAATAATAGCCCTAGAGCCTCCATCACAAATGTTGTTCTTCTATGTTTTCTTTTCTTTTCTTTTTTGGTCCTATTTTTGTGAGTCCAAATTTAGACGAGTTCGACTCGTTTCTAAACGATCTGAATTTGAACAAGCAATACTCGGCTCATTCAGCTCAAATAATAGCTCTAGAGCCTCCATCACAAATGTTGTTCTTCTATGTTTTCTTTTCCTTTTTTTTTTGGGTCCTATTTTTGTGAGAGTCCTATCCACTTTGGTTTTACATGTTATGTTACATAAAGAGGCTCTTCACCCTGAACAAAAAAATGGATGATATATATTTGTTTTCTTACACTAATTTGGAAACTACATATTCCTTCATCCTTCAATGTCAACACTGGTCGTTACTCAATGACAGTTTTTTCAAGATTTCACTGATACAACAGTTGTGTGTTTCACACTTTCACCCCAGCTGGCTGATTCCTAGATTGGATGACTTCGATTTTTGATTTCAGGTGATGCCAAATATATGAAGGTGACCTCTAACATCTCGCACTCAACGGCACTGGACGTTTTGGCTGTACTTTCACCCTCACTTGTTACTTCATGTGCGCTTCTTTCAGCAGTTTCTGCACCACCGAGCTGTTTTGGACGACATTCACATGATTCTTTTGCAAGTTTGCGAGCATCTTCCTTCGTATCGTATAAGATCTCTCTTTCTCTTATGCTGTTACCAGCAGTTATATTGCCATTATCTGTATGTTCTGTGTGTAGCATATTAACCGGGAGTGCATGGGAAAGTGATAAAGACAGGCAGGATAGAACTGGAATTTTGGAAAAATTTCCAGCCAATTTTGAAAGCGATAGCACACCAATTAGATCTTCCTGTTTGGAATTGAAGCGATTCACATTTTCCTCTCCTTTGTTTTTTTTTGTTTATTTATCACTAAGGATAGATAGGGGTGTTATATAAGCCGAGTAGCTCGATAAAAGTCCGACTCAAGCTTGTTCATTTTCTAAACAAGCCGAGTATTAGCACATTTTTAAGCTTTGTTCAAAGCTTAACTTGTTCGAATTAAGCTCGAATTTTATGGAATTTCTAAAATTTACTTTAAGTTACTATATTATGAGCAAGTAGAACTGGTAAAGCTCGAAAAAAGCTCGGCTCGAGCTCGTGATTATGTGCACATTTTTAAGCTCGAGCCAAAATTTAGGATCGGCTTGAGCTGGTTCATATCCTAAATGAACTGAATATGAACAAGCAATATTCGGCTCGTTCGGCTCGAATAACAACCTTACAGATAGGGCTGTTATTCGAGTCGAACGAGCCGAGTATTGCTTGTTCATATTCAGTTCATTTAGGATATGAACGAGCTCGAGCCGTGCCTAAATTTTGACTCGAGCTTAAAAATGTGCTCATACTCGGCTTGTTTAGGAAATGAACGAGCTCGAGCCGAGCTTTTTTCGAGCTTTATGCAGTTTTACTTGCTCATTATACAGTAATTTAAAGAAAATTTTACAAATTCCAAAAAAATCGAGCTATTCGAGCTTAATTCGAACGAGTCGAGCTTTGAATCGAGCTTAAAAATGTGCTCATACTCGGCTCATTTAGAAAATTTACGAGCTTGAGCCAAGTTTTTATCGAGCGAGTACGAGCCGCATTCGAGCTACTCGTGTTCACATAACACCCCTACTTACAGATAGAGTAAACAGTACTTACTAATAGCTTCTTGTACGATTAATCAGCTGCATCATAAAGCGAGGAACTATGTACTATGACTGGTAAGGATTAGGGAAAAGGATGAGTTTTGGTAAAGTGCAGTGAAATTAGTGCTGGGACGACATTTATGATCAAGTACCCTCAAGTATCTGGCATTGGCATGGTTTGAATCTGCAATGTCTCATGTACATCCGCGATTGATGCTTTGGCCTTTATGTCAGCGAATGTGAAATTGAATTTGAATGTTTCCTGGTTTGAATTTGAACTGCATTTGAATGATCAAACTTTGGTGCAAAAAAAAAACATTTGAATTGCTAGTTAATGCTAATGAATGCAGTAGCAGTGCGTGCAGTGCTGACAAGTCAGTAGTATCTACTATGCATCAATCTGAAAAGAAAACACCTTGTTCACTGGATTAATAGCTAACTGTCAAAATACGTGACTTGCTTGCAGTTTCGACTTCCACGGTTATAGTACACTTGGCTCGTTGTATGGTCAAGTTGCTTGGGCGTCGAGGCTAGGCTTCTGTGGTCCCGAGCAAGCGGAATCCTTTCATGCTCGAACGCTTCACCTCCAATCCCTTTCTTCTATATCTCCCTCTCTAGCCTTGAATTGGCTCCACCATTCACGGGGATATTGCATATTTGGCTTTTAGTGTTTTATGCCGAAAATGTTGCAAATGTATCTTTGTTCCTTATAATTCTCATATTTTACTGGCTGAACCAATTCGCCAATTGGTTTTAAGATGGAACTCCACTCGGCTTGTGTAGCGCGTGTGCGCTGTCGTATGACCCACCGTAATTTAACAGTTATTATAATTCTCATACTTTAGTGGGTGAACCAATTCGTAAATTGTATGATATCGGTTATCAATCTCATATTTTAGAGGTTGGAGATTATCATGATTCATGAGATGATGCTTTGGTATGTTAGGCACAGCAGCTAACAAGTAATAAGGCATGGTATTGTATATGGTTTGGTCTCTTTCCTGTATCTTCCCTAACAGGAAAGTAATCTACTAACACTGTGTTGACCCTCCTAGTGTTTGCAATTAATGCTAACTTTTGCTGACATCCAACCTTCCAATTATTGATCACTATTTATAAAGATTATAAAGATTGTGATAGAAATAAATCTTAACTATATCTCCTAAATATCTTAATAATACTCCGTAATATCTAATTTATTTTAATATATATCTTAATAGAATGCACCTTGAGTCCTCAATTATATGGAGGTCATGAAGATGTTAATGCACTCGAAAGAGCGAGGTTTCGATTCCTGACTTAGCCCCTTTGTTTTTGTGGGCATTGATAGACAACTCGTGTTTCTTGTACCAGCAAGAGATATTCTGTGATTTACCTAATCCACGATGTCCAACGAAATAATGAGAGCAAGAAAATGAAACCGCTAGCAACTTTGCAGGCTCGAGAACGTCGAGTGAGATTGCTTAGTACCTGATTTAAGGGTGTTCTGTGGAATTAAAATCATTTTAATTTCATACACCAATATTTTTTTTTTGGCATATTGTTTCTGAATTAGTTTTGAAATAACTAGTTGTAAAGAGATTGAAAGTTACACCCAACTACCTCACCCTGCCTGACCCATAAAGGCCCACATCCAACACACAATGGAAATGGAGATGTTTCTGGGCAGACAATTGCAAAAGCCAGAATCAAATATTGGTTAAACAAGCACAAGTAAAGGGTTTGGAGTTAATAAGAAGAAATAGTTAGGTTCGTTATGCATCGTAACACCATCTCCAATAGTTTTCTCATTTCGAAGATTTAGATAATCATTTAGTTTTGAAGAATGCTGCAAATTTATAAAAATCTCTCTATGCTTCTCTATTTTGTAAAATAAGATAAGGGATCTGTTGGACTAAAAACACCATAAATTCCACAACTCCAAAGTCCCCAAAATGGGGAATCTATTAGAGATGCTCTAATTTTACAAATTTGGACAATCATTTAGTTTAAAGAATGCTGTGGATTTAGATATGTCACTTTATTTTTTTTGTTGCTTCTCCATTCTGGAAGAATAAGATGGGAAATATGTTGGGTCAAAAACGCCTAAAACTACATAATAACTCCAAAGTCCCCAAAATGGAGAATCTGTTGGAGATGCTCTAAACACGTTATCCGTACGAAATTGTTTATTTGTGTATCAACTAACCTAGCAATTGTTATGAGTTCGGCTAGAAAATTGGGTTTATTTGGGCAATGGTTTACAAACTTCTGCTATTTTCTTCTACTAGCCTGACAAAGACAATCCCCATGATAGTATACACAAGAAGAGACGAATTTTGTGCAGGAAGTATCCTTTATCTTCATTGCTCACGAGATGCATAAAATGTTGAAGAAAGGACAGGAAGATGGGATCATTTGTGTCCCTACTCCCTTCCCAAGCTAACCTAGGCACACAATTTGCATTACTCCTTTTTTTTTACGGCCCTTACTTGTTTCGCAAAAACTTATGTTAATCACTTTAATATTATTTCAATAAATTTTTATATTTTACTTAGATTGACATTCGCATAGTATAATTCATCTACAGATTTTTACAGTAAAAAGTTATATTAGTCATTTTGACAAGTAGATAAGAAGTTACATATATTTAAAATTTTTAAATCTGGTTAGTAACATATTGACTCAATGTTTATTACAGATTATATTGCTTTTGGCTCTTTCATTTATTTTTTTAACGGGAAAAAAATGGGAGATGGTTTATCCTAAACCAAAATCATTTGTTGTCACATTATATAGATTTTTACTATTAATTTAAATTAACAAACCGATGTCGCTTTAACCTAAACTAGACCGAACATATATATATAATCATACCCCCTTCGAAAACTTTCTTGCTCCGTCACTAGAGGGCGTTGCGACGAAATATAAGGCCAAGTATGAGCTTATTTCTCCTTAAGGGTGTTTTTGGATTAATTTCACTAGGATTTTTGGACCCCAACACACCTTTATGTTTTGTGTACTGTCAATGCCATTGCCAATCCTCATTTGTATTACTGTCATTATATACTTGAAAACCTCACCTTCTCTCCTTCATTTCTCCTTATCCCCTCTTTGCCTTGCTTTCCGTGCAGATGGTAGGGAGAGCTTCCACACCAGTACAAGCATAGCTCACCACATCCATGGAGATGAATTCAGCTTCTGTTGATGCTGTTGGGTCGCCTGAAGCAACCACGACGACGAGCAGTGGTTTGCACGCTCCACCGCGACATCTTCACCGTGTGCCTACTACTTCCATACTTCTAGTTGTTGTTCCTATCATCCTTGTCGTCGTCCTCGTTGCTGTCCTCACCCTCGTCGCAATCATCATCCGGCGACTCAACTTCAAGAAGAGCATGCCCAGCTCCATCAGTGGGAACAACAAAGCCAGAATCACTGACAGGAACTGCAACTTCTTTGCTCACACTGCAATTAATATCACAGAGAGCCCAGGTATAATATTTGAATCAGTTCCATATATAACTTGATTTAATTACCTGGATACTAAATTGATGGAAATTCCATTTCAGATATCAGCAACAATGGCTGCATATCAGTTGGGGGTAGCTCAAGGCGATTATCTTCGCAGAGGAGATCAAGAGGGGTCCAGGTATTCACCTATAAGGAGCTTGAAGCTGCCACAGGGGGCTTCAGTGAAGCAAATGTGATCCGGAATGGCGGGTTTGGGGTGCTCTACAGAGGGGTCCTCTCGGATGGAACCGTGGCTGCAATCAAGATGCTTCACAAGGAAAAGAAACAAGGGGATCACGCCTTCAGGATAGAGGTCTGTTTCGCATTGTATCGGTACTGTTTGATCATATGAGTAATCTTAACATCAATATAGTATAATTAAGATCAATGTTCTAAAAAACGTTTGGCGGATGCTTGACGGTAGGGTATGGTCTAAGGGTCTAGGCGGGTTTTTTAGAACAGTGATTAAGATGTGAAGGTTACCCATAAATGAACACATGGGCAATAGTGAATTGCTAACAACTAACAAGGAGGCTTATAAGTGAGCTTGGATGGGCAGGTGGACCTACTAAGCCGGCTACATTCGCCATATCTCGTGGATTTGCTCGGCTATTGTGCAGACCAACATCATAGGATCCTGGTTTTCGAGTTCATGACGAATGGAAGCCTCCAACAGCAGCTTCTAAGATCGGCCCGAGGAGGGTATTTGCAGCCATTGGATTGGGGTACACGGCTAAGGATAGCCCTAGATTGCGCGCGAGCACTGGAGTTCCTGCACGAACATGGATCCCCATCGATAATCCACCGTGACTTCAAATGCAGCAACGTTCTGCTAGACCATAACTTGAGGGCAAAGGTGTCTGATTTCGGCCTGGCTAAGCTGGGCTCAGACAAGATCAACGGTCAGATCTCGACTCGTGTCCTTGGGACCACTGGATACTTGGCCCCAGAGTTAGTGCACTCCTCTTAGTCTTATCCCTCTTCCTTTCATTTCATGGCTTTACAACTTCATTATCTATTGGTCCCCTCACATTCCATCAAGATGAACTTCAACTAGCTAGAAATTGTTAGGATGATTCGCCTCGTTGTCATTGCAGGTATATCTCGACAGGGAAGTTGACGACAAAATCAGATGTTTACAGCTATGGTGTGGTTCTACTGCAGCTCATAACAGGCCGCGTACCAGTTGATATGAGGAGACCGCCAGGAGAGCACGTACTCGTCTCTTGGGTCAGTTCTTTTGGTTGCCCTTCGAATCGATACATTACAAACAAAACAAGAAGCAATCAATCAGTTACCAATATATGTACATTTTAGTTGATTGTTGATTCAGTAAGTCAATCTGCAATGTTTTGAAATAAGAACTCCACTGACATTAGGCCCTTCCAAGATTAACAAACCGAGAGAAGGTTGATGAGATGGTCGATCCGGATCTAAGAGGCCAGTATTCAAAGAAGGATCTTGTTCAGGTTAGCCAATTTTAACCATTCACTAGTTCATATAGCGAAGTTTAACTAGTCCTCCTGCCCTCTTATTAATGGTCTTGCTTCGCTTCACTGTGTAAGGTTGCGGCGATTGCAGCTGTGTGTGTACAACCAGAAGCGGAGTACAGGCCTCTGATGACGGATGTTGTTCAGTCTCTAATACCTTTGGTTAAGAATTTCCCTTTCCAATCAAACTCGTCCAGATTCCAGAGTCAGATGAGCAGTCCCATGTGATGTGATCAACACCAGTATATAAGACCCCGAAATCTCGAGTTGCTTGTCCGACTCAAAATCTCATCACTGTAAAGGTGGATTCCGTTGCCCATTTGGAAGGTCCGAGAGGGTTAAGAAACACTAGTCAGTCGGATCCTTAGCGTGATTAACGGCTTCCCAAATGACTTGGCTCTTTCGATCCCAACACATTTAGACTTGTGAATTTACAATGGGAAGGTTATTCTCGCTTTAAACTATTGATTTCGCGCTTGCAACTTCTTTGAGATTATGCCAATTATCTACAAGCTATATATAACTTATATGTTAACAGCTTATGAAGTAAAAGCACTAAGAAATGTTCCATAAAAATCCATCCATGAAGACATTCTAAGTACTCAACACATTGATAGAGGGGAAAGCCCAAATACATTACACTAAGCAGTTTCAATTCAAAAGTGGCAACGAACACAAGACTAGTAGATAGTTTCAAAAGTTGCACAACCAAGGAATGTAGCTCTAGTGACGACGACGATCAAGGCTTCGAACGGGGTACTTGGGGTAAATCCCATTACGAAACCCGCGGGTGGAGGTGGCAATCGGACGGGTCGGGTCAAGTTTGGGTTCGGTTAGTCGGGTTTCGGGTAATGTCTAATAATTTGGTCATTCGGTTGGGTCGGGTTCGGGTTTCGGTTGTCTCGGGTTCGGTTATTTCAGGTTTCGGTTGTCTCGGGTTCGGTTATTTCGGGTTTCGGTTGTCTCGGGTTTCAGTTATTTCGAGTTTGGATTGTCTCAAGTTTTCATTTTAAAAAATTTACTAGAATGTATCTTAAAGTTTGGGTTATTTCGGATTTCGGTTATAACGGGTTCGGGTCTTAATGGGTTTCGGTTGAATCGGGTTCGGTTCATTCGGATTTCGGGTCCAAAATGGGTAGGGTTGGGTCGGTGTTCAGAACATTCGGTTCCGGGTCGACCGGGTCGGGTTTGGGTCAGGTTTTGCCAGCTCTACCCGCGGGTAGGATGAATGACCCTCTTCCCAGGACGGTTTGGACAGTTGCGACAACCCGCAGTAGTTTTTCCTACGTACCCAAAAAAAAAATACACACACTCGTCTTGAAGCAACAACTCTCGAATACAAACCCGCAGTACCTCTATAAGAAGTTGCTAGCCCTGAAAACATGCGTTGACCCTAGTGGTATGACTGGAGCCGAACCCATCCAAAATGTTGATGGAAAAAATACTCCATATATTGTAAGACAAAGAGAGACAATTTTAATAGTAAAATATGAGTATAGAACAACCTAGATGGAATATACTTATGGACTATTTGAAGAAAAAAAAAACAATGACTACACCGTTAAGACAATTGAAGAATGTGTTTCTTCGAAGGTACATCAACCATTTGGATTGATTTTTTAGGAATGGATGTCTAAATTGATGAATTATCAATTAGTCAATTATCAAGTAGGGAGTATATGAACTTATATACAGAACTTTTAGACAGAAAACACATGCACACACAACCACCCTAATTATACGAAATAACAACATGTGTATATATAAGGTATTGAAAGAAGTTGAAAAGGCTAATAAAAAATACATTGCACTAATTAATTAGCTTTTAAACTACTCCCTCCATCTCAAAATTTAGGTCATTTTAGCCCTTAATTCTTGTATCAAAATTTAGATCGTTTTAGGTTTTCTAGGTAGGAGATAGTAATGATTTGTATCGATTTGTGTGTTGTTGACTTTTTTTAAAGATTTTAATTGGTTAAAAAATGTAGTGGGTATTAAAACTAATAAAAGTTCGTGAAATGATGATGTTGATTGAGAGGTGAGTGATTTATTAAAATTTGTGCAAAATTCTAAAACATCTTAAATTTTGAGACGTAGGGAGTATAAAATAAAAGAAAATTTGGAGTTACAAATCCCTAAAATGTTCATCTTCTAGTACTTGAATGTAGGCAACGGGTTGTAGTAACGGTTTGAATGTTCATTTTCTAGTACTTGAATTAATGTAGGTAATGTTTTTTAATTGGTAAAGACAAATAGCTTGAATGTAGGAATTTTTTTTCAAAATATTCATTAAAAAATAAAATTTTACGGATAAATTCACACATTGAAACTATTTACAAAAATATTCAAAATTTGCAGATATGTCAGAAAAACGCGATCTCAGGCCGCGTTTTATGTGTTAATTGGGTATTTATTTTTGGAGCTGGGATAAAAATTAAATTTCTTATAAAAACGCGGTTTTAAACCGCGTTTTTTAAATAAAACGCGATTTAAAACCGCGTCTCTTTCCTTTTTGTTTCTTAATTAAAAAAAAAAACAAAAAGTATATATATTTTAACGTAAAACGCGGCCTCAGGCCGCGTTTTACTTTTTTAAAAAAAAAAGAAGAAGATCATCTTCTTCACCATGTGGCCGCCGCCCGCATCTTCAAAGGAAGCTCCCAGCCTCCAAAAGCCCAATCCGGCCGGCCTCAAAGACAGAAACGGGAAAAGAAAGAGGCCAGATTTTTGGAGTATGAAAAGCAAAAGGAGAATGGGAGGCCGGCCTCAAAGGAAGCTCCCAGTCGTTTACCATGTGGCCGCCGCTTCATCATCTTCTTCTTGATCTTCTTTCTTTCTTTTTTTTTTTTTTAAGTAAAACGCGGCCCAAATAAATATATTTTTTTAATTAAGAAATAAAAAGGAAAGAAACGCGGTTTTAAACCGCGTTTTATTCAAAAAACGCGGTTTTAAATCGCATTTTTATAAGAAATTTAATTTTTCCCCCAACTCCGAAAATAAATACCCAATTAACACATAAAACGCGGCCTCAGACCGCGTTTTTCTGACGTATCTGCAAATTTTGAATATTTGTGTAAATAGTTTCAATGTGTGAATTTACCCGTAAATTTTTATTTTTTAATGAATATTTCGAAAAAAAATTCTGAATGTAGACAACATAATTATTTTTACATTAAAACAGTTTGATTTGTTTTTTTATAATGGATTTAGATCGACAACTTATTTTTACAATTAAAATAACTTGATTCATTAGCCAATTTAAATGATTAATTGTGACTTAAAATAAAATGATTATGTAACTTTCATAATTTTGTGATATTAACCTAATCTAATACAGTATAATGTATAAATTATAATAATATTTGTATATTTATTTATTTATTATTTATTTAAATTTAAATATAAGATGCATTAAGTTATACCTCTGTTAATACGGAGTATAGTATAATGTACAAATAATAATATAATATGCAACTAAGGTGTTTGGATTCCAATTGGATTATATTTATAATACAAATTTAACACAATTTTTAAGGTATTGGAGTGTGTTTGGATTCCTTAATGTATTAATTATAATGCAATTATATATTTTATCTCGATTTATGTAATTATTTGGTTAACTTACTCTCTCCGTTCGATAAAACATGTCGTTTACTATTCACGCACGTTTTTTTAGAATGATAAAAACTATTTAAAATATTTATTTTTTTATAAAAAATTTTTAACAAGTTTGTACTTATTAATAATAACTACGAAATTGTTAAAAAAATTATTAATAAACTAGATATTTTTTATATTTTTTATCCCCTAAAAAAACGTGCGTGAATAGTAAAGTGACATGTTTTGCCGAACGGATGGAGTATTATTTTACCTCGGGTTTTCCAAAATTTTTATTTGTACATAAGCTCTGTTTATATAATTATATGAACATGTATAGGCTTTTGAACGTAGATTTATTATTATATAATTATATAAAAACAATTTTAAGGTATTTGACTGCATTTAAAATGGGTAAGAAGAAGCTACTTTAATTTGCTTTCAAGGAGAAGCTACTTTAATTTGCTTTCAATTGGCCATTTAAAATGGGTAAGAAGCCTCTTTTAAAAATGAAAGAGCGGATGTAAATAATGAGATAACAATATAACATATATTTAAGATAAGAAAATAATTTTCGAGGACAAATAGGTTGCAAGAAAATTGAAATTACTATTCATTCAATTCAGTCATGGTGGAGTTGATAAAATATTATAATTTATAATTTTGAAAATACAAAAAGAACATTGAAAAACAAAAATAAAATTTTAATTCATCAATCAGTTGTGCCATAAATCATGAATAAGTAAGCAAATGACACAATAATCTCAATTGACATAGTTTATAAAAAAAAAACTCAAATGCAATGCAAATTGTTAAAAGAACGAAATCAATAGAATCTAATATGTATAAAGTTGAAACAATATTTGTTTTTTTTGTCATTTTTTAATCAAATGACATGTATTCCCTAAATAGTTGTAATTTTAAAATATTAAAAATTTTCATATCTTTTTATTTTTACTCTTTTATGGTGTTTTATATTTTTTTCAACCCACTTTATATTTTTTAAAATTTATAAATGGATGTTTTTTAACCTAGTTTTAACAATGGAAGTTTTAGAGAATTTTTCAAAAGTTATACCTTGGATAGTTTGATAGTTTGATGAAAAATAGAAAGCAAGGAAAAATCAATAATTTTAAATTTAAACTTTGATGGGCAAAAATGACGTTTGAAATTTTTTAATGAAAAGACAAAAGTAGACCTAACAATTTGGGTTAAAGCCAACATTTTAAACAAATTGTATAGTTAAAATGGGAAACTGACAAATTTAAAAACAATAAAATGATGCTAATGGGATATACTATTCATTCAAGCTTCTCACACTTGGAAGTAGGATACATATAGGATAGTTTTTAAAATTTTCATAAAAGTTATAATTTGGGTAGTTTAACAAATTAAATACAATAAAAGTGAATAAACTGTAAATATGGATGGTGTTTTAAAAATTTTAAAAGTTATAAATTGGATAGTTTAATGATGAATATAAATAAAGGTATTTTATAAAGATATAATTTGGATAGGTTAATGAAAAACATAAAATATGGTGATTTTCAAAAAAATATTCAAAGTTATATATATTTTTGAAAAGACATAAAAGGATATGGAAAGAAAAAAATTAATATTTTTAAATTCAAACTTCTAAGGGTAAAAAGGGACTTGATAAAATGAGATTTAATTACCAAAATAGACTTTGCATATGGGTTGAATATCACTTAATAAACACAAATAATAAGGGCAAAATAGGAATTTTGATCAAAAAACAATTAAAAACCATAGTGAAACCACTATTCATTCAAGTCCTTCATTTTTTTTATAAATGTAAGGATACATATATATATATATATATATGTCACTGGTGTTAAGAAACACTACGTTTATTCTTTTTAAAAAAACTCATTAATAACGATTTTTTAAAAACAATCAGTATTAATATTTTGGCCACATATTAGTCATATTAATATCGGTTTTTCTGAAATAACCGGCATCCGAGAAAGTTAATATCAGTTACACAAAAAGAGGTATTAACGAAGTTAATACCACCGTCGTTAATACCGACCCAATAACCGGTATCCGATTCACTAAATAACTGGTATTAATGGGCAATTCTGTACTAGTATCCAGCCTTTGGAAGAAGAAGCAGGTGTACAACCCTCAGTTCCAGCGAAGATCTTCTTCTCTAGTGGCTTTCTAACGTCGTTCTGACTCAGTTCTTCATATTTAGGGAGTTTTAATTTCTTCCATTATCTTACTTTCGTTGTCTCTTTTGTATTTGTAAGTGTTCATAGATTTGTGTTTTACCTCGGGTTTGCCTTGACGAAAGTTTGTTGGCAACCTTGCTCTGTAAACTGATTTTGACTTAGTGGATTTCTGACCTCGAGCTGCCTTGTTGAGGCTTCGTGGGTGTAAGCTTCAGCCGAACCACGTAAATTGATCGTGTCCTGTTCTTATTTACTGTTTTTGGTTGTTTGCTATTCGAACCTAGTCTTTCGGCTTCCACTTGATGAAGTTGAAAGACTCTTGCGAATCACACTATCTCAATTCGATCTCAACTAAAGGGATTCTTGTTCTTCCGATCCTGAATTGTGTCATTGTTGTTTGGAGTCTTTTCAATATCTTTGTATCAGACAATATATATATATATATATATATATATATATATATATATATATATATATATATATATATATATATATATTAAACTTGTGGCTTGAAGAGGATGCAACAATACGTTCTCATCTTGTTGCAGGTGCTAGCGAATTAATTGAAGGAATAGAAGAAACAGATGCTTGAACTCAGGTCAAGCTCAGGATCCTCATTCAAACCAACATCAACATGACAACATTGTACGTTGAATATGTTGATCGGCTCTTACGAAATTGAATAACGTTAATAGATATATTATATCTTCAATATCTTGTACTCAGATTTCTGGATTCATTGTGCCCATCTGGAAGTTAGCTGTTGACTGGCTCCATCATTCAACCTTCACAATTTGGTCGATAGAAGAAATGTCAGATTTCGATTGGTCTCTTTTTTTGTAGGAAGGCGGTGTAACCAGCTTTCAACTGCACGATGCAGTACGTACGCACGTATACTAGATAACATTTTAGATCAAAACATCTGTGGATGTACGCACGTATTCTAAGACACATTAAAGTAGTCGATCGAGGACATGGATTATGAAATTATCGACACATTTGAATTGGTTGTCGTCATCAAATCCCGGCATGCTACAACTTACAATCGATCAAACATCAAACCATATATATCTAACAAAGGACTGGTACCTTAATTAAGTAGCAACATACTGGCTAGCTAGCTAAACACTCATAGTCGATAGACAACAATCATAGTCAATAGACAATCATGAAAGCACAAGATGGAGGAACCTATGATCATCCCAAAAAAATACTTCTAATCACTGATAGACAATAATAAAAACACATGAGAAACATGTGATCATCACACAACAAAAGACTTCTAATCTTAATTGGTTCATTCACCCTAGCCTTCCTTTAATTCCAGCACAATCACCCTACAAATATATACAAACAAATTAAATAAACTAACTTAAAATCGTATTCACTACAAACACAACTCAAAAAGCAATTTAATACTCCCCTGTTAATTAAACCTTGTCGTTTACTATTCATGCACGCTTTTTTAGAATGATAAAAACTATATGAAATATTAACTTTTTTTTAAAATTTGTTTTTATAAATTCATACTTAATAGTAACAAGTATGAAATTATTTAAAATATATATTAAAAAGTTAATATTTTATATAGTTTTTAAAACCTCAAAAAGTGTGCATGAATAGTAAAACGTCAAGTTTTAATTAACGGAGGGAGTGTTGTAAATACCTTGTGCCGATGGAAGCATGAGATTCGGCAATGGTGTGAGTATAACCCGATAGATCTTAAGCAAAACATCGAGGCTTGCCATATTCATTCCCTTTCCCAATTGACCGGGAGTTCTATGGGAATCTTGATACACAAAGAACACTCTATTTTCCACCATTCTTAACGCAACAATAACAATTGCGTGATTCCGTCCCATTACATCCCTCTTTCTCATGTAGACACGAGTATTGTTGATATTGTAATCACGAAAGATGCGCATCATACCCAAAACAGTGCCCCTTCTAAACCAATTGTTCAACATTTGCACTCTCTCCTCATAAGTGTATTTGAATGAACGCCCACATGTGTTTCTACTTCGAACACATCACCCACATAATCCACAATGTTCACCCTACGATTGTTCCATAAAACGACTCCATCGGTTTTCAAAAAATCTATGAAGGTTGAAAGACGACCATTCGGTGGGTTTGTATCTCAATAGGCAATCTCCGTATTTTGGTGGTCTACCAAATCTAAATCACTCATAAGCATAACCCCTATAGGTATGCTCGCATACTGAATCCGAAAGTTATATTCGACATGTCGAGAAATCACAACCAGTTTGCATCCATCTAATTCATATATTAATAACTAAGTTACTAACACGCATACAAGAGTTATGATTATGATTGATTTAGATATGGTGGACCACCAAAAGACGGAGAGCGTCTATCGAACTACCAACCCAACGAATGACCATCTTTCAACCTTTATAGAATTTTTAAAAACTCATTGAGTCATTAGGTGGAATAATCAAAAGGCCAAAATTATAGATTGTGTGGATAATGTATTTGGAATAAAAATACACTTATGAGAATATAGTGCAAAGGTTGAACAATCGGCTTAGAAGGGGCTCTATTTTGAATACAATGCATATCTTTCATTATTGCAATGTCAATAATACTTCTCTCTAGGTAAAGAGGTGTGTGAAAGGATTGAATCACACCATTTTTATTGTTGTATTAAGGAGAGTTGGAAATAAAATATTTTTTTATCATCATCTATATACATATACTAAAACCGATGCATAGCGTCCTATGTGGCGCGTTGTGGTTGATTCTAGGGCAAAAAATCCTATGTGGCGCGTTGTGGTTGATTTTAGAAAAAAAAATTAATAAAATAATATGTTATCATAATTTATAGAAAGTATATAAGCCACAATCTATCTATCTATCTATCTATATATTTTAGTTAATTGACAAAAATATAAATATAAATAAAAAATATTTCATAGTATTAATTTTTGGTGGAAAAACGATTTATATTTAGATCATTATTTTTTATTATTGGAATCTATCTAAATTATTTATAATATTATATTACTGTATTCTCCCCGTACACGGGACGGGATCTACACTAGTTTCTTTCTATGTTCAATGCAATACCCTCCAAATGCATAGATTACATCAAACGTTTATGTGCCAAATGAAGGGCTCTCATAATCCATTGTGTTAAACCAACAAATGTTTCATAGGACCACTCAACAATTATAAGTTAAACACAATGGATCATAAGACTACTCTGAGTTATCATATGGTCTATTATGTACTTTTAATAAGTATAATGTTATAAACACATGTTGGTAACATATATGCTAAGTGGTAGCTTATCTCTTTCTTCTTCTTTTTTCTCTTTATTATATGCAAATCAGTCATCAATGTACTATAAATAAATTAGAAGAATAACTCTTTTATAGACCCAACATGTCTCATCCACACAGGAGCTCTTAAATCAAACTGAGGGTAATTACACAAATTTTATTGATAGTTTTATATTTTTCATTCAATACATTTACATTTAGTTAGTAAATTACTCCGGAGTAGTTGTTAATATATGAAATTTGATGTAAATTCGTTGGGATATCTCATCATATTGAATATAACTTCCAATTTTAGTATGTTAACACGCTTACAAGGGCTATGATTATGAATGACTTAGATATAGTAGACAACCTAAAGATGGAGAGCATTTGTCGAATTACCAAATGATTTAGATGGTCACTCGTCGGGTTTTTAGTTTGACACATGCTCTCCGTCTTTTGGTTGTCTACCAAATGATTTAGATAGTCACTCGTCATGTTGGTAGTTCAACAGACGTTCTCCGTCTTTTGGTTGTCTACTATATCTAAATCATTCATAATCATAAACCTTGTAGGCGTGTTCGCATACTAAATCTGGAAGTTATATTCAACATGATGAGATATAAACAACGAATTTACATTAACTTTTATATATTAACAACTACTCCGGAGTAATTTACTAACTAAAATTAAATGTATTGAAAGAAAAATATAAAACTATCAATAAAATTTGTGCAATTACCATCAATTTGATTTAAGAGTTCCTGTGGGGATGAGACATGTTGGGTCTATAAAAGAGTTATTCTTGTAAATTCATTTAGAGCACATTGATTACCGATTTACATATAATAAAGGGAAAAAAAGAAGAAAGAGAAAAGATACCACTTAGCATATATGTTAACAATAAACTAGCTAAACTTTTTATGATAATAAACATTGGATATAATTTGTAAACTAGGAAAAACTAAACCAGATCAAGTAATCACACAAACCTCATCAAACCTTGTAATGACTCAAAAGGTTTTCGAAAATTTTATATAGGTTGAAAGATGGTCATTCGTTGGGTTGGTAGTTCGATAGACGTTTTCCGTCTTTTGGTGGTCCATCATATCTAAATCATTCATAATCATAACTCTTCTATGCGTGTTAGTAACTTAGTTGTTAATATATGAATTAGATGAATGCAAATTTCCTGTGCTTTCTCGACATGTTGAATATAACTTTCGGATTCAGTATGCGAGCACACATATAGGGGTGATGCTTATGAGTGATTTAGATTTGGTATACCACCAAAAGACGGAGATTGTCTATCGAGATACAAACCCACCGAATGGTCGCCTTTCAACCTTCATAGATTTTTTTAAAACTGATTGAGTCGTTTTGTGGAACAATTATAAGGTGAACATTGTGGATTATGTGAGTGATGTGTTCGGAGTAGAAACACATGTGAGCGTTTATTTAAAATACACTTATGAGGAAAGTGTGCAAATGTTGAACAACTGGTTTAGAAGGGGCATTGTTTTGGGTACGATGCGCATCTTTCATGTTTACAATATCAACAATACTCGTGTCTACATGAGAAAGAGGGATGTAATGGGACCGAATCACGTAATTGTTACTGTTGCGTTAAGGATGGTGAAAAATATAGTGTTTTTTGTGTATCAAGATTCTCATAGAACTCCCGGTCAATATTGCAAGCTCGATGTTTTGCTTAAGTTCTATCGGGTTTTGCCATATTGATCGGGAGTTCTATGTAATCTTGATACACAAAGAACACTCTATTTTCAACTATCCTTAACGCAACAATAACAATTACGTGATTCGGTCCCATTACATCCCTCTTTCTCAGGTAGACACGAGTATTGTTGATATTGTAATTATGAAAAATGCGCATCGTAACCAAAACCGTGCCCCTTCTAAACCAATTGTGCAACATTTTCACTCTCTCCTCATAAGTGTATTTTGAATAAACGCTCAAATGTGTTTCTACTCCGAACACATCACCCACATAATTCACAATGTTCACCCTACGATTGTTCCACAAAATGACTCAATCGATTTTCAAAAAATCTATGAAGGTTGAAAGGCGACAATTCGGTGGGTTTGTGTCTCGATAGACGATCTCCGTCTTTTGGTGGTCTACCAAATCTGAATCAGTCATAAGTATAACCCCTATAGGTGTGCTCGCATACTAAATCTGAATGTTTATTCGACATGTTGAGAAAGCCCAGGAAATTTGCATCCATCTAATTCATATATTAACAACTAAGTTACTAACACGCATAAAAGAGTTATGATTATGAATGATTTATATATGGTGGATCACCAAAAGACGGAGAGCGTCTATCGAACTACCAACCCAACGTATGACCATCTTTCAATACATTTAATTTTAGTTAGTAAATTACCCCGGAGTAATTGTTAATATATAAAACTTAATGTAAATTCGTTGGGAAAAATGGCCAAAAATAATACTAAGTATCAACTTTTGGCCAAAAATAATACCAACTTTGAAATTCACAGTTTCATATACGAACTATCTCCCTATTAACCGAAATAATACATATGTGTATTCCGGTGATTTTTTCTACCAAATACGCCACATTGACGTCGAAAAACACACGTGACATCCATTTTTCCACCTCACCGAACTTTGAAGGGTGCCATGTCATAAAAAAATTCAATTTTTTTTATAAAAAGGAAAATGAAAGAAATAGCTACATTTTGTTCATCATCCACCTCTTGCACACTTGCATCAGTGATTAACAACTTGAGGAAATATATACCTCAAACTCAAACCACCAGTTCTCCCTAGCCTCTTGGAGTTGTATTGCCACTTGGTTAACAAACCATTTTTATACCCAATTCATATCATAACAGCAAAACCATTTTTATACCCAATTCCAATCTATGACAACAAAATCATTTTTATACCCCATTTGAAACCCAATTCGAAGCTTTCATCAGTGCTATTTTCTAGAAAGAACGAAGCAGGACATCAATTCGATTTTTTTTAACCAATTCGATTCTATGACAACCCTAATCTATGGCAACAATTTGATTTTTTATACCCAATTCGATCCTATGACAGCAATTCAGAAATCCTAAAACGAAACGAATCCCTAAAATTGAAACCCAATTCGAAAACCCTAATATTTTCCCCAATTCGAAACGCCAAAAACGAAAGAACGAATCCCTAATATTTGCCCTTGTTATCGATCGAGAGCTTTCGACAGTTCACTTCTCTGCAATCTCCCTTCATTGTAAAGTCACTGTAACTATTTCTTTCATTTTCCTTTTTTAAAAAAAATTGAAAAAAAAAATTATGACATGGCACCCTTCAAAGTTTGGTGAGGTGGAAAAATGGATGTCACGTGTGTTTTCCGACGTACATGTGGCGTATTTGGTCGGAAAATTCACCGGAATACACATATGTATTATTTTCGGTTAATAGAGAGATAATTTGTATATGAAACTGTCAATTTCAAAGTTGGTATTATTTTTGGCCAAAAATTGATACTTGGTATTATTTTTGGCTATTTTTCCAATTCGTTGTGATATCTCATCATGTTGAATATAACTTCCAGATTTAGTACGCGAACACGCCTACAAGGGTTATGATTATGAATGATTTAGATATGGTAGACAACCAAAAGACGGAGAACGTCTGTTGAACTACCAACCCGACGAATGAACATCTAAATCATTTGGTAGACAACCAAAAGACGGAGAGCATGTGTCAAACTACCAACCCGACGAGTGACCATCTAAATCATTTGGTAGTTCGACATACGCTCTCCATCTTTAGGTTGTCTACTATATCTAAATCATTCATAATTATAACCCTTGTAGGCGTGTTAACATACTAAATCCGAAAGTTATATTCAATATGATGAGATATCCCAACGAATTTACATTAACTTTCATATATTAACAACTACTCCGGAGTAATTTACTAACTAAAAGATAATGTATTGACTGAAAAATATAAAACTATCAATACAATTTGTGTAATTACCCTCAGTTTGATTTAAGAGCTCCTGTGTGGATGAGACATGTTGGGTCTATAAAAGAGCCATTCTTCTAAATTCATGTTAGACATAGAAAAAATGATGATAAAAATATATTTTATTTCCAACTCTCCTTAATATAACAATAAAAATGGTGTGATTCAAACCTTTCACACACCTCTTTACCTAGAGAGAAGTATTAATGAAATTGCAATCTTGAAAGATATGCATTGTATTCAAAATAGAGCCCTTCTAAGCCAATTGTTCAACCTTTGCACTATATTCTCATAAGTGTATTTTTGTTTCAAATACATTATCCACACAATCTATAATTTTAGCTCATTGATTATTCCACCTAATGACTCAATATGTTTTCAAAACATCTATAAAGGTTGAAAGGTGGTCATTCGTTGGGTTGTTAGTTCGATATATGCTCTCCGTCTTTTAGTGTTCCACCATATCTAAATCAATCATAATCATAACTCTTGTATGCGTGTTAGTAACTTAGTTATTAATATATGAATTAGATGGATGCAAATTTGATGGGCTTTCTCGACATGTCGAATATAACTTTCGGATTCAGTATATGAGCATACCTATAGGGGTTATGCTTATAAGTGATTTAGATTTGGTAGACCACCAAAATACGGAGATTGCATATCGAGATATAAACCCACCGAATGGTCGTCTTTCAACCTTCATAGATTTTTTGAAAAACGATAGAGTTGTTTTGTGGAACAATCGTAGGATGAATATTGTGGATTATGTGGGTGATCTGTTCGGAGTAGAAACACATGTGGGCGTTCATTCAAAATACACTTATGAGTAGAGAGTGCAAATGTTGAACAATTGGTTTAGAAGGGGCACTGTTTTGGGTATGATGCACATCTTTCGTGATTACAATATCAACAATACTCGTGTCTACATGAGAAAGAGGGATTTAATGGGACCGAATCACGCAATTTTTATTGTTGCGTTAAGGATGGTGGAAAATAGAGTGTTCTTTGTGCATCAAGATTCCCATAGAACTCCTAGTCAATTGGAAAAGAGAATGAATATGGCAAGCCTCGACGTTTTCCTTAAGATCTATCGGGTTATACTCACACCGTTGCTGAATTTCCTGCTTCCACCGGCACAAGGTATTTCCAATATTAAATTGCTTTTTGAGTTGGGTTTGTAGAGAATACGATTTTAAGTTAGTTTATTTTGTTTGTATATATTTGAAGTGTGATTGTGCTGCAATTAAAGGAAGGCTAGGTTGAATGAACCAATTAAGATTAGAAGTCTTTTTTCTCTTTATTATATATGCAGATCTATTATCAGTGTGTTATAAATATATTTAGAAGAATGGCTTTTCTATAGACCCAATATGTCTCTTGCACAAATTTTATTGATAGTTTTTATATTTTACATTCAACACATTTACTTTTAGTTATTAAATTACTCCGGAGTTGTTAATATATGAAGGTAGATGTAAATCCGTTGGGTTATCTCAGCATGTTGAATATAACTTTCGGATTTAGTATACGAGCACGCATACAAGGGTTATGATTATGATTGATTTAGATATGGTGGACTACCAAAAGACGGAGAGCATCTATCGAACTATTTACTAAATGAATGACAATCTTTCAACATTTATAGAATTTTTGAAAATACGTTGAGTTATTAGATGGAACAATCAGAGGGTTAAAATTGTAGATTGTGTGAATAATGCATTTGGAACAAAAATACACTTATGAGAATATAGTGCAAAGGTTGAACAATTGGCTTAAAAGGGGCTCTATTTTGAATACGATGCATATCTTTCGTGATTTCAATATCAATAATACTTCTCTCTAGGTAAAGAGGAGTGTGAAAGAATTGAATCATACCATGGTTATTGTTGCATGAAGGAGAGTTGAAAATAAAATATAATTTATCAACATTTTTTTATATGTCCAATGCAATACCCTCAAAGCGCGTTGATTAATTACATCAGACGTTTATGTGCCAAATGAAGGGCTCTCATAATCCATTGTGTTAAACCCACAATTGTTTCATTTTCATAGGATCACTCAACATTTGTAAGCTGAATACAATAGACCATAAGATTACTCCGAGTTGTCATATGACCTATCATGTACTTTTAATAACTATAATGTTATAAACACATGCGTTTACAAGGAGAGAGTGGTTAATAATACAATTTGTTGAGCTCTATAAGTACCAAACTTTAACTGATGTTCGATAGGATATTTTATCCTAACAAAAGTATAACAAAGAAGCCTTTGGTGAGTGTGATCATTGAAAGACTTTGTTTGCTCACAATGCAAAAGAGATAGTATGTTTCAATGTAAATCATCCCACATCAATGGATGAATCACAGTTGAGTAGATTCTTTTTTAACATTAATAGTTGAAGAGGTTTGTGTACAAGTGGGTTAATCCCAAATTCATCCAAAACAATAACACATAAATATAGGTACATAGGTATGATCCCAAAAAACATGATCTTTGTATAATTCAAAAGTGGCAACTAGCTAGACACTGACAATAATAAAAACACAAAGACTAGAGTTTCAAAAGTTAACAAATAAGAAACCTAGCTTGAAAGACCACCATGATCATCACAAATAGTATAAAGGATCGATGTCATCAAACCTTTGTGTTCCAAATGAAGTACTCTTATAGTCTATTGCGTTAAACCTGCAGTTGTTTTATAAGTCTACTCAACAATTGTATGTTGTATACAATGGACCATAAGACTACTCCGAGTGACCCTATGGTCTATTGTGTACTTTTAATAACTATTTTGTTGTAAACACATCCATCTATATAAACTCTTAATTTAGAAGAGTTTAGACTGATGTGTCAAGCTTAGAGTTGTTTTAGGAGTCTTAACCAATCAGATTTTTGTCTTTTTTTTAATTTTCCAATAATTCTCTTTTTTCCTTTTCCTTTAATTCTACTTTTTATCATTACTTTTTTTAATCCTCCGACCACAAATCCCTTTCATCCGAAACCCTCGTAGGGTTTTACTATTCAGACCCCGCTTGCCCCATTCAGTTCCATAGCTCCATACTCCGCCATGGCTTAAGCTTGAAACCATCTCCTTCTCCGAATATGTCCCTTCGTTCCTTTACCCACATCTTCTAATCTCAATCGACCTTGACCAGAGCCACCCGTAACGGATTTCGACCTTGAAGCAACAGTTGCTATGACTGCCACTGACTTGCCACCACCCCTTTCGATACCCTTCTCGATCATTCCTCGAATTCATCCCTTCGTCCCTTTATATATCGATGGATTTCGAGTTTCATCAGAGGTCACCTTCGATGGATTTCGAGTTTCTCTACAGGCCTTGGTTTATATTCTCGCCATTTTTTTGAGACGAAGTGTTTCTGTAAGTTCATATTTCCTCAGGCTACTTATGAGTTGCTCGCCATTTCTATAAGTTCTTTCTGTTTGTTATCATGAGTTGCAATGACGTGTTTCTGTAGATATGCACTGATTTTTCATATAGAAGGGATTGATATGGACTAATTTTTGTAGATACTGCTGGTGTTTCTGTAGATACGGACTGATTTTGGATTTCTATTTTTTTTAATTTAACATTTGAAAACCATTCGATTAATTCTGTCAAAATCTTATCATCTAATTGGATTTCTATATTTTTTAAATCTAACATTTGAAAACCATTCTGTTAAGGTATCTTATCTGTTAATAATTTGTTGTTATCACATTACCAATTTGTTAATTTTTTAAATTTATTCATATTTTCCTGAAAAATCTTAACTTCTGATTTGTTATTATCCATTTTCCCTGCACTCTTATGAATAGTAATCCCTTATTAATCCACTCCCCATAATCCTATCAATTCATACACTTTGGTTCACAATGGCGATTCAAAGGTAGGGCTTCTAGCGCCAAGGATATTTCTCAAGCCTCCGCAATCAAAGTGTTCACAATCAAAGCTTTTGTATGAAAGTCACTTGCTCCTCCTATGGAAAATTCAAAGGCAGGCTTTCAAATTATGATTTAGCCTCATATATATTATGGTGTATCAAAATTGCAAATTAAGGCTATATCTTCTAACTCAATATTTTGGTCATTTGTGTTTACATGTTGTGGATATGAAAACAAAATCCTTTTTTTCGAGGTGTATTTTCTTATTGGCATTGTAGATTCGGCGCTACCTCAAGGAATCCTTCAAATATGAACTTAATCGAATCATTGATTAATCCTATAAAAAGATTTGTTCATCTATGCCTTTATCTCTTCACTTTTTCCCTAATATTCTTCTGATCACAATGTTGAATTTTCTCTGTTCATTGATGTTTTTTTAGGAGTCGGTATTAAGATTTGTTATTGTGTAACTCAATTTTCTATTGTGACTAGGAATTGCAGGGGCTCTAATAGAGTGGTGGGTGTATGTGCCGATGGAAACCTAATTCAAGATTTTTACATTAAGTGAGATTGCGGTAATTTATAATATGAAATGGTTTATCTGGTGCAGGTTGAGCTCCAAATAGTAGACGGATCTGATGTGGACAAGATCTAATGCATGTGTGCCTAATTAATCGTTATTGCTTAATGCCTGTCTATGATAAGGTATTTAGTGATCGATCAACTGTAATTCTTTTTTTTTCCCTTCTTCTGAATCCCTTCACATTGTATATTTTTATTGGAATAGTTTTTTACTAATTTTAGATCAACATGAAAATTCTTATTTGTGGGATAATGTTATTTGGTAAAACGGTAGAGCTACTCTAGACAGTGGATTAGTTTTAGATCTAGATTCAGTCCAATAGGTTAATGCTATCACTAACTTCCATTTCTCTGTCTATCACTAATTTATGTGCTTCCAATTTTCTTCTCCATCATGACGAGATACCAGCGCATACAAAGAGGGTGACGAGGAATAAAGATACCAGTAATGACTACGCCAAGGTTCTCAATTGCTTTAGTCGTGCCCTAGAAATAAGGGTTGTCCCTAATTTCTCTGTCTTCCTTAATTCTGGTTCTACAATTCAGGATCTTTAAATATGTTCTCAATTTCAGATTTGTAAATCAGCTTCTATCCTTCATAGTTCATACATTCTTCTTATTCTTTTTATTCTGTTTTCCATTTGTTTTAGGTAAGATTACTACTGTCTTTGACTTTATTTCGCATTAGCCAATTATGCCTCAATCACCTTCTTACAACTATAGATGCTATAGTATCACTTTCGCGCATGCACTTCATTTTTTTGCAAGTACCGTTGGCTATAGATGCTATAGTATCACTTTCACACTGCATATTAAACTAAATGGAAAGTGCTTATGCTATAACTCTTTGATTTTATCTTATATTTTCTAATTCTGAAACAATTGTTGGTGTGCCAATGTAGGAATTGTTGACAATGCATAAATCTGCCGTTTGTTGATTTTCTATCAATTAGTTATCATTGGGTTAGAACGCTTCTATTTCTTCTTCTTTCTTTTTTTTTAATATAGAGTGCAGCTATATTTATATTTTGTATTGTATAGATTGCATGATTTACGATCAACGTCATACCTGTATGGAACTACCAATGAGGTCTCAGTTACTACTGTCCTTGAGGTTTTTTAAAAATATTTTATCTTGATCATGCCTTGGGCTAGCAAGGTTTTCTGCAATTTTGTATATTACCATTGTCTATAAACATGTTAAATTTCCATGTTTCTTTTGTCCATTGTTTCTTTTACCCACCTTGATTATGTTTATTTATTTTGATATTTAATTATGTTTTTTATGGTACATTACATGTCTTTTAAACATTAAATAATAACATTTTTTATGCTTTTGGTTTGTTACCTTCAGATTTGTTCCAGAACCGGTCTTTGTATCAAAAGACTTTGCCCTTTCGTTGTTGATTACCCAGCTTGGATGGAAATTGGTCTGTTATCTTCAAGCATTGGCTAGCAAGACTTTGACCTTTCTATGAAGAAATTATGATTGGGTTACAAAGTTTATATTGTCATGTATTCAGGACTACTACATTTCTTAAAGAAAATGTCACTTATCTAAACAATCTATTTTTTTTTCAAGATTCCTATGGACGAAGTCAAGTAGTAACTTCACTACTTCACACCTTTTCTCATCACCTCTATCGTCTTTGAACAAATATATTGCCTTTAACTCTTTATATTAAAAGATAGATAATAGCTAATAGGTTTGTTAACATAATTCACTATTTATATTTTTTCCCTTTTTTTCATCCTTATAATAAATTTTTTTTCTTGCACACGCGCCATGGCGCGGGGATTGTACTAGTTTACTATAAAAAAATGGTTAAGAATACAATTTTTTTTGGATTAGAAGACAACAATATTTGTGAAAGTTAAATATTTTTCAAAATACACATATATTACCTTAGTATGGTTGAAATATGATATTCAATATTTGTGAAAATTTAACTCTTCAGATCTCAAACTAGACGTTCAATTTCCCCCCATTTCTTAGCTTGTCTAAATAACCAAAATTCTCAAGTCCATTGAAGTCTTTAAATACAAACCAAATTGTATTCCCAACCACATCTAGTTCAATAATGACCACAGTGTGGTCTCTCCCTTGACACCATATTTTTCATAGTAGATTCACATATTCTTAGCATAATAGCCATTATAAATATACATAGTTTTCAACACAATACCCTTGTTTAATCAATCGTTCAACATGTAGACTCTCTCATTGTAAGAGTTTAAAGGATCGAAGACCTTAGTTCTTTATGTGTCAAATGAAATACTCTAATAGTCCATATTACTTGACCTATTATTGTTCCGTAGGAAAATTTTGGGTAGTTATATGTAATAATTGTAGGTTGACCACAATTGACCATACAACCACTCTAATATGACTACTTTGCGTGCTCCATTGTGTTCAAACTTTCTTTGGATTTTAAAAGAATGGATCAATTATAGATCCAACTTGTCATATCATGTTGTATGGGGGTCTTACAACAAATAAAAGACAATTTCATGAATTGTGTAGTCTTTTCATACTTCATTTAACATTTTAAACTTAGCTAATAATTAATTAGTCTTTATGTTTTCATATCTATAAAGATGGATGCACATTTGTCGCACTTTATCATCACATTGAGTATATTCTTTAAATTTGATAGTGGAAACTCACATATAGCCGAGGTAGTAGTCTTGAAAGATGTAAATCTTATAGATTAACAAAATACAAAGAATGTCTATCTAGATACATGTCCATTAAACAGATGTCTTTTAGCCCTTTTAGATTTTCTGGGAACCCCATGGAGGGGTCTTATGGAACAACCGCTAAACATATTAATTGATTATGTATGTATTACATTTGGTACAAAAAGGAATGATGATGTTGGTTTGGTAAATTATTATAATGATAAAGTCGATATATTGAAGGAATGGTTAAAAGAGGGCACCATATTGGAAACTATGTGCACTGTTAATGACTACTATGCTAGGAACACATGAATCTCTGAGGGAATGATGATTGGGAATACAATTTATTTTCTATTACAAGACTCCAATGGACTAGAGAATCCTAGTCATTGAAATGTAGCGAGCTTTAACGTCTTGCTTAAGATATACCAAGTTAAATTTCCTTCAATGTTGAATATCTTATTTCCACTTGTCTAAGGTATTATATCTACTTTGAATAGTGTGCTAAATTTTTTCCAAACTGTTGACATAAGCCATTTGCATAAGGCATTAAATTTCTCTCAAATGTCTTGTCTATCACTAATTAAAGAACCTTACTTAAGTAAAAAGGTGAACGTAAAATCAATAGTGTTAAAGTCTCCATATAAGTGGTAGAACAAGGCAGCATAAATGCAAGAAAACCAATACTATTAGGGGTGTTTAAAATTCAGTTCAAACCAAGATTTTGGACCGAACCGAGCCAATTAAACTGGACCTAAACTGAACCTAAGAGATTATATTCGATTTTCGGTTCGCAATTTCTAAAAATTTGGCTTTAGGTTTGGTTCGGTTCAAATGTTACTTTTATTAAATTAAATAAAAAATATTATACGACACTAGATTAGGTTGAATCAATTCTCATAAAAAAAAAAAGTTAAAGCCCATTATAAGATATTATATGTATTTTTAAGAAATTTTTTATAACATAATTTTTTTTAAATTAAAATTTTTTTTTTAATAAATTGTAAATTAACTATAGTTCATTCAGGTTCGAAACTTAAACCGGATCTAAATAAACCGAACCTAATTTGAACCGAACATAAGGTGTTAGGTTTGGTTTTCGGTTTGTAATTTTTAAAAATTCGGTTTTAGGTTCGGGTTGGTTTGGTCCGATTTGGCTTGTTTTTTAACCTATGAGAAACCCTAAATAGTATGTTAAAGCCTCCATGTAATACATTTATGTTGAATGATCAATTCAAATATATCCCAACTCATTTCTAGTTGTTCACCTCGTGCATAAGAGGTTGTAAATTTTTAACTGATATTTTCCATTCTTCGTGCTGAGTGAGTAAATGATTAACGCAGGTAACTTTTTCAATTGTTAGGGCATTATGCTTGGTAGCTTTAATGGCTATTTCCGCATCCACTTAGAAAGACCGTTATGTGCAATTTTCCCTCTTTACCCCCCAGCCTTTATATAGGGCATCCATCATCTCCCTTGACACATCCAAGACATCATGGCCAATAGGATCCTCCTCTTTCTTCTCTATGATACTGTTGAGAGAATGGACAATGTGAAGAGATCAAAAGAGTCCCACGATAATAATATGAACAAACAAGCCTTGGTATGTGAGTGATGCGGGTGAAGGAATGATGGCATTCATGTGTTTTTCTAATGTTGTCAAGGAAAGAGACTAAGGGCTCAATTGGTATAAACATGCAAGGTAAACGGAATGAAAATAAATTTTATATAGGAAAATATATCTAGATGAGAGAAGAATGCTATTTTTGTGTGAAAAATAAGATAGGATGGGTAATGATTAGAGAGGAGTATAGGGGATATGGTTACCCCTTGTTTAAATGAGTGATTAAAATGGGGAAAAACAAAACCAATTTTGTATGAAAAGTTGGGAGAAGAGGGTAATGATTAAAATTTTTAACAATGTATCTTAGACTATAAATGGACTACATTCATTACATTTCCCTGTACCTTTCCAAAATTTAAACTAAACGAGCCCTAAGAGTGTGTGGAAGTGTGCCCCTTTTTGTTGTTTTTTCTAACGAGTTCAAAGGAGGACAAACAAAAGTGAGCGATGATTACATGGCATGTGTGGACTACCATAAATAAAAGGATCTTTGAAGTGGCCTGGTTTATACAGAACCAACAAGGGTTTTCAAGGAGGTTGAAGATGTTTTAGGGGATTTTCGGCACCTACCACGTCACAGGGTTGGAAGATAGGTTGCTACGTTGCCTTCGATGTCTACGAAGGACATGAATTGGAAGAGACGACCTAATCAGGGCTTCATCATATTCAATTGTGACATTGTGGTGTCGCCAACAAAGGGATTGGGAATCAATATATTTTGTTGGCATGGATGAGTATAGTGATTTCTTGTTTGCTGGTTATAGACAAATTGAGTTATTCAAGATGTTGAGATCACAAAAGCGGGAGTTGTGCGTTGGGCACTTCACTTTGCTAGGGAATGGGGCCTAAAACAAGTTCACATAAAAACAGATTGTCTCCTACCAATGACAAAACGCTGAGACATGCATATTCTGATCGGAGTTTTACGAGTCACTTACTCTACTCAATTATGACACTTGTTATTGGTTTTGATGGTGTCATTTGATCAAATACTCGTCAACAAGGCAATGTTGCAACATGTTATGTTGAGAGGTTTGGTATGTGAGTGTCCCAAAAATGATGAGTTATAAGGAAGGGTGAAACTTTGTACAACAGCTTAAGTTTCTGTGTTACGTTGGTGGATTTGACCTTATAATTGCAAAAGCAATAATAATAAATCAATGTAACCCGACATGTGTTTGCCTCCCGTTAACGGCCCGTCGGATATTTCACATATTCTCTTGTTGGCTCTAGACCTATTAGTTCATCTTTGTTTTTTTCTTTACATCTTTTACCTCCAAACATTTATGTTATTTTGCTAAAAGATAATGAATGAAGAGATAGTTTATATAATGAATATTAAATTATTAAATAAAATTAATAAAGAGATAGTTTATATAATTTTTACCTCATTAAAAATATTAAGTAATGATCCCCAATACTCCCGAAATACAAAAATATAAGCTAGCACGTTATATTAATGAGAAAAATATAAAAAGATACTCTTATTTCCCTTGATAGCAAATTAAATTTAATCATTATTTCTGCGTTGAATTTAAAACCCAAAACCTTTATAAAATCCCTAATCCAATCCAAAACACAACTATAAAAGCTATAACCTCACTTTTTTTTTTCCTCAAATGTACATTTTTTCATTTCATCAATACACCGATCGATGACGACGCCGACCACCATCTCCCGCCACCGCAAAACCCTCGTCCTCCTCCTCCTCGCCGCCGCTCTTCCGCCGGCGCCCTTCCATGTCGAAGCCGATCAGATCAACTCCGATAGCTCTTCCTACGGCGCCAACCCCTCCCCGTACATCGGAATCATATTCCTCCTCTTCACCGCCCTCATCATCTTCACCACCGTCCTCTACTACTACCTCCGTGAGCGGTGCCATAGCCGCCGGCAGCGCCGCCAGCTCCACTCCGCCGCCGCCTCCATCCTCGCCACGTCGCACCGCGGCCAGGAGGGCGGCGGCCTCGACCCCGACCTCGTCAAGGCCTTCCCCGAGCTTACCTACTCGGAGGCTCGGGCGAAGGAAGTCGCCGTCGGGCCGGACTGCGCCGTGTGTTTAAGCACCTTCGAAGACGACGAAACGCTGCGTTTGCTTCCCAAATGTGGCCACGCGTTTCACCCCGACTGCGTCGGGTTGTGGCTCGCGTCGCACACCACCTGCCCTTGCTGCCGAACCGATCTAATCCTTGTACAGAAGAAAGAGTTGACATCGATCAAGGTGGGTGGGGGCTCAAACGACGTCGTTATAGACGTCGAGGAGCCGGCGCGAGAAGGTCAACTCGATCGGACGACGAGAGTTGACCCGATCATATATAATTAAATGTGGGTTGAATTTGTAAATAGTTATGAACTGGGGGAGTTTTATTTGGGGAAATATGTAAATAGTTATAAAAAAAAGGGTGGGGGGTTTATATGAGGGATATATTAATTTTTTTAATTAAATGGGGGTTGAAAATTGAAATGGGATTTTAATACAATTTTTGGCTTAAATTATTAATGTGGTTGGTGAAAATGAAGCCTCGCATATATTATATTATTTATATATATAAAATTTGGTGGCCGGTTGTTAGTTTTGTGATTGATTAGGAAGGAGGAAGAGTAGAATTTGTGTTTGTTAGTTTGGTTGGTCCATCTTATTCCTTCTTGTTAATTAATTATAAGGAAAATGATATGTGAAAAGAATTGCAGTTTAAATATTGCAATGTTAAGCAAGTGTTGCGTAGTAATAAATTAACTAGTAATTGTTTTATATCGCATTTTCTGTAATAAAGTTGTGAATTAATTATATTTTGGTTAAAAAGAAGCTTTGATTTTATCTAAGAAAAAAAAAGGAAAAAAAAAAGAAAAATATTTGATGTCTATATGCAACGAACATTTTGTGAAATGGAAACTAAAATGTGCTTAATTTATACATCTTATATTTTATAAAGGAAAAATGTTAATTCAGAATTGTGACATATATCACACAAGTCAATAAAATAGTTATAGTGGCATGTGGTAAATATATAGATTATTTAGCATTATGATTTCAATTAAGCTCACCACAATTTTAGGCATGACCAATATATAGTGTTAATATTATGTGTAAATTTTTTTATTAATTTAAAAATTATGCAAGTTAAGTTAATTGAGTGAAAATATTATAGTAAAGAGAGTAATAATTAATTACTAAATAAAAATGATTCTCATTTAAATATTAGATATTAGATTAAACTACTCATTTGAGCATCTATAGCTTTTTTTTTAGATAGGTATATAGCTATTTTGTTTTTGTGATCCATAAGTAGGACTAGTATCCTTTTAACTGTTATTGATAAATTATTCATTCTCAAAAACAGGTCCAAAAAAAAGACATAACGGTAATACAATTTGGTATAAAATAAAATGCTCAAAATGAGTTCGATAATTAAAATTAAGGGGTGTTGTTTTTTATACCCATAAAATTTACTATTTACACCCAAAATTCAAGTTTTTTTTTTTTAAATAAACCCTACGCCTCCTGAGTTATAGACGTGTGACTCAAGAGGGGCAGTGTATGTATATAGAAAAAAATAGCTGCGCCTCTTGAGTCACACACCTATGACTCAAGAGGCGTAGGGTTTATTTAAAAAAAACAAAAACTTGAATTTTGGATGTAAATAGTAAATTTTATGGGTGTAAAAAACAACCCCTAAATTAAGGGACCAATCTGTTAAAAAATCGGCAGCTTTCTTTCTTCCCCCGGTGACGAACATGTTGAAATTCCGCCTCTCATTAACTCATTTTGCTTCATCAATGACAATTGAGGCGACGACAATTATCAATAAAAATAATAATATTGACATTTATGATACTTGAACTCGAAGTAGACGGTATGTGCATTATATTCTTCTCATCTTACAAGCTACCTACATATATTCTTCTCATCCATAACCTTATTTTAATATATAATTCTTTTTTTAAATAAGTAAGAATTCGATTAGAAAACTTAATCGATGGCATCCTTGAGGATGAGATCAATAAGATTAAAATTGGTCTCAAGTGCGACCCCACTAACAAACCTGTCAAGATGTGCAATCTTGTCTGCCGTCTTGTTATCCTCACGGGGCACATGAGAGAAAGTAACCATCTGAAATTCCTGAATAAGCCTTTTAATGTCACCTATTAGTAACTCGATTTCCCATGGACACTTACCGTTTGATTTGAGATGATCAATAATAACAAACGAATCCCCTTCTATCTCTAGTTTTTCTTGACCGGAGCTTCTTGCACAAATAATTCCTTCTCTAAGCTTCTTGCACATATTATATATATAATATGCTTTAATTCATAAAAAAGTTATAAATATTTTAAAATTATTAATCACTTTAATCTTAGTTTAATAACCTTTAATCCTTATACATATTTCTTTTCTTTTGTGAGGAAAGACGACAAAGGCTCGGCCCTAAATGCATGAAAGGTTATATATATTACTCACATCAACTAGGTAAGAAGTTACGTAAGTTTAAAATTTTTATATTTGATTATACGTTATTATTACATATTAATTAAGGGCCCGTTTGATATAAAATTTTAAAAAGTTAAACGAAAAACGAGATGAATGTAGTTTATTTGTAATTCAAGATACATTAGAAATTTTAATAATTACTCTCATTTATTTTGTTTCCTTCCTTTCAATTACCATTTGAGCAAAGGGGTAACCATATACTTTTCAAATCATTACATCTCACATCTTATTATTCATGCAAACTTGAGCATTATTCTCTCATTTAGACTCACAAAACTTCTCCATAATATATTTTATGTACAAAATTTATTTTCGTTCCGTTTATATATTAAGCTAATATATATTAGCTTAATATTTATTATATATTGCTTTTTATATCTTGATTATGTTTTTTTCTTCTATTTATTTATCTTTCACGAGAAAAAACAGCAATGTTTTACCCTAAATCGACAAGGTTTAATTTTAAATTGATATCATTTATTTTCACTATTAACTTAAACTAATATATAAAACGGTGTTATTCACTCTAAAATTACATGGTACATATTACATATATAATTATGTCACCATGAAAATTTTCTAGCTCCGTCACTAGTCATGAGGACTCGACCCAGCCTACAAGTGAAGGTAAGTGAAGGTCTTACCGGACCTACTTGGAGGCGAAGGCGAACTGTGCTAACAAACGTCGGGCCGGACTGCGCGTGTACCTAAGCGCCTTCGAGGAGGATGACGAAACACCACGGTTAATGTCGAAGTGTGGCCACGCATTCCACCCGATCTCCTCTTAGCTGCGGAGACTAATGTGATTGACATCGGTGGTCAAGATGGGTGGGGCCTCAAACGACGTCGTTTTAGACGTTGCGACGTCGGAGGGAACGGAGTGGATGGTCAACGCGCGTGGAGGATGAGATCGAGTTGACTTGATCAGTTGATCTTAATCAGAGTTGAATTTTTCTATTGACAATTTGACATTGTACATGTATATATAGTTATAAATAAATATAGGGTGGGGAGTTTTAGCTCTAATAAACAATTAATCATAATAAAGAAGGTATAAAAATTTGACAATGTAACTCAATTAAAAATATTATACGGCATAAATTACAATATTTTTTTCAAGTAACTTCATTCATGAAGTTCAATCAATTATAGAACCTCACAAATCGCTAGCTCAAGACGTGCGCAAAACTCCAATATCAAACACAATTTGGTGTCTATTTTTTTATTCTTTTTAAATTTTTTTGTTAGAAATAAATAGTTTTTTTATTTTTATGTGAATTTTTTAATTAAGGAGTATATTTAATTTCTAGTTTTTTGGCATATATAATACATAAATAATATAATACATAAAAAAATATATTATATAAGGTGTCTTTCAAAAAAACTTAATTAAAACATGTAATTTTAGTAACTTGCTTATTTTTTAAGGAAACTAATAAATACGTAGGATACTATTATACCATTATTTATTTTTTTTAACTTTTTTATACTTTTTCGTAAACTGTAACTAACAAAACATTGATAATTATAAGGGCAATTTGGTTAAGCAAATGCCAACATATCTAAAATGACATATTTTGCTTAAGAAAAAATTAACCGAAAAATAATACAAACTATTATCTCTCGTCGTCTGAAAATCACCAATTCATATACAAAATATCTCTCGTCGTCTCTCTTTTGGTTTTCATCCCGAACTAGGACCGATGCTTAGCAACCTCGCTCCTCTCTCACTTCAAGTGCCCATCTCCTCTCGTGCTCTTCTCTACTGCTCATTCTTGTGTTCATAAGCTCTCTAGAGTTTGGCTTAGCTTTTGATGGGGATATATTTAAAATGTTGTTGTTGACGTTTTGTATAATGTTTTTGTAGATCATTTAACGAAAATCAATTTCAATTTCACGTTAAAAAAAATTCGGGGTTTTGAGCCTAAAAGTTCAAATAAAAAAAAAAGAAGATTTGATTTCGTTGAAGTACTATTAGCTTTTGATAGTACATCAACTTGAGAGGCAAATAAGAGCTCAAATGTATCTTACGGAGTATCTCACAATCTTATTCAAATAGAGTTGAGGACAACTCGATCAACTAAATAGAGTTACTTTTCTCCTCATAAAAAAATTATACAGGTCAACTCGAAAAATTTATATGTTTTTTTTTATCTTAGTCCAATTTGATCGAGCTCATTTACTTTACATATGAGCCGAGTATTATGTGACTTATTTAAGAGGTTGACTCTCTCCATCACACATAACTCAATTTTATAAAAAGATTCAAACTCTAAACCTTTTGGCATAGCCCTAAATTCACATTTTTTCTCAAAAAAGAATAATTCACATTTATTAAGAAGTTAAAGGAGATATTAAGGAAAAAATATGCGCTAAATTAAATCGATTCAATTTTTTTTAAGCAAGATTCTTACAATTGAACCTAAGAGTGTTGACCTAATATATAGCAAGATAAGATATCTACAGTTGAAGTACCATCTCAGGTTGTAACACTATATACCCTTGTTATCCTGCTCTTTTGTAAACAAGATGCAATTTAGGCTATATTGTTTGGTAAACATGGTTGTGAAGATAACTGATGGAAACTTGTGAATAAAAAATCAAAGCTCCAAAAAGTTTGGGTGAGTAGTTGTTGAAAAGCTCTGATTTTAAAATCTAACTAGTCTTATTACCCGCATATTATGCGGTATTTTAATAAATATTATTTTATTATATATGTTATCTTTGATTATTTTATTAATTATGAAGATTAAAAATAAATTGGCTGAAAAACTTTCTAGGAAATCAATATACAATCCATTAAAATACCTTAATTAAATAAATAAGATCATTAATAAATTTAAAGATAAAAATAAATAAAATTGTGTTGCAACTAATAAAAATGTATAAAACTTAATAAAATAAAATAATCTATTCTATTCTATTATTATTTAATAATTCAAGTTTCTTCTATGACCCACTAATAAATTTACATTAAAAATAGATTTTTTTAAAGGTATGGATAACTATTTATGTTTAAAGGTTAACTCATAAATTTTAGAGGTCCATTGTTTGATTTAATACTCCCTCCGTCCCACAAAGAATGTCTTTAACTATTCATGCACGTTTTCTTAAAAAGTTTAAAACTATACTCCAATATCAACATTTTATTAAATATTTTTAAATAATATCATACATATTACTAATAAGTATAGAATTATTTAAAAAAATTAATTAAAAAATAGATATTTTATATAGTTTTTAGTTCCTTAAAAACCGTGCATAAATAGTCCAAAAACAATTATTGTGGGACGGAGGGAGTAGTAAAATATATTCAAACTTTATCATATATGATCATACTCCTATATCAATATAACTATAAAAAAAGATGTACATAAGACATATGATAGAAAAAGGTTTAATTAAAGTTTATGTCTTTTATATTAATTAAGGAATATCTTAAACCAATAATAGATAGATGATAAATCTTTCTTATATTTAATAAATACTCAATTGTTAGGAAGGTCCATTTATTTTGATAGATTAGATTAAATCATTAATAGATAGATTAAAAATCTCATTTATATTAAATAAATACTTGTTAGAATATTATATAAAAAAATTAATTTAATGTATAATAGAAAAGATATTGGCTGTTTATTTTCCTCTTTATCTTATTTGGTTTGAAAGTACCACAATACCCCTAATAACAACCAAATAAACTCCACTTTTTACAAATAAACTATTTTTCTCCCCATACGGAGATTATCTTGTTGTTTAAATTTTTAACTATTATTACCAACAGTTTATAAATTTTACCCTGTTTATAATTTTAGTCAGTTTATTAACTCCGTCCCATACGAACCCATTATTTGTTTCAAAATTTATTTTGTTAATTTAAGTAGACTTTGTTGAATGACGTGACTTAAAAATATAAAGTCATGAATCAATTAACATGGCTAAAAGATATAAAATTATTAATTAACATGGTTAAAAGATATGTGTCTCATCATTACACCAAGAAATGAATCATAAAGAATTCGACCAGAGATAAATACGTAGACTCCAAGTCTCTTTTTAGTGTATATAATATTATTTATATAGATTATTAAAATATATAAAAAAATTAAAATATAATTGATATATAATTTTTAGCTTATTAAAAAATTATGTTAAAAAGACAAATTATATCTATTTTTAAACATAGGTAATACTACTCTATAAAAATATCCAACAGGTAAATGGCTAAATTAGGGGATTAACATAGCTCTTTAAACTATAAAAATGTTTATTTAAATTTTAAAAACTAATTGTAAAATTAGACTACCAAATAAAAAGTCTAACTTCACCAGTCATTGTTGATTTTTTAAGAAAAACTGAAGAATTAATTCTCGTACCCATAAATTATCATGATCCGAATTTAATATATTCAGATGAAATGAAACCAACTACAAACTTAGAATGAAAATTTAATTATGTAAATTAATTGACATATTAAAAAATTTTTAGTTAGTTTAAAATTTAAATAATAATTTACCCAGTTCCAGTTTTTACATTTAAGTGGTTGATGGAGTATTTACTTTACTATTAAAAATAATTTAAACAATGATTTATAAATTTAAATAAGTATTTTTTTAATCAACAAAAAAAACTTTTCTTTAAAGGGTTCATATTAAAACCTATACAAAAATCCTACTTTACCCAATGTAAGATCACGAGATTGATCATAAAATCCTCCTTGAGGGTTTCCATTCATTGATAATCATATATATAGGTTATAAAGGTATTGGGCTTTTGGGCCCACTATACAATATATGCCTATGTAATCTATCAAACCCCCGCAGTCGAAACTGGAGGGGGCCGTACAGTGAGACTGGAGCGAAAATCAATGAATAACTGTCGAGGTAAACCCTTGGTGAATATATCAGCGTACTGATAGGAGGACGGGACATGTAAAACACAGACATGTCCAATGGCAACCTTGTCCCTGACGAAGTGGAGATCAAGCTCAATGTGCTTCGTGCGTTGATGCTGGACAGGGTTGCTAGCTAGATAGACGGCGGAGACGTTGTCAGTGTAGACCAGAGTGGCCTTCTGAAGAGGGCAACGAAGCTCAAGCAGGAGATTGCGGAGCCAAGAGCACTCGGAGACAACGTTGGCAACACCTCTGTATTCTGCCTCAGCGCTGGAGCGAGACACGACTGACTGACGCTTTGCTGACCACGAGACAAGTGTGTCATTGAGGAAGACACAGTAACCAGACGAGGAGCGACGTGTGTCAGGACAACCACCCCAATCCGCATCAGTGTAAGCAACAAGGTCAAGCTTAGCGGAAGGAGTGATCGTGGTGCCTAGATCGAGGGTGCCGCTGATGTACCGAATGATCCGTTTCAAGGCCTGAAAGTGTGGTTCCCTGGGTGCATGCATGAACAAGCAGATCTGCTGAACGACGTAACTGATATCAGGTCTGGTGAAGGTGAGATACTGAAGAGCACCAGCGAGGCTCCTGTACAATGTCGGATCATCAACCAAAGGACCAGAATGTGGGAATGAGGACTCTGAATCAGAATGAGACACAGGAGGGGTAGGTGATGTGAAGGGAAAGCGAGATTCATCAAAGGTGACATGCCGAGACAGAATGATCCTGTGGGATTTGATGTCGAGGCAGAGGTAACCGCGATGATCAGACGGGTAGCCAAGAAAGACACAAGGAGTGGAGCGTGGGTGAAGCTTGTGAGGGGCGGTGGATGACTGATTGGGGAAGCACAGGTACCCAAAGGTACGAAGGTGATCATACCTAGGCAAGGTGCAATAAAGTGCCTGAGTTGGTGAGCGATGGTGGAGGGTAGTGGAAGGGAGAATGTTTAGGAGGTAGCATGTGGTGGCTAAGGCGTAAGGCCAAAAGGGGAGGGGAATAGATGCGTGAAAGAGGAGAGAGCGCATCATATTGGTGATGGTTCGGATGATTCGTTCGGCCTTGCCATTCTGTTGGGAGGTATAGGGGCACGACAAACGATAGGAGATCCCATTGGTGTTGAAAAAAGTGTGAAACTCTTTGTTATCAAATTCACGGCCATTGTCGCATTGGAAACACTTGATAGAGGTGTGAAATTGTGTTTTGATATAAGCATGGAATTTGGCAAAGATGGGAAACACTTGAGATTTAAAGTGCAACAGGAAAACCCATAAGAAATGTGTATAATCATCCAGAAACAAAAGGTAATACTTGTGACCCTCCTTGCTAGGCACAGGAGAAGTCCAAATATCACTATGAATAATATCAAATGGGGCAAAAGTAGTGTTTAATGACTGCTGAAAAGGGAGTCTGGCATGCTTGCCTAACTGACATGACGAACATAAAGTAGAGCGACGCTCTTTATTACATATGACTAGACTCTTTGAACGAAGTAAATCTAAAACTGCAGGACTAGGATGACCAAGGCGGGCATGCCAAAGATCGTATGATGATGCCGAGAGGGCGACTGGACTTAACGGGCTGGATGGTGAGGGCGACGACACAGGATAGAGCTCTCCGGTGCTATTACATCTCAGGCGAGTAACCCCCGTAGTGAGATCCTTCACAGAGAAACCAAACGGATCAAACACGAGAGAAACATTATTGTCAGTGGTAAACCGACGGACAGAGATAAGGTTTTTGACAAGTTTGGGGGCAATGAGGACATTGGTGAGGTGTAGTGGGTTGGTTGTGGTTGGTAAAGTGGCGTGGCCAATGCCCGAAGTGGCGAGGCGACCACCGTTGCCGATGATAATAGAATGTGCAGGGCCCTTAAAAGAAATAGAAGAGAGAGTACCTGAGGAGTTCGTCATATGAGAAGTGGCGCCAGTGTCCATGTACCAAGTAGAGTCAGGAGGTGCCAACTGCATGGAAGAGAAGGCGTGTTGCACATCAGTCAGAGTGTAGGCATAATCCGACGAGGAGGGGTAGGCCTGGTGGCCTGCAGGACGAGGAGCAGGACCCAACAAGCCCGCTCCCTGCTGTCGGTTGGGATAGGGGGCCGGTGGGCGGTACGTCGCAGGGGGGTAGCCAAAAGGCATCCAAGGCGGGTAGCCGGGATTAGGATATCAGGGGGAGCGAGAGGCGTCGGCCTGCTGCGGCCGCCGCCCAGTGCTGCGGCCGCGGCCGCCGCCTCTTGTCGATGCGTCACCGCTGCGGCTGTGTTGCGGGGCATAGGTCTCGTCAATGTCGCTTGACGAGACCAATGCCGTCTTGTCCTTGGCGGCGTCGGTGGTCTGACGGTGAAGGCGAGTCTCTTCCAGGATCAATTGAGACCGGGTCTTTTCGAATGTGGGGAGAGGTTCTGTCTACTGGATATGAGTAGCAGCGGCGTTGTATTCAGAGGGAAGACCTGAAAGTACCTGGAGGACCAGGCGGGTGGCGCTGGGTTTGGAGTCGACAAGACCTAGTTGATCGGACAGGGTCTTGAGGTGCTGACAATAGGCGGATATCGATGGGAAAGAGGAAAGCTTGCAGTGTGAGAATTCGTGCTCAAGATAGACAGCACGGGTGGACTTGTTGTCTTGAAAGATGTTCTGAAGTTTGTTCCAAGCATCCAAGGCGGAGTCTTTGGGGTCAAGGATGGTTGTCAATAGATCTTTTGAGATGGTGTTGAAGATCCATTGGAGGACAATGGTGTCGAGTTGAGCGAAGAGATCGTTGTCTTCACTAGCAGGGCGATCGACGGAGGAGTCGATGTGGTGGAGGAACTTATGAGCCTTAACATGGGTCGTGAAGAGGTGCGACCACATGGTGTAGGAACTGGATTCGTGATCAAGGATGATGGGGATGCAATTTTTGATATTGGAGATGGTGAGAGCGGAGTGGAAGAGCGGTTTGGTGGTGGGTGCGTCGGCCATCGGGACGAACAAGAGAGAGGTGCGAGAAAGAGGAAGGGGAGGCGGAAGGTGGGGAGGGGCGCCGCTAGGGGGTGGCGGCGTTGGGGAGGGGTGGGGGCGCCGCTAGGGGGGCGCCGAGAGGGGGGGGCGGCTAGGGTTTGTGAGGGGGTGCCGAGAGGGGGGCGGCTAGGGTTTTGCAAGGGGGTGGCGGGTAGGCTAGGGTTTTTTTTTTTTTGGAAAAAGATTAGGGTTGAGGGATCTTAGGTTGTGATACTATGTAAGATCACGAGATTGATCATAAAATCCTCCTTGAGGGTTTCCATTCATTGATAATCATATATATAGGTTACAAAGGTATTGGGCTTTTGGGCTCACTATACAATATATGCCTATGTAATCTATCACCCAATTCCAATTTTTTACTACGGAAGTTTTAAAATTTTAGAATATGATTATTTCATTTATTTTGGATATGAGGGAAGTTCATATCGTTTAATTTATCAAAGTTCGTGGTTTTATATGACTTTTAGTGCTTTTCCAATATCAAAGTTTATCAAAGCGGAGTTATTAAATATCAAAGTTCGGTATGATATTAAAATTTTAGTGCTTTTCCAAAAAATTTCAAAATGTAACTAATCAAGATATGATAAAATTTTGTTATTTAAATCAATTGTAATTGTTAACAATGATAAGTTAAAAGGATATGACTAATTAAAGATGTGGAATCATTAATTGACTTGGCTTAAATATATTGGATACTCATTAATTGACGTATCAAAAAATCCGGGCCAGATTGCACCAGAGAACGACACGTAAGCGAATTCGACTAGAGCCCGACACATAGGATTTCACGTCTCTGTTTTAGTATTATATATTGATTGATGATTGATTGATTGATTAAACTAAAATCTTATATTTATTTTATTTAAAATTATATAATTTCAAAATTAAAAGCTCTGAAAAGTTAGCTGATAGTGCTAAACAGAGCCTAAACAAGATTTTGAATTATATTTATCAAAATAGTTAACATATATACATAAATTTTGTGTCTATTAACTTTTTCTTCGATTTATAATCCTGGTGCAGTATCAAAATTGTAACCGAGCAACAAATAAGTACAAATAAAATTGTAAATTCAAAATGTCAAATTGAATACTTTTATAAACCGATTACTTTAATAAAACAACATTTATCAATATTTTTAGATGAAGGAAAATAAATAAAAGATGAGTGAAACAAGTTCCATGATGATAAATTCTTGATACGTTATTCTTTTGGACGAGTTACGAGTACTTCATTTTGTTTAATTATTTAAATATTCATATAGTTACCGATAAAATGAAAAAAAAAATATAAAGTTGAAGATCGATTTGGAGCCATTTTTTATGTTTAAATTCGAACAAAATACATAGATCATTATATACTAGATCTAAAGTTAGTTCAACTCTTACAACTTTAAATTATATATTTTATTTGAATATATATAATATTAATTTTAGGGTTTATGCTTTTTTTTGTTATATGTAGAAAAATTTAACAATTTTGGTCTTGATTGGCTGATCTAACAAAATTGAAGAGCATCTCAAGTGTATAACGAGGGACACCTAGCTCAAGACAAAACAAATCCAGAGAGTACACGAACCAAGCGTCCTCATCGTATTATATGGAAAAGATCATTAACTACTTCAAGTTGAACTTTGACGGCTCCACACTGATAGCTCCACCTAGCACCGGCTCTCCTTTGACCATAGGTTATGAACGAATTGACATACAAACGCTACTTAAAGCTGAGGCCTTAGCGATGTTTAAGGGGATTGTTCGTGCAAAAGAAGTTGGCATAAACATTTACATTGAGGATGACTCGCTAATTGTCACGAATGCTTTGAATATATGATATCTGACATTGTCTGTGGGAAATTGAAATGATCATGTCAGAAGCAATGCTCCACCTCTAATCATTCCAACAAACAATTCAACTTGTGTTTCCAGAGGGTAATAGAGTGGCGGATATGATTGCACATCTTCACTTGACCTAACGGAGGATAAGTAATCCAATATTTATGCAAATATGCAATATATATCGTAATATTAATTAAGCACCTAACACCCCTACCAGCATAAATAAGGGATGATACGTTCAACTCGAGGGATTCAATTTTCTTTTACCTAAAGACTTATATTGACTTGGACGTCGGAATCACCTCCAGGGACTTTAGCCCCGGCCTTTGACCTCATCTTTGGTTCCAAGTCTCACTAGATTTTATGAAATTTAGTGAAGGTTATCGATTTCCATCATTACTTGTGAGCGAAAAATCCTTCACACGGTTCCGACTATCTTTTATTCTCGCTGTTCACATTATCTCTCGGAGTCTTTCATTTCCATTTCGCATGCTTATTGCTTTGTTTAAATGCTATAACTTCCTTGTAGAATGATGGAATTGATGTAAAATCCTCCTTGAGGGTTTCCATTCATTGATAATCATATATATAGGTTACAAAGGTATTGGGCTTTTGGGCCCACTATACAATATATGCCTATGTAATCTATCAAACCCCCGCAGTCGAAACTGGAGGGGGCCGTACAGTGAGACTGGAACGAAAATCAATGAATAACTGTCGAGGTAAACCCTTGGTGAATATATCAGCGTACTGATAAGAGGACGGGACATGTAAAACACGAACATGTCCAATGGCAACCTTATCCCTGACGAAGTGGAGATCAAGCTCAATGTGCTTCGTGCGTTGATGCTGGACTGGGTTGCTAGCTAGATAGACGGCGGAGACGTTGTCAGTGTAGACCAGAGTGGCCTTCTGAAGAGGGCAACGGAGCTCAAGCAGGAGATTGCGAAGCCAAGAGCATTCGGAGACGACGTTGGCAACACCCCTGTATTCTGCCTCAGCGCTGGAGCGAGACACGACAGACTGACGCTTTGCCAACCACGAGACAAGTGTGTCGTTGAGGAAGACACAGTAACCAGACGAGGAGCGACGTGTGTCAGGACAACCACTCCAATCCGCATCAGTGTAAGCAACAAGGTCAAGCTTAGCGGAAGGAGTGATCGTGGTGCCTAGCTCGAGGGTGCCGCTGATGTACCGAATGATCCGTTTCAAGGCCTGAAAGTGGGGTTCCCTGGGTGCATCCATGAACAAGCAGATCTGCTGAACGGCGTAACTGATATCAGGTCTGGTGAAGGTGAGATACTGAAGAGCACCAACGAGGCTCCTGTACAATGTCGGATCATCAACCAAATGATCAGAATGAGCACTGAGCTTGTTAGATGTATCGACCGGGGTGGCGACAGGATTACAATTAACCATCTTAGCCCGAGCAACAATCTCAGCAGCATACTTACTCTGTGAGAGAAACAGACCAGACGCATGACGCTGAACAGCAACCCCTAAGAAGTAGGATAACTGACCCAAATCGGACTTGGCGAACTCTGCACTCAACTGCGAAATAATCGACGTCCGAAGAGCATCAGAAGAGGCGGTGAGAATTATGTCATCGACATACAGTAAGAGAAAGGCCGTGTCTGAGCCTCTGCGATAGATGAACAGAGACGAATCCGAGCGGCTGCCAATGAAGCCTAGGCGTAGCAGATGAGAAGCAAAGCGCTGGAACCAAGCTCGCGGAGCCTGTTTCAGCCCATACAAAGATCGCTTCAGGAGACAGACGTGCTGGGGACGATCAGCATCAGCAAATCCCGGCGGCTGAAACATGTAAACTGTCTCATTCAGATGACCATGAAGAAAGGCATTCTTGACATCCAGCTGATGAATGGCCCAGTTGTGCAACAATGCTAAGCTCAACACCACTCGGATAGTGGCAGGTTTGACTACGGGGCCGAAGGTCTCATCACAGTCAATACCTACCTGCTGAGAACGACCGTTGACCACAAGACGGGCTTTGTAGCGCTCCAACGTCCCGTCAGAGCGGAACTTGTGACGGAAGAGCCACATACATCGGATGACGTTCGCATCAGGAGGGCGAGGGACCAGAACCCAAGTACCATTCCTTGTAAGGGCCCTGTATTCGTCGAGCATAGCCGCCTGCCAATTCGGGTCGAGGAGGGCTATTTTGTGGGAGGTGGGTATGGGGGAGAGGGAGGCGGAAGGGACGGACGCAGGGGGAGGCTGTGAGGCGGCGGGATGTGTGGCGGGCGCAGCACGAGGCTGCGGACGCGGCATGGGGGCGGCGGACGCGACCGCTGCAGCGGGGTGGGGCGAGGGTGGGGGGTGGGCTGCGGGAGGCGGCATCACAACTGCATGATGGGATGACGGCAAGTGTGTGTGGAAATGAGAGGCGGGGCGATGGGTGGTGGTCATGGAGACTATCTGACGGGGTCGGAAGACACCGGAGACGCTGCGGGTGTGTGGTCTGGTGGTAGGGGGTGGTGGAGGTGGTGTAGGGGGGAGGCAGGAGCACCGGGAGAGCCCTGGGGAGAAGAAAATGAGGGAACGATGACTCTTACTCAAACTGAGACACAAGAGGTGTAGAATAGGGGAGGGGAGGAGAAGCAAAGGGGAAGCGAGACTCATCGAAGGTGACATGTCGAGACACAATGAGCTTATGGGTCTTGATATCGAGGCAGAGGTAACCGCGATGATCAGACGGATAGCCGAGGAAGACACAAGGAGTGGAGCGCGGGTGAAGCTTGTGCGGGGCGGTGGAGGACTGGTTTGGGAAGCACAGGCACTCAAAGGTACGAAGGTGATCATACCTAGGCAATGTGCAATAGAGGGCCTGTCCTGGCGAGCGATGGTGAAGGGTGGTAGATGGGAGAATGTTTAGGAGATAATAGGTGGTGGATAAGGCGTGAGGCCAATAGGGAAGGGGAATAGATGCGTGGAAGAGGAGAGAGCGCATCATGTTGGTTATGGTTCTGATGATCCGTTCGGCCTTGCCATTCTGCTAGGAGGTATAGGGGCAAGACAACCGATAGGAGATCCCATTTGTGGCAAAAAAAGAGTGAAAGTCTTTGTTGTCAAATTCACGGCCATTGTCACATTGGAAACATTTGATGGATGTGTGAAACTGTGTTTTGATGTAGGCATGGAATTTGGCAAAGACAGGAAACACTTGGGACTTGAAATGCAACGGGAAGACCCATAAGAAATGAGTGTAATCATCAAGAAACAAGAGGTAGTACTTGTGACCCTCATTGCTAGGCACAAGAGAGGTCCAAATGTCACTATGAATGATATCAAAGGGAGCAAGGGTAGAGGTCAAAGACCGTTGGAACGGCAGTATGGCATGTTTGCCTAGTTGGCAGGAAGAGCATAAACCAGAGCGTAGGTCTTTAGGACAGGTGACAAGACTCTGAGAACGGAGGACATCTAGAACGGCAGTACTGGGATGACCCAGGCGTGCATGCCAGAGGCTGGACGACGATGTCGAGAGGGCGACCGGGCACGACTGACTGGACACAGGAGGTGGTGTGACAGGGTAGAGCTCCCCGGTGCTGTTACATCTCATGCGAGTAACCCCCGTAGTAAGATCGTTCACAGAGAAACCAAAGGGATCAAACGTAAGGGAAACGTTATTGTCAGTAGTGAACCGACGGATAGAGATAAGGTTTTTGACAATCTTTGGGGCAATGAGGACATTGTTAAGGTGTAGTGGGTGGGTTGTGGTATGTAATTTGGCGTGGTCAATTCCTGAAGTAGCAAGACGACCACCATTACCGACGATAATAGAGTGTGCAGGACCCTTAAAGGAAATAGATGAGAGGTTACCTGAGGAGTTCGTCATGTGGGAGGTGGCACCAGTGTCCATGTACCAAGAAGAGTCGGGAGATGTCGGCTGCATAGAGGAGAAGGCGTGATGCGTAGCAGGAGCAAGCGGAACATCGGCGGCGTTCCAAGGACGAGGGTCGTGCGGCGACGAGTGGCGCGGCCGCTGCGTAGAGCCGCGGGCGCTGCATATGTCGCGGCCGCGGCCCCGGCTAAAATCGGAGCTACACATTTTTTTTTTTGACGTCAGGGGCCGCGGGGCGGCAAGTGTAGGCGACGGGGCGGCCGACGATTGCGAAGAGATTTCACTCGCTGTCGACCGTGGGTGCGGCGTCGAACAGGGGCGGAGGCTGCGGCTTGGCCTTGGGTGATCTCCGGCTGGGCGCTCGACAGCGGACGGAGGCGAGTGCGATGGTCCGGCGGTGATGCTCTGCGGAGGCGACTCGGCTCAGGGGAGACGCGGGATGCCGGCGACGGTGTGCAGGAGCACTGTGGTGGCCGGCGACTGCGAGTGCGATGAGATCGAGAGCAAGAGGGAGGCTTTGAGGAAGAGGATGACCGGCGGCTGTGGGTGGAGGAGGTCCGGTGCCGGCAGTAGGTAGGAGATTAGGCGTGGAGGGATCGGAAAAAAAAAATTAGGGTTAATTTAGATGAAACCCTAGAGGCTGTGATACCATGTAGAATGATGGAATTGATGTAAAATCCTCCTTGAGGGTTTCCATTCATTGATAATCATATATATAGGTTACAAAGGTATTGGGCTTTTGGGCCCACTATACAATATATGCCTATGTAATCTATCATTCCTCGTTTTTTTATAGAGTTACAACTCGAGTTCGACTAAAAAAAAGTTCGATTCGAGCTCGTTCACTAACCTAAACAAGCCGAGCCTGAACAAGATTTTAAGCTCGGTAGAAAGCTCGGCTTGTTCGATCTAAGCTCAAATGACTTGAATTTTATGAACTTTATAAAATAACTTGGTTTGAACTCGTTAATTTCCTAAACAAATTAAGCTTAAATGCTCAATCCAAAAATAAGCTTAATTAAAATTAAGCTTGTTTAAAAAACGAACCAGACTTAAACCTGTCAAGTTTGACTCGTTCAACTCAAATAACATCCCTATTTTTTTATTTTATTTTTTCATTTATTTACTTTTGGTTATTTTTAATTTTTTATCCAACGATCTTTCACCCTAAAAATCCGAGTGTTTGTGTGGAGGCGGGGCCCGGGGGCGGGTCGAAACCGGCTCCGGTGTTTTTAATTTTTGGACCGGGTTTAGACTCCAATTGCTGTGGTGATTCGAGAGCCACCCGGTCCGGCGAGTATCGGCTCGGGAGGTAATTAAATGCGCCATCTACATCCCCTCTTTCACTTGCTCTCTCTCCCTCCTTCCCTTCCTAGTCCGGCGTAGTCTCCCTCCAACACCCACACCAGAGAGAGAGACAAAGAAGAGATAAGAGAGAGGCTCTTCGCTGTCATTTGGTTGATTGCACTTCCGTTTCCCCGGATCAGATCACTCGCATCCCTCTGGTACACTATTTCTCTCCTTTTTCCTGATTCTAGTATCTAATTTTATCGGGATTTTTCGGATTTAGTTTGTCAAATGCCAAGATCTGATTCGTTTTTTCAATCAATGATCTTGCTGCTTTGCTCTTTTTTAGGTTTTTCCCTGCATCTTTCTGATACTTGCTTGCTAGGTTTCGATTTTGTATGTTTTGCTGGTGATCGGTTAACGGCGAGTGTTTTACCAAGATTCAACTGCCGACAGCGACATCTTCGTTGTCAATTGCTAGTATAAATGGCCAAATCGGCCTTGTTGACTGTCGGTCAAAGTATATTTAGCATAGCAGTACCTTGAATTAAAATGCATCTTGTTTGTCGTTTTGGTAGCTTCTTGTATTCTCCGATCTTGTAGTGCTATACTATACTAGATATAGGTTGTTGTTTTCTGTTGAAAATATGTTATATGATTAATTCAAAGCATATAGATCATGTGAAAGTTGCTACGACAAAAGAATTTGTTGCGTCTGTTGTTTCAATTTTCAGCACTATGATAGTTTGTGAACAGCTCGAATAGGAATTGAAGTGACAAATCTCTGCTGTGTAATTGAATTTTCAACAGTTGTTTCTATCGAAAAAATTGTTTTCCATTTTGTCCTTGTAAGTTGTAATTAACTACTGAACACTTTCAACCTGTAGGAGAGGTAAAATTATCACTGTTACCCCATGATTATATGTGAAGTGGATTAGACTCCTTTCTACTAATAGTTTGAAGTACGGGATATTGGCACTACAGATTCCGCAGTTGTTGGAAGAACATAGAGGGAATCCTAATGAGATATGCTTTTCCTTATGAGTAGCCTTACAAAACTCTAAGCTTAATTATAGATTTAGTTCCATTTACATGATTGATTAACTACTCCTTGCTTATTAGTGCTTCAAGACATGGATGATTACTCCCTTAGACTGTTTAAAACAGTAGGTTTGACTCTAATATGTTGTACTTTTGAGATAATAATGGTTAGTGGTTACTACTGTTCAGTTTGAAAACTATTACTTTTTTTTCCATCTAATCTTCTTTCTATGACCTTTGAGTGCCTGATTTTCTAAGGTTTCAATTTTTTCAATGTTTCCCAAGCAATGGATTGAACTGTTGAAGGGAGAACGGCTGAAAGATGCCAGCATTGTTGAAATCACTAATAACAATGGCTATATCGGCTGATTTTATGTAGGTCTAAGCATAAAACAATACCTTGGATTTGATTGTTTCTTGTTTTTCGTTTTGGTTGTATTTCGTAACCTCCGATCTCTTAGTGCTATGTTGGTTTAGGTTGCCTGATGAGAGCAAGTAGAACATTAGTAGGAGTTGAAGTGATAATATGAATGAGTACTTGAACTTGCATCAATTGTTTCTCCCTAGAAACTGTTTAATAGCCAGGTGGTGGTTGTTTTCATGAACACTTCCAACAAGTAGGCCCGGTGTTAGTAAAAAGTTAATGCGGTGTTATCCATGGTTATGTATGAACTAGGTTCATAGCCATTTCCAAGTTAAGTGTGGGATATTGGCACTTCAGATTCTGTAGCTGTAGAAAAACATGGGGAAATCTTAACTAAATGTGCATTGTTTTGTCCATGTATTGCCTTAGCACCTTAAAAAAAATCCAGCCTTATTCATTGATGAACTACTACTTGCTTTTTAGTGCTTCCATGATACAGACTGAAAATCTGGAGTATGAAATCGGACAGTAGTTTTGAATCTAGTATGCTACTATTGATGATAGTGCTAACTACTTGCTTTGTATGCTTCATGTACTTCCCTTCAGTTTACTTTTGTTGTAATTTGTTCTTCTGATTTGTTGATATTCATTGAATTGTTTTCTAGGTTGATTTATCTAATTGAAAGTTTTTTTTTTAATAGATTTTGGCATTATACTTGCATCTCATGAAGGACGACAATGCATGTGAGGTTTCCCTCACTAGACCTGAAAGCAACAATGGGAACTGTAAACTTGAAGAGCAACAACAGGACAATACTATCTGTGATGCTGATATGAATCCAGTTGGTAAGGCAGGAGTAGAAGCAGGGACCTCAGAAGTAGAATATATTGAATCTGAGAACTTAAATGATGTTGAAGATCTGGACTTGGTTCGCCAGGTATAATTGCTTGTAAAATAAATACTGTATATACACAAAATACATGTTGGTTAACTTAACATGTGGCCCATAACGTGCTTAGAGAAATACTATATCAGTATTACTTGCATCCGAGTAGTTAGAATGCGTGTGGTAAAACCATAAAAGACAATTTGTTTTGTTTTCATGTAGAATCTGCTAAGCGCACTGGATTCCAAAGACTGGGTCGCAGTCTGTGAAGCCCTCAATAATGTACGACGATTTTCAGTTTATCACAAAGAAATCTTGCTTGAGATGTTGTAAGTGCTAGTTCATCCCACATGATATAATTGTTGTGACAATTATGAACGACATTGCTTATTGTATTTTCATATTGCTTTCATTTCACCCCACATGCTCAATCTTCTTCTTCTTCTTTGAATCAGGGAGAATGTCATTCCGCTGGTAGTGAAGTCTTTGAAAAATCCTAGAAGTGCTCTTTGCAAAACTGCAATCATGACATCATCAGACATTTTCAGTGCTTTTAGTGATCATATAGTAGATTACTTGGATCCTCTGGTAACACAAGCATTAAAAATTGAATTCTCTTTCTTGTATTCATGGTTATTGTTCATGTTGGTACTTAATACATCTCTTTATCTTTGTTTCAGCTTCTACAACTTCTCCTCAAGGCCTCTCAAGACAAGCGATTTGTATGCGAAGCTGCTGAAAGGGCCTTGCTAGCCATGACTACTTCTGTTTCTGCAACATTGTTGCTACCAAAGTTGCATCCGTATCTTAAGAATAGAAATCCTCGGATTCGTGCCAAAGCATCCATATGGTTCTGCAAATGTGTGCCACGATTGGTATGGTTTTTGGACATCCTGATTCTCTACTTGTAGTTTCCTTCATCCTTGTATATTTATAAGATTCTCCTTCTGTCATTAAATCCTCTTTGATTCCTCTTGTATAATAAAACTGACCATAACCAATATTTTAATCCAAAAAGGCTCACACAGCTGAAATTTTTTTATAGTATCTTGATCACTTTAGAAATTTTTGGTGGTATCATCTTTCAAAGATAAACTACCATGTTAGCACCGCTTGTAGACTTCTTATAATGTTGTTCATCCCTTGAACTAAACGCTGACACGAGTTATACATTTGCGTGTGTATATCTTCTACGAACTCCAATGAGAAATCCCTTTTCATGTGTTAGCTAAAGTATGTTTTGCTTTACTTCTCAACTGAGAGTTCAGCTGTTGAATCCTGTATGATTATATGTGCAATAGAATGAACACTCAACCATGAACTTTTTTTGTTGTTGTTGTGAATATGCAGGGTGTTGAAGGTATAAAGGAATATGGTATCTACAAGTTAGTTCAAGTAGCTGCATCCCAACTCAGTGACAAACTTCCGGAGTCGAGAGAGTCAGCAAGGTCTCTTCTTGTAGAACTCCGGAGTGTGTATGAAAAATCCAGTGTTATATCATCAAACCCAGACGACGAGCAATCAGAAATTGGCTCCTGGGAGAGCTTTTGTGAGTCCAAGCTCTCCCCACTTAGTGCACAAGCGGTCCTTCGTGTAACCAATGTCACTCGGGATGAATCTGTTGTATCTTCCTAGTGCAGAGCCTATAAAAAACACAAGAAACTGGTAGGGGTTCCACTTATACTTCTCCATATTATTGGGTTATTTGATTTTTCGTCGCGATGATGGTGATGAGTTGCTGTGTAAATTATGTGAAGAGGTTTGGTTGTTCATTTTGTTGCGTGATGATGAGGAAATTTTGAAAGTGTTTTCGCTTTAACATATTGTTTGCAAGTTGGAATTATTTCTTTCAGCGTTGTGTTGTATTTCCTCTGACGATAATCCCAGATTATATATCTGGGTTATATCCAGATTAAGGATTTTCCTTCTTTTGGGCTAAGCCCATGTAAAAATCTACAGATTGATTTCTCAACCCATATTGAGGTTTGAGCTGTTAGACCATCTCTAATAGTTTTCCTTAAATTTCTTAAAATAGGAAAACAAAATACATATTTTTTAATTTTTTTTATCTTGGTAAATAGAGAGCGGTCATTCGGGGTTCGACTCAGGGACCTTTGGTAGCTCGGAATTTGATAGTGATTCTTCAAATATTTTTGTTTTAACTCCAACCGTTTTCCCATTTCAAATATTTGGATAATCATTTAGGGTGTGTTTGATAGAAGGTTGAGGTGGGGGTTTGGGGGGTTATGGAGTTTAAAAAAAAAAAAACTCTGAAGCTCCATGTTTGGAAGCAGCTTTGGCTTGAGGTTATGGAGTTGGAGGTGGAGCTTATTTTTTCTGATTTTGGAAGCTGGGAGGGGTAGCTTTGGGAGGTTATTTAATCAGGTTATGGAAATTTGTACACTTTTACCCCTACTCATTTTTTCCCCTTTTCGTATCTAAAGGGTATTTTTGACTTTTCATCCACAATACCCACTTACAAATCTTATACCCATCAAACATCAATCATCTTTTTTACAAGGTTATTTTTTAAAAAAAATATCCACCTCCCACACCTCCATAATACACGAAATAAACTCCACCTCCTAAAAAATACCCAACCCCTAAAAAAACCCCAAATTACCAAACACGCGCTTAGTTTGTAAAATACTGTAGGTTTATGGATTTCTCTCTATTTTTTCTGTTGCTTCTTCATTTTGGAGAATGTGATAGGAATCTGTTGAATGAAAAAATACCTTAAAATTTTTCAAAAACTCCAAAATTCCCAAAATAGAAAAACTGTTGGAGATGCTCTTAGCAGTCAATGATGAGAGGATAGCTTGAAAAATATGTTATATCACATATTACATATACTCCATCCGTTTCCTTTTAAGTGACTTTTTACTATTTATGCACGTTTTTAAGGTGTGAAAACAATATAAAATACTCCATCTGTTAATTAAAACTTGTCATTTACTATTAATGCACGCTTTTTTATAATGATAAAAACTATATAAAATATTAACTTTTTTTAAAATTTGTTTTTATAAATGGATACTTAATAGTAAGAAGTATGAAATTATTTTAAAAAATTATTTAAAAAGTTATTTTTATCTTTGTAAATATTTTTTTTCAATAATCTCATACTTATTGGTGATAGGTATAATATTATTAAAAATTGTTAAAATATTAATATTTAATATAGTTTTTATCGTTCTAAAATTACATACTTGACTTGAAAAAGTCACTTAAAAGAAAACAGAGTATTTGATTTCTAAATCAAAACGATCAAATCATAACAGCAACAGTACAATAGCATGATATAGGGGATCAATGTATATGTATACCATTATCCTCAATCAATTAGTCGAGATTTTTTTTATTTTTTTTATCTTAGTCCAGTTCGATCGACTCAGTCGCTCTAGATCTTGATCGGATACTGTGTGACCCATTTAAGGGGTTAAGCTTGACCCTCTCAATAACAAGTCACGAGCGAGGGAATAGCCCCACAACCACTACTCTTTTGTGATATAGTAAGTGGTATAGGAAGTTAAGTAGGGTATCTTTGTTGAGAGAAGCTCCTTGCCTTGCCTTATTCAATTAAGACTTATATGTATATATATTTATCCTCCTTTTTTTGTGTTGTTGTATTTGTTGTTCACTTTTTATTCCCTTGTTGGTCTTCTATAATGTTTTTTATGATAGTTTGACCATTTATTAACTCGTCCGATCTCTTAATTACTTCAGGTTTTTTTTTTGTTTGAGGAATTAATTATTTAGTTTTATCTAGAGTACTAAATTGCTTTTCCATATTAGCAAAAATACACATGAATTCTGGTTAGATTTAAACCTTAAAAAACTTCAAATCATCAACTACATTTTTTTCATTATATTGGTAACGATGAACATTTAAATAATTAAAATAAAACAAAGTACTCTAAATTCGTCCAAAAGAATAATGTATTAAGAATTCGTCCTCATAAAACTTGTTTTATTCATATTTTATCCCGCTTTATACAAATTATTTGATTGTATAACAAATACTTCATAAAATAGTAATACATCAGTTAAACCCTTGCATAAATAAAGTTAAAATAATTCTATTATAATTAATATATTTTAAAATCCATACCATTAGAAAAACTGCACATAATTAATGTTTAATGTAAATATAAATATATATCTATATAACATATAAAGTTAGCTTTTTGCCAATAAATGCTAGAGTAATTAGCTTTAAAACTTTTTTTTTTGTGAATCTATATCTTTCTCTTTAGTAAAAGAAGCTTTTTTGCCATAAATGAGGTAGAATAAATGAGAAATATTGAAGATTTTAAAAAGAAAATAAACCATCTTTATAAGAAATTAAAGAGACAAAAAAAATCTTTATATGAAGTTAAAGAGACTAATTTTATTTTATCTAATAAATTATTTCTATAATATTTGAAAAGTAGAGAGCCAAGTAATAATCAATTTTATTTTAATTACTTTAGTAAATTTAACTTTTTATAAGTATTAATACACATTCAAAAGAAGATAAAATATATAATTAATGTAAACAAAAAAATTTGTGTAATATTTTGAAAGTAGAAAATCAATTATCATTTTTAAAATCAAAACTTGAGTATTTGATTAACAAAATCATCACTTGAGTAAACACAATATACAATGAAAACAGCAAATTAAATTATATTCTAGATATTGAATTCAATTTCTTAGTCCAAGCAAACACTGATTCATTCAAGCAAATGCCGATTAATTATAATATTCTAGATATTAGCTTGAGGGAGACTAATTAAAAAGGGTTTAAGAAAATCGGATTTGATTAAAAAAATCCAACAAACCCATGGTTTAACCAAATTATATTAATGTTGATTTTTTTATTAGTTTTGCTTTTATAATTATTATTTTTTGGCATGTATGCGCCATGTCATCATTTTTTTGAGATAAAATTATTGTGATATTATTTTACACCACCTATAAAGGTCGGGATATTTATCTTACATTTGAAAAGTGGAGATATATTTTTAACACCCCCTTAAAGGCTGAGTTATTTTAATTAGTTTTGCTTTTTTTTTAATACAGATTTTGACATTTTAATCTCTATTTTAGAATTTTGTTTATCAAAGTTCTTTGGCTTGCTCAAGGTGATATATATAAACAAATAAATAAATCGTGGATTGCTTGCATACGTTTGGATAAACAGTTGATTCGCGATCGACACATGAAGACTCGTGAGAGTGTCCAAATCCGAGGTGTCCACAGTTGTTCCTCAGAAGCTCCCTCTTGTGTTGTTACTAAAGTCGGTGATCACTTCCGATCTCTTTGGTGTTTATTTCTCCGTCCGTCCGATGGTGCTTTTGTGGTGATAGGCTGTCATTGTTAATGTTTGTTGTTTTCATGATGGTTTGTCTATCCATCGGTTAACCGGTCTCTCAGTTCATTTGTTGTCTTTTGTCCTAAAATTTTACCTCTTATTAAAAAAAAATATATATAAACAAATAAATATAAACTTAATATATTTATGATAATTATTTAATTTGCTTTATAGTTGACCTTCCAGAAGTTTATAGCTCCACATTATTTTTTATATGATAAAAGCAAGCCCAACAGCTTCTATAAAAAATCTCTAAAATAAAGGAAAAAATATTAAAATCTCTAAAAATTTTACATTTCAACTCCAACAGTTTCTATATTTTACAAATTTCTGCATTTATTACATACTACATATACTCCCTATTTAAAACAATTTTAATTTTAGCTATTCTTAAACTTTATGCAAATTGTTAAATAATTTCATACAACTAGATGAACATGAATTTTAAGTTAAAAATTTTAAAAATGCAAATAAGTTTAATTGAAAGATGAAGTTTAACATTTAAGCTTAACATAACTTCAAATGTAAACTAGTATAAGTTTGACATTTACATATAACATGAGTTTTAACATAACTAAAAACTAACATGTTTAAATTAAATATCGAGATAATTATAGCAAAACATTCAATTTAATTTAATTATAACAAATATTCCTAACTTAATTTTTATATAAATATAACAAACTTGTCCAATTGTTGATGAATTACAATGAATTTGCATTGGTATTGAGGATAATTAAATTTTAGAGTTTTTGCCATATTCCTCTAAATTTAGAGAATTTTTTTCTCTCTCCTAAGGTTTCTCTATTTTAGAGATGAATATAGAGAAACTGTTGGACCTAAAAAAACCCATATTTTCTCTAAAAAATTCAACTTTCTCTATTTTACAAGAGCTGTTGGGGTTGCTCATTAGCCCATTTACCCGTTAATTTAGAATTGAACAAGCATGCAATTTATTAAGTACCTACTTTTGACCATTTGGAATTTTGGATGAAGATGGCTAAGGATGGGGGTCTCTCTTTTAATTAATTACTTAAAAGAGAAGAATTTAATCTCATTATGAACCAACATACAAGTCACTCCTATTTCAACACAAGTAATTAATATTCCATGGTCCCAACCAGAGTGGGGTTTTATCTTAAAATTAATATGTTATCTCACGCCACCATAAATGTAATTATAGGGCTATTTTTATCTCTAGTTGACATTTGGATAACGGGTTGTCTAACATCTCATTTTCTTCTTTAGTTACCCTAGGATTGAGAATCGGGTCGTTTGACTTTACCGTTCTGATACCACACTGAAGTATGTTCTTGGGAGTCGTATGCAAATGTTCGCCCATACACTAGTAGTCTAGCACATAAACCGAGTAGAGTTTCATCCTAAATCAATTGGCAATAAAACGAGTATTCCACTAGCTTATATACTAAGACCTGTTCTTTTATATTTTTAATGTGAGACTCTTAAATCTCTCATTAAAACAATTAAGTAACCGAAAATTTGAATAAATTCTCGGTTAATGTAATGACAATGATAGTACGTATTAAATAATGTATTTTCTTTTTGAAAAAAAAACGAGTGTTAAAAATGCATAACCCGCCCGATAGCATGATAAGTTTAGAAAATAATATATTTTCTTAAATTAGGTATCATCTATTAAAATATCTCATGTTGATCAAAAAGAGTATTAATTTAAAAAAAAAACATACAAGGTACCGAAACCGTTTATTAATAATTAATTAATGAACTACTTCTATTTGACAACAATTGAAAACGTTTATTAATAAGACGATATTCACTAAATTGTAGAAAAGTCCTTTTTATCTTTAGAAAATAATTATAGAATAGTTAAAGACCTAACCAAAATAGATTTTTAAGTCTTTAAAATAGAGATTTATTAGGGTTTCTCTTCGTAGAGGCTTAGATTTGAAAATTTTGGTCCTTTTGTGGTTTCATTTATAAATGGATAATGATGGATTGATAACTTGCACTCATAGTAAATGAATTTAATGCCCTATCTTTATTTAATTTTTGATCAGATTTTGGTAGGTTCTCCCCCATTTTCCTCTTTCTCATTCTAGAAACACCTTACCGTATAACTTAATTAAAGAACTCTCAATCTGTGTAATTCAATTCAAGATCGGCAATATTGATCCTTAATTAATTTTGGATTGTAGAATCATCGAAATTAATTAGTATTCTTGTACTAGAATCATCTTGCAGTACTTAACCCTTTTAAATTAGGAAAAATTGCAAAAAATAGCCAAACTTTTAGGGGTTGTTGCGTTTATTAGCCCGAACTATAAAAAATGCAGAAAATAGTCTCAAGTATTTACTTTTTTTTTGTAACGTGGGGTTTTCGAGGTTGTCGACTAATCCCCCACGGGTCCGAGCCCTAGCCTGCAAAGGACGCGAACCGGTAAGCCATGCCAAGCGGCAAGCCACCAGACAGGCTCACCCAAGCCAATGAAGACTTGAGCACCGATTAATTATACAAATGTGTAAAGAATGAGATTTGAACCCTTCACCTCTTGTAAGAGTTACCTCTCCCTTACCACTAGAGCAAGGGGTCATTGGTTGCCTCAAGTATTTACTTGGTTGCAGAAAATAGCCTCAAGCTATATTCAAATTCAAATAATGAACTTCAAATTCAAATTAATTATAAAAAATAGCCGTAAGTTGCCTTCAAATTCAAATTAATTACAAAATCTCTCCAAAATAATTTTTATTTTAAAAAATCATCACTTCTTATATAAAAAAATTTTACACTTAATTGTTGTTATCTAAACTCATAACTAAATTAATTATAAAAACTATCTCAAAACATATAATTATAACTAAATTTATTATTTAAAAAATTTAATTAGACTGTTTACATGTCATTAAAAGTCAATAAATACGTAAGTTTCTACTCATAATTGATCTAATAAGCGATTTAGGGCGATCTTTTGAGCAAAACCAGCACAACAAATCAATTAAGCATGCATTATATAAATTGTTTTAAACCTAACAATTAGGGTAGTTTGTTATCTATTTAAGAAAAAAGTGTGCATACGTTATATATTCAGTCGCAATGGTTTTTATTTAAGCATTGAATAGATTGTGAGATGAAGATAAAATAATTTTTATTAAGAAAAATAAAGATGTTATGATATTTTTTAGTAATTTTTTTAAAATTTATTTATTTACAAAATTTATATGGTATACGGCAGTTTTTATAATTAATTCAAGGATGAATTTAGCTAATAATGACTTAATGAGAAAAAAATTATTTCAGTTAATAATGATGAATTTATAAAAAAAATATTTATTTACAAAATTTATATGGTATAAGGTGTTTTTGTAATTATTTGAATTTGAATGTAGCTTGAGGCTATTTTATGCAACCAAGTAAATATTTGAGGCTATTTTCTGCATTTTTATAGTTCAGGCTATTGAGTGCAATAACTAAAGTTGGCTATTTTTTGCAATTTTCCCTTTAAATTATTACTAGGTGGATATTGTTGATGATTTTCATTAGTAATTAATGTGACTGCAATGGTGGTGAAAATCAGAAACTTCAAAACAAAATCAAGGGGAAAGGAATTGGAATCTCGAAGTGAAAGAGATGAAATGAACTTCTTCGGGTTTTTTTCCCGAGTAAGTTTGTAATTATTTTATAAAGTGGAAAAAGACGTAGGTACAATTTAATAAAAAATTATCTTGTCAATAGTCATTTTAATATCTTATCAATAGCCTCACTCCTTCTGAAAATGCAGACTTGTGAAATAATCTAAATTGCATAAAACCACCCATTATATAACATGTTTTGTAGATAACCACCCTTTAAAATAAAAAAATTATGAAAACCACCCTTTAAAGCTAGCCTGTTAGCCATTCGTAGAGGTGTTATTAGAGTCGAACGAGATGAGTTTGGCATAATCAAGCTTTGTTCGTTTGTTAGACGAGCTCAAGCTGAGCCGAACTTTTTTCGAGTTTTAAGCAGATCTACTTTGTCATAACATATTAACCTTGAAGCAAATTTTAGAAATATCATAAAATTCGAGCTATTCGAGTTTATATCGAAGGAGTCAAACTTTCAAACGAGCTTAAAATCTTGTTCAGGATCGTCTTGTTTAGGTAAGTGAACGAACTTGAGTCTTGATTTTTTTCAAGCCGAGCTCAAACTGTTCAGTTCATATAACAACCCTAGCCATTCGCCACCCATAGCCTCATTTTCGTTTCATGTCTGTTAAGTAATATAAATTATATTTTTACCCTTCATTTTCAATGTTATACTGGCCACATCCCCACTGACTCATCTTCTTCTCCCGTTATTTTTCTCCATTTCCATGGTTGCTCTTTTTTCTTTATTGTTGTGCTTTGTTCATCTTCTTTTTTACACTACACATAATCACAATTTTTCTATAGTTCTTCTTCTTCTTCTTGCGACGTCCTTCCCTTGTTCTTCTATTTATCTTGTTCTTCGTCAGCCGCATAAAAGCCCTAATTTGCTAATCCAACCAAATCATCTCAAATTGTTATGAAATTGATGAAATTAGTGCTTAAATCTTGTTGCTTGTTATGCAAATTTGTGATTAGTGTGTTTAATTTGTTCAATTTTGTATTCAATAATTTAATTTGTGATTATATATGAGTGAATATGTGCCCACAACACTTGGATTGAGATGATTGTGAGACATCAGAAAGCATAGGCAATATGAATGTATATCAAACTCAGGATAGATTTCGTTCAACAACTTCGCATTGAGGATCCGGTGGTGGAGAAATGGGAAGTTCTAGATGTATATATTGGCCATGCTATATATTGGCCACCACACAAACTATACTGGTGTCAAAGGCGAAAATAAAACACTTCAAATTTTCTGATACAAATTCTAGCTACCTCCACAAAGAAGCTACGGGACGCAGAAATAGGAAACTCATTAGAGAGATTGTAACCCAGGATGGAACAAAGATTATTGGAGAAGAGAACATCAAAAAAGAAATTCGCTTGGACTTCAAAAAAAGATTTAAGAAAGAGAGGATCAATTATAAAATATTACAAGAATACTTAGAACTAATAGACACAGAAATCATAACAGAAGAGAAGAGAATGAATTCATCACAAAACCAATCACAAATAACGAGGTTAAAAAGACTTTTTTCTCCATTGGAAAAGATAAGTCCTCTGGACCAGATGGCATAACAGCCGAGTTTTATCAACGATATTGTGACATTGTGGGACCTTCTATTGTTAAAGTTATTAAGGGTTTCTTTCATCCAAGAAGAATGTTAAAGCAAATAAACTAAACATTTATCATTCTGATCCCTAAATGTTACAACCCAAGAACAATGAACAATTATAGACCGATGAGCCTTTGCTTAACCCTTTACAAGGTTATTGCAAAAACCATTGCAGATAGATTAAAATCTGTTTTGGGAAAATTAATTCATCATTTGAAAGGGGCTTTTTTTTTTATAACTGATAGAGCGATTTAGGATAATGTACTCATTGCACACAAAATATTCCACTCCTTTTAATCTAAGAAAGGTTGTGATTGATGGATTGCTATCAAACTAGATATGGAGAAAGCATATGACAGAGTGAATTGAGAATTTTTTATGGCCAGTCTGACAAAATTCGGTTTTTGTCAGCGTTTCTGTGGCTGGATTAAAGAATACATCCAAACGGTGTCGTTCGTTTTGGTTAATGACGAACCAACAGACATATTCAACCCTCATAGGGGGCTTATACAAGGAGACCCTATCTCTCCCTACCTATTCATTATAGGTACTGAGGTTCTTACAAGAAAACTACAACGATAAATCGAAATATCCCGAAACACAATTGGTTTCAAGATCTATAGAAGTGGTTCCTCGATTCCATTTCTCTCTTTTACAGAAGACATTATGATTTTCTCCAAAGCGATCCCAGAGGCATGCTAATCGGTGAAAACTATACTCGATGAATACTGCGCGATTTCCGGCCAAAAGTTTAACTTCCAAAAATCAGTATTCCAAGCAACAAAAAGGAATAACAAACGACCAATGACAACGAATCCAATCCAGCTTATAAATCACGAACTTTAGAGAAATATCTCGGTTGTCCGATCATTAATGGTAAAGTGAACAAGCACACAATTGAAGAAATTCTCGGAAAATCTAAGAACCAATTATCAAAATGGAGAGCGAATGAATTAATCCAAAAAGGAAGAGTGGTCTTAATTAAAGCAAATCTAGCGGCGAAACCTAGATACATTATGCAAAATTTCATGCTCCCAACAAATATCCACAATGGCCTTGACCGAATCAACAATGCTTTTTCTAAAACAAAGACCTAAGTACAAACCTCTCATAGGCTGAGATAAAATTTGTAGACCAAAGTGTGAAGGTAGCTTAGAACTCCATAAAACAAAAGATATAAACAAAGCTCTACATATGAAATTAATTTGAAAAATCCTTGTGAAACCTCAAAACGAATGGGTAAAAATTATTGGAGAAAAGTATCTGAAAAAAGAGAACATATGGGACTACAAAAGGAAAACGAACACATCCTAGCAATGAGCAAAATTGATGGAGATCAAAGAAGAGTTCTGCTCCGGCCTGTTTTGGCAAGTTGGAAACGTGAAAAGCATTAAATTTTGGAAGGGTAAATGATTGGATATTGATTGAAAACTTAGGGATGAATGCATCATTGACAAAATTGATGAACAAGAAACGGAAAACTAACTTTATAAAACCAAATAGAACGTGGAATAAAGAAAATCTAGCACATGTACTCCTTAAGGATATAGTCGACAAAATTCTTAAAGTTCATATTCCTTCAACTAATTTCGAAGATAGATTATACTCGTACCCCAGTAGATTTGGGTGGTTCTCTACTGCTAGCGCCTTAGACCACATTACGAAAATTGACTGTCCACCAAAGATCAAAAAATTTCTTTGGAAGAATCTCCTAAACGAAACCCCAACGAAAACTAGACTTCAAAGTAAGGGAATCCATGTCCCTATGAACTGTCCTGTTTGCGATCATAATGTGGAGGATGTCATACACATCTTCACCGAATGTCAAACTATGCTATCCTTTGTTAGAAGGATGGATAGACAGATCGAACAAATAATCCAAAATACTGACAAAGATAACAAATTTTATAAGAATATCATCACAGAGATCGATCTTCTCTAATCTATCGTTGAGGCCAAAATCGGTCTTGGCTTTCTCACATTGGGGAGTTTGGACAATGAGAATTATAATACTTTTCGATAACAATGACATCGGTAAGGTGGAAGACTCGTTAACATATATTAAACAATACGAAATAACCCGGAGGAAAGCATAAACAAAGGAACAGTAATACGACATGGACAACACAAGACCTAATTCTTGTCAAAAGAAAACAAAAAATAAAAAAAAATAGTCAAATGAAAAAAAAACCCTCCTAGTGGGGTTGTGAAACTCAACTTCAACGGTGCGAAGGTCAGTTTAGGTCATGCCGCATCCGGGTTTATCGTCCGAGATTGTCGAGGAGAGGTCCTTCTATGTGGGGCCCGCATACACGGGAAGGTCTCTGTTGATCGTGCTAAACGTTTTGGTCTTCTAACAGGTCTCCAAGAAGCAGCGAAGCGGGACTTCTTCCACCTTGAGGTGGAGGGCAATTGTTTGAAAGTGATCAACACCTTGAAGGGGATTTGACAATGTTCTTAATTGGGAGATCGAGTTGACGATCTCTGATGCTTTTGATCTCTGTCGAGCATTCAATTGTCTCCTTGTCTCACACCTTCCGTGAGGAGAACCGTGTGGATGATAAACTTACTCATGTTGGTTATTCCTCGCAGTTCGTCGATGTTTGTGTTCCAGCTGAGTGTCTTGCCTTGTATTAAAAAAAGTATATTGGCAACATATCATTTTGTCTATTGCCAAAATAATTTTAAACAATTACACTTGGATTCTTTTCAATTTTTACAAACTAATTATGTTTTGCACCGAGATTAAAAAAACACATTTTTCCTTCAACAGTCGTTGCATATACACCTTCAACAGTCGTTGTTCATTACTATAAACCCCTTTAAACCAACATTGCCATCAGCCTTATCCCGCCTCTCTTCAAATCTAGTTGATTTGTGCATTTTTTGATAGAATTTACACCGATCTATCGCTAAAAATTATTTTGTCATATATAATCTCATTGATTTTAGGTATAATTAACCTTCAAATTTGGGGGGGGGGGGGATTATTATTTTTGGCGAAAATGTAAAACTTCAAAATCTCAATCGATTTTTGGTTGTTTTGAGTGATTTTTGTTGTGTTTTGTTGTTATTCTTGTGATATGAGTGTTATATTTGCAAGAGTGGGTGTGAAAATGACTTGCAAATGTGTAATTTAGGAGGATTTACATGTTGTTGAAGACATGAAACACGTTGGTAGCCTAGGATGAGCTAAATGTATCAACTCGGTGAAGTTCATTTAGACTTTGGTTGATTCTCGGTGAAATCTATCGAGCCTTGCCTTTTTTTTTTTTACTTTTAAAATTGGAAATTTTTTTGTTGTGTTTTGTTATTGTCCATGTTAATTGTAATGAATGAGATGAATGTGACCTGCAAATGTCAAATTTGCCGCTTTGCCTAATTTTGCTCGGTGGATTTTGTTGATTCTCGTTCTATTGTAGAAGTTTTTTTTTTTTTTTTTGATGAAAAGCAACTTTAATTACTCAAACTCCAAATCAGCAAATACATCATCAGAAATAGCATTTGGAAGATCAAATTCAGAAGTAAAAACAAGTTGGGTCTTTTGTAGAAATTGATACATATTTTGTGTGAAATTTCATACATAAATGTTACTAAGGAAACATTATATTGTTTATTGATTTTATTTGAAATAGTTGTTTATAGCAAGACCAAGTTGATGGTCTTGCTAAAAAATAGATTAAAAATTAAGTGTTCAATTTTTAATTTATGGTCTTTCGCCAAAAATTACACCACTAAATTCATTTCTTATAAATTTTACCATTAAATTTTAGCATTTTGGAGTTATTACAAAGTCGTTAAATCATTAATTTTGATTAAAATGCGTAGAAATTGACTTATCCGAAATTGACCAAAAAACACAAGTCCACCTAATGTCAGTTTAACCTAACCCTCGATTTGACCCAACTTAAACTTGACCCGAACGACCTGATGGACAAGAGTCGCTTTCAATCAAATTTCGCATAAATATGAGAATTTCAACAAGATTACGTGCATATTGTTGTCGTACTTCGGATTTAGTTACCATTTTCACTTTCATTTAACAATGAAATAAACCTACCTTTATGACTATTTATACTAACGGTTTTTCTATCCTATACCCTTAGGGCATAGGATAAGATCCTAAATGGGAAAAGATACCCTACCAAAAATAAACGACCCTAAGAATCTAATTTAAAATTTGGCTAATAGAATTTAATTAAGGATGTATTTTTTCTAAAATGGGCATCTTATCCTATGCCCGGGGCATAGGATAGAAAAATCGTTATACTAATTCATCATACAAATCTTGAATTTTTTTTTTTCAATTTTCCTCCACTAACCTCCCACGTATACAAATCTTTTTCCCCACAAAAAGATATTTAACAAATCTTTTTTCCATGAATATAATGATATTGCGGTTTTGGAAACAAATTTCCTTACACGAAGCACGTTAACCTAAGCCGAGGTTCTTCTGTTACCTCATAGAACTTGGTCGAGCATATGCCATAGACTCATAGAACATTGCTAAGCTAATGTTATAGCCTCGTAGAATATTGTAAAGCTTATGTTATACCTTCATATAGAACATTGTTGAGCTAATTATGTTCTTCATCCGTGATTATTCGTGACATCGAAAACCCAAGAAAGTTGTCCAAAACCACCAAATTCAAAGGAAAAAAATCGAAAACAAACTCTAAACATTACTCCTTCTGTTTCAAAATAAATGTCATTTTACTATTCTGCACGTATTTTAATGAAGTAAAAACTCTATAAAATATTATTTTTTAATCAAATTTTTTTTCATAATTTCATACTTGTTACTAACAAATTTGAAATTATGGAAAAAATTTGATTAAAAAAATAATATTTTATAGAGTTTTTACCTCCTTAAAAAACGTGCACTAAAGTCAAACGACTTTTATTTTGAAACGAAGGGAGTATTTCTCAACCCACTTCTTTGAGATTGATAATTCTTTCGACATTTCAGGATTTTGATCAGTTCTCGCTACTTCTCTCGAACGAAAACCATAATTATATTTTTAAACAAAAAAACTGATACTCCCTCCATTTTTTTATATTTGACATTTCACTATTTAAGCACGTTTTTTAAGGTATTAAAAACATTATAAAATATTTATTTATTTTAATAATTTATTTTAATAATTTCACAATTATTAGTAATAAGTATAATATTATTAAAAAAAATTGAATAAAAAATTAATATTTTATATAATTTTTACCTTTCTAGAAAAACGTGCAACTTTAAAAATGACAAACATTAAGGAATGAAGGGAGTATATTGTTATTTATCTTATCAAATCAATAGAAATACTCTAGCCAATTAAATTGCTCCCATTAATTAAGTTGCCCTCTATAAACAAAATTCCCATTTGAAAAAAAAAACACACAAGTGTATAATGTATAAAAAAAAGAAACTTCATAATCTACACGTAACAGCATAGAACACCGCCGGCCCATCCACCCTCTCAAACCGGAGGCAGATTCGACTCCGACGACGTCGCAGCGTGCACGCTATCAGCCGGCTTACTCGACTGCACCGACCCGCCCTCTCCGCCACCAGCAGCAGCCACCTTCGGCGACCTCACCGACGGGCCCCTTGTAAAGAACGGTGGCGCCAGCGAGAACGCCCACCTGTCCGACCGGGCCGCCCGGTCGAACCGCCAGCTGCCAAACCGCCTGCCCCGGCTGCTCCCTTCACCGCCGGGCCCGCCCGCCCCGCCCCGGTACCCTCTCCGGGAGCTCGCTTGCCTCGGCAGCGCCACCGATGAGCTGGCGTTCCGGTTCAGACTCTCGCTGATTATCCGACTCCGAACCTCCTCCGGCAGCCTAAGCGTGAACCGCTCCATGTTCTCCCACCGCGCCTTGACCGCCAAGTGTCCCGTCGAATTCGAGCGCGTGAACAACACCCCGAGCCACCCGGGCCGTCCAGACGCGTTCCTACGCGTCCGGCTTCGATTCAGGCCCGGAACCGACGGCGGAACGGCCGGCGGGTTTAGCGGGCGCTCCATCAGCTCCGTTTCGCATTGAGCCGGTGGCAAAGCCGGTTGCCCCACCACGTCAATGACGACCGGGTCATCAATCGGGCCCAAATTGGGCGCGTGGACGGACTCGCCGGGCTGGGGCGTGAGCTCGGCGCGGCACACGGGGCAGGTGGTGTGGGATACGAGCCACGCGTCGATGCACTCGGGGTGGAACACGTGGTCGCACTTGGGGATCAAACGCAGCGTTTCGTCGTCCTGGAACTCGTTCAAGCACACGGCGCACTCGAGCGCGCCCTTCCCAATGTGGAGGGACTTCACGGCGGAGTAACCAAACGTCGGGAAGCTCTCGATGACCGCAGCGTCAAGGCCGCGGGGCCCGCGGCGGGAGCGGCCCGCTTGGTTGGCGGAGACTCGGAGAGTGGGGCCGTAGCTGGAGGAGTCATCGCCGGAGCAGTGGCGGATGTACATGGAGAAAAAGCCGAGGAGGAAGAGGGCGGCGACGAGGGCGATGATGATGATGCCGACGGACGGGTTGATGTTGTTGCCGTAGTTGTAGCCGTTGGGGTCCTGCTGGGAGGACTGTGCGGCTCCATAGCCGATGATAAACCCTAAGAAGATTAAACAGATGAGATTAAATCGACGAGATTGGATCGTCGCCATGGTCTCATGGAGGGGGGATTGAGAGTAGGAGAGTTTGGGGGAGAGGGTTGGTTGGCTTGTTTATATGTATGAAGTTTGAAATGGAGAGTCAAGATGAACATAATAAAAAGGGGTATTAAAATAAAAATAAGAGGGAGTCGTCGTTGTCGTGAGCAAGAAGAGGAAGAAGTTCGAGAAGGGGGGCCAATGACTTTGAACGGCAGGGGATTGGACAAGGAACGACTGGGCCCACTTTGCCTGCTGACGTGTCATTTTTTGTAAGCTTAATCATGGAATCTTGACCCTAAACTAAAGTTGTAAATCTAGCCCATCGGCTTAATTAATTAGGTATTGATTATAGAATGTGTTCAAATAGTGAATAAATATATATTACCTCTCAGTCTCAAAATTTATTTTTCACAAGTTTTAATAAGACATTCACCCCTCAATTAATATTAATATTTCATTAACTTTTTCATAAATTTTATTATTTTTTAGTATTCACTACATTTTTTAACCAATCAAAATTTTAAAAAAGTCAAAAGCATACAAATCGATACAAATCATTACTATCTCGTACCTATAAAACCTAAAATAACATCTATTTTGATACAAGAATAAAGACCTAAAACGACATAAATTTCGAGACGGGGAGTATATGATAATAATAATTGTTATTATTATTATTATTATCATTATAAAAATCAAAATATGGTCACGAAATAAAAATAAACACACTAACTAATTCAAACTAAAGAAAATTTGGACAAAATATGCATTAAATCAGATAATTACCCTGCACCTACTAAGGGTTCGAATGTGGTTAATCCTCTTGACCTATCTTTCATAGGTTTTATTGTTAATTTATTTATCTAATTTTGTATCCTCCAAAAGCCACAAATACTACCAGTCTACCACAATTAAATTAGCCTAATAAAAATAGAAATTAACATCATAATTCTTGTTTTTAATTATTATTATATCAAATATTATAAGGAGTTAGTTTTTTTTTTTAAATGAAAAAAATCACGAATAATAGGAGTAGGGATAGGGGGTGAGGGTGGAGGGAATGGGCACACAACTCGTGCCTAAGTTAAAGTTGGTGAACGATTCCCTCTTTGAGTGCAATTTCTGGTTCAGATTAATTCATACGTTTAACATTTTATTTCATTTATGTGTAAGAAGATAACAATATGGTGGACGTTTTATTAGCTAAAAACTGGGGGAAAAAAAGATGAATCATTGCATGTGCATAATAAGCTTTCCAACCATATATATCATGAAAATAGGCGGTTGAAATCGATTTTTCGTATCGGTAAAATGTTTATTGATTTGGAAAATTGGTGTAATAGACTAATTTCAAGGAAAAACACTTTTAATTGTGTGTATAGTAGTCCTCAAATGGGGTGGGTTAAGTTGATAAGGATTTTAGGTTAATTAAGAAGATAAAAATCGTATCTATATCTATATATCTATATATATATATATTCTTAAAATAAAATAATGTTTGAATGTGTTATCTTCATAGTAATTCTCTCATTTTCAACCAATTGCTTTTTTTTTCTCCCTTTTACCTATCTATATTAATTTATATTAGATAATCTATATTTATCTATATATATATATATATATTCTTAAAACAAAATAATATATTAATTAATTTATATTAGATAATTAAAATTAATGAGAATCATTTCATGAGATGGCATACTCCCCTTAATATATAATTATTTTTTAAGATATTACACAATTTTTTAATCAATGGGTTCAATTCAAAACATTTTAACGCTAAATTTTTAATCAATCAAATTATAATACTGTAGATTTTTTTCCTTACTATATTCTTGATTTTCTAATTAATAGGTTTAGTTCAAAACATCGAATTTTTAAATCTATAAGTAACTATTAAACATAAATCTATATCTATCTATTAAATAATAAATGTTTTTGCTTTGTTATCATAAATTGTTAACAAGTGAAAATTTTATATATTTTTAATCATCTATCTATATCTAACTACATAGTATCAATTAAGAATCTTTTTTCTTAGATGTCATAAACACCTTAATTTTATATTTTATTTTTGTATATTTTTTACTTTATTAAATCTGCGTACCCGTCTTATATTACTCTAATTTTATTAATATTTTATAACAGTAAGTTATTATATTATTAATATTTTATTTAAAAAAAAATTGTCATGGCGTAAAAATTGTATTAGTTTATGATTGAAAACGAAGGTCCAAGGAGGGCGGAGGTGGAAGTCATAGGAAGGCAGCCACCGGATAAGTCAGAGGAAATTGCAAATACTGAAATGTAGAAAAGTTGAATTAATGAATGAATGTGCAGAAAATGGAGGTTAAATTCAAATATATGTGTTGGATTGTGGCTTCTTCTAGAATTACATCTTTTTTATACCCTGTTTACTCCGTAATTACTAGCTTAGGATTTGACTTTTCAATCAATAAATAAATTAAGGATTTGACTTGTCACAAATTTTAGAAATAGGTCTTGTAAACTCCACGATTTATACTTGCTGTTTGATACTCCCTCCGATCCAAAAAAGATGTCGTTTGACTTTTTAACACGTATTTTAAGGAGCTAAAAACTATATAATATATCAAATTTTTTTAAATTATTTTTTTACAACTTAATATTTGTTGGTAATAAGTATTAGATTATAAAAAAATAAAAATAAAAAATTTAATATATTATATAGTTTTTAGCTTTTTAAAATACGTGTTAAAAAGTCAAACGACATCCTTTTGGATCGGATGTAGTAATTATAATTGTGTTTCACTTTTCGACTCATTTTTTACAAAATTTAAAACTGTTATGATATCTAGGACATTGCAAATTTATTGTACACATTACAATTGTTTTGTATTACGGTTTTTATGACTTTCAATTAATTTTGTTCTATAAAAGACAATATATTCCGCTTATTAATTAGACACTTCAGTAGTACAATTGATCAATACGAGTGTTTTTCAGATCCAACCAAGCGAGCCAATAAATACAAGTTAATTTAATAACAAATCTTACAAAGCGGGAATTTGATATTCTCGACTTGTCGGGTCAGAGATATCTTGAATGAAAAGTTGATTCACTGTCTCACCTCTAAGCTCATGGCCTATTGGAAACCATCTCTGAAAATAATGATACTTCCCCGCAAGATAAGACAAAAACGATTATATTTTTACATCATCATGTGAATGAAAGTCTTAAGTCTGAATACCTGCTGGTGGAAGATCCTAAAGAGCTATGGGGGAGCTTAAGTTAGAGATATGGGTATCAAGAGAAAGTTTTACTCCTGAAAGCCATATATGACTGGAGCAATATGAGGTTCTAGGATTTTAAGTATGTTAGTGATTTAATTCTACCTTATTGAGGATCACGTCTCAGTTACGTTTATGTGGGCAGAAAATCTCTAAAGAAAGTATGCTCAATAAAACCTTCTTTACAATACACACATCGAATGTGTTATTGTAACAACAATATGTAGAGAGAGCGGAGTTTTACAAAGTATTCTGATTTGATATCAGTATTACTCATGGCTGAGCAAAATAACGAATTTTCGACGAAGAATTACAACCTAAGGCCTACTGGTGCTACTCCACATACCGAGACAAATGCAACATATGGAATGTTTCCAGGCCAATCAGTGAAAGCCCAACCATTATCTATGAAGACTATTCAGCATGTATCACTCAAGTGAAAGAAGGATATATCAAAGGCAATCGGACAAAACACATTTCACCGAAGGTCTTCTCAGGTCATGATCTAGAGAAAGAAGGCACAGTGAATATACAATGTGTAAGATGTACTTCTCATCGAGTTAGAGGCATAGGGCGGGCTTCGAGTGGGCAGCTTTATCTGAGGTCTACGGAAAATTTTGGGAAAACGTCAATTACTTCTGGCTTATTTTTTTCGATCCGATCAAGTGATCAATAATCCTGCTGATCTATTCACAAATTCACTACCCCCAAATGGGTTTAAAGAACTTGTGTACAACATCGGGATGTGTCAACTTCGAGAGGCACATTTTGAATGGGAAAAAATAGTACGCACTGCACTCTTTTTCTTTTGGCTTAGGTTTCCATTGGATTTTCTTGACAATGTTTTTAATGAGGCAATACATTATCCCGGAAACGTACAAAGCAAGTTGTACTCTTTTTCCTAAACTTTGGTTTTTCCCACTAGGTTTTCCTTAGCCAAGTTTTAACGAGACAACATTATTCACCCCAGATTGTAATGTGAATATTCAAGGGGGAGTGTTGTGATATTTGGTGAATTATTCATCTTACCACTGTTCACATTTACTGTACACATTACGACTGTTTTATATTATGGCCCTTACGACATTCAATTAATTTTGTTGTATTAGGTCGCTCATGTCTATAAAAGGCAATGTACTCCGATTGTTAATTAGAGACTTCAACAATACAAACAAATATACAATCAGAGCTTTTGATCAATCCTATAAAAAAACTACTTTTCCTATTTCAAAAAAACTAGTTGTTTGATTTTTTTATATGTTTTTTTTTAAGTTAAAAAAAGCTCTATAAAATATTAATTTTTTAAATAATTTTTAAAAATAATTTCATAAATAATTGTATTAAGTATGTAGTTATGTTAAAAATTAATAAAATAATTGATATTTTATATAATTTTTATCGTTTTTAAAAAATGTGTCAAAAGTAAAACAACAACAATTTTAAAATGGATGGAGTATAAAATATCAATTTTTTTATTTTTTTTATAATTTTATACTTATTAATATAAGTATAAAATTATTTAAAAATTATTTAAAAATTTAACTTTTTTATGAATTTTTTTTTCTTCATAGAAAGTGTATACTAAAGTCCAAATGACTTTTAATATAGAATAAAGGGAGTAATTATTATGGATTACTTATTGGAATTAAAATATTATATGGACACACATTTTTTACTGTTTAAAAGCTTTAATTGACATTAAAACAAATTGGATTTTTTCTTTTAATGAACCACCAACTTCAATTATTTAAACATCCAAGTATTCAAAACCAATCTCAAGGAATGATAAAAGTCAATCATCTTCTAAACTAATAATATTATACACCACTTGATTTCCATCTAGCTAGACGAATGTACGTACCTCATTCCAACAATACAAAAATGTTGACAATCAAAGCAAGGAGCGAGTTAGCCACCCGCCCCTTGCAAGACAACTTTAAATTTTATACAATTGTTAAATCACTTGCAAGCAATCGAACTCCGCCATATATACGTACTTCAAGTCCTACCCATCCATATACACTTCTGCCTCTATCATAGCCACGAACGGATGTTGGATGGACCTTATATCCGCCCACACCAACGTACGTACCATTCGTATTGTGAGAAATCATCTCAATGCTACATCGATCACATTTCCACACTTGAAGAGACATCCCAAATAATCTTGGTGAAACTCTAGCGAAAAGCCATGCGCGCATCTAATTTGAATGACTTGGCAATGCGAAGATGAAAAAAGCATAACTTCTCACAATTTTGAACCAAAATCCAAACGTCGACAATAATCAATGTAGCACACAAAAGTTTATAACACTCATCTACCTGCAATTTATACATGTAATAATGTTATATACTCCATCCGTTAATTAAAACTTGACGTTTTACTATTCACGCACGCTTTTTGAGGTGTTAAAAACTATATAAAATATTAACTTTTTTAACATATTTTTTAAATAATTTTATACTTGTTACTATTAATTATGAATTTATAAAAACAAATTTAAAAAAATGTTAATATTTCATATAGTTTTTATCATTCTCAAAAAGTGTGCATGAATAGTAAACGACAAGTTTTAATTAACAGAGGGAGTATTATATTATTCTAATTAATAGAAAGAATATGCAAGTCAAATTAACCTCTTAGAGGAGGTACTCAAGGCTAGCTTCAAACCTCTTCCAATGCTCGCAAATATTTCATTCTCTTATATTTTAATTTTATGGCTTTCAATATTAATGTTTATGTAACAAAGATACAATCTCTTCTTATTGAAGACTATATATAATTTCACTTAGTTGAGAGGCTTGATATTGCAATTGGGATTATTCTCTCCCGGACTATAAAAATAAATTAAAAAATTATGATGAGTATATGTGAAACTCTAAACTATAGTTTAATCTTTTGTATTAGATGGTAGATCCCAACCTTATAACTATATTATAATAATAATAATAATAATAATAATAATAATAATAATAATAATAATAATAATAATAATAATAATAAATTAATACAATCCAACATGTCTACCTTCATTAAAAAAATAATCTTTTGAATTTTGAAGCTTGTGCAAATCTGTTTTGTTCTATACTTTTGACGTTTTTGTGTTTTGCAGGTTGCAACAATGTATGGTACATGTAATGCTGGAGACATATTGTATATAGAAGTTGAAATTCAATAAGAATTTCCTCACATATTGGAAAAAGCTTCTTAGGAGGAATCATGTGATGCAAGATCTTAATAAATGTGATTTTACACCTATTCAGCAGTGGCATCTCAGGGAGAAGGAGAAAAAGAAACAGATGACCACTGATCGAAGTATATGTCTTATGATTGTATCTTACTGTACGTAACTATGAATCTATAGCAACGCAATATGTTATGTCTGAACTCTTGAAATGCCAATTGGCCCTCTGTTGCATGGCCCATCACAAGCTTTTAAAACTGCTGAAATCTTGATGCATTTTGAGAATGTAGTTCTGTTAGTATACCTGTATAAGTAACTTTTTTAAATATTGAAGGAGATCATTACAATCCTTATGCCCTTGTTCACAGTGGTTGTATTTCGCGATTTCATAACCTTGAGCATGCGCTGGCTGATCTCCTTCGAGTAAACCTACAGGATCTCGATTCCTCTGTCAGTGGAGGCGGATTCAACGGAGGTTTGTCGGCTCGAGGCCAATCTCGGCCACCAGGAAGGAGGATGTGTGTTTCAAATTAGGGTTAGAATAAGAGATGAACTTTTATCAAATTTAGAAACAAGTGTGGACAGTTTATTATTTTGGGCCTCTTAAAGTGCATTTACATCAAATTTTCTCATCGTGTAGGGACTTCCCCTTTCTTATATTTTGTGTTGTTATACCACCCACTCACAATCAATGTGGGATGTCAATCTTTTTATCCTAACACTTTTGATTGGGCAAAATACCTTCTTCTTCACAATCAATGTGGGATGTCAATCTTAAACTGATTTTCCAAAGATAAATTAAAAAAATGGTGGAGGATGTAATTTGATGTCATATAGTACCGAGTAGGTTAAATATGTGAAAGAGAGATTGCAAATCTCTTTCATATTAAATAACTTATCAAAGATGTTTTATTAAAGATGAGATGTTTTATATAATAAAATTTATTTAAAAATCGCACAACGGGCGAGTAATAAAACTAGTATAACACTAAAGCAGAGACGTGAAAATCCTATGTGGCGGGCTCTGGTGCGATTAGCTTACGTGTCGTTCTCTGGTGCATTATGACCGAGTTATATTGCCACATCAATTAATGAGTGTCAAATAAATTTAAGTCATATCATACAATAGCCTAATCTATTTATCTACGTGTCATCTTATGTGTATCCCATAATTGATAATTATAATTATTTTTTTATCAGTTGAACAATAAAATCTTATCATCAAATATATTTTCATTTTGATAGAAATATTAACCACATATATTAATCGAAATTTGCGCCACCTCAATTAATGATGAACCAATAACTTTAAGCCACCTCACATAACAACTTGATCTATTTATCCACGTGTCATTGAATAATATTATTTTATTTACCAAAATCTATTAAGTATGATATTATATAATATTTAATTAACTAAATTATATCACCTCCACGGCAATTTTATCCATATGTCATTGAGTAATATTATTTTATTCACCAAAATCTATCAAAGATATTATATAATATTCAATTAACTAAATTATATCACCTCCATAACAATTTTATCTACGTCTCATTAAGTAATACTCCCTCCGTTCGGCAAAACTTGTCACTTTAGGGTGTTATTTTTGTTCAAAAAAACTTGTCATTATAGGTATTTTGCCCTTCACTTTACAAAAATGCCCTTGATATGATTGATGGTTTATTAGTTATAGTTTTCGATAAAGTAAAAAAGGAGGGTAATAATTGAGGGTAAATTAGTACATTTGTTAATTGCCTTAAAAATTGTAAAAGAAGCTAAAATGACAAGTTTTGCCGAACGGAGGGAGTATTATTTTAGTCACCAAAATCTATCAAGTGCTATTATATAATACGGAGTATTTAATTAACTAAATTATATCTCACCTCCATAACAATTAACATTGGTTAAAAAATTATAAGTGAAATTGGTAATTATTCACATTCGAGCAAGTCCCCCTCTTTTTCATGTCTCTCCAAAGAATATATGGCTTAGAAACATGATTTTTTATTCACGGGTACTTATTTATTTGTGAATATTATTTAGCTTTACATCAAAAGTTAATACGTAGTGTATGATTACTTGAAAATTTTTATTCAAAAATTTCAAATAATTTATTTTAATCTTCACAAAATTTAATGACAAATAATTTTAATATAATAAATATAATAAATAATAAATTACAGTTTATTAACAAAATGCGCAAATGCGCGGGAACAAATACTAGTTATATATATAATAATAATAAATATATTTTGCAGATAAACATACTAATCTTAAATTTATAATTTTGTGATCACGATTTTACCAACTATTAAACCTGTAGAGTTTAATTACTTAAAAAGTCACCGACTGTGAACATGGCTTATAATCTCTGCTTTGACCTATTCTAGTCCAAGAAGGCATGATGCCACTTCTTCATCTCCATAAATGAAATATACAAAAGGGCAAACATAAAGCATCTTACCTTAAAAATATTTCATCCAATCGATATGATTAATTGACAGTTTTTAAGAAATTTAAAAATATATAAATATCAATTTTTTAAAATGATTTTTTAAAATAATTTCGAAATTACTTTTAATTATAAAATTAATAAAAATATATATAAATTATATTTTATACCATTTTTATCCTCTATAAAAAAAGTGGTGAATAGTAAAATTGAATTATTTTAGATGGAAGGAGTATTACATCTAAGTTTATACTCTATCTATAACACAATATTTAGATCTTTTGGACTTACAACATTGCAACACAATATTTGACCCTTTATATACCATTAATAATCAAAATTTTTAATTTTATTAATCTGTCTGATTAATTTTTTTTCGAGATACTCTATTAAGATTTTTTTTTCCAAAATATTCATTAAAAATAATTATTTACAATAGTATTCACTCATTTAAAATATTTATGGAAATATTCATTTTTTTGTAGAGTTCACAGAGAACGCAGTTTGAGAATGCCTTTCATTCATAAACGTTAAGGTCTGAAATTGAAGTGAGGTGGGAAAAAAATAAAAGAAAGAAATGCAGGTTAATTGAAACCGCGTTTTAAAATCAATTTTGGATAAACGCCATTTTAACCCGTATAACCGCATTTATATCAATTAGTTTTTTTTAAAAAAAAGCATGAAGTCTGATTAATTTTTTTTGTTGAGAAATTCACCTATGCTAATTGGCTCATTTGTTTTCTACATATCATATTTCTTACTTAAAAGTTTGATTATTCCATTTTTTTCTATTTTATTCATTTTTTAAAAGTGTGATTTTTTTTTTAAGTATTAATAATGTGTGTCTCCTTGAATCAATCCCAACATATAAACACTTGAAAAACATTCTTAATAAAAATTTGGGCCACATCTCTCATGTCCGTATTACTTGAGTTTTGGACTACTACTGTTGATGTAGACCCATAATCAAGACACTACCAATTCAAGTCCCACATTTGAACCAAGACACCAAAAACATAGCCATAAAGATTTGAAGTTTTAAAGTATCTTCCAATAGATTTTGTCTCATCAGCTACTTATTTGGAAGCATTAATTGAGGATAAAAAAAAAAGTAGCGAGGGTTACACAATTTATTAGGGTTTTATCGTTTCTAAATTCTATAAAAGTCTATTATCAATTATCACAAAATTGCATACTACCGAATTTGTATTTTATCTCCGCCATTGTTAAGCGAACAAGCAAGACTAGCTTGAATTGATGTACACCATTTTAGTGATGACATTGATTAAGCAAACACCCAAGAAACCAATGGCGTTGGTAAGAATATCGACAAAGAGGGAGAAGAAGGTGATCCTCTTGGGCATATAGCACATTTTTGGGCCAATTCCAAGTTTGGTCAATTGCTAGGTTATATATAGCAATTGGGGTGAGGCAAGTGTTGCTTCAAGGAAGCATTTTGGGCCGCCAACAGAAAAAGAAAGAGAAGAGAGAGAGAGAGAAAAGAGACGAGGGAGAAAGGAGAAGAAGGATAGGAGTTTGAGCGGGATATTTCGTCTCTTAATTTGGTGATCCGTCTCCCCCTTTGGCAAGTCAAGAACGAGTGTTGTTTGTTGATATATAGGTGTTTTTCTCACCCTAAAAATTAATCTAATTACAATTGTTTAGCTAGGTTTTGAAGAGGAATACTTTTTAGATTTGAGTTATATTTAGATTAGTGTTTGAGATCTTTATGTTTGTTTGTCTTGGTGTGAGACTGAATTGTTAAACACTTTACTGATTTGTTGATTAGTGATATTAGTTGCTCTGGTGAGTGGAAGGTGGGTTTTTTTTATCATTTTGTTAGAGATGGTTTTTTCCACATAAATCGTGTGTCGATATTTATGCTTTTATCTGTGTTTGGGTTGCTTGGTTGGTTTGTTTCTGAATTGCATATTATCATCGGTTGGTTATTGGTTTGTTGGTTAATTGCTGTTGGTTTCTTTATTATCCGAATTCGCTTCCGCGTGCGACTGAAAAGTGGTTTCTAGCCCAATAAATGATATCAGAGTCTTTGATTGATCTTTGGCTATATATGTTGTTTTTGGGTAATAGGAGTAGAGATGATAACAAAGATCGAGGAATTTGTGGGTATAATGATAAAGCTAACGACTTCGAATTTCTCTATTTGAAAGAAGAAGATGGAGGATGTTTTGTATTGCAAAGACTTGTTTGATCCGATTGAGTTGTGATCGATAAAGTCAGCTGAGACATCCGATAATGATTGACTATCAATTATTTCGAGGGGGAATTGTGCTATAGGCCATAATTAGGGCATTTATTAGGAAAATGTCCACCCTTCCCCCCAAATTGGCAAAATGTCCACCTTCCTTCCCTTGCCCCCTTTGCCCCTTTGCCCCCCCACGCGCGCCCCCTGTGCCCCCCTCCTGTTTCAGCACATTTGGTTTCAGCAAATCCTATTTCAGCGTTTTTTTTTTCCGCGCGTTGCTGAAACCGAAGTTGCTGAAACCAAAGTTGCTGAAACCGAAGTTGCTGAAATTGTTGAAATTAGTTTTTTTTTTTTTTTTTCGCGCGTTGCTGAAACCTAAGTTGCTGAAATCGGAGTTGCTGAAACCAGGGTTGCTGAAACCGGAGTTGCTTAAATTGTTGTTGCAATTGCTGAAATTAGTTTTTTATTTTTTCGCGTCAGCGCTTCGACATCGGAGTTGCTGAAACCGTGTTGCTGAAACCGGAGTTGCTTTTTTTTCTTTTTTTTTTCGCGTCACCACTTCGGCACCGGGTTTGCTGAAATCGGAGTTGCTGAAACCATGTTGCGGGATATAAAATTTAGCCTATGCAGGATTCGAACCCACGTATTTGCGTATAAGCACATTGCTCTACCATTGAGCTAAGAGGCTTTTAAAGGAGATTTAAAGCAAGGAACATCAAAATTCATGTTGAAACCGTGTTACTAGAATATCCATATTTGCCGCATTTATTCGCATTTTATCCACCAACCTATTCATATTAGCTAAATGTCCACCGTGTTGCTGAAACCGGAGTTGCTGAAACCGAAATTGCTGAAACCGAAGTTGCTTTTTTTAAACTGAAGTTGCTGATTTTTTTTCTTTTTTTTTCCGCGTCACCACTTCGACACCGATGTTGTTGAAACCGGAGTTTTTTTTTCAAAAAATGCTGAAATGCTAAAAAAATTCCAAAAATTGCGAAAATGATGAAATGCTGAAATATATGCTTGTGTATAAGATATAAAAAAATGCGAAAATGCTGAAATGCTATTTTTTACTGACGTGAAAAAAAAATCATTTCAACATTTCAGCAATACGGACTACCTATACCTGTATCTGAAAGAAGAATAAAAAACCTCACAACTTCGTGAAATCAAAATACACAAATAGCTATTGACAAACCCCAAAATTAACTAAAATCCACAACTAAATACAGCATTATTAAATCCTTAAATAATCCACCATTTCTAAATATAAGCTAAAATCAGTACCATTTCAGCCTTTTTTTTTGTTCTAAGGAGGGACAAGCCCGGTTATTATTGCATAAACTAATTAGGTATCCCTTGGAAAAGGATGGGATACAGTACTACCATTTCTAAAATAAGCTGAAATATTGAATCAATACCATTTCAGTCTTTTCTAATCCTAGAACTTCGGCTAAAATCAATACCGTTTCTAAAATAAGCTGAAATATTGAATCTCAAGAGATTAGAGAGAGATACTCCCTCGCAAGCGGCGCACACGACACCAAGCAAAAGGCTCCGATCGGAGTGTTTGCACGCCGCCGAGGTCGACGCGCCGGCGGAAACGGAAGTGTTTCGCTTTATCCAGTGTTCCCCCACGCCACCCCCGCTCCGCCGCCCTGGACTCGTCGGCGCTGGCCTGATCGGAGCCCTCGCAGAGCAGAGAGTGTCTCCAATGGCCTCAAACTCCCCGATCTCGCAACCAGGACCTCCGGGCGCGCGCGGTGGCTCTTGCGGCGCCGCGTGATAAGAGACGTCCTCTCTCCTTCGACTTCATCTTCTTCGTCTCGATTGCTCTGCCGCCTTCGAGATCTAGATTGCAATTGGAACAGATCGACGGGAAGAGATGAAGGCGGTTGTGGCGGTGGGATAGGCGGTTGTGACGATGGGATTGCAATCGGAATCGATTGCTCTAGACTCCTCCCTCGCGATCTAGAATCCTCTCTCCGTTTCAATTGTTCAGTCTCAAAGAATCGAGGAAAAGGGAGGAGAGGAGAGGGGGGCTGGAGGAAGGAAGAGATCTGAGATTTCTTTGAAGAAAATAAGGGGCAGTTATAAAATTAAGGGCTGGTAGATGGACAGTTTACCAATAAAATAAATTGGTGGACAGTTTTCCAATTTGATTAAAAAAAATGGCCTGCCACACAAATTTTTTCTTATTTCGAGGGTACTATTGTAGCTAATAGCTTTGAATTTAGATTCGAAAAAATATTTAGAGCCTATACCATTGAAATAAGAAAAAATTTGCTCAACAAGCCTTTTTTTAGGATTAAATTAAGAAATTGGCCACCACCACCTCTAAATTAGGGAAATGTCCACCTTCCCAAATATCAGATCCAAATCCAGAAATTGTGTCCATGGATGAGGAGAAGACGATGGTGTTGTGCAGATCCCCGCCACCTCGGGCTCGCTGTGCAGATCCATGGAGGGGAAGAAGATAATGGTGATGAAGGCGATGGCGCTGTCCAGATCTATGAGCGCCGATGTCGAGATCTCTTCGAATCATGGCTTCTCCTTTGATGCCGAGATCTCCTCTCATGGCTTCTCCTCCGAACTCCTTCCGAGATCCTCTGAACTCTCTTCCAATCACGTCGATGCCGAGACCTCCTCACCCATGGCTTCTCCTCCGAACTCCTTCCAAGGTCTCCTCCGAACTCTCTTCGAATCACACCGATGCCGAGATCTCCTCGCCCATGGCTTCTCCTCCGAACTCCTTCCGAGATCTCCTCCAAACTCTCTTCGAATCACGCCGATGCCGAGGTCTCCTCGCCCATGGCTTCTCCTCAGAACGACAATTTGATTTCAGCAACTTTTAATAATTACAAAAAGATGACCATCTTTTCTATTTACGTTTATATCCCAAACTTTATGTGTTTATATTGTTATCCGCAACTTTTAATAAAAAATGAGAATTTTTTTTTTGTATATGTAAAATAATGTTTTGTTTAAATGTATTGAAGAAAACATTGAATTTGTGATTTAATAAATTATTTTCAATAGAGGGAACTAAAAGGAGCAAAAATGATGGAAAAGTGAAGCTAAAAATATTTGAATTCATGAGTTCAAGATAATAAATATTCCACCTTAGCTAAATTTGTTATGCTGAAATGCGAACTGTTGGAGAGCTTATTACCTTCTTGTGTTTTTGTGTAATATAAAAATGCTGAGATTATCTTTAACTTCTTTCATTGTTCTCACAAATATTTTTTTTAATTGTTAGCAAATTGCACAAAATTAATGGATTATCTTGATTTTAGTTGTTTTGCTAAAACTTTTGGAGAGCTTATTAGCTTCTTAATTTTTGCTGAAATTAATTCTTATAAAATTGTATGAGCTACTATATCTTACAAGCACATATGACAACATTTCAGCCTTTCAACATTTCAGTATTTTAGCAATTTCAGTATTTCAGCAATAACCATTTCAGCATCAACAATGTTGCTGAAACCGTGGATTCAGAGCAACTCCGATTTCAGCAAATCTGGTGTCGAAGTGGTGACTCGAAAAAAAAAAGAAACTCCGATTTCAGCAACGCGTGAAAAAAAAAAGCAACTCCGATTTCAGCAACTTCAGTTTCAGCAACTTCGGTGTCGAAGTGGTGACGCGGAAAAAAAAGAAAAAAAAAGTAACTCCGGTTTCAGCAACGCGAAAAAAAACGTTGAATCATAAAAAGAAACTCCGGTTTCAACATCCCTGGTTTCAGCAACTCCGATTTCAGCAACTTCGGTTTCAACAACGCGTGAAAAAAAAAGAAGAAAAAAAGAAATTCCAGTTTCAGCAACTCCGATGTCGAAGCGTTGACGCGAAAAAATAAAAAACTAATTTCAGCAATTGCAACAACAATTTAAGCAACTCCGGTTTCAGCAACCCTGGTTTCAGCAACTTAGGTTTCAGCAACGCGCGAAAAAAAAAAAAAAAAACTAATTTCAACAATTTCAGCAACTTCGGTTTCAGCAACTTTGGTTTCAGCAACTTCGGTTTCAGCAACGCGCGAAAAAAAAAACGCTGAAATAGGGTTTGCTGAAACCAAATGTGCTGAAACAGAAGGGGGGCACAGGGGCGCGCGTGGGGGGCAAAGGGGTAAGGGAAGGAAGGTGGACATTTTGCCAATTTGGGGGAAAGGGTGGACATTTTCCTAATAAAGGCCCTAATTATGGCCTATAGCACAATTCCCCCTTGAAATAAAACCGAGGCTATTTTTCAGGCTATATAACCACGAATGTATATTCTAAGGGCGTCGGATGTAAATTAGCCTCGGAAAAAAACTGAGGGCACTTCAGTTTGCAATGCATATCTTGTTAATCTTCAATTACGGGATCCAACGTGTACTATTTAATCTTTTTTTATTTGGTTTCTTACTTATGTTTAATTAGATGCCCTTGGAAAATATAGGTTAAAAAATATCATTACATAATTAATTATTAGTTATTTTATAGTTAATTCCATCGTCAAGGTTGTAACAGTGGTCTCATGAACTATTTTCACAGCGATGATTAGCTGGTCTATATGAATATGTCCGGTTAAGCTTATTGAAATCTAAATTAAGCAATAAATAAAGCTTGTCTAATCAGAAGAATCCAAATCAACTAGTCATCGTAGAATCCCAAAAGATTTGTAAAATTTGTGATAGATCGGTCAATTTAGTGTCTATATATATATATATATTCGGTTTTTTTATCCTATGCCCTTAGGGCATAGGATAAGATCCTAAATGGGGAAAGATACCCTACAAAAAATAAGCGACCCTAAGAATCTAATTTAAAATTTGGCTAATGGAATTTAATTAAGGATGTATTTTTTCTAAAATGAGCATCTTATCCTATGCCCTTGGGGCATACGATAGAAAAATCGATATATATTTTATGTTTCTAATTAATCAGAGGGATGATTCCTTTCGGTTGTTTTTCTTCATTATAAGGAATTTTCCCCCTTCTTCAGGTCTTGGGTCATCTAGAAACTTTGAAGTTTTGACGTTAAAAAAAATCACATTATCTGTCACAAACACTACAACAACAACGTTCTCAATTTATCCCACTTATAAGTACGGTCTGGCCGAGAACCAAATGGTACGCACTTTTTCCCAAACCACATTGAGAAATTGTTTCCTAGTGGTCTAGAGATGCACATACATAAACTTATAGCAGAACCAGAGAGAAAAGTATAACAAATGATATAATAAAAGAGAATAGGAAAAGGCATGGTGTGAGAACGGGGGAAAAGGATACGATCTCTGTCACTCATCTGAGGCTCAGCCTAACCCTCCCTAACATGGATGATTGCCTTAATACATGTGGACTTTCCGGGAGATTATATATAATGTCGGAAAATTTCTAAATTAAATTTGAAAAAATAGTGAAGTTTAATCTATAATAAAATTAGGGTGTGTTTGGATTTTGATACATTTTAATTATAATACACTTAATTATAAGCATAAATATATAAATAATATTTGGTTAAAATAATATAAATTTTAAATAAAATACGCTGTAATTTGTGTTAAGCAATATATAATAATGTAAATTTTACAATGTGTTTAAAATGATGAAAATTTTAAATAAAACACATTATAAATTATAGTAATCAATTACATTAACTTTGTAATTATAATTATAAAATTTAAGCAATATATAATAGGTGTTTGACTCACATATAATGTACAAGGTATTCTATTTAAAAGTTATATTATTTTAAATACATTATAAAATGAATTAACTAAATATTATTAAAGTATTTATTTTTATAAGTATATTATGATTAAGAGGTTTTCTTACCAACAAGCAGCGTGGTGAGTTGTTTAGGTGCTCTTCACCCTTAACCAAAGATTCAGGGATCAAATCCTAGGAACAAAGTATTTTCGTGTGAGGGAGCATCCTTATTGGGCCTACCTAATATGAGGTGGACTAAACCAATGATTTCGATTAAGGAGTTTTCTAATGCGTGCATGTGGGCACACGTTAAGCAACCCAAAATAAGAAATATTCCTTTACAAAAAAAATATTTTTCTAGTTTCAATGCATGATTAATTAAGAGGTTTTTTTTACCCACAAGCAGCGTGGTGAGTTGGTTGACTACTCCCCACAATTAACCAAATATTTAGGGTTCGAATCCTAGGAACAATGTACTTTCTTGTGAGGGAGCACCCTTATTGGGCCTATCTATATGAGGTGGACTAAACCAATGATTTCGATTAAGGAGTTTTTAAATGCGTGTCTATGGGCACACGTTAAGCAACCCAAAATAAGAAAGATTCCTTTATTAAAAAAAAATTTCTAGTTTCAATGCATTAGCTAGCTTCTAGCATATTAGCCGAGTGAGGCTCCATTCTAAAATCAATTAGTCACTATCTTATATACTAAGACATGCTTGTTTACTTCTCTTTTTACCTAGCCCAAGATCAAGAATAACCCACTAACTTTTATGCTAAGGCTTGTTTGTTCACATTTTCAATGTGAGACTCTTAAATCTCTTCACATCTGTCAACACTTGGTAGAAAAGTTCGATTATCTATACAAAATAATTTTTTGCTTTTAATTCTCTTCTTTTCAACCAATCATTTTTTTAAATTTCCTCCTTTTTCCTCTATCTTTATATCTATTAATTTACATTAGATGATTAAAATTAAAAAGAACAATTTGATGACCTGACATCCTTCCCTTAATATATAATTATTTTTTAAGATATTATACATTTTCTAATCAATGGGTTTAATTCAAAATATTTTAATGCTAAATTTTAATCAATCAAATTATAATAGAGTTATTTTTCCTTAAGATATTCCACATTTTTTTAATCAATTGGTTTAATTCAAAGCATATCCAACACATTGAATTTTTAATTTTATTTCTAACTATTAAATATAAATCTATATCTATCTATTAAATAAGAAAAAAATTGCTCCATTCTCATAAATTATTAACAAGTGAAAATTTTACACATTTTTTTTAATTATCTAACTATTAATTATGATTATTTTTTTCTTACGTATCGTAACCATCTTAATTTTATGTTTTTTTTTGTATATTTTTTATTTTATCAACTTTAAGCTTCTTATATTATGATGATAATATAACTCTATTATTATTTTATTTAACAAGTGAAAACTCCAAATTAAGTTAGTTAGCTCAAATTCCACACGCTTCAGGCTAATTTTCTGTTCTTTTTGCAAAGTTTCAAATCGTTTCTAATTTATGAAGATGAAATATTTATGAAAGTGACAAAATTAGTTAGGCTGGGAGCATTGAATTCAAATCAAATAAAAATTATCAACTTGTATTGTAAATATATATGTGGATGATACGAGAATATGATTTTGTATCGTGGGTTAGTTGTAAAATTTGGGATCATATATTTATGGTTCATGTACTTGAATTTATACTATAACCTCATTCACATATATATTGTCATCTTCTGAGATCGTAATATATGTATATATAAATTGTCAACTATATTATATATTTTACTAATTAATTATGCAAGTGGATTCCTTTTTTGGTCAAAATCATGAACATTCCACTGAACTTGGAAAGCATATAAGAAACTAAAAATTACGTAAGAAACAAATTAAAAGCAATCCTAAACAAAAACAAAAATATATACATATATGCATAAAAAAAAAGATAACCTAGGTTGTTCCATCTCATTTTATTTATCTTTTTTTTTAGGATATGACAAGAGTCATATATCGGGTAAATTAACTTGTGCCGATCAGTTTGATTCAATAGTAAAAATTAAGGTGAGCACTCTCTTACTCTTTTTCATTAAGCCACCCCAACGAAATTATTTTACTTATCATTTCAACTAAAATAATCTTTTAAATTAAACCGTTAGTATCCACTTTGTATCAGATATCTAATATCTATGATATAAAGAGGTCGAACCTTACCTTTATAACACCACTTGATTATTTGTAGTGATCACTTCATTATGTTGAAATTATTCACTTATCAATCTCGATCTCTTATCGATCACACCATCTATCGGCGTCTACTAATATTATATCATTGTAATCAAACCCACAACTCGTTTGCCTCTACCTTATGCCTTATAGTGTTATTGTTATATCACCAATTTGCTACTATGACTCCGTTTGTAAAATATTAGCTAATGGACTAGGTGAAACTGATGTGGTAACTGAAATTGATGGATTATTTGTGTTAAAAATAGATTAATAAACTAGTATAGTGTTTAGTAAACCTAACGGTTGGAGTAGCTGATGGAAACTTGTAAATAGAAAACCATAAGCTCCGAATCTAGTTGTTGAAATATTCTTCTTCCAAAAATTAATTAAACTAATATCTTATACTCCCTCCGTTTGAAAATATTTGTCGTTTGACTTTTGTGCACGTTCTTTAAGGATGTAAAAACTTTATAAAATATTATTTTTTTAATCAATTTTTTTTATAAATTGATACTTATTAGTAATAAGTATCAATTTATGAAAAAAATTTGATTAATAAAATACTCCCTCTGTTAATTAAAACTTGTCGTTTACTATTCATGCACGCTTTTTTAGAATGATAAAAACTATATGAAATATTAACATTTTTTAAAATTTGTTTTTATAAATTCATAATTAATAGTAAATAAGTATGAAATTATTTAAAAAATATGTTAAAAAAGTTAATATTTTATATAGTTTTTAACACCTCAAAAAGCGTGCGTGAATAGTAAAACGTCAAGTTTTAATTAACGGAGGGAGTAATATTTTATAGAGTTTTTAGCTTCTTAAACAACGTGCACAAAAGTCAAACGATAAATATTTTCAAACGGATGAAGTATTTATTTTATTTACAACTATATAATATCAAAATCAAAAGATCCAATAGACTAGCCGATGAAATATTTTTCACGTGCAACACTAACGAATAGTGAATTGGGCATGGAGACTCCCTCTCTCTCTCTATATAAACCTCCGATCGAAATTAAGCCTCCAACCACAGCCATAAACACCCTGATTAGCTACAAACTTATCGATCCCCATTTTCAGTACTTCAATTTGTTTTACAACATTTCACATTTTGCCCTAAACACCATCTCCATATCGATCCCCAACAACAACACCTAATTCAAGAATGGCACCGGAGGAACCCGTGGCCTACCAACAAGAAGCTGGCCTTTTCGATCACGAAAATGGCGATCAAGATCTCTATAACTTACTCGAAAACTGGTTCTCCGATTTCGGCCCCCAACTCCTCCCAAGAAGAACAAATCCCTAACTTGTCGTCGTCGTTCAGCCCATGGCCTGTCGCGACCTCAGCAGCCACATCCACATTGTCAAAGTCACCAAGACGATGTCGTGCAAGAAGCACGAAGAACAAGAACCGGGACCTTGAGAGCAAGAGAATGACACACATTGAGGTTGAGAGGAACCGTCGAAAGCAGATGAATGAGTACCTCGCTGTGATCAAATCTTTGATCCCGAATCCTTATTCTCAAAGGGTCTCTCTCATTTTTCCTCTACTAACTTATTCTATACCAACACATAAGCACTGTGAGATTTCATCCTAAAACCAATTAACTATAGGAGGAGTCCACCGACTTATATACTAAATTTGTTTTACTCGATAGCTCCCATGCCATCTGAGTAGACAACTTGTATGAGTTTCTAAATATCATGAATTTGTTTTTTTTTTTAAAAAAAAAATGGAATTTGAACAGGGAGATCAAGCTTCAATTGTGGGAGGAGCAATAAACTATGTGAAGGAGTTAGAGCACAAGCTACACACCCTTAGTGCACAAAAGATGCAAGCAAGCCATAACTCGGAACCCGCATTTGAGGAGTTCTTAAACTTCCCACAATATAGGGAGGCTAACAGAGTGGCAGATGTCGAGGTGACTATGGCAGGGAGCCATGCCAATCTCAAGATCAGGTTGCGGAAGCGTCCGAAACAGCTGACGCATATACTCTCAGGGCTTCAAAGTATGGGGCTTAGCATCATCCACCTCAATGTCAACACCATGAATCACTATTTACTTTACTCTTTCAGTGTCAAGGTAATGTGTGTTTAGTTGATCATAATCATTCCATAGGAAATGAAAGCTTCTTGAAATGATTCTAAGTATTGAATTTATAGGTTGAAGATGAGAGCAAGGCGAATTCAGCTGATGAGATTGCTAGAGCAGTTTATGAGATGCTTGGTACGATCAAGGAAGACGCTCGATTGAGCTCATGAAGACATCGATCAATTCAATTTCTAGAACAATTGTTTATTAGACATTGAGCGGCCGAAAAGACAAATAGGTATATTAAATGACCCCCCTAAGACATATTGGTATATTAAAAGACTCAAGAGACAAATAGGTATATTAAAAGTATTCATATAGACAAATTGGTATATTAAAAGACTCTAGTGGACAAATAACCTTTTTTTTACATCATTAGACTTCCTTTTCATTTTATTTTAATAATAAAATCATTTTAATATATTTTTATAATGATTAATTGGTTACATACTCATATAATCTTATTCATTTGATTGTATAATCATAAAAAAAAATTTGCATATATTTCTATCAAATTATAAAACTATTGGATTTTTATCATTATTTGTCACTAATAATATTTATTATATAAATTTAATAAATAAATATTTTATTACAATGGTTGTTTATATAAATTGCACAATTTAAATTGTCCTGCAAAATATGAGCTAATATTTGTTTAGAAACCACAAAAAATATTTAATAAAATAAAAATGAAATAGGAGAATTTTTATAAAACCTTGCAGAATAAAATAAGTTAAAATTATATTTCATATGCTATTTTTATTATTATTATTATTAATTATTATTATTATTATTATTATGATTTATTTTCTAAAAATAAGCAATAAGTGTTTTAACTTGCAATTTGTAAACCAACTATTAAATAAGCGTTTTTTTTCAATAATTTTTTTATGTAATAAGATTTTATACAACATTATTAATTACAAACATATGGCAAAAAAAATAGTTTTATAATTTTATAGAAATATATCCAAATTTTTATTTTTTTATGATTATATATTCAAATGAATAAGAGTTAAATAAAGAATTAATTATTTAAAAATATATGAAATTTTTTTATTAAGAAAAATCAAATGACATGAAGCCAAATGAGGCAAAAGGGCTATTTGTCCCTTAGAGTTTTTTAATATACCAATTTGTCCATATGAACACTTTTAATATACCTATTTGTCTCTTGAGTCTTTTAATATACCAATATGTCTTAGGGGGGTCATTTAATATACCTATTTGTCTTTTCGGCCGACATTGAGCTCAATATCTAAAGGCATTAAAATTTGAATCCTTTTAATGAGTCATACAGTACTCGATTATATATTGGATTAAGACAAATAATGTCAACAATTTCGACTGGATTTAGTATTTTATGATGGCACGTACCCTACACCTGAAACCTATGAAGGAAGATGCATCTCAAAATCAAATGAGTTCATGTGCTGGAAGCAGAAAATTAATGAAACCTAACCTTACCTAACAAATCAATTATTAACATATAGGTCATGTGTAATCATCCCTTAATGTGTTTTGTGTTAACAAATATAGGCTGTTGATTGATTGCAAATGGAATGACGAGATTAATTCCCAAAATTAATTAATTTTAATATGAAAAGATAAATACTACCCTTTTCTCCCAACACACGCGCGTGATATCTCAACCCAAATCCTTTTTTTTGGATGATTAGAAAACAACCGTCTCTCACCCTCTTCATCGCGTCTCATACTAGGGCGATTCCGACGAATAGTTCTCATCCGAGAGTCGCACATGTGGCTCTAAGTGAACCTAGTCGGCGAAGGTTGTAGGCGGCTTGAAGGGATGAACGCGAATTTTCATTAGAGGGGAGTTGACAGGGAATTTTGATGAATATTTGTTGTCTTGATATGAATATTGTAGAAATTTGAGTCACCGGTACGAAATAGGTCCTGTTTCATACTCCCGGGGTGTGATATGAATATTGGTGAAAGGATTCTTGACTTTGATGAATAATTGTGTTATTGTGATGAATATTTCTTAAATGTTGCCGAATATTGATGAATATTTGGGAAATTGTGAATAATTGAGTGATTGTGATGAATATTTGAGTGACTGTGATAAATATTTGAGTGACTGTGATGAATATTTGATAAATTTTAACAAAAATTTTGATGAATAATTCAGTGACTGTGATGAATATTTGATAAAATTTGCCGAATATTGACGACTACTTGGAAAATTATGAAGTTAAAAAACTTTGATGAATCTTCCACTTCTTCATCGTCCGCTTGGATGAAACCATCACTGATTTTCAAAGATTTCACATATCAGATTAATAGATCATGATCTTGATTTGTATGACCAAAAATCTTTTCAAAAAGGAAATTGGTGAAAATTGGCAAAAAAAAAAAAATAAATAAATAAGCGCCTCCCACGATTTTCTCCCGTCCAGATTTGAGCAGTTACATTGCTCCTGTGTTTCATCATCCCAGTACCGCCATTAGCACATACAACTGCATAATTACACCGAATACTTGCTTCCCAACGACGAATATTTGAACTGCTAATGATGTTTTCTAACCCATTACCTGAATCCATCAGCGATTTTCAATGTCTGCTTTGCTTCTTCCTCTTCTTCACCGTCCGATTGGCTAAAACCGTCACTGATTTCCAAAGATTTCACAACCCAGAATAATTGAACAAAATCTTTTCAAAAAGGAAATTGTTGAAACCAATTGGCAATAGAAGGATAATATATATATATATATATATATATATATATATATATATATATATATATTATCAAAGTCTGACTCGGACCGATGACTGGGGGTCGTGTGCACGGGCGCACATGCGCTAGTAGCCTAGCACACAAGCCGAGTGAGGTTCCATTCTAAAACCAATTGGCAATAGAAGGAGTAGCCCACCGACTCATATACTAGGGCTTGATATGTTCAACTTTCCGATGTGTGACACTTTTGGTCTCATTCACATCTCAACATATAGATCCCTAAATTGGTCTTAGAATCACAAGTTTACGCTTTGAATGTCACCATCCAACTAAAGGATCCCCATCCCGTAGATCGAGTTTTCTTTAACGTGGATGCGCCGCGTAGCGAGGTCTCTCAAGCTAGGGTTTTGGGGCGCGATGATTTTAATTTGAATACCGAACTTGTTGCGACAGTTAAAGGTGAAAGTTTGTGTTGAAGGTTAAAGATGAAGATGAATGTAATTGAAGGAGGAGATAGCTGTAAAAACCTATATCGTCGATAGACTTTATGTTGAAGGTTATGAACGTAAATGAAGGTTAAAGATGAAGTTGAAAGTTTATGTTGAAGGTTAAAAGTATTTTTTTTGTCTTGAGTCAATCCGTGATTATTTTCTAAAAAATGAAAAGGATTCGAGCGTAATTACATAAACTTTATCTTGTTTATAGACATAACATATATTGTCGATAGTCTTTATGTTTTCTTTTTCTTTTAATTTCCACTAATTAAATATTAATTTTAATTTTCAATCAATAAAAACAATAAAGAAAATTTGCATATTTTCATATGACAACTCAAGTCTTATTAACCTGGAATGTGAAATATTATTCCACATCAAAATAAGGTAAGTCAAGTCTTACTATTTTTATCGACATCATTCTTCCTTTATTTTACTGGAAATAAGTGTCTATCTATAAATCTTTAAAAAAAAAGCACTAGTATAAAAGTATATATACACACAAAATGTTTGTGTCTATCTATAAATCTTTTAAAAAAAGCACTAGTATAAAAGTATACACACACAAAATGTTTGTAGCTTGAAGAGACCAAAATATCAATACACATTGTCCCAAAATAGAGATGGCATCACAAAAGATGGAACAACAAAGCCAAAAGAAAGAACAATCAAACCAATAACTAATAATGGTAAGAAGGCGTTGCCCGCGTTGAGACATCGTGTGAGTCTCCTAATTCTCCCGTATTTTCAGTATTCACAATCTTCTATTTGTCTCTCTCGACTTCCATGCAAGTCAAAGATTTTGTTGTGATCTGCTAAGTTCGAGTCATTCCTCCTTGTTTGATTTGTGTTTTTTTTTTCATGTGATGTATTATGATGATTAGTCTATTTGCCAATTTATTAATTAGCCTCTCGATTATCAGATAATAGTCGGTTTGATATTTTAAAATTCTTATCATTTTTTTATCAAGTAAGAATTCGAGATCAGATATATTTGAATCTCGATAACCGATAAATCGACAGGCGAACGATTATAAAAATATACAATAAAAAACAGAAAATGTGTAATAGAATTAGGCGGAAGTAGACCCTACAAAAGTGAAGTAAAAGTGATGTATAAAATATGGCCCATGCAATGATTAAACAGTGAAGGGAGGGACAAAAGTGAAGTAAAAGGGAAGTCAGTAATTACCACATTTGCCACAAAAGTGAATTTATAAAAAGAGTGTAACCATAAGTCCAACCTTCCTAAATGCTCATTTATTTAGGCAAATTATATACTCCATACTCTTTTCATACTCCATTTAACTTTTCAAATTTGTTAGGTTTAAGATAATAACTAGTTAACAATGTGTTTTTTTATTTAAATAAATTTGATATTAATATCTATTTAATCACCTAATTAATTTGTTTTAATATTTTTTAATTGTTATGTAATTAACAAAAAGTTAAACGAAATCCTTATAATATACTCCATCCGTTAATTAAACTTGACGTTTTTCTATTCACGCACGCTTTTTGAGATGTTAAAAATATATAAAATATTAACTTTTTTAACATATTTTTTAAATAATTTCATACTTGTTACTATTAATTATTAATTTATAAAAACAAATTTAAAAAATTTTAATATTTCATAGTTTTTATCATTATAAAAAAGCGTGTATGAATAGTAAACGACAAGTTTTAATTAACAGAGAGTATATTATATATATATATATATATATATTTATTTCACTTAAGGAAAAGGTATAATGTATCAATGCGATTTCATTTCTTTGTCCAACTTTCATTTCATTGTCCAACATTTTTAAAGAATTGACATTAAATGACTTATTGTAAGAAGATTTCCAAAAAAAAAAAAAAAAAAAACCCTATTTGAATGGAAATAGAAATAACCCTCAACCTTTTCCGAATTACAGAAATACCCTTTGAAGAGCAACCAATATCCCCAACAGCAATCTGACATTGCTCCTTTCCTGTTTAGTTTCATCCAATTGAAACTTGATTGCCAAATTCGGGGTTTAGGGTATGTTGTTAACCCCATTTCGTTCGATTGCTGTTCTTGATTCTTTCCTTGATAAACTCCAAATCGAAATCGAAATCGAAATCGAAATTGAAATCGATTGGGCAGTCAGTGGAGGATCAGATTAGAGAGGGAGGAGGAGGATGAGCCCTAGACACTGCGTGGTAATCGGAGGCCAGGGATTCATCGGCCGATCGCTCGTTCTCCGTCTCTTGAAGCGCGGGAATTGGATTGTCCGAATCGCCGATTCCGCTTCCGCCCTCGCCGATCAGAATTCCGTAGTCTCCACCGCTGTCAATGAAGGTCGCGCTTCCTATGTCCAAGTTGATGTCAGAGACAAGTCTCAAGTTGTCAGAGGTATGCTTATTTTCTCAAACTTCATCTCCGCTTTTGATCTTTTTATTGCGTTAGGATTTGGCTCTTGAATTGTGGCTTTTTTCGCTCCAATTGTTTGTAATGACACATCTTGTGATCTTGAATTGTGCTTTTCCTTGGATGTCCGGATCTATTTTCTTATTTCTACGCATCGTGGTAAGGTTTTGAGTGGTTGTAAGCGTGGTAAAACGCTTAATGGCTAGCAAAACAAGTTGTTTCAACAGGAACACTGATCAATTTGGCCAGTTTTGAAATGTAGCTCTTGTGCTGACTTTGTATAGCTTGCATATCTGAGGGTGGCTTTGGTTTACAAATAGCTTGGCTACTGTAACTGCAAATGACTACTAGAGATTTCTTTTTATTAGTGTTTATATTTGGCACCATTTGTAGAATCAGAGTTTGGAGGTTATAAAATTTCAGAGTTCTATTGCTTGTGAGTTGTGATGCTGAACTAAAGATCTTCATCATGTTTCAGAGTTCAGCCTTTATAGTGATTCACTAACTCTCTCTTGAATGAAATGAATCGTGTATGCAAATGCTTTTAACACATTTGTATTTGTCAAAATACATTGTTTTCTTTGTTTTGGTAGTCAAAAGTTATCTTCTATTCCTACCTGACATCTAGGTAAATCTACAAATACTGTATGTATACCAAACTCTATCAAGGAAAACTAATACAAATATCGATTTTATAATCAAACGAATTATCATCTATCTTCACTTCTGCATGGTTTTATTTGTCATGTGCTATTCTCCTAGCTTGACTCGTGGGACATTTCATTCCTAGTGCCCCTAATTTCAACAGCTAGGACTGCTCTATTGGCACCCTTTCTTCTGTTAGTTCCTTTTTATATTATTCATAATTCACCATTCTATGATTGCATCACACATACTGTGTGTATGTCCGTATGATTCAAACTAAATATAAGACCCCAAACAGGCTTGACTCTCCTGCAGTCAAGTATTATAATTGTAAACGAGTCTCTTGCTGTTTGCAAAACACATTCCTCTTCTTGGTTTAGCAAACTTCAGCTAATCAATCTGTCTTTGGCTGGCACTCTATGCTGAATGCCCGAATAGCCAGTCCAGCCTAGTGTTACAATTTCCTTATTCTTTTCAGATTTTTGTTTTTTCCCCTATTTTATTTTGCCTACAAATGTCTTTTGGAATTAAACCTTATTATGTTCCTCTTGTTTTCAGCTGTTCAAGGTTCATCTGTTGTTTTCTTCATAGAATGTTGTGACTCATCTTCATGTGATTACCATCAGTGCTATCTGCATATTGTTCAAGGTAATTGATCCTATTTTTCGTCTTTCTCTATCTATTCCCTTCTTGCTCATACCTTCTTTGGAAGACATCAGCCCACTTACTGAGCCATTCTATTTTTACCTGTAAATTAGGTGCAAAAAATGTTGTCAATGCTTGCCGAGAATGTAAAGTTGAAAGGCTGATATACAACAGCTCCTCGGATGTAGTTTTTGATGGTTTCAAGGCAATACATTATGCCGATGAATCACTCCAATACCCCTGGAAAGTAGGTCTTTATTAGATGTTTCCTTTTACTTGTGCTGTTCGTAGATATCTTCTTGATCTCATATGATTCTGCTCTCTTTCCTTGCTTCAGTATCTGGACATGTTAAATGACCTAAGAGCTCAGGCAGAATCATTGGTTTTGTTTGCGAACAGACCAGATGTCCTTTTGACATGCGCTCTTCGTCCTAGCAATGTATTTGGACCTGGTGATACATATCTGGTGCCCACTTTGATAAAGCAAGCAAACTCTTCTTTGGCAAAGGTCTGCTACCTGTTAATTAAATAAGTTTCTAATGTTGTATGCCTTAAATTTTCTTATTTAAGTTTTTAGTATTAGCTTCACACCTTCAGCATTATGTTAAGGCTGCATCATATTATATTTACTTAATTTTAGGTTATGACATGAAATCATACTAGAATTATGATTTTTCTAATGTTATAAGAAACCTTGTTTTTACTTAACCTTTTACTTCCTTTGTTCCCACTTGATTATAAAATTGTTTTTACAGTCCTTGATTTCGTCTTCTCCACTCTTTTATTTGACCCTGGAGAGGCATTGGATCTTCTTCCTTGATACAAAATCCTAGCTAAGAAAAAACAATTGATCAATCTTCTTCCTGTCACTTTCTTTTTGAGTTGGATCTTGTACTATAACCAATAAATCTTGCAAGATTTGATTTAATTTTTACTTTCTTTCTTGATTGGATTTTGTTTTCTTTGATTTATTCAATTGCACAAAGACAAATAGTGAGAGGTGGGATCTTGCACTATGTTATTTTTTTTGAATTTCTATTGTTGTATACATTCCATGTGATCACCTTTATACATTCTTTCCCCTTTTGAGGGTTTTTTTCCTCTTCAATTTCAGTTTATTTTAGGTAATGGAGATAACCTGTGCGACTTCACTTGTGTTGAGAATGTTGCTCATGCACACATCTGTGCTGCAGAGGCTCAGATTGCCGCTGTGGCTGGAAAGGTATGTTATTTCTACGGTTCCTATAATTTCCTTACAGATCTTATTTGAAGTCATATTCTTTACTTTTTACGTAGATTGTAACATAGAGTTGCTACCTTTTGATCCCTTCTGTAGGCATTTTTTATCACCAATCTTGAGCCGATGTACTATTGGGAGTTTGTTTCCCGAATATATAAAGGCTTGGGATATCAAAGGTGTGTTGGGAGGAAGTTGTTTCTACTTTCAGGCAATCTTCTTTTTCTCACTAGCTAGCTAGTTGCGCCAGTTACATTTCAAGGACTCCAAGGAATTTGGATATATCCTGAAGTGCTTTAATACTGCCACTGATGGAAGCATATAAGATGTATGTAACATTTGTCTGCCATTTTTTCATTATAAAACGAGTGAGAAAAGATGCAAGGACAAGATTGAGCGTCATACATGCTACTGAGTTCATCAGAAAGTTGTTAATTACATGAATTAACTCATAAAAGCTTGTTTAGTGAAAGAATCAGTCTAGATTTTCTTTGTCTGTGTGTTTTAATTCCTATGGGTTTTTATGAGAAATTGTAGTTTTATACTTCCACTTTTCCCTCTTTTTTCAACAGTGATAGCAGTTGTCACTTCCTTTTCCAATGTTGTTTTGGTGCTGTTTGATGAATTAATGTGATCAAGTTTAATTGAGGTATTACACACCCTTTCTAATTTTCAAGTGCAGGCCAGTAGTGAAAGTTCCAGCATGGATACTTGCTTATGTACTCCTGCTGTTAAAGTGGTTGCGTGAACAACTGGAATCTGAATACAGTCAGCAGCTAGTCTTGACTCAATTTTTTATTCAATCAGCATTGTTCACCAAGACATTCAGTTGTACTGCTGCCGAGGAACACCTTGGATACTCGCCAGTGGTGTCCCTGGAGGTGCATTTCATATATTTATCTTTGTTGGGGGTTAGAGTTCATATATTTATTTGGTGCTATGGAATTTCTTCACCCATTTCACTTTCTGCATGTCTGCCAGGCATCAGCTCAAACATATAATTATGAATCTTGACTGGCAAAAAGGCTAGGTTCTATGCATGTTTAGCCAAATCGAGTATGTTGCTGCTATCATATAGTTATAAGTATGATTGATAAAAACAAATGCAAACTGAAACAAGTAATCCAAATACTGATCCATATATTTATAATGTACAAGTATGCACACGCGATACAAAGGCCTTACCATATTCTTTATAATAGAGAATATAAGATACTAAATTATAGCCTTCCAAGAGTTCCTGGTGGAGTTAATCCCATAGTTTGTATGCCTTTCAGAAGTTAGTCTCAAGATAAAGCATTTTTTAACATGAAGGCAGACATTTCTGATAAGTGTGTCTGTGTTTGAGCTCTTCCTGCTTGCTTATGCAGGAAGGCCTTGCATTGACCCTTAAATCATTTCCTCATTCATCAAAGGAGAAGTTTCCTGCTAGATACATTCACCTGACTGAAGAATCAAAAGCAGAAAAGCTTCTTGGAAGTGGAAAAGGTTTGAACAAAATAAACTTCTTGTTTTGTATTTATTGATAGATCATCAACTCAGCGTTTGGCATTTAAACAAAATTGTAATAAAAAAGAAAAAAGGATGAACCTGTATCTTTAATTATTTCACCCATACAGTGGTGTATTTGTCATTAGTGGCTTAAAATTGCTTTATTAATGCTCCTATGGGAATGTCCTTCAATCTATATTGCTAACTTGAAAGTTAGATATAAAGACCATGAAGAGATTTCTTTGAAAATTGTAGATTTTCACCATAGGAGTTCATATATTTGCTTTGATTCTACATATTGCGGTCTTGAACATATTTTTTAAGAGTGCATATACTCACTGTGAGCTGCTAGTTCACACCTTTAATTTATGTCATCGAAATTTGCTCTCATTGCTCTATCCTGTGATGCAACTTGTTTGATGCTTTCTATTTGATATCCGTCAGTATCAGCTATAGTCAGTAATAACTTGGCATGTGATTGCTCTGTATTACAGTGTCTAGAAGAACCTTATTACATTAATTTGTATTTCTATTTTCTGCACTATGAGCATGTGAATATTAATTGTATGTTGACTAAAGTTAGCATTGAAGTTTTTTTTTAAAATGTTTTATGTTCTCAATTGTGTGAGCTCCTCTAATTATTTTACACAATAAAATTGCAGTGGCTGACGTTTTGTTGTGGAGAGATGAAAAGGAAACATTTACATGGTTCCTTTCTGTGGCCCTATTGTTTTACTGGTTCTTTCTTGGCGAAACGACATTTGTCACATCTGCTGCTAGGCTTCTGTTGCTAGTGTCAGTCTTCCTTTTCGCTCAGAACTTCCTTCCATTAAAGATGTAAGTAACAGTTTGAAGGTAGTTCATTCTGCTACCTTCTAAAATGTCTTGCGCAAATATGTACAGTTTTACTTTGAAACAGCATTCAAGAGCACTACAATTAGTTAATTAAATTCTAGAAACCATCACCTACTAGTGAAGCAGTGTTTTTTGCCACTATATTGAAAATTTACTATTATTTTCACATCTTGACTACAATTTCCTTTCAATAGATTGGGCTTCACCGTTCGTAGAGTGCCATGGTCTTATATTCACGTATCAGATTCAGGGTTGAGAGCTACACTAATGACGCTGACTTCCCTTTGGAACAAAGGGCTTGCTATTAGTAGATCATTGGCACGAGGAGAGGATTGGAACATATTCTTAAAGGTCTAGATACAACCTTAATTTTCAACAGTAATCACTTTATTGAGTATATGATTCATGTGTTCTTTATACAATTGCAGGCTTTAATTCCTCTATATCTTCTCAAGCTGTTCTTCTCGCTTTCTTCATGTACCGTTCTCGGTCTAGGTAAGCATTTGAATCTTCTTCAAGGTTTCCAGGGACCATCTATATTTTCTCTTACCTGAAAGAACGGAAAAAATAGCTATTAGCCTTCATTTATCGTGATCTTCTTGGGCAACACAATGCAGCGGTGGTCTTTGCTTTCACATCTTTCTTTACCTACGAGCAATACGAAGAGGAAGTTGATGGTTTAACCAGGATTGTGACCATCCTGGTGAGAAATCTGAGGATCTACTTGGTCTCAAAACTTCCTAAATCCATGTCATCATATGTTGTTGAAGACGAGGAACCTGAAGTGCACACACCAAGATCCCTGGACTCTGTGAAAACAACACAAGCAGAACCCAAGTCAACTTTCTGAGGGCCATTTTTGTAAGACTTGCCGAAAACCGTCTTGGATGATCTCCGTTGCTAATTTCATTTGGCACTTGTTCGAGAATCCAATCTCACGCAATATTTTCAAACTGGTATGAAGTCTATAGTTTCAACTATGGTAGTAACCCTTGCCTTTCTCGAAAACCACTTGGTAGTTTCTCGGATGCAGATTGCTTGCTTCAATTTTACAGTTGGGATCCCCTACGTTGTAGAGCTTGAAGAGGAAAGTAAACCTCTTCAATCCGGGCGAATACTGCATTTGAAATTTGCTGTAAGGAGTAAAAGGACCTTGTTTAGCATTAGCTTATAGAGCATACGAATGTGGGCATTGTTTTTATCGGTTTTCCTAACGTGTGGTGTTTTTGAATGTTTTTAATTTCTTTTGTTGAGTTACAACATCCAAATTGATGATTACCAGTTTACCACTATCGACTACTTACATGATGTGTTGTTAATACAGTTGGGAAAATAGAACCGGAAAGCCCAACCTAATCCGCATGAAACCAATCAACACTTACCTGTGGTTATATACACTGCAAATGAACGTTCAATTCAATTTTGTTTAACGTCGGATCCGACATGGAACAACATTCAAAGCAACATTGCTAAGGTAAGGGTGGGGACGTTATGGAAATAGTGGGTGTAAGAGAGGGTCAGGTCGGGCCGGGCTGGGCCATGGATATCGTCGAATTCGTTGCTAGCCGGGCCGGATGGGCTACAATCACCCAACCACCATGAAGAGGTTGATGAACAACGTTGTTGGCGCATATGTTAGACATACACGAATACGAGTGGGCATGGGACGGAATTGGGATAATCCTGCGTCTTATCCCTCATATTTTTTGTGTTTTTTAAATTCCATCGGGTTCTATCCCTCACGGGATGGGACATGATCGATTCAGGACGGGACTTGTCCCTTGTAAAAACAATCCAATAAAACTCCAAAAATAAAAAGTCATATATATACTCCCATTCTCCGTGTTGAACTCCTAGTTCTTGATCAATCTTTGATGGCAATTGCAGCTTGAGAATTGAATCTACTGTATTGTGTTAAAAACATAAAATTGCAGCTTGAGTTTTGCAGGAATTTGAGACTAAAATCTTCTCTCAGGAAGCGGAGATAGCCCATCAAGCAACCGAAAAGTATGATATTTTGATTAACTGCATGTTAATATATATATAATATAAAGATATTATTCGATGTTTTTGTTATTTTTAATCACATACATATATAAATATATATAATTGTATATATACAGGACGAGAGGGGATTGGCGGGACGAGAACTTTCCGTCCCGGGTATTTTTTGTAGGACGGGATCGAATATTTTTTTCAAATTCTACCGGGATCGGGACGGGATGCGGGATAAGACGGAATTTGCGGGATTTGTGCACACCCCTATACACGGATACATGAATAGACACGATACAAATTAAACACGGGAATATGACAAAAAAAAATGATACATCGGGATACGACAATATAAATGATATATTATTTTACAGGTGTAAATATAAAGGGTAGATAGTATGTACATATCAACAAAAGATACATATATAAAAAGAACTACATTAACCCCTCATTTGTTTTTAGATAAGGAAATTTAATGATTGATCATTATTCTAATCATTACCCTTCTTCCCTCATTTTACATACAAATCTATTCCCCCCATTTGATGCTCTAACTATTTCCCCTCCCCTTGTCTAGACTCACAAAAAAAAGTTGATCATATAAATTTTCCATATAGATTTTGATTCATTTCCCTTCTATTCCTTTCTACTCAAACAAACAAGGCCTAAAACTCTTTAATAAAATTCTTACAATACCAACAAATATTTCATTATAAATTAAAACATAACAAATTGTCCCTTTGTTCATTAAAACATATCATTTGGATCATTGCACATTTTTTAAGAAAAACAAATGCAAGTTACACTACGTACATTTTTAATTCATCAAAAACTACAATTAACCATCAACTAATAATTATAGGGCATTTTTTTTAGAATATAATAAATACTAAAAATATACCTACAAAAACATGTTTTTTCTAAAGAAAAAAAATAGTTATGTTTTACTGAAGGGGGTATAATTAACCATTTCGGAATGGTTAAGTTGAAAAGGACCTGCGGATAGTAGCCAAAGGTCCCTGGTTCGAATCCCGGATGACCGTTCTCTATTTACCAAAATCAAGAAGAGGTATAATCGTTAACTAACCAATCGTTCAATCACATATATAAAAGATCAATTCATATAAAGATACGAACGCACGTATTATTAATTACTAGTACTTAATATAAACCAATCCAAAGATCAATCAAGAAGAGGTATAATCGTTAACTAGTACAGTACGTACGTTTAACATGGCTTACGGTACGGTTGAGGACGTACGGCCAGGGTACCCTGCAGGGTATCAGGATTAGGGGGCGGTGGTGTAATCCGCCGTAGCACTCTTCTGTAAGGCGGGGCGTCGGATCCGACGACAGTGTCGAATTCCGGCTTTGCGGGCATCATCAACGTGGGCGAGAGCGACCCATTGATCACCAACATTAATAAGAGTATCATCACTCGCTGATCGCGATGTAGCCATGTCGATCAGATCGATATATATGGGTCGAGAAAGTGATCAAAATAGAGGTCGACTCGGACTGACTTTATAGAGATGGAGATCGAGGTCGGGAATCGGGGATAGGGTTTGCTAATTTGAAGAGTGAACACAGAACACCTTACCGGCCGGTCCAACGCCGACATTATTGCCTTGACTTCACCGGCGGGCAATGATTCATGTTTTGAGTTTACCATCGAAATGCACTTCAGATTGTTGAATTCCGGGATACTTGGTCGGTTGTACCAAGACTCCCTGTATACTTGATTATTTTCGGTTAAAAATTTATATTAAAAAATACAAAAATTATATTTATACAGTACTCTATACACTTATATTAACATATTTATAAAATTTTATGATGTTTAAAAATAATTGATGATTTAAAGATTGATTATTTTAGAAATTAATTAATTTTTTTTATTTTTCTACTCTAACATATAGAAACGATCCTTTTCCGCTTTAAAAGACTCGAGAACTCAAACTCCGGGGGCTTTAATTTAGGAAGACAGTTGCAGAGCTCGTCTTTTTTTCTCTCAGAAAATCGGTCCCCAACTATGGGGTTGAGGAGGGGTATTTATAGTGCTAGGGTGTGAGGAGTCGATAAGACCTCGTGTGAGCACCGCGATACGTGGGGCAATGAGATGTCTCCAGCAAGATGTTACGTGAGATTCACTCTCATAGGGGTGGGAACCGCGGGATGAGTAGCATTGGTGGTCCTATAAGCGGATGCCAGCGCGATTTGGTGTCGTCATAGTGTGAACGACATCGGTTGGATGGCGAGCACTGCGTAAGGCAAGCCAATAGTCATCCGACAGCGAGACAAGCAGGTGTCTTCGTGGTCGACCTTGATCGCGAACACAGAGTGATAAGTGCATGGGTGTTGTGATCTTGAATGTTTTTTAATAAGTAAGAAACTTTGACGGTGGTAAAACGAATAATAGGAATACATGATCATGGTGGTGGCGAATGACTTTGAAGGATAGGCTTATAGTATTGATTAAGAAACCTTTCTCCACTTGCATTTTTACATTGACTGATCTATTTATGATGTATACACGAGTAATTTAAGGCGACAATTTATTGGGATATCATCAAATTGTTTGCTAATTAATTAATTAATGGAGCAAATTAATCTTAGGTGGTTTGAAATCAAATTCAATTAATTCACTAGCTTAGACCGCTTTCTCCTTCTCTCACTTGGAACTCATATATTTAGAATAAATGACAATATATGATTTCATCTTACATTATAGAAAAAATTTGAAATCAGTGTTTGATCATGCAAGATCATCGATGACAATATACGAGCAAATTATGTAACCTCACCAGGAGAAGCCGAGCCTCATGGTTCACCTCGGCAATATTAATCGAGCGTACTAATTTTAACTCCATAAAAATTTTCGAGCTTATGTCTAAACCTCAAAATAAATATCTGACCATAGTTTTAATAGACTTTGCAATCGAAAACCACATTCGAAACTATTCCATAGCCACATTTACCAAAAAATACTAATATAGAAATATTTGATGTGTTATTTTATTTATATCTAGATTATTTTTTGGTAAAAAGAATTATTTATATCGAAATTAATTATTTGATATTTGTTATTTTATTTATATTTATATTATTTTTTGGTAGAATGAATGATTTATATATAAATGAATTTTTATTTTATATTTCCCGCATCACACACTTTGTTCGTTACTAGTTTAATTCTGATCACATTGTAATTCAGATTTGTTGTTTTTGTCATATTTTAAATAGTTTTTTTATATAGATAATAGATGTAATTTTAAAATATTATGGTAACATATTTCTGTGTATGAGACTTGACGGTTGACACACTAGTACAACAATATATTCAAAATTCAAAACATATGGGATATGATAATTTATATCTAGCTTGTTGTAACTTGTAAGGGTGTAAAAATATAAGTAGTAGATACATAAAAAAGAACTAAATTAAAACTATTAATTAAGTTACCAAATACCAAAAAATATATTATTATAAAAAATACTGCATAATATAATTATGTTATTTTTAATTAAAAATTAAAAAATTGATAGGGAAAAAATTAAAATATTGTAAAAAACTATATATAGCTATAAACTCCGGTGGCGCTATAGAAGCTAGCTAGGAGATGGCCGGAGTCGTCATCGAAGGGGTGGCGGCTGGGGTACCTCACCACGCGGCCCTTCAGGACGATGAGGGGCCAGCGGCGTAATCACCCGTAGCACTCTCCTGGAAGGCGGGGGGTCCGATCTGACAGTGTCGAATTCCGGCTTTGCGGTAGCGGCCATCATCAACGGCGCCGGCGACCCATTCACCAACAGTAAAGCTATAATTAGCACACATTGAACAACGCTCATTGATCGCAATCTAGCCATATATGCATATATATGATGTATATATATGTCAGATGTATCGGTGGAATGGAGATTGAAGATAATTAAAAGAGATGGAGGGCGACTCGATCGATCGGACAAAGTAATTTATAATTAATTTATAGAGATGGAGAGTAAACACCTAATTTACGCGTTGATTAATAATTCATTCCAACACTAAGGCGCCACCAGTATTGACTCACGCAAAAATTAAAGAGGTCGAATCATTTTTCATTATGTCGAATTGAACCAAATTTTATTATTATTATTATTATTATTATTATTATTATTATTATTATTATTATTATTATTATTATTAAATAGTAATCTATCCGATCGGAAATAAACGAGGTTTGATTTTTGTGCATATAGTTTTAGAAGCTAAAAAGTATATAAAATTTTATTTATTTTAATTACTAATAAGTATTAAATTGTGAAAAATTTAATTAAAATAAATATGATTTTACATACTTTTTATCTCCTAAAACTACGTGCATAAAAGACAAACATTGTTTAATAATAATAAAATTTTATCGTGAATATTACGTTATAGAAAAATCATTTTATAAAATAATCAATCTTTTCGTTATCTATACTTTTTTAAATTCAAATTTTTATGATAAAATTTTATAAACAAATCAATATATATAGATACGTGTATATAATATAATATATAATTTTAAAAAAAAAATTGATGTTGATTTACAAAGAAAATAATTAAGTGATGCATTAACTCCTACACCATATAATGTTTTAGAGGATCCTTATGCAACATATTATTTTAGCATGTACGTGATACTTACTTAGGTAACAATTATATATAAAAAAACTCAAATATACAGAATATTTTATTTACTTATCGACGACTAGGTGTTGTGTATACAAGCGCACATGCCTTAGTAGCTTAACATATAAGCTCAATGAAATTACATCCTAAAACCAATTGACAATAGAACAATTGACAATAGAACAAGTAGTCCATCGACCTATATCCAGTACTTATTTAATCCATAATTTTGATGTATATAACGTACACTTATTATTACACTTCTCAATAAATATAATTTATTAAACAATCGCGTTATTATGCAAGTATTAAGACGAAGCCGTGAAGGTGCGCGAAGAAGGTTGCTGGCTCCGGTGGAGCTAGAAAAGCATGATGGAGGGAGGCGGCCGGGCCAGTGGGTCGCCTCAACGAACCTACGCCGGCACCTCTATAGCAGCTGGAGCAGGGGGCACCGGCCGGGTATTTCGCGGTACCCGTAACACTCTCCTCGAAGGCGGGGCGTCGAATCCGACAGCGTCGAATTCCAGCTTATAATTAGCGGCGATCATCAACGTGGGCGACCCAAAATTCACCAACAATAAGAGTATCAGCACCCAATATTGAACAACGCCACTCGCTGATCGCGATCTAGCCATGTATATATATGTGTGTATATATATATATATATATTCGATCAGATGTATATAGTATATGGGTCGATAAAAAAAAATGGATTAAAGAGAGGTCGACTCGGACAGACTTTATAGAGATGGCATGGAGAGGGCGGGATAGGGTTTCCCATAATTTGGAGGGTGAACAACTAAACACCGGTCCTTTCATGCATTTAGGCGTTTAATTAATTAATTCATGCCAACGCCGGTCCTTTTTTATTTTTCTGTCTACATCATTGACGTGACTTCGATCACCGGCAGTGTGTTAAGAGATGTCAATATGTGACCAAAAAGTGTCCCACATCGAAAGTTGAACATAACTCGTCTTAACTTATAAATCTGTGGACTATATCTTCTATTGTCAATTGGTTTTAGGATGAAACCCACGCTCGGCTTATATACTAAACTTATTATTGTGATCCGTCAAAATTAAGTTTTAGATGCTCTGTCGACGGTTTGGTCCATTTTGCTTTTTCTCTCTTTTTAGTGGATTTGTTTTTAGTGTGGTTCGGTGCCTGGTTGTGAAAAAGGGCTTGATTTTTGAAGTACCAAATACTCCACCAAGCAGTTATTAGTAAAATGAAGTCAGAAGTTTTAAGTTCATTTCGTATTTCATTTAGAATTTGGTGGATGGGGGAGGCGGAATTATGAAATTTCATTAAATTTGTTATTTAATTAGATATTTTTACTAGAAGAAAATTAAAATAAATAATATATATGTATATAAGTGATGCTTGAAGGGTTTGAAAAGGTAATAAAAATTAGAAAAGTAGCAGTAAAAAAATCATAAAAAATATCATCAATGTAAAAAAAATAGTTAGTCGGACTTTGACTGGCCAACGGTCAAACGTTGATCATAGACCTTAATTGAGTGATCTGATAGGGTATTTTAAAAGGTATAATTACCACATTCACTCTAAAAATATTCTTTTTACATTTTTTATCCCTAAAATTAGTCAAAATTACCCAAAAAAAACCATAATTTTTTTCCTCGATTTTTCTTCTAGGATAGGACGACTTCAACCGCCCCGAACCTCCGTAGATTTGCAATTGATTGTGTAGAAGGTTTTACTCTCCCTTATATTTTGGAAACGTACATGAAGGTTCATTTGATCGCAAAAATAGAAAACAGAGGGGGAAAAAAAAAAGAAAATGAACACGAAACTCGACATGGGCGCGTGTTTGATAATTTTGGGGTTTTTTAGGGGTTGGGTATTTTTTAGGAGGTGGAGTTTATTTCGTGTATTATGGAGGTGTGGGAGGTGGAGATTTTTTTAAAAAAATAACCTTGTAAAAAAGATGCTTGATGTTTGGTGGGTATAAGGCTTGTAAGTGAGTATTGTGAATGAAAAGTCAAAAATACCCTTTAGATACGAAAAGGGGAAAAAAGGAGTAGGGGCAAAAGTATACAAATTTCCATAAACTGATTAAATAACCTCCCAAAGCTACCCCTCCCAGCTTCGAAAATCAGAAAAAATAAGCTCCACCTCCAACTTCATAACCTCAAGCCAAAGCTGCTTCCAAATATGGAGCTTCACAGCTTATTTTTTTTTTAAAACTCCATAACCCCCCAAACCTCCACCTTAACCTACTACCAAACACGCCCCTACACTCCGGCTCCCCTGAGGTGTTGGGGTTTAGGTTTCTAGTGTCTAATGACATGCAACTGGGAATCGAAGGTTTGAGATGAGATTTGTATGCTTTCAAAGTGTTCTTCATTGATAGATTTGATACCCAAATCTTTGTTTGCATATTGAAATACAAATTGAGAAAAAAGAAACTTTGTTTAGTTTCTTTTTTAGCAATTTTGAATTGAATATGAGGGTTTTTATTTCTCGTTGAAATCAAAATAATGACCATGGTGTGAGATGAGTAGTTTTTATAGGCAATTAGACTAACTCCAATGGTTGTGTGCAAATGTCTAAATGTGCATTTTTTTGACATTTTTGAGCTCCATTGGTTGCTTTTGGGGTGTGCAAATGTGCACATTTGAGCATGTAATGTGCAAATTTGAGCACAACACCTCCCCATGTGCAAAAACTTTTTCAAAAAGCAAGACAATTTTATTGGCGTGTTTTTTATGATTTTTGTTTTTTTTTTGTTTTAAATTAATTGTAATTGAATGGTGTGTAAAAAATACACATTTGACCATTGGAGCAAAATACCAAAAAGTAAGGTGTATTTTTACACACCTTGTGCAAATGTATACTTATAGACAAAACCATTGTGGATAGTCTTAAATGGTAACTTTAGTTAGGCCACGAGTTATGGAGATAATTTTGTAAAAAGGAGAATTTTTTTTAAAAAAAATATATATGTTTAGGATAGCTTGTGTAATTAGTTTTAATTTGTAGGGAACTTAAGAATATCTTTGGCGCCCTTTTTTTTTGTAAATACTTGGGTTATTTCTGCATTCCTTTTTTTTCATGGAAGACACTAACACTAGATAGGAGGAGTGGATTCAAACTCGTAATCTAATGTCATTCATATCAACTGAGTTAGTAAGGCCTAACAATTATTTCTGCATTATTTATACGCCAACCTATCAAGTGCACATCCTTTAAAAATTTAATTATTTTTTAAAAAATAATTTCTCCTTTTTTTTTAAGGGTCGAACCCAAAACCTCTCATTAATCTCTTACTCCTTACCATTGAGCCACCACCCCGTTGGGGCATGACAATTATTTCTCCTTAGTTTTATGTGATGAGTGGTGAATCATTTACATTGATACCTTTCACAAAATGCTCGAAAACCTAAAACCTAAATCTGATACTCCAGTGATTGGCCTTTGTTTTCAAGGGATGATAAGTGGCAATCAAAGAGAACAAAGAAACTACATACCCAAGAGGGGAAAAACATATCTCAAACCATGATCACTTCAAACTAAAATTTGAAACCTCCATCGGCTTCATCATTCGATACCACAATGCACAAACAATAAGAACTAAACCGAAAAAACACCAAGTAAAGACGATCATTGGACCAGAGGCTACGACGATGCATAAAGGAATCCAAGGCAACAACAGAAAGTCGCCGACAACACAGAGAGTACTAAACAACATAAGAGAGTATTAGCAATCTTACATCCGACCTAGGGTAGGATTTCATGTAAGGCAGCAACTTAGCAGGCCTGAAAGTTTCTGTCAAATCCCTAACAACAAGGTTAGCTTCACCTGCCAAACAGACGAAATTGTCAAAAGTGTCGGCATTCCTTATGACAGTGGCAATAAGAGCCACTGGACCCGAATCTAACTCATTAGACAAGGTACTTATCGGTTCTTCAGGTGGTCTGCAGTTACTGTAGGTGATGTTGGAAGCACCAATCTTCTTGTTTATGCATCTTCCTGGTAAAGGAAACTGATGGTGGGGATGAGGCTTTCTTTGTTTCAGAATGACGGAAAGCACCCGAATGAGGTGTGGCAGGTATGATGGATCGTAGATTACATCTGCGCCTAAACTGCCAGAGACGAAAACCATGAAGCGTCATTTTCAACTCTACGTGCATTCTTTGAAATGATCGCCCATCAACCGAGCAAATAGAGAAAATGGAATGTCAAAACAGTATTCATCATAAGAAGATCCTTACATGATATCAGGCTTTAGGGCTAGAAGCTCAGTGTCCTTGGCCAAATCCCATAGCAGATGAATGCATTCTACCTGAATTTTATGATTCGGAAGGAAATTTCAACATCAGATAAGAATAACAACATTCAATTTGAGTAAAGGCCACCAAAGATCTGAGTGCGTGCCTAATCTGTATAAGCGGGTTACAGTTGATCTGAGATTTGTTGCAACAATCTCTTTGTCCGATCTTGAAACATATGACCATTCATCATAGACATGTAGATTCAAGTTTCAATGTACCAATAACATTATCACAAATTCATCATAACTTACCATAGTAGTGTCTTCATCGGCCTTCTCGCTTTTACTTAGTTGATTCATCTCCAGATTGCGATTCATGTTGGCTAAGCTTGACAGGTCACCATCACTCATGATCACCTACGTCAAAGAGGATTAATATATGGCTCTCTTAAAATGATGATTTCAAAAATATTGAAGATTTTAGGTATACAAACCTTGGAAGCTTTCACGTGCGAAAGACAAATGCCAACCAAACCTACCCCTGAACCAACCTGAAAATACCATCATCAAATAAAGGTTCAAAGACAATTCATCAAGCAAGCACTGATCTAGCAGGCATCGACAGGTTACTAAATTCTTACATTTGTCCTAGCAATTTGTCTAAACCAGCAACTTACCTCAAAACATGACCGATTTGTAAATACTCCTGGAAATGAAAGAATGAACTCTGACATAAACAGACACGAAGGCCAAAGAGCACACCTATACAGGTTCGAAGAAGCAAACTCAAGTTAGCATAACTTCTAAATTTTTTATTCATTTCAAAGGGAAACATGGCAGAACATACCCAGTGTCTCCTTCAAGCATGTTGACAGAGCATTGCAATGGAACTACGAGTCTTTTCAAATCGGAACAGCCCAATGCTTCTAAAATTTCCGCCACAGAAAAACACGAATTGTTAACTCAATATCAGAAAATGTAAAAAAAAATAAAGGCTGATGCATATATAGCAATGATCAATCACAAAGGCAACACACCATCCTGAAAAAGAAATGAAACGGATTTGACTATCCATGAATTCTCTTTGGTTAGAGCTCCATCCTACACGGCAGAGAGCAGCTTCAACACATACAAGCTCAAAATCATAATCAATCTAAAAAAACTTGTCAAATGAGCATCCAGTAATCAAAGATTACCTTAATTGATGCCATGTAGTAAGCATATTGTTGATAGAACTCATCCAATACAACACCACCAGTGGATTCAACTTCTCTGATTATCTTCTTCAGCAAATTTTTCAAGTAAAGTGGCTGGATTTTTTCACCCTGCAAATCCCCAATCAGAAAAGTCTCTCATTTGCACGATTCAGCAAGAAAAAGAAATCTTTTATATACGGTCAGAAATGGTGGAAGTTAAGGTTAAGCTTACGGATTTAAGAACGCAATGCTCCCAGATGAATCTTTGTATTTCCTCTGTAATTGATCCTCCGGTGCATTCTCTGCGATGCAAATCCAAATCAATGAAAAACCGAGACAGACGAATTAAGGTTGAATTGATACAAAATGTTAAAAATGCAAGAACAGAACTTGCTTTGCCCAGCAGATCAAACAGTCGGGAGGTTCCATGGCCGCAAACGCTGACATCAGGTAGAGCCTGGGAAGCTCGGCGAGGCTAAGCTCAAGGTCCGCCATGGCTGTGTGCGAAACTCGAAACGAAGGGTTTTGCTAGGGTTTCGTACCGATCTGAAGAGGTTATCAAACCGGGCCGCCCGATTTGATTAATTACATTCCTAGCCCTACAATTTGAATAAATTAATTTTCTTGAATCTTCAGCGTCTCGTTGTGCCCCAATTTCTCTTCCTCCTGCCTTCGCCGCCGCCGGTCGCTCAGCAAGCACAGTCGCCGGGAACTCTCATCCGATTCTTCAAAGATACAACCTCTGGTTCTTCGGAAAGTCGGTTCGTTGCATTCGATGGAATCATCAATCACGAGCGAAACTGAGGAGGATCAGCGAGTAGATGATATATTCGAATCATCATCAAAGGTATTCTTCGGTGTTTATCAATTACTTTACCTTGCTGAGATAAACATTCAAGTATATGATGAAGATTTCCTCTCTGCAATGCAACCTTTGTTTGCTATATAATCGCACAGTCAAGCAAATTATCGGCGGCCTGCAAAATCAAGATATAGTTTGTGTTTGAGAAATCTGGATTTGTGTTTATAAATGTGTATTGCTCAATTAGAGAATTGAAATTGAAATGTCTCATCTGAGATTGAGAACAAGAACAGGAGAAATTCGAGTAACTAAGAAGAAAAATGATAGATTATCATCATTAGAAAGCATTAGGGAAATATTCCTTGCCATTGATCACAAGCTGAATGAAACCAATTGATAATCAGAAACAATCACTAAATCATTGTTAAGCAAAAATCCATTAGCTATTAAGCTGCTGCTTGTGATATTGCCTCATTTATGTTTCATCTGGATAGGGCATGAAGTTTTCAACCTGAGTTCCTTCATCGTTGTCGAATGTCATTGCAGAGTATTTGAAATGCAAGTTAAGTTGATCCTTGTGATACACAGATGAACTCTTGGCTGTGTTAAATGTGGGCGGCATGCCATATTCACCCGAGCGCCTACTCCAGCTTCTTCAGAGAGTCAACAAACACCATAAACCGATAAAACAAATACAAGCTCTCGCTATCACTCATGGCCACCTTCACTTCAACCCACTTGATGTAACCACCTTCAGATGGATGAGCACCCTATTGTTCAACGCCCTTATCAGCTCGTATCTCAACATTGGGTTTCCCTCTAAAGCCTTCATCGTCTTCACGCATATGCTTGGCCACCAATCACCGCCTAACAACTTCACTTTCCCTTCCCTTATCAAAGCAGCATCCTGTGATCTTTCTTTTGGCTCCTCACTTGGTAGACCGCTTCATTCTCAGGCCATTAGGCGCGGGATATCCTCTGATCCTTTTGTGCAGACCTCTTTGATTAGTTTTTATGCCAAGTTTCGTGGTCTGGCTGATGCGTGGTTGGTTTTTGGTGAAATGCCTGAGCCGTGTAAAGTATCATGTAATTCCATGCTTGATGCTTTTGTAGCAAATGGGGACATCAGTGCAGCTGTGTCTTTTTTTGAGTCAATGTCAGAGCATGATGTGTACTCGTGGACAAGTATGATCAATGGCCTCAGCCGAAAGGGGTATTATGGAATGGCAATTGGATTCTTTCGAAAGATGATGGTACATGAGGATGTGGTTATGGGTAATGTGATGCCCAATGAAGCCACTTTTGTGAGCGTTCTTGCTTGTTGTGCCAACTCAGACGAGCGAGGAGCTTTGTGTCAGGGAAAGCAAATGCACGCATACATGATCAAGAATGAGATCAAGCTGACGGTTTTTATGGGAACTGCGTTAATATCACTTTATGGGAAACTTGGGATCTTAGGGAGTGCTATGAAGGTTTTCCACCAGATCGGCGACAGAAAAGTGTGCACTTGGAATGCAATTCTATCGTCACTGGCTTCCAATGGAGGGGAAGCGGAGGCATTACACATGTTTGAGAGGATGAAGGAAGGAAATATCCGGCCAAATGAGGTCACGTTTGTTGCAGTGCTTAATGCTTGTTCCCGTGCAAGACGTATCAGGTTGGGCTTGGAGCTTTTTCAATCAATGAGACGTGACTGGGGCATTGTCCCAAGGATGGAGCATTACGGTTGTGTTGTAGATTTATTAGCCAAAGCGGGGCTTTTGGATGAGGCGGAGAAGTTTATCCAGGAAATGCCCTTTGAGCCTGATGACACCGTTCTGGGGGCTCTTCTGGGTGCTTGCAAGGCTCATGGAGCCATTCACCTGGGGAATGAAGTGGGGAAAAGATTACTCGAGCTGCAACCAAAGCACTGTGGCCGATATGTTGCACTTTCAAGCATGAATGCTCTGGCAGAACAGTGGCACCCAGCTGCTGAGTACAGAAAAGCAATGATTGATGCTGGGATTCGTAAGATCGCAGCTTATAGCTTGGTTGACCCTTTGTGATTTCAGTACACACAGCTGTGTACATATGTAGTGCTTTTGAAGAACGAGTAATCTGAGTTTGCGCTCATGACGACATATGAAAGCTCAGGATCGGATGCCCAGAACAGCAAGCAAACTGCAGTTTCTGAAGTCAGATATGGATCAAATTGTTAACAAGCTTCAGCAACTCAACAAGTGTTCATCTTAAGCTTATTCAGCATGATTTCTTTTCGGCATGGCATCAGAAGAAGAGGTGTGTATTACCTGATCCAGTTAAATTGATTTATGTACTCTCATTGTATCATAGCATAACATACATTCATCTCACAGCAGCAATACATTCCAGAACAACAATCTTATTCTTTGTCAAAATTAAAATAAAATTGCATTGCATTGCCTCAACCTGTTCTCACCAGTGCAGCTTGAACACAGTTCACAATTGATTTGTACAAGTATTAATTGGATACATATCCATCCCGAAAATGCCCTAGGAGCGTCTTTGAACGGAGATTCAAAGAACACAGTTATTTCCGCGAAACATAGGCATAGTACTGAGCCATGGGAACAACAAAAGCGATAACCAAGAGGCCTCCGACAACGAGGCTGAACTGGCCTCGTTTCTCATCCGTCTCCTCCTTGGTCTTAAAGTTCGATTCCCTTTTGTTGTCCTTCACCGATGGGCCACCAGGATCAGGGAGCCCGTCGATTGCTGCAACTAACCGCTGTGCGCTGCTAAACACCGCTTCATTGTACTTCTCATCAGTTGACAGTACTGCAAAATCAGCAATCCAACCACCATTTCTTTTCACTCAAACCACCATTAACGAATCGTTCTACTAAATACATGAAGGTGAAGCAATTTTAAGGAGAGCCGAAAATCAAAACGTTACCGGGAAGGTTCTCCGAAACGGTTGCATCAAGAACAGTGTCTCCTACAGCCTTGAGAAATGAAGGCCCTCCAGTGACAGCTCCTTCCTTTTGGCTGGTGACCAGCACAACAATGCCCTTGTTGTCGCCTTCCTCGAGTGTCGGATACCACTTCTCCAAGACTTGGTCAGCATACTCGAATGCATCGGCTTTGCTCTAATAGATCAGAAAAACGAAGATCAACAGGAAGCAATCCGGACACTGAAGAACGAAAGATCGCATTTTTATTCAACTTCAACAAGTACACCCTAAAAGAACTTACAGTAAGTTTGCGGACAGTGACGAAATTGATCCGCAAGTTCTTCCTGGACTCCAAATCAGACAGCAACCGCTTCAAATCGGACCTGGTGACGCGGCTAAGGACTCCGGCGTCATCGAAAACGTAGGATTCCTTGGGAGGGCCTTCATTCAAGACATCGAATTCGGAGGCAAAAGCACTCCCAGCAGAGAGAACCGGAGAGAAATTAAGCGCCAGAGAGAGAGCTAAAGCTGCAATCCCCTTGTGAATGTGAGATGTCCAGCTTGCGGGGATCGTGAAAGACGATTGCAAGGGGTGTTTCTTGAGACTGCAAGAGATGGGTTTCGGTGGCGGGAGATGGATCGATCTGGGTTGCTGAGAAGAGCATTTTTTGGGGGAGAAATTAGGGCAGAAACAGCTGGGAGAGAGGATGGTTTCCATGGCAGAGATTTGGGTTTGATGGAGAGGAAGAGCGAGTAACGGTAAAGCTGCTGGATTTGGTTCTCAGAAGCTAAGAAATTTGGGTGGATTAGATTTGTTGCTTTGAGATTGGTGGAGACCATGGCAGGCAGTTGGCGGGACCGCCCTTGATTCTTGGATAATTGCATTTTATCGCACGTTATTTTGTAGCATTTTACTTAACTACCCATTTTGTTTGGTTAGTAAATGGTAAATGATTGGTACAGCATGCTCGAGAATCTATTTTAAAAAGGATGTTACTAGCTTGGATTCGTCATGTTTTTTTGTTAGTTTCATCTTGGTTGTAAATTATGAGTTGTTTGTTGGTTTGTAAATAGGGTTTGTTTTAGTGTTGTTTTGATTGTTGATTAGGTTTAGTTTTTATGTCGAGTTGGTTTCAATAGACAAGTTTGTTTTTAGCTTCTTGATCCTTCCGAGTTTGTCTTGATTATTGAATTACTTCTTTGGCTACAAAAAAAATTGTTATGACTTATGAGCTTTATCCTAATATATGACTTCATATCGAGTGAAATTATTATTGATAACAATTCATCTCAAGATTAATATGTCGTAACTGATAAGTCTTTATAAAGGAAGTTGCGGAAACGATTGTCATTCTTATGTGGGTTACTATGCAAACTGTAAATAAAGGAGAATTTGACACGTAGGTATTCCATTTCTGTAGCAATATATTCATTTACAATGACAACTATTTGGTTGCATTAAATTATGAAAAAAACACATTAATACACTACTATGCAACTGAATAACCACCCACTACAATCTAATAATATAATATACTCAAATAACTATTCACTATAACTGAATAAAAAACACATTAACACACTGTCATGCAACTGAATAACCACTCACTACAATCTAATAATATAATACACTCAAATAACTATTCACTATAACTGAATAACTCACGAAAAAAAGGTGTTAAATACACCGCAAATCTCCCCCAAATCATCACGTCTATTCCAACGTGGTTACCTTTTTTAATTAATTAACACATCTTTTCAATTGATTAGTCCATCACAAACCACGAAGTTGGAATATGGACGTGGTGATTTGCGGTATATTTAGTTTAAAATGAGACACTTGTCAAATTCGTGTGTCCACTTGTAAACTTTTTTGCCTTGCTTATATTAAGATTCTAGGGTAGTTTTTGTAATTGTAGGAATTAGGGTGCTTAAGTGTAATTAACTTTTGATCTTATTGGTTGTCAAACACATAAAATCCCAATTTCCCCTTATCCCCACATCAGTCCATCACGTTATCTGTTTGTTCTTCCCTCTTTCCGCCATGGAAGAAACCCTTTGTTTCAGGTTTCAGCTCCCATGGCCACTCTCCTTCCTTTCTCCCCCCACCCTCCAAAACCCACCCTCAATTCCCATCCCGAACTCCCTCCCTCTCCCATCTCCGAAACCCTCTCTTCAATTTCCCCTCGTCGCAGAGATTTCCTGCTGAAAACCATCAATCTCTGCATTACTTCTCTAACTCTTCATGCCCCCATTGCATTGGCTGCTCCTGAATCCTCTCCCTCGCCTCCAAAATCGATTCTTTCCGGCATTGCTAACACCAAATCATGGTTTCAGTTCTACGGCGATGGGTTTGCCATCCGGATTCCTCCCCAATTCCAGGACATCACGGAGCCTGACGTAGGGTTTGTTTCATAAGTTTGTTAAAGCTCTTTGATTTTTATACAAGGAGGTAATCCATTTTATTTTATTTTTTTACCTGCAGGATTTTAATGCTGGTGCCACTTTGTATGGAGATAAGGCAAAGCCCAAGACGTTTGCTGCACGTTTTGCAACCCCAGATGGGTATAAACCCTAGCTCTTCATTTCTCTCCTGCCTGATTTCTAATTGCTTTATACTATATTGTTGTTATGTGTGTTTGTGTCAATCCATTCATGTTTCCTGTGCTTGGCTTGGAACATTTTGTTTTAGCATGAAGGTGATTTAGGATTTATATGAGGGGTAGTTTGGTATAACTTCAGGTATCAGGTTGGACTAAGAAATTGAGTTAGGCAAGTATCAGGTTGGATTATGAGGGTGAGCATGAGCTCATGTGTTAAAAACTGAGAATATTATTGTCATTTGTCGGGATATCGGATTTGATACCCATATCTATAACAATCCAAACACCTTGGTTCATATCCATATACCAAACACCAAGAATCCCATTTGCAACTCAATACCTGATACACCTGTCCCCATTCCCATATGCCAAACCCGCCTTGATTTTTTTTCCACTAATCTGCACATAAATTGGATGGGAGTTAAACTATTAGTCTTTATTCGTACTCGTACACATTTTATGTCTGCAAATTCGCTAAGGCGACTATCTTTCTTTGAAACAGATTAGAAGTGGTGAGTGTTATCATTAAGCCATCCAACCAGCTCAAAATTACCTTCTTAGAGGTATCTATATTGTTCTGCTGCAACCTCACTTTACTTTATTCTGTTGTTCAGAGGGATCATGATCATTTCCCTGCTGTAATTTGTCGTATCATTGTTACTTTTGTAACTTGTATTACATTATCTTGTGCAACATTTGTATTTCTATATGATTGGTTTGAACTTTGAAGTAATCCAAAGATTGTGGAAAACCAAAAGCTCATAGATTTGTCCTTCCATCTCATTTCGAGCACAGTGATTTGGTATGTTATTTCCGTTGCTTTTAATCTGTAATCAATAGATGTTTATATTGTTCTGTTCTAGTTTTTCCCTGGGAAAAGGATTATGGAATTATCTTTCTTTCTCAACACTATTCTCTCTCTATACATGCTAATAAATCTGGGCCCTCTTTTCCTCAAGGAGGATTGCGAATAACATGGCCAAATATAGTGATCTCCAAGTCATCACTATGCATTTCCACTTGATGGGCATTGGTATAGATTGCACAGATGGGGCTGTTACATTTCATACCTAATATTTTTACTGATGAAACAGGCTCAAGATATTACTGATTTGGGATCCCTCAAGGATGCTGCAAAAATTTTCGTCCCAGGTGAGATTATTAGTGTCTTGCTTCCCTCATTCCCCATTTCTTCTTTTCTGGATGTTTAACTGATATATCCTGGCAGGCGGGGCAACATTATATACAGCAAGGACTATAAAAATAAAAGAAGACGAAGACTATAGGTAGTAAGTTGCTTATTACTTACCGTAGAAAACAAATTTTTAGTTTTTCTGATTGATTACATTAAAATACATGTAAGCAAGTGTATAAGAGTGAACAACTTGAATAGTCTTTCTGATATAGCTCCATGTCGCATCTCTCAGGACTTACTACTTCTATGAATTTGGTAGAGATCAGCAACATGTTGCCCTTGTTGCTGCCGTTAGTGGAGGAAGGGTAAGAAATGGCTGTGTTATATCTTAGCTAAATAGTGCACATAATCTAAACATACCAAATATCTTGCACACTTATCCATCATGACATTGTGTATCATGGATTCATGTTGTAGACTTTTGTAGCGGGAGCATCTGGCCCGGAATCTAGTTGGGATAGCGATGGTGTGAAGCTTCGATCTGCTGCTGTATCCCTAACACTGTTGTAATCTCGTGACACCCTCAAACAGGTAATGCTCAAAACCATCCGAGTTATAATCTCTCCAAACTATTCTGTATCCTACACAAGTTCCATTAATCCGACAAATTGACTTGATGCTTCAAAGGGTTTGAAAATGTAGAACTCATTACTCAGCTACTCTTCGGAATCTGATAGAAGTCTCTTACGATTTTCAGGATAAGCTTTTCTTGATTGAAGGGCCAAGTTTTGGAGCTCGTGCTCTGAAGCTTTAGGGGAAATTTCTTGCTTGGAGCTCGTTCCCTGAAGTCTCTTACAATTTCCAGGATAAACTCGCTGCATTCATTAAGGTACTCTGATTCGTATCACGCAGTTTTGAGATCTCCTCCTCTTCCCCATAGTTTTGTCGGTTTTGCGGTGTATAAGATATTGAACTCAGCCTGGTTGATTGCGGTTATGTTTAGATTTGTTGGGATCCTTTTCTTTTGTGCTTGATTTTCCTTTTAGTTTGTTGATGGTTTGTCCATTTGTCGTTTCTTACGGTCTCTCGATTTATACACTAGAGATGTCTAGTATTTCGAATCCTTAACGGCATAAAAAAAAACTATATATATATGAACTCTGCCTAGTTCCTAGCAATATTTTCAATTGTAATAAAACAACGTTTTGTGTGGCTTTTGTGTGATTGCAAAGTTCTGTTGCAGCAGTGAATCAGTTGCATTTGTTGGAGGTATTTTTCCCTACAGCCTGCAACTTCGCAGGGTTGGGCTAAGATGGGCTGGGCTGTTGAGTCATTGGCTTTGTTGGACTTGAGGCCCATTATCGGATGTGTATGGGCCTGTGGTCGAAGTAGTATTGGACTTAGAGAGTTGAGACATTTTTTAGGCAAATTTACACTCAACTAACCCATTCATCTAGGCCTAACACAGCTTATGCAATAAGCTTGGCCAACACAAGCATTCAAACCAAATATGCAATAAGCCAAGCCAATAGAGTTGAGCTTTTGCAATAACCTCAACCAACAGAGTCGAATTTATGCAATTAACCTCGGCTAACAGCAGTAAAGTTACCGCTTAACCTTGGTCTAAATTATATAGGCACCATCGATAATTGTATAAATCGAAACCAAAAAAAAAAAAACACACCAATTCGACCCGTCTATACCACATTCAATGATAACAACGACGGCTCAACTGGTTACATCATTCGTGATTGGGAGGGTAGAACGATTCACATTGGCTATGAAAGAATTGAAAATCAGACCCCACTGAAAGCTGAGGCTTTAACATTACGACATGGAATAATCCAAACTCTTGCGTTGGGTATAAACAAGTTACAAATTGAAGAGGACTCTCTTATAATCATAAATCATCTAAAAACAAATTTTACATGCCGACGGGAAATTAAACTAGTGATGTCCGATATCAAAAAATAGTTGTCGAGTGTGAGAGAAGTCTTCTTCTCTCACGTGCCCCGTATTGGCAATAGAGTGTGGCGGATAAGGTAGCACACCTTTGCCGGAAATTGAACTAGTGATGTCCGATATCAAAAAATAGTTGTCGAGTGTGAGAGAAGTCTTCTTCTCTCACGTGCCCCGTATTGGCAATAGAGTGTGGCGGATAAGGTAGCACACCTTTGCCGCTCTGCTAGGGGCTTCAACATTTACACTAATACAGGTCTTCAAGACCTCATCCGTAAGGATGCTATCGGGTAGGATTATTCCACCCGAATTATTACCTGATAAAAAAAACATTCAATGATATTTTAATGCAATACAACACACCCATAATACGCAACCTATCACCACCAAAAGATAACAAACAACACTACCATCAACCTGTTTCAAACAATATTTCAATCTATTTCTAAAACCCTAAAAAAACAAACATTTCAGCCACAAAAAAAACTCCAAGAAAACTCATTTTTATGTTATAACTTATCCGAATTAAGAAGCAATAGTTGAAAATGAAGACGGTGATCGACAATGATGCTTTTGGACGGGTTATGAGTGTTTTGTGTGATTTGAACACTTGAGAGAGTTTTTGTAAGGATCTCAAACCAATTTATAATTATTTTTGCAATTTACTAAAAATTAGTTTTTCCATAAACATTTCGACTTGGTGATAAATTTCAGACACGTGTTTATCCCAATAGAAAAAGCGGGGGAAGAGATCGAATCCGAAATCTTTCATTAACCCCCTCACACCCTTTCAGGGGCAATTCATCTATTTATAATCCTAACATACAGGATGATGCTTTTAATTAGGGAAAAAACATATAAATCTTGATATAGCAAATTAATGATTACAAATAAGCAGGAAAATGTCAAAAACTTGGATCTCAGATTCAAAATGCACATGCCCTTCAGATTCAGAGCATCTGTTGTATTTTATTTGTTCTTGTCTGACTATGATCTTATACTCATCACTATAGTAAATTCCTATTTACCGTTTCCTTTGGGGTTGTAAAAGGGACATTTTAGACCTAGTTTGGTTAATTATTTACTTTTCTAAACGTACAAATTCAAATAATTAATTAGTTGGTAACATAATATTTTTTTTGTATAGTTTACGAAAATTAGAACTACTACAAAACAGTGGAATTCAACTTTTTGAAAAAGGACTTGCTATTCATTATGATTGAATCGGATTGCTCTCAACTTATTCAAAAATTACGTAAAGCTTAATTAAAAGAGTTATTGATGAATTGATGATTTCTGAAAAGTACAAATTCAAATAATTAATTAGTTGGTAATATAAGTTTTTTTTTGGTATAGGTTACAAAAATTAGAATTCCTACTAAATAGTGGAATTCAACTTTTTTGGAAAAGGGCTTGTTATTCATTATGATTGAGTCAGGTTACTCTCAACTTATCTAAAAGTTGCGTAAAGTTTAATTAAAAGAGTTATTGATGACTTGATGATTTCTGAAAATCTTGATACTTTCATCAAAAACAACAACAACAAAAAACTCGGTGAATTTACTATGAGGGGATTGAAATTATTACTTGAAATCAAATGAGTAAAAATATTCTAATTTTTATTTTTGAGTTTAGATGTAAATCGAGTTTATCGAATTGGGTCGAGTTTAGATGATTATAGACTATAACATTTTGGCCATTATGTTAACTTGGATTTGATTGAATCTTATAATATAAGCTCTATGTCTAATCTATTATCACATTATTTAAGTGGACTTTTCATTTAAGGCCTCACGATTGTTGCAAAATTTCCTTCGTTTCCTTGACAAATAATACCCCTATAGCTCCACCAAGTGTTGCTATCATAATTCATACATTGAATTTCACCTATCGATCCATCAAGCAGTCAATAGATGTCCACTCATACAAACTTTAACACGTCAATTAATGTAGAGCATTCTTGGAGATTTTCCAATGTGAAAATCAGTTTGTCCTGCGCGAAGAGAAAATGCGATATACCAATTTATAAATATATCAACTTGTTATTTTTACGGTTTTATATCGTTAAGTGCATGATAGTTTTATCGACTTTCGATATCGGTAATTTTTTTTAACCTTTGAAAACAGTTTGTCGTCACCGACTCTTCATGTTAACAAAATATTTGCGGATTTTACTGACACGGAAAGCCGGTATCAACAAGCTTTTTTTAGGTAAAAAAAATGCCAACATTGGAATCCGGTGAATAATTGCAACAACAACAACAAAAACAAGCCCAATAATATTCTGCTTAGAGCAGGGCCTAGGGGTCTCATTGTACGCTCTCTTTCCCCGACCAGGTCGAGAGATACTATTTCGGTTAGCCCAGGCTAATCCTCATCCTCATTCACCTTGATAGCCTCTCTCCATGAACTGTTAAATTCTGGTGGACCATATGACCAATTGATATTAGGAGGAGTAGCTCACCGGCTTATATGCAAGACTTGGATACACTATATTATCAATGTGGGATACTATCCCTTTAGAAGAATAATCTTGAGTCCCAACGCTTTCGAAATCAAAGCACTCTTCTGGTCAATTTGTACCCCTCCTACATCTATTGAGTCTCCTTAATAGTCGCAGATGATATACCCTATCATTGAAGTGCCACTATCTCTACAACTTTCATCAAACTTTATTTTACGTGTTCATATTTGTGGTTTATTCCATTTTATGGCTCTCATTGTGAGTAATTCAAATATTAGTTTAAAACTCTCTAGTACTAGTGGGCTATCCCGTGCTATGCACGAGACTATCAATTTTCGACTATTGAAGAGTTGTATATATTCATAAGTTGGTTTGAAAAATAAAGTCAATCAAACGTAAAATTAATAAAACCAAACTATTATGTAATTAATTTAGTTTTTTGATACTTGGATTTTTATGTAATTCTAATAAGCTTTATGTCTCTTGCTAATTTTTTTTAATAAATTACCTATAAAACTCTCACTTTACTATATAGAATGTAATTGTAATAAGCTTACTTTATGATTCCTACTATAAATGTAAAATGTAAACATAAAAAACTTTACTTGACTACCATGTTTCCTAGTAATATTTTTGAAAATTTTATTTATAAGATAAAATTGTAATTAGACTTTTTTTTATCTCATTCTATAATTTGACTTTAAATTGTGTATACATAATTATATAAACTAAAAAACTTTTTAAAATAAAAGGTATTTTTTTTCTTCTCATCAATTTTTATCTCATTTATGTAAATGGAAAAACTTTACTTTACTATCACGTTTCTGCTAATATTTTTGAAAATTTTATTTATAAGATAAAATTTTAATTAGACATTTTATTTCATTCTATAATTTGTGATCAATTAAGACTTTAAATTGTATATATATAAATATACAAACTAAAACACTTTTTTAAAAAGAAAAGTTATAATTTTTTGTTGTCATCAATCATTTTTTTAATCTTGGTAATGTGCATTAACACTCCTAAAATACTAATTTTACTATGAAAAAAGATTTGTCTTTAATTGACATTAAATGAGCAAGAAAAAAAAGCTTTTTTTTACTAGGAGGTATAGATATAGAATTTTTTTTCAAAATATTCAAGAAAAAATAAATATTTACGAAAAAATTCACGACTTCAAAATATTTACAAAAATATTCAAAATTTGCAGAGTTTACAGAAACACGCGGTCTAAGTCCGCGTGTTATTAACAATTGATATCTCTCCCCCGAAAAAATTTAGTCAAATTTAAGGTTGTTATAGAAACGCGGTTTAAAACCGCGTCTTTATGTATTTTCAAATTTAAAAAAAATTAAATAAGTAGCCGCGTTTTACTTTATTGAAATTAAAAAAAAAGGGAAGAAGAAGGAGCGCTGCAAGCCAGAGCGCCAGCCCGGGCCGGAGCCAACAGGTGCTGCAAGTCTCGAGCCGCCACCACCTTCTCCTGGCCTTTTACCGCCCGCGACTCTCCGCCCACCGCCGAGCCTCTTCCCACCGTCCACCGACCATCGCCTGAGACTCCTCCACCCACCGCAGCCACCCACCGAAGCCTGGTTCTCCGGAGAAACCTAATTTCCCCAGTCGAATTTCATTTTTAATCCGTTCACGTGAATCGAATTTAAAGAAATTGGAACTTAAATCGAGTTTCACCTACTTTTCGTTAATGAATTTGCACCAGAAACGAGCAATTGCACGATCGTAAGGCTCATGAGGCAAGAAATTGAGATGGAAATCGAGTATACCAGGCTTCACTAGAGAAGGTGGTAGCGGCGGTGGGCGGAGGAGTCGCATGCGATGGTTGGTAAACGGCGGGAAGAGGTTTGGTGGTCGGCAGGAAGAGGCTCGACGATGGGCGGATTATTGCAGGCGGGAAGAGGCCCGCTAGGAGAAGGTGGTGGCGCTCGACCTGTTGGCTTCCGGCTCCGGGATGGCGCTCTGCCTCCCCTCCTTCTTCTTCCCTTTTTTTTATAATTAATTTCAGTAACGTAAGACGCGGCTTGATGCCGCGTGTTACTTATTTCATTTTTTTAAATTTGAAAATACATAAAGACGCGGATTGAAACCGCGTTTTATCACAACTGGATTATAAAACGCGGTTTCAAACCGCGTTTCTATAACAACTTTAAATTTGACCAAATTTTTTTGGGGGGAGATATCAATTGTTAATAACACGCGGACTGAAACCGCGTGTTTCTGTGAACTCTGCAAATTTTGAATATTTTTGTAAATATTTTAAAGTCGTGAATTTTTTCGTAAATATTTATTTTTTCTGTGAACTCATGCCTTGGCTTACCTTGGCATGGGTGAGCCTGTCTTGCGGCTTGCCGCTTGGCTTACCCGGCTCGAGTGCTTTGCAGGCTAGTGCTCGGCCCGTGGAGGATTAGTCGATAACCTCGACACCTCCACGGCGTAAAAAAAAAAAAAAGATATAGAAGTTAATGGCAATTTAGCTTTGTGCTTAAAAGAAAGAAAAGAAAAACACCTACTCTACAAAATAAAAAAGAAAAGAAATGAAAAGAAAAACACATCATTAATTGATCGCGAAAAGTGCATTCCTGAAATGAGACGTACTCTTTATTTTTCGACACTTCATATTATCTTATTTTTATGGAAATGTATTCGGTCTCATCCCCTTTTGGCCCTTTGGATAGATTATGGGTGCGTATGCCACCATCATCAACCGGTTAAAAAATATAAATTATTAGCTGTTAAAAAAATAAATGGGTTTAAAGGGTGTATGTGAACAACAAATAATCTATAATCAGTTAAAAAAATGGGTTTATAAATAAGCTGCAGATTTAAGCTTATTTTGTGGTTTATATTCCATAATTACTATTTTACTCCTTCTCTTTTATCTTATTTGGTTTGAAAGTACCACAATACCCCTAATAAAAACCAAATAAACTCCACTTTTTACAAATAAACTGCTTTTCGCTCATACGGAGATTATCTTGTTGTTTAAATTTTTAACTACTTTTACCAACCGTTTATAAATTTTACCCTATTTATAATTTTAGTTAATTTATTAATTCCGTCCCATACGAACCCTATGTCTTCAGATGACTGCAAAATAATCTCCTCCGCACATATATTTATATATTCACACCTACTTATCATCTTTTTTTTACATGAAAATGAAGGGATTCCGCACTATTTTTCAACTTTAAACTAATATTTGAATTGAAATTCTCACGATTTAATAAATGATCAATCAAAAGTTTAAAAATTCAAATTCTCTAACATAAAAATATGGATTCACACATTACTAAATCTGCGAAGAAGTCAATTAATACTTAATAAAATAATGACAATTCACACAATTTAAGTAGTATTGAGTTTTTTTAAAAAAATTTATTTCGCAAAATACCTAAATAATGAGGTGATTACCTAAATCTAGGACTGTTATATGAACTTTGCTTAAGCTCGACTCAGGATCGGTTCGAGAAAAAGCTTGACTTAAACTCGTTCACTTACCTAAACAAGTCAAACTTGAACAAGATTTTAAACTCGGTTAAAAACTCGACTCGTTCGATTTAAGTTCGAATAGCTCGAATTTAGATTTCTAAAATTTCATTTAAATTTATATGTTATGATCAAGTACAACTGCTTAAAGCTCGATAAAAATTCGGCTCAAACTCGTTTATTTCCTAAACAAGACAAGTTTGAATAGAAAAATAAGCTCGATAAAAGTTGAGCTCAGCTCAACTCGAGTCGTTTAACAAACGAACCAAACTTGAAGTTTGAATTGCACCCCTACCTACATCAATAAAAAAAAATTTGTATGTGTTATCTTTTTTTTTTTAAATAAAATATCGTATGTGTTATCAATAAAAAAAAATTTGTATGTGTTATCTTTTTTTTTTTTAAATAAAATATCGTATGTGTTATCGTGTGTATGTGTTCTCTTGACGCATAACCGACAAATTTCATTAGTACTCCTTCATCACCGTTCAATTTCGTGATCACGGATAATCTCCTGGTCCTCACCGCACGCCAACATCTCTCTTCTTCAATGTTATGAAAGTTACATTTTTTAAAATTTAGCGCCAACTAACGGCCAGTCCAGTGACTCCCCCTCCCCTTCATCCAGTGTACTCACCCTCACAGACGATTCCCTGCGGTCTCTCAAACACCAATCATAAACTGACAAGTGGCGCCCAGAGAAAACCGTTCGTTATTTGACGTGCAGATCCCTCGACACGTCACCGGTTTTATTTTGTGATTCTAAGAGCGTAACAGAGGATCTGAGTAGAGATGGCCTCTGTTCCCAATTCCCACCAACCAGTCATCCCCGTCCTCTGGTCTATGGGGGAGGCGGCGATCTCAGTCAAGATAGAGAAAATTATGAATCAAATCTGAGAAATTACTTCGCGAAATCAGCTCCTTGCTCGTTCTCCCTCTGGAATTTGCTTTTTTCCTTTTTCAATTTCAATAAAATACAAATTTTCGGTTTATTTAACGAAATCAGTGTTCGAATTTGTGAATGCGAAGTTTCAAGCTGCGGCGCGGTAGAAATGTCGATCGTCTTCGACTTTATCCGGTCAAAGCTCGAGACATCGGAGTTCAACACTTCGACAGTGATAGCCATCACTGTTTTCTTCTCCCTCCTCTGCGCTTGCATACTTATCGGCCACTTGCTCGAGGAGCATCGCTGGGCGAACGAATCCATCACCGCTCTATTTTTGGTGCGTTACTTGACACTGAATTACTGATTTATTCGGATGAGTGTCATGATTTCACTGTTTCAGTGATTTAGGGTTTCTAGAATTTTTTATCTGGAAAATGCTACTTTGTCCCGATCATGCTCTTCTGGTTTCTGATTTTGCGATGTGGATTTGCTATGCTGTAAGTTGATTTTCAATTTGGATTGATTACTGTACTAATGAAGTCCGGCATTTGTGTGATTTGGAATTTAGGGTTTGATCTCTGGAGCAGTTGTGTTGCTGTTTAGTAAAGGTGAAAGCTCCAAGATATTGGTGTTTAATGAGGAGTTATTCTTCATTTATTTGCTCCCTCCTATCATTTTCAATGCTGGGTAGGTCTCTCTCACACTCATCATGTATGATTGTTGCAAAAGAGTTCAAACTGTCTAGACACATTTTGTCGCAATAAGCCGAACAAGTGATGTTGTTTCCAAATTTTACAGCTTAGTTTGATTCCTTGGATCATATTTATAACCTCCTTATAATATCAGTTTCCAGGTTAAGAAGAAGCAATTTTTCAAGAACTTCTCAACAATTGTGTTGTTTGGAGTGCTAGGGACCTTAATATCATTCTCCATTGTTTCAGTTGGTAAGTTCAGCAGTGTTTTGTGTTTATAGAGCTTCATCATGTGTTAACTTTTGGAATTTGACATAGTTAAGTTGGCAATGATGTTATACTGTAAAGCATCAACATTGATTACGGTAAAGCATCACTTCTTGAACTCATATGACACTAGTCTAGTTAGAAAGACGATGGACGTTGTTTTTATGTCATTTGGCATAAAATTGATAATCCTAATCAGGAAATGTCTGCCTGGAACATTGCATTTGCAGGTGCTTTTCTGCTATTCAAAAGAATTGGTGTGACGCAGATGGGTGTCCAAGACTATTTGGGTACTTAACGATTACAGTATCATAAGTTCCTTTCTGCTGATGATTTCTCAATGTTGACTGATTAACCATTCAAAATCTGCAGCTGTTGGTGCTATATTATCAGCAACAGATTCAGTTTGCACCTTGCAGGTATAATCTTCATTTGGGAAGTTACATAGACAAGTAAGATAACTAAAGAAAGCGAATATTTTAGACATATAATCATACTCCTGAATCTTGTAGGTCCTCAGTCAGGATGAAACACCATTCCTTTACAGTATTGTATTTGGAGAGGGTGTAGTTAACGATGCAACCTCCATAGTGCTTTTCAATGCAGTCCAATCACTTGATTTCAGCGACGTTACTGTCACGACAATCTTAAGCTTGCTTGGGACCTTTCTATACCTCTTCTTCACCAGCACTCTTCTTGGCATTGGGGTAAAATATTTAGTACCTCTCACTGTGAAATTAAATTTTAGATTCTCTCTTTTCCTGGATCTGTATGTTTTGAATTTTCAAAACAATTTGCAGAATAACATCTTACATCTAATTGAACTTCATAGCTTGAATATCCAATGCAACATATTAATTTTTTTTGAAGATTATTTTCTGAATATTCATTGGAAAGTGCCGTTCCCATTTTTCTTGAAGCTTCTTTTAGTTATGTTAATGAGCACGTTAGCTCTCTACCATGTAATTTTCACTTATCTTCATGGAAAGTAATTCCGTCCAATTTTGAGCTTTGCAAGCTATTTTAAAATGATTCATTGGGCGAGGACAATTTATACATTACAAGTTAATTATTAGCACCTTATAAGCACAAATAAATGCCTTATTGACACCTTATAAGCAATCAACACATAGTGCCAAACTTTGTAACTTCACTTGTTCCCATCTAATAACAGTCTTATCATATTCTCAAGATTGTTCTAATCGTTTTTTAGCTTCTAGAACTTGGAAATGAAATTAACTCACTAGCATGAATGGCTGCTTGTGCAAAATTGCAGGTTGGTCTGTTAAGTGCTTTCATCATAAAGACACTTTATATTGGAAGGTACTAATCAGTACTATCAACTTATTTTCACTTTTATCTTGTTTTCTGCATATATGTAAATATTTATGATTCTGAAGGGCTTATGTATCATGAGTTCATGATCATCCCCTGCATACTGTTAAATCTTTGTACAAATGCTACTTAGAGTTTCTTGAGTACCATCCTTCTGTCTAATGTGCTTGAACTGAATTCCTTCTTTTGAGCCTGACACCTTGCTTTAAATGGTGCATAACATGTTTCTCATATCTTATTACCATTTTTGCTTAATATTCTACTTGTGTACTTGTCAAATTAGATGTAATACACAAATGATTAATATTCATGTGAAGCATTTAGAATCTATCGCTATCCATGATTTAAAGATCACACCTTTTCTCTTGAATCTGCATAAAGTGGGTTATGGTCATCTTAAAACTTTAATTGCTCCTGATTTAAGTTGTAATTCTTAGGTCTGTTTGGATCATCACGCGTTATGATTTATAATGTATAATATTGCATTGTAATATGAGAATTAAAATATTATAATGCACTGTTGTGAATTATAAACCACAATGAGTGATGATCCAAACAGAACCTAAATTTATTTTGCATAACTAAACTAAATCTCTCTGCTGTTTTTTACTTAAAATGGGTGATATAACTCGTAAGATATTGATAATTTGGTTAAAATAGGTGAACTCTAGTGTTGCCTTGGAGATGTAGATGTTAACTTTGTGTTGTATCATGCAACAGACATTCAACAGATCGTGAGATAGCAATCATGATCCTCATGGCGTATTTATCGTACATGATAGCTGAGGTATTTTAACAAGATGATTTCATTTTGAAACATTACTGTGTTTATTCTGATTGTCATATACATGCACTTATGCTGAAAAAAATAAAAACTAAAGATTTTTTTTCCTTGCAGCTTATCAGTCTTAGTGGGATTTTGACAGTTTTCTTTTGCGGCGTTGTCATGTCACATTACACGTGGCATAACATTACCGAGAGCTCAAGGATAACTACTAAGTGAGAACCAAAACAATATATATTTAGGCTTCTTTGCAACTCCATATTAAAAGAGTGTTTGCCACTTTCAAATGGGCACTTCCCAAGACCATCGGCTATGTATGTATTTACACTTGATCAAATGATATAAAAACAAGGCAAAGATGTACACCTATCTAGAACGTGTAAATGTATCTCATTATCTTGTAAAACAGCTAGGGAGGGAGAAATCATATTCTAATTTTAACCGTTGTTGTCATTGTCATTCTTGATTGCAGACATGCATTTGCAATGATGTCGTTCATTGCAGAGACATTCATCTTCTTATACGTGGGCATGGACGCTTTGGATATTGACAAATGGAAAGAGAGTGATGCGAGGTAATCATACGTGGACATTCATCTTCTTATATTTATGCTTCTTTCACTTTGCTTCTTTATTTTATTTTTTTCTTTCGGGATGATTTCTTATTTTCTGTAGTGAAGAGAGTGAAGCATCGTCGTGTTACAACTTAAAAGGTGTAAAACTTTTCAATTCAGTGCAGGAACATCAATTGCTGTCAGTGCAACAATGTTGGGATTGGTATTGGTAGGAAGAGCAGCATTCGTTTTCCCACTAGCAAACATTGCAAACTGCTTGAAGAGAAGAGATGCTGAAAAAATCCCAATCCGTAAGCAGGTAAGTCTCTGCACATTTTTCTCAAGAACTAGCTATGGTTACTTATCCTCAGTCCCCTTTAACCAACTGCTAACTGTTTGCAAGTGCAGTTCATCATATGGTGGGCAGGGCTGATGAGAGGTGCAGTTACTGTGGCCTTGTCTTATAATCAGGTAAATTACAGTACATTTTCTTTCTCTGAAATTAGACACAATACATTAGGAATTCGCTAAGATGCATTACTGCAGGGTGCATTTGGAATTTTGGATAGATCTTAACCATCAAAATCTTTGATTTTTTTTTTAAATAAAAACTTGTGAGTGAAAAGGAAATGTATGGTATCCAAAGCGAATACATTGTCAGTTTGGGTAACAAGCATCTTAGGTGTGGATGTTTTATTAACATTTGCAATGAACTGTTGTAGTTTTCAGATTCTGACGAATCAACGGTGAAAGAGAACTCCCTCATGATAACAACTACCATAATAGTTGTTTTGTTCAGCACTGTGGTAGGTCTCTTCATTGCCATCCAAATGGAACACTAGATATGAAGTTAATGCCATTTTTCTGAAGTTTTTGCTTCAATCCAAGTATCCTAAACTTGTGAATGGCAGGTGTTCGGTTCAATAACAAAGCCTTTGATTGAGGCGTTGCTGGGGCGCAATGTGCCAGCTATTTCAGATGCCACTGATTTTGCCAGCCTCGACGACCTCAGGCTTCTTTTCATGGAAAATGGAGATGACGGCAACAACAACAACAACAACGAAAACAACAATCCAAGACCTAATGACCGGAGCTTGAGGTTGCTAATGAGGTACCCTACATGGACTGCACACTACCTTTGGAGGAAATTTGATGACAAATTCATGAGACCAGTTTTCGGGGGAAGGGGTTTCGTACCATACCAGCCTGGCTCTCCAACTGAAGCTCCAACCCAAACTCAAAACTTGGATGAACCACATGACCAATGAAGAACTCAAAAACCCTACTCAGAACTTTCTGAAGGCTCAGGTTTGAACTGGAAATCCCTTCTTGGAGTTATAAAGCCTTGTCCTGCTTTGTCGCATCGTTTTTGGGTTCGAGAGTTTCTGCATAAGAATGCATGGAAGGAAGCTTGGAGGATTGCTGAGCATGTAAACACACTTTTGTAAAGCAGAACAAACACCCATATTCAAATTTTGAGAGATTTAAATTGAGACTCAGATTATAGATTGTACATTTTTCATAATGTAAGATCGCTTCCCTTTCCATAGTTCACCTGTAAAACTTGCAAGTTAATGTGTTCTATTTTTTCAGTTAAGTAAAATAATTCATTTGTCAGCTCAAATTTCTTAGCTTTATGAATAAATATGTTTAATCTTAAGAGCATCTACAACCCAGAAACTTCCAGCATCTTTAGCAAATGTAAAGTTTCTTATGTTGCAAGCAGTAAAAGTCTCTCAATACAAAAACTTTGGCTGCAAAATTTGCACAGCTGATAGAAATGTTGCAGTAAAAGTCACATACAGATCAAGAATCAGTATGGAAGCAAGAGGTGATTAATAGGCAAGAAAAGAATATCTTATCCTACCTTTTGCTTTAACGTTCACTCTGCCGGCCAAATATTTTCAAAAATATTCTTGCAATCTATCTATATATATATTTTTTATTGAGTAAGAATTCGAGATCAGATATATCTGAATCTCGATGGCCAACAAGTCGGCAGGCGGTTGTCCGTCAAAACGTACAACAAGGTGCAATACAACAAGCAGAAACACACCCTATAAAGGCCGAATCTAGGCAAAACTAAATCTAGCACGTTGTGGACGTAGACTACAGACGAAGCCTAACACCATCCTACCGCTAAACATCAGGAATCCTTATCTATATTATATATATTTGTACTAGAAGTCTAGAACCAATGCAACTATGCATAAAAAAAGAAAAAGGAAATAAACTGCCTGAGATCAATGTAAAGAATAAACAGTTGATTTTTTATTTTTTATATGATTTTTTATAATTCGATTGTATATTTTCTAAATTGCTTTGGTATAATATATAATTAATATGGAAAAATTGAGCCCATTTTTTTTTTAAATTTGCTTAGGTTAGACTTAGAACAGATAATTGTTTTTTTGATTTTTTCATATAATTTTTATATGATTTTTTTATAAAAGAAGTCTCTAAGTTAATTTGGCAATATATGTTAAGTTATTTTTATTTAACATATACAATCTTGGAGATATTTTTTTAAAAAAAATATTATTTTCTTATTCTTTTATCAAGGAATATTTTTGGTGAGAATTTTTTTCCAAGAGACTGTATATATCCCTTCATATATATATATTTTGACTCCCTCCATATATCTCAACACAAAAACTTGCTCAACCTCCCACATTACATCTCTCCATCAATCGACTTATTGAACTGAGCCCAGAAATGAACCAGTTTGAGGAGCTGCAATCTTTTGGATTCTGCAACAGGCTCTTCTGCTTCATCATGAAAGCCCTGGTTGCGCAAGCGGTGAAGCCTGTGACCTTAGGCGTCGCAGATCACTGTAAACTGCCTGAGAGGCTTCCCCCGGATGAACAACCCTCTCTTTCAATGACCAAGAAACAAAAACCAAGCAAAATGGGATACATGGAGGAAATCGACGACAATGGTGTCCAATCTGCGATTAAGCTGAATGGTAACGTATAAAATCAGGTGAAAACAGAAGTTGCTTGTAATGAAATTTAATAGCAGAGGAAGCATTAGTGATGCCAAATTCCTCCATCAGCTTTTAACTTGATCAGATCATACCAAGTGTGTTATCCAAATACTTCAAAGATGCAGATCAATTAGCATGAGAATTTCACTGAAAAACTTGTATCTTTGATTCACAAATTACACAGACATAATGATACACAGTAATTGTGTTAGATTTGGTCCAAAGAATTGAGATTCACTAGCTACATTGCAGTTCTAGATCAGCAGAATCGTCGCTGCAATCTTGAAAGGCACCATCTTCCGGCTCTGGTAGGTCATCCGACTCTGGTAGGTTATCGAAGAAATCGTCGAGATACCAAGGGCACTTGTCAATCCATTGACTGCCCCTCTTGGCATGGGCTCTCCATTTTTGCTCGGCTATCATTTCGGGGGTGAGTCCCCATTCTAGCATCTCTTCGTCTGTGTGACAAAGAGCCAAGCTGTACTCTCCGCCCTGTCCCAACTGCAACACCCGAAACTCGCAATTCTTGGGATTGTTCAGGCACTCGAATTGCTCGACTGTCCACTTGAACCACTTCATTAGAAACACACGCTCAGTTAGCCCATGTGTCACGATTATGAGATTCAAATCTTGGGAGGGGTCGTGGTGGAGCCTGTTCATGTCTATGTCCCTCCACAACGTTTCCATAAAACCTGCAGTTTTCGAATTGAAACATCATCATGAATTGCTTCAAAGCCGCATATAATTGCATAGTGAAAGAATGTATTTTATAACCACACACTCTCAGGAAGTTGTGTAACTCACACATTGAGAAAATAGCCAACTTATAAGTAGACCAATTTGGCGCTCTACGTCTATTTTTATCATCTCAGCAAGTGATGAAAACCTTGCTGAATATGCTTTCAATCTAACAGTTTGTAAACACTATGCTGTCTAACACGTTCCTCATGACTGCTTTTATGAGATGTTTAATTTCGATCATTGAATAAGTTCATGCTGTTCTAAAGCAAGATAGTAGCTCATCACCCACCCGAAGCAACAGAAATTTGTGAATTATTTTTCATCACCAAGGAGATTCCCACTGAAGAAAAATGCTCAGATAGTAGCTCTCATCACAACTGGACAAATGCTCAGATAAAATCAGAATTAGGAGTTCATTCATCAAATTGTCTGAAATTTTGTCAAATAAAATACAGAGGTTTCTCACTGAAAAAAAATCACAAAGCTGGATTCACATCAAATGAGTGGTAAGAGAAATATGGATTCATATCAGCATAGTTGTTGTCATCAATTAAGAGAATATACAAGAGAAGAATCAAATTACATATTTCAAATCAAATGAGAGTGCTCCATGAAAGATAATACAAGGCTTTCTTGGATGTTTTAATGTATTCTACTTCTTGTAAAGTTATCTTCTTCCTGTCATATGAAAGAGTCATCAAAGTGAAGGTCTGTAAATTAAATATTAACAATACTTGTATACACCCTATATTACTAAGAGGCAATTTCTCTGAAAAGGATTAAGATCAACCCGTCATTCCTGACAAGAAGTGGAAGGAAAGAACATTACAGCTTAACGAATAGTTTCCATGCCCGGAAATCTAAAAAGGCTTGTCCTCAATCCAAGTATTTCATAAACACAAAAACAGTACCCGAATTATAAAACCCAAGTGAGAGGTCATTCATCTTTCCAGCCATTTCCAAAGTTACAGACCTCCAAAAAAAATCAGTAAAAACCAATGAAGCTGCAAACATTTCTTGGATTGTTGTATTTAATTTATATCAGCAAATCATCACCTTAACAGTTATTTTACCAACCCTTAATCTGCATTGTTTACAAATTACAATACTAATAAGCATGATTTTGAAACTTGGCCCAAGAAAACACCTATTTCTAATGTATTTGGTTACTTCTTTATTTCCCATCTGTCTAAAATCTCTTCAGTTTCTTCACATTCATCAAAATCAACACCAGAAACATCCATCCAAAAACCACATTCCCTAACCCAGTTAAGGCAAGCCAACAAGCCAGAAATAACACTCTTCACTATCCTCAAAACCAATTAAATAATAATTAAAAAAAAAATGCAACCATCATTGAACCCACAAAATCTCCAACAAGCTTAGAAAATGACAGCAAACACAATAAACAAATCAAAAGACACTCACTTGAAACACGATCATAAACATCAGCAGCTGATTCCCCTTCAGGAAACCTGTAGAAGAACCTCCCAAATTTGAGCCTAGTCTCCTTGACAGCTCTCATCCTCTCCTCAACCTGAAAATTCCCAAAATCTTGTTCTCTGATCCTGCACTCCTCTCTCACCCCAATGATCCTCCCTTTCGGAAACGCCCTACCCATCTCGCGGAGCGTCGATCGGGTTCGATCGTAGGGGGAAACGTAGAAGTAGACCCGCCAGGTAGAAGAGGAAGTTGGGGATTCATTGGAGCGCTCGGAAATTAGGGTTTTGATCTTCCTCCCGGCTTCGCGGGCCTCCTGAATCCCCAATTGGGTGAGGGGGATTTTGTTGTCAGGGGTTGTGGAGTAGGCCTTGGTGTTCTTGTTGCCTTCGCTCTCGCCATGCCTCACCAAGATTATCCTCTTCGGAAGGTGTGCGTTATTGTTGTCTGTGTGCTGCCCCATTTGGGTTCCGCTGATTCGCCTCTCTCTCAATCTCTGTGTCTGAATTTGCGCAGTTTGTTTGTCAATGGAGGGCGTGGAAGATCGATCCATTTTATAGTTGGGTGGTTTCGGGTTTGCGGGTAACACGCAGCCATGGAATCTCATTTTTTTTCTCTTGAATTCCCATTCATTTCCCAATTGGGTAAGGAACTAAGGATGATTTTTATATTATTTTATTTTAAATTATAAAAAGGTGATCTAAAATATGATTATTAATTTTGATAGATGGAAAATTAAAGTTGAAATATTCCTTCCCTCTCAAAATATAGGTCACTTTATTTTTTTTTTGACACATTTTTAATGAGCTAAAACTCTATAAAATATCAAAAAATTAAAACTTTAATAATAGTATATTCCACTTATTAATAAAAAATTATTATTATTTTAAAAACTAATAAAAAATAATATTTTATAGATTGTTTTCTCCTTAAAAACATGTCAAAAAGTAAAACGGCATATATTTTGAGACGGATGTCGTACGAATTTTACAAACTTCCAAAATTCATAAAAAAAAAGGTTAAAAGTATTTTGGCTTTTATTTTCCTTGTTTTTATTTTCTAATAAAAAAATCACAAAATGTGAAAATACACTAGGTAAATTAGTAAATTCCTTTGTAACACAAATAGGTATTGCATATGGACTATGTGAAAATGTGAATGGAATAAGAAACTTTGAAATTTGTTGAACTTGAAAAAGAAGGGGTTTGATCACTGACTTTTGAACACATCTAATATCTCATGCATTCTAAATTTCGTGGAGGTTTGGATTTAGAAAAACATTAATTATAATTTAATTATTTTAATTCGATTAATGTAACTATTTAGTTACATTAGTATTTTATCTCAATTTTTATGAGTTTTTTTAAACAATTATGTTATCAAACAATCATATAAATCGAGATAACATAATTATATTATAATTAATGTATTTGAGAATTCAAACATACCCTTCAAATTTATGCAATTTATTTGTTTTAAAAGAAACATTTACTAGTCAAACATATTAAAGAAATTTTTCTTGAACAAATTTTATATTAAACCTATTGTGTTCTATTTTGTTTTAAAAAAAATCAATGGTGTAATCTACTTTGTATAGGATAAGCTCAATAAGAAGATAAAATGTTCTCTTATATAAAGGTATTCATTTTTAAGATTCGAACTCAAATTAATTGATTAAGTTTTGAGGCTTCAACCAACTTACATCACTTTAAATGGATATTGTCAAATTTAATATAAGGCATTGAAATATTATGAGTTTCAAAATTTTAATTTGTTGGATACAAAACCTTACATATATATTTCTACCAATAAATATTTGGATTAGGAGACTTTATCTTGCTCTATTATACCAACCAGCTCACAAACTCTAATATGGAGAGAGTGAAAACGAAGTTGTTGAAGGTCAAACTTTAAATCACAAGTTGGTATAAAACGATTTAGCCGATCGAACTTGACTAAGATAAAAAAAAAACAACACCTACGCCACCAAATCAAAGAATGTCATCATGTAAAGGATAATAAATACATATTTATATGTCAATTTGGGTGTCCTCCTAAAAGTTCTCTATGGAGGATATTGGGTATGTAAAGGGTGTATATGGTAGCTTGGGTTGTTAGCTTTAGTTAGCTGCTACTGTTTACCATAGTTAGAACTTGGTTTAGCAGTAGCAGCTAACTAGCTAACTAAAGCTAACAACCCAAGCTACCATATACACCCTTTACATACCCAATATCCTCCATAGAGAACTTTTAGGAGGACACCCTTTACATGACCAGCAGTTACCTGTCACTTGGATTGTCGATTCAGGGGCCTTAGATCACATAGCTTGCAGCAAGGAGATGTTTGTAGATTTGCATCTTCTTGCTCGGCCTGTCGTGATTGGATTTCCTGACGGCATTACACAATCAGTGAGGTACTCTGGGAGCATAAAATTGAGCAAGAAAGTTCTTCTCAAGGATGTGCTATTCATGCCTAATTTCAAATATAACCTGCTATCAGTATCAAAGGTGCTCGATGACGAGGACTTCCTTTTTGTGTTTTCCAAACGGAAATGTTGGATGCAGGCCCTTTCAACTAGTGAAGTCATTGCAATTGGAGTAAGAGATGGTGGAATCTACAAGTTTTCAGGGTTTGATTGCATCCCTGGGCAATCTTCGGGCATCAGAAGGTTGAATAATAGTCGATTCAATAACACTGTGAGTGGCTTTGTTGCCTTATCCAGTGACAGTAGTTCTTTAGTCTTAAATCATGGTCGATTAGGACATGTGTCTGTGTCAAAGATGAAGCAGTTTGATTGGGCTAAAGGCCACAACATTGATTCATTTGATTGTGATACATGTCATCTGGCTAAGATGCACAAACTTTCCTTCGAAAGAAGCTCTTCCTTAGCTGCTAAGAACTTTGATTTGTTGCATTTGGATGTTTGGGGGCCCTATAGAATTCCTTCATTGTGTGGAGCAAGGTACTTCTTAACCGTGGTGGATGACCATTCACGAGCTACTTGGACCTTTTTATTGAGAGACAAAGGTCAAGTAGGGGCAATGATCACTAGGTTTCTGGCATATGTTGAAAACCAGTTTGAGACCAAAATCAAGTGTCTACGGACTGACAATGGCTCAGAGTTCGTCAACGAACAGATTAATTCTCTCCTTGCCTCCAAAGGTATTAGTCATCAACGTTCAGTGCCTTATGTTCATGAACAAAACGGTAGGGTGGAACGAAAACATAGGCACATTGTTGAGACTGCTAGGGCTATCAGAATCAGTGCAGGTTTACCATTGAGATTTTGGGGGGAATGTGTTCTTAGTGCAACCTACATCATTAATTTGCTTCCCTCCTCTATATTGCACTGGAAGACACCCTATGAGACACTGTTTCATCGACCTCCTGATTACTCCCTATTGAAAGTGGTGGGTTGTCTTTGCTTTGCTCACATACCCAGTGTGCACAGATAAAAAATGGAAGCCACAGGGAGACGTTGTGTCTTCATTGGTTATCCGTCGGGTCAGAAAGCATACAAGCTCTATGATTTGGAGACACAGAAGGTGTTTGTCAGTCGGGATGTAGTGTTTCGGGAAGAGGTGTTTCCTTTCAAAGAGATCAGCGAAAGGAGTGACAATGGTACTTATGCTTCTAATACAGGACTTCCTCGAGTTTTATTCGGGGATGACAGTGTTGATGAGTCCCCTATTCAGGGTTCTCAATTCAATTCCAATCAATCCCCTCTACCCATTGATCAAGTTTCAGTTCATAATGAGTCTCCTCCTTCTTCTTTGAGCAATGGAAACGCAGTGCCTGATTTAGTGGTGCCTGATTCAGTCGATACATCTCATGAATCAGAATCTTCAACACAGACAGTTGGGGTTGAGGTCTCTTCTCAATCTCAAGATGGATTTCATGTTCAGCGTCCTACTAGAAGGATAGTTAGGCCTGCTAAACTCCAGGACTTTGTGTGCAAGAATTTACCTTCTCGTAGACAAGAGCCAGAAGAATCTAGTTCACCTGTGTTTTCAGTGGTCAGGGCTGAGGATTTACATGATTATTCTCAGGATTATGTTCATTCACTGTTCAATGTGTTACACATCACTGAGCCTTCATCGTTTATTCAAGCAAACAAGTCCCCAGAATGGAGAGAGCCAATGCACAAGGAGGTATTGGCGCTTGAGAGCAACAATACATGGTCTGTCACTAGATTGCCTCCTGGAAAACGAGCAATAGGTTGTAAATGGGTGTTTAAGGTGAAATTCCGAGCGACTGGAGAGGTTGAGCGATATAAAGCTCGATTGGTTGCGAAAGGATTTAATCAAGTAAAGGATAGGGACTATAAGGAGACCTTTTCTCCGGTTGCTAAGCTTGCAACAGTCCGGATTTTGCTAGCTATTGCATCTGTTAGGAAGTGGAATTTACATCAGCTCGATGTAAATAACGCTTTTTTGCACGGATATCTTGATGAGGAGGTTTATATGTTACCTCCCCCAGGATATGATAAGGCTAAGGATGGAGAGGTATGCAGGCTCAATCGATCTAAATATGGCCTTAAGCAGGCAAGTCGTTAGTGGAATGTGGAATTAACTAAGCACCTGTGTCAATTTGGGTTCAAACAGTCTCGCCATGACTACTCCCTGTTTGTGCTTGTATCTGGTTCCAGTTTCACAGTTGCTTTGGTATACGTCGATGACATGCTTATCACAGGGAGTGATGAGAGTGTCATTGCTCGCCTAAAGCAGTTTCTTCATCAAGGATTCACAATCAAGGATTTGGGATTTGCTCGGTATTTCTTGGGAATGGAAATTTCCCGATATGAGACTGGAATCTTGTTGAATCAACGGAAGTATGTAGTGGATATGTTGTCCAATGCTTCAATGCTCAATTGCAAGCCGGCTAAATTTCCAATGCAGCGCAATTTGCATTTGAGCATACACGAAGGTGAGGTGTTGGAAGATCCTGAATGCTATCGTCGTTTGGTAGGGAGATTATTATACCTCACCTTAACTAGGCCAGACATTGCTTATACGGTGCAGCAGCTCACTCAATTCATGGCATCTCCAAGGGCACCACATCTCCGAGCTGCATTGTTTTTGCTTCGTTATCTTAAAGGAACAATCAATTGTTCGTTGTTCTATCCAAGTGCCAGTAGGTTGAATATTCGTGCATATTCAGATGCTGACTGGGGTACCTGTCGTGACACTAGTTGATCTTTAACCGGTTATTGCGTTTTTTTGGGTGATTGTTTGGTGTCCTGGAAAACAAAGAAGCAGAAAATGGTGTCTTGTTCGTCGGCTGAAAGTGAATATCGAAGCATGTCTCATGCTGGATGTGAAGTTGTTTGGATTGCTGGTGTGTTAGCCGATTTGCAGATTGAATTTTCTCAGCCAGTTCCTTTGTGTGGAGATAACAAGGCTGCATTACAATTGGCTGCCAATCCCGTATATCATGAACGCACCAAGCACCTTCGATTGGACTCTCACTTCATTCGGGATCTGGTGCAAGAGGGGTTCATTACCACTGTGTTTGTTCCTTCTCACTTGCAATTGGCCGACTTTTTACTAAACCATTAGGAGCTCAGCAACATTTTGTGTTGGCTTACAAGCTTGGTCTCGTTTTCCATCATACGCGTCCACCTTGAGGGGGGGATATGGAGGATATTGGGTATGTAAAGGGTGTATATGGTAGCTTGGGTTGTTAGCTTTAGTTAGCTAGTTAGCTGCTACTGCTTACCATAGTTAGAACTTGGTTTAGCAATATAAATAGGGACTTGATGTACATTTTCGGTTACAGAAATATAACAGAAAATTCCCACAACAAACTCTCTCCTTTTCTTCCATGGAAGGGAAAACCTAGATCTGGTTTTCCCTTTTGAATCCAGGTTCAACTGAACCTTCATATTCTCATCCTTCCATATATGTTCATTGTTATCCACCGCAGACTTGCACAACATACACAAAGGAAGCTATAATGATCTAGAAACAAATTAAATACTTTTTCTACCAAAAACATTAAAGAAACAAATTAAATACTTTTGAAATACCATAAACTATCAAATTAGCATAACAAGTTTGAATGGGTAAAAACTAATTAAATGAACATAACATATATGACCACTCCACCTTTTGCACGTTTGGTTTGTCGATATATGGCTCATCTCTAAATGGGTATGGGTGTTGTTTTTTATACCCACAAAATTTACTATTTACACCCAAAATTCAAGTTTTTTTTTAAAAATAAATCCTACGTCTCCTTAGTCATAGACGTGTGACTCAAGAGGGGCAGAGTATGTATATAGAAAAAAATAGCTGCGCCTCTTGAGTCACACACCTATGACTCAAGAGGTGTAGAGTTTATTTAAAAAAAAAAAACAAAAACTTGGATTTTGGGTGTAAATAGTAAAATTTTCGGGTGTAATTAACAACAAATTTTAACTTGTCTGTCCCTTGGTCTCCTTTCCTTTTTTTTAGCAGCTCAAATAAGACCCTGACTATGTTTAATTAGTAAAAGAGTAGATAAAATTGTTTGGATAGTTGAAACTAGACCTGTCAAAATATGACCCGACTCGAAAAACCCGACTCGTACGTCCGGTGATTTTACGGGTTTAAACCCGGTGTTTTAGACCCGGGATCCGAAATCGATTCGAACCCGAATTATCCGATAATTTTAGGGTCATGACCCGGTGACCCGTTGGGTCAAAATCGACCCGGTGAGTCAGCACCATCTAGACGCCAGATAGGCACCAAATTGACCCCATACAGATTTGTCATGTAATTGTATTCGTTAAGGTCACTCATAAGTTAAATATCTTATATATTTTATAATTATAGTTTCTTTAGAACATTTATTTGTATAAATATGATTTTGTATGTTTAAAATATTAATACAATATTATTATTATAATATTCATAAATTTAATTATAATATTATTATTTAGTATAATTTGACATATTTATATTATAATTTAATTTTCATATTATTTTAATATTTTAAAAAAGTCTTCAAAAAGTTCGAGTTTTTTGACCCGGTGGGTCGACCCCGGGATAAAACCGGTTTGGCTCGACCCGAAACGATCGCTAACCTGATTGATCCGAAACCCGATTCACCCGGGACCCGTATGACCCGAACCCGACCCGAATGACCCGAATAACTTATAATGCACAATATTATAATACAATATTGTGCATTATAAGTCATAATAGTGGGCAATCCAAACAAACCTGTAATCCTATTTTATTTTAATTGTTATATACGATACTACTTCCGTTTTTTATGTATAACTTTTATTATTTATATACATTTTCTTAGGATTATAAAACATTAATTTTTATATATAATATCCTAATTGTTTAGGATATTATAATTTTTTTATGAAGTTAATATTATATGAGACAATTGAGGTAACTAATCCACAAAGTTGGAAAGTTTGCAAAACTAACCCTAACCCTTGAAATTTTGCAAAACTAATCCGGATTGACCAAAAATTGCAAAAATAACCGGTTGCCTCCACCGGTTTTAGGAGGTAAATGGGAAAAAAAAAAGCAAGGTATTTGTTAAAAAAAAAAGTATAAAAGGGAAGCTTATGAGAGAGTCCCATCAAAAACCCTAGAAACCAAATCTACCTCCTCTCTCTCCTCCAAGCTCCCTCCATCTCTCTCCAGATCTGCCTCCTCGATCTCTCCTCCAAGAAGATCGCCCACGTCGAGCAACTTGCTTCCAGCGAGACGAGCAAGAAGATCGTCATGTATTCCCCAGAGTTCTACGTTGTCTGTATCGCTCAGCTAGCGCCTAACGTACTTGGTTTTCAATTGTTTCGGTGGAAATACAGACACGTTAAATCTTTGAAGTGACACGACTATACAAACAGGTGACATGGTTCATTTCGAAAACAAATTGAATGTGAAACTCTAAACTATGACATTGTAATTCCTTCAGGTGACACGGCCATACAAACAGGTGACAGGGGTGATTTTCTTAGCAAATTGGCAAACACTCAGTAATGTGAAACTTCAAAATCAAACAAGTGATACGGTAAATCCTTCAAGGGACAAGACCATACAAACAGGTGACATGCATAATTCATATTGCTGACATATACGATTTACAAAATAAGTGATTATATTGTTATATTATTAATTAATGTGAAACTTTGAACTGTGACACGGTAATTCCTTCATGTGACATAGCCCTACAAACAGGTGACAGGGGTGATTTCCTTAACAAATTGGCAGACATTCAGAAATGTGAAACTTCAAAATCAAACAAGTGACACGGTAAATCCTTCAAGTGACACGGCCATACAAACAGGTGACAAGGGTGATTTCCTTAACAAATTGGTAGACACTCGGAAATGTGAAACTTCAAAATCAAACAAGTGACACGGTAAATCCTTCAAGAGACACGACCATACAAACATGTGACATGCATAATTCATATTGCTGACATATACGATTTACAAAATAAGTGATTATATTATTATATTATTAACTATTTAAAGTCTATTAGCTCAAGGTAGAGCAATGTGTTAAATACACATAGATGTAGGTTCGAATCCTACATAGACTATTAACATCTTAACATACGTAACAAGAAAAAAACTAGTATTTAAACAAGTGTCAAGAGAATCCAAACGTGTGACAAAAAAAAGTAGCAGGTGACACGCAAATTTTTGGCATGTGACCTGCAACCGGTACTGTAGGTCACCAAATTTATTTGCAAAACTAGCCTACTAAGTCACTTTTGCAAATTTTACCAAACCATGACATTTTTGCAAACTTTCAAAAAAAAAATGGTCTAGTTATACAAAATCGCCATATTATATATAGTTTTTATCAATTATAAGAAGACATGCATAAATAAATAGTATAATTCATATAAAATAGACATGTAATCAACCTGTCTCAATTAGATAAATCTCGGAAATCCGACCGACGCCGGATATCCATATCAGCAAACAAAACCCACCTTGTATATTCAATATTGACTCTAGCAAAGTGACTCTATACGAGTAAAGTACGTTGTCTCCGACTGGAGATGTCGGCAAAACCTACCTTGTATATTGACTCCAACAACAGGAATTAGACTCTATAACAACAAAAGGAATTACCTGTAAAATCTAATGCCATCTCCGACTGTCGATGTCGGTAAAACCTCACCCCACTTCGCCCTTTGCCCTTCATTCTACCCACACGAAACCGGAGAAAAAATTATCTACTTTGTCGGCTCTGAAATTCGGTATCAGTATGTCCTATACTGACACCGAAAGTCGGTGAAAATTTCGTACATTTGGCAAAATTCATACCGTGCATATAACAAACCAGTTATTTTTAAATCTCACTGGCCTTGTCCTAATGGGATGGAACAAGATAGGCAGAGGAGGGTAAGGTTCTGTTCGAATTGGAAATCAGAGGTTCAGATAATTTGGAAAAGAAAATTGAAGGTTTTTTTTAGGATCGATGGTTCTCTTTCCCTTAATTAAGGTTATGATTAAGATTAATTAGTGTAATTATTGTGTCATAATGTATTTGCATAAAAATATAGGAAAATAACTTATTATTTACTACTCCCTCCATTCTTTTATATTTGTCTTTCTACTATTCATGCACGTTTTTTAAGGTGGTAAAAAATATATAAAATATTTATTTTTTAATAATTTTTTTAATAATATCATACTTATTAGTAATAAGTATATTAATATTAAAAAAATGAATAAAAAATGAATATTTATATAGTTTTTATCTTCCTAAAAAAACGTGCTAGATTTAAAAATGTCAAATATTAAGGAATGGAGGGAGTATAGTAGATACATTATAATTGTGCACATTAACAAATGACAATAACCATGAAAAAAATCTACAATTCATAAAATATTTATTGAAGTTAACCACAAACATTTAGATTGGAAGTAAATTTGAATTAAAATAAAATGAACGAAACAATTGCCTTAACTGTACGTATTCCTCACCATTGGTGTTGAAAAAGAAATAAAAAACATAAGGTCCTGAAACCAAAAACAATTGCGATCGTTTTCTCTAGATATAGTTTTGGAAAACAAAAGGCTGGGAGATGTGTGGTTTTGGAAAATTTACCTATCATTTTCTCTAGATATAGGGTTCGTATGGGACGGGGTTAATAAACTGACTAAAATTATAAACATGGTAAAATTTATAAACTGTTGGTAAAAGTAGTTAAAAATTTAAACAACAAGATAATCTCCGTATGGGGAGAAAAACAGTATATTTGTAAAAAGTTGAGTTTATTTGGTTGTTATTAGGGGTATTGTGGTACTCTCAAATCAAATAAGATAAAGGGAAGAATAAACACTCAAATAAACACCTAAAAAAGCACCGATTTGTAGCTTATTTTTTAACCCCTTTTTTTAACAGTTTTTACTTGTTTTTGGCCTCTCATACACCCATTTAAACAACTTATAAAATAAACACCTGTTTGTACTTAATTTTTACTTATTTATAATCACACCCATACACACCCATAGTTTTGTATAGTATTTATTAATGAAAATATTATTAAAATGTAACTATCCACATATATTTTTAATTAAATTAATTTAAAATTTTAATTAAGGTGTACACCGCATATATAGGAAGCTTTACAAAAATTATCTACCATCTTCTCTAGATATAGTTTGGTATAATATTTATTAATGAAAATATTATTAAAATGTAACTACACATAATAATTTATTAATTAAATTAATTAAAAAAAATAGTTAAGGTGTACAAATGTTAAATGACGTGGCTAAAAGATGGGATCAATAGTTGACATAACTAAAATAAGCCGATCAAATTGAACTAAAATATGACAAATAAGCAAATTCGACTAGAATGCGACATATATTGGATTTTACGCACGTGTTTTAGTATCATATATATTGATTGGTGATTATTTTCCTTGGGTGATAATATTTACACCCATAAATTTTACTAAATGCACCACATCTACGCCTCTTGAATCACACCCCTGCTCCTCTTGAGTCACACACCTGCCCCTCAAGAGGCGCAAGGTATTTTAATTTAAAATACCCTGCGCCTCTTGAGGAACAGGTGTGTGACTCAAGAGGAGCAGAGTGTATTTTAAAAAAAAATATAAAAAGTGAGATATGTGATGTAAATAGTAAATTTTATGGTGTAAATAACATTAGCTTTTTCCTTTACTTTGGGAACAAAAACAGTCCCCATTTCGCATACGAAATGCTTAAGTTTGTGATTTGACAACAAATTTGTTTTTTTTTTTTGACAATACCAAAGGACTAATTGCAACCACACACATCTCCAAATCCCAAGATATGACTCTATTTTTAGGGGAGATTTGGGCCTTGAATGTTTGGTTTTTCCAAAACCACACACATCTCCCAGCCTTTTGTGACCAATCAACAGAAGGCTAAAAAACTCAATATTGAAATTTTGTAAGCACTATTTAATTAAGAATTTTTTTTATTAGAACATTTATGGGAAATTTGTTTTTGTAAATTGCATTATTTGAGATCACGAGTTGAATCTCTTTTTTCATACACCACCGTTCTTCTAAGATAATCTAGTCTTTGGAATTGGTCTGTTTGAATTGGATTCATGATCATTTGGTTTAGGTTAAAATTGGGAAAATTATAAAAAACCACCCGTTAATCTAGTCTTTGGAATTGGTGGCGCAGTCCAGTCACCACTTGCGCCGCCGCCTCCCCTCTCTCAGCCGCCGTCGCCGCCCCTCAGGTGTCATCAGTTGCCCGTCGGCCTCCCTCCGCCTGCTATTGCACTGGGTGCGTCTTCTTCTTCGTTTCGTCTCTAGCTCGGGAAGAGGATGAAAATGGTAGTATTTGTGAAATGCCTCCACAAACTTTGTTAATATTACACTACTCACCCTCCACAAACTTTAAAACCACTATTTTTGGACGAAGTCAAACTTCTGGGCGCGAAACAAAATTTTTTGAAACCTCAGGGTTACCAGAAGAAATATCTGAAACCCTTATTTACCACGCAAATTACAAGAAACTCAAGGGTTACATCGTGAAATTTCCGTTGATTTTATTTTGTTGCATTAGTACCAAGTTCATAAAAAATCCAAACATGAGTTTTCAAAGATGGGAAGGGAGCAATTGAGGGAGAGAAGGAGGAGATGGGAAGAACCAAGGGGAGAAAGAGGGAGGGATAATCATGTCTTTTAACACAAACTTAACAGACTTTCGATGGGAAATGGGGATGGTGGTGTACGTTTTGTTAACGGAACCTATATAACAGGTGGTTTTTTATAATTTTATATTTAATGAACGGTTAAGTGAAAAAACTCATATTTATCGGGTGGTTTTATGTAATTTATTTCCCTTTAAAAATTTAGCAATTTGTTTCTTAAGTTTGATTTCTTTTGGATTTCTTAATTCAATTTTGGTTCATTTGAAATTAGATCAGTTTGGAATATTGGATTTTTCAGATCCTGTCAAAAGAATCAGACTAAACCAGTTTTCAGATAATATACTTATACTATGTTCTTAGAGAAGCTCGAATTCAATTTTGGTTCATTTTTTATATCTGTACATATATTTTTGCATTGATATATAGGTGTGTTATATAAACATGAGAAGCTCGAATTCGACTCGTTCTCGCTCGATAATAATTCGGTTCGAGCTCGTTCATTTTCTAAATGAGCTGAGTATGAGCGCATTTTTAAGCTCGGTCCAAAACTCGGCTCATTCAATTTAAACTCAAATAGCTCGAATTTCATGTAATTTCTAAAATTTCCTTTAAGGGACTATATAATAAGTAGTAAAAATTGGTTAAAGCTTAAAAAAAGCTCGGTTCAAACTCGCTCTTTTGCTAAACGAGTCGAGTATGAGCATATTTTTAAGTTCGAATCAAAATTTTGGCTCGGCTCGAGCTCGTTTAATTTATATCCTAAATGAAATGAATATGAACAAGCAATACTCAGATCGTTCGGCTCGAATAACAGCCCTATATATACACACACAATAGATCAAATGTACACAATTCTTATTGTGTATCATGTTAACAAATCTAGGTCATTGAATTAAGAAGATCAACAGATGAGATTAAAAGTAACTTCTGATTATTCTTTGGTATTGGGAGATCGATTATTCGGTGGTATTGGATGATTATTTGTTAGAATAAAATTTACATTTTTACACTTTTTTTTACAGATGAATAATTATGTGAAAACAGACGAATAATTATGAACAAATAGACAAATAATTTCTGAGTACATGATACACGATAAGGGTTGTGTACATCGAAACTAACCTCTCTATATAATCCTTAGATTTAGGAGTTGTGTATGATTTTTTTTAGTAGTGTGTTTATTTATATCGATCAATACTTAATTTGTGGTGAAAAAAGTAGTGATTGTTTACTGAAGTCCGTTGGGACCGTGCACCCATGCGCTAATTGCCTAGCACATAAACCGAGCGGGGTTCCATCCTAAAACCAATTGGCAATAGGAGGAGTAACCCACTTGCTTATATACTAAGGCTTCTTTGTTCATATTATCGATGTGGGACTCTTTTGGTTTCTTCACATCTTTCATTCTCTCAACACGCCCCCGCAAGTGCAACTAGGGTCGTTTTTCGCCTCTAGTTGAGACTTGGACAACGGGTCTAGCATCTCATTCTCTTTTTAGCTAGCCCAGGATCGAGAGTCGGGCCGTTTGGCTTTTCCGCTCTGATACCATACTGAGGTCCGTTGGGACTCGGGATCGGGGGTCGTGTGCACACGTGCGCCCATGCGCTAATAGCCTAGTACATAAACCGAGCGGAGTTCCATCATAAAACCAATTGGCAATAGGTGGGGTAGCCCACTAGGTTATATACTAAGACTTGTTTGTTAATATTATCAATGTGTGACTTTTTTGGTCTATTCACATTGTTCATTCTCTCAGCATTGTTTCCTAAAGAATGGGGAGTGATCAATATTTGGGAAAATTTATATAATGAAGGAATTAAATTAGACACCAATGGTACTTTAATTAGGTATCTCATCTCCAATCCATAGTTTGGAGAAGTTTTATTTTGTGTCTCATCATGGTTTCGAATGTGCCTCTTACTTAGGCGTAAGAGACTCTTGTATTTCTTCCAACGTCTTCCCTTTCGTCTCCGGCATCAACCTTCCCGCAAACACAACCGTGAAAGCATTAAGGCCGCCAAGCACGAAGAATGTGCCTGCAACAAAACGTACGGTCACATCTATCAGCATTCTATTAAGAAGAGCTCTTGTGAAATGGGTAAGTAAACGATATGACCTGGATAGCTCCACTCTGTCATAAAGTTGAATGTATACGACGAAACCCAGATGCTCCCGCTTGAGACGACTGCTGCAAGGCTCCCAGCTGATCCCTTCACATTCATTGGGAAGATCTAACAACACATAACACGACATGTACTATTTGCCTCAACTTGATCGAATTGATCCCAATATATAGAGATTGAATTCGACAATGACAATGTGTACCGTACCTCAGACATTATGACAAATGGTATCGCTGCTACGCCTACTGGGAATGCTGCCGAATATCCCTGAAAACCAACATTGCTTCGAACTCGTTTATGGCATTGAAATCGGGCCTTGAGGAAGAGCTAAAAATCGATCTTACCCATATGCCGAGTACTATCAAGTAGGGACTTATGCTCTGCAAGCAGTCATGGTCCTTCATCAAGAACATACAGCCAACAAGAATGCAACAAAGACACATTGCAGCCGCGGAAACCATTAGAAGGGGTCGTCTTCCACATTTGTCTATCAAGTACACGCCGATAATAGTTGATGGAATCTGCACATAAAAACACTTGAATTATCACACTTAGGCATTAAGGCCGACGAAACCAATGATCCTAAGTGAGCAAATCGGCATCACCTGAATAAGGGCCATTACTATTGACCCAATAGAGCTTGAAAACCCTACAAGACACAAGATGTTGCATATCATGTTTGGATATCGCGACGCTAAAACTTAGGCATATATCATATGATAGTTAAGATATAGACCAGCTGATTCGAAGACAGATGACGCATAATATGTGACCCCGCTTGGTCCTGCGATTCCTCCTAGTGCCATGAGCCCGAACACTACCTGATCGAACCATCAAAGATCAAAGAAACCGAACTGCCAAGGAATAGGTTTGAAGTATAAATATGCTCACTATTAAAGCATGTGCATATTGCCTCCGGAACAGGCCAAGAAAGCTGACTTCCGGTATCTGCTGAAGGCGTTCGGTGAACTCCTGTAAGGTACATTAGAGAGTACAGTGTGTCGTCGTGAGTCATCGGATAAATAGATCAATATAACATAAATCTAGACGATTTGAAGTAATGTATATACTTCGATATCAGCTGCTTCTTGAGATATGTCTATGTTATCTCCCCTAAGACGTCGTAAAACAGTCTCTTGTGCCTTATTGCGACCAAGTTTCGCCTGCAGAAGCTTCATCAACTTGATCAAATCGAATTCAATGTGAAGTTTTCAGTTGGATTGACAGTGGAAGTAGGCAAGCTCACCAAGTACCGGGGTGACTCCGGGATCAAGAATATGCCCAAGAGTTGCATTAACGACGGAACAACGCCTGAGAAATCATAGGAATTCGTCAATTCGGTATGCAAAGAGAAACAAAGAGAAAAAAAGTAGATGTTACATCGGTACCTATCAAAACTAGGATCCGCCAAGGGATCAAAGATCCCGCGAAAAACATCACTACAAGTCCAAAGGATGTCAACAACTGCAAACTCAATGATGAAATTCATTATAAGTCCAATACAATCTCCAATCCACACATGTTACATTCGATCAAATCGATATATCAGCTTGATTTACCTGTGATAAAGACACGAATCCTCCTCGAAGATTCTTGGGTGTTATCTCTGCTATATAAATAGGAACCTGGATTGCATTGTATACAAGATTGAGACTCGTATCGAGACTCCTACAAAGATAACATATACTTGCAGCGATTATGTTACCACATAAACGGTGATTCCTATCGAGACTCCTACGAGAGATCTACCAAGATCAAGTGACCATGCTTCCTGAGAGATTGAGATTGTTATCCAACCAAGAAGGCCGAAGGTATCCGAAACTCCCATTGCCTGTATGAGTGTGATGAGAACAACCAATTAGGATAACATTGCAGCCACATGAATGTGGCAAGGTAGGATACACAAAACACGAAAACCTACGCCTCGTCGACCAATGAGGTCGGTTATCTTTCCACTAGCTAGAGAGCCTAGCAATCCTCCGGCTGTCAACATTGATCCGAAGAGTGAAAACTGTGCGTACGTACGTCGACAGATAAATTAAGAAAGAGATCGATAAGATGAATTCAATTTGATCTGTTGCAAAAAAGTAGTTAAGTGATCGATCACCTCGGCAGTTGAAAGGGCGAGGTCCTCCACAACTGCGGACTCAATTGGGGATGAATAACCGACCTGCATATGAATCAATTAAAACTCAGAAATTGATCGAGCACTCAGAAAATTGAGCTTTGCGGAAATTGGAAAATCGAGATTCATCGATCCATACAGCGGAGCCATAGGCGAAGGATCCGCAAACCGAAACGAAGACGCTGAAGATGAGGAGCGGAGTAATGGCGGAATCGCCTGAATCAATTGATGCAATTGCTTGATCGTAGGCATTTCGGTGTGCAAGAAGTGAGGTGGCTGTCAATGGCGAATCTGGATCGCTGTCCATTTCGTTGAATTGGAATGCAAAGGTGATGAATTCAGCAGCGTGAAGCTGAATCCAGTCGAAGGGATCGGACGTGAATGGACGATATATTGGATGGGTGTTGGGACCATCCACCGGTCCAACAATTATAACGGTAAGAGTCCTTTAATTGGCTGATTTATAAATATCGCTAAATAAAGCGCGCTTCTTTTTCTTCTTTAAATTGGGTGATATATATTTTTTAATTTAATTAATTACTACAGATTTAGTAAAAAATCTCTAAAATAGAGATTAAAATATCAAAATCTCTAAAAAAAATTTCACTCCAACTCCAACATTTTCTCTATTTTACAGATTTTTACATTTATTATAGACTATAATAAATAAATGCATTTATTAAAGATGTTTAATTCTACATTTCTAAAAACTTCATTTAAACTTAATTCTTATATTTAGCCTCATATTTGTTGGTGAACTAGTATATGTTACCCATCCTCTTGCACGACATATTAATTTTTATTTTTATTATTATATTCTAACATGATATTTTTCCAAACAAACTCTAATGATAAATTTGATATGTATTTTTAAATGGTATTGATATTAAATTTAGATTGTTACTATAAAAGTCATCATGAAATTGGATAAAATATTATTCAAATTTAATCTTCTTATTTTCAATTGGTTAATATAAATTTTATTATAAATTAGATTAGTGACTGATCATATATGATTAATTAATTAAATTAAATAACTAATAAGGCTTACTTTATAATTTATAAAAATAAAATCATTTCAATATGAGTTATGAGTTCAAGTGAATATTTTTTGAAGTGAAAATTTTATAGAATAATTTTTTAATGTGAACTTTATAGCATTAAATTGGATGAAATTAATTATCCTATTTTATTTATTAAAGTTAACATAGAATTATGATGTTTGGTTTATCTATCTATATTGATTTAATATAATTAATTTATATATTATATCAAATCATATCAATTTTTTTTTATTAATTTTAAAAATAATTATATTTTTATTACTAGTTATGAAATTATATTTTTTTTCTATATTATGGGTGAAAATGTGGAGTTGTGTCATTAAATTCTATATAGGGACAAGTGAACATTAAATTATAGAGATCAACTTCTCTTCCTACAAATTTAGAGATTTTTTCACTCTCTCCATCCATTTCTATATTTTAGAGATGAGTTTAGAGAAGCTGTTGGGGAGAAAAAATGACTTTTTTCTCTAAAATCTCTTATTTTCTCTATTTTAGCAAAGTTGTTGGACTTGCTCTAACTCCCCCGACGTTCAGTCGATGTCGATGGTGACACGTGACTTATGCAGTACTCTTTTTAGCTGGAAAGTGTTGGATTCGAAAATATCTCATTTAGGTGTAGGGATGACAATTTCACCCGCAACTGACTCGAACAAGAATCACCCGACACGAAAAAGTGGGTGAAAACCCGAATAAAAGCGGGTGGATATCAGGGAAGTGGATATGGGTGGTGGGTCGGGTGGGGTGATATTTTTCGGGTTGTTAAATACACCGTAATTTTTACTGGATACACCGCTAAACTTCGCAACCACCTACGAATCGAGTTGTGCTACACCTTGCGAACCTCACCGGGCATCGTGCCAAACAACATTCAGTCCGCAACTACTTGTGGACTATATTGGAGATTTAAAAAAAAAAATTTAAGCACACACAAAATTAAAAAAAAAAAAAGTTTCGCACTTGCTAGCGGACCTGCCCAATTTGTATATATATGGATTTATAATTTTTGTTTTGTTTTTTTACATATAGGTTAGGGACTCCGCAACATGTTGCGGAGTTCATGTATTTAATTTTCCTTTTTTTCTTTAGATTTTTGAAATTTCCATAAGGGCATGTTTGGCACGACCTCCACAGTACTCCGCAACCGGTTGCGGATTCAGTTTTTCAAGGAGTTGCGTAGATTAGCGGTGGTTCCAATAAAAATTAGCGGTGTATTTAGCTTTCCCGTATTTTTTTTCACCCGCACCCGATCCACCACCCGATCCATCATCCACCATCCATCTACATTATAAAATATTATTTATATATTTTATATAAAAAATATATAAACTTTCTAATTTCCTAAACCTTAACTTCAATTCCTAATCAACACTTCTTTATGCAAACCTCTTGCCCTCCTCGTCCTCTACCACTCTTGTCTTATTGTTGCTAAGCGACTTATTTTCCTTAAGACAATGCTATTTAAACTCCCGTTTGTGTTTAATACTTATAGTCATGTGTTTAAGACAATGTTATTTAAAATTATGATGACTTATTTAAGACTTAATATGTAAGTTGATGTTATTTTAGCCACTATTTTTTCTACATGTTTTTATTGAAATTCAATGATGTGTGTTTAGCAAAAATCACTCATATGTCATCCATATTTCACCCATTTCACCCGCTCACCCGATGGATATGGGTGAAAGTGGATATGGGTGATGGGTCGGGTGGGGTGATTAGTCATCCATGGTGGGTCGGGTGAAATGGGGGTCCATCCACCCACCACCCGACCCATTGTCATTCCTATTTAGGTGGGTTCTTTTTTTGCTTTCTCATAAGTCGTGTTAGCTCTAATTATTTAAGGGTGTTTTGCACTCACTTTTTTTTTTACTATATACACCACACTCTGCCTCTCTTGAACCATACGTCTGTAACTCAAGAAATGCGGGGTCTATTTTTTAAAAAATAATAAAAAATAGAATATGTTGTGTATATAGTAAAATACGTGGTGTAAATATCACTCCCGTTATTTTATGTTCTTACTTTTTACATCCATTCAATAAGTTATGTTGTCTTTTTTTTTTGGATAATGTTTATGGTTTTGAAAATCCCTCATCTAGGTGGGGTAAATCTCGTGTGTGGTCTACATTTTCTCATAAGTCGTGCCTTGTCAATTGTGGATCTCCGTTTTCTATCTCGCATGTGAGACGTTGTGTGTTAGCCTAATTATTTCATGTTCTCGATCACTATTTACATTCATTTGACAAGTCTTCCATTTTAAGCTACGTGATTGTTGCTTTGTTCGTTGGCTTCAAGGTGTTTTCATTTTGTTTGGATTTTTGTTTCTTCTGTTATATTATGGTAGTTTGTTGTCGGATGTTCTTTCACCTTCTCAATTTCCTTTGTTTGATTTCGAATTCTTACTTGTAAAAAAAAATTCAATTGTTGTGGAAATAAAATTGTTGTAGAAGACAATTAATCATCCTAATTGTGGCCCAAGTCAATTTATCTATAATAGGTTTTTATCTATATATGGTTTTATATATAGAAGGTTTATTATAGATAATTTTATCTATAATAGGTTTTTATCTATATATGGTTTTATATATAGAAGGTTTATTATAGATAATTTTATCTATAATAGGTTTTAGATTTGATAAATTTTATCTATATATATATCTAGTTTTATCTATAAGAGGTTCTACCTATAGAGATTTCTCTATTATAAATAGAGAGGATATGGTTGAATTATGTTGTGCCTGTGTATCCATCAAAGCATCACAGCAATAAGAAACTCTAGCTATTGTCTTCTATTGTTCTTTCATTCTCTTTCTCCTTAATGATATTCACTCACGGAAATTCACGACCAAAATAAATACAACTCATAGTCGAGTCCCATAATTCTTACATATTGAAATCAATTTTTTTTTCAAGAGGATGTGAGAAGTATTATTACACTAGCTAGACTTAAAATAAAAATATATAACTGAAAATACCTTGTCGACTTAATTGAAGAAATGATGTGTACGAGTCGATCTCCAAATCCTACTTTGAGTATAATATACTGGATTTGTTATTGTTCTTCGTTTTTTAAAAAAAAACTCATTAGGGAATTCAAGACCATATGATCTTTTGAGTGTGTTGATTACACAGCTTTTTGTCTTAGGGTGTGTTTGGCAACATAGATAGCGTTTTGGAGCTTTTTGTTTTAATATTATATAGTTTTAAATGAAATAAAGCTAACATTATTTGTTAATTAGCGTTTTGGAATGGAATTTCCACCAGCTATCCACCCAAGCTTTTCGGAGCTTTTCCTTTTATATACACAAATCTCCTCTTTTATCAGCTAGTTTTATCTGCTACCCATTCAGCTAAGGTTACCAAACACATTACTAGCTTAATTTAACATATTTTACACAATAAATCGTTCAGCTTCAGCTACCCATTCAACTTCCTATTCAGCTTCAGCTACCCATTCAACTCCAGTTACCAAACACACCCTTAAGCTCATTCCTCACGTTATCCAACCAAGAAGGCCGAAGGTATCCGATCGAAAGTTCCATTTCCTGTATGAGTGATGAGAACAACCAATTAAGAATTTAAGATACATTGCAGCCACATGAAGGTGGCAATGAAACTCAGAAATTGAGCTTGCGGAAACCGAAACGAAGACGCTGAAGATGATCGAGGAGAGGAGTAATGGCGGAATCGCCTGAATCAATTGATGAAACTTGATCGTACGTAGACATTTTGGTGTGCTAGAAGTGAGGTGGTTGTCAATGTCGACTCTCGATTGCTGTCCATTTCCTCAATTCAATTGGATTGTAAAGATGATGAATATATGCAGGGTGAACCTATATATCCAGTTAAGTTTAGGAGGGAATCAACAATTAGTTGGATGTTGGCTGATCGATCTCACATCCACCGGTCCAAGTGTGTCCAACAATTATAACGGTGAGGGTCCAATAATTGTCTACAAGTGCAACTTACACAGAATTCCCCGAGTGATGGATAGGTTTGATGTAATCGGCATGTGTCGAAAATAATCATTTCAATTTTTCAAAGGTAGCGCCTCGAACCACCTGGGCTGAATTGAAGATAGGCAGACGTGGATAGGGCAAATACCAACGGACCTAGCGACTTTTATTGATATTTTGGGGATTGTATTTATATTAGTACTATATTACCGTAATATAAATTAAAAAAAATAAAATCAAACTATTCGTGTCGGGTATTCGACAAGGGGATAAGCCTGATCCGAACACGAACCGTTTAATGTCGTGTTTTCTCGGTTCGTGTTATTTTCGTATCGTATCTTTTTCGATTTTGTATTTTTTTTTTGTTGTATTATTGTATTTTCGTGTCGTATCAGCCATGTCGTATTTTTTTACATACCCCTATGGGTGATCGCTTCTGTTTTCAAAGGGTTAATGCTTCCTACATTGTTTGTGTCCAATTTGAATGATCTTCCCCTTTGCATCTCGGATGACAAATGCCTAGGCCAATTTTCTAATGGCTCTCTTGCTTAGAGCATCTGGAACCCACATCTTTAGGTGTCTTAAATTACAAAAAAAAAATAAAATAAATGTCCGCACATAGTAAATATTGGAAGGATATTTGCCTTGGGATGCCAATGAGTTAATGGAAGTAAGCATCCATTTACTCGGTTCAACCACCCACTCTAACACACATTTACACATTTTTTTTTTTTTGCTGGTTTTAAAAGTTGATTAGAAATTTGTTTCCACCCTTTCATCCTATCCAAGTTTTTCAATATGAATCCTAACAAATCTCTTTCCCAACAAAATCAACCTCCGATCGGTAATACATTTTGGTTTGATTTCATAGCCGGGAAAGAAAACTCCACTCGTCGTCTTCTTTCGAACAATCCTCCCTTTCAAGGTTATAAACCTCATTGTGAAGGTATTCACCCTTAATTTCAAGGTAATCAATCTTCATTTCAAGGTATGCCTACGAGTTATGCCTATGGACAATCAATAGCACTAGTTGTTCAAAATTCAACTTCTTCTCAACTTTCCCCTACACCAACACCTTCTAGACCAACATATGTAAAAAATAGGGAGCCTACTACATTTCCACGATATAGCACTCAAATTGATTTGGAAACACTTGAAAGCGAACAAGAAACACCTACATTAGATGAAATTGCGAGAACACGGTGGACTGTTGAGGAGGATGAGTGTCTTATTAGTGCATGGTTACACACTAGTAAAGATTTTCTTAATGGAGCAAATAAAAAGGTGCTATGTACATTTTAGAATTCTATTACTGAGTACTACAACGAGCAGGTTCCACTTCATTAAAGGTGGACAAAAAAGGGCATACATTATTATTATCACACTAATTAATGTAATTATAATTTTTTATATATAAATATTATAAATATGTTGTGTTAGATGATGTAAGTATGAGAGTTAAAGAGATTTTAATTGAGCATGTATAATGTGTGAAAAAATAAAAAGAACTGTGTAAAGTTTGTATCAGAGAGAGAAAAATAAAAAGTAGTAATATGTCCGTATAAGAACAATAGAGATCCTCTACTTCACTTCCTACTCCACTCCCTACATCACAAAATTATTTTAACATATATTTAATCTTAAAAAAATTATAAAAAATATATTTGTATTACTAACATCTATTTTTATATATTCATAAAATTTTATTTTGAAAAATCATGTTTTAAAATTTTTAATAATTGTAATTTGTTAAATATTGCCTTTTTAATTTTAAAAAATTGTAAGACATGATTTTTCAAAATATAATTTTATAAATATATAAAAATAGATGTTAGTAACATAAATATAATTTTGATAATTTTTTTAAGATTAAATATATGTCAAAATATTTTTGTGTTGTAGGGTATTGAGGAATAAAATATACATATTAGGAAACTTATCAATTTCTTATTATTTTCTAATATTGTCTATAGATAATATCCCTTGATTATCTCTAGACCGTTAGAGAATATTATCCTTTCATTTGTATATCCTTTCCTGCGGATCATTACCCATCATTAGCCTCTAATTTAGTCTTTGTAAATATATATAAACACCTTTTTGTACGTTTGAGAAATAATACAAAAACTGTATTTTTTGCTCATCAATTTGCTCATTCAAAACTTATTATGGTATCAGAGCAAAGGTTTTGAAAACCCTAAATACACTTGCAAGCACAATCTTAATACCTCATGGCAGACGAAAATCAATCAAACGCCTTAACTGGCTTGATTCCTACGTCAAATTCAGAACCATGGGAGAAGTCATCGCATCCTTTATTCATCCATCACTCTGATCAACCGGGCGCAGTCTTGGTGTCACAACCCTTGATGGAGGATAACTACACAACTTTGCAACAATCCATGCTCATGGCCTTTACGATCAAGAACAAGAAGGGTTTTGTAGATGGAAGTTTGCTCAAGCCGAGTGACAAACCGACAGAGGCGTCACAATGGGAGAGATGCAATACACTAGTCAAGACTTGGCTGCTCGGATCCATCTCCAAGGAGATTTCGGCTAGCGTCATTCATTGCGAAAGTGCAAGAGGTATGTGGCTCGAACTTAAAGAACGATTTTCCCATACAGCCACGGTCTCCTTGTTTCACATCGAGAATGCCATTCACGATTGTGAACAAGGAACAGATTCAGCCTCAACATATTTCAACAAGCTCAAGGGATTCTGGGATGAGAAAGACGTACTCTGTGCGCATCCTCCCTGTACCTGTGCAGCAGCTAGCTTCATCAAGAATTTCAAAGACACACAAAAGACTATGAAATTCTTGATGGGGCTAAATGAAAATTATGCCCAAACTCGCAGTAGTATTATTAGTATAGATCCACTGCCGGAATTGAACAAGGCCTTTGCCATGGTGTTAAGGGAAGAAAAACAGGCTGCGAAGTCAACCGCCAAGACACTAGCAAACACACCAGCAACCATGGATGCCGCGGCCTTTGCGGTGAAAAGGGGGGCTCGATCTTCAAATCCTACAGGTGAATCGAAGTTCTGCGAAAAATGCAATCTCACTAATCATAATACACAGCAATGCAGGGCACATTTTAAGTGCACTTTTTGCAACGCAAAAGGTCATACATATGACTATTGTCGCAAAAGAAAGAAGGCCATGGAACAAGGACAAGGAGGCTCAAAAGCAAATTATGCAGGTTCCAACTCGGAAGGTTTTCCGCTGACCAAAGATGAGTGCCAACGCATGATGAATCTATTGAGCAAGTTCAAGTCCATGTCCACTGTACAAGATGACCCATCGTCCGCAAACCTAGTCGGTAACGTTGGTAACATCTCTAACTATGAAGACTTTTCGGGTAAGATTCCTTCATTAATTCAATCTCATAAACATACCTCATGGATCATGGATAGTGGTGCAAGTGACCACATTATTTGTCATACACGATTCTTTACCCATTGCAAAGTTGTGCACAACAAATTTGTTCGGCTACCTGATGATAAGTTTCCTAATATGTATATTTTATTCCTCAATATAGGGAATGAAAGTAGAGAGTGAAATAGGAGATCTCCATTGGTAAAAGAAATTCTAGATTAGAACGTGGCTTTAATCGTGCGATTTTCCTAAGAAACTCTAGATTAGCACGGGGTTGGACTTGTTTTCCGGAGTCGGTGGTCAATTTGCCGACACCAGAAACTAGAGCCGGCAAAATAATATCTTCCTCGAAAGTTCCTATAAATAGGTGACAGAAGCGACTTGTCTGCTTCGGAGGTTGGTGACAGCTGTCGGTTTTGAGTTGCCCTCCCGCAGGCCCACATCTCGCAGACAAATTTTACAGTTTGACATCATAAATTTTGTCGGCTCCAAAGTCCGGTTTTGACATGGTGCTTGCCGGCTTTGGTCATCAAGATCGACACCGTGTGTTTGACAAGATAAAAGCGGAGCCAAAAACAACCCTTTTTCTTATTCAAATGTCTAGCAAGTATACAGTCCAAAGAAGATGCACGTCACATCAACAAGTACTGTGCATGTTTGGTCACTTTGGTGATGCATTATTTTACACCAATTAGGTAATGCATTATTGCAACCACTTTCATATCAACAAGACAACAAGTACTGTATAAAAATTGTTGGCCCCACCCTAGCCTGGTCCCGATGGTCGATCGAGACACAAGAGCCGAGTTCACCTATTGGGTCAACTCAAATCCCTACAAGTGTTGGAGTACACGTGATATGTTGTAAACCTTTTTTAATCCTCCCTCAATCTCATAATATTGGTCGTTTGATTTTTTTAATACATTTTTTAAGAAGATAAAAATTATATAAAATATAAGTATAATATTGTTTTAAAAAATTAATAAAAATCGTTTGTATTCGGGTTTTCTTTTTGTTTTTTGTCTTTATGATTGTAACATGACGGTTAGCCCGTCTGCCGATTTCTCTCGGCCTCTCGTTTTCCCAGATTTCCGTTGTTATCTGGGAATTCGAATTCTTTCCTGTTAAAAAAAAACGCTTTTAAATCTCATGTATCCTAGTTTGACCCTCTCCTATTCCCTAACCCCTTTCCCCTCACAAATTTCAATTAAAAAGAAAAATAATACGAGTAATAAATTAAAATTAAAAAATAGATTAAAGAATTAAAAAAAAAATTGTTGATATTTTTAAGTATCTATGTAGGATTTTTAAAGTTTTTTTTATAACGAGGATAACTTACCTTTGGTGGTAAACCCTAAACACGTGACCCTACCAGCAAAAGTCACTCACTAAGTAAACCGGCTTGCGCTAATCGACTAGACCCAAGTATGGTGAACCTTAATTTAAGAGGCAGATCGACCGGGATCAAACTCAGGATCTCACGTTAACCATCTCACTCCTTACCATTGAACCACCCGGCAACCAAGAGAGCAGGATTTTAAATTTAAGATCAAGTATAAAGGAGAGAGAAGTATTATACTGAGTTTGTTCCAATGATTTGTTTGTAGAGGACAAAAGTGAGAAGTAATCCGGCACAAGATTGGAAAGAATATATTTGTAAGATCACAGATATTATGATTGAGAAGGAAAGTGCGTCTTTATGGTATATGAAATTAGAAGTTGCGACTTGTATGGCAAGAAAATCTTAAGTTAAAATAATAGTATTGATTTACACAATATTATTTTATCTACAAAATTATGATATACTCCCTCCGTACTACCATAATTGTCTTTGGACTATTTACGCACGCTTTTTAAGGAGCTAAAAACTATATAAAATATCTATTTTTTAATTAATTTTTTAAAATAATTCTATACTTATTAGTAATATGTATGATATTATTTTAAAATATTTAATAAAATGTTGATATTTTATATAGTTTTTAGTTTTTTTTAGAAAACGTGTATGAATAGTTAAAGAAAATCATTGTGGGACGGAGGGAGTATTATACATTTTCCGTTGTTTTTTTAGAAAATGTATTAAGTTATATATTCTTTGATCTATGTAACGGGAAGGGGTGTGTGCTTACAAATAGAATTAAAGGTTGGTTGTTGTGTTCGTATGTTCAAGAACTTGTGCTTGTGTAGTTGCCATCGCGAAGTGATGATATTCAGATTTACATCGTTTTAGGGTCTAGTTTTAGTTAGATTTTGAGTCAAATTAGCTAGAGTCAAAATGTATTAGATTCCATGTTTTCAGAGTGCGAATGTCATAACTTCATGTTTGTGCATTTACAGGCTAAAAAAGTCAAATATATGAAGAAAACAAGGTCAAAAAGTTCACAAGGAAATAATAAGGAAGATCAAATATGGAACCTAGAGCAGCACTAAACACAAAGAGTTGGCAAAGAGACATCCGAGGTGTATTAAAAGAGAGGAACTCAATAAGGAGGAATAATACTATTATGATCGGATGATAACTTGCAGAAATGACCCTAGAGCTTTTACGGCGAATGGTTATGTTGAAAAGGTACGTAAGAATTAGCCCCCTTTGTGATTCTAGAGCCTCGGTTAATACACTGGTATATGATAATATGCTAGGGCGTTGGGAAGAGAGATTGAGTCGCTGAGCTTATGCATTGGTCGATCTGGCAAATGCTTCAAGGTGTGAGATTATTGGTGTTGTTTATGGTGTGGTTGTTTGAGTGTGTTAGCCAATTATCTGTCATCAAGGACAACTATATCCAAACCTAAATGATATTCTAGGAAGAGACATCTCACCAAAAAAAAAACATGATCTTTAACTCGAATTAAATGAAGCAAGTGAGCTTAACTTTTTAACTAAAAATTTAAATTGATTTAGAAATGGCAAGCTTTACACAATAAGAAAAATTTGTTGCTTCCTGAGTATTTACAAGCGACGTGAGACATTTTTTAAAGAAAAATGTATAAAAATATATATATTAGCTCGGATCACATCATAAAAAGAGTATGAAAATATCCATAAGAAATCTAGATGATCATATAGAGTCTAGACTCACCTTTTCACATGTTCTCATGTCACACCATTACTATTAATCATGTATATATTCTACAAATATAATTTGGTGGCAAATAAAATTGCACCTTTATCACTACGCTACTGGAGTACAAATTCAAAATCATCTATGTCTTCTTCTTCTCATTAAGATGGTGTAGATAAATAATCTAATTGCTTATTTGAATTCTTTCCTTATCAAAATTAAAAAAAAAATATCCAAAAAGTGTAACGAAGATGAGGTTGGTTTTGTAACAAGTTGTATCTACACACTACACCTACCTCTCTGTGTGTGGGAAAGGATGTCCACGTTATCAAAATCAATGCAACAAATATCAAAATCATTGCATTGAATAAGAGGGCCTTTTTGCAGCTGGGTATTAATGTCGGTTTATAATTATAGAAAGTTTTTTTTTTTTTGGAAGCCAGATAAAAATTAGGAAACTCACTGATAGAAGAGCGGGTTTCCTAGCGCGTCCAAACGGACGAGAACACGGAGTTCAGTATCATCGGTGAAGCTATCATCGGCAGGGTAGCTATGAGCTAGACGTGCAATCCTGTCAACCACAACGTTCGATTCCCTGAAAATATGACGAATGACAACATTAGATAAGCATCGAAGAGACAAAGTCGTATCAGCCATCAATAGCTCGATGTTCCAAGGGTACAATGCGTCCCCAGGAGAGCTTTATAGAAAGATATACTTTATATATATATAAAGTATTTATTAAATTGATTTTTTAAATCTATATTATTTAAGTATCGATAAAAGAATAAGTATATGATTTTCATCTTTTAATCATTTTTATCAATTTTTAAAAATTATTTTGCAATCACTAAGATTGAAAGGTAGATAAATCAATATTAATTTATTCTTTTTAAAAGAACAAGTATATGTCATTGAGTTTAGTATAGGTTGGAAAGATCAATATTAGCATATTAAAAATAAATCAATCAATATTAATTTATTCTTTTTAAAAATATTTGTATACAATTTAGACATTCTTATTTAAAAATTTAATTTTTAAATCGAGATTATTACAGACATACATTAATAGAAACATCTTATATAATATTTGAATCTACCCATCACGATGACATTGAAAAAAAAAGAATAAAGAAAAAGGACAATCCATAAAGTTATATGAGTACGTTATACACGTTTTTCAAATTCAATGTGTCTTTTTCTTTAATTTATTACTCCCATCATTTAAAAAATATGTTATTTAATTATTATTTATATACGTTTTAATGAATTAGCTAAAACTATATAATATATATTATTTTATGATTTTATGCTTATTAATTATAAGTATTAAATTATTTTAATAATTAAAAAAGTGAAAATTTTATATATTTTTTTTATTATAATAAAAAAAATTAAATAAATAGTAAACTGCATTTTTTTAAATGGAGGTAGTAAAATTCTACTCATAAAAATCTTATAGTTTAGGATATATATATATATATATATATATATATTTCCTAGGGTTTCGTCGCTTGCGAACCCTTTATCATCAAAGGCTCGCGTTTGCGTGTCTTCTACGACTTCCTACTGCGTCATGCGCACAAGCAATAACTATACACATGGTATGTTTACCAAAAAAAAAACATACACGGTCTAAATACCCCTCTTAATGCGATCAAAATTATTGTCGGGAAAAGAAGTATGGGTGAGTAGTAACCTATTCGGTGTCTATTGCTGATATGAAATTGTTCTATTTATCCTCTTCCCACCATGTTGTGTCAGATTGTCTCGCTTGTCTCGCCTACAGTATCTCTGCCGATGTCTGCTTTGAAGATGATCCAGAACTTCGGGTTCTCATCCGCAAGGATACGCTAGAAAGGAGTTCCGGCTCGGACCGTCTTTCCTAATCTTTATCTTGCTTTCCAAAAAAAAAATTTTTTTTGCCAAAAACATGCCCTAAACCAACCAATCATTTCTTCTTCTTCTTTTTTTTTTTTTGAGAAGCCAATCATTTCGATACATTATTGAGGGAAACAAACAATTTCACTCTTTTAACTTGGCGATTGTGATATTATTCAAACAAATCAAGTGAAAGGAAAGGAGATGAATGGGAGGGAGGGAGATACATTGACAGCCCACCTTGTTGGAGAGCCTCCTGCAGTTGATAATGGCGACTCCTCCATCACTCCTCTTCTCCTCTTCAGCGTCTCCGTCGCAGTCTGCGGTTACTTCGCCTATGGCACCGCTGTCTGTCGTCTAAAACCCGACGACATTTGCTCCCCGATTCATATCTTTTTTTATTTGTTTTCTAACTCGATCTGATCATTTCTGATCTCTATATGCAATGCAGATTGGTTATTCATCCCCAGTTGAATCCTCAATCATGGATGAACTTGGCCTTTCACTTGCAGAGGTAACTTAAACTAAAGATAACTAATGTTGCAAATATGTTACATTAAATGATGAATCCTCATCCTGCAGTATTCACTCTTTGGATCGCTATTGACATTCGGAGGATTGTTAGGCTCTCTAGCTAGTGGAAAGATAGCTGATCTCGTTGGCCGGAGAGGCGTAAGTTAATTCCTTTAGCTTGTTTAATCTTCAATAATATATATATATATATATATATATATATATATATATATATATATATATATATATATATGGATGTTAGATGTATGTTGCTGCAACAAAAATACCTTAGAAATTGCATATATATGCAGGCGATGGGACTCGCGGATGCCTTAAGCCTCGTAGGTTGGATATCAATTGCGATCTCAGAGGTTCTCTTTCCGTCTTTCTACTAGTTAAATTCATTCATATGTTTCGTAAACATTGGAGAAACTTATATAGTCCTTTTGTAACGTGAAGCCCCTACACAATGGCTTAAACTTTTGTGTTAGAAGGGTGGATCTCGACCTTATAACCAAAAACAAAATAAATCTGACACGAGTCCCATCACATACAAAAAGAAAATAATATTTTAGCTATAAAAAACAATTGCTTGATCTTCCTTCACATATGCAAATAACTGCAGGCAGCATGGTCACTTATCTTGGGCAGATTCTTGATTGGAATCTCAACAGGACTTATACTTTATCTGGTAATGGTTGTAAATTTTAAGTGTATTCGAGTGAGCAAGATTAAACCGATCAGCATATCGATCTAGAATTGATCTTGGACTTTAACGAAATCCAGGTTCCTGTTTATATAGCAGAGATAACACCCAAGAATCTTCGAGGAGGATTCGTATCTTTATCACAGGTAGTGAATGAAGTTGTACACATCTAACTATTTTACATACTCGTATATATGACAGACTACATTCCATGATTGAATGTACTTGTTCTCTGAGCTTGCAGTTGATGGCATCCTTTGGAACTATAGTGATGTTTTTCGTAGGATCAATGATCCCTTGGCGCGTCCTAGTTTTAACCGGTAGCTATATATATCTATGTTCTTTTATTGTTTTCGTAAAAGTTACACACCGGAAACAAGGCACACAACTATTTTTTGTTCAGGCATCATTCCATCCGTGTTGCAACTTTTGGGCGTATTCTTGATCCCAGAGTCGCCTAGGTTCTTGGTCAGTTTTCTTACTTTTGATTGAAATTGAATCGCGTTTGGATTCTATCAAGTTGAGGAGCATGACGAGCATGAGTTGATGTAGGCAAAACATGGTCATAGACCCGAGATGGTGCTACAGCGTCTTAGGGGAGATAAGATTGACATATCTCTAGAAGCAGCTGACATTGAAGTATGTAATAATACTCGGAGATCGACTCAATCTATCATCTTACGAATGGCGGTTAACAACACTGTATTTTTTTACAGGATTCAACTCAACACCTTCAACAAATACCTGATGTCGGCTTCTTCGGATTGTTCAAGAGGAAATATGCAAAGGCTTTAGTTGTGAGACTGAGACATACCAATATATTGATACAAACAACATTGATTCGTTACCAATCACCGATAGATTGGTAGATAGATTGGCTTTTAATTGTGATCTTGATCGATGTTTTGCTCAGGTTGTATTCGGGATCATGGCACTATCGGCATTTGCAGGACCTATTGGAATAACATTCTATGCATCCTCCGTCTTTGAATCAGCTGGTACATGATATCGTAGATCGAGCTAGTATTCTTTCATTAATCGATCATATCATCAAAGTATCGATCAAATAATCCTGATCTACGCCATTGTGTTTCTGCCAGGATTTCCAAGCTCTATCGGGTCAATAATATTCGCTGTGGTTCAGGTTATTAGCTACTCGGATCCAGTGGCGGCCGCAGGAATTTCTAGAGGGGGGCGAAATTTTTGGTTTCAATTTTTTTGCTCGGTATATATAATAAAGAAATTTTTAAAAAAATATATTGAAAGAAAATCATAAATTGTGGTATAAATTAAATATGATATTTTATTACAAAAATTCATACAATAATTTAATAATTTATATATATGTGTAGCATGATTAAGATTTTTTTTTAAATATTGAAAGAAAATTATAAATTTTTTAAAGAATTTGTCATTGGTAAATGAAAAAAAAATGATAGGAATGAAAAGTATGAACAAAAAAACTCATAAATTGTGGTTTAAATAGGACATTGATAGTAAAAAAATTTCATAAAAGTAAAAATTAGAAGAATTTTTTAAAATATGTGTAACATAATGAATAATCTTATGAAAATATTAAAAGAAAAATATAAAATTTGATTTAAATATGACATTTATAATAGGAAAAATTTGATAGAAATAAAAAGTAGTGCAAAAAGGTAAAGAATAAGATTGGAACCCATCACCTCTTGCTTTCCTTATATTTCCTTCCCCTTTTTACCAACTAAGCTAGACAACTTTTTCACAGTTTTTTACCTTATTTTTTAAACCTTTTTTTTTTTAAATACTACAAAACTCCATCACTAGAGGGGCAACCTCCCCCCACGCCCCCCGTGCCGCCACTGCTCGGATCATAGAACAAACGACTATAGAACTCATATATAATTAGTACTAAGATGTGCAAGTGTTTATTATATATATCTGCAGCTTCCTTCAAATGCTATCAGTATGTTCCTAATAGACAAATGTGGACGACGATTCCTTCTAATGGTTAAGTGAAGTGGCTATATATATCTCCATTTGGCGATACAGTTGATTCGAGCAAGACTCTCACGTACGTACGTACAACCATGTTTTCTCACAGATCTCCGCGGCTACAATGTTCATTTGCTGCCTTCTCGTCGGGTTAATGTTCTTGCTCGAGGAAAACGACTGCTTGCAAAGCATTAGCCCCTACTTGATAGCACTTGGCTTATGGGTAAGATCTTTGTATATATAGTTCCATCAAATCAAATGGTATGTACTGTTAAAATTTATGCATCTTTTCGACAATCTTAGGGCTATTCGGCAGCATTCCCTATAGGAATGGCAAATGTACCATATGTCATCATGTCTGAGGTATACATCTTGAAGTTCAATCTTTAAGTACGATTTTTTTGGATCAGATGCTTCTGCTTTAGTATATAGTACTCGTATTGATTAGGGTTGAGCTTCCGGTCTGGATCGGACCGGACCAAAGATTCCGGTCTGTACCGGACCGGACCGAAGATTCCGGTCCGGTCCAAGACCGGTGGACCGTAATGTCCAAGAACTTGGATTGAGGATCGGACCGGGACCGGAACTTATAGTCCCGGTCTTTCCGATCCACGGAACGTAAAGACCGGTTGGATCGGAACTTTACCCTATATTGAAATTTCTTAACCCTCGATTTAAAATCAGGATGAGATTCTTCAATCTAAGTCTAAAATATTTATGATTTCTTCAAATCTATACTAAAATCGACATTAATTTGTCAAAATATACACAAAAAAACCTAGATCTAAAAGTGAAACAGAGAGAGAGGCACGCCTCACACACATTCACCTCTTTTTTTTTTAATGATAAGAAATCCGGTCCAATTCCGGTCCGGACCGGAAATTCCGGTCCGATCCCGGGTTTGGACCGAAAACCGGAAATAAGAATTTCTTGGACCGTGGACCGGACCGTAATATCCCGGTCCGACCTAAAGACCGTAATTTCCGGTCCGATCCAAATTTTGCCCAGCCCTAGTATTGATGTATGTAATTATGTTTGAGGTATATATACTATCTCAATTTTAATCTCTTAAATACAATTTTTTTTTTAGTTTAACATCTTGTCATGTTGAAGTATCAAGATTTCGTGAACTTGTTGTGTGGCAGATCTTCCCGATGAATGTAAAAGGATCAGCTGGAAGCCTTGCAATATTCGTAGCAAGCGGGAGTCTTTGTATTACGTCTTACACGTTCAATTTTATAATAGAATGGAGTTATCCAGGTTCGTTGTCTAGATCTCCTTTGTTATGTCGACTCTTGCTTGTACGAGAGCTTGATCTCATTGATCGATTTAGCCGCGGATTGATCTTTTATGTGCAGGCACCTTCTTCGTCCTTGCTGGGTTGAATGGTTTTGCGGTTCTTTTTGCTGGAAGGCTTGTGCCGGAGACAAAGGGGAGGACTTTGGAAGAAATACACGAGTCCTTCTAGTTAGAGCATCTCCAACATATTCACCCTTTTAAGAAATCTGAATTTTTTTATATAATTTTATAATGTTTTTTTTAATCTAATGTATTTTCCATATCATTTTCCAAAATGAGAAGCTGGAGAAAAAATAAAGATATTTTTCTAAATCTGCAGCACCCTAAAAAATGAAACGATTCTTCAAATATTCAAAATGGATAAGCTGTTAGCGTTGAATTAATTAAAAATAATTTTAAAAAAATATGTATTATGTTTTTCTATTTTGGAGAAATTTTGAAAAAGTTATTGGAGATGGTTTTATATGCTCTATTGAAGAATCAAATAATTTACCTATTTTTATTATACAAAAATTGATATATCCTCCCTTCTTATCATGATAAAATGATAACAATTACAGCTCAGTAAACTAAGTAATAGGCCGGTGAGCAAGAAATGCAGGGTGAAAAAACGCTCTCTTCAAATTGAAGAAAACCCCATGATGGGGCTGAAGAACACCACCTCTGATCACCTCTTCAGAGGCAGAATATATCACCTCTTTGGAGGCCGAATAACCCCTCTTCGGAGGTTACTAACCAGCCTTGTCGGACCTTGGTCTCAGGCCAGCCCTTCACTTGTGCCTCTGGCTTCGTTCCCGAGGTCGGAGCCACCACGCCAACCATTGTTCTATCCATCCCCCCTCCTCTCTTTCGGTGTATCATGGAGGGAGTACCCCTCGACCAGAGCCTAATCAACACGTCCTCACGCGGGCAAAATCTTCTTTCGAAACCCTATGTCTCAGATCCATCTACCCCGATTCACCCTCTTCTTGCCTTAATTTGGCATGCTTTCAAGTCATTTTGTGTAGTCATCCCTCTGCTTGCTCCGTTTCGACTCCCAGTTTAGGGTTTTTGACGCCCCCGTCGATTCCGCCGCAAACTTTCGATTCCGGTTGGGCCTCGATGCTTCGTCCCCAATTCGGCGTCGCTGCAGTTAATTCGAGCTAAAGCCGGCTTCTTCATCCTCACATAGGCTCCCTGGTTCTTCTAATCCACCCCGTTGAATCGTCTTCTTCCTCGGCTCACCGGTTCTCCTTCGGGCTCGGTGGAGCCGTTCTGCGCCTCCGTTGGTCGGGGTGCTTCGGATTTCCTTGTACCCCTCACCTGTCGTTTCCGGCGGGTCTCCGTCTTCGACATTGGCGGCGGTCCTCCGACCTGTTGGTGTGGTGCGCCTCCGGTCGGGCGTACATCTCATTCCTCCCCAAGTGGGGCTGGAATGAAGTTCCAGAAAAAATAAAAAAAAATGTATATACGATACGTATATTCCTATCGTACATCACGTCTTGGATTGTGGGCTGATATTAGGGCTAGACTTGGTGCTTTGGGCCCAAGGTTTTGCCTTGGGCCCAAAGTTTAGCCCGAATTCTTATATTATAATAAATAAATATTTATTTACAATTTTATAAAACTAAATTTTATATTGTTGTATTTTTGTAATAACCCCTTGCTTGCAAGGTTAATACCCCTCCTTTTCTAGGGTGAAATCCGAGTCTTTTTGACCGGTTTTCAGGTGCGTTTCTTCGGGTTGCATGTGGCTCGGTCTTTGATGTTCCTAAGTGCTCTTCATCTTGGTTGGGTTTGCTGCGTCTGGAGTCGGGACAGGTTGGGGTCGTGGTAGTGTGCTATGGGCGACTCCGTATCCAGGAGATTGGTCCTTGGAGTTTCGTCTTCATTGCCCACAGGAGTTAGAGTCTTGCTCTACTGCTGACTTGCGGTGCTTCCCTTTGGTGGTGTTTGACTTCGTTCTTCGTTGGCGTTCTCATCTTTTTGGTTTTAGTTTTGCTTAGGTTTATTTGGTTTCGAGGGCATGTTACTTGGTGATTGCGCCTTTTTTGTATTTTCGGTTTTATTTTTTTTGACGGTTGACCCATCTACCGATTTGTCGGCCTCTCGAGTTTCAGGTTTGTCTGAACTCGAATTATTACTCAATAAAAAAAATATAGATTTAGAAGATGAAAACTAAAAAATAAAGAATAAATTTGCTGGAAAGGCCCTTTTAGAGGCCCAAATTAGCAAAATGTCTATCACCCCCCCTCAGATCTGTCTCACGTTTTGCATCCGATTCGTCTTTGATTTATCCTTCTCCTACATCGATCCAACTATGGATGTAGCTCGGAGAAGCCAGATCTGACGCATTGGGAGGCGAAAGTGAGAGATCCAAGCGAGAGCTCGGAGAAGCACCGACAAGAAGTCGGTCCCTATCTTCACGCCGTCGACGAGATCCAGCGCACCATGTCTTCAGCTTCCATAAAATTGGATGAGAACACCAGAGCCATCAGCGGTCAGCCGACGCTGTCGACGAGATCCAGCGCTCAATGTCTTTACCGTAAACCTTCTCTTTCAGCCTCCTGTTTGCTCAATCTCGCTGTCGGAATGCGAAATTTGTTCTGGCGGAGGAGGCGGTCGCTTGAAGAGGAGAAAATGGCGATTGCGCGGTGTTGGAGGAATGCAAGGGAGGCGCGGACGAAGACAAAGACGAGACAGAGGACGATGGTGATAACGATTGTCACTGGTTTGTTTATCAGATGACGGGGGTCTGATGAGGATGCTGAGGCGTCCGGAGTCGGGACGCTTTTTAAGAAGCAAACAACTATATAAAATATAATTTTTAATAAATTTTTGTATATATTTTATATTTATTAATAATATGTATGAAATCGTGTAAAAAATTATACTAAGGAGTAGTTTTTAGCTCATTAACAAAATTTAAAAAAAACATCTATTTTCTCCGTTCAAAATAGATGTTTTTTAGGGCAGTCAACTAGTCAAGGCGGGAAATAATAATCAGGCCGAAAGTGAAAAACCCCAACGAGAGAGAGACTCGAAGAAATTTGGGAAAACAAGGAGAAGGGATGGAGGTTGAAGACGAAGTTCAGAAGCTTCTCGTTTCCATCAAATCCTCGGAAGTAAGCTTCCTTCACTAATTTCTCTGATTTCTTCCCCTCTGCTTGTTTCTTCTTCAACCTCGAATTTCGCGTTCTACCTACGATTTTCCTCCCCGAATTACGCCATTGAAGATTTGAAGGAACCTCTGTGAATCGTACACCTTTGAGTCTCAAATTCACTAAGACTAAGCACTTCTTTGAATGCTCATTTGGCCAATACGTTTCGTTCTCTCTCACAGTGAATTTTTTAGGGTTCCTACCTCTGTGCACTTACTTGTGTTTTCTCTTTTATTCTGTTGATGCTTCCTTCTTGGCTTAACTGTTCTGGAGTTAAATATATGTGGACACTGGACACTACTTTCATGTTATCTGAAATTAACTTGCCGCCTTCTTTTTGGAGCTTTGAATTTGTCAAATTTGAGCTTTTATGTTAACGTTATGGTTTGGAACCCTTGTTATTTGGAACTGAGCAACTTCTTATTAGAGTTATTAGACATATACTAGGTGAGACTTTGTCCATTTCTTTTTGCAGATCAAATGTGGATTTTGTTGTCTTATGATAATCTGTCAATTCTATGTCAATGGTTAATTATAAGGAAAGGGGATCAAATTGCAAGCTATGAATAAGAATGCAATATGATTTGTTTTGGTACTCGTAGTGCCTCACTGGTTTTGAGAACTTTGCCTCACTGGTTTTGAGAACTTTGTCAATTCCATGTATATATGGAAATAGCGATGTAAATCATCAATCAACAAAGGATTCCACTTAATTTCATTGAGAAGGAACAATGGGGTTTGCCAATTTAAGTTCAGGGCTGATTTGTGTCCATGAGCTGGAAAAAGGAAAGATTGTATATAGCTTTGATAATGTATCTTATTGGTCATTTTCATTTTTCTTTCCTATGTATTAAGCAATTCCTTATTTGTTAGAGCTTCTGGGTGATGTTCATGTCAAGTTGCTCAAGCCTTTTCATTTTTCGTCATTACATGCTGCCATTTCATATCAATTGCCATTTATGATGATGTTGCTTGTTCGCCTTTTATTGGGAATTTTTTTTAACTGTTTGTTACTATCTATTGCTCAACTTTGACATGTTACAGGTTGTCGAGGAACGTATTCAAATGCTTACTCAACTTGGGGCAATACAGCTGCCAAAGGAATCAGATTTGATTTCAGTTCTTGAATGTCTTATAGTATCCAATTTTTGTTTGTTCTGTGCAGTCAATCATAGCTTTCCATAACTCATCCATTTTACCATCACCACGTACTGAAGTACATCAGTCTTTTGTAATACTGTGCTAAGTGCCATGTTACAGGATCCTGATGGAGACATCCGTTACTTATTTTTCCCCCAAGGAAAAACACAAAATACTTAATAATACAGTATCTATTTTTTGACACTGTACTTTTCAAATCCATGTACACTACTTAGTGCTTGCACACTATAATAATGTCGCCAGTGCAAGCATTTAAGAGCCCAGCAGACTATTGTTATTTCCAATGCTGATGCATTTCTTAGTTGGTAGCTTGAGGATTCCCTATGTCTAAGCTAGCCTGATCAATCCACAACATTGTAGCGTATAGCTGATTTGTTTTGCAACCAAGCTTGGATAATATTTTATGGAAGAATGACAGTAAAATGAAGGTGCCAAAAGCTATCTAATTTTGTTGACCATATTCTATATGAGCAGTATCTCTATTATGTTTACCTCTATTATCTATGAACCATTTTCTGATGATTGTATAATCCTTGACAATGGGCTGGACAATATGGGATGATTTTACGTGTTTGGATTTATCCCAGTGCATGCTGAACAAAACAGTGTTGCATATCACTGCATCTTACCTCAAATCAGAGACAGCAACATGCCTAAAATTTTTCCTATCTCTGGGGACTAAGGTGTGTTCTCTCTCTCTCTCTCTCTCTCTCTCTCTCTCTCTCTCTCTCTCAATATATCGGCTATTACATTTAGGCTAGCCTATGGTGTGGGAAGCATCTAAAGATCACGCTTGCACCAACTGGTGAGTCAGAAGAGGAGGAACATTCCAGTCTTTTCTTCCAGGTATTCATAATTGCATGCTAGTATCATCAACTAGTTCCAGCTGGTGCAATTATTTATCAATGCATTGCATTTCACAAGTTATTTTCATAAGTTATGTCCCAATAGTTCCCTAGTGTACTTATTTCTTAACCTTTATTTTTTCCTTGAGAGGAAACTAATGCTCCATTTTACATCTGACTGGCATGTAACAATTTGCTATTTATTTGGTTTTGATACCTTGCCTTCATGATGTCCTCTTGCTTTTTATTAATAATTATACACTTTCAATATTGTTTATTGTAAATGTGGTTTGGACTTTGGAGCTTGTCACCAATTTTTAGACAACTCAGAATATGCACAAATGCAGTATTTTAGGTGGTGTATTAACTGTTAAAAGAAAAAGAATATGGAAGAGTAGATGAGATACTAAATTGTGCATGTCCTTGTAATCATCTCTTAACTTTATCAACCCATGCTTTTTTTCTTTTTTTATTTTCTGTGACAATGCTAATTCTTATTCAAAGCATAAATGGTTGCTTTTGGGATTCTTGATTTTACTGTTGCCAAAAAAGCTGTCTTTTTTTTTTTGTAGTAAGCTGACAATTTGTGATTAAAACTCTCAACTCACTTGTACAGTTACTTTTAGAGTTGCTGGAATTTTCTGTTGCTTGCTTCTCAACTGTCAGTGCGAGCCCCTTATTTGAAGACCAGGTGCTCAGAGATAATCTTGAGAAGTTCATTCTGGAACAATTAACCCTGGTAAAGGAGTTAATATCAGAGATTAAGGTACATAACATTTAGCTTTTGTATTCAACTTAATTAACAATTACCGATTCTTATGCTCTCAAACAACCTTTTTACAGAGTCTTTTTGACGATTTTGTGGCTTAGTCAAACAGTGCATACTTGCAATATATTCAAATTTAGAAACTTTTTCAGTGACTCATGTTGTTTTGCTAGTCATGTTCTTTTTTTTTTGCAAATAATCAGTGACATGCCTCCCCATCTGGTTCATGGTGACGTGTTTACTCCACCCTTTGTGAAAAACAAGGCAAATTGTTATCAGCTTAATTTCATATATTTCATGGATTATTTAATGGGTTTATCGAGTCCGCTGCTGATTGAAATGCTTGTTTGTTCCATGTTGCAACTATGGGCATAGAATCTCCTGTATCTTTAATTCAATCTTTAGAATCATCTGAAAGGTTGTATTCTTCTCGATTATTTAAAAAAATGGCAAATATTGTTCCCTGCACATTTGCCGAAATGGGCACCTTATGATTTGAAATGCTCATTAACATTAGTATGTACAGTCTGATTCTTGTTAGAGTAATGCTATGCTGAAGAATCTGCTAGAACTTACTAAGAAATTTTACTTTTTCATCATCAGAGGATTTCATTTGCATCAGAATTACTAAAGGCATCCCAATCAGTCCTTGATGCTGCTACAAAGTGTTGCAGGGTGTCTTCCCAGGCAGTAAACTGGGACTTGTGTGATGATGAAAGAAAAGATTCTTCTAAAATCATTCATGTAACTAACATAACCAAGTGCACTATTGAGAAATTGTGTGATTTAGGCATTCTTGCCGCCAACAGTGGTGGTAGTTTGGTTACAATTCTCAACTTGTCGTGGAAAGGTGTTGTTTCCTTGCTTCAACTAGGAAAAGGGGCATTAGCTGCAAAGGTCAATGTTGCCAATATAGTCATATCCCTTATTTCACTGGTAATTCAGTCTTTAAAATTTGCAGCTGAAGCTTGGTGTTCCCTGGAGGAAAACATATCCGTTAGTGAAGCTAAGAGGGCATTCCTTCCAATAAAATTCTACCTCATTAATGCAATTAGAATATGCTCCCAATATCCACTTCAAGCATGTACTGCAAGTGGGGATATAGCTGCATGTGTACTGATGGTCTATACGGTTGCAGTTACACTCAGTGAACATGATGTTTTGAAAAATGTAGTTGAAGCTTCAGAAGAACAGTTGAAGCCCACAGCTCTTCATTTACTAAGTTCATTGATAAATGCAGCACAAATGGACGGAGAGCAAAAGCTTCAAATTCTGGATTGGCTGTTCTGCGGTGAAAGTGATTTGTTCTCTGACCATGGTGATCAGATTAATAATATTTGCACTGTTCTTAGGAAAGCGTCGACCTACACTTGTGAACCTTTGCCAAGAACAGGAGTGCCATTAATTGGTCGTGTTGCATTGTTCATTGATCTTCTGAAAGCTTCTCCTCAGCTAGAAGAAGATGCAATACTTGGGATCTGTAGAAAGCTTGAATGGTGTTTGGATATCTTAACCAATGAAGAGGTATACACTTCTGTTCTGGTTCTGCAGATTCCAGCATCATGTGGAAATGGGAATACTTCTGTTCTTCGCTGGCAACCTTGGTTCTCGCATCTTTTGCATGCTATGAAAATCTTTATGATATCAACCTCCTCACATGTAGCTTGGAGTGAAGTTCAAACTTTCCTCCTTGAGAATTTCTTCCACAGTCATTTTCTCTGCCAGGAAATCATGATGGAGCTTTGGTCCTTCATCATTCGTCACACTGAGGTAGATGTTGGAAATGGTCTGATAGACAAACTCTGCTCTTTGTATAAATCAGTTGCATCCTCAGATTCATTTCTCTCTCCTGGTTCTGCTCTGAGGAAAATTGCTAGATCGATGCAGATTTTGCTTTCTTCTAGCACAGAACTTGTGGCAGATAGAATTTATAGCTTTGTCACAGGTGATGAGAGACCTCATCTATCAATGTTGATGTTGGCAGCCCTTCTGATGGAAGGATTCCAGATTAGTTCGTTGTCGATTAACTTGAAAAAGATTGCTTCTGAAAGAATAATCAGGGATTACATCCACTTTATTGAGAAACTCAACGAGAACTCAATGAGCTCATGCTGTTCAGATGTTTTCGGGATACAAGTCTTTATTCTTTCAGCAGCACTGCAATCTTTGTGAGTATACTAGTTGCTTTTATTAATATATTTTTACTTTTAAATGACAAAGAAATTAACCGTGTAAGTTTATAATTATAATAGTCCACTCTTTTCACTAACCTTATCTGTATTACATATTTTTAAGTTAAGACTGTCACAAGATCTCGGGGAAAGCTTTCATGCCCCCTCCCAGTAGTTTTTATTTACTTTGGGGGTTTGCTTTTATTTGATTCTTTTGTTAACTTGCAACCTCCCTTCCCCCAACCACCACACATAGACAACAAACATAAAGAAAAGAAGAAGAGGTTCTTCCTTTTGCACTTCAACATTTTTCCATTGATGGATCACTTTGTAAAATCCCACCATCCTTCACAATACTTCCTTGCTGTCCCCACTCACATGCCTAATGAAATAACTTTCCTGCTATTCTTTATTGAATTTAATCACTGGATCAAGTTTGATCTATTTTATGGATGTAATTCAATATTTTTTGTTCTTCAATCTTCATGACATCTGGCCATCTGGGTGGAGGACAAGGGTTTCTGCTGCTTATTGTATGATTCAAAAAATGTGCAGGCAAGTTAGAGCATCTGATATTGACGCGAAGACATTAAAGTTCATACTACTTATTATTCAGATCTATCGAAATTCAACAAACAGTTTCATAAGGAAGCAGTGCTGTAGGCTCTTAAGTGACGCACTGCAGATAATTTCTTATTCAAAGCACTTGTATGGATCTGAGAAAATGGAAGAAGTTATCTTAGAGCTCCAAAAGATGTTTATTTTTGGACCAGTGGTAATGGATGCTGAGATGCATAAATGCAAATATGGCCTAACACTTTTCATGACTGGGCTAGCATCCATGAAAATGGCAGAATGTGAAGGAAATGCAAAGAGCTCAGCTATTTGGGATTTGTACCATATGTTACTGAAAGAGAAGCATTGGGCTCTTGTCTATCTAGCAACCTCCTCATTTGGCTTGTTTGCTGCTCGTACTTCTTGCAACCAGCTGTGGAGATTTGTTCCCCAAGATGCTGCCCTTGCTTTTGATCTTGAGTTCGGAACTGATGCCAAAGAAGAGAGGTTCATGACTGAACTGAAGGTATTCCTTGAGAAGGAAGCTGCTCTTACCACTGCCAAACCTAACTCTGAGCAGTTGAGACTGGCCATCAACGAAGCAAGGTCGCTCAAGGAAGCGCTCCGGATTAATGCAACAGTTGACGTAGAGGCCAGTTTATCCGAAGATGCTGAGATTCGTGATGAAAGCATGTCCAACAAACGGCGGAAACTTCCTGATGGGTTTAGCCAGGGATTAGAGTTGTTGCAAAGCGGTTTGAAACTTATGAGTGATGGGCTTTCGAGTTGGAAGCAAGACCGTGAAAATCATGTTGAACTTCCAGGGGATATTGCAACGCATTTTGCAAGCCTTGAAGATGCAATCAGTCACTTGGCTGGACTATCCGAGAGAGGATGAAGGTTGAAGATTCAAGTCTTATCTCCAGCTGGACTATCGAGAAGATGAAGAAGACGCAGTTTGTTAGTGATAATCCGAGAATTTGCAGCTTCGCAGCTGTCCACTAAATCACGAATGAGCAGGTTAGGTCCTCGATCCCATCTTTTTTTACAGGCATTTTTGCAATTGTGAATCTGTAGATCCTGGGTATTGTTTACTTCAAATTAAGGTTGATAATGTATAGCTCTTTGTATCGATTTAGCTACAATTAATTCAGATCGGTCAGTATAAGTGCTTTTAATTCCCTTTCCATGTTTCAAACGGATGAGGATCCTCTCCTAATAACAAGTTCCTTATATCTTCCTAATGAATTAATATACACCGTCCAAATAAAATAAACTCTTAGTTAGTGCTGTTCATCGGCCTAAAACCGAGCCGAACCGGGCCAAACTAAACCAAATCGAAAATCGAAATCTCAAAAAAATTAAATCGAAAACTGAACCGAAACTAATTGGTTTGGTTCGTTTTTCAGCCGGTTCAGCTTCGGTTCTGAGTAACGCACCTAAGCTTAATAACAGAGCTAAAAAAAGGATACTATGTCATTTTTTAGTACAGTTTTGTTAGAACCATTGCTTAGCAGTGTATTAATAAAAAAAATCAACTGTGGAAATATTATCACCTGACCACAAATAAAGTAGGGGTTTTAGAGTAAAAAAAAAAAAGGCGATTTGCCTTTTTTTTTTTTTGATGCGAAGGACAAAAAAAAAAAAGAGAGAGAGAATGGTCATAGATAGACCATTTTTTGTAAAACTTTGCAAAAATAGCACACGCCCTTGAAAATTTGCATAAATAATCCTTTTCTCAAAATTTGGCAAAAATGTCCCGGTTGCTTATTTGGGATAGGTGGTAAATTCCCAAAAAAGAAAAAAGGAAAAGAAAAGGAAAGAAGGAAACCTTGCCAAAAAAAAAGGAAAAGGGAAAAAAAATTCAGAACTCCCCCTCTCTCTTCATCTCAGTTCTCTCTCCAGTTTAAAAAACAAACGAAAGCAAAAGGAAAGGGGAAGACAACCGGCGATTTCGAAAAGAAGGAGGCCGGAGAACATCCCCCACTGCCGGAGTGTGGAGGAGAAGGCAAGAACGCCGGCGCCGGACTATAAAGGTACTCCCCGCTCTCCTTCAACCCGAAATCCTTCTCTCTCTTCTCCGTTTTATGCGACCGTGGGGTGTTGGGTGTGTGGGTGAAGGAGTTGCAATGGGGTTTAGGGATTGAAGGGCAATGGTGGGTTGAGTGATGGGTTGTGGAGGGGTGACAATGGTGGGTGCGATTGAAGGATGAAGAGGGTGGTTTTCGGGTATGGTTAGTGAAAATCTGCATTTAGGGTTTAGGAAGGCCGAAGATGGTGACAATGGTGGGAGTTGAAATTGGGATATGGGGATGTTTTGGTGGGTGATTGAAGAAGAAGGATTGAGGTTTGAGTCGTGTTTGATTTGGAATTTTTTTGTTTGAAAGAGAAATTGGGTGACATGAGTTTCGAATTGAATGGGAAAATACGTCATTCATTCCCACATCTTCGTTTTCTGCAGAATCTGCATAACTTAGGTGACAAGGGTAAATGGACTCCTGACACGTGACATTTTCAAGGTGACACGTAAATATTGATATTTAAAGGATATTGTCCTAGTCATTTCGATATGAAATTAAGCGGCGATTAGAATCTGATATTGTCCTAATCTTTTGACATTGATGCAGAGAAGGAGGGTAATGTTGAGAAAGATGGAGCTAAAGACAAACTTTTTGATGAAAAGGAAGGGGAAGGGTGACACGAAAGGATGAGAAGGTAAGTTTGTTTTTGGGTGACATTGTGTTTTATGTTGAGTGACACGAGAAATCGGGGATCCAGTTTAAAGTTTGAATTTGTTTTTCAGGTCGTTCATGTCGATATGGTTACAACGATTGCACCTGAAGCCGGGGAGAAGCCCCTACAAGGAAAAGGTGATAAGTTAAGCTTTTGTGGTCCGTCGAAAGGATGATGTCGAAGATGTTAGCAAGGAAGAGGGTGTGGAGGTGCAAAGAGGAGTCGAGCGGTACCAGCCAAACAGCGGGAGCCCCGTTACTGTGTCCCGGAAGAAAAGCACTTTCGTTGCTAAAAACTTTTAGGATGTTATCATATCTGTTGGTCAGTTGTTTTACTCATTTATGACATTGATTGCTCAGTAGATGTAAGACTTTTATGAACATCATCTATACTTGGGGTTTTCTCTATCCACGTACTTGCTTTGATATTGTTTGTGTGAAAATACTTGTGACACGTACAATATTTTAGGTGACACGGACATAGAAACACGTGACAGGAGTTACGAGCATTCTAAATATGACACGTGAATTATAACAGGTGGAACGTGATAGGTAATAGGTGACACGGGAAAACAAACATTGGGTTCTGGGAGAATTAGTGTGAATAATGGCACACTTAGAACTCAAGTCATCACATTCAAACAAGTACCAGATGAAATATAACAGGTGACACGAGAATAATAACAGGCGACATGTGAAATTCATATTGATGCCATATACGATTTACAGAATAAGTAACTGTGCATCCACAAAAAATTTTCACGACGAACTACAACGCCCAATACCTGAAGTTTGTGAAATGTGCATGGACCCAAAATTACACCAACCTACTTACCCCGTTCCCAAAAGTATTACGAAGTTCTTAACCACATACCTATCAAAATGGTCCAACCCCTGACCCCAAAACTGATAATGCAAAATAAAACTCAGCTTATGAGGTAAGTCGTTGGACCACCAGCAGAGTAACACAACTAGGAACGACGACGCTTCACGCGGGAAAATTCTCCCCGAGATGGGTACCTGGATGTCTTGGGCCGACCAGGTCGCCGCTTCACAGCCGGGGGAAGGCACGCTATGCTGGACATGCCTGGAGGAATCCTCCATTCTGATCTTGGAGGGACTGGGTATAGCACATCCTCATAACACGCCTTCCATGCTGCGACTTTGTAGAAGTCATTGACGAGAGTGTAGATATTGATACCTCGGAACTTGGCAGCGGCTATGGCATGTGTGCATGGAAACTGGTCGATGTCGAAGCGCTTGCATGTGCAGCTACGAGCACTCAAGTTCACAACCCAGGAGGAGAAACCTTTGCGGACAGAGTACTCGTGTGGGCTCAGCGGTGTGACAACCAAGCAAATTGACATCGCGTAGTTCTTTTTCAGAGTATCATCAACAAATTTGCTGACCAACGTACCATGTTGCTGCTTTCTTCCCGTCGCTTGTAAAACCACGTGGAGGTGGTTTCGATGATGGAATCAATCAGCGCAGTGATTGGTAGGTCGCGTGGCTCCTTGAAGATAGAGTTAAGACACTCGGAGTTGTTCGTTGTCAAAATGTTGTAGCGAGCCCCCACGAAGAATGCTCGGGCCCAATTCTGGAAACCAGCCTCTTTCACGTATTGTCCCGCCGGGGCGGACTGTGCGCAGAAATCAGAGAACAACTTGTCGAATTCCGCTCTCGTGTACGCCTTCGCCATTGAGAAGAACAAATCCATCATCCCCGTCACACCCTTGTACTTGCACCTAGCATTCTGAAATAGATGTCAAACGCAGAACCCTTGCTTCGCAAACACATAGTGGTCCCTAATACCTTGGACGATGCTCAGATGGCGATCAGATACAAACATGAGGTCCGGTGTGTCCTCCACAACATGTAGCATGTTCTTGAAGAAGAAGCCCCATGACCCGTGATTCTCCCCATCGACAATCGCAAATGCGATCGGGTATACTTTGTGGTCTGCATCTTGGGCTGTGGCAAAGAGAAGTGTACCCCTAAACTTACCTTTGAGGAAACTCCCGTCCACTGAAATCACCTGCACATGGACATCGATAAATGTTGGATTTGTGACATGGTTTATCCTTCTGGTTGACATGTACAAATAAACAGGTGACACGGGGTTTACCTTTCGAAGGTGGGGGATCGCCTTGCGCCATACCCCAAAGCTAACAAAGGCGTACTTGAACCTTTGGGAGGAGTCCTTCTCTACCCTAGTATATGTCCAGGGGTTAGTCTGCTCCAGAACGTGCAAGTATGGAATAATATCTCGGTAACTGTCTTCATCGGTCTCATGCTTTACATCTCTCGCCGCCAATCGTGCCCTTCGGGCCTTCCAGTAGCTGCACGTGACGCCGTAGTCAGACTTCATCAGTGCCTGCACTTGGTCGGGAACGAGGTTCTTCCGAGTGCCGGTGAACCTACAAGTTATAGGCCGAGTTACTTACCCCCACACAAAAACGAAAGGTGACAAGTGAAATATTAACATGTGACAAGGATTACAGTATTCACAACTATCGTCCAACTTACTTGGACACGAGGTTCCGCCCAATCATATCAGACGTAGCATGTCGGTTATGGTTGTGGTTCACGTTGATCCCACATGTGTGCTCCTGGACATACTTGCGGATGCTCCACATAGTGGTGCGGCGGTGAGGCGAGGCCCTACACATCCACGTGCAGTTTGGGTCCACACATACCACGACTAGCACCTTTGTTGTAAACCTCTTCGCAATAAACTCGAAGCAATTCTCCACCGCATTCCAGCGAAGGCAAGTCTGCACCTCAGCCTTCGATGCGAATAATTGTCCCTCCGAAAGTTGAGTAATGTTGCGTCGTGGGTCCTGGGTACGAGTCGTTGCTCTATCCATCATAGCGTCAATGTTTTGATTCGTAGGTGGGGATACGCTAGTTCTGGGCTTAAAATTTTCAAGTTCCCTCATCACCTCTTCCTCGACTTCCTCCTCCACCAACACCCTCATACTCGTGTCCTCCTCCACACCGTTGGATTCCAAGTCATCCCAATCTTCTTCGAGCTTCACTTCATAATCTTCGCCCTCGAACGAGCTCCAAAACTCGTTCGTGGGGGTTAGCCCATCATCATCCTCCTCCTCGCTGCTAAGGCATATCACATCCAAACCAGGGCCCATGTCACCTGAAGAGGTATCCGTGTCACCCAACTCTATCACCTCCAGACCCTGTACCCTGTCACCTGAACACATTCCCTTGTCACCTGACGGTTTACCCTTGTCAGGATTGTCAATCGCAGGCAGACCTCGTACCCTGTCACCTAAACACATTCCCTTGTCACCTAAAGTATTACCCCTGTCAGGATTGTCCATCGCAGGCAGACCCTGTACCATGTCACCTGAACATATTCCCTTGTCACCTGACGTATTACCCTTTTCAGGATTGTCCATCGCTGCCAGCTTCTTACTCTTCCGTATGACCTCGGTCACCTCTCCCCCAGCATGTAACACACCATCTACACACAACGGGGTTTGATGTGCCTTACCGGATGCATCATCGTTAACAATCTCAGCCAAATTGTCCACTTTTTGCGACGAGGGTGGCCCACTGAGGCGTTCTTCTTCGGCAGGTTGCTTCACTTCAAAGCTCTCCGTCTCCAATGGCCCGACATATATCGCCAGGGGCCATGGGTCTTCTCTGCACTTCAAGTTCAGATATTTAAACGCCTCGAAGTCGTCATCATCAGCAATAATGATCGGCTGACCCCCTTCTTTCGACTTCAGCACGTACCACAACGCCCACTCTGCATATGAGGCACCATCGCCACCCCTCAGCCTGATTACGTTTTTCAAAGAGTTGAAGTCGATGTCCTGTTTTATCATGATATTCTTCAGCGCCCTCGAACCCACATACACCCATGTACCTTTCTCGACCACCCAAGAACCATGGAGGATGAGAGTGACGCATACCAAGGTGTTGCCACCTGAAAAACAAAACCAAAGTTCAAAAGAGAGATTGATGGGTATCTAACGCCATATATAGATGAAGAGTACTTCGCATAAAACACTTACCCCTTTCTTCTACCATCAAAGGTTTCTGGGGCATCACATTGACACAGAGATTTTGATCAGTGATAGGTGCACAGATTGAAGCTGACACGTGCTCTGGAACTGGAACAGCAAGTCGGGAGCTTGTCTTCCATGGTGGAACATTCTCCTTCTCTCCCATCTCTCTCTCCATGAGCTTCTACTTCAGAAATTGTGGGGAAAGAAGAAAATGAAAAGCCTGCCCTTTATACCATACAAAATGGAAAAGGGTTCCACAAAATCACATCACATCACATCACCCTCTCTCTCCCATTTTGGCGCCAAACCCTTCCCCTTTCTTCCCTCTCACCTGTTCCCTCCCTTTTGATTAACCTGCTACCGGCCCTTTGGGTAACATTCTCTATTTGCATAAATAACACCATAGACCACTTTTTAATTTTTCCAAAACATGGTCTATTTGTGCAAAGATTTCTAAAAAGTAGTCTACTTGTGCAAATAGCCCAAAAAAAAAAGTTGGCTTGTATTAATAGCTTAGCCTGAATTGACAAGACTCTCGTTGGGACTTGTGATCAACCTAATGCCATTTCTTCTTTAGGCCATCCAGACGCAAGAGTTCTTCCTAAGGTTGATTATGAGTTTATAATTTAGCTGAAGTTTATAAAGTTTAAAATAACTTTTATTTTTAAATTATAAAAATTATGAATATATTTTCTTGAGAACTTAAATAATCTCCATAAGGAGCTACCCATAAGGTTGATATTGATGATATGACTTATTAATACTCCATCTGATCCAAAATATATATCGCTTGACTTTTAAACATATATTTTAAGAAGCTAAAAACTATATAAAATATCAATTTTTTTATTAACTTTTTATAACTTAATATTTGTTAGTAATAAGTATTAAATTGGAAAAAATTAATAAAAAAAGTTAATATACTATGGAGTATATAGTTTTTAGCCCTTCTTAAAATATGTGTTGAAAAGTCAAACAACATTTATTTTGGATTAAAGAGAGTAGATAAATAATGATTTGGCTTAGTATAGGATTGACATGCATAGTTGTATTTCTAGTAGAATTATTAATACTAGAATAGTGCTCATATCTTATACAAATACAATATAAAATTGTTATTACGAAATACTCCGTATTTGATTATAAATTTGTAAATATTTTTAAAAACATACGGTGGTTATTTTTTCATAGTTTAAAAATCTTATTTTACATGGATGGATGCACACAATGTATAAATTAAAAAATTGAACAATTGTTTTTTGTTATTTGGAAAAAAAATGAAAGTAATTGAGAGTATTTTTATCCTTTTCCTAAACTGATATTTTTATGTTCTCGAAATCAGAGAAAAATAAAAATTTGGATACGTCAAATATAAAAATAATTTAGATATTAATGCCTTGAATTGAAAACATTTATTATTAATATATGCATGAAATTATATTAAAAAGTATGAGAAGACATGTTACTTTATATTATCTACTAATAAAATATGCCAACTACTATTCTCATCTTTCTTTTTATAAAAATATCCATTATTTATAATATCTACCAATAATATCCATTATTTATTAATGATTATTTATATCCATTATTTATTATTATTATTAATGATTATTTAGAAGGTCTTACAATAATACTTCCTCCGATCATAAATATAAGACTTTTTACTTTTATGCATGTCGTTTAAGGAGATAAAAGCTATAAAATATTAATTTTTTAATTAAATTTTTGTACAATACACTACTTATTACTAAATATTATATTTAAAAAAAATTAATATTTTATACTCCTTCTGTTAATTAAAACTTGACCTTTTACTATTTACGCACGCTTTTTGAGGTGTTAAAAACTATATAAAATATTAACTTTTTTAATAATTTCATACTTGTTACTATTAAGTATGAATTTATAAAAACAAATTTTTAAAAAAGTCAATATTTCATATAGTTTTTATCATTTTAAAAAAGCGTACATGAATAGTAAACGACAAATTTTAGTTAACAGAGAGAGTATAATTTTTAACTCTTTAAACGACGTGTATGGAAAAAGCCTTATGATAGGAGGGAGTATCTTTTTGGTTATAAAACAAAGAATTTCTTAGGTCCCTGCATGGCTGCATTAGCTTTTAACATGTATCAGATATGGGTATATTTACTCAATTTAATTTTAGGACATTATCAATCAAGCACAAATTAACTAACATTGCTCTACAAAGCTGCAGGATATGGTAAATGAAGATATATGTAGATCAACATTTATTCTATAATTTCATGAATAATTAATTTATTATGATATAGAAATGATACAACTGGTTTAATACATTGTATTGTATGCAATTGAAAGTAAGTACACTCTAATCCAGGACTTGGCTAATCAAGGGACTCCTGTATTTCTTCCAGTGTCTTATCTTTAGTCTCCGGTACCAACTTTACAGTGAACAACACCGCGATCGCATTAAACCAAGCAAGCACCAAGAAGGCTCCTGCATAGCTCCATTCCGTCGCCACAAAGTTGAACGAATACGACACGATGCAAACTGCCCCTCCCGCGACTACTGCTGCAAGGCTTCCCGCTATCCCCTTCACATTCATTGGGAAGATCTAGCCAATTCATCACATATATACAATCTCATCATTCATTTTTTATGATATGATCGATCTATCACCTTCAATTAGCTTCAAGAGATAGAGATTATAAGATTCGAATGCGAACCTCAGACATGATGACATATGGTATTGCTCCCATGCCAAATGGGTATGCCGCAGAGTATCCCTGCAGACGAAGATTTGATCAATCATCAGTTATATTGATAGCGCGAACATTTAACTTATATCACGCAACCAGACCGATTGTCCTATGTAACGTACCCATAAGGCCAAGACTATGATGTAAGGATTAATGCTCCCCGAGTAGTTTGTCTCCTCTAGGAAGAAGAAAAACCCTACTAGGAAGCAACAAAGGCACATTGCAGCTGCGGATATCTGTGTGAGTTATATAGATTGCGGTTGTGAGGGTTTCGGTCACCAAAAATGAGAAGAGTACGTAAGTTGATCGAGTGATTTTTGAGTTTCATCTAACCGTTAGAAGGGGCCGCCTTCCACATTTGTCTATCATGTACATGCCGATAGCAGCTGATGGAATCTGTACATAAGCCGAGTGAGATTCCAATCTAAAACCAATTGACATCATCCACTTATGATGTTACTACATACATACCTGAACAACAGCTACTCCTATTGACCCAATAGAACTCGTAAATCCTGACAAAAAACATCCAGTGTGAGTTTTGTAACTCCGACGTATCATACGATGAGGCATATAGAATGAGTTTGTACCAGCTGATGTAAGGATAGACGAGGCATAAAATGTGATCCCAGTGGGTCCTCCCAATCCTGCTAGTCCCATGAGGCCAAATACAACCTGAAAAAGTAGCCATGAACTCATATGATCAAACAAACCAAATTGAGGTCAATGACTAATAGTATGAATTGTGGATCGATTCAGATGGCTCACTACTAAACCGCGTGCATATTTTTTCTGGAACAAACCCAGAAAGCTAACTTGCGGTATTTGTTTAAGGCGTTCAGTGATCTCCTGAAAAAATGTCATGTAATGTTGATTTTAGATGACATATAATCAAGTGTAAGATAAAAGATCGATATGATCGAGTCAGGTAATACCTCAATATCAGCTGCTTCTCGAGATACATCGACTTTATGTCCCCTAAGACGCTGTAAGACATTCTCGCATGCCTCACTTTGATCGCGTCTTGCCTACACAAGTTGATTCATACCCGACGTTAAAACTTTAGGCAAACTAAGTACATTGATGACGAAAGTAAGAAAAATCGATCACCAAGAATCTAGGAGACTCAGGGATCAAGAATATGCCCAACAATTGCACCAAGGATGGAATGATGCCTGAAAAATTGCATTGTAATTAGATTCAAAGGAGAGAGATCGTCGAAAAGGAAGGATCGACACAGATACCTATCAAGACTAGGATGCGCCACGAGATCAAAGATCCAGCAAAGAACATCCCCACAATTCCACAAGATTGCATCAACTGCAAGACAAGATTCAATTCGTCTAAACTTAGACTAGTCACTCTATATGAGGACGAGTTTATAATCCAGCTGAAGTCTAAAAAGTGAATTAAAGTAGCTTTTATCTTAAAATTTTAAAAGTTCACTATAATCGGCTTTTACAGCTTATTACATATATACCTGTGTTAGAGATACGAATCCTCCTCGAACATTCTTGGGAGCTATCTCCGCGATATAAACAGGTATCTGGATTGCGCATTAAAGTGCAAACTCAATCATGCGATCCAGATCCAATCCAAAATCCAACTCATTGAATTAAACATATATTTATGCAGCCATTATTACCACATAGATGAGGATGCCAAGTGAGTTCCCTATCAAGAATCTACCAAGGTCAAGCGACCATGCTTCCTGATAACAGTAATCATATGAGAGTAGATGAACACCATGATCGAAAGAGATCGAAATAACAGCAATTTCAATTACATTAACTTTAACCTGTGAGATTGATATTGTTATCCAACCAATGAGACTTGAAGCATCTGCGAAACCAATTGCCTGATACCAAATCATAAATTTATATAAGCTATCAATCCATTGATTCATTTCAGGCATATGTGTGTAAGGTTTCGCAAGAAACTTACGCCTCTTCGACCAACGGCATCTGTTATCCTTCCACTCACAAGGGAGCCTAACAATCCTCCCAAGGTTAACAGTGATCCAAAGAGTGAAAACTACAATGTCGTTAATGTATCAGCACATTGCGTCAAACAAACTGTTACTGATCTCCAATTTTATATATATATATATATATATAGGGAAGGTTTCTAGTGAAACGAATAATACGGTGTAACGGTGAAACGAATGAATATTACGTCATATTCATATGAATATTATTTTATATGAATATGAAAATATGAAAATTATGTTGTGTCATTATGAATATGATTTAAATATGGATATATAAATATGATATTATTTATATTCAAATAACATAAAATGAATAACACCATATTCATATTGATACACTATAATATTCACATATATTCATATTCACATTATGTCATATTCATATGAATATGACATAGTATTCATTCGTTTCACCGTTACACCGTATTATTCGTTTCACTAGAACTCTTGCCTATATATATATATATATATATATGGTACGTTCTACCTGTGCAGTTGAAAGGCCAAGCTCGTCCATAATTTCTGATTCAACTGGGGATGAATAACCCACCTACAGTCAATTACAGTGCCCGATTTAAAGTGCAATGTGAATCAAAAGTTGGGAGGGTTCCAAGCTATCATATAAGTTTATGGAAATGGATTAGATAGGGATACATACAGCACAGCCACAGGCGAAGTTACCGGAAACTGCAATGAAGACGCTCCAGAGGAGAAGCGGGGTGACGGCGCCATTATCAATGGCGGGAGCTTCTTCCTGCAAGAGGTTGATCGTCAATGGTTCTCCTCTCTCATTCCTATCCATTTCTTCTTCTCCTTCGGTTTTAAAAGCTAACAGTCTCGTCCTAAGTTGAAGTCTTGAAGATATATATATAGGGACATGTTTGCAAAACTACCCTCTACTTTTGTTTTTAACAAATATGACCTTTTTTTTATTTTTCTTTTGTTTGATATGGAGATTTAAAGGGAAATGAAATGAAAATTTTGTTTTTTAATTAATGACTAATTCTCAATTTATGGAGATGGCTCTAGTTGCTAAGTTGCAGAACGATTTGTTAAACATATACGTGGTACTCCACCACTCTACGGGATCACCCCATTATCCAATAATTATATTTTTTTTCTCATCTCACATGTAAAACATTTTCATATTTTAAAATTAAAAATTTCATTTGAGTAACTGAGAAAAAGAGAGGAAAAAAAAGAGAGTGATTCAATCATATTGTAACTAAATTGCGATAAATCACTACCATTTATAATCGGAATAATTTAGACCATCGTAATATTAGAATAATACAGAGTAATAATTATTTATATTTTAGGATAGTATTAGTTTGAGTATTATTAGTTGATTTGTTAGGATTTGATCTTATCTCTAATCTTTGTAATCCCTATATATAAGGTATTTTATTATTGAAATAATTGTGGTTTTTCACCAACACATTTCTCTTTCACGTAATGTTTATAGAAACCAGCTACGATTTATGAATAAATTGACCATTACTGGCGTAATGGTCAACAAGTTAGTGTACGTTACAGATCATACTAGTGAAGTTGTAGATACATTTGAAAATCCTCCCCAAAACGAAGGAATGTGATGATTTTTATCTCGCACTATGTGCTGTAGTTTGGGGTAATTTCCACCGTAAATTACTTGCCCTTTGTGAATACTATTTCCTCCTAAAATATTTAGCAACACTAATCCACCTTAGTCGAGTTCCCATAATTCGTATCAAAGCCTCGTCGCTAAATCAAAGCTTTATATATTATGACTAGGATTGGAATCTGGGAATGTTGAAACATTATTCAGCTTCTGGAATTTGAAATTACCCAAGTTTGCTATGTTCTAGTAGATTAAAACCTTTTCTGCTTTGGAATTTAGATTAAAATGATTTGGTGTTTGATTTGTGATATTGCAGATAAGAAGTCATGTGTGATCTTTTGTAAATAAAACCTTTCTAACGAGTAATCTTATATAATGTCGTATTTAAAGGGTGATTAAATAAAAACTAGTAGAATACCCGCACTATGACACGATTTTTTAATAAAATAAAATTTGAATAATATAAGAAATTAGTGTTATAAAATTTAATAAAAGTTAAGATAAAATAAGAAAGGAGTTGAATAAGTGAATAAACACTCATAAAAATGTTTACCATAAAAGTGTTTTAGAAATCTTTTAGAAAATCTTATATAATGTCGTATTTAACGGGTGATTAAATAAAAACTCTCGTATTTAATGTGTTGTTTTATTTATGTAAATGTCCTTTTTCTTTTAATAATGTTCCCTCGCATTTATAGAAGGTGGAGAGGAGAAGGCGGGAGAGGGAAGGAGTTGCAGTGTTCCCATTTCCAGGCCTCCGCGTGTCACTCTTCCACCGCAACGACGCCGTCTTCTTCGCTACCCTGTTTTTAGTTCGCCGCACCGGAAGCTGAGACATGGCTCTGTTTCTCCTTTGCATCGCACGTTCCCAAACTTCGCAATTACCGAACCCTAGAACAAATTTTGAAGCTAATTTCGCCCATTTTGCGATTCATCACTCCCTGAAACTCCCGATTCCTCTTTTTGGCCGTTCACTGGGTCTGATTTCGCTATGGATGATCCTCCGGAACCACAAGATCCTCCCGGGTATGTTCCTTCATCTCATCGCCTTCAGTTTTGTTCGTTTCGCAGAATTTGGGGTTTCTGGCTTGGTGGGATATGCAATTGAGTTTGATTCTGGTCAATAGGTTTTGATGATTGAGGGAAAATTTGAATCTTTCGGCAGATCATAGCACGTACCGGGAGAATTTTTGTAAATTTGTAAAAGTTTGCTGCGGATTTGTGGACTTCATCAGGACTCATTACATTTTGCTTGATTGTAGATTGTATATTGAGATTTGTGAGAACCTTGAATTGTTCATTTTGACAATTTTCGAGTCCTGTCATCAAATGTCAAGTAATCATGAAAACCCTCTCCGGATGGCTGTGGTGGTGAAAGACTCTCTAAGGCCACTAGATTGAGTCCCTCGGATACTAGACTCGTGTACATTGGGGTCGATAACCCAGCAACCTGTAGTTGGATCCACTAAGTGGACCTAGATACTCACTAAAATTCGAAAAAATCATGGAAATTTTGTTAATCAAATTAGGGATATTGAATTAGGATAAGGGATATTATTACTTATCTTTAATTTCCTGGTTCACATATTTAAGTTACTACTTGCCACATTCTCAATGTCATAGATCTACAGTACAGAGTATTAGTCTTTGTTTGGCGAGAACACGTTAAGTCTTATAAGCATCCGTATTGACAAATTATTACACATTTTAGTTATATGCTAGTTGATTTGTTAGTCATAAGAATCTATGCCAAACACACCCAAATATTATGATATGCTTATGTTCTTCAATTTATATTCCGGCTGAAAGTAGAAAAGAAAAAGCCTGATAACGTTTGTACTTCTTCTTAGTGAGATTGCTGAGAGTAGTACCTCACAAGCAGCTCAAGATCCTGAACCCAGGCGTCGTAGTCGTGGATTCCACACGCTCCGGTCTCTTTTTGCTGCCTCTGTTTCCGTTGGAGGTACCACCGGTTTCGCTTTCTTCGTCATTCATATTGATATCAATGTTTGCAATGCACGGACTTTTTTGCTTGGTTTTGCAGATTTGAGATCCCTTGATTTTGAGAAGGATGTGGATCTTGTGACTTCCCCAAAAGGAGTTTTGGAAAGTTGCAGGAGTGGTGAAGCACCGATAGGCTTCGGCTCTCCTGCTCATGAGAACCCTGCTTATAATTCGGGTGAAAAGCCACTCTCTCATTGGCGGAAAGTCGTCAGGCAGTGGAAGGACAAATCTGTTAAACGCTTCTCCACATTGCCCAAGATGTCCGGAAAGAAGGGGAAACGAGAAGACGGCTCAAATGATGGCAATCTTGATTCTTCCATTATTGGTAACTTATCCGACGTCAAGGCTTGTTGGAAAATCTTTTCCTTATCTGAGCTCCATGCTGCAACAAACAATTTCAGCGAAGGTTCCTTCCACAATGCTATTGCAGGCATTTTGACCTTTTGAGAAGAAAAACTGATAATACATCCACTGACCGTCGGAGCTTTACATTTTGTTGTTCCTCCCAGAGAACTTGATTGGAAGGGGCGGTTTCGCTGAGGTCTACAAGGGCTGCCTTCCAGACGGGCAGCTCGTTGCAATCAAACGGTTACTTAAAGGCAGCCTTGAGGAGCAAAACTCTAGTTTCTTATCTGAGCTTGGAATCATTGCACACGTGGATCATCCCAATACTGCTAAGCTTGTGGGGTATGGAGTCGATGGAGGAGTTCACATCGTGCTTCGGCTATCTTCTCTTGGGAGCCTAGGGTCTCTTCTACGGGGTTTGTAAAAGCGCAATCCTCCTCATCTATTCTCTTTTTTTTTTTCTTCCCTACTAGCTAGTTTCTGAAATTCCAATTGTATGTAGCAATTTCATTTTATGCCTTGTGCAGACTCAAGGGATCGTCTAGATTGGGCTACAAGATACAAGGTTGCCCTCGGGATAGCAGAAGGGCTTGTTTACCTCCACGAGAACTGTCAAAAGCGAATAATTCATAGAGATATAAAGTCAGATAATATTCTTCTTGCAGAGAATCACGAGCCTCAGGTTTGGTTTCCTTTGAATAGAGATATAAAGTCGATAAGTTGGTCACCAGTTTGATTTAATTATGAGTGTATATTATGGCTGATTGAGTTCAACATTTTTTACTTCTGTTGTTCCCTTTCATTAGATTTGTGATTTTGGTCTTGCATTGTGGTTGCCGCGACAGCAAACCAACCATACTGTGATGAAACAAGAAGGGACTTTCGGGTATCTGAAACCCAAATCTAAGATCAAACATTCAACTTATTAAACTGCATATTCAGGTTTTGATCTCGAAAAGCTTTTTTGACTGTCTTCATAATGACAGCTACATTGCTCCGGAGTACTTGATGCAGGGCCTAGTCAATGAGAAAACCGATGTCTTTGCCTTTGGGGTAGTGCTTTTGGAGCTCATCACTGGACGCCGAGCTCTTGATGAATCAAACAAGAGCATTCTTATCTGGGTTTGTTTCGTACCCATTTGTCTGTTTTTTTAGAGTAACTAATTTTGATAAACTCATAAACCTTAACTGAAAAAAATATATATTGGTTGTTCTTCATAGGCGAAACCTTTGATGCATAAAAGTAACCTCGAGCACCTAGTTGATCCTGTACTGGGAGATAACTTCAACAAAGACGAGTTGAAACGCATGGTTTTGACTGCTGCGTTGTGTGTAGATGCCTCTCAATTCGTTAGACCTCAAATGAGTCAGGTAAGTGCTCATATACTACACGTTGTCGTTAACTAGCTCTTTTGAAAATCTAAATCAATATACAAGAAAATGCACACATGCATCTATCTATTGAAATACTTGCATACAAGGAAATCGGTGCTTCCCAAGGTTGTGCATACAGTCCAGTCCGTAAATTATGGTCTGGTTTGAGCCGGTGGACAGAGTGGCTCGGTCAGACTACAGTCTGGGCACATTTTGCACACTCTTTAGTTCTTACTCCTTTTTTCAAGTGTTGGTATCATTCTATGCAATGCATGTTTTGCAGGCTATCATTTTACTTAGGGGTGATGAATACACACAAACAGCGGAGAGCCCACACCTGAAGAGAACGTTCTCGGAAGAGTTTCTATATGCAAAAGAGTACAACTCAACAAAGTATTTGAACGACCTCAGGCGACATAGGCAGGTCGCTTTCGATCTTAATTCGGATATTCCTAACGTACCGCCCTGTACGCCCCATACTCCTCCCTCTGCAGTGTTGTAAGATGAGCTTTACACCGGATTAAGTTTCCACTCTTGAGGTTAAGATAAGGAAGGTTGTGGTATCATATGCATTGCACTTGTACATATACACTGAATACACATTGGTTATTCAAAGGAGCACGTAGGTTCACACCTACAAGAACATATGCATATAGGAGTGATTGGTAAAAATTACCAAATACCCAGTTGATGAATTGTCTATAGTATTTGATACTGCAGCATTTTTTTTAGGCAAATTAGGTATTTCTTTGGGTTCTAAAGGGATTTTGTATCTTAATTGATGATTTACCTTTTTTTCATTTGATCAAGTTTGGGTATGTTTTTTTTTTCCTTTCTTTTTTGACATTCAGCAAGAAGTTGATCTTCGACTTTAATCATTCTTTCTAATTGTTACTCATTATAGTAGATAAATTTTGAAGAAGTTGTCGGAGATGATCTTAGTGGACGCACCCGAAGATTGTTTGGTTTGGCTCGTTATTTGGTGAATGTTGTAAGCTCGGCAGGATATATTGGGTTGTTGTTTGTGAATGTTATACGCGCTCTGTGCAACTGTTTCTGACTATTTGGCAGATTTACTGTTTTGATGCTCCTACTCTTGAGAACAAATTCAGTGTTTTTTGACTCATCTCCGGGATGAGCTATTGGAAGAGTTCTAATCTAAAGTATGCAGTATTCCTCCAGCTAATATATATGTTGGTTGCTTTGGTTAAGCAATCTAGTCGCTTTGGTTCTTTTGTAGGTTGATCTGCCTTCTACGCGTCACTCGCCTTGGTTTATCGCCTACTTGTGTGTGTATTAACTGGTTAACAGTCATTCAATCTGGAAATGAAGCTGTTCATACTTGTTTTTCAGTTTCTCATCTACTTGATAACTCGCATTGTTTTGACTTGTCAAAGTGAGACATCATCATATATATCGCTGTCGGTCCCCATGGTTGCCTTATCAAGTTGCTGATCTTATCTGCTATTGTCCACATTGTGCATTTTGTAGATTGTAATTCATGGTACAAAACCTTTATTTGGCCTGGTTTTTCTGTTTATCTAGTTTTGATTAGTACAAAGGTTTCTTATATGTCACGCCGCGAGCATGTATTGGATCTTTATGCAGCGACTGAACTCATTCGGATGGTTTGCGCAAAATCACATATTTGGCTTGCCCAAGTTACATACAGGTATGTCTCTCTCAAGATTGAAGTAGTGAAATCACATATATGGCCATCTGATGGTCAAAGTTGGATGGATCATCTCCTGGGATAGAGAAAAAGAAAGATTTTCAGTTTGGAATTTATCATGGGGAGATCAGATTCCATTGGTCCAGTAGTTGGGTCCATTTTTCAGAAATTGATTTAGTTTCAATCTTTACAAAATTGTCAAAAAAGTTCATTTTGTATAAGAGATGGTAAATTTCCTGCATAATGGCTTAAGCTGATGTGACAGAAGAGGCACCCGAGGGATTGGTCCCCTATTTGAAGGAGTGGATCAGTGAGACCTCGCTAGGGGTGCAATAATGTTCTTCTTCGGGTCCATGTGAATTATTGGACTCATCGTAATACGACATTTTCATTGCATAATGCCTGTTTATCTCACTAGCTAGACGTAAGTTCGTAACATGATCCTCGCTGTAGCGATGACCACGAGTTTTCCGTGTAGGCTTGGCGCTCGCTAAGCATAGCTTGGGCATCAATTATCAAGGGCATGGGGATTTCTAGCTGTCGAAGAAGGGCCCGGTTCTGGATTTTCGACGTAGACTTGCTGTGGGGAGATGAAGACATTTCATTCATAGCCTAGGTATTCTGTTGATTCCATTAAATCTTTGAAAGCTTTGGATGCCAACACCACACAAAAAACAAGCACTCATCCAGAATTTTTTTTTTGTAAGCTTATGGCATGCCATGGGCACAGAAAATCTATAATAGTTTGGATGCCCCACTTAGATGCCCTTCATATCACTTAGAGGGATTTACACTAATAAGGGATGTGTTTTTTTTCACAGCACAATAAATGGGTAAAGGGGAAAGAGATAGGTCATCCAATTTACAATCCTCACAGTCACAGAATCTTTTGGACACCACCAAATATTTGCATTTTTTCACTGGAAAAAATACTAAAAACATATATGTTGAATGACTTGGGACTGTTGCAATATGATACAGTAATTTTTTTTTGGGTGTTGTTAGATACACCACAAATCACCCTTTTAAAATGCACGTTCAATCCAACGTGTAACATTTTTTAATTAATTAACAGACTTTCTTAATTAATTAGCCCACAACAAACTTGCACGTCCATTCCGACGTGCAAATTTGGGGTGTATTTATCCGGACCGTTTTTTTTTTACTACAAAGTAGCTTTTCGGAGCTTGTGGTTTTGATATTATATAGTTTTAAATGAAATAAATATAAGATTTTAGTTTAATTAGCTTTTGGAATCATAGCTTTTCATCAGCTACTCACGCAAGTTTTTCGAAACTTATGATTTTTTATTTACAAGTTTCCATCAACTACACCAACAGCTAGATTTCTTAAACATCATACTAGCTTATTAATCTATATTTAACACAAATAATTCTTCAGCTTCAGCTACTCCATCAGCTACCTTTTGCCAAACATAGCCATGATTAGTAATTGATGTAAATCGTAGAATGTGTCTTGTTGGAGCAAGGAACAAGGTAATCAACACTTGTAGAAATTGAACTCCCACACTTATAATAACCAGCGAGGCTGACACAACATTTATTTATCATTTTCACTAATAGGAGAGAAAATGGTCGGGTTTTTAAGAATCCATGTGTACCTTTTGAAACTCTCACTTTAAAGGTCTCCAGGACCGATCCTTAACAGGTTGGTGAAAATGTAAATCATGAATTGTGCCTCATTTAATGTTGTAAAAAACGCTTGGCGGGTGCTTAACAGTAGCCGGTAGGGTAGGGTCAAGGGTCTAGGTGGGGTCTAAGTGGATTTCATGGCGGGTATTTGCAGTTTAGGCGGGTTTTGACAACCTTGATGGCCTTGGCGGTGAGGCGAGTTCAAGGGTTTAGGCGGGAGTTTAGGCGAGTCTTGAAGAGTTTTTTAGAAGAGTGGCTTCATTTGAGAGAAAATAGTTTAATTTCATACTAAATCAAACCTCTTGTTCGAGAAAAAGGATCGAGTTTGATGTGTCTTATTGGATAAAGAGAAAAGGTTACATGTGTATATACCTAGTGGAAATGTTAAAGTGTTAATTTAAGTAACTACTTGATTATAGATAAACTCAAACTTTTTGCTATTAGATTAGATATGATGATACTTGATTAATAGATAAACTCAAAACTTTTGCTATTGGCAAAACAAGCTTTTGTTTTGTTGGAACGTTTGTTCACCACATGTTGTGATTGTTCTCCAAGTAGTTGGCACTTGATGCACCACTAGCTAAGAGTTGAAAAAAAACAAATAAAAATTAGTACCCATGTCTCAATTAAGATTTAAGACCCATGTGGTAGATGGATTAGAATCTGGCAGATTATGATGCTTGATGTCAATTTGATTATATAAGAACAAATCTGATTTCCTCTTTGAATTTTGTTTTTCTTCACTTTTATCTTTGATTTGTTTTTACCTAACACACCTTTCTCTTTCACATTTCTGGCTGGGGCTTGCTAATTCCTGTGCCCTTCAAGTTCACATCTACATGTTTTTTGATCATCAAGTGGGTTGCTCTTGTTCTTATCAGCTAGAATGAAGCACTTTTAGTTGCTGCCCTTCTATACGGTCAAAATATTACCAAATACATGGTGGATGCTAGTAGCAGCCACCATGGTTTTGAAAATCGTGAGAATATTCGCTACCATGGTTTTGAATCCTTAGTCAGATAAGGTGTATAGATTGCAAAAAAAATCCCATGGTTTTAGAAGCTGTAGTACGTAGTAGGAGTTTTTTTTTTAAAAAAAAATATTTTATTGATTTTGTTTAGAATAATATTCCTACGGTTTTTGAAACCGTGACCGGCACCGTGTATTATACGAGATTTTCATCGTGTCAATGATAAGCCCTTTTTGTTTTCTTCCGAGTTTTCTTGTGTGTGGTTGTGTGCTTGGGTGTTTATATGTGTTCTACCTTTCTACACTATTATATCTATTGGATCATTTAAGAAACAACTCAACCTTCTAGACCCTTTTCTAACCAGGATAAACTGGAAATGTTGTTTTTGTTGTTGTTTTGTGCTCTTAATTCCTTTTTTTTCTCTTTAATTTGTTTTGTTTTGGGCTCAATTTTCTTTTCTAATTATCAGTGGTGGTGTTCTTCCTTCATTGTCTGGTTGGCTGAAATATTAGAACTAGCCCAACCAGAATCACGTGAAAGATATAAAACATCGTATAAGTTTGATAGATTATTCCTCTTGTCAAATTACTATGATATTGAACCTTGTTAAGCATATGTATTGAATTTGTCTCATATGTGGGCCTACAAATGACTCTTAGTCATTCAACATTGATAGTTGAAAATTAGAGATTGAACCGATTTGTGATCATTATTATTTGACTACTATCATTTGATTCAATGGTGTTCATCAAGCATTTGGTTGTTGTTAAGAGTTGTCATACATAGATTTTGGTTGGATTGTCGTAGAAGTTGATTGCCTAGACTTTGTTTGTTTGAGTAGAATGGAATAAAAGAGAAATGAATCAAATTTTATGTGTAAAATTTGTATAATCGTCATTTTTTTTTGTGAGTCTAGAGAAGAGGGGAGGGAAATGGTTAGAGCATCTTAGGGCTCAAATTAGTTAATCATATGGAGGAAAGAAAATAAATTTTGTATGAAAAATGAGGGGAGGAGGGTGAGTTAGAATATTAATTAATGAATTTTAACTTAAAAATCGACTAGATTCGAAAGTTTAATCATTACTTTTCCTTATCTAAAAACAAATGAGGGGTAAAGCTAATCTATGGTGTAGTTTGTTTGACACATTGTGTTTATTGATAATATATGTATATAGTAGGCCTGTCTTTTATATTACTTGCACGGTAAGTTTATAGCAGATTCTATCCTTGTATAGAAAGATCTATACTTTTGTATTCGGTGTATATATTCTCATGAAAATAATGAAGAGAGTAAGATTTGTCTTTCACAAATTCTACAGTGTTGATTAAGAAGCTTTTTTATACTACTCCCTCCGATTATAAATGTAGGACTTTTTACTTTTGTGTACGTAGTTTAAGAAGATAAAAACTATTTAAAATATTAATTTTTTAAATTATATTTTTTTACAGTATAATACTTGTTAATAATAAGTATTATATTGTAAAAAATAATTATTTTATATAGTTTTTACCTCCTTAAACTACGTGTACAAAAGTAAAAAATCTTACATTTATGATCGGTAATAGTATATACTTAATTGCACCGAGAACATGAACAACGACAAGAGCTTCACCTACTTCGCTCTTGGTTGCAGTGTCTATTGTGATTGCCTCCAGAAGCTTCGCACTTAAAGATTAGATTAGGGTAGGAGGGGCACGAATTTAGGTATAAAATAAATCATGGACTTTTAGCTAATTTGTAAAGAGAGGTGGACACTTTTCTAATTAGAGCCTAAAAAATGGCACGTAGGGCAAATTAATTATTTTAAAATTGTCATTGTAATAATTAGAGATGTTGTATTTTCAATAAAGTGAACAAGTACGTCGGCGTCAAGAATCTCGACGTCAACATTCCCGGCGTCGAACTGCTGACGGGAAGGAAAAAAAGCAACTCCAGTTTCAGCAACTTCGGTGTTGAAGTGCTGACGCGAAAAAAAAAAAGTGCTGAAACAGGAGGGGGGCATAGGGGGCGCACGTGGGGGGCACAAGAGCAAAGGGGTAGGGGAAGGGAGGTAGACTTTTTGCTAATTTGAAAACATTGGTGGACAATTTACTAATAAAGGCCTAAATTTGGTCATCCTGGTAAATGTCCGGCCCATTTTAAACAGTGGATACAAAAATATCTAAAATAACATTTTTTTCTTTATAAGATTTTCTCTAAGGGATTGAGTGTTTATTTTTGGTTTCTAAAATTGCTAATAGCTCAAAACTTTATGAGATTTGAAGTTTAGTTTGATTATTTTGAATGTTTATTTCACACGATTAGAAGTAGGGATTTTGCATCTTACGGAGTACATTGTTTTCTTGAATTTAATTGTGTTGTTTCTTGATGTTGACATGTTTCATCCTCTAGTTTTGGCTGGACATACTTTTTCTTTAAATTGAAAGTGTTGCCATTTGCAGAGATAGTGAACATGGCATCATTCATTCATATGAATTGAATAATAGAGTATTGAGTGATGTGAGTAGAATATAAGTTAATTAGGGGTTTAAAACAACCATCCAATAATTCTAATTTTCTAAAATAAAATAAGAAAAAAATCTCTAGTTTCATACCCGGAAAAAAAAGACATAGCATCAGTTTTTTTTTTTTTGGACAAAAATTAGAATAATATACCATAAAAGTTAAAATTAATTGAGGCATTAATTTGAAGCTTGATGGGTACATCCTCAAGGTCCTCGATTGTTTTGTCTCTACTGTTGTACTATTTCATTAATTTGCTACTTCAATCCTTGTCAAATTTTTATTTTAAAATTTGTAAATTCAATGTAGTTTTTCTATAAGAGGATTATTTTATATTTTTAGGATGTGCTCACAAATATTAGGGAGCAAAAATATAATAGATTATTCCTATCAAAAAAATTTTGGTTGAATTTTTTTTTTTTCAACCGATCAACTTAATGATCACCACGGTGCAATGTCCTTCTCATTGTCGTCTGCTCATCATCTCTAAGACATTGTCACCTCTTTTACCGCGCTCAGGAATGAAAATATATTGTAAATTAATCTCATAAATGCTTTAATTTGGAGTTAGGGATGACAATGCATAAAGTGGGGACTCTTCGATCCGTGCAGGGAATTTCTGTCATGTGGCTGACGAGGATGAGGATGGAGATAATAGTCCTCACTCTGATCTCCGCCCCATCCGGCCCCAACCCCGTTGGGGAACCTAATGGAGATGCTCGATGGGGAGCATGACATCCTCATTTTTCTTTAGATCTTAGATAATTTTATGTAGTTTTTCTTTCATTTTTAAATTTTTACCTTATAATTTATATGTATGAGAGTATTACATGTAATATTTATATTCTATATTTTATTTAACTCTAATGATATCATATTGTTTTCTATTAAATTGAGAAAAAAAACATGAGTTTTAAATGGGAACCTGATGGAAAACCCGCAAAGAATATAAACAGGTACAATTAAGCAAAGACGGGGACTACTTGATAGGAATGAAGATAGGGATTATTTTTGCATCCTAAAAGGGAATGGGAATTGCGGACATCTTCACCAAAGCTGTTGGTAATCATTGGTTTCATTCTCTCAGTTCCAAGCTGCATGTTCGCCCTCGCCCATGAGCTTACGGGGGCTGGCCTGTTAGAGATTGTTAAAGATTTACCATACTCGTATCTTGTATATTGTCCATGTATCTTTTATCTTTTCCTTGTAGATAAGATTTCGTAACTCTCCTTGTAATTATTTATACTCTCAATCAATAGAAGGAATGAATCATCTTCTTCCACAAATTATATCGTCTTACAGAAATGGAAACGAGGTGACTTTTTGGTAAACGAGAATGGGGATGGGTGCGAAAAAGATACTCCTCATTCCAAACCCGTCCCGTTGTCGTCGCTAATATAAAAAATGTTTCATCTTCTTATTTTTATCCAATGTACATACTCTTCTAAACCAAATGCAACCTTAATAATTAGTGATAGTAAGACAAGAGAACAATACGACATGAAAATTTGTGCAAATTGCAAACAATTAAAAATGATGTGTGAGAAAAGTGGGTGGGAAAACACAATTACTACTTGAAAGAGACAAAACAAAAGGATCAAAACCCATAAACCTAAATGATGGGTTAAGTTAGAAGAGTACATATGAAGGGCATCAAGTTTTGGATCTTCTCAACAGTTATTTATTTGTTCCTTTTTACAAACAACTTCTACAGCTCAATGTCCATCATATATCCTCTTTTCTTATCCAATTTTTTTTTTTTTTTTTTTTTTTGCAATTTGGCTGAAGTTAAACTTAGCACTGTAGCTACACGCTATAAAGTAAAATAATACCACGTACATTTGTCTCAAAATATAGGTCTTTTGACTTTTTAGCACGTTTTATAAAGAGTTAAAAATTATACGGAGTATAAAATATTAGCTTTTTTTATTAATTTTTTATAATAATATTAAACTTATTAATAATAAATATAATATTATTTTAAAAAATCAATAAAAAAACTTAATATTTTATATAGTTTTTAGCTCCTTAAAAAATATGTCAAAAAATAAAACGACCTATATTTTGAAACGGAAGAAACAAGTATAGGAATATTTTTTTATATAAGGAAATAATTTTGAGACGGAAGAAACAAGAAGACGTACTGGATAAGATGTGTAAACTTATCTGTCACTAAATTACTTTCGTAAAATACATAATTAATGAAAACGGTTCAAAACAAAGATGGTGGAATAATGAGTTCGAGATGATCATCTTGATGGGCAGGAATATTATAGTTCTATGATTTAGAAATATTATATATATAGCTTTTTATATATTTTAACAAAGGGTTAAAATATACAGTAATAATTTACTGAATCATATAAATACCATCATAGAGTAAACTCTAAGGAAAAGCTGTGCAGAACATATAAAAGGAAAAAGTCCAAATCATGTTACTTTTTTAACATTAAATTTATGGCAGTTGTTCACAATCAATTGTATACTTATTTCCTAAAAAAAATGTTATAATCTGCCCACAAAAATTGAAGAAAAGAAAATAGAAAAAAGGGAATCTTTTTACATTTATGTCTCATTTACAAACACCCATATTTTTTTTTTATAGATGTAGATGAGACCATAAAGGATCCCACATTGAAAGTTGAATATAACGAGTCTTAATATATAAGTCGGTGAACTACTCTTTTTAACGCCAATTAGTTTGAGAATTGAACCTCATTCGGCTTGTGTGTCAGCTAGTTGGACTTTGATAATATTTAAATTTATCAAATCTCCTCCTTACCCCTAAATCTGGCCTTATATAAATTAGATTTAAATGATAAATTTGGATGCACACAGCACAAAACCAAAGAGAAACTCCAGAGAGGTGCACCAATGGATACTGCCACTCAGCTACTACAGCACCAGCTTCAAGAATACACAACCTCCTTGTTCAGTCAGGTGAGTCCATTAAATTTCAAGTGTTTTTTTTTTTTGCTTATTAATTCTTAGTGATTTTTGTGTATATATTTTGATTGACACAAAAAAAAAACACAGGGGATTTTGAATGAGCAGTTCACCCAGCTACAGTCCTTGCAAGATGAAAGCAACCCTGATTTTGTGGTGGAAGTAGTTACACTCTTCTTTGAGGACACTGAAAGACTCCTGAATGAACTTGCCAAATCCCTGTAAGAATTTTTTTATTTTATTTTTTATATTGTTAATTATCTTCTTGGGCTTGAATCTAAAATATGTTATTTGTAATCTGTGGTTTGTAGAGGGCAAGCAAATGTGGATTTCAGGAGGGTAGATGCCCATGTTCACCAGCTCAAAGGAAGCAGCTCCAGGTATATTTAAAAAAAAAAAAAACTGATCTACACTTTTATTATTTTGTGTTTGTCAAATTTTAAGTAAGCATCTTAAATTGGTGTAATTAATAATTCATTCAAGAAATGGAATCTTGAATGAATTGATCAACTAAATAGATCTTAGATCTTGATTACATTTATTTTGTGGGTTCAGTATTGGTGCTCAAAGGGTGCAAAATTCATGCATTGCCTTTAGGAACCACTGTGATGGCAAGAACATTGAAGGGTAACCCTATAATTTCTTTCTTTATTTAATCTGATTTTTCAATATATATGATCGATACAAACTCGAATGAAATGATCGAGTTGGAGTTGATCGAATCGCTTTGGATTTGAAGGTGCTTGAGGTGTCTGCAAGATGTGAAGAATGAGTACAACATTGTCAAGGGGAAGCTGGAAACTCTATTGAAGGTTTCATTTTTTTTCCTCCATTTTTTTAATTCAAGAAATATATATTTGGGTTACTTTATTGATTTATTGATGTTACTTTTGTTTGGATAGCTTGTATAAATGTCATATATTTATAATCAAAATATATATATAATTATAAATTAATATGATATATATATATATATATATATATTAATTTCTTGTGATATTGTACTGATTATTGCTATGGATATTGCCCAATGCAGATGGAGCAACAAATTGTAGCAGCTGGGAGATAAATTCCAATAAAGTGAAGATAAAATCACCCAGCAATTTCAGAATCCAAAATCCAGAAACCCTCTATTAATTAATTAATTTCTATTGTAGTCTTGTAAAATCTCCTAAGAAAATTATGTGAATAACAAAACTCATTATCTACTCTTTGTTCATTTATAATTTTTTAGCATGTAGTTGAGCATATAATATATCTTAATTATTATTTATTTCCCTTCAATATCTTCTTTATTTTATTTTTTTGTAATTGAGCACCCCTTCAATATCTAATCACATGATTATCTATCCCAAATCATTCAGCAAATCTTCATGTTTAATTTATTGCTTATAATCTCTGCTGAGATTCAGTGCTTCTCATCCCTCTTATCCGAATCCCTAATCCGACAACTACTACTATAAGAACGAAGATCGAAACCAGCGAATGAGGAGGCCTGGCCTTGAAATTCTAAATATCATGATTAATTAACTAAATTGTCAGCTTAAATTGTGGTATTAAAGGGTTCATATATTATATATAGTTATATGCAGAAAACTTTGATTTTTTTTTAATTTCTGCCATTCTTTTTCTCATGTATGTTTGAGTATATTCCCTGTATTTCAATTCAATCAAGCATTCATAAATCATTACTCCCATGAACAACAGTCAGTATATGATCATTCTTAACTTCCATTTAAGATGAACAAGTCGTTGCTTAAAGCGTTTGACCTGCAGGGTCAAACCTGAGATTCAAAATGACCGAAGCAAGATATAAAAATGGTGTCATGTACTATTTTGTTAATAAACAAAAAAGAACACTAAACTATATACCAAAAAAGCGTATCGCTAATTAGTCAAAATATCCGAAATGATAATAACATGTTATATAAAGAAATTAAATTGTCTAAATTTCCCAAATACATCAGTAACAAGTTACTCTCTTATGCTCCTAGGAAAAAAAATGATGTTCATAGTGATGAGGATAATGAAAACCGAAAAATATACAGTAAATCTCAAGCAATAAATTGCATCATTAAGACGTAAGTACATGTCCTAAAATACAACATGTCTTGCAATCTTGGAGGCATGCAAAAGTATCACTTAATTTTGCATATATAATCAACCTTTTCAACCGCTTTCTTTTCGATTGATAACATAGTCAAGTCGGGTAACATTCACTATCTTTGCTTTGCTTGTTTTTGTTAATATGCATTGAATTTGTTGTTGACCCTTAATAACCCTTGATGTTTTTGACCGGTAAATATCAAGGGTTCTAGGGCTCTGTCAGGTAGTCCACGAAAAATCTCAAAATTTCAGAAAATTTAAAACCTCAAATTCTTTGCCCTAGGCAAGGTGTGATGCTAGCTAGGCGATAGGTCCATGAAAGGCCCACCTGAGATGCCCAAATGGCCCCGGAATGTTGGTAGTGTGCCTTTCTATATGTGTTACGGACACGAGCTTGGCATTTTGGTCATAACAAGAGCTGCGTTGGTCTGATCGGGCCATTTGAGAGCTCGTCGGATAGCTAACTTCAAGTCCTACGACTTTACTGAGGACGTCTCTTGAGAAATCCTCCTCCAAAATGTCCAAAAAAATCATTTTTCCACCAGCTTGGATTCTCGACTTTTTTCAAAGGGGGTAGTCCAAGAAAAATCTCAAAATCTCAAAAAATTTAAAACCGCAAATTATTTGCCCTAGGAAAGGTGTGATGCTAGTTAGGCGATATGTCCATGAAAGGCCCACATGAGATGCCCAAATGACCCCGGAATGAAGGTAGTGTGCATTTCTATAGGTGTTACAAACACGAGCTTGGTATTTTGGTCATAACAAGAGATGTGTTGGTCCGATTGGCCCATTTGAGAGCTCGTTGGAAAGCTAACTTCAAGGCCTACGAGTTAACTGAAGACGTTTCTTGAGAAATCCTCCTAGAAAATATCCAAAAAAAATCATTTTTCTACCAGTTTGAATTCTCGACTTTTTCCAAAGGGGGTAGTCCACGAAAAATCTCAAAATCTCATAAAATTTAAAACCTCGAATTCATTGCCATAGGCAAGGTGTGATGCTAGTTAGGCGATATGTCTATGAAAGACCCACCTATAATGCCCAAATGGCCCCAGAATGAAGGTAGTGTGCCTTTCTATTGGTGTTACGGACACGAGCTTGGTATTTTGGACATAAAAAGAGCTGCGTAAGTTTGATCGGGCAATTTGAGAGCTCGTTGGAAAGATAACTTCAAGTCCTACGACTTTACTGAGGACGTCTCCTGAGAAACCCTCCTCGAAGATGTCAAAAAAAATCATTTTTCCACCAGCTTGGATTCTCGACTTTTTCCAAAGGGGGTAGTCCATGAAAAATCTCTAAATCTCAGAAAATTAAAAACCCCAAATTCTTTGCCCTAGGCATGGTGTGATGTTAGTTAGGCGATAGGTCCATGAAAGGCCCGCCTGAGATGCCCAAATGGCCCCGGAATGATGGTAGTGTGCCTTTCTATAAGTGTTACGGACACGAGCTTGGTATTTTGGTCATAACAGGAGCTGTGTTGGTCCGATCAGGCCATTTGAGAGCTCATTGGAAATCTAACTTTAAGTCCTACGAATTTCTTACGGACGTCTCTTGAGAAATCCTCCTCAAAGATGTCCAAAAAAATCACTTTTCCACTAACTTGGATTCTCGATTTCTTCCAAAAGGGGTAGTCCATGAAAAATCTCAAAATCTTAGAAAATTTAAAACCCCAAATTATTTGACCTAGGCATGGTGTGTGACTAGCTAGGCGATAGATCCATGAAAGGCCCGCCTGAGATGCCAAAATGGCCTTGGAAGGAAGGTAGTGTGCCTTTCTATAGATGTTACGGACACGAGCTTGGTATTTTGGTCATAAAAAGAGTTGCGTTGGTCTGAGTGGGCTATTTGAGAGCTCTTTAGAATGCTAACTTCAAGGCCTATGACTTTACTACGGACGTATCCTGAGAAATCATCCTCAAAGATGTCCAAAAAAATCATTTTTCCACCAGCTTGGATTCTCGACTTTTTCCAAAGGGGGTAGTCCATGAAAAATCTCAAAATCTCAGAAAATTTAAAATCCCAAATTCTTTTCCCTAGGCATGGTGTGATGTTAGTTAGGCGATAGGTCCATTAAAGGCCCGCCTGAGATGCCCAAATGGCCCCGAAATGATGGTAGTGTGCCTTTCTATAGTTGTTACGGACATGAGCTTGGTATTTTGGTCATAATAGGAGTTGTGGTTGTCCGATCGGGGCATTTGAGAGCTCGTTGGAAAGCTAACTTCAAGGCCAACGACTTTATTGAGGACGTCTCATGAGAAATTTTCCTCAAAGATGTCCAAAAAAATCATTTTTCACTAGCTTGGATTCTCGACTTTTTCCAATGGGGGTAGTCCATGAAAAATCTCAAAATCTTAGAAAATTTAAAACCCCAAATTCTTTTCCCTAGGCATGGTATTATGCTAGTTAGGCGATAGGTCCATGAAAGGCCCACCTGAGATGCCCAAATGGATCCGGAATGAAGGTAGTGTGCCTTTCTATAGGTGTTACGGACACGAGCTTGGTATTTTGGTCATAACAAGAGCCACGTTCGTTTGATTGGGCCATATGAGAGCTCGTTAGAAAGCTAACTTCAAGGCCTAAGAGTTTACTACGGACGTCTCCTAAAAAATTATCCTCGAAGATGTCCAAAAACATCATTTTTCACGAGCTTGGATTCTCGACTTTTTCCAAAGGGGGTAGTCCATGAAAAATCTCAAAATCTTAGAAATTTTAAAACCCCAAATTATTTGACCTAGGCATGATGTGAGACTAGTTAGGCGATAGGTCCATGAAAGACCCGCCTGAGATGCCAAAATGGCCTCAGAAGGAAGGTAGTGTGCCTTTCTATAGGTGTTACAGACACGAGGTTGGTATTTTGGTCATAAAAAGAGCTGCGTTGGTCTGATTTGGCCATTGGAGAGCTAGTTAAAAAGCTAACTTCAAGGCCTACGACATTACTATGGACGTCTCCTGAGAAATCCTACTCAAAGATGTCCAAAAAAATCATTTTTCCACTAGCTTGGATTCTCGACTTTTTCCAAAAGGGGTAGTCCACGAAAAATCTCAAAACCTTAGAAAATTTAAAATCCCAAATTATTTGAACTAGGCATGGTGTGTGACTAGCTAGGCGATAGGTCCATGAAAGGCCCGCCTGAGATGCCAAAATGGCCTCAGAAGGAAGGTAGTGTGCCTTTCTATAGGTGTTACGGACACGAGCTTGGTATTTTGGTTATAAAAAGAGTTGTGTTGGTTTGAGTGGGCCATTTGAGAGCTCGTTAGAAAGCTAAATTCAAGGCCTATGACTTTACTACGGACGTCTCCTGAGAAATCCTCCTCAAAGATGTCCAAAAAAATCATTTTTCCACGAGCTTGGATTCTCGACTTTTTCCGAACGGGGTAGTCCATGAAAAATCTCAAAATCTCAGAAAATTTAAAACCCCAAATTCTTTTCCCTAGGCATGGTGTGATGTTAGTTAGGCGATAGGTCCATGAAAGGCCGGCCTGAGATGCCCAAATGGCCCCGGAATGAACGTAGTGTGCTTTTCTATAGGTGTTACGGACACGAGCTTGGTATTTTGGTCATAACAGGAGCTGTGTTGGTCTGATCAGGCCATTTGAGAGCTCATTGGAAATCTAACTTTAAGGCCTACGAATTTTTTAAGGACATCTCTTGAGAAATCCTCCTCAAAGATGTCCAAAAAAATTATTTTTCCACTAACTTGGATTCTCGATTTTTTCCAAAGGGGGTAGTCCATGAAAAATCTCAAAATATTTGAAAATTTAAAACCCCAAATTATTTGACCTAGGCATGGTGTGTGACTAGCTAGGCGATAGATCCATGAAAGGCCCGCCTGAGATGCCAAAATGGCCTCGGAAGGAAGGTAGTGTGCCTTTCAATAAATGTTACGGACACGAGCTTGGTATTTTGGTCATAAAAAGAGTTGCGTTGGTCTGAGTGGGCTATTTGAGAGCTCGTTAGAAGGCTAACTTCAATGCCTATGACTTTACTAAGGACGTATCCTGAGAAATCCTCCTCAAAGATGTCCAAAAAAATCATTTTTTCACTAGCTTGGATTCTCGACTTTTTCCAAAGGGGGTAGTCCATGAAAAATCTCAAAATCTCAGAAAATTTAAAACCCCAAATTCTTTTCCCTAGGCATTGTGAGATGTTAGTTAGGCGATAGGTCCATGAAAGGCCCGCCTGAGATGCCCAAATGGCCCCTGAATAATGGTAGTGTGCCTTTCTATAGGTGTTACAGACACGAGCTTGATATTTTTGTAATAACAAGAGCTGTGTTGGTCCGATCGGGCCATTTGAGAGCTCGTTGGAAACCTAACTTTAAGGCCTACGACTTTATTTGGGACGTCTCTTGAGAAATCCTCCCCAAAGATGACCAAAAAAATAATTTTTCCACTAGCTTGGATTCTCGACTTTTTCCAAAGGGGGTAGTCCATGAAAAATCTGAAAATCTCAAAAATTTTAAAACCCCAAATTCTTGGCCCTAGACATGGTGTGATGCTAGTTAGGCGATAGGTCCATGAAATGCCCACCTGAGATGCCCAAATGGCCCCGGAATAAAGGTAGTGTGCTTTTCTATAGGTGTTACGGACATGAGCTTGGTATTTTGGTCATAACAGTAGTTGTGTTGGTCCGATCGGGCCATTTGAGAGCTCATTGGAAAGCTAACTTTAAGGCCTACGACTTTATTATGGACATCTCTTGAGAATTCCTCCTCGAAGATGTCCAAAAAAATCATTTTTCTACTAGCTTGGATTCTCGACCTTTTCCAAAGGGGTTAGTCCATGAAAATTCTCAAAATCTCAGAAAATTTAAAACCCAAAATTCTTTTCCCTAGGCATAGTGTGATGTTCGTTAGGCGATAGGTCCATGAAAGGCCCACATGAGATGCCCAAATGGCCCCGGAATGAAGGTAGTGTGCTTTTCTATAGGTGTTATTGGTCATAACAGGAGTTGTGTTGGTCCGATCGGGCCATTTGAGAGCTCATTGGAAAGCTAACTTTAAGGCCTACGACTTTATTAAGGACATCTCTTGAGAATTCTTCCTCGAAGATGTCCAAAAAAATCATTTTTCTACTAGCTTGGATTCTCGACCTTTTCCAAAGGGGGTAGTCCATGAAAATTCTCAAAATCTCAGAAAATTTAAAACCCCAAATTCTTTTCCCTAGGCATGGTGTGATGTTCATTAGGCGATAGGTCCATGAAAGGCCAACCTGAGATGCCAAAATGGCCCCAGAATGATGGTAGTGTGCCTTTCTATAGTGGTTACGGACATGAGCTTGGTATTTTGGTCATAATAGGAGTTGTGGTTGTCTGATCGGGGCATTTGAGAGCTCGTTGGAAAGATAACTTCAAGGCCAACGACTTTATTGAGGACGTCTCATGAGAAATTCTCCTCAAAGATGTAAAAAAAAATCATTTTCCACTAGTTTGGATTCTCGACTTTTTCCAATGGGGGTAGTCCATGAAAAATCTCAAAATCTCAGAAAATTTAAAACCCCAAATTCTTTGCCCTAGGCATGTTATGATGCTAGTTAGGCGATAGGTCCATGAAAGGCCCACCTGAGATGCCCAAATGGCTCCGGAATGAAGGTAGTGTGCCTTTCTGTAAATGTTACGGACACGAGCTTGGTATTTTGGTTATAAAAAGAGTTGTGTTGGTCTGAGTGGGCTATTTGAGAGCTCGTTAGAAATCTAACTTCAAGGCCTACGACTTTGCTAGGGACGTCTTCTGAGAAATCCTCCTCGAAGATGTCCAAAAATATCATTTTTCCACCAGCTTGGATTCTCGACTTTTTCCAAATGGGGGTAGTCCATGAAAAATCTCAAAATCTCAAAAAATTTAAAATCCCTAATTCTTTGCCCTAGGTATGGTGTGAAGTTAGTTAGGCGATAGGTCCATGAAAGGCCCCCCTGAGAAGCCCAAATGGCCCCGGATTGATGGTAGTGTGCCTTTCTATAGGTGTTACGGACACGAGCTTAGTATTTTGGTCATAACAGGTGTTTTGGTCTCATCTGGCCATTTGAGAGCTCGTTGGAAAGCTAACTTCAAGGCCTACGACTTTATTGAGGATGTCTCTTAAGAAATCCTCCTGGAAGATATCCAAAAAAATCATTTTTCCACTAGCTTGGATTCTTGAATTTTTCCGAAGGGGGTAGTTCAAGAAAAATCTCAAAATCTCAGAAAATTTAAAACCCTAAATTATTTGCCCTAGGAATAGTGTGAGACTAGTTAGGTGATAGGTCCAATGAAAGGCCCACCTGAGATGCCCAAATGGCCTCGGAAGGAAGGTTGTGTGCCTTTCTATAGGTGTTACGAACACGAGCTTGGTATTTTGGTCATAACAAGAGATGTGTTGGTCTGATTGGGCCATTTGAAAGCTCGTTAGAAAGCTAACTTCAAGGCTTACGACTTTACTGTGGACGTCTCTTGAGAAATCCTCCTCTAAGATTTCAAAAAAATCATTTTTCCAAGAGCTTGGGTTCTCGACTTTTTCCAAAGGGGGTAGTCCATGAAAAATCTCAAAATCTAAAAAAATTTAAAACCCCAAATTATTTGCCCTAGGCATGGTGTGAGACTAGTTAGGTGATAGGTCCATGAAAGGCCCACCTTAGATCCCAAAATGTCCCCGGAATGAAGATAGTGTGCCTTTCTATAGGTGTTACGGACACGAGCTTGGTGTTTTTGTCATAACAAGAGCTGAGTTAGTCTGATTGGGCCATTTGAGAGCTCGTTAGAAAGATAACTTCAAGGACTACGACTTTACTATGGACGTCTCTTGAGAAATCATCCTCGATAATGTCCAAAAAATCATTTTTCCACAAGCTTGGATTCTCGACTTTTTCCAAAGGGGGTAGTCCATGAAAAATCTCAAAATCTTAGAAAATTTAAAACCCCAAATTATTTTCACCATGCATGGTGTGAGACTAGTTAGGCGATAGGTCCATGAAAGGCCCACCTGAGATGCCCAAATGGCCTCGGAAGGAAGGTAGTGTGCATTTTTATAGGTGTTACGGAAACGAGCTTGGTATTTTGGTCATACCAAGAGCTCCGTTGGTCTGATTGGACAATTTGTGAGCTCATTAGAAAGTTAACTTCAAGGTCTATGACTTTACTAAGGACGTCTCCTGAGAAATCCTCCTCGAAGATGTCCAAAAAAATCATTTTTCCACGAGCTTTGATTCTCGACTTTTTCCAAAGCGGGTAGTCCATGAAAAATCTCAAAATCTTAGAAAATTTAAATCCCGAAATTATTTGCTCTGGGCATGGTGTGAGACTAGTTAGGCGATAGGTCCATGAAAGGCCCACCTGAGATGCCAAAATGGCCTCGAAACAAAGGTAGTGTGCCTTTCTATAGGTGTTACGGACGGGAGATTGGTATTTTGGTTATAACAAGAGCTGGGTTGGTCTTATTAGGCCATTTGAGAGCTCTTTAGAAAGCTAACTTCATGGCATACTACTTTACTAAGGACGTCTCCTTAGAAATCCTCCTCGAAGATGTCCAAAAAAATCATTTTTCCACAAGCTTTGATTCTCGACTTTTTCCAAAGCGGGTAGTCCATGAAAAATCTCAAAATCTTAGAAAATTTAAATCCCAAAATTATTTGCCCTGGGCATGGTGTGAGACTAGTTAGGCGATAGGTCCATGAAAGGCCCACCTGAGATGCCAAAATGGCCTCGAAACGAAGGTAGTGTGCCTTTCTATAGGTGTTACGGAACCGAGCTTGGTATTTTGGTCATAACAAGAGCTGCGTTAGTCTGATTGGGCCATTTGAGAGCTCGTTAGAAAGCTAACTTCAAGGCCTACGACTTTACTATGGACGTCTTCTGAGAAATCCTCCTTGAAGATGTCCAAAAACATCACTTTTCTACCAGCTTGGATTCTCGACTTATTCCAAATGGGGTAGTCCATGAAAAATCTCAAAATCTCAGAAAATTTAAAACCCCAAATTCTTTTCCCTAGGCAAGGTGTGATGTTAGTTAGGCGATAGATCCATGAAAGGCCCACCTGAGATGCCCAAATGGCCCCGAAATGATGGTAGTGTGCCTTTCTATAGTTGTTACGGACATGAGCTTAGTATTTTGGTCTTAATAGGAGTTGTGGTTGTCCGATCGGGCCATTTGAGAGTTCGTTGGAAAGCCAATTTCAAGGCCTATGACTTTATTGAGGACGTCTCTTGTGAAATCCTCCTCGAAGATGCATAAAATCATTTTTCCACTAGCTTGGATTCTCGACTTTTTCCAAAGGGGGTAGTCCGTGAAAAATCTCAAAATCTTAGAAAATTTAAAACCCCAAATTCTTTGCCCCAGGCATAGTGTATTGTTAGTTAGGCGATAGGTCCATGAAAGGCCCACCTGAGATGCCCAAATGGCCCCGGAATGAAGGTAGTGTGCTTTTCTATAAGTTTTACGGACACGAGCTTGGTATTTTGGTCATAACAAGAGCTTTGTTGGTCCAATCGGGCCATTTGAGAGCTCGTTGGAAAGCTAACTTCAAGGCCTACGACTTTATTAAGGACGTCTCTTGAGAAATCCTCTTTGAAGATGTCCAAAAAAAATCATTTTTCCACTAGCTTGGATTCTCGACTTTTTCCAAAGGGGGTAGTCCATGAAAAATCTCAAAATCTCAGAAAATTTAAAACCCCAAATTTTTTGCCCTAGGCATGGTGTGATGCTATTAGGCGATAGGTCCATAAAAGGCCCACCTGAGATGCCCAATTAATGGCCCCTGAATGAAGGTAGTGTGCTTTTCTATAGGTGTTACGTACACGAGCTTGGTATTTTGGTCATAACAAGAGTTGCGTTGGTCTGATTGGGCCATTTGAGAGCTTGTTAGAAAGATAACTTCAAGGCCTATGACTTTACTATGGACGTCTTCTGAGAAATCCTTCTCGAAGATGTCCAAAAAAATCATTTTTCCACGAGCTTGGGTTCTCGACTTTTTCCAAAGGGGGTAGTCCATGGAAAATCTCAAAATCTTAGAAAATTTAAAACCCCAAATTATTTGCCCAAGGCATGGTGTGAGACTAGTTAGGCGATAGGTCCATGAAAGGCCCACCTGAGATGCCCAAATGGCCTCGAAAGGAAGGTTGTTTGCCTTTCTATAGGTGTTACGGACACGAGCTTGGTATTTTGGTCATAAGAAGAGCTGCGTTGGTCTGATTGAGCCATTTGAGATCTCGTTAGAAAGCTAACTTCAAGGCCTACGACTTTACTAAGGACGTCTCTTGAGAAATCCTCCTTGAAGATGTCCAAAAAAATCATTTTTCCACGAGCTTGGATTCTCGACTTTTTCCAAAGGGGGTAGTCCATGAAAAATCTCAAAATCTTAGAAAATTTAAAACCCCAAATTATTTGTCCTAGGCATGGTGTGAGACTAGTTAGGCGATAGGTCAATGAAAGGCCCACCTGAGATGCCAAAATGGCCTCGAAAAGAAGGTAGTGTGCCTTTCTATAGGTGTTACGGATACGAGCTTGGTATTTTGGTCATAACAAGAGCTAGGTTGGTCTGATTGGGCCATTTGAAAGCTCGTTAGAAGGATAACTTCAAGGCCTACGACTTTACTAAGGACGTCTCTTGAGAAATCCTCCTCAAAGATGTCCAAAAAAATCATTTTTCCACTAGCTTGGATTCTCGACTTTTTCCAAAGGGGTAGTCCATGAAAAATTTCAAAATCTCAGTTTTTAGGGGGACCAAAGTGTCAATTGATCAAGCTAAATCACTCAATTAATTTGATAATTAACTTTGCAAAACGAATTTCATAATATGCATACGTGAGTATTTAATTAATTATAGGTCTAGTATGCTATGAGAAACACTTTTATGATATTATATAGCAAACCTAAAATAAGCACATCTTATACTAGCTGCTTAACACAAATAAAAAATTCAAAGGCCAAGTGTTTATCTTCATGACCATTTTTTTTTCTAAGCACATGAAAGATATATATTATTTTTATATGACTGTTTAAAAAAAAATGAGAGGGAAAAAAAAAAGAATGTGTGCATTGAATTATTTGATCTAGTCAACTCCAATAGTTGAAGGTGGGATGCTTCATGTTTCTTTAACTTCTCACTCTCACTAGCTGGTGCCTGGTAGGAGCCCTTTTTGCGGATCCTACCACCAGTTGTTGTCTTATAATTATTTTCATCGCTAATTTTTCTTATGTTCATCGTTAATAGCTCCTCACGTTCAGACTCGAGACTAATTGAAGTTGTAGTGGTGTGTTTAGGATGGCTTCATTTTTAGGAAGCGCTTTCTTAGAGCTTGTTTTCACCGCCCACATGAGTTAACGTCTTGATATACCACTGGTCAGCGATACTACATGATGGTGTGCTTGACTTTGTTCTTAGTATGTGTCCTTGACTTGACGGTCTTTATTTTGTCTAGTTTCCGTCTTTTAGTATAGTGCATGCAACCCGTTGTTTTACATTTTTTTATTCGATCTGGTTTTTTTTTTTCATTGTAATATATCATGTTTCACCTTTTATTTTCTGTTTTACGTTTCCATTATAATGTATCATAATAGTTAATTTATCTACCAATTCATCGATCTCTCGAATTTTTACTTGTTTATGCAGAAGAAGTAGGCAAAGAGCAAAAATAGGATCAGGATCAATGAACTCTCTTCTGTACGGAATTTTAAAAAATCAGCCATTCAATTTTGGATCCCCAAATCACATCTTTTCTTGATTTGAATTTATTACAGTAATATATTGTCCGGGAGAATACAGCTCAGTGCAAACTACTACTACTAAAAGTCAGCTCTCTTTTGTCCGATTGCATTTATTCATCTCTATTATTTAAACGTGATGAATTTATGAATTCGGTGTCTTTAATTTAATTCTTTTATTTCGACTCATGTATGTGTTTATTCTCCAAAGTCATCTTGAATAAAGGCATCGTTCTTAAATACTTTCTCTGTTCGGCAAAACATGTCACTTTACTATTTATGCACGCTTTTTTAAGGGATAAAAACTATATAAAATATCTAGTTTTTTAATAATTTTGTAAAAATTTCGTAGTTATTATTAATAAGTACAAATTTGTTAAAAAAAATTTAAAAAAAATAAATATTTCATATAGTTTTTATCATTCTAAAAAAGTGTGCGTGAATAGTAAACGACATGTTTTGCCGAACGGAGAGAGTAGCTTTCAAGAAGTGCTCGAACGCCCCAATCGGACCAGTACATCTCTTGTTTGAATGAAATACCGAACATGTGTTTGTAAGTCCTATTGTAAGAAATATGACCGTCTTTTCAGGGCTTTTTTTGACATCTCGGGTGGGTGTTTTATGAACGTCTAGCCTTAGTAGCATCACACCTTGTCTAGATCAAATGATCTTAGATTTTCATTTTTTTGAGATTTTTTTTATTTTTTCGTGGACTACCCATTTGGAAAAATGCTATATTTTGGCCTAGATTACAAACTGAAGGAAAAATTATTTTTTGGGGCATCTTCGAACTAGATTTCTCAAAAGTCATCATCGGTCAAGTCATAACTCTTGAAATTAGATCTCCAACAGATGCTTGAACGCCCCGATCGAACCAATGCATCTCTTGTTTTGAAAGAAATATCAAGCATGCGTCTATAAGGTCTATTGTAAGGAATATAACCTTCTTTTCCGAGCTATTTTGACATCAAGGGTGGGTGTTTTATGGACATCTATTCTTAGTAGCATAACACCTCTCCTAGAGCAAAGGATTTTGGATTTTTCATTTTTTTGAGATTTTGTGATTTTTGCACCTATTGGAAAAAGTTTACAGTTTGGCAAAATTACAAATTGATGGAAAAATGAACTTTTTTTTTCATATTCGAGGAAGATTTCTCCAAAGTCACCCTTAGTAAAGTTTTCTTTTTGAGGAGTTTTTTGACATCCCGGGTGGATATTTTATGGATGTCTAGACATTAGTAGGATCACACCTTGCCTAGAGCAAAGGGTTTTAGATTTTCATTTTTTTTTTTATATTTTGTGATTTTTTCTTAGATTACCCCCTTTTAGAAAAAGCCTATATTTTGGCCAAATTACAAACTAATAGAAAAATAATTTTTTTGGGCATCCTCGAGAAGGATTTCTCAAAAGTCATCATCGGAAAAGTCATAGATCTTGAAGTTAGCTTTTCAACAAGTGCTCGAACAATCCGATGGAACCAACACATCTCTTGTTTTGTAAGAAATACTGAGCATGTGTCTGTAAGTCCTATTGTAAGGAATGTGACCTTCTTTTCGGGGCTTTTTTGACATCTCGGACGGGTGTTTTATGGACGTCTAGCCTTAGTAGCATTACACATTTCCTAGAGTAAAGGATTTTGTATTTTTATTTTTTTGCGATCTTGTGATTTTTTCGTGGACTACCCCCTTTATAAAAGACTATTTTGGCCAGATTACAATCTGATAAAAAAATGATTTTTTTGGTATCTTCGACGAGGATTTCTCAAAAGTCATCCTCAATAAAGTCGTATCTCTTGAAGTTAACTTTCCAACAAGTGCTCGATCGCCCCGATCGGACCAACGCATCTCTTATTTCGAAAGAAATACCGAGCATGCGTCCGTAAGTCCTATTGTAAGAATTACGACCTTCATTTCAGAACTTTTTTGTACATTCCAAGAGGGTGTTTCGGGGCTTGTTTGACATCACAGGTTGGTGTTTTATGGACGTCTAGCATTAGTAGCATCATACTTTGCAATTTTGTGATTCTAGGAGGGTGTTTCGAGGCGACTAGGCATATAAGGGACTCTTTCCCCGTGGAAGGTTATCAGGAATCCGCTGTGGGAATAAGAAAAGGCTCGGGATGGGTTTAGGAGTCTTTGTGAGAATTTCAGTGCGAGCGTTAGCGGGAGTAGATCAAATCCCATTTCCTCCGGCACGGAAGTGGAACGAGCGGGCGAAATTACATGAGAGTAACTTTACAGGTGCAGCCACGACGGCTTGCTCCCGACGGGCCAGACACAGCAGAGCAACCCCCAAATATGGGTAATATGTTCTCATACAATGTTGCTCCAATCTGACCTAGCTGGCGAGCGATGTTTGACATCCCGGGTGGATTTTTTTTATTTTCATTTTTTTTTGTAATTTTGTGATTTTTTCGTTGACGGACCCTTTTAGAAAAAGCCTATATTTGGCTAGATTACAAACTGATGGAAAAATGATTTTTTTGGGCATCTTCTAGGAGGATTTCTCAAATGTCACCCTCAGTAAAATTGTAGATCTTGAAGTTAGCTTTTCAATAAGTGCTCGAATGCACCGATCAGACCAACACATCTCTTGTTTTGTAAGAAATACCGAGCATGCGTCTATAATTCCTATTGTAAGGAATATGACCTTCTTTTCGGAGATTTCTTTACATCCCAGGTGGGTGTGTTTTATGGACGTCTAGCCTTAGTAGCATCAAAACTTGCGTGGAGAAAATGATTTTGGATTTTTCTTCTTTTTTTTTGCGATTTTGTGATTTTTTGTGGACTACCCCTTTAAAAAAAGCTTATCTTTTTGCCCGATTACAAACTAATGGAAAAATGATTTTTTTGGGCATCTCGGAGGAGGATTTCTCCAAAGTTACTCCACTAAAGTCGTAACTCTTGAAGTTAGCTAGAAAACAAGTGCTCGAACGCCACAATCGGACTAACGCATCTCTTGTTTCGAAAGAAATATCGAACATGCGTTTGTAAGTCCTATTGTAAGGAATATGATCTTCTTTTCGGATATTTTTTGACATCCAGGTGAGTGTTTTATGGACGTCTAGCCTTAGTAGCATCACACCTTGTCTAGAGCAAATGATTTTGGATTTTCATTTTTTTTTGCCATTTTGTGATTTTTTTGGACCGCCCTCTTTAGGAAAAGCCTATACTTTGGCTAAATTATAAACTGATTGAAAAATCACAAAATGGCAAAAAAAAATGAAAATCCAAAATTATATGTTGCTATGACTTCTTCGTACCTGCATTTTTTTTGCCATTTTGTGATTTTTTTTGCCAGGTGAGTGTTTTCTGTTCATTTTCTAATTTGCTAAAAATTTCACAGATGTGCCTCTTTATAAAATTATTATTCGTACCTGCATTTTACAAAAAGTTGATATTAAAAGATGAATACAATTTTTTTCATTGTATATCATTTGTTTGTAATTATGCTTTATGAATAAAATTATATGTTGCTATGACTTCTTCGCTAGCCAAAGTTTAAAAAAACACTTATTTTAGCATGAGAAAAAATATATAAATTGACAAAATAACTTAAAAAGCACTATTGATCACTAGCACTCTCATTTTACCTTGGATGGTGTCCAACCAAAGAGTATTTCGTATGTGTTTGATAGGCACGAATTTAGGGTTGGGTTGTTTTTTGTTGCAGCCCATCCCAATAAAAAATTAGAAATATTTCCAAAGGTATAATGTAATATATGTGTTTCTATAACTCAGCTAGTGCTTTGTTCTTTCCTCACATGTACTAATACCCCAAGTTTGATTCCCACTTCTGCCATGTATTTTAAACATTTTTGTAAGGCTAATTTGAATAGTTTAGCGATTACAACCTACCCTAATTTTAATTTCTGATTTCGTCCCTAGTGTTTGATTGCTAGAGATTTTGGTTTCCCTGAAACCATTCACCTTGTAGGTAAAGGTAACTTAAAAAAAATCCAAATACCATAATATAGTTTTGATATTTTTACTTATTTTGATCAGATTCTTTAATTATTCAGAATTATTTCCATAAGCTAATGCAAATGGCGAAAAACAACTTTGAAGTTTTTAAGAAATAAAATGTTCACAAGTTTCTACCATCAAAATTCAAAATACACTAGAACATCAAACAAAACAAAGGCTACACAGCACAGTGTAGACCATTAATCATCTAAATGGGCCCATAACAGCCCATTTACTTAGGCCCAAATTCATTTACATTTAATATGGTCCCAATTTTTGCGCCTTTTTATAAATCAGAAAACAAAGATAATTCCGTTGAATTTCTTCCCCTCCAAATAACTATATTGTTGATGATTTGGTTCGAATTGAATTTTTTAATCGAACCAAACTTAAACCACATCTGTAAGTTTAGGTTCAAACTTAGGTTTATTTTAGGTTCAAACTTAGGTTTATCAATTTTAAAATTTTGGTTTTCAATTCCGTTGGGCTCGGGTTTAGTTAAGTGTGGATTTATAATTATTCCCTTTCTCCGTTTTCAAATTTAGAACACAAATTTATAAGATAGAAATTTAAACGTGCAATAAAAATTATATAAAATTATGCAAGATCTAAGAAAAATAGACATTCCGTACTCCCCATCGGATATCATTGCGGGGTTTCCCAACAAGGGTGGGAGCGGGGTGGGAATCGACGTAGGGACTATTATCATCTTCCCCATCCTTGTCCACACGCGGTGAATCACTTTGGCCCCCATCCCCGTCGTCCATGTCCCCATTTAATTTATTCATCATCGCCCTCGCGATTGGGACTCTTCGCAAGTATCAGGGAGTCTCTACCCTATTGTCATCCATAAGTTGGATGCTTTCGATTCAGAATCACATCAGTTATTTTTGTTCGTATGATTTGCAAACTTCTAGGGGTTAGCCTGTGGAGAGTTGTACGTAGAGAGCGAGAGAGAGTGCTTAGGAGGGTTTCAAGGATGGAGGGGAAGATCCAAGATCCAAGGGGCTTTTCTATTCCTTGCTTCGTATTTCTTTGTTACTTCTTCATGTACTATGAGTTGTTGCCTCAATCTTGCTTACCGCTTGTCTTGGTATTGTTACCTTGTAAAGAAATGCTTTGCTTAGTGAATCGGGCTCGAGTCTCCCCTTATTGAGTCCCTGCAAAGTAGGTTCGTCGAATCGCGTCACCATCTTGTTGTGTCCTTTATGTTTCTACTTGGTTGTGTTTAGATCTGTTTGTTTCTCGACTTGTATGTCTTAAACCGGGTCTAATATTACATAAGCTGAATATGAACAAACAATACTCGACTCGTTCGACTCGAATAACAATCCTAAACCTCAGTCAAGGATTACATAGATATATTTATATCGATCCATCTAGAATGCACATTACGACACTCCAATAAATATCATCATCATCTATCACTTAACAAATTTACATTACTAGTTACTACATTCATATTACTTTAACAAATTTAGTACCAATTCACATTACTAGCTACTAGCTAGACGATCTATTTCATGGGTTTGTTTTCACACCACAGGTTTTCAAAAAGACATAAGCCAGCGAAAAGGAAACAGACGGCGTCGTTTCACACAGGCGCGCCAACTGAATTATTTATTTCGAAAAAAAGGCCCTTCAGTGGCGGGGCGCAAAATTCCAATGCCACGTTGGCAATCCTCGCCATTTCCATTCGACCAATCAGAACGCTTGATCGCTTCCTATATAAACAAAAACTCCAAACTCCTCCGAATCGCCAGGTTCTCTCGTCCGCTTCAATCTCCATCACTGCAAAACCAGTCAATTTCTCTCTCTCTCGGAGTCCAAATTTCTGAAGATGAGCAGCAAAGTTGCCGGAGCTACCAAAGGTGGACGTGGTAACCTCAAATCCACGAAGTCGGTCTCTAGGTCTCACAAGGCCGGCCTTCAGTTTCCGGTCGGTCGAATCGCCCGATTTCTCAAAGCCGGCAAGTACGCCGAGCGCGTCGGATCTGGATCTCCGGTTTACCTCTCCGCAGTGCTCGAGTATCTCGCCGCAGAGGTATTCTCTTTATCCTTTCGTTAATTGAGATGCAAATTTTGTTCTCGAGTGATCGAATTGCGTCTGATGTCGTTTGCGATTGATTTGGCTCCGCAGGTTTTGGAGTTGGCCGGGAACGCCGCAAGAGACAACAAGAAAAACAGGATCGTTCCTCGCCACTTACAACTGGCTGTGAGGAATGACGAAGAGCTGAGCAAATTGCTTGGATCTGTCACGATTGCAAATGGCGGTGTTATTCCGAACATCCATCAGACCTTGTTGCCGAAGAAGATGGGGAAGGACAACAAGGGACAAATCGGTTCTGCATCACAAGAGTTTTAGATTGGCGTATTTCATTGTATATGTAGCTTGAGGATCATCACTGGTGTCATGGTTGTTAGATTTTACTATGTTGCAGTTCTCATTCAATGCTTGAATGAAGCTTCCATTCATATAATTGATTCAGTTTGTTGATCTGAAATTTTCTTTGACATCAATACCATTTCTACTTCAATCAAGATAGACTTTGACATCAATACTGTTATCAATCAGCGACTGAGCTTGCTTGATGTCTTTGGATCGGGATTGGTTTGAAAAAGGCTTGATTTGACTTGAGCTTGTTCACTTATTTAAACAAATCGAAGTTGAGTTGAAAGCTTGACTTATTCGATTAAAACTTGAATAGCTTGGATTTTATAGAATTTCTAAAATTTTATTTAAGTTAAACTGTTATAACTAAGTAGAATTATTTAAAACTAAAAAAAAAAGCTTGGTTTGAGCTTATTCATTTCTTAAACAAACCAACTTGTTTAAAAATTTGGCTTGGCTCGACTCAAACTCGTTTAACTGTCAAACCAAGTTTGAACATGTCAAGCTCGGCTCGTTTGCTCGAATAAAACCCTTAGACCATCCACAATGGTTTTGTGTAAAATGTACACATTTGCACAAGATGTGTAAAAATACACATCACTTTTTAACAATTTGCTCCATTGGTAAAATGTGTATTTTTTACACACCATTCAAATACAATTCATTTAAAATAAAAAGGAAAATAAAATCATAAAAAAATCAACCAATGAAATTGTCTTGCTTTTTGTAAAAATTTTTGCACATGGAGAAGTGGTGTGCTCAAATTTGCACATTACATGCTCAAATGTGTACATTTTCACACCCCAAAATAACCAATGGAGTTAAAAAATGTCTAAAAAATACACATTTGTACAATTACACACAACCATTGTGGATGGTCTTAACTGCAAGATGGAGGCCTGGACAAATCACTTTGTGATGAACACGTCTAGGGTAAATGGTTCCATGGAAGCTACAGTTGTTTGTTTGAAGGAGATGTGCACATACATCAACTATGTATCATGTAACTATGTTCATGTTGATGAGAGAGAAACAATCAAGGTCTACAAACTTTGCATCATCAGACAACTGCATGTCTGCATCCACTAATTCCTGAATTTCTTTCATGTGAAAATCTCACAAATCTCATAAACAATTAAGGGTTAAACCATGACTAAACCCTAAACTTCTGTCGACACCTGCAATTTCAATTGAAACTCAGAAATCAATTCAATACTTAAAAAAGCCGGCATCTTCGAGAATCATACAGAAACGCTAACCTGCCATGGCTTCCAAGTTCCAACCCCTTTGCTTAGCAGCTGACCGAGCTCACACTTGAACATCTCCAAAGTGCGGAAAAATTTCCCCTAAAATGGATCAAATCAAACTCAATTAGTGATGAAGAGGAACAATTAAATATAGGATACAATTTGTGTCAAGAAGGGCATTTGGTCTAGTGGTATGATTCTCGCTTAGGGTGCGAGAGGTCCCGAGTTCAATTCTCGGAATGCCCCCATACTTTTAATCTATTTTTGGAGGAAACCAAATTAATTTCAGACGTTTCTCTTATTGTATACACCAACAAAAATGGTAAAGCAAAGGCATGATACAAAATGGTACTCATAAAAACAAAATATTTTATATAGTTTTTAACTTTTAAAAATTGTGTTGAAAGGTTAAAGTATTTATATCTTTTAACTTTTGTATACACCAACAAAAATGGTAAAGCAAATGCATAATACAAAATGGTACTCATAAAAACAAAATATTTTATATAGTTTTTAACTTTTAAAAATTGTGTTGAAAGGTTAAAGTATTTATATCTTTTAACTTTACTCTGTCCAGTCATCTCTACGGTTAAATATGATATATATATATACGACAATCGAAGCTCTCCATATGGGTAGTTGATTTCCTTGCGGATTATGCTTTCAATTTAAATGATAGGGCTTCTAACTTTCTATATTAGTGTCTCCTCCCTCAGTGTCAACGACTTTTGTGGGAGTTGTTTAGATTCTATATGGTGCATTTGTGTTGGGCATTAGCATAGTTTGAACTTTGAAGTGAATGAGAAGAAACTGAAAGGAATAAAATGCACAATCAAGTGGATATGAAGCCGATAAGTGTAGTTTGAATGTCCCTTTTTAACTATTAGAAGTCTAGAAGAAATAGACTGCACATCTTTCATAATCTCTCCAGCTTCTGTGCTTTAAGCAATATCAATAGCCGATTCGTCTTCTTCGTTCCACCAAGCTCTATCCCTCTACAAAACTAGGTGTGGCACCAGTGTGATCGCAAGATAAACATGAAAACTAAGTCACTGAACAATCACTAGAAATAAACTCCCTATATTGACATCACTGGAACAACAGTCAATCCTTCAGGAACCAATTTGATTGCAGAGTGAACTCATTGAGCTCATTCTTGAGCTTTCTTTCAATATTGTATAAATACTCCTCATTCGGTTCAAGATGCACGATAAGTGTACCATTTTAGAAGACATGCCGAAGGCGCTTTCAAAGCTTGTATCCTACATGCTGTTCGGATATTCTAGCATTTATCTTCTATAGTTTTGCGCCAGTTGACACTTTTTTGGGAACGAAACAAGCAATCCTCCGATTGCTAAGGTATGGAACTAAGCAATGCCCAGCCCTTAGATGAAGATGGCATCGGCAGGGCGGGTTTTGAGCTAAATTTCACAATTGATCTAGTCACTCTCCATTGACACAGAAAAGAAAATGTGACTGCTACCCGATTTTAAGGAATACCCCGAAATGCCATGGCAAGTTAGGAAGAGAAGTTGGTCCTTCCTATTAGGTATGCAAGCGATGCTCATCGAGTTTACTTGCACACGATGCTCGTCTAGTCACCCGAATAATGTGAATTTACGTCTTCCTAAAATATACCAACTTTGCAATTAAAAAAACACGAATCCATGCTCAAAATCAGAAAGAGGACTAAAAAATGTAAACTAATTTTTCAAATTTTTATAAATAGATAGAAACTGAGGAAAATGTTCAAACACTCTGACACTGAGTTATGAAACTGGAAACATGAAATTACTAGATTCTGGTCTACAATGGCAAATAAACTCACTTCACCTCATACATCCACACACGATTACTCTTATTATACCGCCTACTTCTTTTCAATGAGCTTCTCAATCAGATCAGCGGCATCCTGAACAGTCGTGATGCTCTGGGCGCTCTCCTCCTCGACGCTGATATCAAACTCCTCCTCAAGCCCCATCACAATCTCAACCTTCAATGACAATTGCCAACAATTATCAGAACTTAATCAAAAGCCAAGACAAATTGATGGTATAAGAATGATGAGTCTTTTTTGCTTACAGTGTCCAAAGAATCGGCTCCAAGTGTGGCGAATGTCGAATCACCAGTAACCGGGGTCTCATCCGACAATGCCAGCTGCTTCTTCACTATTTTACATACCTTTTCAACTGTCTCAGGCTTGGCCTGCCCATCCACATAAATCACAAAGCTTTGTAAATCATGATAGCAGTTAACATTGCAGATAGTACAATATACAGGAAGAAGATAAAGCCGAAACACATACAGCACAAGAGATTCTCAATCGCAGTGGAGCTCTCTGGAATGCCGGCTTGCTTGTTCTCCAGAACGCAACAGATGGCTTTAGACCATTGTTGCTACCCGTAATCTGTCCATAGATATCACGAATCTCTAATTAGCGCGGAGAGTTCAAATGCATATACTAGTAGTCTCAATCAAGGAGCTTATCTCAGATCATCTCAAAACACAGTTCATGCAGGAGATTCAGGAGCAACAATCATACAATTGATCAAATCAAGGGTAAGCCAGTAGCTAAGAAAGTGAAAAAACAACAACTATGTTATCAAGATAAGAAGATCTAGGAGAAAACTGAGCTAGACAGTCCAAATCATGACAAGATCTCCAAATATCCGAAATCAGAATAAGAAATTCGTAGCTTTCCGAATGGATCTCGTTCGCTGAACACAAAAATCATAATCAAAACAGAAACGAATTCCACAACAACAAGAACGGAAAACATAATCCTCAAAATGACAGGACTTATCTAATTAGAAAAGCACACGACACAGTGAAGATCAAATCAGCAGCAAAAAGAGGTAGATCGAGGAAGAGAAAGAGCGATACCGAGCTCTGGATGAGCGGACGGGAGAAGGAGATCGAAGCGGCGGCCATGGAAGCCATGGAATTTCAGAGGGCGTGAGTGGAGATTTGGGGGAGGGTGACGGAGAACACGAAGAGTGTGATAGCGATTAGCGGAGAAACAGCTCACAAGAGCAGTTGTTATATATACTGGGAGAAAGGAGAGATCTATCTACCCACTGAAAGAAGTTATGATCTAGTTAGGCCCACAGGTTCACAATTTTAAATGGGCCGGGCCTTATGGGCCTGTTAGACATTGGGCCCATTATCATGATTAGTCATCATTTTACATGTTTGCAAAGATAGGTTCAGACCTAGACTGCCCACACAAACTGACAAACAAAGTCAAATATTTCCTTTGAAAAAACCTTCTTGGCAGTTTCAAAATAAGACTGAAATAGACGTACACTTGCGATGCATCCTTTGCAATCACGCCGATGAAGAATCAACATATATATTTCCCGAATGTCAAACAACCTTTATGATTATAGAGAGAATGGATCAGAGAATACAAAGTGTAATATGAAATATCTTGAATTTAGTAAATAAAGAGTGGTCATTTGGGGTTCGGACCGGGGACCCATGGGTAATACCCACAAATTCTTTCCAGTTGAGTCATTCTGAAATGGTTAATAATATAAAATACCAATAGACAAATAGAACATATAAGGAAATCGCTTTTGACACATTCTCAAAACTTAATTCGGACTAGAAAGCTACTCTCGCCCTATCCTTTTAGGTATTTGGACAATGAGGAACAAACTTCTCTTTAATGTCCACGGCCTCCGAGAGGTGGATAACTGGGTACAAATACAATACATAAAATAACAACGAATAAGCTACAGAAAGGTGCAACTAGAGGAATTGGAAGACACCCGACCAAAAGACCCCACAATAATCAGATCAACCAACGTAAACAGAAAAAAGATAAAGTGGGAAAAAGCCTAAAGAAGATTTTGTAAAACTAAATTTTGATGGCGCTAAACTTCCCTCGGGCCAAGCAGCTTGCGGCTTCGTGATTCAATCAGATGACCGTTGGCGTATGGTGCCTACGGATGTGGGTAGGTTTCGGTGTTACAGTCGGAAACGAGTGGCCTTCTCCATGGGCTCTCGGAAGCTCTGAAGGTAGGTTTCACGTGTCTTGAGGTGGAAGGCCACTGTCTTACGGACTTACGGTGATAACTGTTCTGAAGGGGGGCCGAACGTGTCCTTGGGAGATCGAGATGATCATTTCTGACATCCTCAGCTTCAGCCATGCTTTTGACTCCATCTCCTTCTCCCACATTTGCAGGGAGGGAAACCGGGTGGCAGACCACTTTGCCCACCTTGATCTAGAGGAGAACTTCGTAGGTTGGAGATCTAGTGTTGCGATCAACGACCTCGTTCGAAAGGACGCTATTGGGTGGTGGTACAATCGTGGTTGATTGACCCCCAAAAATTTACCTTGTATAAAATATAAAAATAAAAAGGTAAAACTAATTCAAATAACTCAAACTTTGGTGGGGTGAGCAGGTAGCACCACGAACTTTATAAAGTGATAAAAATAACCCAAACTTTTACTACTACGTGCTTATATCACCACTAGGCACCAATATCTTTTTTAAAACAAAAAATAACACCTAACTTGTATAGTTTTTTTGAAATAAAATCTAAAACAATACTTAAACTAGGTTTTTTAATCGAAATTACACAAAAGGTAAATTTTTTTAAATGAAAAATAAATTTTCGACTTAAGATAATTGAAAAAAATATCGCTAATTTATGTCATATTTTAAAAACCCAAAATTTGGTTTGAACAAATGATATTCATTAGAAATATTTTTTAAAAATATTTCTCAAATGAATTTTTTACTAAAAATTATGCAAAATATAACTTTTTATATATATATATTACCTTTAAATATTTCTCAAACGATATAACTTTTTATATTTTTCAAATAGGACCTAAAAAATATTAAACTAAGTTTTTAATCAAGATTACACAAAATATACATTTTTTAAAATAAAAAATAAAATTTTCTGCTTAAGATAATTGGAAAAAAAAATCGATAATTTATTTTATATTTCAAAAACCCATAATTTGGTTAGAACAAATTATATCAGTTAGAAATATTCTCAACTGAAATACTCCGTATATTTTTAATTTTTTGTATTTTTGTCAATTTATTATTATTTTCAATTAAAGAATAAATTAAAATAATTCATTTGAGAAATATTTTACAAATATAATTCTAACTTATATCATTTTTCAAACCAAATTATGGGTTTTAAAAATATGACGTAAATTAGCGATATTTTTTTCAAATATCTTAAGTCAAAAAAATTATTTTTCATTTAAAAAAATTTACCTTTTGTGTAATTTTGATTAAGGAACATAATTTAATATTGTTTCAGGTTCTATTTCAAAATTATAAAAGTTATGTGTTATTTTTTATTTTAAAAAAGACATTGGTGGTGATATAAGCACATAGTAGTAAGAGTTTGAGTTATTTTTGTTACTTTATAAAGTTCATGGTGCTACATAAACATCCAACCAAAATTTGGATTATTGGAATTAGTTTTACCAAATAAAAATAGGTTCAGACCTAGAAATTGGATTGGATCGGATCAGAGATCGGTCCCGGAATGGAAAACTTAGGTCCGGGTTCAGCTCCATGAGTTTAAGGAATTTATGTCAACATGCCTGTTTTCAGGTTTAGATTTGTTGAAGCCTAATTGTATTTTTTTAATAAAGAATAAAATAAATGCTCTCAAACTATAAAAAGCTATATTAAAATTTTTAACTTTTCAATCTCATATTCCCCCTCATTCGTCTAGTGTTGACTATCTCTATCATTTTGTCCACATCGTCGACATAAAAGTATAAAACTATAGTGTAGTTTCGACTTCACTAATTATTCATTATCATTTTACATGTTTCACTCGACTTCATTTCGGCTGAATATATTATTTATATTCAACAAATATATATATATATATATATATATATATATATATATTTATGATAATGAAGTATAAATTGATATATATGGATAGAAATCACATGTCTAATTGGAAAATATAAGATGATTTTAATGATTTGGTGCTTTTAAATAGAAAAAATATTAAAAATTATGAATATGAAATTTCATTGGATGAAAGAGCTAAAAGTAAGGAGGTTGTGTCATATAAGCTTTTTATAATTCTCTAAGATAGTTAGTTATAGATTATTGCGAAAAAACCTCTTTTATACTGTTATATAGATTGTGGTAATATTAATAGATTAAATAATTTTTTATTAATTCAACTAAAATATATCGACAATTACATAGTAGGAAAATCTGTGAGAATATTTTTCACTATTACTATTAATATAGGTTAAAAAAATCCATTGTTGTTGTTATTATTATTATTTGGAATATGAATGACTCATTCCTATTTTTTATTCCAATTTTTATTCTAGGGTTTAGTGTAGACCGGTCAAACGGGTCATTCGGGTCGGGTCACTTGGGGTTCCGGGTAAAACGGGTTCCGGGGATATCCGGGTTAACTCGAACCCGAGTTTGACCGGATTTCGGGTCATTTCGAGTCGATTTCGGGTTTGTCAAATGTTTCCTTTTAAATTAAAAAAATCACGATTTGATAATTTTGCGTTACTTTTAAAATTTTAAAATTAAAGACGTAGTTCATAAGTTCTAGTGCTTGTAATTATATACTATATTTGATCCAAAATATTTGATTTTTATTATTTCTCTTAATTTTTAATAAAATGTAATAATATACTATAAAATATCAAATTTTTAAATAATTTTTTAAAAATAATTTCATGCAATTAGTAATAAGCATAGATTTGTTTTAATATTTTTTAGAATTTTTATCTTTTAAAAAAAATGTTTTGAAAAATAAAAAATCAAATACTATCGATCGGATGGAGTATTACACAATACAAATAAATATAAAAGTTGATTTGAAAATGAAAGATCAAGTAATTGTAATTATAAAATGTAATAAATTGGAATCTCCATAAAAAATTAATCATATATAATTATAAATCAATCGGGTAAATCGGGTCACCGGGTCAATCGGGTAAATCAGATAAAAATTATGGGGTCACCGTGTCAAAACCTAGATTGCCCGGAAAATTTTTGGGTTTTCGGGTTCGGATCAGAAAAAATTTCCGAGTCAAAAATTCTGGATTCGGGTCGGAAAATTTCTGGGCGTTCAGGTCGGGTTTTGGCAGGTCTAGTTTAATGTGATGAAGTTAACTAGGTGTATCCTTCCGAGGCAAGTGAAATTTAGAAAACAAGTTGGTAAAATGTAATGATTTTTAAGATTCATGACAAAAGAACTCTAAATGGTTTCATCCTCACTGCCCACGGGATGATCAGATCCTGATGTATCACTGACCTACGGTTCTGCTGTAGAGTGGGGCTTGACTTCGTCCGTCATTTTCGTCCTCATCCATTTTTGGTTTAGATTTGCTTGATTTCGTTTTTTGTAGTGTTCGTCATTTTCGTCCTCATCCATTTTTGGTTTAGATTTGCTTGATTTCGTTTTTTGTAGTGTTCGATTGCCTGTGTTTGCACCATTATGTTTTGTTGATTGTTATGTTTGTAGACGGTTCTCCCGTCTGCTGGATTGTCCGGCCTTCGAGTTTCAGGCCTGTCTGAACTCGAATTCTTACCTAATCCCCAAAAAAAACCCTCTAAATGGTTTCACAATATATGATTTTGCTTACAAATTTCCCTATCGAACGATTTACATATTATTGTGATCATACTAGTTTGTAATTACTAAAAAAAAAATCCCGAAATAGGATATCAACCAAAGACAAGAAATATAAATTATTGTCAAAGTAACAAAATTTACATTAGGATGTTCAAACGCAGGGATCAAGATTCAAGAAGCCTTTGCCATTTTGACTTGCAAGCCAGCAGTGCCCATCTACTACAACTTTTTTTCTATGATCTATCCGGCAGATTATCGGAGCTCCTTTCAGCTGGCGATCCAGGGACGAAGGGAACGAATCCTCGCCCTCCAAACACAGGGCGCATGAAGGCATTGTCGAATTTCCTCCAGTAGTGATGGACGGTGTGAGCCGGGAAGTTAATGAGCATGTGCAGGCTGCCATGCCGAACCCCGCTGTGGTCATTTAAGTTTCCTCCATCCTCGGAGCCTTGCGGGGTCTGAAGGAATGGCAGCATGAGGGATTTCGGAGTGCATAGATCTGATGACATCGTGCTGCAGGTTGAGATGTTCCTTGAAGATGGAGAAGGCAGCAATATCCTGATTAGAGGCTTTGTTAACATGCCAAACACCTGCAAGCGTGTGGAATTTAAGCTATTCTGAGCTTAAGAATCATACACATCTACGTTGATCTTCATCGTCATTTCAAGCATGTAGCAAGCAACAACAATTACCAAGAAGATTTTTTTTTGCGCCTGTTAAAAAGTGCAATTAGTGCAAACTATAGGAGCAGCTATCTCACCACTGTGCTGACAAGAACAACAGTGATCGTGCTGGTGATCATGATTGCATTTCCGCGTAGATGGGTGTGTCCCATCCTTGTAAACTGCAGGAGAAAAAAAATTCCATCAGCGATCACGTGAAAAATTGATCCTATATCGTTTCACTTATACCGACATGAGCATTAGTAGTCGCACTTATCTGAATGTGCATGACTGACCTGATTATAGGCAAGAGCTATGGAGACTGCACCTCTCATGAGACCAGCCCACCATATTACGATCTATAAAACAAAACAAATGATTAATTTACGTTGCCTTGGGAGAGAGTTTAATTAAACGAGAGGAGTGAACAAAATGCTAACTTGTTGCCTGAAGGTGATATGTTCAGAACCAGATCTATTGCAAAAATTGATTAAGAAGGACAGGGGGAAAACAAAAGCTGCACGGCCAACCATGACTAGACAGAGCAATATTGAACTCGCAGCGACAGACGTCCCAGGACTGCAGGAAAAAAAAAACCATTTATGTAAATTACAATGCAAAAGACAGTTAAGGAAGTCTCACGAAAGGTAAGATTCTTGGTACAGTGCTACACCTGTCATTCACAAATGTCCACTTCTCAATGTCCAAAGCATCCATACCAACATATACGAAGATAAATGTTTCGGCAACAAATGACAGGGTTGCAAAAGCATGCCTGATAGAAGAACAGATTAAAGTGACCACTACCGGAGAGAACACAATCATTCCGTAGATACAGATTAGAGATAAGCGTTGCTACTTAAGGAGGAATCATACTTTGTGGTGATTCTTGAACTCTCTGTAACATTATGCCATGTATAATGGGACATTACGATCCCACAGAAAAATACAGTAAGGATGCCGCTCAAATAGAACAACTGTAGAACAACCGATCATTAGCCTCTGATGAATTACACAAGCATTGTGAATATGGCTATAAACATCGGATTCGGGTGCAGCATTTCAATCTATCTTGGAAAAAAAAGTCCATGAAGGTGATGTTATAAGCATTATATAGCACATAACTTATTAGATACGGGGCATGAAATTAGGATAATTTGATAAAGAAAAGAATACAGGCACTGGAACTTAGTGTCTTACTTCAGCAAGCATGTAAGAAAAGTAGGCCATGAGCATCATGAGAGCAACCTCACGATCTGTGGAATGCCTGGATTAAACAAAACACCTTAGAAGGAGCAAATATTATCGATCCATTGCTTAGAAAAGGAAAAAGAAAAGGCTAAGGATTTAAAGATAAGTCGAGATGCATACTTAAAACAAACATATTTCACACACTAGCAAGTCATGATTGTTTGTAATTATCCATGACTATACTCCTATACCTACTGTCATAACTTTTAACTTTGAGTTGAAAAATAAGAAAGTTAAGTGTGTGCATATGATTTCTAAACAGATGTAGATAGATACTATATATAGCATACCTTCCAAAATAGAGCTTTTTGATAACAAATGCACTAAGTAGTCCAGTCTGCAATGAATTCAAACATTTTCTGTTGTAAGAGAACGGGCATCGAGTTTCATTTTAGAGTAGATGCATTAAAATGAAATAGTAAAGGAATTCTTACAAAAACTCCTAGCAAGGTACTCGTGGTAAACAAATACAGGAAGTTGCCCGAAACATGTAAAGCGATTCTGTGATCAATATGCGAGAGATCAAAACTTTGAATTGCATTAAAAAGCACCACAGAAGTAGCATCATTGACAACACCTTCCCCAAACACCAAACTGTAAAGCAACGGTGTTTCATCCTGATTCAGCACCTGCTCCAACAGATGAAATAGTTAATTCACATTCATCAATGTAATAAAAGCTAGAGACCGAGAAGTACATGCCTTTCATAAGAACCTACCTGCAGCGTGCAAACAGAATCAGTGGCAGCAAAAATTGCACCAATTGCTGAAAAAGAAATGGCAATACAATTATGATTTCCGACTAATAAAAATTAATACACAACAATAAAAAGGCTATACCAAGATAGTCAGTTACATCCAGGGTAGTAATATCTAACTTCTTGAAGAAGACAATCGCTCCTGCACCAAAAATCAGAAAATCTAATCAGAACGCAGTTAGTAACTATCTAAAGTGGGGAAATGAAAAGAAAATGTCTTCTGGATGGCGATCAATAAGTTCCTCAAAATTAGTTTACTCGTCAAATCCTACCACAACTAGTTAATACTTAATAGCATAAACAAGTTCATTATTAAAACAGAACTATAGCAAGAAATCTTCATATACGACTAGCCTAAGTATTGATGAAATGTACCTATGGATATGATGGTGAATGATATTAATGTACCAAGAGCTCCATACGTCATGATTGTAATGAAGTTACGGAAGAACTGCTTCTTTTTCACCTGAAACCTGCCAGCAAGAAGAATTTGACCCAAAATGTGTTATGCTGTAAACGCAGATACAACGCCTATAGTGCTGTCAATGTCAGCAAAAAAGAGAGGAAGGTAGATTACTATGTCAGGAAAAGAAACAGTGTAGAGTTGAAGAATCAAGAAATGCAACATGCAACTTTGGTACCGGTTCTTTATCAAGTGGAAAATTCCGAGGCAACATTTCACCATTAACTATCAACAGCTTAAGTGAAATATGATGAAATGGTCCAACAAAGTACAAACCAAGTCTCATATGAAAAGTGTGTAGACCAACATACCCGGCATTGAAAATGATGGGCGGAAGAAGGTAAATGAAGAACAAATCTTCACTGAAAACTAAAAGATGTGAGTGCTTTCCGCCACTGATCAGCAAAATCACAACTCCTGTGCTCAGACCCTGTAAGGATTTCAACCATGTTAGAACCAGGTAACTACAAATCAATATAGAAACCCTCAATCCACATATAAAAGTGACTAAGGGCTTGCAGGAGAGCTCACGAGTAATAACGCGGTTATAGACTCGTTGACCCATCGATTCTCCTCAAGAAGGTGGCCAATTACAATACAAGCACAAAGGAGGGCCACAAACAGATTCATCGAGACGACGGAAGCATGATCAGAAGTGGAAAGCATATTCAGCTTCGTGAAGACGGGACTTAAGTCAAAAGCCATGATTTCGACACGAAACCAATCAATTTACAAACATATGGCTTATGAATTACGATAATAACCCCAAACTCTTCTGTTTTCCAGTCAAATTCCAATGTCCCTAACTGTGTCCATCTCAATTCTCAAACCTCAGAAATTCAATTTCGATGCAGAATCTGCAAAAAGCAAAATTGAACAATTTCCTACTCAATGAAAGTTTAACCGAACGAAATTTCTCAGGGAAACAAACATTAATGAGAATGAAGCAGAAAATTATTAGGATAAAAAAAAACTCACCTTTTTCGCTCAAAGGGAAACGATAGGAGACATCTGAAACATGCACCTATAAACGAAGCCCTCACTTGATCCTAAACCTTCAAAAATTCAAATTCAACGTCCCACAGAGCCTGTGAAACGAGATTCCCCGCGCCGGAGGAGACCAATGCCTATTTCCACGGAGATAATTCAGCTTCGAATTTCACATAACAAAATCAAATTTTGGATTGAAGAGGAAAAAAATGGCACAGATTATTGTTCGAGGAATCAGGAAATTGAGAGAAAATCGAACGAAAACTTAGCGGAGCCATTTGAGGGAGAGAGATATCTATCTATATATAATTTATCTACATTAAAGAGATAGATACGGAGCGAGAGAGAGGCCGTACTTGGAAACCGATGACTCCATTGAAACGGACAAATGCTACCACGTGAGATTTTGCAGGCGAACCAGACATGGCTGGATCTGGAGCGTCGGATCTGTTCACCGACCGCAAATCGAACGGTTGAGAATGGAGATGAGCTGTGCCTCTGTCAACCGGAGCTCTCATCTCATGCAGTCATGCTCATCTGATCGATCTCTGTGAGTGGAGCTGGAGATGGAAGAAGAGAAAATCAAAAGGTTTACGTTATGGACTGGGCTTTTATTTGGGCTGGGCCCAAACATTTTTGGCCCAAATTGGGGAAGCGGCCCATTAAAAGAAACCCTAATATACAGATCATCGTCAACTGGAGCTTATAAGGGAGACAAAACCCTAAGGAGCTCCGAAGCCACACTTCGTTTTCTGTTTGGAGTATTTCCGTCTTCCAAGGTCAGTTCGCCTCCTCCATCCGCCTCTCTTTCTTTGTTGATTGTTCGATTGCTTCAATATTCAGTAATAAGGTTTAAGCTTTTGATTTGTATTTATCCCCAAATCCTAATTGTCGCGATTCAGTTCGATGATTTTTGTTGCTCTGTGAGTGTATGTTTCATTGTAGAACTTTACTGTTATTTAGTTTGGCTGGATTTTCGTAAGGTTTTGGATTTCGTTGTTCTGGAAAATTCAAATTGATGAATTTCTTCACTTCTGGCGTAAAATGACTTTACGATTTGTATAAATCTCATCTGTTTTGGTTTCATTCCTGTGAAAATTAGAATGAGAGGCCAAAATACACCAGCTGGTTCGTGCTGCGGAAAAAAGCTTCATTTGGTTTGATTGTAGGTATTAATTTCTAGGTCTTTCTGTTTGCAGATCATGGCTCCAAAACAGCCCAACAGTGGCCTTTTTGTTGGCCTGAACAAAGGTCACGTCGTCACCAAGAAGGAGTTGCCTCCTAAGCCTTCTGACAGGAAGGGGGTTAGTTCTCTATGATACCTCTGGTCCTTTTATTATTTTATATATTTTTGTGAGCCTTTATTGACTGTATGGAGAAATGTATGATCTGAACTATGCAAATTCATGGTGGTTGATGTTTCTTATCAATGGTTTTGGTCCTCATTTTGATATATGGTTTAGTTTGATTATTGGTTTTGATGTTGATGTTGTAACCTTCAATGCAGAAAACCAGCAAGAGAGTTCACTTTGTAAGGAACTTGATCCGCGAAGTTGCCGGGTTTGCCCCATATGAGAAGAGAATTACTGAGCTTTTGAAGGTTGGTAAGGACAAGAGAGCCTTGAAGGTGGCAAAGAGGAAGCTCGGAACACACAAGAGGGCTAAGAAGAAGAGAGAGGAGATGTCCAACGTTCTCCGCAAGCAGAGGTAATTTACCTTAATCTTATTGCCTCCATTGCATATTCCATTGGCATTGATTTGTTATATGTTCTCACGAGCTGTTTGCCCTTTGTTTCTTTATAGGGCTGCTGGAAGTGGAGATAAGAAGAAGTGAATTGCAGCTTGAAGATCATTGCTGTGGTTTATATTTTACCCTTTACTCTGTAGTTTTGTGCCGCGCCCGACCTTTTTATTCCTATCAAAGTCATGTTGAAACTAGAGTTTCGATTTTGCTGCTTAATTTCGAGTAGATTAAACTATGCTGAATTGGAAATGGTTTGATTAATTTCTTCCTTTTGAGGATCATATTTGCTGCTGAGTTTGATGCTTTCTGGATGCTGATTTACATTTTTTCGTAGTTTTCCCATTCAGTTCCCTGAGTCTGCTGTGTAATATAGAAATGTCTTGGGCATGGACTCATCTAAGTTAACCTGTTCATGCATAAATAGAGCTCAATTTTATGTAACAATTTATGACTTTTAGGTGAAAATTTGATGTTTTCACATGTAGTTTTACAATTAGGTATGAAAATTCCATCAAAAAAAAATCTAGGTATGAATATTTCATAAATAGGGCTAAGTTTTATGTCAAATATAGGTGAAAATTTGATGTTTTCACATGTAGTTTGACTTATAGTTTTATAAACTACTTTAGCTGCTATCTGCATTTGCATTTTTTGAGTAAATCATGAGATGCAATTAACATAACATCAAATGAAGCGTAAGCTCAACCAGTCTCTCCCATGGACATTCAATCTGTTAAGGGAATAAGAGTGTTACTACTATGATGCTATTCAATCTGTTAAGGGAATAAGAGTGTTACTACTATGATGCTTGATCTGGATATGAAGGTCTGTTAAAATGTATCTGCTTGTCTTCTAAATTGTAATGTTTGATTTGGAATGCGCTACTGAATGGTCTAAATTAGTACCTCAGTGATATATGTCTCCCTGATATAAAGGGTGATGAAAGCCTCCATTAAAGCCCCGTTTTTAACGGGGCTCAGGATCGGTCTGAGTTCAACCGCTGTGATAATCGGGCTTGGGGTAAGGAGGTTCAGCGGAGCTTGAGTGTCTTATGTGTAAACGACTAAAAGGACCTACGATGATCAGATCGCTCTATTTATTCTCTTTAGTGATTTCTCTTCTCTCTCTTTCTCCAAATCTCCCAAAAAGCCCCCTCTTGCTCTGTCCGAGCTTGGATTTTATACAATGGTAGTTGTACGGACGCTTATAAGACATATGTCTTGAGGTGATCGCCATTTGATTGATCTCTTGAGACCCGTGGGGTGAGGTCGCGGACGAATTTAGATCTTAATGATTCGTCTGCTGACCGATCCTTGTCCTTTCTAAGGATTTTTACCAAGTTCATACTAACTATTGTCACGTTAAAACCTTCGCTAGTACAGGGTTCCATCAAAGGGTGTGTTTGGCAATACATTCATTTTTTATATGTAAAAAACATTATTACAATAGGGGAACCTTCAATTCAATGTATGGTTGCTGTGTTGCGACTTTGGGAGGGTATGCTTGATAATGTGAAACTCATAATTCAAATACTCGTAATGATGGAATTAGTAAAAAGCCACTTTCAGAAATTGACACTTCATTTGAACTTGCATGAATTTTGCAATTGCTTGGATTCTTCATCAACAACTTCACTGCACTGCACTACACACTTGTGATAATCTAATGAAAACATTTTAAAGTGGCAATTAACTAGGACAATAACAAATAGAGAACTCCATGAAACATAAATACATGCATATATATATGATACAAGTAATCAACCAAACATTGATTCATAAAAGGAAGGTAAATCAGCCAAACACAGATGGGATCATCATCATCATCATCATCATGGGATGTGGGTTAGAACTTAGAAGCGAGGGGGTCCTCCAGGTGGGCCCGGTGGGCCAGGAGGGCCGAACATGGGCCCGCAACAGCTCTCTAGAACACAGCAGCAGCAAAGGAAGTAGAAACTGTTCATCCATTGAATTCCAAACACACAAGAAATTAACAAAATTAACCAACCAAACTTCATAAAAAGTTTAATTGCAAAGATAGTAATAATAACGAAATTAAGTGTTTGTCAATATTTTGAGGACTAAAAGAGTTTTTTCTATATTTCTATTTTTTTAAAATCAAAATTACCAGGTGGAGATAAGGTGGCAGACGCCATGGCAAAGGAAGTGGCAGCAGCCACAAGGACCGTGCGGTCCAGGCGGCGGAGGTCCCCAACCCGGTGGCGGCATCCCTTCGAAACTCCTCGGAGATCGAATTCAACACTTGATCTTCTTCTTCTTCTTGTTGCAAGCTAGAGAGATGGAGACGACTGATCAATTAAATAACTATGAAAAGGAATAAGTAAGTTGCAAGACAAGTGTTTATCTTTATAGACACACAAAACACACCTTTGAAATTAAAGACAAAATAAGAATCTTTAATTTCAAGGGGCTAAAAATCGATTTTATTTGGACTGGTAAGTAAGAATTTATGAAAATTTGCTGGCCCCATAAAAACCATGTGCCTTTAGCTGAAATGGAATCTGTGTACATATATAAATCACATAATCCATAAATATAAAACACACAATTAAATGATTAATGTAACACTTAATTACATGTCCCCTTTTGATTGGATGCCTTGTCTTTTTACTTAAGCTTTACCTTCTCCTCAAGGTGGTGGTAGGGTTTGCATTTGCATTATTGATATGAATCATATGATCCTAGCTGCCCACGTAGTTATCTATATGGTTGAAATTCATATTTTTATAACTTAGTAATTAATATCTTTTTTTTAAGGAGATAGTTGTTAGAATAATTCATGTGCAAGGTTTTTTAGGATGCTATAGTGTAAACATTATAAATACTCATATACCTACTAGCTATATTCAAAATCCATAGACTTTACTGAAAAGCTAGTAGAAACGGATGATTTTCTACAATTAATGTTCTTGAATTTATGATAAAGCAGAATTCTTAATCCTTCGTATCCTCTAGTTATTAAGAACAAATAATGTTAGACTTAATTTGTCTGCAAGTGTTTATGCAGGATCGTAGGAGGTCGAAGATTGGGCGGGACTCAGAGGGTTATAGGACCCTACGCAGAAAGGAAAGAAGATCGGATATCAGATAAGATTATGAGCGCATTAAGAATGTTGAAAAATAGGAGAGAGAAGATCTTTATGCGATAAGGAGGATCATGTGAAAAAAGATATTGAAGATTTCCTTGGACAAAATATTGTGTGTTATATTTTAATCTAAGGGAATGATTGAGTTTCCTTTTTCATGGAGTATTAGGTGTGTGCATTAGGTGATATATACATTGCCTAGTGCCTACATTAGGAGTTAAGTGTCGAAGTGTCGAAGTGTTGTTGTGTGCGATTTGAGGTTAGTTGCTCGAGCTTGTGTAATAGGTGCACTTGCAGTTTTATTAATTATTGTTGGTTTATAGTCAACAACAACTCAACTTGTGTTATGGTTTGTACTAGTATGTCTTAGATTTTCTGATCAATAAAAGAAGTATACCTATTGAAAAAACTCCCCAAGACAAAGAGATGTGGTGGTTCTTATCCCGCACTACCTGTGTACAGTTTGAGGGTTTCTACCGTAACCAACTTGTTGTGTTCTGTTTGGAGTTTTGTGTTGCTGGTGTTCCTGCCCTCGATTGTATGATTTGTTTTGTGCACTGCTGAGTGATTGTTCTTGATAAGTTGGTGCACTTGGGCTCGGTCTTGGGGCTATTTCATGGGATACTGACATACTGGTGGGGTATCTGTAGGGCTGTTATTTGAGCCGAACGAACCGAGTATTGCTTGTTCATATTCAGTTCATTTAGGATATGAAGGAGCTCGAGCCGAGCCTAAATTTTGACTTGAGCTTAAAAATGTGCTCTTACTCGGCACGTTTAGGAAATGAACGAGGTTGAGCCGAGCTTTTTTCGAGCTTTAAACCGTTCTACTTGCTCATTATACAGAAACTTAAAGAAAATTTTAGAAATTACATAAAATTCGAGCTATTTGAGTATAATTTGAACGAGCCGAGCTTTGGACCGAGCTTAAAAATGTATTCATACTCGGCTCATTTAGAAAATGTACGAACTCGAGTCAAGTTTTTATCGAGCGAGTACGAGTCGAATTCGAGCTACTCGTGTTCACATAACACCCCTAGGTATCTGCTCGATGACTTTTCTTCGTGTTCTGGTGGGCTTAGTGAGTCCTTCTGCTGATCAAGAGCTTCCCCTCTTTGGCTCGCAGATACCAAGTACTGTCGGGGCAAGCAACAATTGCAATGTTTATGCTTGATGTATGTATGAGTCTTCGAGTGGGTTTAATGTGAGCCTTTTGCTTTGTTCCCGTCTAATTGCAGGTGTCGAGGTCATCTGGAGCTTGTAGTGAGTTGGCGGTTTATGTGTTGCTACTGGGTGTGTGTTTTGTTGTGTTTTTAGTGAGTCGGCGGTCTATGTGCTTGTGGTTTAGGTGTGGTTGTGTGGTAATTTGTGGTAGGTAATTTGTGGGATTTCCCTTTTTTTCTGTATGTACCTTGGCTTTTGCCACCTTTCTATATATTTATCTGTTCAGACCGTAACCAACTTGTATTTACATGTTTACTTCTGTCTAACATCGTTAATTAGAAATACTAACACACTCTAAAGGTTCCTTACATATATAGATGGTATGAATCTCCATCAACATCAAAGATGCTTTAACAATGTTACACCTAATAGTTAAGGTTCAGCATTTTGTCTATCTTTGCATTAGTTAGAATATCTGTAATTAATAGATTCTACTTTAATTTTCTTTCTTTAGTCCTAGCTAGGAAAGAAAAAAGTATATGTTTGGTATAACTTTTATTGATATTAGACGTGTTAGTTAGTTCAACTAGTGTGAACTTATTTTTTTATCTTAGTCCATTTCGATTGGCTCAACTGATTTACATCTTGATCGGGTACTGTGTGACCCATTTAAGGAGTTGACCCTCCCACTCACAAACAATGTCATATTTCCAAGAGGATTGGAACGCCGAACCTCTTTGCATGGGGTGTAGTCCCACTACCACTACACCAACTTGTGATTGGTTCAACTAGTGTGAACTCAAAACAAATATTTACGAGGTCATTTGTTCGAATCTCGTTAGGGACTAAAAGTTTACCCAATTATTCGCTTAAAAACTCATCACATTATTCGGTTAAATATGCGCGCGAATTCCCTTCTATCAATAGAGACCGGTGAGTTAGAACTAACAAATCTTAACTTTGAAATCGACATCTTATTATTTAACAAACATAGAATAACAATGTGTTCAATCCATGAAATCGGTATCTTTATTACATATGGAAAATAGTAAAGATGGTTGAAACATCAAATGGCCGAGTTTCACACTTCTACAACACTTCACAAGAAGAAGATGCAGTACTTGAAGAGATCAAACACAAAGACCACAAAAAATTGTGGACTCAGCACAAAAGAAATTAATCTTCATTATGCTTCCATAAGCTGATGCTCTTATGGGCCTGGTGGGCCCATTGGGCCAGGTCCTGGTGGGCCACCAAAACAGTCTCGTAGCAACCAGCAACAGCACAGAAAGTTGACGCTGCCACAACAAATACCCAAAACAACACATCAAAATATAGCAATTTACTAAAAAAAAAAATATATAGCAATTTACGCATGTAAGCTTGTTTACTATTTACTCATTTTCACACTTTTTTCAATCAAATTAACCAATATACTATCATAGTATCATACCATCATTTATAATTTTTTTTTAGTTTCTTAAAAACTGCTATTAACAATTTATTGGTAATTATTGAACAAGTTAGGACCATAATAGATATAGTGAAAAGTATTTATGAAAGGGTAAAATGACAAAATATTGTCAAATGAATGTAATTGAAGTCTTGTAAAGCATTTGAAATGGAAGCTCATACCAAAAAATGCAATGACACTCTTAAAAAAATTGTGGTCGAATGATTTACCATGAACCGATGACATCACAAAATCCACCGAAGAACGGAGCAGGGCCTGGTCCTCCCGGAGGACCCCAACCTCCCGGTCCTCCTGGTCCTCCAGGCCCTCCCGGTCCACCTGGTCCCATAACTGAGCTCGGAGCAATGCACCACCACCAGTACCACCACCAGGAGACGCCGAAAACTATATGTATCTAAGAAGCTCTCTTTTCTTCTTGATCAGAAGGGGTGTGTGAATGTGAAGACCTCAACTAGGCTTGATGAGAACTATATAAATATATACACAAAAGCAGTTAGGGATATAAGGCATTTTTTCATGTTTATCAAATGCCCATAGTTTTGGGCACAACTTCCAGTCAAAAAAAAATGTGATGAGTTGAGTGTTAACCAGGCAGCTAGCCGTTGTGGTTTTAACTCATAGCTACCATTCAAAACTACCCTTCAAATTAACTTTATTTTTGCACTGGGAAATTAAAATAAGAGGAATTATTTAATGATGTCGGTACAAATTTTTAAAAATAAAAAGGCGATGAATCGATGTTTTTTGCATGCCTAGAATGAAGGGCAAGGCATCTCAGTGGCTTACCTAAACCATTTAATATTAATTAAAAATATGTATAAACGAGACAAGCTTTGTTGCCTTTGGATCTCATTAAGCTGATTCTTCAATTCCCTATGGAATTATAAAAATATAATAATTCACTATATCTAAATCATTGCAACAAACTGATGACGTACTCATTCAAACTTGATTGGCTGTAAAAAAAATTGTGTGTAAACTTGATATATTGTTATTCAATTTTTTAGTTTTTTGAAAGGATGATGGTGGCGGGGGCATGAGGTGGCTCGAGATTAGAATGATGTAGTTTTGAGTTCGAATTTCTATAGCTTCATTTTATGGATTTTTTTAGCTTTTTAAATTCAAAATAACTATTTAAATCATTTAATGTGTTTTCTAATTTCTACTATATTCTTTTTAAAAAAAATTGTATCTCATATATATTAAAAAAATCCCGATAATATAATTGAGCTCCCTCAATTTTTTTCTATATATATTTAAGTCATACAAATTATGGACATTTAAAATTGGTAAAGAAAACAAATTTTTGATTAGCAGGCTAATTTTCTATATGAACTTTTGGCAAATAGGTTAACTGAATAGGTATACAATTAGACCTGTCAATCGGGTCATTCGGGTCGGGTTCGGGTCATTCGAGTCCCGGGTAAATCGGGTTACCGGTCATTTCGGGTCGAGCCAAACCGAGTTTGTCCCGGGTTCGGGTCGACCCACCAAGTCAAAAAACTCGAAATTTTTTAAGAATTTTTAAAAATATTAAAATAATATCAAAATTAAATTGTAATATAAATATTTCAAATTAAACAGAATAGTAATATTATAATTAAATTTATAAATATTATTATAATAATATTTTAAGTATAAAAAAATCATATTTGTACAAATAAGTATTATAACATACTATAATTATAAAATATATAAGTTATTTAATTTATGAGTGATCTTAACGAATACAATTGCATGACGAATCTGTGTGGGGTGAATCTGATGCTAGTGTGGCGTCTACATGGTGCTGACCCACCGGGTCGATTTTGACCCAACGGGTCACCGGGTCTTGACCCTAAAAGTCCCGGGTAATTCGGGTTCGGGTCGATTTCGGGTCCCGCGTCTAAAACACCGGGTTCAAACCCGTAAAATTACCGGGGTATGAGTCGGGTTATGTTTTGACAGGTCTATATACATTTAAGGTTAAATTCATTTAAGGGATTCAAACAATTATCATGGAGTTTGCTTTTCAAGTGAGATGGGAACTTGTTGCTACATATTTCATCTTGGGGGGTTACCTTCATTAGAAATTATTGCAGTTCATTGTTTCAAATTAATGAAATTTGAAGAGATATAGCTAAACAAAACAAAAATAGAAGTTCATCCCTAACTCCCAATTATTTTGCGAAGACATATATATCATAATTAATAAAGAGAGCATGTGAGAAAAATTCAAACATAAATTACATACAACATATGAATTGATCTACCATATATTAACAAGCAACAACAAGGTGTAAAACTAATCAAACCTATCAAAAACACCTAACCAAATTCAATAAAATCAAAACACAAAACCTATCAAAATTATATATAAAAAAACATTCATATATAGTGCTCAATTTCAAAACAAAATTCTTAGGTCCCAATGAAATTGAAGCCAAGTAATCAAAAACCTAGGTTGGGTGAACCAAAGGTTGAACACATGATACTTGAAGGTGGTGAACCACGAATGAAAAAACAACCGTAGACATTGTTTCTAGGTTTTGTTTAGAAATTTCGATATGAAATGAGTTGGCAATAAACTTTATTTTGTAAAAAACGCATTACGGGTGTTTGGAGATGGCAAGACATGAACCGAACCCAAAAACCCAATCCAACCCATCAAAAAACCGGTTGATCCAAATACCCTAAAACTTAATATAAATATAATACATCACCCGAAAACTAACCCAACTTGACCCAACATCCAAATAACCCAAACAACCCAAACCCAAATGAACTAAACATGATTCAATCGTAACCCAAATGATCAGTAAGTTAGTAACATGAATGTCTGAACCGACTCAATCGATTGCCAGTCATCGGTGCATGAGATCTAAAAAATAAAATAAAAATGAATAGGATTAAATGAATTAGATGGCGTTATAGGAGCATCATGTAGAATTGCAAAGGGATCCTGAATAAATAGATTAGAAGGATATATCATGCCAAACAAACCATATGTGTTAGGTTCATCATACAAATTGAATTGACAATTAATGTTCTAACAATTCAACACTATATAAGATCAAATCATCTTCATCAACTTTCACCCAACTCCAAACTTCCCAAAATTTCACTTTAGCAATAAAAAGATTAGCCATCCATGGAGTACTTTTTCCGCCCCCTTGCAATTCTCCTCTCCTTGGCAATTTCGGAGCACAACCTTAGCCTCGAGCTTTACCACCGGAACCACTCTGACATTTAGAAATGCCCCCATTTGAAACCTTCACAGTGTTCGACACGGGGAGCCCGACATTCTAGATGCAGACATCCACCTGCAACCGATGCTTCCCGCAACCCAACTCCAAACTAATTCCCCAAAATTTCACTTCAGTCAGAAAAAGATTAGCCAACCATAGAGCACTCTTTCCTCCCCCGGCAATCCTCTTATCCTTGACAACTTCGGTGCACGGCCTTAGCCTCGAGCTTTACTACCGGAGCCACCCTAACGTTTCTCGGCACTAGAGAGGCACCCTGCAAGAAGAGGAACCGATCTACCACATCCCCTACGAAGCAAAGGTAAGGTTACAAGGGGAGTATATGATCTACTTCTCGGTAAGAACGCCCCCGTTCGACACCTTTGCATTGTTCGACATGGGGAGCATGACATTCTGGATGCAAACGTCCACTTGCAACCGATGCTTCCCGCAACCCAAGGGAACCGACCTCCATGACTTCAATAAGTCATCGACGATCGAGCACCTCCGATCCCCTGCAACACCAAGGAGTTCGCGAGTCTGTACGATTTCGAAGAAAAATGTGATGATAACTTCGAATCCACCTATTGGAACAAGTATGGTCATGGGACGAATTCGAGCAGCTATGCTACCACAAAGTGATTACATTTCGGGATGGCCTGCGACGTGTATGTAGAAAGAGAATTTGGTTGTTTTCGTGACTTGAGCCATCTCGGAATGTAATCACCTTCGTGGTAGCATAGCCGCTCGAATTCGCCCCATTGCCATACTTGGTCGAGTAGGTACATTTGAAGTTATCATCACATTTTAATCTGAAATCTATAAACTCGCACACTCCTTAGTGTTGCAGGGGAGGCACTCGATTATCGATGACTTATTGAATTCATGGAGGGTTTCCTTGGGTTGCGGGAAGCATCGATTGCTGGTGGATGTCTGCATCCAGAATGTCGGGCTCCCCGTGAAAAACACTACAAAGGTGTCGAATAGGGGCATTCCTATTGAGAAGTAGATCATGTACTCCCCTTGGAAGTTGGAACCTTACCTTCACTTCGTAGGGGATGTGGTAGATCGGTTCATCTTCTTGAGCTGGGGTGCCTCTCCAATGTCGGGAAATGTTAGGGTGGCTCCGGATGTAAAGCTCGAGGCTAAGGCTGTGCGACGAAGTTACCAAGGCGTAGGCGACCGCCCCACCCTTCGACCCACGTGCCCGGAGTTTGAAAAAAAATAAAAAATTATATATATATATATATATATATATATATATATATAGCAGTGTTGTAATAAGTAAAATTAGGATGAATATAGGATTAGCAAATCTACTTTGCTTAGTTGGTTGGTGGGAAGGAAGGAAAGTAAAATAAGACTAAAGGTTGGAGGTTCAATTCCTACTAGCTTTTTTTTTTAAAAAAAAAATTCACCTCCCCCCAAAAAGCTTTTTTTATTTTTTATTCAACTTGCACCCCACCCTCTATGTTTCTACCTTCTTATTTAATTATATTCCCACTTCTCGACCTCCCTATTATATACAAATTATCTAGCTATATCTAATTAACCCCCATAAAATCGGTGAAATTAGCCTCCTTTTAAAAAAAAATTTCACCTCCCTCAAAAAAGTTTTTTTATTCTTTGTTCAACTTGCACCCACTCTCTATGTTTCTACCCCTTATTTAATTATATTCCCACTTCCTAACCTCCCTATTATATACAAAAGGGGTTGTTAGTTACACCCGAAAATTTTACTATTTACACCCAAAATCCAAGTTTTTGTTTTTTTAATTAAACCCTACGCCTCTTGAGTCACACGTCTATGACTCAGGAGGCGTAGGGTTTATTTAAAAAAAAACTTGGATTTTGGGTGTAAATAGTAAATTTTGTGGGCGTAAAAAACAACACCCTATACAAATTATCTAGCTATAAACTAATTAAATCCCATAAAACTGGTGAAATTAGGATTTGATTATGAGAATAAATTTTGTGAAATTTTCATCAGAGTTTGTGATTTTGAGAATGAATTTTGTGTTTTAATTATTGTGTATATGTGATTTTGAGAATGAAATTTATGAATTGAATTTGGGGTTTGTGAATTGAATTTGTGAAGCTTTATACAATATTTGTATTTTCGTACCCTACATATCCAAATCACAATTTCTATCATGTCTTTGGGAACCAAAAGATATTATAAAGTTGATGAGTTTACAATCCTAGCTAATATGCAAAAGTCTTAAATATAGCATGATTGAATTTCGATAAGTTTACACTCCTAAATATGACAAATGCCTGAATTTACAATGAATGACGAGAAACCACTACCATAGCAACCAAGCAAATGTAAGTCTACTTTTCTACAATCCACTGCAAAGTTGAAAGTCGTAGCTTAGGTGAAGGAGTTTATTCAAGGTCAACATCTTAGTACACACTAGAAATTTCGCCCCACCTTTCGGAGGATTCTGCGGCCGCCACTGAGTGGATTGCAAGGGGAGGAAAAAGTATTCCATGTCTGGCTAATCTTTTTATTACTGAAGTGAAAATTTTGTTGGGGAAGTTTGGAATTAGGTGAAAGTTGATGAAGATTATGATTTGATCTTATATATAGTATTGAATTATATTATTAGAGGATTAATTGTCAATTCAATTTGTATGATGAACCTAACAAATATGATTAATTTGGCATGATATATCCTCATAATCTGTTTATAACAGTTGCAAATGTTGCAGATCCATATCACATTTATCATTGCAATTCTACATGACACTCCTAACCCCAACTAATTCACTTAAACTTATTCATTTTTATTTTATTTTTAGATCTCATGCACCGGTGAATGTCTCGAGAGGTGGCAATCGATTGAGTTAGTACAAGCATTCATGTTACTAGTCATTTAGGTTTTGATTGAACCATGTTTAGTTCGTTCAGGTTTGGGTTAGTTTGGGTTATTGGGTTATTTCGATGTCGGATCAAAATAGTTGGTTCGGTTTTCAAGTGATGTACTATAATATATAATTTATACGGTACTTGAGTCAATCGGTTTTTTGGTGGGTTGGATTGGGTTTTCAGGTTCGCCTTTAGTCTTGCCATCTCTAAACATCCATAATGTTTTTACAAATAAAGTTTATTGCCAACTCATTTCATATCGAAATTTCTAAACAAAACCTAGAAACAATGTCTACTGTTGTTTTTGCATTCGTGGAATCACCACCTTTAGGTATTATGTGTTCTCCCTTTGGTTTCCCCTACCTAGGTTTTTACTTGGCTTCAATTTCATTGAGGATCTGAGAAGTAATAACATCAAGAAAATGGCCTATATACTTAAAAGATTTATTATGGGGTCTATTAATTAACTACAAAAATTATTGAAGGGTTCTAATCCTAAAATCCTAAAAAAAATAAAAATTGGTTAAATTAGTAAATCTAGTAGAATCTTTCTCAAACTGTCATGCTTAACCTACGTGTACTACGAGCATAGATTGAAGAAGTAAAATTGAGCGTAAATTGTAGAGATTTTGAACAGATTGAAAGGAAATTTAACTAAAACAGAGATTTAGAGTTGAGTTGCACACTTATCCCTGTCGTTGTTTTAGGCGAGTGAAGATGGAGAGTAGGACGATGACGATGACAAAGTTGGATACCGCCATTGATTGGATTTCAGAGGAGAAGAAGCTACAAAAATGAAGAAAGTGATTCGAAGGAGAAGAAGCTACGAAGACAGAGAAAAATGAAGAAATTCGGTGATTGAACCGCCTTATGTACAACATTTTATGAAAATAAAGGGTAATAAAACAATGTCGTTTTCATAGCAGCGAGCTTTTAAAATTTCTATTTATTTGTTCCACGTGCTTTACCGTCTCCTTCTCTTGTCTAAGTGTAAATAGGGCTATCTTTATCCTACTGAATCTTCCTAATCCCTAGCTCTTTTGAGGCTAAGCAAACCCTCTGCCTCATAATTAATCCCGTCCCACAAAACTATTTTACCCTTAAATTAACATTAATTTTTTTTAAAAAAAATCAACTTATAAAATTTTTAAAAAGTTATATAGTAAAATAACATCTTTTTTATAAATTTTAAAAATCTTTCTATCTATTTTTAATTATTATAATTTTATAAAGTGATTTTTTGAGATTTTATTTTCAAACATATATGTTATAATAATCATGTAAAAGCTATATATATATATATTTTTTTTTTTTATTTTTAAATATTAATTTAAGGGTAAAATATTTCTGTGGGATGGGGTTGTGGATCAGATGATTTGCTTTGCCTTTGAAGTTACGTTGGATGATTTTATTTGTGTAGGTCTTTGTTGTGTATGTCCTTATTGTGTATCTTATTAACAAAATTGGACCATTAAATTAAGAAGATTAATGAATGAGATTAAAAGTAACTTCTGATTATTTGTTGATACGTATTGTAAGATTATTCGTTGTTATGAAATTATTCGATAGTATTGGGCGATTATTCCTTAGAATAAAATTTACATTTTTTACACTCAATGTACAAATGAATAATTACATAAGTATAGATGAATAATCATGTGAAAACACGAATAATCATAAACAAATAGACGAATAATTTCTGCGTACACGATAAGGCATGTGTACACAATAATGATTATGTACACTAGACCCAATCTCTCTATATATAGAGGTTTCACATGCATTCACTTCTTAGAATGCATTTGTGAGACCCTGTATGAACTGTCAAATGATGAAGATTTAAATAGCTAATTTGAATATACATCCAATAAAAATGGGAAAGAAATAATGAAAACAAATAGAAATAATAAATTTATCTCTCTAAATCCCTTATTTATCTCCTAATTGATACTAACGTGGGTTGTTCGACCGGTAACTGCTATGAATATTTTACAGGAGAATGCTACCTCCAACCTTTGAGTGCAACCTATAGGTTAGAAAGATTAAGGACCCGTTTGGTATTGATATCTAGTGTTTGGTATGGCTAGATATCGATATCACTTTGGTATGGCTAGATATCGATATCACTTAAAATGATATCGATATTTAGTGTTTGGTATCCCCCATGATATCTGATATTTGTGTTTAGTATCGCCAGATATCGATATCACTTGATATCTATATATCAAATTTAGGCTTATTTGATATACTGATTTTTTGGGAGGTATCACTTGATATCGATATCACCCGATATCGATATCTTGATACCGATACCGATATCTTAATACCAACATCGATATCTCGATATCAAGATATCAACCGATAGCGATATCTTGATATCGATATCGATATCTTGATATCTAGATATCGATATCTTGATATTTAGATATCGATACCAAACGAACCCTAATTACTCTCAAAGATTAATTACAAGAGTTGTTCGACTAGTAATTGCAATGAATATTTTCAATTTCTGAGATTGTAATTTGAATATTCGTGAATAATCGGCTTTATTTAGTTGAATATGCAGACATTATTGTTTTGAATAATAAATCATTATTCATTCGAATAACTCGACATTGTTCATTTGAAGATGAGAAGGGTAAGATACAGTGCATAGACGGGAATATATGTCTAAAAAATTTCCTAGCTATATAATCTGCGGCTTTATTTGATTCTCTAAAAATATGTCTGAACTCCACATACTCGAATTCTGATCTCATGATGCTGGTGTTCTCTACTTGACCATTATGTATTTATGTCCCATCTAATGTCATCCCCTTTTGTTATTGCTCACATTAATTATTGATTATCACCTTCTATTATAATCTTCCTTAGCCTCTTCCTTAAAACTTGTTGCATGCCGACCTGAACTGCTGCAACTTCCGTTTGTATTACAGAACCAATCCTCACTTCCTGATGGAAAATGTCAATTACATGACCCTTAGAATCACGAATGATTCCCTCCACTTGGCAAGCGCCAGTGAGTTTGACAGAACCATATACATTGATTTTGTAGACGGTTCCTTGTGGTCTGGTCCATTTTATTTTGGACTTCCAGTCTAACAGACTTGTTTTCATAATTGATTAAATGATAGTTTGCCACATATGATCTAAAAATAGGGAGAATATGACGTGTCAATGTACAGGCAAATATAAATATAAAAAACAAACTATGATTTTTGAAATGTTAAAAGAGGAAATCCACAGACTTTGCACATTTAGATAATATGCAAGTCATTTTCTAGTACGTCAACAGTCAGTCTTAGCATGCAACAGGTTGCCTATCAGTAGAGTCAAAAATAATTATACAACTTGCATTTTTGGTTTTCGTTTTTGGGATCTTGTATGAGCCTCGTGCTTAATTCACGAGCAAAAAAATCAACTGATATGGAGGACTGCACATATATTGACACAACGAGAATCGTCTAGTCCGCAATTGTAGTCCATACCGTAGTCCAAATTATCTCATTGGCTAAATTGAAATTTCTAATTATTTTCTTAAATAAGTGTTTGTACCTTATAATTTATTTTAATGCTTATCGGCCAATGAAATTAAAGGGACCATAAAAATGGACTACGACGTTGGACTAGACGATTTTCACCGATATTGACATACTACATCGCACCAGATTCATGCTGCAGCATCCCAGTAAAAGCTAAATCATTCGCCGACAAGGCGACAAACAATAAGTATCCCCGGAATATCATTATCAGTGCCCGGGGTTCAGCTTCATGCCTGAATTTTGACTTGATCAAGCTATCTCCGTATAGTCTGTCCTTTCTTGTTGATCGACTATCGTTCTTTGTACAATGTACAGGTGCCTCGTAACGTACCAGCTCTCACATGATTGCAGCCAGACCTATTGGCTCTCCGTTGTCTTCACCTTCTCTGGGTTCAGTGGCAGTGACAGCTGTGCTGCGAGGCCTCACTGAAAAGGGGTACAAAGAAATGGTTAATGAGTTGACAAACAACACGGTGTGCGTGGAAATAGTTTTCTTGTGATTCAATTTCTTCAAATTGGTTATCCGATTTTGCAACGAGGAAATCCGTTCCTGAAGCTTAAATCAAAGATGGACTTCTTGGTGAATACAAAGATATCTGAAGCAATGGTAAAAAATGCAAGTTTGTTAACCATTTCAGGATACCAGTGTGGCTGGAGTTAAGGTACTTAAGTGTGGGTGTGGACTGTGCAGGGAGTCGAGAGAGAAAGAGACATACTTGAGACATTTGTGATAACATTGACACTTTTTTGTACTGCGAGTGCTTTGAGATTGTTTGCTGTAGCCAACAAGAGCAAGCTTTTCATATGCTGCTTTTGTTCCTTTGGACTTGATGTTTTTACCAATGCTTCTTCAAAAGCAAGCAAATCTTGGGTTGTAATGCACGGAAGCGATAGCAAAATCTGCAACAGAGAAACATCCATATGTTTTTATGGAAAGAGGTGATAAGACGAGTTAACCAATGTTGAGAGAAAAGACATTCAACTCACCTGCCTGGGCGCTGGATCCCTATCCACTAAATAAATGAATATATCACGACATAGACTGACTAAATCAGCACTGATCAAAGCATTTGACTCAAGAGCTAAACCTTGGATTATAGCGTAAAACAGATCTCTGCAAACAAATTCTTTCAGTTCCACATTGTTTGTAGCTACGCACAGGGCAACAACAATACCACAGAAAGACGAAACTTTGCTCATGGAATCAGTGTCTGTCCATTTAAAGGCTTCCAGCGCTATCTGGAGTGCAGGCACTGCAAGACTCTTGTGCTTCAAAATGAAACTGCATTAAACCAAAAGAGGAAAAAATAAAGATACCAATGAATTGCCCAACCAATGACAAAACAAGGGAATGTAATGACAAACATACCCAACCAATGAATTAGAAGAAAATGCATCCAGGTCCTTGAGAGCGGATGCATCTAAGTGGTTAACATGGCCTGAGGGTTCAAGAGAAGAAATTCCTGTGTTTTGACCAGGAGAAGCCATGGCCGACAAAAGTGCACAAACCTCACGAGTTAAATCTCGCAGCAACTTCTCCTCCATTACTTCTACCTTCAGATCTGATCCAGGCAGTATCCCATTAAGATCTGGAACTTTTGCCCTACCTTCATGTAGCAGACTTGACCATGAGCGGCTTAGCGCTTGTTGAGCATGACGAAATAAAGGATGCAGGAGGTTCTCTACCCATCTCTCCCAAAAATCTGAAGGGCATGATTTAACAAATGGAATCAAGACTGAGTGAATAAGCTGTTTCATATGTCTGAACTCCATATACTCCACGTTCTCCATTAATGCTAGAATCACTGTATTACTATCTAAAATCTGAAAAAATGTGTCAGCGATTGAAGTTGACAAACCCAACAGATTGTACCTACAAAGTAGAATACCAAAAGTCAACACATTAAAATAATAGGACTTGTATAGTAAGAGCAATGCACGGCATTGGACATTACCAATTAGACAATATCATGTCAACAATAAGAGAACAAGGAAAGAAGTAATCTAGAAAACACCAGTACATACCCACTTTCCCTTGTGCCTCTCAACCAGTTTCGTATGTCAGTTTCATTTGGCTCAGAATAGCTTTCCTTGCTAATGTCATTGTCAACCAATGATCCATCTGCAAATGATAAAGCACCTTTGTGCACTTTTTGATTCACTTCTCCAAGAAGACTGGCCCGCTCAACATCACTAATGCTCATTGCACCTTTCACCTCCCCTGGCAAGGCTTGAGTCACCAAAGGAGACCAAAGGGAATGAATAGCACGAAGTAGCTGAAATCCAGAAGGTTATGTTTATTAAGAAGAATGCTTGAGGTAAATGCATTAAAGCAATTACCCAGCAGCTTAATTCAAGCAATATGCTTACTTTCAATAGAGGAGGCAACATCCATGACAAATGAGCTGCCATTGGATGAAGGGAATGGCCTGCACTCGTGTTTTTCTGCATATCACTCTTTCTAATCCCACTCCTCTTTAATGCCCTCTCAAAAAATGTTACTGTATGGAAAATTGACCACATCAAACGAGTATCAGAACACAAGCGAACAAGACCTGCTGGATCCGACAAATAAGCACTTTGCCAATCTTCCTCTATCCATGGTTTGCTCAGAGGTTCAAGTAACCACCGTAAAACTTCTTGCTGCTGCTGAACCCTGGGACAAAATTTGCCAGCAGAAAAGCTCAATAAGATTTTCAGGTTTAATCAAAGCGGCCCACTCCCCCAACCTTTGGGATGAAAAAGGTTAAATGCATTAAAGCAATTACCCAGCAGCTGATGCCATGATAAGAAATGATTCTCCAAGAAGATTATGTTCGCCACGTAGCAAACGACCCTCGTTTTGCAAATAACCCATGGTATCAGCAATGCCCTTCAAAATAACCAGAAACACAATCATTATGAATTTTGACATACAAACAGCAGATCAGAAGAACCGCATGCTCTAACTCATTAGCTACTGAAAAGTCATCTTTGTCACTGTGTGATCACAAGACCATCTTTGTCACTGTGTGGTCACAAGACCATTATAATTTCACTCTTGGAAACCTGTTTACTCACTCAAATAGGTACATAAATACAATATATATGTAAAGGTATGCATGTAAATACTAAATGCTATGCACGGGGTAGACTTATATCAGTACCAATAAACCTCTGACCAACCAAATACTCCGTATTGTGGAAATTAATGGATGGACAAGACCATGCTATGCATGGGATGAGCTTACTGCGTCTTAATCTATCCATTTCCATTTAGTCTGCTAATTAAAGGTGGATGGTGGGTGTTTGCCGTTACTACATATAGAACCTATGAATATAATCCCTCAAATAGCAAGTTTATTCATATCAACTATACTAATTATCTAAAGCCGAAGTGATAATGGGAAGAGCATCAAAAACCTTATATGGCAAGAAATATCGATTTAGTTGCATCAAAATGTTATTAACTTATTGTTCTAATTTTTTCAATACGGTCCATCAATAAGACTTAATTTTACAGAAATCATATAACATGATTAACATCAGAAATATGAGTCTTATGCTATGGGATAAAATGATAAATTAACAAAAAGGTTTAGCTTATAAACTAGTTCTGAAAATCACATCTAGTGGTATTTGAACCTAAGACCTTAAGATATAGGTCAAGAGGAAAAAGGTCTCTCTACCACCAATTGTGCTAGAACCTTCATGTATTTCTATAAAACATAAAGTATAATATATTTTATAGTAATAAGAACACACACAGCTACATAATTAGCTACTAAAAACTGATGCTCCTCTCGCTACCAATTATTGATCCCACAGGAAAACAAAAGGAGTTTGTTCATCTAGAGATTGGGGAAAAAGTAAAAGATCTCACAACAATCACCTTCATGTGAGGCAAGAGGCTTTTATCTGCAGTTTTTGCAATCCGAATAAATGATGTGCAAATCTGCAACCTAGCATGCCGTGCTCCATTTGTAGAAGGATCCTGCCAAGTCAGGGAGTCATACTGCAGTTCCAATAGCTAATAATCAGATGCAAGAATTTAAACCTTTGAAGGAAATAGTACTTCAAATAAACCTTAACAATACAAGGGAGGGACGTCAAAAGATCAAAGAGTTTGTTTATGACTTTCCCAGCCGCATCAGGAAAGAACTTTAGGAAGGGGCCCAAAGCCTCTAAATGGTGTGCAACCACTTCTACAAGCACTGGTTCACTCCATCTTAAAACAATCAGCTCCCCAAGCAAAGCTTCATTTCACAGAAACTATGTTTATCAGCAAACTGCAAGGATAAAGCTATAAACCTTACGCATTAGTCAATGAAGTACCTTCAAAAATTCTACAGAGTGCAAGTTGAACTTCAGAGCTGTCCCCGTCATATTCAGTGGATCCATCAAAAACAGCACCCACAACATTCTCTAGCACTAATTGCGTGCTTTCAATTATAGCTAGCTCCTGAAATATCACACAGCAAAACATTTTTCATGCATGGATCTGTAATAAGAACTAATAAGTAGTTAATTTAAAGAAGAGTTCCAGTACACACCTTAGTAGGTGTAGGAGAAGAACTAAGGCCCTTAATGATCATGACTACTCTCTCGGATACCTTGGAAGCAGCTATGAGGGGCTTGTGGTAGGAAACAAAGCGGACCAACTCCAACTATATCAATGAAATTACACCAGTAGAACATGTCAAACAAAATTAACCTAAAGGAATACTCAAATAGATTATATAAACTCCCTTACAAGTCAGCAAATGAGTAAAAAAATGCTAATGTAATTCTTTATGCAATTGCATTGAAGATATGCAACTACAAAGCAACAAAGCTAGCATGTCATCCTTGCCATCCAAATCTGGATGAGTAATACTATTTAAACATGATAACAAACGGAGGTTTCTCTGAATTATTACACACAAATTGATCACTAACATGATGATAGAGTAGAAGTTGAATGGTTAGACAACACCAAGATGTACAAATGTATCTTTCCTTACTGAGGTAATTTGGAGCAAAGATACATCAATTATGGGTTATACAAATAAATCCAACATACCAGCTTTGAACGAAACTGACTAAATTCTCCTTTGCCCTCAAAGTCATCACTCCATAGTTCCATCGGGCCCAAGGAAAATGTTGTATCAAGAGGAACCTTTTCTTTTCTGAGCATCCGCTGGCAAGATACATCCAGGATTCCACCACATATTTCATCATTTATAAAGTTTAAAATCTGTTTCTTCTTATCAGCATGACCAATGCTAGAACTTGAACTATTGACTAAACCATCAGAAGCTTGAGTATTGTGCTTTGGCTTTGCTAGTAACTCTCTCATCAACGCCTGAACATCAAATGACAAAGGGGGGAAATATGATTTGAATGTGTCAGTGAGATACAATGTTCATACTGAACGTAACATACCTGCCAAAAGAGCAGAGACTGAAAATGAAGAGCCAGCTTAAAATGTTGAAAAAATCCCAGCAGCTGCAATAAGATGAATACACTGCATTCCTCAATGTCTGAAATTGCATTCCTATGAAATAGCAGTTGGAACAAGATAGACATGAAAAGATTGTCTGAACTTACATTCTAATATGAGGGGTAACTTTGACATTTTGTGACACAGAAATATTTGATAAACTGATTATTTTTCACTATAATTTATTAGTATTTATACTTGAGGAAATTAACCAAGCCCGAAAAATCAGGCACCCTACCTTTGGCACCCTTTAATTGTATAGATCTTGACCATTTTTGTCAACATACGTCATTTACACATCATACATATATGTTCTACAGCTTGTCAAATTTCGGTAAGAGATGTTAACATCATATCATGAAAGTATCAGATATGCTCACAAAAGCAAAGGAAATTTAAGTGTCAAGGGTATTTGACTATTCAAGTAATCAAGTACACTACGGTGTTTGGTAAACTGATTCTCAATAGGCAAAGGGAGAGATATATAGCAACCAATACTGAACCCAAGTGCTGCTGACTCACACATGGATATATTCCTAGAAAAGTCCAGAAGGATCAAGAATGTGCTTGAATGACCCAGGGGCAATTCAGTTAAGCTGTGAGGGAACCATTCTAATGTCACAAAAGGTATTAGCCTACTGTAGGGCCAGTTTGGTGTTTAGCCTACTGGTTAGGGAGTGAATTCAGTGAACTCCAGGGGATTTACCCTGTAGCTCTGTTTCAATTTCTGATTTCATTTATTTGTTATCTGTGTCTGCACTCTATGGGTGATTTGTGTATTTCCTGATTTCTAGCTCTATCAGCTTCATTTGATCTTATAACCAAGACAAGTATGTGACTCGTTCTAGTCAATCAAATTTTAGGAAGACAAATGGGAATGGGCTAAGAGATTATACCTGATGAAGAAAAAGAAAAAGAGTGTTCTCGTCACTTGAAATAGATTGCAAATTCAAGCAACCTAGAGATACCATGCTCACACATATACATTCTGAGAACTCAAATTCACCATCATCAATAGCCCCAGGGTTGGAGGCAGATTTGTACAGGAAGTCTCTTGAAACATTCATTAAAATCTGAAAGATACTGCTGACTGCAGAATCAAAGTCTGAAGTTACTGAATCAACAGCTCTTTTCCTGCAGGCATCAAAGTAGCCAAAAGCTGTTTATTTCACAACAGAGATTTGATAGTGCTCAAAAGATTCAGACATGTAAAGCAGCAAAACTATGATTCAAGTGCATACCTAGACGAGACAAGTTTGAAAAATTCAGAAGCATGAAGACGGAAATCTGGAGAAGAAAGTAAGAATCCACACCTGATTCAAGAAAAGTATTATGTACTATATCTACTTCAATTTGCATAATAACTTCTACACCATATTTGATTAAACAGAAAAGAATAATGTACCCGTGTATGATTCCATATTTAGCAAGATCAGGCAAAGGAGCCCACTCAGCATATGCATTTACAGCATTCAATGTAGCTATCACTGTGGCTGCATGCTGTTTTGCTACTTCCAGTTGGTTCTGCCCTACCTCATTGACGGCAGCTCCAAAGTGTCTCTCAAGCAACTGGACCAAAATCAGAAGTAAAGTAATGCACTAGCTACAGCCTATAAAGCACACCCCACATTGAAAGAAAATAGGACTTACAGAATACAGAAAAGGTAAAATTTCCGATAGAGATTCGGTCAATCCACGTAATAGTAGCCTCCGACGATCTCCTGTTTAATGCATAAAAATTATGAACAGAGAAACAGTTACATTGGATGTTCCCTGAAATCTTCAAAGAACATGAAACTAAACTCACATGAACCTCTAAAAACAATAGTTGACACGCAGTCAGATACAGTCTTCGAAGACTAAACGCCTACTCCGCCGTTGATAAAAATACATTACGTATCATTTTAGCCTCTTATTATTGTTCAATAAAAGATTGCATTTCAGATTTTCTAGGCAAATAATTATTGGAATTCAGATTTGTTAATAAAACTATATATATTCAGATTTTTTACACAAAGTCCACATATTGAAAACTCCACACATTGAGATTTTTTATGCAAAGTCTCTCCCTTCATTGGCACACCATGAGGGTTGCAACAAAATTTAAGAACACTTTAGGATTACTTTACTTGAATCAACGACTTATTAATAAGTGTGTCAACGACTAAAGTGATATCTTTCTTTGAATGGAGGTAGTACTAATAAGAGGAATTCATTGTATCTAGCATTGCCCTAAAGACATCAAATAAGATTGGTGATCACAAAAACATGCATAGTCATTTCTCAATCACCTTCCAAATCTTCATTATGAACAGTAATATCTTCAGGAAGCCATCTCAGCGTCATGGAAACCAACTCTGCCTGAATTGCATCATTAGGGTCAAGGATTCATGATATTAAAAATTCACAAGGAGACAAAAAAAAAGAGAAGAAAGGAGAAATGAGTCGATATGATAATTAAGAGGGCGTACTTGTATGGGACCAATATTGGAAAGAGAAATTAAAGCAGGTAGCAATTCTTTCCACAAAATCAGGCCTTCTCTTCTAACTACCTGCCAAAGCAAAAGGATGGATACTCAGAACAGCAAAAAAGCCATTGCAACTTTTTTTTTTTATGACTGTCACGAAATGTCACATTTATGCAAAACAAGCATATACCTCAGCAATAAGAGCAGCTGTCTGACTCTTCAGAGGCCATTTTTCATTTTGGTTGGCAACCTCTGACATCAATTCAATAGCAAGATTTGCAAAGTTTCTTCGATCCTCAGAACTTAGTTCTTCCCACCTGAGCCTTACCAAATGCTATAAATAACTCAAAAACAACAAAAAAAAATATATTCATCTCAGCATGCCCCATCATAAACATGAAACACAGTAATGACAAAAGGAAAGACAACCTTATAAAAGCCAATATAGTGCATGCAAAAAGCTGTACTCGTTGTAAGCTTTGACATGCACTCTCTTAATTATGAAATGGTAAATCCATAATAGTGATTAACACTATTGCAGCCAATATCAGCATATTTCCATTTTCAAATGCATCCAAAAGGACCAAAACTGGGGATCTACGCAACAAATTATTTTCCACCAATTGCTGAATAGTTGTATATCTTACTCATGTTTCCCAAAATCAATTGATAGTAAAGGACACAATATGACCCCTGACAAGAAAATAGACTTCAAAGCAGTACTGCAATAAACAATTACTAAAAGAACATACTTTTATTAATAAGTTAGCATGTGTCCAAAATATAAAAAAAATATAATGATGCCAAACAGTATATAAAATGAGAACTCTATTCCCAGAACTCAACATTAATTTCTCATAAGTAACAAATGAACCCTGCAAGCATTATAAGATGTGCTAATTTCAATCAAAAGATGCATACATATTTACATTGCCAAAAAGAGCAATTGTTGGCGCAATCCAGAGCAAGAAATAGCAGGCTGGAATGGGTCTGGAAAGTACCTGAAGCATTTTCAACGCTTGCAACCGCATTTCAGATGGCCAGTTCTTCTTGACTAATATGAAGCATGTACTTGCCAGAGCACGTGCGTCCCCTGCCTTGAACTGCAAAACACGATATTTTTCAAAAAAAAAAAAATTCTTAAAACAAGAAATGAAAAAACAAATATTATGTGCATTGTCCCAACTATTTTACTACATTCAAAACTAGCAAAAATAAATGTGTAGAACATAACTTTTTCTTGCATTTCTCCCAAAATAAAGCCACATTCCAAGGAGCATGATCACAACATATACTCAAGGCACACAAATCTGTAAGAAATGACCACTACGTTTTCACAACATATGACACTCAAAGCACACAAATCTGTGAGGAATATGCATTACTGACATTACATATTCACAGCATATTTTGCGCTTAACTAAACAGAATCAGTTTAGGAGAAAGAATATAATGGAATTTGTTTGATCCCATTGGGAAATGTTTGGTCATGTTTTTCTGTAAATCCAATCCACAAAAGGGGCAGGTTTCCAGGTCTGGCAACTCTTTTGATGTTCCCTCTTCCCATTTTTCTACTTCTACCTCGGAGATGTCAATAACTTGGTGTTCATATGCAACGGTATTGTAGTGAAATTCATCAGTGGCTGTTAGGTCAACATCTCAAATGAATCATAAAGTAGTGGTGAAATCAAGCAAATAAAAATGGAAAGAAAGATTACACATTTTGATAATATTCAACTAGTAGATGTGCGGGGATGGAATTTAGTAGGTTGATGGGACAGAGAATAGAGATTGAAGGTGAAAGTGATTTGCCATGTTTAATTCCAAAAAGCCCGTTGGGCAGCATGGGTTTCCAAGAGGCCAGAATTCAACAATTGTCGGCTTGACAAATTAGTTCTCTCCCGCAACAGCCTTCAACCACATTTTCCTTCTGAGTTTGATTTTCCATCATTGCAAGGTCATGACTATGAAAAATTCCATCATCACTAGTTCAAGTTAATGCATCTATCAAACGAGGAACCATTTCACAATGTGCATTCTCAGCTATTGCATATTTCATGATAGACTACTTCCTCAAACATTATAAATTACATAATCAGGACTCTCCAGAGTGATATAATCCAATTTATTAGTAGCAAATTGGTTTCATAAAATCCGCCAAGACTCCAGAAAATGTAAACAAACAATCAAGACTTCAAGCTGTTCGCCAACGAGCACAACATTCACGCAACTAAAAAATCTAAAACCTAAAACTCCTTCAAAAACCCTAAGAATGAATTAAGAATCAATCAAATTGATCCCGGGAGTGGGGGCGTAACTACGCAGAATCCACAGATACTAAACCCAACCCAAGAGGCAAGAACATTGCTAATATGCATAAACAGAAAAGTGGAAGAAGAAGAAGAAATTACAGATTCTAGATAAGAAACGGCAGCTTTGCGAGCATCAGGGGAAGAGCTCCAATCGAGAGCAGCGGCAATAGCGCGAGCAACATCGTTCGCCATGGACGCGCCTCCATCCTCCATTGTTGCGCAAACGCTCGCAGCTTCGAGGGAAAGGAAATCGCAGGAGCAAGAATCTGCGAAGGTTTTGCTGACTTCAATCGCAAGTAGAGAGAGAATGAAAATGGAAAGGAGGGGAGAGAGAAAAAGAGACGTTGCGGTGGTCGCCTCGCCGGGGTAGAGAATATTGAAGACTAGAGAACGACTTTACTAGTCCACTCCCCCTTGTGATGCTTAAAAATGGGTCAGGTCGTCAAACCTTTTTCAAACCCTTTTTTTTTTAATATATATATCGATTTGGTAATGATTTTTTGTTATACAACCAACTAGTTCAGTTTTTAATTTTAAATAAATTTAATAATAAAACTCGTTTATTTAATTAATTAATTTTTTTCATACTTCTGATTTCAGAATCCGAAATGATTTTCTTTGATGATTTGGAAAGCAAAACCAGAAATTAATCATAAGCTAGGGTTACAAATGGTCCATGTGTTCACTATCTAGTATCTACACGAGTACACTTCCTATAATAGTATAATATACTACATTATCTCAGCTGAACTGGATTCCAAATAAAATTGTTGGCATCTTTGTTTCATTCAAGATTTGGCGAGTTATGAATGGCAAAATCTTCTTTCTTTTCCGGAACCAAGAGGGCAAAACACATTCTGAAGGGTCTTTGAAACCAGATATTGCTACTTTTACCAGTTATCACTGCACATACTCACATACAGTTAGTCTTCACTCTTGCTAAATTGGAGCTCAACGATCCATTTATATTAGCATATGTGCTACTTTTGTATTAATAAGGGAAATAAATAACAAGTTTAAGAAGATGAAAACATGTTCCAATAATAAATCCACACTCATGAAAATGGCGAGTACACATAAACTGGACACTTGCAATCAAAGAACACTATAAATTATGTTACAATCTCCATAATGAAACACTTACTGGATTTGTTTATGTAGTCCATATTAAGCTCTCTATGATATGCAACATTCTCCACAACCACATATGGAGGCAGGCTGCTTGGGTGAGGATGGTGGAGCTAGAGATTGAGGATACTGTATACTGACTTGAATTTGGAATTGTGGGTTCTCTGGTGGTGTCTTTGTAGTTGGCAAAGCTGAAGAAATTCCATTTCCATTATGCAAGTTGAGATCCTTATGCTCACTAGTGTGATCAGATGGCTCGCTCCTTTTTCTCGGTGCTTCAGTTGGAGACTCTTCATTGGATGGGTATCCACTGCCACCTGATCCAGGGACATGATGAGGTTCTACTGCAGTTTGTTGTGGATTGTGATCTTTGTAGCCACCAACCTGATCATATCCAGTGCCATTGCCCAAGGAAGAAACATGACTCTGATTTCCAGAAGTTGGAGGTGCATGACCTTTGTAGTTGTTATGGTGACCATCGCCAGTGCCATAACCTGTTGAAGAAATGGGATATTGGTTTCCTCTGACTTCAGTCTGAGGTGGTTTCTGGACAGGATTATTGTAGCCGCTATTACGATCATAGTCAGTGCCATAACCTGTTGAAGAAACCTTAGGTTGATTTCCTGTGATTTCAGTTGGAAGTGCAGACTCTTTGTAGCCGCTATGACGATTGTATCCAGTGCCATAGCTTGCCGAGTGAGATTTGTTCCCTGTGTTTTCAGGTGAAGGTGGTTTCTGAGGATCTTTGTAGCTGCTATGGCGATTGTTCCCAGTGCCATATCTTGTTGAAGAAACTTGAGATTGATTTCCTTTGACTTCAGTTGGAGGTGATTTGTGGGCAGGATCTTTGTAGCCGCTATGACGATCATAGCCAGTGCCATATTCTGTTGAAGAAACGTGAAATTGACTTCCTTTTACTTCAGTTGGAGGTGGTGGTTTCTGGACAGGATCTTTGTAGGAGCTTTGGCGATCATAGGATTCATATCCGATGCCATATCCCGTTGAAGAAACTTGAGATTGTTTTCCTGTAACATCGGTTGGAGGTGGTTTCTGGACAGGATCTTTGTATAGTTTGGGATGATCATAGCCTATGTTGTATCCTGCTGAAGAACTATGAGATTGAGTTCCTTTTACTTCGGTTGGAGTTGGTTTCTGTACAGGATCTTTGTGCGGATTTTGATGACCATAGCCTGTCATGTATCCTGTTGAAGAAACATGAGATTGAATTTTTTGTACTTCAGTCGGAGGTGATTTCTGGACAGGATCTTTATACGAGCTGTGATGATCATTACCCGTGTTGTATTGTGTTGAAGAAACTTCAGATTGATTTCCCGTCACTTCAGTTGGTTGTGGTTTCTTGACATGATCTTTGTACGAGCTGTGATGATCATAGCCCGTGCTGTATCCTGTTGAAGAAACGCGAGATTGATTTCCTTTTTCTTCACTTGGAGGTGTTTTCTGGACAGGATCTCTGTAGCCATAGCTTGTTGAAGAAACTTGAGACTGATTTCCTCTAACTTCAGTTGGAGGGGGTTTCTGGAGAGGATCTTTGTATGAGCTGTGATGATCATAGCCTGTGCTGTATCCTGTTGAAGAAACGTGAGATTGATTTCCTTTTACTTCAATTGGAGGTGACTTTTGGACCGGATCTTTGTAGCCGCTACGGTAATCATAGCCAGTGCCATATCCCGTTGAAGAAATGTGAGAATGACTTCCTTTTACTTCAGTTGGAAGTGTTTTCTGGACAGGATCTTTGTACGAGCTGTGATGATCATAGCCCGTGTTGCATCCTGTTGTAGAAACATGAGACTGATTTCCTGCGACTTCTTTCGGAGGTGCTTTTTGGAGAGGATCTTTATGCGAGCTGTGATGATCATAACCTGTTTTGTATCCTGTTGAAGAAACGTGAGATTGATTTCCTGCGACTTCTGTTGGAGGTGGTTTCTGGACATCTTTGTAGCTGCTACGATGATCAGAGTCAGTGCCATATCCTGTTGAAGAAACGTGACATTGATGCTCTTTTACTTCAGTAGGAGATGGTTTATGGATAGCTGCACCATAACCATACCCATTCTCCTTCCTTGACTTCCCTCGTGCTTGAGTTGAAGGTGGGCCATGGCCAGCATCTTGGTATCCACCATGTTCATAGCCACCCCTCTGAGCTGACATAGAACTCAGAGCCTGGCTGTCCTGTGCTTGAGCTGAAGTTGCCTCATAGACAACCTCTGTGTACCCACCACGATGATCTTGACTTCCCCGTGCTTCAGCTGGGTACCTTTGTCTGTTAGCAGCTGGATGCATATCGTTATGACGGGTGACCTAGCTTTAGAGAAAATTAAGACAAGGAAAGAAGAAAACTTGCTAGCTATTCGCTACAGCTCCTGGTTTTCTTCATTGTTTTGTTGTAGAATGTGGCTCCAAGCACTATGGTAGATGTAAAAAATAAAAGGCCTTCTTGGTTAGAAAATATGGGTAGATGTGATAAGAATAATGCCAATCTTCTGTGGAAAGTACACCATCAATCAGAATATGTTCCAAGCTCACCAGGCTGGTGAGCTAGGACTTTGCTGTGATTTCGAATGTGGTTCCAATCTCAAATTTATGAGTCAATAACTAGAACAAAATTCTTATCTAGAAGTATATGATTGGCTTAGAATATATGCCAAGCTTCTTCTTTAAGCATAAGTTGGGTCATAGCAGTTGCAGAATTACCAACTCAATATGCTCCAAGATTAATGTATAAATGCCAATTCACTTGCATTTTCTCTCTCCTAATCTTGTTTTCATATTGAACTATATTGGTTGATTGTTTAATTTGTTTATAAAATCCAGGCAGCTGAAATGTACTTTATCCAAGGACTGACTCAAAAAATGTCATCATAGTATCAGTTAGCTTGAACTTAAATCAACAGAGGCTTCAACATCAACAGGGTTTGACACTGGTTTGTAAAGTTCAGGCACTTGAGCTGTAAGTTGTTTGGTTACTGATTACTGATCTTTTTACAATCATACATTTGAATGGATGGGAGATTTGTATCAAATGAAGTGAACCTCATCAGTCCATGTCTTCTGAGCTAGGATTTCGGTTCCTGTTCCTCGTTAGCGAATGTGATTCTAGTCATCTACTTCAAGAGACAATAGCTAGAAAAAAAATTCATATATAGATGGACTTGGAATTGGTTTAGAATATATTCAAAGCTTCTTCTTCAAGTGTAAATTGACACATACATATGCTCCACGATGCCTTATAGCAATTCATTGCACTGTCTCTATCTTCAAGGAGCTCTTGATTCTCACATATCTGATTTATTTTGGCTTGAAAAGAAGGGATAGTAAAAAGCGAAAATGGTGTGCAAAATATAGGAAGCATAACTTCATCCTTGTAGTCAGCCTTCGCGACTTAGTTAGCCTTGTGAGCGCGACAAAGTTGCCGTGTGACAACTTTGACATGATACCTGAGTTTGGATGTATTAGGATTTTTTTTACTCCTAATAGACTAGAGATGAATGATTCATATATATGAAATCAAAGGTCCCTCTGAAAATGCAATGCTTCAAGTTTACCAAAACCAGATGCAAAAGAAAAAGACAAAAACATAAGAAGATATGAATGTAACTCTCAATAGGGTCACTGGATTGTTTCACATTGTAAGTAAAAAAAATAGCCATTCTGAACCCTAAAATTTTCACCCTGAAGGGATTGAATTTGTCTAATTTTGGTTAGTGTTTAAGTTTTGAATTTTTTAATTAATCTATTTGTTTATTTATTTTGGGTCCATTAGTCATTAGATTACAAAGTTGTTAAGTGTTCAGTCCTATCTTTCAAGACTTGGGAGTTGGGCCAGACTAATAGGTTTGTAGATTAGTTTATATTTTGAATATATTACAGATAAATTATGAATTTCAGATGTTCAGTTATTGATTAGCTATCAAAGTTAACCCAGTAAAGATCCCCTACAAAATTAATTTATATGAAAAAAATTGTTAAAAAAAATTTCAAAAATTATAATAATATTATATTTGATAATTCATATGCATTTGTAAAAAACATTTTGAAGAATCATAGTAAAAATTTTTTTTTTTGCTAAAATGTTGTTATTTTGTGACTTTTACTCATATGTATTTTTTAGAAAAATATTTTTATGAATTTTCAAAATATTTTTTTACAAATGTCTATGAATTATCAAATACAATATTGTTATAATTTTTGAAATTTTTTTTAATGATAATTTTATTATAAACTAATTTTGTGATACACCGACTGATACATATTGTGTTGTAGGTGATCTCCATCGAAGTTAACCAGCTAATCTATGAGGCATGTAAACAAAAGGGTGATAATGTTTACACCGCATAATTTTACTATGTGCACCACAAAAAGAAATTCGGCCTTTTATTTGTAAATTCTTGCGCCTCAAGAGTAGCAGGTTTATGACTTTTGAGGAGCAGCTCTTTGATTTATGAGGAGTACGCCTATGACTCCCGATGAGTAGAAACTTCACAAACTTATTTTACCCTAAACCTTAAACCCGAAACCCTAAACCAACCCTAAACCCTAAACCCTAAAACCCTAAAACCCTAAAACCCTAAACCAATAATAACAATACTTTTTATTATATAATTTTTTATTTTCTTTCAATTATTATTTAGAATGAAGATAAGTGGGTAAAATTATATAAAAATATCTAATAACACTTCATAATATATTCTTTTCATAATATCTTTTCTTAAACGTTTCATAATAGCATTAGATAATATTCTATCTTAACAATTCCATAATATATTCATTATTAAATCACGACTTATAAATTTTTTTAATTGATAAATTGTGGGGATGAAAGTAATTTATTTTTAAACAAACAATAAATATGTATTGATAAATTTCTTAATCACTAAAATTTCTTCTTTAAAATATTCACCGTAATTAATACTTACCAATACATACATTGCAAATTTATGTATTTTGATTTAAAATAAATTTATTATATAACAAGTAAGATTTCTTTTGTTACAATAGTTTAATGAATATTGGTAAGGATATATGCTTTAAAATGGCTTTGTTGGATTATGCATCAATTGAATGGTTCAAAATGAATAATATCCAACAAGAGATTAGATAAATATGTGAATTATAAATTCAGTTGGTCACTAAATCTATGATTAAGAAGTAATTGTCATGTGGCTCAATTAAATAAAATCTTAATAATTAAATAAGTTAATATTATACAATTAAATAAAATATTAGTTTAATATTTTGAATTAAACTTATAAGAACAAACTCCAAAGAGAATGGTGTAATAAGTTCATTCAAGATGAACTCTATTGTGATAATATATAGACACTAGTATTTGGTACCCGCGCGTTTGCGCGTTTTGTTAATAAATTATATTTTATTATGTTAATTTGTTTGAAATATTTTTTTATTAAATTTTGTGCTTGAAATATTTTAATAAAACGTTCAATCAATTGTAAAATAAATTAAAGTAAAATCTCGTTAGATGAAATTGAATATACAACTAAGAGGTTAACTTCACTTATATGTCGCTTACTCGTGTAGTCTAAACACTTTTAACCATATCAATTAATAATTTTATATCTTTTATCTAACTTATTTGACCAAATTTGTCTAAAATTATTAGAAAATATATCAAACTCAATCAGATGATAATAACATATAATTTAACATCATTTTCACCTTAATGGAGAGAAACTAAGTCAAAATGTAGGTGGTTAGAAATCTTTAAACATAATTGGATAGATTATTTGATAAATTTTTATATCTTCAGTTGTGTTATTTTTTAGTATAAACACGAGTGTTTTTCGTAGTATATTTGATCTCTTTTTATATGTTTTTTTAGATCAAACAAAATTATTTGATCTCTTTATATATATATGTTTTTAAACAATTAATTCATATTTACTATATGAGATAGATTTTGCCGATATATACTGGCGTATGATGATTCAACCAATTTATCAACTATGATTATTATATAGATCGATCTTTTCTTATTGTTGCTAAAAGTTAGTAATAATCTTTTCATGAGATTTTTTATAAACAAAATTATATATTTAAGTAAAAATCTTATCTTTTAGTGAAAATTTTATTTTAATCCCTAAAGATTTTTAAAACTAATATATAGATGACTTTTAAATGTTTAATTAATTATATTTATTAAGAAATATGGGATCGTGAAATGGGATCAATAAAGTGAATCCATATTACATAGGGTTGTTTTAATATAAATATATTTGACAAAAATTTATCATCTCTTCAAGTTTAATTTTCTTGGAACAAATCCGTTTTTTTTTCTTGTAGTTATTTAATATTTTCTTGGTACGTATAAATCCTTTTTTTCTTCTAGCAGTTACCTTATCCATCTTTTGAAAATTAAAATATTTCAAAGGAAAACTATATTTGTTTATTAATTGATGTGGCCCATAAATATAATACCACTTTAATCCAGAAAATGTCACGCAAGCAAAAATAATCCCGCTTTAATCCAGAAAATTCCGTGGCCGCGAGGTCGCGCCAGTGGCCTCTGTTTTAGTATATTATATAGATTTTAACATAGATATATGTTACATATTAATTTAATATTTTGAATTAAAACCATTTGTTATGTAAAAAATAAAAATCAATTGAAAAAGGAAAAATGAGAGGATTAACCTAGATGTGACACATAAGCAAAAACTCTTATGTTTTAAGAATTTATATAGATATAGATAAATATAGATATAGATAGTTTTATTACTTGCGCCTACATTATTATTTCTATAAATTTTATTTTCTTTATTATAATTGCTCAATTGATACCAATATATTAATAATATACATTAATCTAATTAAATATATTTGCACATTTAAATAAAACTAAAATGTTATCATATATGATTCTTTTTAAATATATTCGACAAAACTTTGAATGTTTTCATATATAATTCTTTTTAATTTACGTATTGCAATTCTTTTTATCTTAATTTATTGAGTATACGGTCAATTTTTTTAAAAATAATTATCCATTTGTACATTATATTTTAAATTATATATTTATGATTAAAATATAAAATACTTACAAATCACATAATTACTTTTACAAAAAGGTTGCTAATTTATTTTTCAAAAATATTAATATGATGCGCCTCTTGATTCACAACCCTGTGACTCAAGAGGAGCAGGATAGTTTTATCTTAAAAAAAAAACAAAAACCCTGCGCCTCTTGATCCATAGGGCTGTGACTCAAGAGGGACAGGGTATCAAAAAATAAAAATAGCTTGCGTCATTGGAATCGCATAGCTACGCCATAAGAAGCGCACCAATTACGTTGAAAAATTGCTAAACGAAATTTGTGGTGAATATAGTAATTTTTTGGGTGTGAATAACAACCGCTAAACAAAATTTTTTTTTTGGATCTAAGTGTAAAAAGTTGTATAGGTTCATGATTTTTTTTCCCTAAAAGATACCTTATATAATAGAATCATCTACTTATCCATAGCTGGGTGGAACGTGTTAGCTAGGGTCGACATGGCCATGGGTCGGATATCCCGATCCTAACCCCGACCCGATAAAGCCACAAGTTGGCGGGTCATGTGACAATTTTTTTTGATAGAAAAATTGCTTTTAATTTTTATTTATTTATTTTTTCATTTTTGAACTTTGACCCGCCTGATCAAACAATAATTTATATATTTTTATATTAGACGGTTTCCATAAAGTACCATTTTTTTTTTCGTTTTTAAGGTTAAAATTTTACAAATAATAATAATAGGGGTTACAAGATTACAAGACAAAAGAAAGGGTGGGTGCCCCTAACTATTTGTTGATCGTGAATATCAGGGACGAAACTAGGGGTGGACTGGTGTATGCTACAGCCCACCCCATTTTACTAGTAATATATATAATATAATATAATATAGGTATATCTGTATCACATTGTTTTAGTGTCCCATTTGGTTGAGAGTCAAGAGTGGGAGCATTTAGCCCCAAGTTCGAATCCAGCCTACCCAAGATTATAATCCTGGTTCCGTGTTTGATTGTGATGTCCGGTGGCTTAGCTAGGGGAACCATCCATGAGATCCTAACCAAGGAGTATAAAACCTGGGTGTAAGGACAAACCATAAGCGGGAGTCATCGCCAAGGCCCCCGCCTCGTCTGTCTTCACCAACGAAAGTCCTCACCATCGCCACCGCCTCCTCTGTCTTCGCTATCGGAATTTCGAGCAATGGCCACTTCTTCTCTCTCCGCCTGCTGCCCTAACAGCTTGGCTACGCTATCCAATCTCTCCCTTTGCTACTCAGATCCGATCTCTCCCTCTATCCAATAATTGATTATTTTTGTGTAGTTAGTTGCATTTTGCTTATGGAATTAGGGATTTGATTTCCAATTGAGGAATTTGTATCGATTGAGGAATTTGTGTTAAATTAGGGTTTTGATTTTGTATAAATTTTCATCAATTAATTTTGTATGACTTTGTTTGATTATTTCGGGCAAAATTGTATGGAGTTATGCCAATTTTGATTATGGAAATGGTTTGCACTGTAAACCATTTGATCATTTTATAATTTGCAGTGACTGGGAGCCTTATTTGATCATTTTATAATTTTATAGAATATTTTTTTTAGATAAAAGGTAATGATTCCTTTCCTTAAATCTACCAAACAAATTTATATTTTAACCCTTTTTGTTTACTTACCCTTCGTTTAAAGGAATTGATTACCTTTCCATTCCCTCTTTTCAACCAAACGAGCCCTAAGCACCTATAAAACATACCTCATTGTGTCACCCAACCGGCAAAATACTTAATAACATCATCCATAACGGATTTGACATATTACTAATCCGATGCAATTATAGGCCATAGTGTACTCTGTTAAGCCCCATCGGGCCATCAGGCCTCCAAAACCGCCCCGTAGTACCAATGCAGACTAAGTGTGGGAGGGTAAGGGGTGTCATGAGCTCCACGCAGACAGCCCAATAATGATCAGCCAATGATTTTCGGTAGAAGGTCATCAATCCAGGAAAAGCAACGAAGCTCCAAACTCTTAATCTAATCAACAGATTGGGAAAGGAAGAACTCAAATCCTGGAAGTGGGAACCAACCCTGGTCTGAAGAAAAAACGAAAATGGAGATCACAAATCCTCTCATGGGTTAGTATTTTTGTTCCTTTTGCAGCAAAAGAATGAAAAAGTAAGTTTAACAAGATGAAAACATTCTCCAATAACAAATCCTCTGATGGACATAGGCAGTACAAACACAATGCAGTCAAATCAAACACAAGTTGCACAAACATCACCTTTTCCATACACTATCATAGTTTTAAATAGCGCTAGTCGCAAGGCGAAGTTGCTCATTTTTTGTAGGGGATCGGAGACATTGCTTGCCTTTATGCGCCTTGCCTAGGTTAGCAAAGGCATTGAGGATGCTCCTTAGCGATCGCATAGGAGGCTAGGAGCGCTTTTGAAAACTAAAGTTCACTATTAGACTATTTAGAACAAAATCTACCAAACAGATTGAGGCTTTTACTTGTTGTTAACAAGTAAGTTCTCTACAATATAGAACAACACCCAAATGACTTGGGGGGAGGTAAATTAGTAGGAGTTGGGGCAGGTGGTGGTGCTGGAGCACGTCTTGTTGCCGGAGTTTGAGCTAGAGCTGGAGCTGGATTGACTTTGAAAGTTCCGTCTTCACCAAAATGTACATTGACATTAACTTGGAATGAAGGCGGCTTGTGAACACCACCTTCTGATGTAGGGGATTTTTGGACAGGATCCTTATAGCCACCAGCCTGATGATGTCCAGTGCCATAGCCTAAGGAAGAAACACGAGATTGATGTTCTTTCCCTTCAGTAGGAGATGGTTTATGGATATCTGCCCCATAATTATATCCATTCCCCTCCCCTGGTTTCCGAGTTGAAGGTGTCCCATAGCCAGCATCTTCATACTCACCACGACGTTCTTCATAGACAGCTCTATCAACTGACATAGAACTTGGAGCTTGGCTTCCCTGTGCTTGAGCCTGGTTCCCTTCTCTCTTTGCAACCGGATGTGTATCATTATGGGTCATCGTCTTCGAAGAAAACCGAAGACAAGAAAAGAATATTGCTAGCTATTGCATTATCTACTTGTTTTCTTCATATATATATATATATATATATATATATATATATAGAGGCAAGAGTTCCAATGAAACAAAGAATACGGTGAAACGGTGAAACGGTGAAACGAATGAATATTGTGTTATATTAATATGAATATGGCATTATGTGGATATGAATATGTGAATATTGTGGTGTGTGGATATGAACATTGTGTTATTCACTTTATATTATTTGAATATATATAAATAATAACATATTCATATACCCATATTTAAATCATATTCATATTCACACAACATAATATTCATATTCATATGACCCAATATTCATTCGTTTCACCGTTACACCGTATTATCCGTTTCATTAGAACATTTCCCTATATATATATATATATATTGTTGTTATATAATGTGGCTCCAAGGACCATGATTGATGTTAAAATTAAAGGTCTTATTAGTTAGAAAACAATTAAAGGGTGGGTGTGGTAAGGATAATACATGTGTATGAGTGTATCTTCATTGACAAGTAAAGCATCAAGTACGAATGAAATTAGGTATGTTGGATTCTGTTTTTCTGAAATAATTAATTAATTAGGGTTCCATTTTTTCCCTTGAGTGCAGGATCTGAACACTCTAATATTGCAGTATTACCCAACTAAATATGCTCCAAAGATGACTGGATAAAGGTCAGTTCACTTGCATTTTATTATTCGAACACCCTAAATAATGTATTCATACTGAATAAAATTTGATTATTTTGTGTGTTAATCTACTTGATCTCAGAGTTTATTTTGGAATCAAATTCCATTGCAGTCTCTATCTTGAAGGAGCTCCTGATTCTCAGTTTCTCACTTTAGTTTTTTTTAAATGATGAAATCTTATATATTCTCAGTTATCTGGATTATATTCTCAGTATGCACAAAATATAGTTACCCGGACCCAACTTTAACAGCTTCAATTTTTTTTATTTATTTATAAAGACAGTGACTCATGAATTCTGAAAAAGTAGTTATCGAAACGCTGCAGGATTTACTAGTAAATGTAGACAATAGAATATCTAGTCTACTAAGACAAGCTGAAGCTAAGATACCTTACATGTAGAGAACTACGTACCGATATCTGGATAATTCAGGGTTCATAACGATCTTCTACTAAAACATCGATCTAACACGCATTTATCACTTGTATTTAGGAGTTTACAAGCATTATATAAGCACCTATAAATAACCATATTCTTCCACCACATTACCCTCCCCCTGAAAAGCAATGATAGAAAGGGATCTATGTGAGTGGTTTCTGCTCATTTGTTGTGTTCCAGATTTTTTTTTTGTGTTGATTTTTATATAATTGACTGTGTGTGTTGATAGGTAGTATAAAACTTTTTATGATACAATTTGATTGCTGTAGGTAGACATCACTGATAAACGTAAAAACCCAAAGAAAAAGCAAAGCAAGTAAGCAAAGTCGACACAAGAACAAGGTTCACTTTTGACCCAAATGAGAAGCAACCGATACACTGAAGTTTTTCGACAAAAGAAACTATAAATCAACAAACATGATATAACGTTTAATGTGATACCCATCATTAGTGCATTTTAGGAACCTTTTACATTTTCCTCCGAATAGGTGAAGCATGCTCGTTGTCTTGACTACGGAAACAACATGGACAAATGCGTCTCCATCCTTCCAAAGGTGGCTTCTGAACAGCTCCTCCTGTTGGAGAATTTACTACAGTTGATGCTGGGGCGGCTCCTGGTGCCGGATTTGTACCAATATGTAAATTGATGTTAAGGTGGAGTGGGAGTGCAGTATTAGTTGGTTCAGGGACAGAATTAGGCGCTTTAGTCGAAGGTGGCTTGTGGACAGCACCTTCTGTCGGAGGCGGTTCCTGGACAGGATCATGTACATTATGACCATCGCCTGAGGAAGAAACACGAGTTTGATTCCCTGTGACTTCATTTGGAGTTGGTTTCAGGATGGAATATTCTTTATAGCCACCATTGCTATATCCTGCACTTTCAGTTGGGAGTGGTTTCTGAACAGGATCATAACCTGTTGAAGAAACCTTAGGTTGATTTCCAGTGCCATGGCGATCTTTGTAGGAGCTTTGACGATCATAGCCAGTGGCGCCATAGCTCGTCAAAGAAACGTTAGATTGATGATGATCTTTGTAGGAGCTTTGGCTTCTCTGTGCTTGAATTGGATCCTGGTTGGCACCTTCATGTCCGTTCCCATATCGACCAAACTTAATTGTCATCTGCAGTTCCATGACCTGTGGAAGAAACATGAGACTGATTCCCCTTATCTGATTTCCCCTGGGCTGGACCTGGAATTGTAGACGGCATCGCATATGCACTGCTACTAACTGACACAGAATTTGAATCTTGGCGGCTGCTCAGTGCTTGAGTCGATGATGGGTCGTGGACACCACCTGTGCTCCCACCTTGACCTTTATATGCACTTCCATACCCAGAGCTATGACCTGACATAGCAATATGTCCGCAACATGCACTTTTATTTACATAGGTATTGCATTTTAGGTCGGTTCTTGTTAGAACAGAGATAAAACATGGATAGTTTAATTTTTATAGACATCATTTTTTAACTCAGTTCTAACAAGAACTGAGATTAAAAAAATAGACACTTATTTTGACAATCACCACTTTTTTTTTTTTTAGCTCGGTACGTTCTTGTTAGAGTTGAGATGGGAACTCGCTGCATTAAAGTTTATTTTATTTTGTTTTAAATGAGGTTAATTAATTTGTATTATAAAAAGAGTTTCTCCTTGTTTTAAACAATAGGGCCATTCAAAAGGTTTTTAACTTTTTATAACAATCTCCAACTGGGTTTTTGTTGTTGTTGTTGTTGTTTCAGGCGAATTGAATTCCAAATTATTGTCCACATCTTTGGTTCTTTCTCGATCGGCCAAGTTATTGATAACAAAACCTGGACCGAAAAAGAAGATCAAAACATGTTCCAATAACAAATTAACACTCTCAAAACTTTACAATTTCTTCAAACTGTTGAGGCTATTTAGTGCTGAATGTAGAACACAGGTTTATGCTCATTTTAGTCCACAGTGAAGATCTTCTTTCCAAATTGCTGCTATAGAAAATGTGGCTCCATGGACCATATATGATATTGCTAGTTACATTAATCAACCACTAAATATTTGAAAAGTAAATCACATGACACTAAAAGAAAACTAAAAAAGATTTTTGTGAATTCAGAATATGTTCCTAGCATAAATCAGCTCGAGCTTGTTAGGTTCTACCTTTTGAATAAATAGACTCCGTCCTTCACCCCCGATGTGTAGCCTTTGATGCTACAGTATCAAAGGCTTCACATCCACAGGTTATTAACACCTTGAGCTGTATATTGTGTGGTTACTGATCGATTACTCATCTTTTTACTGTCATACTTTTGAATCGGTTAGATGGACCTTCGTATCAAACGAAGGAACATCACTAGTCTGCTTTCCATCTTTACGAATGTGATTCCAATCATCAACTCCAGGATAAAGTAGCTAGGGAAAAAAAAAGAAGAGAATTTGTTTAGCAGGATATGATTGAATTGAATTAGAATATATTGAAAGCTTATTCTCTAAGTATAAGATTGACACATAGCAATTGCAATATTACCTCGCGAAATTGCAATATATAAGATAACTGGATAATGGTCAATTCACTTGCATTTTACTATTCTATTACTCTAAGGGCTCGTGTTTGGTATAAGATCGTACAAGGTAAACAGAATGAAAACAAGTTTTGTATGAGTCTTAAAAATAATCGGGGATATGGTCACTCCTTGTTCAAATGGGTGATTGAAATGGAGAGAAACAAAACCAATTTTGTATGAAAAATTGGAAGAATAGGGTAATGATTAAAATTTTTAACAATGTATCTTGGACTATACATGGACGACTACACTCACTTTCTTTCCTTTTGCCTTTCCAAAATTTAAACCAAACGAGCCCTAAATATATTTAACGCGTATTTATCACTTGTATTTAGAAGTTCATAAGCATATATTAAGCACCTGTGACCATATTCAATTCACTACCCTCTCTCTGAAAATCAATGATAGAAAGGGATCTATTATGAGTGGTTTCTGTTCATTTGTTGTGTTCCAGAAAAAAAAATTTGGTTGATTTTTATATAATTGATTGTGTATGTTGAAAAGCAGTATACAACTTTGATCAGTGGAGATCTTTTACTCCACCTCTTACACCCCTCCCTACATCACAAAAATATTTTCACATTTTTTTCTATGTTAAAAAAATTAAAAAAAAATTATATTTATATTACAAACATATATTTTGATATATTTATAAAATTTTATTTTGAAAAATCATATTTTATCATTTTTAAAAATTAAAAAGGCAATATTTAAGAAAATACAATTATTAAAAATTTTAAAACGTGATTTTTTAAAATAAAATTTTATAAATATATTAAAATAGATGTTAGTAATATCAATATATTTTTTATAATTATTTTTAAGATAAAATAAATGTTAAAATATTTTTGTGGAGTAGGGAGGGAAGTATATATGTATTGTAGGGGATCTCAACTGATGATCCGATTTGGTTTTGGTGATTTGTGTTGTTTACCTTTATATTAAGAATTAGATTAGATTCCCCAATTATTTATCCAAGCAATTTGAGTACACTAGTTTCTTTACAATTTAGCTTAGGATAATATATAGAACCTTGTTTCTGTTCCCCTTTCATGGAAATCTGAAGGATCTTGGAAGCATTAAAAATGTTGAATGTTGAAACTTGATGAGAATCTTACTCCACCGGATCACGTAAAATCGTTGTTGCTACTCGTACCACTGCAGAGTGCAGATATAGTGGCCTCACCATTGCTATATAATTGAATTGTAAATGGACAAGCTTGAACTGGTCTTCGTAAGTTGGGGCTTGTAGCTAGGTAGACGAATTGGTGGGAGCTCAGGATGGTGCTGGTGTCGGAACTAGGGAAGGTCGTTGTGCCGGAGCTGAGGCAGATCTTGGTGCTGTAGCTTGAGCAGGTTGTGTTGCCGGAATGAGACTGTAAGTTCCGAACAGAAGGAGTTAGGGGTGCCATGTGAACACAAGTAGCTCGAATTCGACTCATACTCGCTCGATAAAAACTCGGCTCGAGCTCGTTTATTTTCTAAACGAGCCGAGTATGAGCACATTTTAAAGCTCGGTCCAAAGCTCGGCTCGTTCGAATTAAACTCGAATAGCTCGAATTTTATGGAATTTTTAAAATTTCTTTTAAGTTACTATATAATCAGCAAGTAGAATTGCCTAAAGCTCAAAAAAAGCTCGGGTCGAGCTCGCTCATTTCCTAAACGAGCCGAATATGAGCACATTTTTAAGCTCGAGTCAAAATTTAGGCTCAGCTCGAGCTCGTTCATATTCTAAATGAATTTTAATATGAACAAGCAATACTCGGCTCGTTCGACTCGAATAACAGCCCTAGAGTCGGGGGCATAAGGGAGCATGTGCCCCTCTCGTCCGATGAACTATCTATATGTATTCTCCTCGTCACCAATTTTGTTTTGATATATAATATGTCTTAATTTGACATACGAGTAAAAAGTTATAAGTGTTTGAAAATTGAAGGCATATTAGTTACTTTAATTTTATTTCAATAAACTAGTAGTGTTTTTATATTTTACTTAGACTGACATTCATATATATATATATATACTATAATTCATCTCGAGAGCTTCGAAATGAGTAGTGCTGATATTCGAGCTGAGCTTGTCATGTTCAAGCTTGGCTCGAATGGGAAACGAGTCGAGCCGAGCTCAAGTCCAAAAATTATTTGAGGTTATTTTTTGGCGCTCAAGCTCGGCTCGCGAACCCAGGGGTAAACTCGATCTCGACTTATGAAGGCTCGAACAAGCCAGACGAACGAGCATGAGCTCGTTCGAACTCGTCAATTGGGCTCATTCAGGCTTGTTCGAGCTCGGTTCGTAGCTGAAATCCTAAATGCAAAATCACAGAAGCAGCTGCACACCAAGCAGAAAACCCTTAAACCGCGCCAGCTTCGTACGTATTCAAACTCAATGCATGTCGAAGATCATCAACCCCGTCTTATTGTTGTTTTGCTGACCTATATATCAGTCGTCTAATGTTTAAAATTTCATAATATGAGCAATTTTGTAGGGTAGCTTGAAGATGACATCAAAGTATTGAAGGTACTAGCTGCCTAGCTAGGCTTGTAAGATATTAAAGCATCGGACCCCAGGTGCATAACGTACGTAGGGTGGTTCATTTTATGCCCGACTCGTAAACATGTCTCGACCCTAGGGGCGAGGCCTGGGGCCTGGGGGTCACGTGCCGCTCCTCTCATTTGACAAACTACCTAAGTGTATTCTCCTCGTCGATAACTTCGTTTTGATATATAATATACCATAATCCGACATATGAGTAAAAAGTTATGAATATTTAAAAATTGAAGGTATATTAATCACTTTAATTTTATTTCAATAGACTATAATGTTTTTCTATTTTACTTCAATTAACATTCATATACTATAATTCATCTTGAGAGCTTCGAAACTAGAGGTTATAATAGGCATTTCGACAATTAGATAGTTACACAAGTTTAAAATTTTTATATCTAGTTCATTATTATTTGTTAAAAGTGCAACAAGTTGCATATTGACTAGAGTTGTTATCTGAGATGAATGAGTCTAGTATTGCTTGATTATATTTAGCTTGTTTAAAAATGAGTCGAGCATATATTTGGATTTGAGTTCATAATCGGTTTGTTTAATAAATAGGCTCGAACTAAGCTTTTCAAGTATTATGCAACTTTACTCGCTTATGACACAATAACTTACATGAAATTTTGTAAATTTCACAAAATTCGCGCTATTTGAACTTAAATCGAGTTCAAGCCGAGCTTTAAAGCGTACATGTATAATTGTGTTCCCCTTCGAAAATTTCCTGGCTCCGCCACTGTTCGACCCGATTAAGAAAATCTGGGTTTGGGGTCAACCTGAAAACCCATACAGATTGGGTTTCAGATCATGTTTTCAAAAATCGCGTGGACAAACTCATTAATGGGTTTAAGGTCAAACTCATTAATTAAGTTTTGGTTCTATTAGAGTAACTTTATCCATGTTACCTAATTCAAGTATCATATCTTACATTTTTTTCTTAACACATCATTTTAAGATACTTAAATGCACACAAAAGTATCTTAACATATATTTCATTTTAATTTTAAATCTTTGTGGGTGTACAAAAAAAAGTGGTTCCCACATGTTATTGTTCATTGGATAAAACTAAGGATATTGTAATGATTGCATTGATTCCAACCCCAACTCTTACATTTATTTTTATTTTTATCTAAAAATAGGGTTATGGTACTCCAAGTACCATTACTAAAGATGGTCTGATCAAGTCTTATCGGCTAATTAACTATCCCAAACCCTAGGTTTCCTTTTTGTATGCGGTATAAATACCTGCTCTATGACATTATTTATGAATAAGAGAGAATGAAAGGGGGCGGCAATCTCCCGTTGGATTTGAGTCGATTTCATTGTTGCTTCTATTTCACAAACACATCTTAAGGCCTTATCTTATCAAGTGCAACTGACAGATATTGTGTGAGAGTGTGTAGAAGATGTGAAATGTTAGAAAATATATCCCACATCGAAATTATATGAAATTCAAACCTTGTATATAAGTCGATGACTACTCTTTCTATTGTCAATTGGTTTTAAAATAGACCCCCACTGGTCAACTAGGCTTCCCATTCTCTCGACGAAGTTCGCGTATTATTATAAATACCGCAAAGAAAGTGAACAGATCAAGAACGACGACGAATTGAAAGCCAAATCGCAAATCAAGAAAGTGAACAGTTTTCAATCCCTAAACACATGATTTCATGATTCATAAAAGAAAGTGAACACTTCATGATGAGCGGCAACGAATCCTCATCGCAGATATTAGACTTTAACATTTCCCTTTCTTGTGAATTTCAGGCATCACATCGACGAATTGAAAGCCAAATCGCAGATATTAGACTTTAACATTTCCCTTTCTTGTGAATTTCAGGCATCACATACAAGGATATCCTTCCATTCGAATTTTTTGGAAAGGACGTGATCTTAGGTAGGTTGTATGCATTGTCACAATTCTTGTCATGTTTCATGTTCAATCCCACAGTTTAATAATTTGAACACTCAGAATCTTCAAGTGCTTCTTATAAAGTAATATAAAATGTGTTTTGATTGCTTATGTAAAGGAAGTCATATTCCTGTCTTAGCATAATAAGTCATAACAATGGGAAGGGTAATAGGGGCATAATCTCGGGCTCACTCTTCTATTAATCAACTGATTTCTGGAGTGGGTTTTTTCAGCAAATATCAAGCTTAGCTGATCATATATCACCATTTCAGATACTATTAGGGGTCATTTGGTACAATTCCAAGAGTAATGACTCCAATGGATGGATTCATTTGCAAACCACATTCTTGATGTGCACAAATGCAAGCAAATTCGACACAAGAACAAGGTTCACAAATCCATATATAGACCCATATGCATACTCTAGATGTGCAGCTTCATCATCAGCCTGAAGATTTTCGACAAAAGAAACGATAAATCAATTCGACTTATTCCTCCCAATAGGCAAATTCTCGTTGCCATGACTGCGGAAACAACATGAAAAAAGGCTTCTCCATCCTTGATTAAAATAGTGGGCAGCAACGTCTGTTGGTGCCAGAGCTGGAGGTTGACCATGCCAATATGCAAATGGACATTAACTTTGAACGACGGTGTCCCTGTAGTAGGTGGCGCGGCATCATTAACCTTATCATGTCCATTTCCAGGACCGAGTGGAAGTGCAGCACTCGTTGGTTTAGTCGAAAAAGGTGGCTTGTGGACAGGATCACCTTCTGTTGGAGATGGTATCTTGACATGATCCTTGTAGCTGCTACAACGATCATAGCCAGTGCCATCTCCTGTTGAAGAAACTTGAGATTGATGCCCTTTTACTTCATTAAGACTCGGAGATGATTTTCCATGTGCTTTGTACCCATCATGATGTTCATATCCAGTGCTATGAACTGACATAGAACTTCGATCTTGGCTTCCCTCGGCTTCACTTGGATACGTATGGTTACGAGTCACCATCTTCAGAGAAAACTAAGACACAAGGAAAGAAGAAAACTTGCTAGCTATTCGCTACTGATTACTGATACTTTTGTTGATCACTGTACTTCTAATTGGGTTGGAGCTTCTATTAAACGAAAGGAATCTCATCGGTCTTGTGTACTAGAACTTTGTGTCCGGCATTTCGAATGAGGTTCCAAAATTCTTATGTAGAAGGACATGAGTGATTTAGAATATATGCCAAGCTTCTCCTTGAAGGACAAGTTGGGTGATCATATATAGCAATTGGAGAATTACCAACTTAATATGCTCCAAGATTTTATTTTAATTATATTATTTTAATAGAAAAGTGATTAGGTAAGACTATGTATTCGTTGTGGTTCATCCTAGAGAATCCTTACGAATTAATGAGAACTTGCAATTCAGAGTTACAGGAAATTTGAGTAGTAGGAAAGGAGTGACCTAAAAGAGTCAACTGATCGGCTACACAGTTGATGTCCTTGTAGACATACTGAATTTGGGCATTACTAAATTTTAGCAGATCCAAATGGATATCCGAGGTAATTATCTCAATATTTCAAGGGCATTTTCAGTCGTCCCTCCATGCATTAATAACACACAAATTGTCTTCTTCGATTTCGATATGTTGAATGTTAATTCCTCTCGTAATCCCTTAATATCCTCCACAAGATTAATGTATAAAGGCAAACTCAGTTGCACTCCTTTTTTCTTTTTCTCTTCTAATCTTGTGTTCATGTTGAACTAATTTTTTTGATTGTTTATTTTGTTTATACAATCCAGATTCCAAGCTTCAACATCAGCAGGGTTTGATGCTAGTTCATCGCGCGAGCTCACTAGCTCAGGCACTTGAGTTGTAAGTTAGTTCATCGAGCTTCGTATCAAATGAAAGACCTCACCAATCTATCTCTTCTGAGCTTGGATTTCGGTTCCTGTCTCCATGTTAACGAATGTGATCAATTCTATTCGTCAACTTTAGGAGACGATAGCTAGAAAACAAGTCGTAATTAGAAGAATGTGATTGATTTAGAATATATTCAAAGCTTCTTGTGTTGAGTATAAAAATGATACCTTATGATCCAAGACGCAGCATAGCAATTTACTCAGATGAAGTTTCCCTTATCCAAGGCTCCTCTGAATAGGCAATGCTTCAAGTTTACGAAAACCAGAATCACAAGGAAACTGGACACAATAGAACTAATTTTTCCTAGATAAGGTGTGTGTGATGCTACTAAGGCTAGACATCCATAAAACACCCACTTGAGATGTCAAAAAAAAAACCCCGAAAAGAAGGTCATATATATTCCTTACAATAGAACTTACAAACGCATGCTCAACACATCTTTCGAAACAAGAGATGTGCTGGTCCAATCGAGGCGTTCGAGCACTTTTTGGATAGCTAACTTTAAAATCTAAGACTTTACTGTATGGATGACTTTTGTGAAATCCTCCTAGAAGATACCCTGAAAAATCATTTTTCCATCAACTTGTAATTTAGCCAAAATAAAGGCTTTTTCCAAAATCATTTGCTCTAGGCAAGGTGTGATGCTACTAAGGCTAGACGTCCATAAAACACCCACCCGGTATGTCAAAAAAGTCACAAAAAGAAGGTCATATTCCTTACAATTGGACTTATAGACGCATGCTAGATATTTCTTTCAAAACAAGATATGCGTTGGTCTGATCGGAGCGATTGAACACTTGTTGGAAAGCTAAATTCAAGATTTATGACATTACTGAGGATGAATTTTGTGAAATACTCCTCAAAAATGCCCCAAAAAAATTCATTTTTCCATCAACTTATAATCTGGCCAAAATATAAGTTTTTTCCAAAGGGGTAGTCCACGAAAAAATCTCAAAAAAAAAAATAAAAATCCAATATCTTTTTCCCTATGCAAGGTGTGATGCTACTAAGGCTAGACGTCTATAAAACACCCACCCGGGATGTCAAAAAATCCCCGAAAAGAAGCACATATTCCTTATACTCGGACTTACACACGCATGCTCGGTATTTGTTTTGAAACAAGTGATGCATTCGTCCGATCGGGGCGTTCGAGTACTTTTTGGAAAGCTGACTTCAAGAGCCATGATATTACTCAGGATCAAAGATGCCCAAAAAAAATATTTTTTCATCAGTTTGTAATCTGGCCATAATATAGGCTTTTTCCAAAGGGTATAGTCCACAAAAAAATCACAAAATCTCAAAAAAAAAAATCCAAAATCCTTTGCTCTAAGCAAGGTGTGATCGTGGGACGCTACTAAGGCTATACGTCCATAAAACACCCGAGATGTTAAAAAAGCCTCGAAAAGATGATCATATTCCTTACAATAGGACTTTCTTTCTTTCAAACAAGAGATGTGTTGGTCCGATAGGCGCTCATTTGTAATGTTTAAAAATAAACCCTAGTTTAAGGGTGAAGCGAGTTTGCAGAACGTGAGATCTTAAGATTGGTGAAAAAAATGCGTGAAGCGGGAAAAAGCGATAGGGTGCCTATAGCTTAAGGGTGAAGCGAGCGACATGAAAATATGTTTTCACATGCATTCACCCCTTAGAATGCATTCGTGAGACCCTGTATGAATCGTCGGATGATGATGATTTTGATGTTTGATTTGACAGAAACAATGAAAATAATTTAAATAAAAAAAACATTACATTTCTCTCTCCAAATCCATTGTTTATATCCTAAATAATACTAACGTAGAGTTTCATTCGATCAATTGTCTCCATTTATTCATATGAATATATGGATTGTACTCAAATGAATATTTATTCAGATGAATAATTGTAGTGCAGTAATATTACCTAACTAAATATATGCTCCAAGATATATGACTAGATGAAGCTCAATTCACTTACATTTTATTACATTCTAATACTCTATTATTACCTTCGATCATATTGAACAAAATTCGATTACTTAGTAATTTAATGTATTTCAGAATTATTATTTTTTTGAAATCAAATTCCACTGCACTGTCTCCATCTTAAAGGAGCTCTTGGTTCTCAGTTTCTCACTAATTTTATGTTTATCACCTGTATTTAAGAGTTCATAAGCACCTATAGACCTTTCATGACATAAAGTTGGTTACCTTTCTAGCTTTAATGATATTCTCCAAGGTGGTAGCTAGGTAGACAACACTTTTTTTTTTAATGTCTAGTTAATTAGTTACATTTTTTTTTTTTTGGTCACTTGAAATGCAGTTCAATCAATTGTCCATCTTCATATTTTAAAATTGACAGTGTTGGTGCTTGGGTGGGGGCTCTTTGGCTGTTTTTATACATACAATATTATTGTCCTTAAGACGAAAATAACCTCTCCTTAGTTATCATTTTAACTAAATTCAGTTATTTAATTTGTCACATATCTAAGTTCAGTTTTATATATGTATCTTTTAAAAACACACTCGATCTCGACTTGCTCGCGGGTGATCGATCGACCCAGACCTTGTTTTAAGTGGGATTACATTAATTGGATTGATAAGTAAGTAGTCTTTGTATCAAAGCATTTCCACTAATTTAGTTTTTTTCTTCTTGTATTGCACAACTTACTACGTACAAGAGTAGCTTGTATTTACCCTCCAACATTAAAAAAAAAAAACTGGCATCTTATCTTGCTCAAATGCTGAAAAATGAAATCAATTCATTGCAGATTTTGATTTGTAATAGTAGTAAAAGTAAAAGCATCACATATCTATGGCTCTAAATTATAAGAGGTTTAATCTTTTTAAACAGTTTTTTTTCACCTATATATGAAAGTAACCCAAATAGCCAATTACACAGACAATTAAGTTACAAGCATGAATATATAGGTAATTAGTCTTTTACTTATGGATAACCAAAGCAAAGCTTTTGTTTCCCAAAAATATAAATTAAGAAGAACAATTCATTAACACTATATATAATACCAAGAGCTATGAACGACATCAAGCCAATTAGATGACAAGATTAATTAGCAGTTTTTGAAAGAAAATGAACACCTAAAATTTATATACAAATGAGGATTGAAATCAAAATTCCTACCAAGCTAATATGTATTTATTCACACTCCAAATTCGAACAGCAATTCCAAAAACAAAAATATTGTTTCAGGTTGCTAATTGCTATTGTAATTGTAATTTCATTTAAGAGTTCATAATTACCATGAATTGAAGTTTTATATATTTGGTTTTTGATAGTTTCTGATTGCTCGTGAACAGCAATGACAAAATAAAAAATGAAATATAGAACCCTAAAGTTCATAAATCAAGCCTTCAAGAAGAATTAAGTTCATTTAGATTTCAAACACCTCTTCAAACCTAATAGTAACTTACAATTTAAATCCAGAAAAAGATCAAGAAGAAGCAAATAATTATACATTACTACATCCTAGAGAGCACCGAAGAGGAAGGAGGTTACCAAATACGACCAAGAACGAGAGTGTCGACAGGCCTCCTCGTCTATGCTTTGCACTTTGCTCAGCGCCGGCCATGATAAAAGTTCTCCCATCCACCCATATAACATCCATTTCTCAGGTAGAGGTTGTAGTTGGTAATACCCGGGGCTAGAGGTGGACTGATTTTTCTTAGACCCTGCTTGCAGAAAACCAGCCATGGCAGGATGGACATAATCAGATATTGGCAACCGTACAAGTCGATCTCCTTCAATTTGGTGCACTTGTCCACAACTCGCTTCACCCCATGGGACGATTTGCGTTGGCAGTGACCGACATTCAGAAGCACGAGGAGTGGGCATTTCTCAGCGATATCGATCAGGGCTTGATCATTAAGACCCGATCTAGATGCTACCAAAGACTCCAAATTGATCAGTTTTCGCTTGTCAAGGCCGAGACTAGTGACCCCCGAGCACTTACCTATGTCCAAGTGCTTTAAAGAGTGACAATCCCTCAATATTCGCCCAATACCCTTGTTGGAGATCTCAGGGCAACTTCTCAGCTGCAGCGTCTCCAGATTCGGACAAGCTGAAGCAATCTTCTCCAAGCATTCGTCGCTCAAGTTTCTGTTATACGACAGATCAAGGGTTCTGATTTCAGCATTGCTTACCCACAAAGTAGCCGAAGCTTCGTTCCTCACTGTATTATAAATGTGAGTCATTTCAAGGGTTTCTAGCAGGGGCATTGCTGGATCAAGGTGAACAATGTCCGATCTGAAAGATTGGGAAGCTTGACACTCCTCAGCATTGTTAGCGAGTTTGCAATGATTCCCATCAGCTCATCAGACAGGAAATTCACTCCAACAAGAACCAAGTGGTGAAGAGAATCGTAGCATTTCAGGAACGACGAAAGGCCAGCAAAGGTGAGGCGTTCAGGATTCGCCATGTATCCCCAATGGTTTACACGGCGGTCTTCGCAACAGTTGATCAAAGAGAAGCTCTTCAGTGGGAGGTTAGCCTCAGCTATAACTTTGAGCAGAGAATCAGACACAGCTGTATGGGAGAAGACGATATTCGACAGATTTAGAGCGCGAGATAGAGGCATTCTAATCTGGTTCGGCTCCAATTCCATTCGGTGGAATCCAATCGTCTTCAAATTCTTGGAGGCCTCCAATGCCAGTGCAATCCCTTTCGGGGTCACCTTCTGGCAACCTTTCACCACAATCTCCTCCAAATTCGGGCATTTCTCGGAAAGCGAAATTACAGACTCATCAGAGGCCCAACTGTTGCCCTTCAAATCGATCCGCCTCAAACTACCCTTGAGTTTCGAAGCCAACGAAGAAATTCCATCATCGGTAGCCTCTCTCAAGAAATTGCCATAATAATTACGTTCATCATCACAATCCCTGTCATTATAATCATCAACATCAGCATCATCATCATCATCACAGTGAGGAGGTTGATAGGAGTGGCTATGACGGCTCAGATCCAACTCCTCCAAATTGGGGAAAAGAGCCGCAATCGCATCCAGATCAGTATCATCAAACCCATCGGAGAGGTAACAGATCTTGAACGACTTAACACCGCTCAGAATCGAGGCCGGAAACTGCTGGAGTGCGTCGACAGGGAGGCGATCTAGGTTGGACAGATCTAGGGTTTCGAGGAGCAACAACTCGAATTGGGAGATTTGGAGTAAAACTGGTTCAACCTGGCCGTGGAAATCGGAGAGGGAGATGTGATTGAGGTTGGAGAATCGGCGGAGGAGGGATGAAAGGAAGTAAGCAGTCGGGCCGAAGATGCGAAGGGATCGATTGAAGCGACTTGTTATAGAGCACAAGTACTTGCAGACAAGAGAAAGGGAAGAGAGGTGGAGATGGCGATGGAGATCGTGGTCGAGCTTAGAGATGATTTGCTCCCATAATTCCACAGGGAGCTCTGATGCGCTTACTGTCATGATGGTGATCGATGGAGGGTTTAGGGTTTCGAATCGTGTTTATTTTGGATCCTATTTATACTACTCCCGTGTCATAATGCATTTTTTTAAATAAAATATTAATAATAGAATAAATTATTATTACCGCTATAAAATAAAATAAAATATTAATAAAGTTGGCATGATATAAAAATGGTAGAGTTGATAAAGTAAAAAAAAAATTTAAAGTGATTTTAAGGTGGTTATGACACCTAAGAAAAAAATATTCTTAATTAATAGTTAGATATAGATGGATAATTAAAAAAAATTGTGTAAAATTTTCACTTGTTAATAATTTATGAGATTGAAGCAATTTAATTTTTTTAATTTAATTAGTAGATAGATATAGATTTATAATTGATAGTTAGACATTAAAAATTCAGGGTCGACTGAATTAAATTAACTAATTTTAGAAAATGTAGAATATATTAAGGAAATTAGAAACTTTATTTAATTTCCATATAATTACTGTAATATTTATACACATCATTAAGCAGTTTTGAAAATTTACATAAAAATATATTCTCCATATAAAAACTACCGTAAATAAAAAAAGCTCCAATCCATCCAAAATTCCTGCCTCGGTAACATTGTGGGTTTACTTGAGCCTCAAGCTTTGTATTTTCCTTTTTTAAGAAAAAAATTCGGGGGCGTTAAGAGCAACTTAAATGCCAATCGAGCATCTTTTTTGAATGAGATCCAACAGACCTGAGTGACTCCGAATGTGGTTGACATGGCTAAATTGTGCAATCTGCCCTCACGGAAGACCTGAGTGATAAGCACTACTCGAAAGGAGTGTAGATAAAAGAGGATGTATGAGATGATCATCTCAATTTCCGATGGCCGGGGCATTTTACCAATTATCTTCTAAAGAATTAATAACGGTGAGATTATCGCCTTCAATTTCAATCTGATCAAACCCGATCGAGTTCCTTGGCAGCAATGACAAGCTTTGTAGTTGTCCCTCATGGCCGAACATTTTTTTTAAAAAAAAAAAAGAAAAGGGAAAATATTAATTAGTTAGATTGTTCGCTAACTCAATCATGAAGATGTTCTGATAAAAGAATCTAACTTTCTAGATTTAATTTTGTCTAAATTCGTCTTTTGTAGGGTGTATTTCCACTTGTTGTATTGCACCTTTTTTACACTTTATGTTGTATGTTTTGACAATCTTCATTCTGCCGACTTGTCGACTATCGAGATTCAGATATATTTGATCTCGATTTCTTACTTATTAAAAAAAATGTTCTAAGAAAAAAAAAATCTGAACTCAAGATGGATATGGATGGTACAAAGAAGTTGGGCACAAACCAATCAAACCACACTCAAAACTATATTACAATCTCCATAAACTATTAGACTAGGTAGTACTGAATGAAGCTCCCTATAGTATAGAACATGAACAAGCGCGGTTAGCTGAGCGGTGAGCCGAGTAAGGCGACTTGGATGGATTGGTTCTGCGATTTCCTTCTTGGTCATAATATAGATTGACACTTACTTGGATTCTTGGAGTCTCCGGGTTATCCGGTGCTGCCTCTGAAGCTGGTACTGCAGGCGAATTTTCGTTAACTTTATTCAAGGTGTTGGAAACTTTGATCCCAATAACCTGACCAGTTGGAGGTGGTGGCTTGTGGAAAGTATCTTTGTTTGCTTTATCGCGATCATATCCATTGTTATATCCCAAGGAAGAGTTGGTGTAAGACTGGTTCGGCCCTTGTACTTTGGTTGGAGCTGTTTTCGGGACATAGCCAGTGGCATAGCCTGTGAAGGAAAAGTGAGATTGATTTCGTTTTACTTCAGTATGAAATGGTTTATGAATAGCTGCACTCTGATCATATCGATCCATTACCCTTACCTGGCTTCGCCTTTGCTCGGGTTGAAGGTTGCTCATTGACAGCCTCTTTGTACCCTTGTGTTTTCGCAACTGGGTGCGTATCACTACGGGTCATCGTTGTAGGGGGAAATCAAGGCAAAAGAAAAGATCGAATTGAATCGTTGCTAGCTACTGGTTCTCTTCTATTTTTCGATACAGAATGTGGCTTCAAGGACCATGTTTGATGTTAATATATAAAGGTAGGTGTGGTAAGAACAAGTCAAATCTTCTTTTGGAAAGTCGCAGCATCTCAAGTATGAACGATACTAGCAATTGTTAAGTAGCAGATTTTGGCCGATTCAGAGCATCTTCGAGAATCAGGAACCGTCCATTTGAAGTTCGTGTTTGGTGCGACCTTGGAACGGGAATTGATCGCCTCGAGTGCAGGCTTTGATGTTGTTTCCGCGTTGACGAATATGACTCCATCAAACTTCAGAAAGACAATAGCTAGAAAAAACAAGTCTTCTTTAGGAGGACATGACTAGTTTAGAATATATGCCAAGCTTCTCCTCCAAGTATCAGATATGAACACACTGATTATTGCAGTAGTACCAACTTAAGATGCTCCAAGATGATAGGTACAGGTCATATTAAATGATTGATTAATTTGTTTATTTGGAATGAAATTCCAATGCATTGTATGATTTGTATCCATCTTTAAGTAGTTCTTGATTCCTACTTATCTGAATTGTATTGGCTGAACAAAAGAAGATACAGTCAAAAGCAGAACTGAGATCCATCGTCGTTGTCAGTATCCGCGTCTTTGCCAGCCCTGTGAACACGCAAAGTCGCAGCATATATATACAATCTTTGACATGATAGCGGAGTTTGGTTTGATAGAGTTGGATGATGCGTCTGAAACCAATGGTTCGGAATATATCAGCCATTCATCCATTTTGGCTATGTTGGTAAGTTTTGAGCTAGAGTTGAATACATATCAAATTATCAAACCATTCATCCATAAACAAAGTTTTTTAACTAGCTAAATTAATTTTAAATCTCAAACCATTAAAGATCCAGATTTTCTTAACTACCATGTCATGAAATGTCCAAATCTAAGTTTCAAGTTTTGATTTAAGTAGGGTTTTAAAATAATGTTATGTATTGAATAAGTCTATTAAATTTGAATGGATCTCAAATTTGAAGTTATTGAGCCAGCTATTAAATTCAACCAGCTAAACTGATTTACATACTGTTACTGGCTAATGGCTATGCACCTTACATGGATTCATTTGTGACGATTTGGTGAATGCTTTATAAGATATTATATGCTGATAAAAAAGAAACTCTAACAATGAGCTTATAATATATAGTGGACAACCGGAAAACAAATGAAGAATCCCTTATCAAGGCAAATTTGAAACAGCTGCCTCTTGTTTGCCCCCGATTTTGGTAAATAGAGAGCAGTCATCCGGGGTTTGAACCAGGGACCTTTGGATACTACCCACGGGTCCTTTCCGACTGAACCATTCTGCAGGACCTTTGGGTACTGCCTTGTTTGCTCCACATTAACCCAAAAGGTGAATGACCATTGATCAGCTTCATATATTAATATTATTATCCCACTGTTCTTAACAAAGCATGTCATCTTGTCATGAACAAAAAAACTTCATTATGCAGTTTTATTTTATTAAGAAAAGGGTCTTCGCCCAATGTCATCACTCATCAGCCACTGTGACTCACTTTAGTACTTCAATCGTCTCAAAGGGTAACTGTACATTATATGACAAGCCAGAAAAAAAAAGGGTAATGAAGATAACATCCTGGAAAAAAAAAGGAAACGAATAAAAATCTCCAGTGTAAATTAAATAATAAACTTCACTATTCCTAATAAAAAAAAATCACTATTAAGACAGGAAAAAAAAAACCCAATCTTTTATTTTGAGAGAAATCATTCTTCCTGAACACAGACCAGATTCTCCTAACCTCAAAACTCAGAAGTTACAGAATCTACACAAAAACTCTCTCACACTACAGTATTTCTTTCCTAGTGGATTTTCTTCACCCCAAAAGCTTCACCTCGATCATAAACAACTCAGCTTGCAGTATCCATAAAATGATTACAGGGACCAATCTTTCAGAGCTTCAAAATTTCTATGGAAATGGTAACTTGTGAACACTTGAGCAGACGTGCTAAGAACGCTTAAGCACGATTTACAAGTAGAAGCCAGCAATATCAGAAGTATTTACTAAGACAAGCTGCACCCTGTGATATATTAAGCAGGAATTGAAACCCCACGCCTGAACATGCAGAGAAATAGAGAGCTCCAAGAAAACATTACCCTAGAACCATATTCTAAAGCAAGCCTATCACGTATATTTAGGAGTTCATGAGCCCCTAGAACCAACCATATTCTTCCTTCCTTCCAAACATTACCCTCTCCTGTAAAAAAGGATAGAAAAGGTTCTTTCTGACCTTTGACGACCCTTAACACTGGCTGAACGGGATGTTATTCTTTTACGTCCAGAATATGAAACTCACCTTGTTGAGGTCAGGTACGGAGTCAGCGGCTTGGTAGCACACGATAGTGAAGTATCAGGTCTTCTGGTTTCTTCCATATATATGCCCGTATTGTAGCTAAGCTCATGTCTGGGGCCAAAACCTAAAAAAAAAACGAGGATAGTGATGAATTGTTGTTAGAATTCAATTTTTTGTACAGGCAGAAAGTAGTCAAAGATGCCAAGGTAGCCCTCAAGTGATTACAGAAACAAACTCAAGACCATCAGGCAAAAAAGATGTAAATTGTTGACCATCAAACTGTCTAATATCCCTCCCGTAGTTTTGCTTGCCTGGTTATTGCATAAGATCTCAATAGATGGCTTTGGACGCAGCCAAGGTCTCATTCCAGATCGAAGAGATGCGTCTCCTGAAGGCATGGAATGCTGCAACTGGCCACCGGCTATTCCAGGGGAAGAAGTTCCATCCACGGAAACACCCTCCGTAGATTTGTCAAGGACCATCTTCTCGGCAACATAATTAACAACCTACAAAGTATTAGTGCAGACAATAAAGCATAAGAAACGAACCCTTGGATTACAAGCCTGACATCGCCCCTCCAGAGAAAAAAATAAATAAATAAATAAACATGAAATTATATATGCTTCCACCAAAAATCCTAATTCTTGTTATTACTTGGAATATGATTGGTCCAAATGTTTATTTCCTGAAGACCCATTTTACAGGAGTGACTTGCAATTATATCTTCCTATTCAGATCAACAGAAGTGAATAGCTCACTAACAGCCAAAATATACCAAGTAACTTCACATAAGATAATGTATTGGAGTAAAGCAGATAATAAGATTGCTTTTAGAAACATAAGCAGCTCAAATTTCAGCAAGCTGTAATTTCCATGTTCAACCAACTCAACCTTCAAAGGATTCGGCCAACTTGCCCAAATTGAGTGTTCAGTATCGTGTGCCAAACCTCAGTAACAAGGGTATGCTTAATTTTGTTGCTTCGAGTTAAAGCACCACACCATAAACAAAACAAAATTTGTATCCTATTTCTAGCTCCCAGGAAAAACCAATTCATTTCAGGGACAGAGGAAGCTAAAATAGGAAATAGCCCCAAATCTGTTACCAAAATCAAATCACCAGAAATAGTAAAGGACATTTACGAAGGTTGAGGCAACACAACAACAGCCAAATTGCCCAAAATCATGTTGAGAACGTATTTAAAAAAAACCCTTTCCAAACAGAGTAAATGATATCCCATAACATCACAGGAAAGCACCTAGGGAAATTCTTTTCTTACCTTGTGCACTCTTAGTATCCGAGGAGCACTCAACTTTCCTTGAGTGAGAATTTGGCCAGATGAACCTTCAGCAGGATGCAGATAGAAACCACACCTAATGAATCATAACAAACTCTTGCTTTTAATACCAAGTTCCCATGACACACAGCAGGATGACAGTTAGACCCATTACAATGGGATAGGGAGTGGGGGATCGAACTCATGAACTCTTGTTCCCGACATGTCATCCTACCAACTAAGCTAGTAAGACTTGACTAAATGCTACAATATTTACCTTCGACTTCTGAAATACATTTATATTATTCATTACAGTGAACTAGTTCATGAGTTTTTAAATAGCAACTATAAATATTTTATAGGAGCAAATTCGAATATTAGTTATGAATCACACATCGAAACCTGAAAAGGCTTTAGCATTCAATAATTACTGCTTGCCCAGGAGTAAATCATATTCCAGGCTAACTCTCGATAAGACAAGGGAAATTATATTTGCACACAATTAAAGCTTCAGTATGCACCTCTAATAAAGCCACTAAACCCCCTCTATAATAAAAGAATAAAACTAGAGAGAGAGACTTACTTGGTATGTTCTCTTGGAGGAAGACGATTGTTCAAGACACAATCAAGAACCCACCATGGAAAACACTTGTCATCTTCTGTTCCATCCAAATCAGCTATCTTTTTCCTCCATGGACCCCCTTGTGATCCCTCGGTGATAATTGAAGGAGGACAAACAATGGAAAATTCGAATGGACGGTAGACTATAGAATCATTTTCAGCACTACCATCAACCTCCATTCTTGAGTGGCTCATAGTCTTAGAAGATATATCCTTAATTGCATTAATGTCCCCATTAGCTGAATGCTGAGATCCCGGTCTTTGTTTCCTTTTAGCTAACCAATGGACAAGAAGGCCTTTGAGTGTTTCACGTGCTAAATTAACCTGTAAATTCCATTTTTAAAGCTTAAAGAGTGTAGAGAAAAGACATGTACAAAATGATTGAAAATCTATCAATGTTTAGACTCAAAAAATTAGGAATGCGTAACAAAATCTTCACTGGGTTTGGCTTGACAGTTGATATTTACTTAAAATGACATTTGGAGGTGAAGAGAACATCATCACATAATAAAAACAGATGGCTGGATCAAAAGGGTCCATACTGCAGGTTCGATGATAGTTAGATGTTGTGCCCATGCTGGCACAGTTAAATCCATTTCAATTCCATAACCATGATCTAGTGTGCTTTCCTTGTGAAAACTAGCTAAAAGTAACTAAAGCAACTAGTAACATTTCCATACGAATACTGAATAGTATGGGCTACAATCCATTCTACATATTATATGGCTTGCTTGTCGAGAGAAGATGGGATGGTGAAATTTAATTGCCACTCTAGTGTCCTAATTTATGGGAGTAGAAGGGTATTAAATAATATAAATTTACCTTGTCATCCTCAGCTTTCCCAGGAATCCCCAGGTCAGCAGAATACATCTCTGCAGAGAAGCACTGAGGAGTTTCCAAATGAATTGACAAGCTACCAAGCCTTGTATCTACAGTGAACCAGGGGGGAATGCTCACCTGGGTGATTAGGGAAACAAGATAAGAATCACCAAAAATGAAGACCAGAAAACTTGATGTGAAAATAAAATAAAATAAAAAACTCCTACCATCTCAAATAGTTCTTCTTTTTTCTCCCCAAAAGAAACCTGGAGATTGACCAATCCAACCGAGAATAGACATGTTAGGCCTTGTGGATAAAGAATGCAACCAAACGGTATGCTGCACCATTGACCAAAAAAAAAACAGTATGCTGCACCACTTTAACTTGTAACATTTTTTACAGGGGATGCAAAGAGGCAAAAAGGGAGGGAAGCATCATAGAAAAACAAAAAAAAAACAGATTACTATATAATTGCTCTAGTAAAGGTCACTAGATAATGTAAATATATACTCATATAACCTTGCCATAGTCCTTAACAACAACACCCCTCGTGACCTCCCATAGCTTCACAGAATCAGCAGTGTCCTATCATCAACAAAACAAGATCAGATTAGCACGATTTTCACCAAATGACCTCGCAAGTCATAATATGTAACAATAGTGTCAGCTAAAAAATACCAGGTGCTTATATAGTAAAAATATCACAAACCTTTGTCAAGACATGCCTTCTGTTATTTAATATTTCATGTTGCACAATTGCTGGAGTTCCAGGAATAGTGAGTGAGGGCTCTTTGTAAACTGGAACCTGTTACAAGAGGGTATTGATTGAAACATGAGAGTTGGACAGAAAACAGGATGCCAAATATGAGACTGAAAGGTGAAGCTTTAGTAGCTGAATCAACAGGAGAAACAACTGCATTTTCCTCATCGTTAGCTTAGCAAGTGTGAAAAAAAAAACTACGAAAACAGAAAGCCAGCGTCTCCTCTTAAGTCAAAGACATGGATGATGATGATTCAAGACTTACAGGATTTGATCCTTCCATGGAAGCACGTGCTCGAGAAAAGGACAGATTTCCAGCCAAGAATGAACCACCTCTTTGGAAAACTTTTTGAGGGGTATGTCCTTCTGCGGGCCATTTATGCACAGAAGAATCTGTTGTTGCAACCCATATGTCATCATCATGCAATGCTAGTCGCAAAATGGGGTGTTCTTCTGTGCAAAGCAAAATGCTCTCTCTGGTTGACAAATCAGTCAAATATAACTGAGCCAACATTGGGAGAAAAAAGTTAGCAGAATATCACTAGTCTGACAACCAGTAAGATCACAGCTAACAAGAACACAACACTAGTAGCTACTCACAGAAAGGTCCTTCCCGCCGCTATAGACATGACTAAATGACGGAGTACTAGCAAGAGCCCAAACAGAATCTGTATGCACAGCATAGGAATGTACACAGCGCTGCTGCCCCAGATCCCATAGTCTGTGAAATAAAAACAAGGTAACCTGTAAACTCGCTAAGCACAGGAAGGATTAATAGTAGCAGCAACCAGTGAAATTGAGGTGACAGTTTAGCTTGATATGCTACATTGAACCATTCTTTTGGGCAGATGAGAATAGAAAAAAAAAGGATAAACCGATATACAGCTTCAACTGTCACTCAAAAAGATATATGTGTATAGTGGAACTTTACATCAGATGACTGAAACTTTAATTAATAAGAGAGCATGTAACATAAAAATAGGGGAGTTTCATCTTAATTAAACTCCTAAATAATAAATGATCAAGTATCACAAATATATAACACAATGAGTCATCAAATAATATTGATAGCAAATGAAGTCAACATTATAAAGGTCTTGTGGACAATACCTGATCATAGAATCAGAGGATCCTGATAAACAGAACCTGCAGAAAGTATGACAGACTCTTTTAAATTTAGACCATAACCATAGGTATATAACTTAGCAATATAAGCCATATAAGTAGAATGCCGAAAAACCAGAAAGGGTCAAAGAAAACAAAAACAGTAATAACAATGAAGAGAGCAAAATCAGCAAACATAGCATTAATCACCAAAATACTTGCATTAATTGTAAAAGACGCTCTTCTCCCGAAAATCAAATAGATGCTTAATTTAGACAATATAGAATGTGTTTCTTGGTAATGCCTAGACATTGACACAAAAAATCTGACATTACATACACTAATGTCTGCGGAAAAGTCTTCCCTTCCATTTATAATCTTTTTTAAAGTTTACATCCAAATGCAAGCAAAACTTCTATTTTGAGATTTTGACAACTCCTACAATTATCTGAATATGAATGGATGTTCCATGCAAGATGTGTGATGGATAAAATATTATTTAATTAAGAAAGAAAAATAACCTGTGCAAAGGCCCTCAAGCCCTGAGAGATAATCTATTTTTTATATATAATGTAGAACTAAAAAATGCTTTCTTCCATCATTTAGTTCGATTTAGATCAGGAAAATCATACAGTTTTCCCATAAATGCTCTTGCCCTCGAGAAGTAAGTACATGCCAAAATACCCGATGTTTTAGATGACAAACTAGGAGCTCTATTTATTACTTGTTGTTTCTTCAACTAATGTACCAGGATTGAGTATCAATTTTATTCTTCAAGATCAACAATAGTGTTCTTTCAACTCGAGAGTTGTCAACTTATGAAGCAAACTCTTTTAAGTAGGAGTTTTATCAGAGGGATAAATGACAATATCAAAGACTACGATGAAGCAGGAATGCAGGATGAAATCTTCAACAAGACAATTGAGGTGCCAAGAACAAATTCTTTGAAGAAGAATTTGATGGTGAAATATTCTGAAACTAGGGAAGGGAGAGAGTAAAATGCTTTTATATTAAGATTAAATCATTTCTATTTGGCTTCACACAGACATGTCCACTGAAACTAAACCTATTTAGCAAATCAAAATTGGAGCTGCAGAAAAAATTAAAATTTGAAAACATGGAAAATACATCAATCAAAGTAGTCTATTCTAGCAATTTGTACATGCAAACTAGATATCCAAGGAAAATATAATTTATAGTGATTCAAATAAGCAAACAAAGAGTAAGAAAAGGTAAATTCCTTCAACCTGCCAGTAGAATCCAAAAGAAGAGCTCTTATATTGTCCGTATGTCCCCGCAATTTCATCTTTTTGGAACCAGTTCTTGGGTCCCAAACACGAACCACCTACGTGGAAAGCTAAATCAGATACAAAATTCGCAAGATTCTGATATAGATACCAGCTACTTTTTGCACATAAAACTGTTCAGTTCTTAGAATCATCAAAATGGGCAGAAAGCATGAGCAGCAAAAGTAGGCTTTCTTATGTAACTCTGCGGGGCATAATTCCAGTTACAATCTGAATTATTTCTTCATCCAGCAAGACAGTAGGAATAGAAGGAAGGGGGGCACCCCTAGCACAGTATATACCTTTTCAGTACCACCTGAAACAAGAAGTTTCCCGCTGTCATCCATAGCCAATGCATAAACTGACTCCTTATGGCCCTTGGCAGCAACTACTCCATGTGAGGGAGTAGCGTGAGATGCAATGCTATTACTTGAGCCAATTGTGCGCAGACTAGTAATTGGCAGAGTGTGTGCATTTCCATTTATCCCATTTGAGCAGCTGTCTTCTGTGCCTTCATTTGATTTAGAAACTGGAGTAGAAGCTGCTTCAATATCCCAAACAAAAACCTCCCCACCAAGGCCACCAGAGGCAACAACATTGCTCTAAAAAGCATGAACACTATTATAGTATGAGAAAATCCAGCCAAATTAGGCAACCTTTCAGCTCCAAAAACATTCTACACTGTCAGACCAAATAAAGATTACACATCGCACCCATTAAAGATAAAAAAAATAAAGTGATAACACAGAAAGGGCTTTGCAATGAAATCAAAATATTGGAATGGGAAAGAAATTACATTATTCTCAGCAGCAGCAAGGCATGTAACATAGTCAGTATGTTGGCGTAAAGTCTTCAAGCATGTTCCATCAGATAAGCAATTCCAAGTCTGGAGCATAAGGAAAAAAAGAGAAGATATAAGAAGCATAAACCATTAACAATAGCATAAATATTTCATTCCAGACTTAGGGAACCAAACCTTAAGGGTAGTATCCGAAGAACATGACACAAGCGTACTATCCCCAAGAAGAACAGCATCATTTACCTAAGCAAATAGGTCAGAGCAAAAGTGTTGGCAGTCAGCACCACGTATTTAGGACTTCCCCTTCTTTCTTTTGTCCCCTGGTGACACCACGGACCAGAAAGAAAAAAGAGGACTGAAAAAAGCCCTTTCAACAAGAACTAGTATCCACGATGGCTAATCTAGAGGGTAGAGACAATAACAATGAGTTCTAGTGAATTACCCAGTCCACATGTGACTCAAAAGTAGCTGAGCAGGTAGCCGCATCATCAACAAGGGCCCATCTCTTCAAAGTCCCGTCACGGCTCCCAGTAAACAGATGATCACACCCATTGGGACCCACAGACTTCAAGATAGCCAAAGAATTTAATCCGGCAGAATGCTGCAAGTAAAAGAGAACCCCGTATCCAAAACATAAATGCAAATTTGAGAAGATAATTACACAAAAATCATTTACATCTTGCATTAACATCATACAAACGAGCTAGCCATAAATATATAATTCAAGAATTTTTCATAATGCAATGACAAAGACAGTTACCTTAGTATCATCGGATGCATTAAGGACATATGTAAGTCTCTTCTCCTTGCGGGGACGACTGGAACTGGATGCATTTCCTGCACTTCCTACACGATGCATCACAAGGACTCCTGAGCAGAAAACTCACGCTTATATATTCAATGCCAAGACTGCAGAATTTACTAGTCTCGTTGTCCCGTCCCTACAAATTTAAAAAAGGAACTCATAATGCATGACTAATTTTGTGGAAAAAAATGTAAAATATAAAATATAACCAAATATCCAGGTTTTAGTTCAATTAATGGTAAGTGTAAGAAATGCTATTGTCCGTGCACAATTGCATACTGGCTCTATCCATACCAGAGATGGCCACTAGGATTTAGAATAATGCAGAGGACACAGGATCCAAAACACAAACTGAAAAGACAAAAGAAGTTCAGAAAAAAACTGATAACCCGAATAATAATACTATCTATATGATGAATCAACAATCTAACTCAGCCAGTAGAACTATGCTAGGTAAAAAAATGCACACCTATACACTCAAAAAAACATTTGGGTATCTGCAAAATTTCATCAACACTATTGACAACTATGGCCCCAAGAGAGTAGTAAAACCATCTGAGACAGTGACACGGGATATCAAGAAGCCTAGTGTTGAAAGGGGGTTCAATTAGATGGAATATATTTCAAATGCTAATTTTCTGTTATCTGGCTTACATCAATTTTTTAATCTTCACTGGCCCACTCGTCTAAATTATTATCTTTTCTCCCAATCCACCCACTTATCTCTTCTAAGCCTGTATATTTAAATTCAGTTCTCAACTGAATGGAATGACTGGGATTTCCCCCAACTTCTGCTACTTTCCTCTCTAGAATTCCCTTCTCCTGGACTGGACCTCCTCCAAATAATCACAAACTGTCTTCTCAATTCTCAGCATTTCTTGAACCTTGAATTGCTCAAATTTTTAATCCAATTAGGGATCCTAAGTCAGGCGATCAGCAACACCAACACTCTTCAATAACACAACATTAAGTTTTTTTTTTTAAACAATTATTCCACTGCCAGGAAGCACACACTTATGCGGTAGCACAATCTAATATTTTTCAACAATTCAATTGCAAAGTATCGAACTTATGAAAAATTCTCTATCAAAAATATCAAACATCAGTGATCGCGAATAAATAAAAAAAAAAGTCAAATACTCGCCAATCGAACTGCGCGAAACTGTTCCGATCATCGGAGAACTCGCGTGCTTCCACAAACATCAATCGAATAAATCACCCGAAAAGCCGATGAAATCGATAAAATTTCCAGTAAAGATTGACTAATTTCGCGACAGCGATCATCGAAAAGGAGGCGGAAAAGACGAAATCAGGTGCGAAGATTAGATACCGGTAAGTAATTGAACAAAAAGGGAAAAGGGACGGACCTATAGAGAGCCGGGTGAGCAAATTGAGAGCTCGGTAGAAACGCGATGGAGGAGAACGAAGACGAAACCCTAAAAGCGATGCAAACAGTAATCGCCGACGCCGAGGAGAGAGTTTGAATAGTTGGTAATGGCGACAGTAGCGGAGACCACCGTGGAGCTGAGCCTAGAGGTAGCACGGAGAGAGAGGACCCCTTTGTTGTTGATGTCTATTCAACTCTTGCGTTTTAGTTTGACCTGAATTTGAGCTGCTTTTTTTAATACATAAAAGGAAATAAATTCACATAACAATGGAAGCACTATAACATCGGGTGTTATACTTAATTATTTCGGATATAAATTATATTTATATTGTATTGTATAAACTTATATTAACATAGTTATAAAATTTTGTTATCAAAAACTGTTATTAAAAATTATGGATAATTAAAAGATTGATTATTTTAGAAAATATTTTTTTATTTTTTCTAAAACATATATTTTAATAATAAAAGTTTATAGACATCTATCTGAATCTATATATAAAATACTAAAACAGAGGTCTAAAGTCTCCTTTGGTGCGATTCACCTACGTGTCATATTCTAGAGCAATTCGCATACGTGTCATATTTTGGATTAATATGGTGTTATATTTTTTAGCCACATCAAATAAACCAATATAATTTTGTCATCTCAATTAATGGTCGCACTTATTCTTATAAATATTCAATCTTACTCCCTTTGCTTCATAATAAGTGTCTTTTTACTTTTCGACACGCACTTTAAGGATATAAAAACTTTATAAAATATTATTTTTTTAATGAATTTTTTAATATTATTATACTTATTACTAATAAGTATGGAATTATTAAAAAACTAATTAAAAATAATATTGTATAGAGTTTTTATCTTCTTAAAAGGCGTGCACTAAAAGGCAAACGACACTTATTATGAAACGGAGGGAGTATATCTTAATTAGTTAAAAAAAAATATCTTTTTAGATCAAATAATCTATTCAAGATTACATCAATTAATAAGTTATTATCATATATTACTTAGTTATATTTTGATAATATTTTCTTTTAAATATTATCAATATTTATATTTATTTTTTTATAAATAAAAATAAAAATGGATTGAATTTATGTATGGAATTTATGATATGTTCCTTTCTTTTGGATTTAATACGTAAGATTTTTTTATCATTTAATATTTTTTATTAAAAAATATAAAATCTAGACTCAAGATAAAAAAAAATAACGCAATTCAAGATTATATATTTACTTTATATGGATTAGTAATTTATATTAATTCAAAGATGGTTTATAAAATAAAATTTATTAACAAATTGTGTAACGGACGAGTAATAAAACTAGTGTTAATATAAGTGTATAGAGTATAAATAAAAAATTTTAAAACCAGTTTGGATCTCCTATAACACTTTGTGTGTTACACCTGACATTACACTTAATTAATTTGGGTATAAATTCACATTAAAAAATAAAAAATATATATTCATACTCCATAGTCCATACAGTTACATTAAAATGATTATAAACTTTTCTTATTAAAATATATGTTTTAGAAAAAATAAAAATAAAATATTTTTTCTAAAATAATCAATTTTTTAATTATCTATAATTTTTAATAATAATTTTTCATAATAAAATTTTATAAAAATATTATTATAAGTATATAGAATATAAATATAATTTTTTAATGTGAATTTATATCCAAAATAATATGAATTTTTTCACTTCAATGTGAAGAAAAATTTGAGCAAGTTAGGAGTCCTGGACATGTTCAAGACTAACTAACTTGAGGAGGAGTGATGAAATATATAAAATGAGAAGTAGGGTTATTTTCTGTAATTAGTTGAATATACTACCCTTTAGATATAAAAAGGGATGAGCTCATTGTATTTAAGTTACACAGTTCAGTAATCATACAATAACCTCACATTCGGTCTCCAGGTTACTTCGATGAGAGGCTTTTCTCGGCTTGAGGTGGAGGGAGACTGTTTGTTGCTGATCAACGACTTGAAGGGGATTTGGCGGTGTCCTTGGGAGATTGAGATGGCGGTGTCGGATGCCCTTTGTCTCTGTCGCGTGTTCGAGAGTGTGAGCTTTTCACACACCTTCAGAGAAGAAAACCAGGTTGCTGATATATTTGCGCATTTCGACTTCTATTCACCGTTTGTCGCAGAGCAGATGCTTGTGGACATTGACGACGTTGTCCGCTAGGACGCTATTGGGCGATGGGTCAACCGCAGTTGACCATCCCCAAATCCTTGCCTTGTATCAAAAAAAATTACAATAACCTCACATTCTCTCTCTCTCATCTTCTTCCTCTCTCTCGTTTTTCTGTTTGAAGATCTCTATATTCCAAGATGATGTTTGATTGTTGTATGGTTAACATGGTATCAGAGCAGTGATCGTTGCAGCTGCAAAAAAAAAATTACTTATAATTTTACTTATATAAACAAATAAACTAGAGGAGTAAATTATGTTAAAGTCTAACTTTTATTCGAAGATCGAGTGTGATGCGAATATAACATAAATTCGGAGGTACCGATCAAATATGCTAAAGTCTGGTACACCTGTTCACTTATTACGTCTTGAACCTAGTGAAATTCTTTTTTTTTTAAAAAAAAAAATTAATCAAACTCATGTTTCAAATTTCAATGCCAACTTATGGCCTTTGTGCTATTTTTTTTTAACGATGGTAACCCACCTTTAGTGGTAAACCCCGAGCATGTGACTCAGTCGACAAGAGTCATGCGCCAGGTAAATCGGCTTGCGCGACCGGCTAGACCCAATGATAATAAACAAGGTGAACCCTGATAATTTCACCAAGAGAAAGAGCGGAGACAGGGATCGAACCCGAGACCTCCCATTAACCCGTTACTTCTTACCATTGAGTCACCCCATTAATGGTGCACTATTTACATTGTTTCAAAAACTAAAATTGTTATATTACCCAACTAGTGTAGGCTACTCCTAGTAGAAGTGGTAGAATTATTCCCAAGATATTTAGGGAAAAGGGCCTTGTTGGCGAATTCTTAAGCTAAAATGTCAAGCTCTTAAGCTCAAATTGTGGGGATTGTGCCGAAATTGTACGATTACACTGCCGAGTCAGATAATCCTACAAGAGAACGGGCGCGCCAAATCATGAATGATCATCTCGTGCACGGATAATAAATTAATACAATATTATAAATAATTTAGATAGATTCCAATAAATAAAAACAATAATAATCTAAATATAAATAATTTTTTCCACCAAAACATAATATAGATATAAATAAAATTAGTTCGATAGATTCCAATAAATAAAAACACAATGTTTCGTCACAAATGAGATTGATGATCTGCGTTTTGCTATTTCCCTAGGCAAAAAAAATAAAAGCATGTGTTGTCATGTGACCTAATCGATTAGCGCCACATGGCAGCGCTTTAATTAAAAACTTTTAAATGCCTTTTTTGGCATTTTTTGTAATTAGAAAAAATAATAAAAATAATATTCAAGTGTAAATTAATTTTATCTACTTATAGATACCCATTTTGCATATGTTTTTTTTAAATCATGCAAATAATACTCATATACTATTATTTTTACCACATAAAAAGTTATTTTTCACCCATTTTACCTAATAATAATAATAATAATAATAATAATAATAATAATAATAATAATAATAATAATAATAATAATAATAATAATAGGGTAAATTACACCACTAGTCCCTAACGTTTCATACTTTTTTCTTGTTAGTCCCTAACCTTTCGTTCATTCTATTCAAGTCCCTAACCTTTTATACCTATTTTTAAAATTGGAAAATAAAATAAAAGATTTTAGTTTAAAAATAATTTAGACTAAATTGTAATTTTTAGGTGAATGTTTAAGATTGGCTACGGAAAATATTAAAATTTTAATTAAATAATATTTCATAAAATTATAAATATAATAATAAATAAATAAAAATAAGGTCACTTTATAATGTGGTTAATTGTATTTAATAAAAATGTAGATAAATTAACGTTAAAAATTTTCAGTATTTGAAATCTACTGCATTTCCACTTTTGAAAATTAAAAACCTCCTATTTGTGCTTTTTTTATGTGTGTGGGGAGGGGGGGTTGGATAATAATAATAATAATAATAATAATAATAATAATAATAATAATAATAATAATAATAATAATAATAATAGACTACAACATATTTATACCACGATTACTATTTCTAATACAAAAATTAGAAACTTTAGATGAATGTCTAAGATTTGTAGATTTTAAATACTTAACATTTCTAATGTTAATTTATCAAAATTATAGTATTAAATAAATTGAACTACAATATTGGAAAAAATTGTGTGTGTTTTTTTGGACAAAGGGTTGTATTTTTACTAAAAATTATAAATTATAGGTATTAAAAATAAATTAACAATAGGATTATTTAATTAATTTTTTTTATTTTTCTTAACCAATCTTAAAGATTCACCTAAAAATTACAATTTAGTCTAAATTATTTTTAAAATAAAATTTTTTATTTTATTTTTTAATTTTAAAAATAACTTAGACTAATAGTGCAACAAATTCAATAGGTTAGGGACTTGAATGGAATGAATAGAAGTTTAAGGACTAATATGAAATGGGTATAAAAGGTTAGGGACTTGAATGGAATGAACGAAAGGTTAGGGACTAACAAGAAAAAAGTATGAAACGTTAGGGACTAGTGACGCAATTTACCCAATAATAATAATAATAATAATTGAGTAATTGAAAAAGGTAAATAATACGAAGTAACAAGTAACTTAAGGGTCCGAGACTCGGGCTCACGAATGAGAGTGCAAATAATAAAAAGCTCACAAATGAGCATTACCTAAGATTGTTTGATAGAGCTTTTTGTTCGAAAAAAATAAAAACTATCTACATGGACATTTTTTCAACTATTTTTTTTTTTTTTTTTTTGATTAAGTAAGAATTCGAGATCGAGCAAGCCCGATTCTCGAGAGGCCGATAAATCGGCAGGCATAAACCGCCTAAAACAAATAATAAGAACATCAAAACGGCGCAGTGAAACAAGCAAGAACAACTCTACAACAAGAACAATCTAAGAAGAAACTCCTCCCAACAGTTGCGGATGACGGCGAAGAGCGAAGCCAAGCACCACTGAAACAGTAGCACCGCGGCCTAGCGGTACAGCAGGAACCTATCTCCTGTGGGAAGTGCAGACGAAACTCCAAGGAAGCTCCTTCCCCTGGATACGGAGTCGCCCTAAAGGCACCACCACGACCCCAGCCAGTCCCGACTCCAAACTTCACATCCCCAACTAAGCAGAAGACCTCCAAAAAACGCCGAAAGTAGAGCCACAGTCTGCTTGTACAAACACGCCAAAAGATTTAGCCAAACGGAATTAAGTCAAGCCTATACGGGATTTAGTTAGACCCTTTCGGGATTTAGTCAAGCCCTTTCGGGATTTGGTTTCAGCCATTTCGGGATTTAGTCAATTTAATTTATATAAATATAAATATAAACACATTTTATTTTATATTATAATTTCATTCTTGGGCATTCTCGGGCCCAAAATAAAACCTTGGGCCCAAAGGAAGAGTTTACGGGCCTCCTCGGGCCCAAGAAATAACCTTTGGGCCCAAGGAAAAGGTGGAATGCCTACCCCAAAGGAAAAGACAGGCTGATTAATCTACAACAGCCGCCACCGTCGAGGATCGGAGTAGACTGAGGCGGGCGCAATGAGTTGAACTTTTGCAAATCAAATGTGGATTTGAACGAGATGATTTTGTAAAAAAAAAATCAGGTTGGGAAGCCAACCCAATTAATTTTTTTTATTGAATGGGATATTATCCCATTTGTTTCTACAGCTTGGGGATTTATTTCTAAGTCCCCAAAGGGGTTTATATATGATGTACAAGGTCAGAACGGCGACGACAGAAACCTAGACCCGCCGGAGATGGTCAAGGGCGAGATGGTCAATGGTGCTCGATAGAGATCGAGCCCCAAGAGGGAGAAGAAGCCCCTAGACATGAAAGGTCACGGACGCCGAATCCACCGGAGATGGAGGGGAGAATCAAGAAAGCACCAAAGAGATAAAGGGCTCAAATTGAAAATTAGATTGGGGATTTTTTCGGATTGACTGCAAATCGACAGTCAGGGAGTAATTGGCGGTGGAGGACACGGAGAGGAGGACCGGCAAGGAGTCGCCGACTTCGAGCAACCCCGGTGACACCAGGAAGCATCAACATCTAGACAAAATCTGATGAAGGATCGGTATTGACCAATGATAGATACAAACCCAAATCAAGGATTTGGGGTTTCTTTTCCTCAAAAGAGGGGTTTTCTCAAAGCTCTTTCTCTCTCTAGAAGAAGAGAGAGGAGAGAGCCTAGTTCTTCAATTAATGACGGTACTCTATCAAATCTTCAAACTCATTTTTTTCAACTATAATTATACTCCATCCGTTTTTTTATAAGTCTTTTACTATTATGTACGTTTTCTTAAAATGATAAAAAAAACTATATAAAATATTAAATTTTAAAAATTTATAATTTTAAACTTATTACTTGTTAAGTATTAAATTATTAAAAAAAAGTTTAATATTAAAAATAGTTTTTATCTTCAGAAATTGATGAATAATATATGCTCATACCACAACCTCAACCAAAAATAAAGAAAAGGAATTCAATAATACAACCGAATAATCTTTTGCACATTAATGAATAATATTAATATATCCACTATTTGGTTTCACCCTTTGCCCACTTGAGAGAGAAGAAACCCCATCTTTTGTGAGTGTGGGTGTCGACGCCCGTGCGTCGACCTCGGTGCGTCCACCGCCTCGCCTTGAGAATCCCTCTTCGGAGGCCCTTAACCCCTCTTCGGAGATTCGAAATTGTTGCCTCGTCTGCGAAGCCCCTCGTCAGAGGATCCTAACCTCCTCTTCAGAGGCCGGTTACTGGTTTCACTGGACCTTGGCCATGTGGCCAATCCTCTCGCTTCTACTCCCTCTGGTTGGGGCTTTTGTGATTCGAGGGTGTGCATGTCCTCTTCCTGGTTTTCCGGCCCCCAACTCTGCCTCTGCTGGTGTCGCGCGCCGCCGATCTTCGTTTGGGGGTTCGGTGTGGTGTCGTTTCGCTTCCCCGCCTCGACGTGGCCCTTCTCGCTTCACCTCTGCCGGATTCCATTTGGTTTTTGTTCCCGTCGGCGGTGGCAGCGATCTGCATTCATATCTCGGCCCGGGCTGGTTCTCTGGCGGCCTGGCTTTCCTCGGCCTAGTTTTGCTTTGGGTTCTCTGTCCCGCGCTGGGTCCGTCACTTGCTGTTGGGTGGTTTGGCAGGGCTTCCTCGCCGCTTCTCCTCCGGCCTACCCACTTTCCACTCCTCATAGTTACCCCCGGTGATCTCACCGCTGCCTTCGGGCTTCCTTTGTGCATTCCGTTCTTGGCCTTAGGTGCCCTCTCGGGCCTGCCATGCCATCTCTTGGGACCCGAATTCCATCCTTTGGGCCCAAGGAATTGCTTGGGCCCAAAGCTTGACCTGTTCTCTTATTTTAATATTTCAATAAATAAGTTTACTTTTTATTCCGTTTAGTTATTTATTGGTTAAAATAATTCCCTGTGGGGTTTTGCGTAAATTCCGTTTGGGTTTCTGGTGCGTTTCGGTTCAGGATTCTTGTGGCTCTTTGTTTGACGTGATTGGATTTTCTTTTCCGTTGGATGGGGTTCTAGCAGTCGGAGTCGAGATAGGCTGAGGTCGTGGACTCGTGGTAGTGTGTATCGAGGCGTCTCCTTTTTTCAGAAGAATGGTTCCTTGTAGGTTCGTCTTCATTGTTCGCAGGTGACTCCTGGTGTGTCGCTGGCCTACGGTGCTAATCCAGAGTAGTGCTTGGTTTCGTCCTTCGTCTATGTCCTTATCTTGTTTTGGATTAGTTGTGTTTTGTTTCGCTTTGTAGAGCTCGTCTGCCTGTATGTTGCACCTTCTTTGTATTTTTGGTTTGTTTTTTGACGGTTTTCTGTCTGTCGACTTGTCGGCCATTGAGGTCCGGATTTGTCTGGTCTCGAACTTTTTTCTAATAAAAAAAAGGTAATCAATTTCACATTTGCATAATAGACTAACATACCAATCAATTTCACAAAATAACAACAATCTCAAACCAATTTGAAACTTGTAAAACCGAGTGATGCTTACCCATTAACGATGCATGTAACTTCTCGCCTCTTCGCCGACCTTCCGAAAACAGTCGCCTAGAATAAAGTGATGATTTACCTTTCTAATTATAAAAATGATCATGGGCAATATATTAAAAAAAACGACAAATCAATTTTTTTTTGTACATTTCTTAATTATTTGGTGAATTTGTAAAAATATTCAAATAAAAAGGCAGTTTTGTACAATTTACCCAGAAAAGAAAAGAGGGCCAAAAGTCGTGCGCTCCTCCACATGATGATGATGATGAACCAGAGGAAAGAAAAACAGCCAAATAGGAAGAAAAACTGGAAGTTAAAGGTAGTGATCCACAACTGAAATGGACCCACATTCCAACTGGGCATGTTTCAATCTCCATTCCTCCAGAACCCAGATTTTGCTTGTGGTCAAAGTATTCCCATCTGCAACTGAATCGCTTGCACCAAATCCCAAACTGAAACTATATGACCTGCAAAAAGCCAATCTTTAACATTGTTAATCACTCTTCATTAATTCCTCTTTTACCCTCCTCTCACTCTCCTCCACTAATCACTCCTCCAAATGGCTCATTATCTGTCAAATTTATTTATTTAGTTTTTTTTTCACTTTTTTAAGTAGCTTTGGATCCAATCTTGTACTTGCTGATGCAGCCACTGTAACCACTGTTGTTGTGGGGAAAAGTAATCAGCCTAGAAATAAAATAAAAATAAAATTCACTTGTTTATATGCTCATATGAGTCAGTGCTTGGTGACTGGTGACCCATGAACCAAAACCCCTCCCTCTTTAATCTTTCTCCTGCCTCATAATCAGAGTTCAATCATTGAAAGCTAACTGTTTCCTGTTTAGCGTTTCTGGGTTTGCTACCCCTTTTCATCCCCAATTTTCTAGGGTTCCTCAAAAGTTTTCAATTTGGTGTGTGGGCTATTTGTTCACAATCTGTCCTGGGCTTCAAAACCTGTTGAATTTCTTCATGGGATTTTAAAATCCCTAAAAACCGATTTGGGGGTTTCCACCTCTTTGAGCTCCAAATTTGGCTGTGTTATTTGGAGGTTTTCTTTTTGGCTTTTAGGGTGTTCTTTTTATGAGATTTTCTTCATCAGAAAAAAGGGTCAGCTTGATATCTGAGAGATGTTAATCTCCAATGAGAAAGATCAGATCCTCTTCACAAGAGAAAATGGGTTCCACTCCTCAAAAAACCCAGACAAAGATGAGTTAATTTTCCCCATTTCCGAGCTCCCAAATTCATCTCCATTGCCTCCCATCTGTACAGAGGTGGATCTGGCTCCTGATCACAATACAACTGAGCTTGAACAGCTGATCTCTAATTTAGAAGGCGAGTTTCCCTTCCCCACCACTTCAGCTCACATGGGATCTTGACTGCAGCTAGTTTGATTGAGTCTAATTTCTTGCGCTTTTGATTGTTTCAGATGAAATTGGTGGATTGAGATTGAAGCAGACAAGTTTGGATGCGAAGCGGAGAGAATCATTGAATAAACTATTGGACTTGAAAGGTAATTAACAATTTCTTTTGAATTGTTTCACCTTTTGTATCCATTCACAGTTAGTAATTGGTATCTGAAGTTGGGTTTATTTGATAGGTAGTATTAGGGTGTTCTGTCGAATCCGACCGTTTTTGTCAACTGATAGGAAAGCAATTCATGAGCCCATCTTGGCTGGTCAGGAGAAAGTTGCTGTTAGATCAGTAGGGATCAGAAAAGAATTCGAATTCGACAAGGTGTTTTTACATGATTCAACTCAAGGTAAGTACTCTTTCCCTTGTAGCTAATTCGTTTCTTAGCCGAAGACTGTCTGTTTTTTTTTGTTGTCTGTCTATATAGTAAGAGCACATATTCTTGCACTTTGTAGAAGATGTTTTTGTTGAGGTTGAACCAATTCTCAGATCTGCATTGGATGGACACAATGTATGTATTTTGGCTTATGGTCAAACCGGCACAGGCAAGACATTTACGATGGTTAGTCAAACCGGCACAGGCTTATCATCCCTGTTTCATACTTTCGTAGTATTTCATCAGATTTGTTTTTTAACAACTTTGGTTCATTGTTTAGGAGGGAACAAAGTCCCAGTTAGGGATTGTACCTAGAGCTCTCAAGGAGCTAATCAGTCGAGCCTCCACGAATAGCTCAGAGTCTGTTACATTCTCAATAAGCATGTTGGAGGTTTACATGGGCAGTCTGAAGGACTTGTTGACTCCTAAACGAACCCATAGGATTTATGAACCTGTGTCAAGATGGTAATGTTAGACTATTTGGTGAGAAAATATATGCAAATGAGTTTCCGAATTTTTATGGGGCACTTAACATTTCTGAGCTCACTGTTTTTCTTGCATTGCAGCAATTTGAATGTTCAAATAGATCCCAAGGGGTCAGTGGAAATTGAAGGTCTAACCAATTTGCCTATCTCGGATCTCTCTAAAGCTACGTATTGGTATAATAAGGGAAGACGGGCTAGATCAACTTCGTGCACTAACGTCAATGACATGTCAAGCAGATCTCATTGGTGGGTTATGAATCCCTCCTAGGATTCCTATTCCTCTTCAGTGTGCACTTACCTTACCTTTTTTAGTTGATGTGTCCAGCTTAACAAGGATAAGCATTATCAAACATGGAGATCCGTTGGGTGGAGAATCAAGAGTGAGCAAATTGTGGATGGTTGATCTTGGAGGAAGTGAGCGGCTCCTAAAGACAGGTGCAACTGGGCAAACAATGGATGAAGGAAGGGCAATAAACCTTTCCCTTTCTGCCTTGGGTGATGTTATAGCTGCCTTAAGAAGACGACGATCCCATGTTCCTTACAGGTTCAGCCTTCAACTCAAATCACTCTTATGATTTGGAAGCTTCATATGTGGAATCTAAACAAGTGACTTGTTTGCTCTTTGCAGAAATAGCAAGCTGACACAGATTCTCCGGGACTCCCTAGGTGAGTTTTGCTCCTCCTTCGAATTGCAGTAAAACACTAAAACCCTTTTTTCCTGCACTTGCCTACTAATTTCAATGTATTTGGCTTAGGTGATGGCTCAAAGGTTATGTTGCTTGTTCACGCAAGCCCGTGTGAAGAAGACATCGGTGAAACTGTTTGCTCACTGAGTTTTGCGAAAAGGGCTAGAGCTGTAGAACCCAACCAAGAATTGCCTGAGGTATCAAAACTAACAACCTATTATCCTCTGAAATTTAATGAGGAGTTTTTTTGTTGATTCACCATATGTGCCTATGTTTAGGACATCAAGAGGCAGAGACAAAGACGGATCACTGAACTCGGTGATGAGGTGAGACGGGCAGAAGAAGAGCAGCAGAAAGTCAGAAGCCAGATACAGAAAGCCGAGTTGCTTCTCAATGAAAACAAGAAGCTGCTATTGACAACTAATCAGCATATCATTGAAGGTGAAGTGACTACGCCAGGAGATGCCGAAAATGAACCAGTGGGAACTCCAAAATCTCCTTTTACTTCTGAGAAGAGAGTGAGGAAAAACTCCTTGCCGCGGTTCATGACCTCTACAGCTGCCAGCCGACAGAGGCAGAACAGCGCGGAGAGGGCAATTGATACGAGAGCAAGGATCCTTAGATCATCAGGTACCAGGACTTCCCTCCAGCTCTCGGTTTCACAGTCCATTGGTCATCTAGATCCTCGTCTTAAAGCGTTCTTGGGGAACTCAAACTTGAAACCCCGAGAACCAAGGAAAAGTAACATTGTCAATGTCAACGACAAACCCATCAAATGCAACAATGTAGACCTAAAACCTTCATGTGTGCCGCCACCTAACAAAGCGGTGACTTCTTCAAATCCAAGCTTCAGTTCAGCCAGGATTATCCATCATAGAAGAAGGATGTCAAATTTGATCTAACAAAAACCGAAAGAAGTCATTCGTTGGTTACTCCTAACGGCCAATCTTGTAGATTTCATACTCTTGGCCCTTTGATATGACCCAGTAGATTCATTCTAGCACAACATGTGTTTTTTATCATTGTTCTTGTTGTCGTCATTGTTGTTTTTAGTTCGGTTTGATGCCTTTCAAGCGGGTTGATTGTGCATTTTGTGGCTGACTGATCACAAGCATTCTTGTGACGTTCTTGTTTCCCCATTCTTTCGGACAAACAACTCGTTTGCAGTGTATTTCTGTAGGGATGCCTGAAGTTTTTGAAGGCCTCCCTTGATAGTGTAAAACATAACTGGCAAAGGTGTTTTTTGTAAGCTTTTGTTGTTGATTCTGTTTGAGATTTGGGATTCAAGAAACTTGGAGATCACACCAAATGTAGAAAAGTGAGTGATGGAGGCTTGAAATCTAAGCAACATCTGTTTGCCCTTTTGAGCTGTTGTGTTGTAAAAGAGGGCTTCTCCTTTAACTGGTTGCAGCCTTGAATATGTTCCTTTGATCAGCAACTGCCTTGTGAAGAGGGACTCCTCTCTGTCTTCTCAAGGAACCACATGCAGTTGCCTGTTTTCAGTTGATTCTCTGAGTCGTCTCATTCCCAATAGTGGATTTCTGTTTTCCGTCTCCCCGTCGGTGAGACTTCGTGTTAGCCCTTTCTATCTCATGCATTCAGTAGTGGCCACAGGGGGGCGCATGGGGGCTTGCCTCCATCCAGCGACAGAAAAACGTGTATTTTGGGGAAAAAAAATTAAGGTAAAAAAAAAAAATACAATGTGAAAGAGAATACAAATGTTATCTATCTATCTTGGTAAATAAAGGAAAATGAGACATAATTAATTGGGTTCAAACCTCATTGTTTACTTTTTTTACAATATTTTCTATTATAAATGTCATATTTAAATCAAATTTTATATGTTTATTTTAATATTTTTCATAAGGGTATTCATTATGCTACACATATTTTTAAAAAAATCTTCTAATTTTATAGTTTTCTTTTAATTTTTATTCATCATGCTATATATATATATATATAGATGAAAAAAATTAATAAATTTTAGGGGAAATTGCAGAAAACCACTCTTTAAATGTGCCACTTTGCACAAAACCACCCCTTAAAATTAAAATTGCAACAAACCACCCCTTAAACCTATTCCATTAGCAATTCACCACCCATTTCCGTTTGAATTCTGTTAAATAATTTGAAAATACATTTTTATCCCTCAATTTTAATATATTGTAGCCCACACATTCATGATTCATCTTCTTCGTTATTCGATCTTCTCATGCCCATGTGTCACGGCTTTTCTTCCGGAGCGGATAAATCTGCTTCCAGGATGTTCAAGTTGGATGTTTTGTCACTTGTCACGGTGGTACAAGCCCTAGTCATGAAGGTTCTATCTTCTTTTCAAATCCATGAACCTCAATGAGGTTTAAATTTTGCTTTTATATTTGATGTTGCTTAATGACCCTATTTTGTGTTAGGCCTAATTAATTTGCTGATATATTGTGTCTACTATATAGATCCTGTTCGTGGATTATCCGTAATAACTCCATCCTAACATGGTGCGTTGGTTAGCGGTAGAGAGGATAAAAATTAACGGTGAAGATAACATCCCTTTTCTTCTTTGCTAATTTGACTATTCCTCTGCATTCCTCTTTCTCTTCCAAACCGAAAGTGGTATTCTAGTAGGTAAATTGCACTTTGCTTTCTACCTAATCAGATCTGTTAGTGCTTCGATTTTCTCTCTACTAGATCCGAATCCAAACTCAAAGACGATTTTGGAGTAAACCAGCCAACTCATCCTTAAGAGGGTGTGGTGGGGTGATATGGTGGAGGTGAGTCTTACGACATCGTCGGGAAGATAGAGATGGTTAAATGGTGGAATTGAAGTTGAGATTTTAGGACATTGTTGCTTATTGGAATGAATAAAAGACATGAAATCTTTGTTTTGTTTCTTTTCTTGTTTTCCCAGTAGTTTGTATTGTATATCTTACGTGAGTTGAAGTCTGTGTTGTAGAAGAAAATAGAAATTTTTGGGGCATGTCTTCTCAAAACTTGAAAGAGAGAATTTCAATTTTGGGGGTCTATCAATTTTTAGCTAATATACGAGTGTTTTTCCTCCAATGAATCCAAGTTTATGTTTCGATTTAAGGTTAGAGCTTCTCCAAACAATCAACCAAAAAAAAAAAAAGGCATTCGACTATAAGGGCAGAAGATCTCTTTTTTTTTTGGTAAACTGCATAAACCACCCTTAAAATACCACATATTGCTCAAAACCACCCCTTCTATATCTATTTACCGAAAATCACCCCTTATATATCTTCCGTTATCAATTTACCACCCATCCACCTATTTCGTCTAATCCCCGTTAAGTTTATATTTTTTAAATATATTTTAATTTATAAGCAGTTTTAATAAATTAAATTAATAAAATAAATAAATAAGGGGAAAAATCCGCAAATTGGAGGGGAGCAACGTGAAGAGGCTTTTGAGTTTAGGGCAAAATCTCCACAAAATCAGTGCAAATCTTGTATGAATCTAAGTGGAGATGAGCAATTTTGAACAAAATTCTATGTTGAAATCTTCTCCCTCACAGGTTAGGGTTTATGATTTATGTCGTTATTGTAAGCATCTGGTGGATCTTGTAAGGGGTGTTGGGAGAGATTTTGATTTGAGAAATTGAAGAATCTCATAAAAAGAATGTCGAACAAATTGGAGAGATCTTGTGAGGGGTTAGGGTTTATGATTTCTGCGATTTTGGTTTAAGAAATTGAAGAATTAGCAAAGTAGATTTGGGGCTTGGCAAAATCCGGTGGCAAGGAGGGGAAGATGCAGCGATGGATTTGAGGTTGAGGGTTGTGACATAGATGCAAGATAGAGAGAACGTCGAACAATACGGCGGCAACGTCGAACAATACGACGACAATTTTTTCTACCATCGACGATTCGTTCCGACCACCATGTGCCGCCACCATCGCGTTGAATTGCTGCTATGTCATACCTCCTTCCACCCACACCCCTCGACCTCCATTGCAGTCGCCAGTCACTGTCATGTACCCAGGAAGAAGAAAGGTTTGGATATACATTAAAATATAATTAAAAATAGGGGTACTTTTGTCAATTCACATACTTAACTGAGTTTTTGACAGAAAAATCAACATGGGTGGTCAATTGCTAACGGAAGGTATATAAGGGGTGGTTTTCGGTGAATAGATATAGAAGGGGTGGTTTTGAGCAATACGTGGTATTTCAAGGGTGGTTTTCTGCAGTTTACCCTTTTTTTTTGGTGGTAAACCCCGGGCAGTATCAGGGCCGGTCGGTGGGGTGGTTCACAAGGTCTGACCGCACCGGGCCCGGAAATTTTAGGGCCTCATAATTTAAAAAATAGCATATGACTATGTAAGAATATTTGTTATAGTGGTTGTAGAAACATCTTATTTTTCTCCCTCCTAGGTTCGATTCTCCTAATCAGCAACATTTTTCCAACTTAACTATGCGTCTATGCATGTGGACCCCAAAACCCTTACAATTTTATTTATTTATTTTTGCTCTTCAAAAATTTGTTACATATCGAAAATTTGAATTGATGGCCCCCAAAAAATTAATACGTAGTCCATAAAACCAATTTGGATAATTAACTAAAACCAATTATAACATAAGAGCCCAAAAATTAACTAACTTAAAACCAATGATTCATTAAATTAATCAACCTAAAACCAATTTCGACATAAGAGCTAAAAAAAATTTGTTGCACAGGGCCCCAAAAATCCCCCAAACGACCATGCCGGGCACATGACCCAGCCGGTAAGAGCCATGCGCCAGGTAAACCGGCTTGCGCCGACTGGCTAGACCCAATAATAATAAGCAAAGGTCCTGATTATTTCACCAAGAGAAAGGGCGGAGGCAGGGATCGACCCCAGGACCTCCCATTAACCCCCCTTACTCCTTACCATTGAGTCACCCTATTAGGGGCATGGTAGAAGATCGCCTATATGGGGTTTTTTGTAAAAAAAAATTGTTTATTCCCTTTTATGAATTCCATTTTACAAATGATTATATTCAATTGTAATAATATATTTAAAAATGAAGGGTAAGGGTTATTTTTCACAATACTTAACAGATTACAAGCGAAAATGGGACAACGGGTGGTGAATTGCTAGCATAACAGGTTTAAGAAGTGGTTTGTTGTAATTTTAATTTTAAAGGGTGGTTTTGTGCAAAACGGACTATTAAGGGATGGTTTTCTACAATTTCCCTTAAAATTTTATTGTATGAATTTTTGTAATAAATTAAATATCATATTTATACCACAATTTATGGTTTTCTTTCAATATTTTTTTTTAAAGAATTCTTCATTATAAATACCGAGAATTTTTTTTCCCTTAAACATAAATTTCGCCCCCCTCCCCCTCTAGACAATCCTACGGCCACCACGTATTGCATGCGTTCACTGTTCGCGTTCTCTCGACGAGTCTGCTAATTCGAGTTGTTTGAATGTTTGCTTTGCTCATAGGTTGTTAGTTGTTTGTTTCATTTCTTTGTTGTGTATTTCTCAATTACTTCAATTTTTTAGACTCTTGCCCTCTCGATTTACCAGACAATGGTTTTTAGTATTTTGAAATCTTACCTGTTTCCATAAAAAGTGATTATGAGGAAAAAAAGTGTGAAGCCTTGCTAGTTTAACTGATAAGTGACGAGGCTGTGAGATACCGAATCTTCTCTCACGTTGTAATTAGATGAATCTCATTTCACTCCAATGGTAGGCTTAACGATTTTTTTTTAATAATAGCGATGTAATTTTGATGGTAAACAAATTGACATATATAAAAGAAAGTAAAGTGAATATTTAAAGAATGGCGAAACAAAGTCAATCAATATTGTAGGTTTGAAAATCCAAATTTAATCAAACAAGATTCATATGAAAGAGGGGAAAAGTGTGTTACTAGAAATCAAATGTTATAAAATATCTTAATCAAACACTATTTAAGTGTTTATATTTATAATTGCATTTTAATTATTATAATGAATTGGAATCCAAACACAGGTCTCTACAACTCTTCTTATCGTATGGGACACTTTCAGTGGTCAAACCACACACACATACATACATCCTTACTATCTTAAAAGCGTCGGTAGTTGGGCACTATCTGGCCATTCACTACCAATTGTTAAAAACGGAAATCCAACAACTGAGAATAGTTGGAGAAGGTAGTTGGGCACTATCTGGCCATTCACTACCAATTGTTAAAAACGGAAATCCAACAACTGAGAATAGTTGGAGAAAGAGTCTATCCTGCTTCATCATCAACATCAGCCTACTGCCCTCGTGGCCCTTGCCATCGTCATCACTTGTCGCCTTCTTCTGCCCTTCTCCATTGTTCATCTTCATCGTTTTCTCTCTCAACTTCTATCTTATTTCTCTGTCCATCTTCATCATTGTATCGTCGTCGCCTTATGGTTTGTTGGCTTCTTTTTCTTTTACTTTCCATCTTTGTCTTTGTCTCTTTGAGCTCCAGTCCGCTTCCTCAATTCATTTATTTCTCAACCATGAATATGATCTAGATATGTTCTTGGCGGCTCTGATTTTTGCTTTCTTCTCTTCAATTAGGTTTGTTTGCAACTTCCTTTGTTCATTGCCTCTTCATCTTCACCGTTTGCATTCGCATCCACACCGACTCAAGTAAAAGTCTCCCTTTCCTTTGTTGTGGCGAGGCATTTCACTTTTTTCATCCTCATCATCTCCTTTTAATTTGGCGGCTTGTTTGGATTTTTCACGGTTGATTCAAGCTTAATGTTCCACAAATTTCTTTTAGGGTTTTTTTTTCGATTAGTGCTTGAGTTGAGTAGAATAAACGTTGCTTGCCTCCCATTCGTTCGAAAATATATGTCCATTGATTTTTTAACACGCTTTTTAAAGAGTTAAAAACTATATAAAATAATAGTAGTATCTAATAGTCTATAAAATTATACTCTCTCTGTTAATTAAAACTTATCGTTTACTATTCATGCACGCTTTTTTATAATGATAAAAACTATATAAAATAAGAACTTTTTTAAAAATTTGTTTTTATAAATGGATACTTAATAGTAAGAAGTATGAAATTATTTTAAAAAATTATTTAAAAAGTTATTATTTTATATAGTTTTTAACATCTAAAAAAGCGTGCGTGAATAGTAAAACGTCAAGTTTTAATTAACAGAGGGAGTATTACATAAGAACAAGGCACGGACACTAAACTAGTCTACAACTAAAGAATGAGATGAACATGAATAATAATAAGAGTTTAGATAAGTTTTCATCTCTTTATTTACATGCACATTTTCAACTCCATAAATATGACTCAATAGCCTATTTAACAAATAAATCCTTTTTAATGACCTTATCTCTAGTGAGATACTATTTTCTTATATCTTATTACTATAAGATTAAGGGTTACTAAAAGATTAAGGGTTTGAATTTCACTAGTGGTCATAAAATCAACGATTTAAATCCCCCTAATTTACACTGTCTTATCTTATCATGAGCTGAGTTTGTCTGGTTAAGCTTATTTAGTGACTTATCACTTGACATTTTCCATTTAATTGTTATATAAATTAGTGTTTGAGTTTATAGAGAATTAGTCGATAACTTCAAAAATCATAAGTGACAAAAAAATACGTACAATTTTGCATACTCATAGTTGGGGAGAACGATTTTGTCCACAGATTTAGATAGCTCTATAAAGATTGAGGACTTGTTCCAAAAATCATCATGATATATTACATATTTAAAAAATATATATTTCTTTAATACATATTTTTTAAAATGTGTCAATTTAAAGAAATGTTTCCTTCAGGGCCGAACCTGAGATTGGAACGGCATGAGGCGAGAAACGAAAATGGGCCCTCTTCATTGACACCTTACTATTGATTAGTAGTGAAATACCTCTTGATATTGTTTGCTAGACTTTGAGATTGTTTGAGTTCATGCCTCTCGTGTGCTGTCATTAAAAAAGAAACATGAAATTTTTTTCACATACCTTAATCACAAACCACAACCACCTAAAAAAAACAACCAAACAACCACTAAGGGAAGGCTAGGTAAATGACATTAGACTCATTAGTAGCTACAGCTAGTTAATTGTCTGGTTCCCATCTTGCTAGGTTTGCCTGCAATACAAACTCAATCATATTCTTCATTTTAATTAATTAGATACCAAAATCAAATATGTATTTATATACTATGGTTCTCACCAAATTCCCTTCATTGCATTTAGTAGCAATTTTCAACACTAGACAGTGGGAATAGGTTCAATTTCAACTTTTTCATGTGATGAAATCCAAACTTTTAAGAACAAAAATTTTGAAATTCAGCCTTTACACCAATGCTAGATAAGTTTAATAATGCAATCAAGAGAACAGACTCAATCTCAAATCCACACCATCTCATCTAAATTGATTTTAATCTTAACCAATTCAACTTGAAAACAATCAAATTAAAAGTCGAGGAACAAAAACCAACCTAGAACTCTTGAAGAATGAAGGTCTAGATTCTAGAAGAAGAAGAGGTCGGCGGCTGTTGTGGCCTGCGGGAGATGGTGCGGGGGTTCGCCGACTGCCAAGGGGATGGGTGCGGTGCGCCGGACCGCCGGTGTCAAGGTCGGTCGAAGGTGGAGCTTGCGGCGGCGGGTCACTAGCTCGGGGACTCTCGGACTCGGATTTCTCCCTTTGCTGCTGTGTCGTTTGTTGTGTAAAATAAAGGAGGTTCGAGTGAGTTTGTTGGGTGAGATAAAGTAGGGTTTTGATGTGTAAAAAAACAGATGTTGAATGGTCGGGGAATGAATTCGAACCTTGGTCTTTGCAATCACAAATTCACAATTAAATGTCTTCCGTCCCTTACCAGTGAGTCAAGTCGCCTCTTTGTTTCATAACTCACTTTGTCTCTATTTATTACACAAATACCTGATATATATATATATATATATATATATATATATATATACTATGGGCCCCCTAGGCTGATTGGGCCCGAGGCGAGCGCCTGTTGGGCCTCGCCTCAGGTCCGGCCCTGGTCCTTTTAAAAAATGTATTTTCAATATTATTGTGATGTGAATGATTATTATCCTATATCGAAAAATATGAGAATTCAAATCTTGTATAAAAGTAGCAGGATTACTCTTCTTAATGTCAATTTTTTTCACGTTATATGAACGTGTTGAAAAAACATGTCGTTTTATGGAAAATAAAATTATTGTTAAGAAAAAATATCATTTTATGTATTTTTGAATTCAATTTCTAAATTTGTCCTTGTAACACTAATAATTACAGAGATGCTAGCTATTTTAAATAAAGTGAAAAGATAGAGTAATTAGGGGTACAAAGATATTTTTATTTACCTTCTTAAAAATATGCAAAATTATAAAATGATATATTTGAATTAATGAAGAAATTACATTATTTTTTAGAAAAATATTTTCCAGTGCCCTATTTATAAGCTAAAAAACGGAGGTTATTTTGGTGTTTATTTTGCAAAAGTACTGTTTCCCCCTTTCCTTTTATCTTATTTGGTTTGAAAGTACCACAATACCCATACTAACAACCAAATAAACTCCACTTTTTACAAATAAATTGTTTTTCGCCCCATACGGAGACAATCTTGTTGTTTAAAATTTTAACTATTTTTACAAACAATTTATAAATTTTACCATATTTATAATTCGATTTTTCTATCCTATGCCCCAAGGACATAGGATAAGATGCTCATTTTAGAAAAAATACATCCTTAATTAAATTCCATTAGCCAAATTTTAAATTAGATTCTTAGGGTCGCTTATTTTTGATAGGATATCTTTCCCCATTTAGGATCTTATCCTATGCCCTTAGGGCATAGGATAGAAAAACCGTTTATAATTTTAGTCAGATTACCGTCTCATACGAATTCTACTTCTTTTTTAGCTGTTTATTTTGTATACACAGCCAAAATAACAATTCAGTCAATACCCAACACCGAACAGCTTATGGGCCTAAATTTTTATCGAAGATTCACAAGTAGTCCAACATTAATCGGCCCATAAGCTTATGGGCCTAAATTTTTTCGAAGATTCACAAGTAGTCCAACATTAATCGGCCCATTGTCAAAGAAAAATAGGAAAAATACCTATTATTATTATTTTTTTTTTTAAAAAAAGACCTACCGCGTCAAAGGGTTTCGGAATCATATAGAAGAAGGCTCGGAGGTAACTCTGCCGTTCATCTCCCTATCTGCAGAACCTCTCCGTGAAGCGGCCGCTCCACCTTCTCATTCGCCATGGGTCGCCGTAAGCATTTCTACTCCCTCTTGTTTTCCGTTTCTTCCTCTATCCTTATTGTAGATTTACCTGTTCTTTAGCCCTTTCTGTTTTGACGAATTCGGGACGCAGTTTCAATACTCCGTATTTCTTCCGATCTGACAATTTGTCTTCTGTTTCTTTGTAATTTGTGTTATTGTAGTCTTCATTTATGATAGTCGCTGTCCTCAAGCCATTTCTTATGGTTGTTTCTCTTGAGTAAGATCTGTAACTCAGAAATCATAATAGTCTTCAGCTTTCTTTATCTGGCGTTATGATTTTTTCCCCAATCCAGGCTCTTGGAGCCAATCTTTTTTTTTTAAACATCCTCATTTGGAAGAAGTTCATTAGAAATTTTCGATTAGGATGCCTTTGGTTTACTGATCTGTATGAATTTAAAGTGCGTCATTAGATTTCTAAGGTCATGTACCTCATAGTACCTTAACATGAGCCTTTGGTTGTTTTATTATTATTATTATTATTATTATTATTATTATTATTATTATTATTATTATTATGGGTAGGTCATACCTAAGATTTAAGGTGCTGGTGAGTGGATTGGGGAAATTTTTTTCTGCTGCCTTTTTATTTTGTTCCTTATGTATAATGGATATAGTTAATTTGTGGGGTTGTTCTTTATTCCTTTTTTTGAATATCTGTATCAAATTTATCTTGTCCTTGTCTGATTGACTAAATATACATGTTTCAGGACCTGCGAGGTGCTATCGCCAGATCAAGAACAAGCCATACCCAAAGTCACGATTTTGCCGTGGTGTTCCTGACCCAAAGATTAGGATTTATGATGTTGGCATGAAGAAGAAGGGTGTTGATGAATTCCCCTTCTGTGTACACCTTGTTAGTTGGGAGAAAGAGAATGTCTCAAGTGAAGCATTGGAAGCTGCTAGGATTGCTTGCAACAAGTACATGACCAAGTTTGCTGGAAAGGATGCTTTCCATCTAAGGGTTAGAGTGCATCCATTCCATGTGTTGCGTATCAACAAGATGCTTTCATGTGCTGGAGCTGATAGGCTCCAGACCGGAATGAGGGGTGCTTTTGGTAAGCCTCAAGGTGTTTGTGCTAGGGTGGCTATTGGTCAGGTCCTTCTATCTGTCCGTTGCAAGGACAACAATGGCCACAATGCACAAGAAGCCCTTCGTCGTGCTAAGTTCAAGTTCCCTGGTCGCCAAAAGATCATTGTCAGCAGGAAGTGGTTAGTGCTTCTTTGTTTCTTATTTTAAGATTACTTCATAGTGGGCTTCTTCTTTAAAACTTTATAGAACTGTTTTAGTTGTGGATTCTGTGATAATCTGTTTTTTTACAAAATTTTTGGTTAGTTATCTAATATTTAAAATTTGTCGGTCCGTTACAAAATTATCAGTTTGAAATTAAATAAAAAACATGTATGCTCTGGTTCCATATCTTTGAAGTAGTGATGTGTTTACTTTATTCTAGTAAAGCGTGTTTCTAATCTAACCTTTGTCGATTGATAGTCTTGTCAAAATAGCTAAGCATGCTGGATTTAAACCATTAAATTAATGGCCCTGTCTTTAATGACATGTTTCTTTGTGAGAGATTGGTTTGGAAATAGAGATTGTTCCTCAGAATTGCGTGATTTGTTTCACAGCTTATTTGTCTGTGGTTAGAATAATGAATGTATGTGATTTTTTGTGGTTGTTTTCAGGGGATTCACCAAGTTAAATCGTTCTGATTATGTAAGATACAAGCAAGAGAACCGAATTCTTCCTGATGGTGTCAATGCAAAGGTTATTGTCCCATCATCTCGCTTTTGTGGTTCTAGTCTTCTATCTATTTGAAAAATTCTGAGCAATATTTTCGTATGTACTTTCTTGCAGCTTCTTGGTTGCCATGGACCACTTGCTAATCGTCAGCCAGGGAGAGCTTTTATTGATGCTGCTCAAGCATAGAACTCTTTCCCCTTGTTTTTAATCATCGAATGTTGTTGAACTGACGTCTTAATAGTCGGAAGACTTATTGTCCGAACCGATGAAGTTTTACTTTCGTAGTCAGTTTCCTTGTCTGTTTTGGATTATGAATTTTGAGAATCAAGTTTATAAAGGTGTTTTTACTTATAATTCGTTTCCAACTTCCTGTTTACTTTCCTTCGTTTTGGAATACATAGGGCTAAAGTGTGTGTTACACTTGTTTTTCTTATTTATCTGGATGACCATTGGCAGAAAAATTGTGCAAAATGAATAAAGATGTGAACAAAAGAAACAAGGGATATCAAACTGGTAAATGGTCTTTGGTTTTTTAGAAACCAGCTTGTCTTCAGGCATAGTGCATCTGTCAAGACGCAGGAAATTACGCTTTTCTGTATTACATCTAAGCAGACTTGGTATGAAAGTACCAATTCAACTGGCAAACGCAATATACCTGGGCTTTGTAGTTCCTGACCGGCGCAATCAAATAACCCCAGTACGAGCAGATATACCTTACGGAAACCAACTGTTTGGGAAAAACAGCCCTTTGGGTACTATAAGTTAAATTTCGACGATTCGTATTGCCTTTCGGAGGAAGGCTCCTACGGTTATGTCATTCGTGATCACAACGGCAACATTTTTTCCTTAGGGTCAGGTAGATGTAATAACAGTTCGGCGGTATTTGCCGAGGCTATGGGACTTCACATGGGTGTGGCAAAGGCAAAACTATTGGGAATTCAATTCCTTCTGATCGAAGGGGACTGTCTGGTCATTATAAAGGCTCTCTTGGGGGGCTGTTCGTGTCCCTGGAACATTGAGCTGCTAATGGCAGATACGAAAATACATCTTAACTATATGTCTCATGTTGCTATTCGTCATATTTTCAGGGGTTCGAATGCGGTGACTGACAGGATTGCACGTCTGGCCTACAGCATCCCTGCCGATAATAGCATGGTGGATCCAGAACTTGATGTTCTCATCCGGTCGGACGCACTAGGAAAGAGGCCCGGTCGGCAGTGACTTTCCTAATTTTTATCCTGCTTCGAAAAGAAAAAAAAAAGAAGCTGGTGATAAGACACCTGATCAATCGCAAATCAAATTCTCTAATAAGGCACTTAATGAGCAAAAACACAGCATTAGGATTGCTGATGAGAAAGTTGCTTTAGCAGTGCAAGTTTAGTTCCTTATATTCTGTATATAGATTAATGCTCACATTCAACAAGTTGATCAATATCCGAAAAGCTCAAAAGAAGAGATTCGAAGTGGTTTATCATCAGTATTTATTTGACATAAATTTTTGTGTGTATATACTACAAATAGATCTTCATAAAAAACTCCTTTTTATTCGAGAACGGAAGAACTCATCAATCCCTATAGTGCCAGATCAGAATAGACATAACCATCCTCAACTGCCTGTGCAAAACATGCCTGGCTGTTGTAGCCTTATGCTGCTACAACAGCTCCCTCAAACCCAGCAAGCATGGATTTAGCTACATAGGGATAGATGAATTATTTTGATTGTTTGGTTGTGTTGTTGGTGGCAGAAAGATACCTTATGAAGAGAATATGTCATGCACTGGAATTCATTACAAATTGTAAGTTTGGTAATCTTAATTAAACAGTTTGGTTGTGGTTGTCGTTGTCGTGTTGTGATTAATTTTGACAGGGAAAGAAGAGCAGAATTGCTGAAGATCGAAGTGGAAAAATCAAAGGTGGAGTGTTTCTAATTGGTTATATCAAAGTCCGACTCGGACCGATGACTGCGGGTCGTGTACACGGGCGCACATCCGCTAGTAGCCTAGCACACAAGCCGAGTGAGGTTCCATTCTAAAACCAATTGGCAATAGAAGGAGTAGCCCACCGACTCATATAATAGGGCTTGATATGTTCAACTTTCCGATGTGGTTATCTCAACAGGTTATACTGAATTTAGAAATTTGTCTCAGGGAAAGAATGCAAAAAAATCTTGAGGCAGCTAAACAAATCTCTTCTGGCCATCATCTTGTTTTCTCTATTTTCACTTGGTGTGTGGTGTTTTTTTTGATAGGTTATATATATGGCTTGGAAAATTTCTTCTAGCTTCCAAGCACTGACTTATTTTTTGCTACTGTTTCGTATCTCATATTTCCTTCTCTTTTCTATCTCAAACTTACCCGTGTTTCTTGATCTCTCCGATCCAGTCTACCAGATTTCAGTATCCTTAATTGCAAGCATAAATTAGTTCATAGTAAAAGTTTGAAACTTCATGTCGACCAATAGAAAAAAAAACCAATTATCTTTCGGGTTCAATCATTTTCTGACGCAGACTACATTCTAATGTTGCGTCAGGTCTTACCATGGATGTTATCACTGGTTAATGTGTGTTTATGTTCAGTGCTCGAGTGACCTATTCTAATCATGTCTTTTCTTTATCAATGGAACATGAACATATGTATTTGGTAAGGTGTTTTTCTTATGTTTCTACTTTGCATGGTTACGAGTGTTTTGTTTTGTTTTGATGGTTGTTCTTACTTGTGTTAACTTTTGCAGTTTCAAGAAACCCATAGTGAACGGACAACACACGAATTCTATAGCTTATGACGCTCGCATTATGAATCAAAGATCACATATTCTATATGAGCAATTGAAAAGGATTTGTTCAGTGAATGGATTGATATGAGTGGTGAACAAGGATCTTCCCCCTAAAACTGTGTTTGTGGTGGTTGTAAACAAGGAGTCGTCTATAGAAGGACTAATGAGGAGAAGCTTCTTTGCTGGATACCAGGCTTTGGCTCAGGTACTGTAAATGAAGCAGACACAAATATATAAATTCTCCCAGCTGGAAAACCTACACCTCCAGAGAAGAAGCCCTCAACTTCATCAAGCAAGTGTGCATCCCTCACCCGTGGCGGAGATCGATCTGCCTCGACGACCGCTCGATAGGAATGGTGACGGTGTTCCGAGGCACTGGGGACGACAGCTGCAGAGCATACTTGGGTTATGCGGTGGGTGTCGAGCACTGGGGAAAGGGAGTTGCCACCATGGCGGGTTTTCGGAGACTACCCTGATTTGGTGAGGCTGCAAGCTATGGTGGATTTGGAAAACAAGGCCTCTCAAAGAGTGCTTGAGAAGTGTGGGTTTCGGAGGGAGGTAGTGTTGAGGAAGTACAAACATGTCAAGGGGAGGGCAGTAGCATTTTGGCTTCTGATTTGTGCCCTGAATAATGCAAATTCATGTTTTATGCATCTACAATGACATGACTTCAGAAATAGTTCAGAAACAAATATGCACTTCAGAAATAGTTGTATGAAGATGATCTATAAAGGACAAGCAAACATTGAATATACATTAAAAACTCAGGACCGTTCACAATTCACACTGACATTTTACAAGCAAGAACACCTGGATTTCGAGTCACATGTTTTATGTTTATCCTTACTTTATAAATGGCTTTGCAAACTGTACAAACCTAGGGCCACTGCAGTTATTACATAATTTACATTGACTACTAAATGGTACCTATACAAAACCTTTCTGCACCTCTCTCAATGTTCATCCTCCAATATTTGCGATCCGTCAAATTGAAATCCATAAATAGTTAAAGGATGCTACTAACCTTGGAAGAACGACAGCACAACACTTGAATTTGAAAGGGTTACGCCGCTATGGCGTAGAATTTACAGATATCTCATGTGGTATTGGAGAACTTTGCTGATCAGCGCTTGAAGACTGGATGATCAGATGCTGCAATGGCTTTAGAGCTACACAGAGCTGGGCGAACGAAGGACGCAGGTTTGGATCACTACAAAAACAGTGCCAAAATGCAAAAGAGTGTTTCAATTGATTAAAGTTTAGATGAGAGCAAGAAGGTTAAACTGAATTCACATAATCAATGAGAATCATACGTCTGCCAACATTCCAAGATTATCCTTGCGACCAATGGATCAACTTCCTTTGGGATCTCAAGATGGCGGTTCTGGAAGCCGACTGCTCCAACTACTTGCATAGGGTTCATTCCGCTCCAAGGCAGTCTTAAAGTTGCTAGCTCCCACAATATTACTCCAAAGCTGTAGACATCACATCTGCAAGTACAAAGAGTATATTGTGAATTCAGAAACGATGGCAAGATATTAACAACCAAATGCATTCAGTGACATCCAGATTCTTGTGACGAAGAATGCAGTGATTCAATCTTCACATTTCCTTTTAAAAAGTCCCACATAAAGTGAAACGTGCTATGCTCTTGTTACGATGGAAGCTCTTCCTGTTGAATTTCTTGTCCAAAATGATCCAATGCCATTCCAATCTTCTTAACTTTAGCATTAGGCAGATGTGCACAAAGAAAAATAATAGAAAAACAAAAGGACAGTTTCGAAAATAACCAGAGGTACCGATCCTGCTGCTCATACAGTGAGGAAACAGAAATCAGAATTCAATCAGTGTTCTGACCAATCAATACAGCATAGGAAATTACAAACAATTACATTACTAGTCTAGGAAAGGAGAGAAGAACAAAAGGTTGTACACATTGCAGTTTTTTTAAAAATAAATTAGCAGACTCAAGAAAATTTTCTGTGTAATCTAATACTCCCTCCGTCCGCCAATACATGTCTTTTTAGCCATATGCACGACAATTAAGAAAACCTATAAACTAGTTAGTTGGTCAAAAAAATAGAGTGAATTCAATTGGTCATGAATGAAAATTAAGTGTAATGATTAGCTAGTTAGTAGGTTAAGTGTAAGGATTAACTCTAAAAAGACATGTATTGACAGATGGAGGGAGTAGTAACAAAGGAGAAAGGTACATGTGATTTCAAGGAAATCATGGATCAGATCAGAGAATATAAAGGCCGCGTTATATTTAAATAGAAAGGAGCTAATAAGACATATATCAACTCACTTCTCGTTTGATTGTTCATTGCGCAGTACTTCTGGTGCCATCCACTCAGGCTAATGCCATTACAAAAAGAACTAGATAAGTGCAAATCGTAGGGAAGTTACTTTGAGCTAAAAACTTCAAGTTAAGAACACAGCATAAACTCACTGTTCCAGCAGTTGATTTGGATGATAAAAATGTGTTATGCTTAAGCCTTGACAGCCCAAAATCACAAACCTGCACCGTCCAGGAAGTTAAAAACTTAAAGTTGTATCATGTTAAGCCGAAAAGGATAACATGGACCCAAACAGTTTTCTTATATGTATGACAAGCAAAAACAGTTTTTTATTTATAGCTTGTAGGCACATTCAAATTAAATCAAGCAGAAAATTATATTCTAGCAACTAAATTAGGTTCTATAAGCATGGCGGACGGAAGAGCTACTGAGCAGTATGGTAGAGTTAAGATAAAAAACAGGGTTTAGGAGGAAGATCATTGGTACATGATTTTCTTCTTTCCACCCGAAATAAGGTATATGTAAGCAAGTTGAGTATTCTTCAAATTTGGAGTTCTTCAGCATACCTTTACAGTCCAATTTCTGTCAACAAGCAAGTTAGGTGACTTCAAATCACGATGGACAATTGTTGGTGTGCTAGTATGTAAGCAATTCATGCCCCTTGCCTGCACAATAGGAGGTCTTGGAGTATATACTTACAAGTTACATGGAATGGAAAAGTGGAAAGCAGGTATAGAAGAAAAGAGCACAATAAAAGATCAGCAATTTTCATACCACATCGAGTGCCATCCTCAACCTACGCTTCTCATCAATTTGAAAATTAGGGCGATGGATAATCCTATATAGACTTCCTCTACAGAAAGAGCAAACTTTAAATGTTACGTGTCTTGCATCAACAAAACAAGATAAAAATTGATTAGCTCCAACCTTAACAAACAACAATTAGCAGTGAACTGTAAATTGCAAAAGGAACGTCTAGTGGGATTAATTGAGAAGCAATAAGTTGTATCTAGTGGGATTAAGTGAGAAGCAATAAGTAATTACAACGACTATTGAGTAAGATCCAGTAACAATTTTATAATCAAGGGATACTTCTTTAGAGAATGCAGAGCAGAAAATAGAGTAAAACACATCCACAGCAAAACATACCTTGGAAGATATTCTGAAATAATAGAGAGGTTAGGAGGACGAGTAACAGCCCCCATGAACAATACAACATTGGGATGGCGCAGTCTACGCATGATACGCACCTATAATTGAAAAATATTACAACCACTTGAATAAGTATTACAAATCAGACAATAAACCATAATTTTTTTTCATTTTTCTTAAATCAAACCTTCGATGACCTACTTCGAAAATTTGCAGCGCAAAAGCACCGAATCCAATCAACATGCAGATATTATACCCATTTATCAAACAAGAAGTCTATCGTATAGCCACTGTCTTAATTTATCTTTTTCAATCAAATTTGATCATTTAAGTATGACCATCATGCTTAAAGATAATATCACAACTCACAAGTCTCCAAACTTAAACGACAATAAAAAGAATCACCCTTCAATTTCCTCATATATGCAATATTACTTTAGCGTTATAAAAGATCAAGCTTACCTCTCTTCTGAATTCAGCCAAGGCGGCACCTGAAAAATCCTGGTCTAAGAATTTCTTCACGGCAACCTCCTACATTAGAAATGTATCGCGATATTAAGTAGCATAACATTATAGAAGCTAAGTGTTGTGGCAGTAGGGCTGTAACAATGCATCTTACACTATCCTTACTGGGAGAAAAAAGCTACTGACAGAAAGCAGTAAAAAGAAGTCGAGAAGAACAAAAGTATCAACCATCACACGACTAAAAAAATGACATGTAGCTAAAACTCAAAATACATTGTATTAATACATACAAATATTCTCAAGGATTTTCTAGTAAATTTTGGGGATTTCAAGTCAAAACTCCTTATAAATTACATGAATTGAGCTCACCGTGCCATTCCAGTCAGCATGATACACCTCCCCGTATGAACCTGTAGAATGGAGGAAGACCCGCTTAAACTAAAGGGAGAAAAATGAACTCAAGCACCATGAGTCATAAGATTCAAAAATAGAATGATAAAAGGTAACATTAATGACTAAGAAAAGTTCATTATCCTTTCCATGTATGCTAAGTACGAACCAAATTTATAATTCAAGAAGGAAATAAAAACGGAATAAAATAAGACACACTTCCTATTAAATCTACAGCAACACAAACTTCAAATTGAAGTCGTAAAATGAGAACTGGGAAACTGCACAAAGATGGTGACAAAAGAGCAACTCAGAATGTGACAAAAACATATACTGTATTAGCAACAATTTTTTACCTAAGCCAATCCTTTCACCAATGACAAGGTCTTCCCATGGAATCTCACATGCTCCTACATCATCTAGAACTGGATCAGTAGAACTAGCATTTCGATCAATAGGATAGCTAGGACTTTCCTTATCATCAGGAAGCATGTTGCTCTCTGTATATCTATCATGTATGCCTTCACAGTGAACCTGTACGCCAATATCATCATGTTTTTTCCCGTTTTCACCATCAGAAATCTCCGCCCTCCTTTGGGATTCATCATCATAAACAGTTGCCCCAGAGTCAATTAAGGTTAGCCGATTACTTTCCCTCCTACTTGATGCAGCTGATGAAGCAACATTTTCAGGACTCCTAGCATTCTTATAAATTCGAGGGGCAGATGTTTCACTAGTTCCCTTTGACGTACCAGGGAATAGGCCATGAACAGAGCCCTGATCTTTTTTCCTGGGGGCCTCATTGATTGTTTGATGGTTCTTCCACATCATTGGCAACGGAGGCCTACTTGATACTGTATCATTTCTCTGCCTCTGAGATTCAACAACATTATATTCTTGGGAATTGTTTTGCACTGGCCTATCAGCTCCTCGTAATTGGAATGGATTGAGATCAGCAAAAAGGTTTTTTGACGTGTCAACATTGTTTTGATTATATGATACTATATTAACATTCATCCTTGAACCATCACCGACTGTAAGATTTCCACGATTTGCTTTGTGCAAAGAAGCCCCAACAGCTGATGTAGAAGGAAAGTCAATCTGACTCGGGGAGGTTGATTTAAATGAAATTCTGGACGGACCAGCACCAGTGTCACTAGTTGCACTTGAGGATGTAGTTTCTACCCTTTTAATGGAAATTCTTGATGGACCAGCACCAGTGTCATCAGCTGATGTAGAAGCCCCAACTTCGTTATTTGATTGAGATGAACAGTCCTTTGCAGTTAAAACATCTGCAGGAATCAGAGTCCCTGGATCTGCCATGAGATCAACCAAAAACTCCCTGAATACAAGGAAATAACTATTAGAAACTTAAAAATGGAGAGAAAAAGATACGCATATATAGTGTTTGTTTTAGGAAGGGTGAAGGTATGGAAGAGGGAGAGGGAACATAAACATAGAAAGTAATAACTTATGACTTTCTATGTTTTAGCATAATGTAAATCCTATACATAATCTTACAGACATGGAGACACTCAAAGATAGTAAAGCAGTTAGAAACAAAGTAATTCAGGTCAAATGTCAATCTCTGTCATGATGACTCTGAATTGAAACATTGACACTCACCGATCATCGTCCAACTTTATTATGTTGACAGCATCATCTTCAACGCCCGTGTAATGGCTTCCTTTCACCAATTTACACCTTAACCCAACATTGTCAGCTAATAACTGCACATAAAACAGTACAAATGAAAACCACTGAAAATGTTTATATGTGAATAAAATTAGAGCTCAACAGACCTCACTGATTATTGATAAAATTAAGAATTTGAATTTTTTTACAATATATTCATTAGTGATGTCGTCAAAGAGCCATATAAATAATTTAAAAGAACTACTGTATTATTTATGAGGTAAGCCTTCATTAAACAATGTTATGTTCTGCCAATACTTCTTGTACCAATTATATATAGAGAGCATATGAATATAAAATAAAATGACGCCCATTTTAGAATGATCATTCTGATTACCAAAGAGGTTTCAAGGTACAATATTTCATTAGCTTTCCACACTATTTCAAAAACTTTCTAGGAAAATACTTAATTGTGCAAAGAACACAAAGAACAAACTGTCATCATACATGGAAAACTCATCACAGTATGGAAGTATGCCCATGTGAAGACATTAGCTTTCCAACATAAGATCAGGCCCAATCGTACAAACTAGTTCACTAAATTTATTCTCTATCATGAGTACTACCCCCAGTAAGTCCTAAAGCCCTTCGTCTCTTACACCTTGAATTAGCTCAAAGGGCCCATAGATGCGAATGGTGTAGCCAAGGAAAACGACAAATAGAGGAAGAAGATAGGAGAAGACAACATAGAAGACATTGAATGGTGATTGGAAAGCAACAGTGACAAAAACAGAAAACATGTACGAACAATATAGGGAGAAGATGCACCACGTTAAACCCAAAGTCCCCTGACAACACATTACATAACTTCACTACAAGACATATCCTGATTCCTGATTCCTAATCAACTCTTGCTCCTATCTTAAACATCAAAGTCTTTGATAGAGGATTTAAAGCACCTAACATGAACCTGAAACATCATTTAGTTACAAATATAAGATAATGGATTAGTGTAAAGGCTTTCAGAACCACTGTGGTAGCACCTTAAATTCAACTTTTCCATAAACACCACTCCAAATAAAAGAATGCAAAATCAAATTACACAAGCTTCTCCACACCGAAGCCAATAGCAGACTTTGAATCACAAAGAAACTTATAAAATAAAAAGTTCCATGAAAACAAAAGAATCTCCATTTTGGGGACAACAACAATTTACAGATCATGAATAAACTTATTACATGGAGAAGTTCCAAGGAAACCACCAGTTTTGTAAACATAGAAAATTTGGCAAATAGCTCAAACCTTAAAGAGCAAAGCTCGGTGCCGTGTAATGCCAAGTTTTAAGGAGCCTATAGGAAATACACTTGTGTGCAAAGACATCCTTAACTCTGCACTTCGATCCATCCACCTAGCCAACATAATATTTGCATCCTTCACTGCGCCACCCATGTGACCCGTAACCAATTCAGCAAGTCTCTGGACAAAAATATTGATGTTGGAGGGAGGGCAGTCTATTGCAATACAATGGGCAACTTGTTCCAACTCCAGAAGCATAGGGTCAATTGTTCTGTTAACTATAACAGCCTCATAACCTGAATCACCTGGATTTGTTTCAAGATCTGCAAGAGATGGCATTTTGCCTTGACTTGTTCGATCCATAGAAATTGCATAGACATCATAGAAGCCATCAACCATTTTCTCTTCGTAATCAAGAACACTGTAATCCTGGATAAACAGCAAACTAAAACTAAGCAATGGAAGCTGCGTAAATTCCAAAGTAATAAGTTGATGTTATCAGCAAATTAAACTACACCATCATTTTATTCATCTACATCTACCACATGCAAAGAAAGACAAAATGAAGGGGCAACAATGTCGGTAAGCCAACTGAAATTGGTTTGTACTTTCAGCCATAAAATGCTAATCCAGTAATCGGCTAAGAGCTGCCACCCCTCAGAAACATTTATGTCCAAAAAAAAAAGCAAAGCTAATACATTTTTTTCGTTTCGGAAATCAGAAAGTGGCAGTAATAGACCAAGATCACCACAACAACTTTAAACACTAGTTGAAACGCTGAACGCTAAAAGCTACATCAAACACTTACAGGTGACATTGATCACTGACTATATTGCAACATCGCCTAAATTTAGAGTCAATTGAGGAAAATACTTTGCCCAATCTCCATCCCACACTTACAGGGAACATAAAAACTATTCATCAAACAACAAATTCAAGGAAAACAAACATAAATAAACGAAGCAAACTGATATAACCGCTCTCAGCATCCACTTGTGATTTATTTGGTGACAAACAAAAGCAAGTCCCAAAATAAAGAAACAAATTCAAGTCTCAGTAAGCTCACCCAGTAGCGCCGCGACAAGGACTCCCCGGAAACCTCCTTATCCCGGCGGCGATCAATAGAATTCGACCTCACAAGGCTAAGCAACGTAGCCGCCCGGATCTGATCGTCCTCCGGAGCAGCGCGGGACTCCGAATTGGAAGCGCTAATCGCCAGCGCCAACTGCATCTGGAACTCCTCCTCAGAGGAAAAGAAGTCCACACCACGATTCGTCCCGAAGCCACCGCCTCCGCCGGCAGGGGAAGCAGGCACGGCAACCGTCACCGTCTCCGCCGGCGCCGGAGATTGAGGTTGATCGGAGGCGCATGGTTGGAGCGATTGAGGAGAGGAAACAGTAGCGGTAGAAGATGAAGAAGAGGCTAGGGTTTCGTTGCTAGGGCGATTGGGATCGGTGTGGGTCTTGTGAAGCTTCTTGAAAATGTGCTTCATATCCTTGGTCTCTCACAAGCAGGCAGAGAAGCTGTTGCTTGTACTGTGTCTCCCTCTGCAAACAGGTTTTATGGAGTATTTACAGTTTCAGTATGATTTGATTTTCGCAGCAGGAGGAAGAAGAAAGGGAGGGAAAGAGGGAGGAAGAAGCCATGGAAAACGGAGAAATTCGATTCTCTTCGTAGGCAAGTTTCTGGAAGAAAAAAAGGCTCCTTGTTTGGAAATATTTACACAAATTTTATGCTTGAGCTAGTATCCACGCGCAACGCGGTTTATGATAGGAATGTCGTCCATTTGGTGTGACCGATGTTTTCCTTTTTTTTTATATATATTTCCACTGAACCATGTTACAGTGAGTTAATTACTAGGGCTGGAAATAACCCGCGGGTATCCACTCTATCCGTTTTACCCGCATTTATTTTGCGTGTGAAAACCCGCAAAAAAGTGGGTAACGGGTGGAGCGGGTGCGGGTGAAGCGGGTGATGGATGGATTATGGGTGAAGATTTTTAACCCACCCATTAACCCGCCCCGCACACCCGCCCCGCAAACCCGCATAAAACCCTAAAATTTATATATATAATGTGTGTGATTTTACTATTTTACCCTTTTTAAGTTTAACTTCTACAAACTCTAATCCTTGATTAGTGCTTTGCCCACCAAATTTCAATTAGAATGAATATGGTCTCGGCTTGCTCTTCCACGTTATAGTAAGGGATATATTGGATTAGTATATGATTAGTATAGAGATATATACCCTTCCACTTTCAAATTTCAATTAGCTCGTGATTTCAGTGCTTTGCCAATAAAAAATATAAATACATAAACCCACCCCCTTTGTAATTTTGAGTTAGAATTGGACTACTTGTGTTGATTTATTTTTTTCTTTTGTTTCACCCATTGGGTACCCGCTCCACCCGCATCACCCGCGCGGGTCGGATGCGGGTGAAAAGGTTTGCGGGTGATGGATGGAGCGGGTGAAATTTTTTAACCGCGGGGCGGGTGATGGAGTGGCTTCATCCACCCATAACCCGCCCTATTTCCACCCCTATTAATTACGGATAACTGATCTCACCGTTGTTTGGTGCGGTGGGTGAGAAATATGGAGACAAACCATCGTTATATGGTGCGGTATAGTGGTTTTGAATTAATTTTTTTTTAAAAAAAAATATTCACCGCAACAAGATGCGGTGGGTGAAATTAAAAGTTACTCTTAATTACAGTAGCTTGTTTACTACTGTAGTATTTTGTACTACAATGTTGGAGAGGGAAAATCACCAGAAGTAAGTACCCTAGGCTATAAGAGCAAGCCCAACAGCTACTGATAAAAAAATCTCTAAAATAAAGATAAAAATGTCAAAATCTCTAAAAATAATTCACTCAAACTCTAACAGTTTCTCTATTTTACATTTATTAAACACTACAATAAATATAAATGCATTTATTAAGGATATTTAATTCTACATTTCTAAAAAAATCATATAACCTTAATTCTAACATTTAGCCTCACATTTTTAACAAAATCTTATTGAGCACTTATGGACAATCCATGGTCGAGAATAGAGTCATGCATAATATTAATTGATATATGGTATTGTCCATTAACACAACATAACGAAATGACAAAAAAAAAATCAAACTTCAAGTTCTATAGCAAAACGATAGAACATTATAGTTCATATAAAAACAAAGAGACTACTCATTTCCGCTCCCGCCAATCCTTTTTACCAAGATTTCCCTTTGAAGACTCAAGAAGTATTCGGCTTGAATAGGCGGCAATTGACTGATATCCATGGCCATTATTTTAACATCCTCACTTTGAGCTTGAAGTTCATATTCCTTCTCTCTAAAAGCAACTTGTTTTTGCTCTTTAGCAAGCAAACTCTTTAGGTGTTCTGACTTGATACAGTCACTCTTTAATCTCCTTTCCCTCTATTCTTCTAGCTCAACACGGATTTTAGAACCTGCATTAGCACTCTCACCAAGTTTTGCTTTCTTGTTCACTTCTGTGACTGCTTTTCTCTCAATCGATCGCTTCAAACTTTCTGGTTGCGGAGGACATTCTTCATCTTCTTTTAAATTTATAGAATCCGTGTTTTTAGTAGATGAACCCTTGCACTTTCTCTTCCCATCAATCCGTTGATGTTCATCCATCCATTTTTTCTGGAACCTCATAATAGTCCAACAATGGTCCAACTGAAATGCATGATCTTCAACTTTCTTGAACATTTCTTTTGCCTCCACTAACTATTTCCATAGGCATTGATAAAAAAAAAATATAAGTGAGTCGTATAACTAGTGACAATTGCATTTAATAAAAACTCTAGAAAATAATATGTATAAACAAGGGTGTACCTTATCTTCTTCGGTGCAACTACTTCGACGCAAGTGTTGCACCTGATTGTAGTGTCCACTAAACTTACTCATGGTGTTGTTGATTGTTGTTCAACGGCTACTCAATGATTTTTCGCTCTGATAACCTACCCATTTCTTGTTCTCATCAAAGTATTGAGTGACTCTTTTCCAGAATTGACCCTTCTTTTGGTCAGATCCTTTGATCGGATCCAAGCTCACATTTAGCCAACGGATACAAGTAACTTGTCTTCTTCGATTGAGAAGTTGGCCGATCTTGTAGGTTGTTTTTTAGGTCTTTGGCTTGCAGGGGCAATATGAGTTGTTTCATCAATTTCGACACCGGTTTCTTCAAAGGCGGAACTACTAGCATTATATTGACTTAATGAAATACTCCGTATTAAATTGGGAAGGAGAATTGTTGAGGTCATTGAGGGATGATCCATTAGTTAGTAGATCCGTGAAATTCATCTATAAATGAAGAAGGAACATTCAAGTATAAATTAATCTAAATAGCAGAAATTAAACAAAATGGACCAAAAAATTAATCTAATGAGTTCATGTTGTGTGTATTGACATCTAAATAGCAAAAATTCAACAAGGTGGACCAATAAAAACCTGCTAAAGTTGCAATGTATATATATAATTCATAAAGATGGAAGATTTTAATTGAAGATGCAATATAAACATGCTAGAAAGATACAATATACTACGTAATTCAAAAAGATGCAGTACCATTACTGCTAGAAATATTTTAATTGAAGTTGTGGGCCAATATATAACTTATAAAGATGGAAATTTTTTATGCAAAAGATAATGATGCAATCTAATTGAAGTCTATACCTATTTTTTTATTCAAGCCTAGGCCAATATATAACTTAATTGAAGTTTAGAACTATTTTTTATTCAATTCAAATGGAATATTGGTTGATTTGCAGAGCACAAATACAATCGACAAAGCGAGAATTAGCAATTAGAACCATGACAGTAAAATCACCCATGACAGTAAAATCGAAACCTAAAATTGACCCTAAAATCAACTATGATAGCAATCATAAATCAACCATGACAGCAAAGTTGAAATCTAAAGTACGTCGACCCTAAAACGGGCATTAACAATCAGAACCAATAACAACGTATTGATAACCCATGACAGCAATTAGAACCGTGACAGCAAAACCAAAGCCTATTGCGATTGTAAATCGAAGCCTATTGCAACCAACAAAACCGAAGCCTATTGCGACCAACAAAATTAACAATCAGAGACATGACAGCAACCAAAAAAAATTAATGCAATTGAAGCGCAAGCCTGTTGCGATTGCAAATCAACAATCATAAGAAAAAATAAAAGCAATCAAAGCCTGGAGTGGCTACGAACAGCAACCGAATAGCAATCAGTAAATAGGAAAAGAAATCTAACCTTGCTCCTGCGACAACTGGAGTGACTGGAGTGTTGAAGAACACCGATCGAACAACAATGGGTGAGCGTAGGTTTTTTCGTAATATAAAGAGCAAAGAATCAGTCAGGGAAGGAGAAGAGATGGGACGATAAGTAGGAGGGGAAGCAATTAATTTTTATGGGAAGGAGTGGAGAATTAAATTTTACGGTTCTTCTGCCCTCCTTTAAATTTACATAAATTTTTTCTCTCTCATGACATTTCTCTATTTTAAAGAAAGGTTTACGGGGACTGTTGGGGTTAAAAAAGACTAGACCTGGGCAAACGCGGGTAGACCCGCTCGACCCGCCCCACCCGCTCGCATTAGCGGGCGGGTTTGCGGGGAAAAGCCCACGCGGGTTGCTAGGCCCGGCCCGCGCCCGCAGCGGGTGCGGGATTGGACAGGGTACCCGCCTTTTTTTAATTAAAATTAATATATATGTGTGTGTAATAAATAATATTAATTATTCATTTTTAAAATAAAATAAAAACATGTAATATATATATAGAGGTGTGCTCCGGTGAAAACCAAAATTGCGGTAAAAACCTGTGAGGACCAACTTTTTAGCCCGGTTCACTAGTTTTATAGCCCGTTCTGAATAGAACCGATCTATAAAGTCACATATTTTAGCCCGGTTCTGAATAAAACCGAGCTATAAAGTCACTATGTAATTTTAAAATATGAGTTTTCAGAATGGTTTTTAGGTTTAACCGAGATATAAAGTCATGTGTTATTTTAAAACTGGAGTTTTTAGCATGATTTTTAGGTTGAACTGAGTTGTAAAGTCACTGTGTAATTACGGTTTTTAGCACGGATATATATACACATCTTATAGTTATATATAAGTTACTGTTTTTTATGTAAGTTAGATATATATACATCTTATAGTTACTGTTTATATATAGAAGTTATATACGGAGTATATGTAAGTTATGTGTGTGGGTATACATATGTATGTAATAAAAATCTAATAAGTATAGTTTTAATAGGAAAAATTGATTAGGTTTGTGGGTACCCGCGGGCTACCCGCACCCACTTTTGCGGACGGGCTTGGACATGACTTCCAACCCGTTAAGCGGGCCCGCGCCCGTAACAACGGGACAAAATCTCGGGCAAAGCCCGTCCCAAGCCCGGTTCGCGCCCGCGTTTGCCTGGGTCTAAAAAGGATCTATTTTCTCTAAATTTTTGCCTTTTTTCTATTTTGCAGGAACTGTTGGGCTTGCTCTAAGGCTATAAAGGAAATAAGTGTAAAGAATTGCATCTGTCTGACACATTTTAATTAATTATCATGCAAAGGCTATCCTGCAAAACCACCCTAATTAATTCAAATGCTATCCTGCAAAACCACAAAACCACCCTAAATTAATTCAAATTCACTTATCCTGCAAAGGCTTATTTAATTAATTATCATAACTTATATAGAGTATTAATTATCTTGAACGGTTCAGCCCACCGCATTGTTATGTGGTGGGGTTGAAATTACCACTTGACCTCCACCGCAATACGGTGCGGAGGGTTTGAAACGGTTTACATATCGGATCATATCCACCGTTGTATGCTGCGATGTACATGATTAGGGGTAATTAACCTACCGCAACATGTTGCAGTGGTTAGCGATGGAGATAGTAAAAATTAGTGGTGAAGATATCCGTCCCAGTTTTTTTTTTTGGGTTTTTACGAGCGCTGTAATCTTTTTCTTTCTTTCTAGCTAGTTAGAGCATCAACAACCTACTTTGTAATGATAAAATATCAAAATATACCAAGAAATATTAATCTAGCAATCTACTTCGTCTATGATCCTTCTCATAAGGTCGACAAACCATATTTTTCCTTTATAATTTTAACCCGTCAACTTTCTGGGTTTGCGAGGATCTTCCAGAGAAGTTTCATTTGCATTAGTCCTCCATTATGTTTTGGTGGAAAAATATTAAACTAAGTCTCATAATTACTTTTACATTAATTGTCATTGGAAAATGGAAACGGGTTACAGCAAACCTACTGGGCAGTCTCAATCAGGTGTCTGTGCAATAAAATTTTCTTTTTTTTTATCACATGTGCAATAAATTTTTCTTTCTTCGGAATTTTCGTCAGCGGTAGATTGTTCATCTGCTCCCAAAAGCTCTCTATCATTGGTGCCAAACGCAATCTTAATTATCTCAGGAAATACAACCCATAAAAACAGCTAACTCCTCAAAGATAATTGCTTGGATCTCCCCTCTTCATTCCAATGTTGCTCATCTTTCATCATTTTGTTCTTCTCATTTTTTATTTTTATGAATCACGCACTCATCAAACAACAAAAGAACATTAAAAAGGCACTAAAGCAGAGAAGAAGACACAAATCAAAGGCGATGTATATTGTGACATTTCCCAACCAAATTAATATCAAAACTGAATTCTCAAATCAATTTAATTCAACCTCCCAGATTCAAGAACATTCATACAACCACTAATCGATAAATAGAAAAAAAAAACGAAATCAAATCGGGTCAATGTCATATTTAATCAACACTGATGAATCTCCATAAATAAGTACTTAGATTAAGGTTAGAGAGGATCATCGGGAGGTCAAACGCTCGAACAAGCCTAACTCTTGGTATTGTACATCCACAAATAAAAGTGAACATCACTGTCGAAGCTTGGGCTTAACAACGAGGGCAAAGCTTGAAAATCATTCGCTGAGATTAGGCTACAGAGGCTGAAAAATAAGTTCAATCCCCCAAATCACTGATTAGTGAGGTGAGCTCGATTTCCATTTCTAGGTGGAACCTATGATACCCCGAAACTCCATTTCATAACGGTTTCGCGTTTCTGCATATCAAGAAACTCCGAAACTCCCGGGAAACACCTCAGAAACGTTTCTGAGAGCTCAGAAACTTTGACCATTTCGTTGACCAAAAAAGTCAGAAACTTTGACCGTTTCCGTTTGGTCAGAAACGTTTCTGACTTGCCAAATGACGTTTCCACTAATTTTGTAGTTAAAAAATAAATAAAAAATCAAACCCTAAATCATACTTCCCCTTCTTTTCGTCTGAAACCCCCGTTTCCTTCTATCCTTGCCGTCTACTTCTCCATTTTCAGTCTTCCCTCCTCTCACTTGCTCAGTGCTCTCTCCCTCTAAGCTTTATTCGGTAAACCCTCAATTGTAGAACTTTCTCTTGATAAGCCAAAACTTAAGGATGAGTTAGCTAAGTAGAAGATTGATGTTGGATTGATTATTTTGTGTTTTTCTTGATTATGTTGTTATTTTAAAACTAAGTTACTTTATTTTGTTGGTTTGCAAGACATTTAATATATTTGACATGTCTGTATAGATTTCTGTTAAGGAGCAAGGACACTATTTACCACAATATTGAACATTTTAATTTGTAGCTTTAATGATGCATTCAGTGTGTATCACTTAGTGATATGTTTATTGCTCTTATTTAGACCTTTAAATGAACATATAATTCATATTGCCGTTTCCTCGGCGTTTCCGTTTCCTACAAAATTTGGATTGCCGTTTCCCGTTTCCGTTTCCGTTTCCCTTCCGGTTTCCGTTTCTGTTTCCGTGTAACATAGGGTGGAACCAAAAAAAAAACTCATATCTAAGATTGAAATAGAAAAGGAAGTTATCAGTTTACCATGGTTAAGAAGGATGAGAGGAAACCCTTAAATCGTCAGGAGGAACCCTAAAAACAACGGCAAAATCGTTAGACCATGGATGAGGCTCACCGAGAATGCCACCGCTAGCTCAAAGAAGACGAAATTCCTGCTTCCTTCGAAGAATGGGAACCTTTGCGATGGCTCTTCGATAGGAAAAACCTCGAGGAAGATGGAGATTCGATCGTTCTCAATGAACCACCATGTTTGCCCATATTGGGAAGTTGAAGAACGTGGTCGCCGGTACAGGTACTCCACTACTCCATTATGTCGATTTTGTGAGTTGTGATTGACTTGAAGATAAAACCTAAAATAAAATTAGGAGGCATGAGCAAATTACACCTGGTTTTCATTTACTCTCGCCCTCTTGGTTTTCATTTACTCGCTAACCCGCCTAAGGGTGTCTCAGTTCTCATTGAGGAAGACGTTAAGGGAAGGGTTACTCCTCGCCTTGCTCGTTTGTAGCCTAATTTTTCGTTTTTGTTTTGGTTTTAGTTGTTTTTCGTTGAGAGCTTGCTCTCGTCTTTTCCCCCACACACAAAAAAAAGAAGCAAACTACACCTGGATTGAAGAGTTTTGGGGCTGCCACCTAGGAGTGAGAAGCTTTTGTTTTTATGTTCGTATAGATCATAGCAATTAGTAAATCTACCTGACTTTGCGTTGAAAAGAGCACGAGTCGCAATCTTGTCTTCCAAAACGCATCCTGAAATCACGATATGATTGATCCGTAAGTTTCTCATTTGCCCAATCTGATGAATTGTTATATTGGAAAACTTCACCAAAAATAATAAATTTGAGAGGAAAAACATACTCTTGATTTTGTTTAGGAAAATAAACAAACATAAATAAAGAAGAAATGAGCCAGCTCCGGCCGGTAAGAGGGAAAGAGTTGTCGACGGAGGAGCTGGAGGCACCGTGTGCGGTGGCAATACAAGGCCGACAGGATATTGCCGGAGCTGACGACCGCGCCGATTGTGTCTGTAGTGCCGCCACTGCACATGATATGAATGTCACGATTGGCCAGGTCTTTCTTCGAAATAAATTTATTTATTATCGATTCATTCACATTAAAAGATTTCATGTTCCCTTGAGATTATATATAATATATTTAAAATAAGAAGAATTTAAAATAAATTAACTTTTAAATTTACAAGTTTGTACTAGTAGTATATTTCAAATTTTAAATCTTAAAAGTGTTTATTTAACCTAATTTATAATCATTGTTGGACCCATAAATCTTTTTAGGGAGGCTAAAAAAGTTTTTGAGAAATTATTTTTTGCGTGTATATATGAAAAATGATTTTTTTTGTTTAAATATATTAGAAAAAACCTTAAATTTGTGATTTAAATAGTCATTTCTAGTAGTTTTTTTTTAAAAAAATAGAATTATCAAATAATGAGAATTTTTTATATGTATATATAAGAATGTTTTTGTTCAAATATATTGAAGAAAACTTAAATTTATATTTAATTAGGTATTTTTCATAGAAAAAAACTTAGATAAATAAAAATTGTGAAAAAGTGAAGCTAATGGGGTTTGAACTCAAGGTAATAAAAACCCCTCATTCCCAACTAAGCTTAGTTGTCTTTTTATCCATTTTGCACTCTTTTATCCCTAAAATTAGTAAAAATTATATAAAAAAAGCCATAAGAAATTGGTTTTCTATGTTTTTCTTTTGGGCTAGGAGAGCCGCAGCCACCCCGACCCCCTTAGATCTGCCAATGTTTATAATATATTTAAAATAACACGAATTTAAAATCAAATAACTTAAAAATTATGTTAATCATTTACATTAAGTTTATAATATAATCAGTCTCTCCGATCAACAATATAAAATGTTTTATTTTTTTACACGTATTTTAAGGAACTAAAAGCTATATAAAATATTTTTTTTACAATTTAAAACTTAATAGTAATAAGTATTAAATTGTGAACAAAATTATAATTTATATAGTTTTCAACTTCTTCAAATATGTGCAAAAAAATTAAATATCCTACATTGCTGATCGGAGGGCTATGCAATAGTGGATGTTTAGTTTAAAAAATTATAAATTATTTTTTTCAAAAAAATTTGTGATATTTTAAACACATTATAATTGTACTTCTTTTGTTCGGAAAAACATGTAATTTACTATTTCGTAGTTAATAGTAGTAACTATAAAACTGTTAAAATTAATTTATTAAAAATTAGATATTTTATATAGTTTTTATCCTATTAAATAAAATATAAGTAAATAATACCGTAAATGACATGTTTTATATTTTTATAAACGGATGGAGTAATAAACATGTTATAATATAATTGCATTATCATTTAATCGGTTGAAATCCAAACATACCTAAATATAGTCATCTAATGCGGAGAACGAAGAAAGAAGTCATAGTCCGATTACAATAGGAGAGGCGCTTGAAGCAACCGCCATCACAGCCGGGAAGAAGCTCGTTGAGATGAGTGACGCCGCTGCCATCCAAGCGGCGGAGGTGAGGGCCACCGGCCGCACCAACATCACCCCCGGTGGCCTGGCTGCCACCGCCCAATCCGCCGTCCAAATCAATGCTAAGACTACCAATCCTGACGAGAAGATCACCTTGGCTGACATCCTTACGGTACCCAAAAAGGGATAGATTCGCACATTAGACATGTCTGGTTGTATCGAATCTCTTTTATGTTTTAAAAAAATGCATTGATGTATGCACATTGGTGTGGGCAGGACGCGACGACAAAGCTAGCTAGAGACAAGCCAGCGACAAGGCAGGACGCGGAAGGCGTGGTGAGCGCAGAGTTGAGGAATAACCCAGACATCTGCACCCATCCAACCGGCGTCGCAGCCTCTGTGGTGGCCGCCGCAAGGCTTAACCAACAGTCGGCTAAGCCTCGAGGCGACTAATTGATCAGCCTTTACTCTTACCGAATCCTTGCTGTGGTGGTGGCTCTTCCCATATATATGCTTGGGAGTATATATATGTGCATACACTTCGCTTGTATACATATTCATATAATTAGGGTGTGTTTGGATTCCAAATGCATTATGTTTATAATGCAAAATGATAAGGCGGTGTTTGGTTAACACAATTTTTAAGGTGTTTAAATTATGATGTTTTTTAATTCCATGATGTATTGATTATAATGCAATTATTTTATCTCGATTTATGTGATTATTTGGTTAAATTACGATTTTACGTAGGTTTTTACGAGATTTTTATTTTCGCAACCAAACGAACACATAAAACGAGGTAAAATAATTGCATTATAATTAAAATGCATTGGAATCCAAACACACCCTTAGCTTATAATTTATTTCATACCTTGTCATCTTTTATATACTTGTACATCAATTTGTTCATAATCGGGATATATACATGGAGGACTAATATTTTCGGATCTAAATGTCACTAGTTTTACATATTTATATTACTTTCGACACTGTAAAACATCGTAGTGAAGATTAAATAATTAAGCAACAAAGCTTGACAATTATGGATTACAACTTGTAAGTTGTAAAAAGTAACTTATCCGGAACAACAATCAATTTCACTTGAAATAAATCAAAATCAGAGAAAGGAAAAAAGTTATTTCATTTGAGCCAGGCCTGACAAGAACAAGCAATCTAACGAACACCTGGTGGACAATGGTAGACCTGGGCAAACGCGGGACGGCTCGTCCGGCCCGCCCCGCCCGCCCACTAATACAAGCGGGCATGGACAAGGAAAAAAGCCCATGCGGGCTGCTAAGCCCGGCCCGCGCCCGCAGTGGGTACGGGATTGAGAAGACCAATGTACCCGTTGCGGGCCGCTAGATCCGTAACGGGTACCCGCTATTTTTTTTATTAAAATTATAAAATATATTATATATATATATATTTTTCCACATTACAATGTATATAAATATATTACTATGTATTTTTACCAATATATATACATATATTATAGTTTTATTACAACAATATATATACTTACAGTGTATATGTATACAAATATATATACTTACTAACTTACAGTGTATATGTATACAAATATATATATTACACAATGTACATAGATAGTGTATATACATATATATTACTGTTTATATATTACTATATTACTGTTTTTATATTACACAATGTATATACATATATTATTGTTATAATTAGATATTGTATACATATATATTATATATTACTGTACATGTATACAAACACATATATACTTATAAATATATTACAGTGTATATACATATAATACCGCGGGTACCCTCGGGTAGCCCGCGCCCGCAATTCCGGACGGGCTTGGACACGACATCCAACCCGTTAAGCGGACTTAGCCCAGCCCGCGCCCGCCACATCGGGACAAAATCTTGGGTAAAACCCGTCCCAAGCCCAGCCCGCACCCGCATTTGCCCTGGTCTAGACAATGGCTATGCCACAAGGTAGGCCCTTTGGATCTCATAGAGTTTTTTTAAAACTCTATTGATAGATTTGACAAGATCTTAACCGTTAAAAAAAAAATTAACGGACAAGATCTTGTCCCCTCCTTTTCCCAACCCTACCAACTCGGGCCCCACCAACCTAAATTTATTTTTTATTTTTATTTTGCGAAAGGAAAATCAACTCTACATGGTAGAGTTTCTCTACAAATCTACCGGATCCAAACCGTAAAGTAGGAGGGTGAAAGAGGTTGTAATCGTAATCAGCAGAGATTCCCACATCAGAAAGCAGGAGGAAGGAGGGGTACAGAGGAGAGGTATAAATAGAAAGAGGTAGGCAAGCGAAATACTTATATACTTGGACGGGGTCTAAATGGGTGATCAAGTAGGCCCATGGCCTAGGCAGGCGGCGCCCATATGCATCCTGCGCGGCCCTCTCTTTATCCTATTCCTCAGAAAAAATTTTATGGTCCTTATTATAATTTTTTGATGATTTGGTAAGAATATGGGTGAGAAGACTCTATTCGATAGCTGATGGATGATGTCCAGAAGACTTGAATCGTTTTGAAAGCCACTCGATTATCAGAACAGTCCGTACGAAGGAAAGAGACTTATTTCATACCCGACAAAAGTGTTTTAATATCGGAAATAATAAGTTCAATTTTCTACGGGCATTTGGAATTCTGGCTTAGGTGATTAATGATAATCAAAGAGTCTTCTTCAATAATGAGTTTTTCTAAACGTAGTTCACGCGTTTTAAGGATTCCGCAACTAAGTGCAAGAGCCTCCGCAAGGATCAGAGTTTGTCCGCTAATTAATTGGTTACCCATACTAATGGGCTACCCTACGCAATCACGGATAATAAATCGATAGCGCTTTCCAAAGACGAAATAGTAGATCCATCAAAATCTACTTTAAGTGTTCCTTTTGGGGGTTTCCTCCTTTTGTAATTTTTCAGTGTTGACTTGGGGTTGTTTTTAGGGGGTTTTGCATAACTAGACCATTTTTTTTGAAAGTTTGCAAAAATGTCATATTTTGGTAAAATTTGCAAAAGTGACTTAGTAGGCTAGTTTTGCAAATAAATTTGGTGACCTACAATACCGGTTGCTGGTCACATGCTAAAAATTTTCCCGCCAAAAAAATCAAGAATAAATAATAGTCCTGAAGACTTGTATAGGGATTTAAATTTATTAAACATTCCGTGTCACTTGAAGGATTTTGCGTGTCACCTGTTACTTTTTTCTTGCCACACGTTTAGATTCTCTTGACACTTGTTCAAATACTAGTTTTTTTTTCTTGTTACATATGTTACGATGTTAATAGTCTATGTAGGATTCGAACCTACATCTATGTGTATTTAACACATTGCTCTACCTTGAGCTAATAGACTTTAAATAGTTTATAATATAATAATATAATCACTTATTTTGTAAATCGTATATGTCAACAATATAAATTATGCATGTCACCTGTTTGTATGGTCGTGTCCCTTGAAGGACTTACCGTGTCACTTGTTTGATTTTGAAGTTTCACATTTCTGAGTGTCTGCCAATTTGTTAAGGAAATCACCTCTGTCACCTGTTTGTATGGTCATGTCACTTGAAGGATTTACCGTGTCACTTGTTTGATTTTGAAGTTTCACATTTCTGAATGTCTACCAGTTAAGGAAATCACCTCTGTCACCTGTTTGTATAGCCGTGTCACATGAAGGGATTACCGTGTCACAGTTCAAAGTTTCACATTCAATTAATAATATAACAATATAATCACTTATTTTGTAAATCGTATATGTCAGCAATATGAATTATACATGTCACCTGTTTGTATGGTCTTGTTCTTGAAGGATTTACCGTGTCACTTGTTTGATTTTGAAGTTTCACATTTCTGAGTGTCTGCCAATTTGTTAAGAAAATCACCCATGTCACCTGTTTGTATGGCTGTGTCACCTGAAGGAATTACAATGTCATAGTTTAGAGTTTCACATTCAATTTGTTTTCGAAATGAACCATGTCACCTGTTTATATAGTCGTGTCACTTCAAGGATTTAACGTGTCTGTATTTCCACCGAAACAATTGAAAACCAAGTACGTCGGGCGCTAGTTGAGCGGTACAGGCAGCGTAGAACTCCGGGGAATACATGGCGATCTTCTTGCTCGGCTCGCTGGGAGCAAGTTGCTCGACGTGGGCGATCTTCTTGGAGGAGAGAGGAGGCAGATCTGAAGAGAGATGGTGGGAGCTTGGAGGAGGGAGATTTGGTTTCTAGGGTTTTTGATGTGATTCTCTCATAAGCTTCTCTTTTATACTTGCTTTTTTTTAACAAATACCTTGCTTTTTGTTTTCTTTTTTTTTACCCCATTTACCTCCTAAAACCGGTGGAGGCAACCGGTTATTTTTGCAATTTTTGGTTCATCCGGGTTAGTTTTACAAAATTTCAAGGCTTAGGGTTAGTTTTGCAAAGTTTCTAACTTTGTGGGTTAGTTACCTCCATTCTCTCTTGTTTTTAACACTTCCTATAGAAGGTCCTATTCCTCCATCGAGATTGTGTACATCTAGGCTGCAAGCTTTCTCCCAGTTGTGTCGACGATTTTCTATGATATGCTTTGATTCTCTCCCCAAAGGGGGGTCTCTCATGTCTGAAAATGAATTGGTTTCTGACCGACCAGATTGACCACCAACGAAAAGCAATATTCTGTATTTCCTTTCCTGATAACATGGATCCTAAGACATCAAGAATTTGATGTATGTCTCTAGAGTTGGAAATCAAATCTGAAATCACACGCGCAATTTTTGTAGAGAATGATGGTCCTTATAGTTAATATAATAAAAATAAAAAATAATAATAATGGATAATATATTGATTAATATAATATAATAATAATAATAATAATTATTATTATTATAATGTTGGATAATATATTTATAAACTATTGGGATCTAATTTTTTATTATTCGAAAATCCTTGATTAACCCAAATGGTAAAATCTGTTGCGATTCCATGCCCAAGAGAGTTGTTGATTTCTTTGAAGCTTGTGTGTAAAGATGCAAAAACAATTAGGTGTCACATTCGAAAAACTCCACATCGGTTTAACTCTCGCACTTCCATATCACAATTGATTTTAAAGATCGATCTAGACCCTCAATTATCATCCGCAAGACAGCAATTTGAGGTTTGAGTTTTGATAGTTCAATTTGACGGGTAAATAATTTAAACTTAAAAAGGGTATATATGTGACATCCCACATCGAAATACAGTGAAAGGAAGACTCAGAGGGAGAACTATAAAACGATACGGAGGTGCAACGTTCAAATCACTTACCTGGACGGGGTCAAACGGCTGAACTTCATAGAAGAACTTATATTCAACGAATTTTGTTAAATTGTTGTGTGGATAAAAAGCTGAACTTTGTAAGAGCTGATGGATGAGTTTGAATGGAAACCAGGGAATCCTCCTGATGGATGAGTTTGAATGGAAACCAGTGAATCCTCCTGGTGTAAATTAACGATTTAGATCGCGCAAACATAAACTTCTAATCGAACAACCCATATTCGACCTACATTCATCATCAGCAAAGCTTTCATAATCGAAGTGTTATCGAAGTGTTAAGGAAAATAAGGAGTTTCATGTATTTAATGATTGTATCTAAAACTAAATAATACGAAGTACAGTAGTAAATTGGCCTTACAATTTCTTGACAAAGTGAAATTGCAAAGTATTCGGCACACTTGGGAATGCACAAAAAGACTAACTTAGATTGACGTACAAAATGTTTTGAAGTTACAATGGGAAAGGCACTTACCTGGACGAGGTCAAACGGGTGATCAGTGAGATCCGTGGCCTGGAAAGGCGAAATCCATCGCACATTACGGATGAGTGCCTCTCTAACATCTTCCCTTGATGGAAGAGTGTAAGTCATAATTTGTGCCAGTGGGGCTTGTGTTCGCGCATCCCCCTCCCATTCATCATTCTAAATTGGGATGTTATTCAAATTTTGCAAACAACTTTTAGATATCAAACAACAAAGGTAGTAAGAATCTGTCATACACAGAAACCACAACTGAGTCCAATCCGGGAGCCTTTCTGACAGTGACAGTTGCTGAAGGGCTTGATGTTGCTGCAGTCAATCTGGGGGCCTCTCTAACAGTTTGTTGGCAAAGTGAATAAATAGACAGCAAAGAGATGTAAGAGGTTTACTAGCGAAAGTGAATAACTAATATGACTTCTAAGGATGTGGGTAAACAGCCACATGTTGGCAGCAAATGTGGTATCACCTTCTCATTCATCATGTATGTGTGTAATGTGGAAATAGAAGTAGCAAATGTGAAGGAAGAATGCATTTGTGTCAGCTGCTATTACCAAACTTGCTTCGTCTTACTCTCATCCTCATCTGCATATTCCAATTCCTCCAAGTTTTCAATATGAAAAATGTTAAGAAGATTGAGATGTTTGTGTATATTGAGTTCACCAAACTTGAGAATTGAATTAAAAGTGTTCCAAGTTCTATTGGGGAGCTTAAACAATATTGAGATACCTTGATCTTTTAAGGAAAAAAATTCATAAATCTTTCCCAATTCCATCACAAATTCGCGCAGTGTCGACGTGATCAGATGGATGGTCTCCCGGATTACAATTCAACCTGTACAATAACGTGATTAGATGATCAATGGGACTACTGTCATTGATTAATCGTTAAAAATGTACAATCAAATAGTGAATCAATGGGTGTACACAATCAATTATGGATGCAAGCTATGCTATTTGATTCTGAAAAGAAGCAAGAATGCTGTGTATTGTACGATGCCGACGATTTGTTCAATGAGGTTGCCACCAATTACGTGCTTAAGCATCAAATCGAGGGAAACAAGTTGTTGGAAAAGGTACGAGTTTCTTCCAGTGTACAACGTACAATCTGCAACTTGGCAGTAAATTTAGAGTTCACATAATCCCACATCGAAATGCAGAGAAAACAAGGCTCAGAGGGATCCACATAAAATGATACGGAGGTGCAACGCTCAAATCACTTACCTGGACGGGGTCAAACGGATGATCAAGAAGATCCGTGGCCTGGGCAGGTGACATCCATTGCACACTACGGATGGGTGCCTGTCTAACATCTCCCCACGTGGGAGAGTGTACGTCATAATTTGTGGTAGTGGGGGCTTGCGTTCGCGCAGCCCCCTCTTATTCAGTGTTTAAAATTTGTCTTTTAACATAAAATTTTTAAATTTAAAGTACTGTTTATATAAATGGAGTTCAAGTGGGATTTATGTGTGCCGTTTTGTGGATTACCTGATCTCACTGTAGGCTAAATTCTAGTTCATTTGGGTGTATATTGTCTAGCAGAGGGCATGGATTTGATTATGAGTCGTTAAGATTTGACACCCCAAGAGTCATAACAAACAGTATTACAGTATAAACGATCAAATGATTATTTGAACGAGTGCATCTTTTTTCCCCCTCACAAGGAAGGTACATCGAGGTTGAAAGGATTAACAGGCAACAAAGGGCAATTCAGAGCTTTAAACAGATGCTATTTTTTAGCAGATCACAGGAGTATTTAGACAGCAACACGAGCATTTTAGGCCTCGAAAACCATGCTTTCCGCCTCTTTCCTGATTGATTCGAAAAGCACCGTGGATAGACATCGCTCTCCAAAGCTTGGAAACACCACCTGACAAATGACACAAGTGTTTTTCCCGATGAATAAGTTGAAATAACTTGACATTTTTTGGCTCAAAAACTGTACGGATTCCCGAGATCATTGAAACCGGAATCAAAGGATTGTTGTGTACAAGCAATGGCTTCTTAAATGCTATAGGTGTTTTGAAGATTTTCTATCCCGATAGTTGTGCTTGACAGTAAACAGTAGTAGACTAGTAGTAGTTTATGTTCCAACTCAGGCTACACCAGACTGTTTTACGGAACAAAATACGGAGTAAGGAGTATGATGTAAATTTGATGGCAGCAGCGATCAGTTTACTAACAACAATCAGTTTTCCTTCGTTTTCTGGCTTCTTTGCTACTTTGATGGCGGCGGCGGCAGCAGCACCAGATGAAATGCCAACCTGGAGAGCATAATACAACTCATGTGTAAGTTATGACTGAAGAATGTAAAGAACCGATGAGAGAAATTTAGTGATTCAACACATGATTTCACTAAAATCTCAAGTCCTGGCGCAACCGCAGAGAAGCTGCATCTTCTTCTGTGAATAGGCCAAGTGAAAGCTACCAGCAAACCTTCCTTTAGCGCAAGTTGTTTTAGCCATCTCAATAGATTCTTCACTGCAAATTGAACTGAGATTAAAAGTTGTTTACTTTATTATTATTATTATTTTTTGATTTTCATGAGTATTCAGGTGTACTCACAGTCACCATCATCAGACCTTGTCAATGTGGTCACCACATTTTAAAACTCACCCTCTTGGATCCATAGTAAATGTCTAGATTCTAGACGATAAAGGCAAACATATAATTTCCATTCAACCAATCATAGCACTTGTTAGCAGCAATGGCCAAGTAAATAATAACTAAACGGTGATCATAGTTGTCATTGTTCATTAGTGCAAACACAAGACCATGACTAGTTGCTAGATAGTAAAGAAAGTCATTTGTAGAACAGAATATAACAATAGATTATTAGGAGAAGACAGCAGGCTTGCCTGAACAACTTCATCAAGTATATCAACATCCAAAACTCCGGGAATAAAACCAGCACCGAGTCCCTGAATCTTATGTGGTGGACCTGCAAAATGTTTATACATTTATTTGGTTACTCAAATTGCCAATCAACAATCTTGTATAATCTCATATTTCAGCTTCTGTGGTATCCAGTCCTCCGAAATTGTTGACTCACCAGGTTTTCCTCCAGATAAGACGACACTTTCCACTGGTTCACTGTACCACCAGTTTCGATCCCAGATACAAAAATATCAATTTTCCCAACTGTGCCATTCCATATCTCAGGTCCTGTAGTTTTGTAGTGGATCTGAACAGTGGATAATACCCCAACAAGAATTAACAATTTACTTACATCATCAATCGACGACGGGCACATAATCAAAATTTAAATCCTTTTTACCTTTGGATTGGCAGGGTTTTCAAACTGCTGTAGAATATAAGAATTACGAATTTCTTCTGCCTTGTAAACTGCTCCTTTCATCCCCTTTGCTGGGTCAGTCAGATCGAGCTCAGCACCAAAAGAAATTCAGTTATTCAGAAGTCAGAAACAAAGGAATTTTTTTAATTGCAGCAAGATTCTAAATAGGTATCTAAATCTGATCGAAATGGAACCAATTTAACTTGAATGAATATATAAAGCAGATACACTAACGGACTAACCTCACCGGTCTTGATCAGGCCCTGCTTTTCTGCCTCGGTAATCATACTGTATCCGATCCTGCAGCCAGAAGATGAAATATTCAGAACAAAGCTTCAAAGATGAAAGGTCTTAATTGTTGACAAAGGGGAAATACCTGTCCTTGACGCTCGAGCAAGGTTCCATCAACTCCAGCTTTGCAGCAATTTAACGAACACGTGGTGGGCAATGGCTAACATGCCACAAAGTCGGAGGGTGACAGAGGGTGATCAGCAGAGATTCCCACATCGGAAAGCAGAAGGAAGGAAGGGTACGGAGTAGAGGTATAAAACGAAAGAGGTAAGCGACGGGAAAACTTACATACCTGGACGGGGTCTAAATGGGTGATCAAGCAGGCCCATGGCCTAGGCAGGCGGCGCCCATTGCACGCTTCGGGTGTGCGCCCGCCTAACATCTCCCCCTTTGCTGGGGAGACTGTACGTCGTAATTTGTGGTAGTGAGGGCCTGCGCCTGCGCGGCCCTCTCCTAATCCTAGTTCTCCGAAAATATTTATGGGTCCGTTTAGTTTCTTACAATAATCGTAAATAAATAATTATGTAAAACATAGGGATATAATTATTAAATTATATAAAAATTCGAATACTAATGGGATCTATTTTTTTTTTAGTATCTTTTCATCCTGTGGATTAAGCCAATGGTAAAATCTGTTGCAATTCCATGGTAAAATCTGTTGCAATTCCATGCCCAAGCGTTGTGTGTAAAGAGGCAAAAACAATTAGGAGTCACATTCGAAAACCTCCACATCGGCTTAACACCCCCACTTCCATATCAGAATCAGAATTGATTATAAAGATCGAGCTAGATCCTCATTTATCATCGCAAGACGGCAATTTGAGGTTTGAGTTTTGATAGTTCAAATTTGACGGGTAAACAATTTAAAATCTAGAAGGGTATCTGACATCCCACATCGAAATACAGAGAAAGGAACACTAAGAGGTACAGCTATAAAATGGTACGGAGGTGCGTCGTTCAAATCACTTACCTGGACGGGGTCAAACGGATGATCAAGAAGATCCGTGGCCTGGGCAGGTGACATCCATTGCACACTACGGATGGGTGCCTGTCTAACATCTCCCCACGTGGGAGAGTGTACGTCATAATTTGTGGTAGTGGGGGCTTGCGTTCGCGCAGCCCCCTCTTGTTCAGTGTTTAAATCTTTTTTTCTTCAGTGTTTAAATTTCCTCTTCTTCAGTGTTGAAATTTATGCTCTAGAAACTAAACTGATCAATTTAAAGGGTACTTTCATTGAGTTAAATGTTTTGGCTTAATCTAATCTAATAAAATTATACTGTTAATTAAAATGACTTGCACACTTTTTTGAAATAATAATTTTTTTTTAAATTTGTTTTTATAAATTCAAAAATATAGTTTTTAGACGTTTTAATTATCGTGAGTTTTAATTAACGATAATTAACGAAGGGAGTAAGTTCTTTTCATTTTTTAATTATCGTGAGTTTTAATTAACGATAATTAACGAAGGGAGTAAGTTCTTTTCATTGAAAATGGAGATTATAAGTTCTTTTCATTATAAGTTAGTTTTATTGAGTTAAATTTGGACTCGATTTGGGGTGGTTCTGGCAGAGGATTTTCCTCATTAACATGGATTTGATTATGGGTTATATTAAGATTTGACACCCCAAATGTGTCGTGAGAAAGGAGTCATGACAAACAGTATAAACGATCAATATGATTATTTCAACGAGTGAATCTGTTTTTTTTTCAACAAGGTACATCGAGGTCGAAAGGATTAACGGGGAACAAAAGGGCAATTCAGAGCTTTAAACTGATGCTCTTTTTCAGCAGTTCACAGGAGTATTAGACAGCAACCCGAGCATTTTAGGGCTCGAAAACCATGCTTTCCGCCTCTTTCCTGATTGATTCGAACAGCACCGTGGATAGATAACGCTCTCCAAAGCTTGGAAACACCACCTGACAAATGAGAAAAGTGTCTTTTACAATGAATAAGCTGGAATCGATGGATTGTTGTGTACAAGCAAGGGCGTCTTAGATGCTAAAGGTGGTTTGAAGATTTTCTATCCCGATAGTTGTGCTCGACAGTAAACAGTAGTAGTAATTGTTCCAACTCCGCTACACCAGACTTTTATAGAAGAAAATATGGAGTATGATGTAAATTTGATGGCAGAAGCGATCAGTTTACTTACAACAATTAGTTTTCCTTCGTTTTCTGGCTTCTTTGCTACTTTGATGGCGGCGGCAGCAGCAGCACCAGATGATATGCCAACCTGGAGAGCAAAATCCAACTCATGTGTAAGTTATGGCTGAAGAATGTAAAGAACCGATAAGAGAAGTTTAATGATTCAACTCGTGATTTCACTAAAAATCTAAAGTCCTGGCGAAACCGCAGAAGCTGCATCTTCATCTGAGAATACGCTAAGTGGAAGCTTACCAGCAAACCTTCCTTTAGCGCAAGTTGTTTAGCCATCTCGATAGATTCTTCACTGGATATCTATACAAAAAAAATCAAGAACCGAGATTTACATGCACATCGAGCAACAAAGTATCCTTTGACTTGTGATCTGGGCAAACCCAGAAACCGTGCAAATTGAATTGAGATTAAAAGAACTTTCTTTACTTTATTATTATTATTATTTTTGGAATTTCATGAGTATTCAGGTCTACTCCCAGTCACCATCATCATACCTTATCAATGTGGTCACCACATTTTAAAACTCACCCTCTTGGATCCTTAGTACACATCTAGATTCTAGACAATAAATGCAAAACATATAATTTCCATCCAACTAATCAAAGTGCTTGTTAGCAGCAATTGGCCAAGCAATAATAACTAAACAGATGTTCATAGTTGTCATTGTCCATTAGTGCAAACACAAGACCATGACTAGCTGCTAGATAGTAAAGAAAGTCATTTGTGGAACAGAATATAACAATAGATTAGGAGAAGACAGGAGGCTTGCCTGAACAACTTCATCAAGTATATCAACATCCAAAACTCCAGGAATAAAACCAGCACCGAGTCCCTGAATCTTATGTGGACCTGCAAAATGTTATAAATTCGGTTACTCAAATTGCCAATCAACAATCTTGTATAATCTCATATTTCAGCTTCCGTGGTATCCAGTGCTCTGAAATTGTTGACTCACCAGGTTTTCCTCCAGATAAGACGGCACTTTCCACTGGTTCAACACCACAAATCTGTCGAGGAAGAGAAAGATACCAGTCAAGCAATCATAAGACACCTACAAGGATTCTACATTTGCACACTATTTGTTGATTTTTTTAAGCATATACTCACCTTAATATCAGGGTTCTGCTCCTTGAGATACCTCCCTGCCCCGGTCACTGTACCACCAGTTCCGATCCCAGATACAAAAATATCAATTTTCCCACCTGTGCCATTCCATATCTCAGGTCCGGTAGTTTTGTAGTGGATCTGAGCAGTGGATAGTACCCCAACATTAACAATTTAATTACATCATCAATCAATGGCCACACAATCAAAATTTAAATGCCTTTACCTTTGGATTGGCGGGGTTTTCAAACTGCTGTAGAATATAAGAATTAGGAGTCTTTGAGCGAATTTCCTCTGCCTTGAAAACTGCTCCTTTCATCCCCTTTGCTGGGTCAGTCAGAACAAGCTCAGCACCAAAAGCTCGTAGAATGGTTCTTCGCTCAAGACTCATAGAAGCAGGCATTGTGATGATGAGCTTGTAGCCTTTGGCAGCAGCAATAAATGCCAAACCGATACCCGTGTTTCCACTGGTAGGCTCAATGAGGACACTCTGTCAAAGTGGCAACACAGTAACATCAGCGATGAAATCAATAGAAATTTACTTATTCAGAAGTCAGAAACAAAGGAGTTCTTCATTGCAGCAAGATTCTAAATAGGTATCTAAATCTGATTGAAATGGAACCAATTTAACTTGACTGATTATATAAAGCAGATACACTAACGGACTAACCTCACCGGGCTTGATCAGGCCCTGCTTTTCTGCCTCGGTAATCATACTGTATCCGATCCTGCAGCCAGAAGATGAAATATTCAGATCAAAACTTCAAAGATGAAAGGTCTTAACTGGGTGACAAAGGGGAAATACCTGTCCTTGACGCTCGAGCAAGGTTCCATCAACTCCAGCTTCGCAGCAATGCGAGCACCACAACCGTCCACAACATTGTTGAGATACACCAAAGGTGTCTTACCGATCAACTATTTTGAGAAACACATGAACAATTGAGCAATGTCAGAAACAGTTGTCCAAAACGAAGAGGTCAGTGGATTGATAAGGAATGTTGGGAAGCTTTACTTCAGTAACATCCTTCGCAATCGAAGCATTGCCCTCCATTTTCAGTCGAATTACTGCATCAAGCAACGAAAGATCGCAAATAATTGTCCACAATTAATAGCCAAAAACTCAATTGTCCACAATCAACAGCCAAAAACTCAAAATTGATACAAAACATCTTACATCTTGGCTCCGTATGAAGATTTAGCATTAAATAATGATAACAACAACAAAAAAATCAAAGCCCTAATTTTCAATTAATCACCTTCTGTATTAAAAATCCGCGAATTTAGCAACGAACACCCCCGGAAATTAGGGTTCTGTACAAAGTAATCAAATTAGTGTGCACTGAGTTATTGATCATTAAATTTCTGCTCTATATCAATCATCAAATGCGGAAAGAAGCTCTGAAATTACAATTTGAGCACAAACAGGATGTAAATTATAGATGAACAGCAGATAAAGAAAGAAACTTTACTTTGCAGATAGAACGGGAATCGAGAGAGAGAGAGAGAGGGGCTTACAAGGAACACTCGAATATGTGAGTGGCGGAGGGAAAGGGTGGGAATGGAATTAGGAGATGAGTTGTATAAATAGAAAAAAAATGATCAAAATGTCAAAACTTAATTATTTGCTGTCTATTCAAAATACTTTATATTATAAATTTTGTATCATATCGTATTGTTGGATAAATCAACATCAGATCATATATCACGTTGTATCATAAATCATCATCATTATTATATTACAGGGTTCATTATCTTCCCTCTGGTGAAACAAGAACTCCAGATTATTCTGATTATCGACCAAAAAAAATCTCAATTTAAAAATCACAAATTGATGATCAAACTATGTCTGAAGATAAAAATAAGTAACAATACAGTGAGAAACAACGGGTGTTCTTTGCACAAAACCCCAATTTCGGGTTGTATTCATTCTCACCCCATCCACCCACCAAATAACAATAACAATACAAGGGAATACTTTAGATAATGAATACAACCCGAAATTGGGGTTGATGTATTGAAATTATAAAAAATTATTTTTCTACGGGCGTGTTTGCGAAGAGATTATTTTTTAGAAGGTGGAGATACTTTTTAGGGTAGAGGGGTGAAGATATTTTTTGGTGGATGAGGTCGAGATTATTTGTAGAAAATAATCACGACATGTTTGGTTGAACGGGAATGGGTGGTATAATGTTGTCGATATAAATGACTAGACTGCCCTTCATTTTTGACTGAAAATGACAAAAATACCTTTGAACTTACCCTTTGTTTTTTATGTTTGTCAATTGAAATCAGCCATTGCAATTCCTCCCTCTCCTCCCCTTACCTGTTCAACTCCCAATCCCTCGCCTGATGGGCTCTCCCTCCCATGCCGATCAACCCTCACGTCTATTCCCTATGCTATTTCACCTCCATATCCATCGGTTGTCACGTCTACGTCATCAACGACTCCCTCTTCGACACACGATCGTTTCCCATCGATCGCCCCTCTCCGTCCTCTGCTGTGTTCCGCTTCGACCTCGCTGGTTTCCGATGGCATTGCCTCTCTCCGATGCTTAACCCTAGGGGCTCGTTCGCCTGCGCCGCCGGCTCCGGGCAGATTCTCGTCGCCGGGGGCGGTTCAAGACACACGATGTTTGGGGCGGCCGGGAGCAGGATGAGCTCGGTGGAGAGGTACGTACGATCAGGGAGGATCGATGGGTGGAGTTAAATGAGATGCCAAGGTTTAGGGCGGGGTGCATGGGGTTTGTGGCGGTGAGAGGGCGGGAGTTTTGGGTCGGGGGCAAAAATTGTCAAACCCGAGTGCAAAGATTCTCCCACCCCCTCCCACCCCCATTTTGAAGATATTTTTTATAATCAGACATTTTTCCATCCCTGCCACCCCATCCACCCCATCCCCACCACCTCCACCTCTACCACCCCCGACCCAACATCCCGACCCGAATCTCGAAAATATCCGCCACCCATCCCAAACACACCCTAAGTCATATCGGAGGCTATATTTGTTCGATAGAGGTCCATGTGTACTTCTTGAAAAGCTGATTCAAAGGGCTACATCTTTCATTAAGACTTTTGGCTTCGTTTGGTAACAGTAAATAGCTTTCCGGAGCTTAGGTTTTGATATTATATAGTTTTAAATTAAATAAATATAAGATTTTAATTTAATTAGCTTTTAAAATCTAAGATTTTCAACAGCTACTCAACCAAACATTTCAGAAATTTTGATTTTTTATTCATTGTGTTTTCGTCAACTAACTACTCTAACCACTAGGTTTACCAAACACCATACTAGCTTATTAACTTATATTTAACATAAATAATTCATCAACTTCAACTACCCCATTAGTTTCAGCCACCCCATCACCTATCGCTTTACCAAGAAATTAAGTGTGAAAATGGATACATTATAAATTATTGACAAATAATATATAGAAAAAACTAAAATTTCAAGTAGAGATTCTCACCAAATTGGGAAAAAAATTATGGACATGTATATAAAAACCAAAAAAAAGAAAATAGGATTAATATGTGGCATTAGGTGTTGAGATGGCAAAATATAATTGGTAAAACAATTATAGGGGAAATATTGCATAAGAATTTGACATGTGGCAAAAAAAGACAATAAGAAGTGTAAATTCCAATGTATTATCAGCTAATTAAACATTGTTTTAGTATGTATAGGATAAGATAATATTCTTTATGAAAAGACAATAAGAAGTGTAAATTACTGGAAAATACAAACAAAGTTAAAGATGAAATCAAGATTGATATATAAAGGGAAAAATAAAATAATGTATAGATTTTTTTATTTAAGTAAAGATTCGAGATCGGACAAGTCTAATTTTCGAATGGCCGATGAATCAACAGATGTAAACCGCCTAAACATATAGTAAAAACAGGAAAATAGGTGCATCGAAACAAGTAGAAACAATTAATGTTATGGTTACCAATACCATATATATATTTTTATCATATATATAACATAATATATATAGTACACAATTAATGATATGGTTAATTACCATATATAACAAAATAATTATTAAAACAAATTAAAAAATAGGTGGCAAATAATGTACACATGGCACAATGTGAATATGTGATTGGTTAAAAAAAGGCGGAAAAAAAATTCAACCAGAAGTTGAAATGTGACAGTGCAACTTCTGTTTTAGCATTGTATAGTATGCGCTGGATCGAGATGAGATTCACTATTTTTTTCAAATCCCATCGGGATCGTGACGGGACTGGGATACCTGCCTCCGTCCATTCACTTGAGTGAAAAAATCAAGATTCGCCTTCCTTCTTACCAATGGAACGAGCTGATCGGCACGAACCGGTTTGCCTAGTGCATGACTGTTGTCGTCTGGATTACGTGCCCGAAATTTACCACCAACGGTAGGTTATCCTCGATATTAATTTTTTTTTTATCAATAAGCTACGAAAATCATTGGGAAGTAAAATATATATAAGATCAAGAATTAAATTGAAACAATTCAAATTATAAATTAAAATGAAGCAAAGTTCAAAGATATACTATTGGGAAAGATAGGGAATTTCGTGTTATATAGCCTTTCATGAATCATGAGTACCATTTTTATTTTTTATTTTTTATTTTTTTTGGTAGACATGAGTACCATTTTTATAGTACTATAGTATGGCCTTAGGGGTTCATCAACGGTCAGAATTATTGAAGGCGACTACACATTGCATCAATGAATTCCCCATGATCCGCAAATTCGCACGTTAACTTATCTCCCTTTTTTTTTCTTCCTTTGTTTTCTTTTCAATTTTTTTTTTCAAATAATCATTTTCTATAAGTTTTATTTGAAAGAATTGGTCCATTATATTCCATATCCCAAAATGCAGAATACTTGTATTAAAATGCTTGATTCATACTTTAAAATACTTTAAAATGTATAATAATCCATTTGATCATTTATGAGTTTTGAGAATAGTTAAGGGTTGACGTTATTTTTTTCATCTTCATCGTCACTTTTAATCGCATTTCAATTGAGAATCTATTATTTGATGTGCATTTTATAATATTGTTGCTTGTAGTTCTTTAAAATAATTTGATTTCTAAAGTGCTAAATACTCTACCAAATAGTTGTCATTGTACATGTTTTTTTACTGTCAATATATTGTTTGCTTAACTGTTTTAATAATGGAATATTTTTTATATTTATATCTCATTTGTTTACGATTTTGAAAATTTTATCATCTAGCTAGTTTTGGATAATTACTAGAAGAAATATTATTTATGATGGTTACAAAGCTCGCAAACTACAATACTATGTTAGTGTAGTTTTCCTTTTGTTTGATAGATTACATAGATGTCATATTGTATAGTGGGTCAAAATGCCCAATATCTTGTAAACTATATATATGATTGTCTAATGAATGAAATCCTCAAGGAGGACTTTACATTGATTTCATGATTCTACATGGTATCACAGCCTAAACCCTAATTTTTCTCTCCCCACCGCCGATCTCTCTCTCTCCTCCCCTCGCCTCACCGGCCCGCCCCTCCCACTGTCGTCGGCCTCCCCCTCTCGGCTTTCCTCTCTCCCTCTAGCCCCACCGGCCTCTCCCTTCCCCACCTCTTCCAATGGCCGACGTTCCCCCTACCAAGACACCCTTCTACTCCGCTCTCACGATCTCAAACATCAAAAACTGCATCCCGATCATCCTTGATCATGAATCTAGCTCCTACACCATGTGGTCTCACCTCTTCACGACCCATGTCAAGGCTCATAAGGTCCTCCACCATATCGATTCCTCTATCGATCGTCCCGCCACTGAGGACGACGATCTCTTCACTCAGCTAGACACTATCGTTCTTCAATGGATCTTCAACACCATCTCCAAAGATCTATTGACAACCATCCTCGACCCCAACGACAACGCCTTGGGTGCCTGGACCAAGCTTCATAATCTTTTTCAGGACAACAAGTCCACCCGTGCCGTCTACCTAGAGCATGAATTCTCAAGTTGCAAGCTTGTGTCTTTCCCGTCGATATCCGCCTACTGTCATCATCTCAAAACCCTGTCTGATCAATTGGCAGCCGTCGACTCCAAACCTAGCGCTACTCGCCTTGTCCTCCAGGTACTTTCGGGTCTTCCCTCTGAATACAATGCTGCTGCTACTCATATTCAGCAGACGGAACCTCTCCCCACCTTCGAGAAAACCCGGTCTCAGTTGATCTTGGAGGAGACTCGTCTTCACCGTCAGACCACCGACGCAGCCAAGGACAAAACCACCCTGGTCTCGTCAAGCGACCTGGACGAAACCTATGCACCGCAGCAAAGCCGCAGCAACGACCAGTCCGTGTAGCGAAGCGGCGGCCGCGGCTGCAGCAATGGGCGGCGGCCGCAGCAGTGGTCGGATTCCCCTCGCCCCTCCTGGTCTCCCGTCCCCGGCTTCACCCCTCCTTGGATGCCCTATGGCTACCCACCTTCGACATATCGCCCACCATGCCCGTATCCTAACAGTCAGCAGGGAGCGGGCTTGTTGGGTCCAGCTCCTCGATCCGCCGGTCACCAGGCCTACTCGTCTTCGTCCGATCAGGGCTACACTCCGACTGATGTGCATCACGCCTTCTCTTCTATGCAGTTAACACCTCCTGACTCCACTTGGTACATGGACACTGGCGCGACCTCCCATATGACGAACTCCTCAGGTACTCTTTCTTCTCTCTCTTTTAAGGGTCCTTCACACTCCATTATCGTCGGCAATGGTGGTCGCCTTGCTACTTCGGGTATTGGCCACGCCACATTACATACCCCAACCAACCCTTTACACCTCAACAATGTCCTCATTGCCCCCAAACTAGTTCAAAACCTTATCTTTGGTTTACCACTGACAATAATGTTTCCCTTGTATTTGATCCGTTTGGTTTCTCTGTAAAGGATCTTACTACGGGGGTTACTCGCCTGAGATGTAACAGCACCGGGGAGCTCTATCCTGTGTCGTCGCTCTCACCGTCCCGTCCGTCGTGTCCGGTCGCCCTCTCAGCATCGTCGTCCAGTTTGTGGCATGCACGCCTTGGCCATCCCAGTGCTGCCGTTTTAGATTTGCTTCGTTCTAAGAGTCTAGTCAAATGTAATAAAGAGCCTCACTCTAGTTTATGTTCTTCCTGTCAGTTAGGCAAGCATGCCAGATTGCCATTTCAGCGGTCCTTGAACACTACTTTTGCACCTTTTGATATAATTCATAGTGACATTTGGACCTCTCTTGTGCCTAGCAAGGAGGGTCACAAGTACTACCTCTTGTTTCTGGATGGTTATAGTCATTTCTTATGGATTTTCCCGTTGCATTTCAAGTCTCAAGTGTTTCTTATCTTTGTCAAATTTCATGCTTACATCAAAACACAATTTCAATCATCCATCAAATGCTTCCATTGTAACAATGGCCGTGAATTTGATAACAAAGACTTTCACACTTTCTTCACCACAAATGGGATCTCTTATCGGTTGTCTTGCCCCTATACTTCCCAGCAGAATGGCAAGGCTGAACGAATCATTAGAACTATAACCAACATGATGCACTCTCTTCTCTTTTACGAATCCATTCCCCTTGCCTATTGGCCTCACGCCTTATCAACCACATGTTATCTCCTAAACATCCTCCCATCTACTACCCTACAACATCGCTCGCCCACTCAGGCACTATATGGCACCCTACCTAGGTATGATCACCTTCATACCTTCGGGTGCTTGTGCTTTCCAAACCAGTCCTCCACCACCCCACAAAAACTCCACCCGCGCTCCACTCCATGTGTCTTCATCGACTATCCGTCTGATCATCGCGATTACCTTTGTCTCGATGTGCAGAGCAATAAGCTTATTGTGTCACGTCATGTCACTTTTGATGAGTCTCGTTTTCCCTTCTCTTCTCCTCCTCTCCCATCTCCCACACCTCCTATGTCCCAGTCTGAGTCAGAGTCTCCCTTCCCACACTTTCTCCTTCCCCAGAGCTCTACCAGTGCTCCTACCTCTCCCCCTACACCGCCCCCACAACAATCTCCTCCTCCTACCACCAGACCACACACCCGCAGCGTCTTCGGTGTATTCAGACCTCGTCAGATCGTCTCTATGCACGCCTCCGATCACCCCGCCAACACCTCCCCTGAGCCCTCCCGAACACACCTCCCGTCACCCCAATTGTCGCGGCCCCCTTGCCGCGGCCGCAGCATTGTGCCGCGGCCACCTTGCCGCGACCGCAGCTTTGTGTCGCGCCCGCCGCGCAGAATAACCCCGCCCCCACCGTTTCCAAAGTCCCTCCTGCCTCAAACCCGGTCTCGCTCTCCCCCATCCCCACCTCCCACAAAACAGCCCTCCTCGACCCGAAGTGGCAGACGGCTATGCTCGATGAATACAGGGCCCTTACAAGGAATGATACTTGGGTTGTAGTTCCTCGCTCTCCTGAGGCGAATGTCATTCGCTGCATGTGGCTCTTCCGCCACAAGTTCCGCTTTGATGGGGCATTGGAACGCTACAAAGCTCGTCTTGTGGTTAATGGTCGATCTCAGCAGGCATGTATTGATTGTGATGATACATTCAGCCCCGTGGTCAAGCCTGACACTATCCGAGTGGTGCTAAGCTTAGCGTTATCGCGACATTGGGCTATTCATCAGCTGGATGTCAAGAACGCCTTTCTGCATGGCCATCTGAATGAGACAGTTTACATGTTTCAGCCGCCAGGGTTCGTTGATACTGATCGTCCCAAGCACGTTTGTCTCCTGAAGCGCTCTCTGTATGGTCTGAAACAAGCTCCGCGTGCCTGGTTCCAGCGCTTTGCATCTCATCTGCTACGCTTGGGCTTCGTTGGCAGCCGCTTGGACTCGTCTCTGTTTATCTATCGCAGAGGCACATACATGGCCTTTCTATTACTATATGTCGATGACATCATCCTCACCGCCTCTTCTGATGCTCTTCGGACGCCTATTATTTCCCATTTGAGTGCCGAGTTCGCCATGTCAGATCTTGGTCCGTTGTCTTACTTCTTGGGCGTCGCCGTCCGACATCATGCGTCTGGGTTGTTTCTCTCTCAAAGTAAGTATGCTGCCGAAATTGTTGCTCGGGCCAAGATGAGTAACTGCAAGCCAATCGTCACCCCTGTGGATACCTCCAACAAGCTCAGTGCTTACTCTGGTCCTCTGTTTGATGATCTGACGTTGTATCGGAGTCTTGCCGGTGCATTGCAGTATCTTACGTTTACTCGGCCAGACATCAGTTACGTCGTTCAGCAGATCTGCCTGTTTATGCATGCGCCCAGGGAACCGCACTTTCAGGCATTGAAGCGGATCATCCGGTACATCAGCGGTACCCTCGAGCTGGGCACCACGATCACTCGTTCCTCTCGGCATGACCTCGTCGCTTACACTGACGCGGATTGGGGTGCTTGTCCTAATACACGTCACTCCATGTCTGGCTACTGTGTCTTTCTTAACGACACTCTTGTGTCGTGGTCAGCGAAGTGTGAGTCTGTGGTGTCCCGCTCTAGCGCCGAGGCTGAGTACAGGGGCGTCGCCAACGATGTCTCTGAGTGCTCATGGCTGCGCAATCTCCTCCTTGAGCTCTGCTGCCCTCTTCAGAAGGCCACCGTGGTCTATACCGACAACGTCTCCGCCGTCTATCTGGCCAGAACCCAGTCCAGCATCAGCGCACGAAGCACGCTGAGCTCGATCTCCACTTCGTTCAGGACAAGGTTGCTATTGGACATGTTCGTCTTCTTCATGTCCCGTCCTCCTATCAGTACGCTGATATCTTCACCAAGGGTTTACCTCGTCAGTTGTTCCTCGATTTTCGGTCCAGTCTCACTGTACGAGTGCCTCCACTTTCGACTGCGGGGGTTTGATAGATTACATAGATGTCATATTGTATAGTGGGCCAAAAGGCCCAATATCTTGTAACCTATATATATGATTGTCTAATGAATGAAACCCTCAAGGAGGACTTTACATTGATTTCATGATTCTACATTGTTGTCTTCCTCCCTAAAGTAAAGGCCATCTACATGAAGTGTTTAATTCTAAAAAGGCATTCTAAATTCCAGATCGATCTAGTTAAGGTCGGATTTAGAGTGGCATTTTCTTTTTTAAGAAAGGTGACAGATAATTTTGTTGTCACCGTTGTATTTTCACTTGTCAGTCATCACAATACTCGTGGCATCACCGTCTGTATCTGTGTCACCAATATTATTTCGCTTGTCACTTGATGACATCTCAATGACATGCATTTTCCAAGTTAGTGGCAAGTAAAAACAATAAACTGCCACGGTGTTCCAAGTTAGTGTCATAGGCTTTGGGTGGGGGTGGAATGGGTAAGGCCAGACTGACAATGCAAGGAATTCACCCCCAAGACTCGTCGTTCTCACCGTTGACGAAGATAAATGCTATTGGATAAATCTTGTGGTCAACATGTTGTGTTGCAAATAACTTTGATACGGGGTTAACCGTAGGATGCCCGATCTTTCGACAATCAAGACTCAATTCAAGAAAATGAACAAGATTGATGCAAGAACTCAACAAGACTCAAAGTGATGACCAAGAACAATGAAGGCAGCGGCTGTAATGCAAAAGAAAGGACTCAAAAATCAACAATAGACTCAAGATAGATGGTGGATCGATCTATATAGAACAAGATGAAGACCCTAGGCTCCCGTAGGAGGTAAGAACCAACACCAATGACTATATAACCCGCTTCTACAATCTTACACAACCAAGCAGATAACTTGGAGGCACAAGTAGGGGGCACGTGGATACCAAGACTTACCAAGCTTTGCGAAATTGACAAACTCAAGGCAAATCAAGCGGAAACAATACCAATTTGCAATCGATGAGCCTAGCTATGAATCGATCGACTTAATCACTCAATGTGTTTCACACAAAAGAGAAAGTTTGTATTCAATGATGTACGTGTCTTCTACAAGAGGTCAGCCGTTTATTAAATAAACCTAAAGGCTGATTTTTTATAAAAATAATAAATAAAAGAGGAATTAAAATAAAACTCTAAATTACCTAAAATAACTTAAGTAAAGAAGGTTACTAAAAATAGCATAAAAGGGTTCTAACACTTAGCCAAAATCGGCCCTATATATGACTAAGAGGAATCGGCTACTTCAAGTGTAGAATATAAATATGTTTTCGATGGCTCTTCTTGAAGTTGAACCGCGCTTGAGAATAGGACATGGCTCACGAACATGAATGAATCTCATTGAAGCTTCTTAGTACGAGCTCGAGTCATAGGTCCATCCCCAAGTATGATAGGTGTATCCGGGGGTGTCTTAGATGATCCCGCATCAAACATTGTGCCCCTAAACATTCCTTTCAAAAAGCTACCATCGACAGACCAGTTGCAAACAATACAATTATGTTACCCAGATGATGATAATTGAGGAAGGTGATATGGAAATTTGAGTATGTTTTAGGTAAAATGTCGTGGGGGGCATGTCATCAAACCTTTCTGAGGTGAGGGATGCCCTTCGCCAAACTCCAAAGCTTATGAAGGCATACAAGAACTAGGGGTTGGCATATATCTCACTCCACTCGTGTATAGGTGTTGTGGAGGCATGAGAGGAGATGGATTCAGTGGCATAGATAGTCCCCCTATGATGCACATAAGCATATACTTCTATCGGCCAAGCTCGTTCCTCTAATATGGAGTTTAAGCTCTTTCCTCTGATATGGAGTTTAAGAACTCATAAGCCTTCAAGTTCGCATCGTCACATATCTTGAATGTATGATGTCAATCATACAAAATCCACCCTCAAGGGATCCCATATCACCACAATTCTGCCAGCACCACTGTGCTCAAAATTATGAACAAATCTCCACTGGTTGAATCTATTTCTTATTATAACTTCTAGCTTCCTTTGGTCTAGTTTGGTTTCTAGAATCCCTAAGAAAGAAATGTTTTTCTCCCTTAGAAATTCCCTAACAGCCCTTTGCTTGGGGAGGCTGTTGAGGCCCCTTATGTTCCAAGAAGCAATAATCATGAGGCTTTTATTCCAAGGGTGCTAGGCCCTTTGTCATTAGTTTGCCCTTCTTCTTTCCTTTCACCAGTGCTCTTTGAATCTGAACCTTTTTCTGAGGACTGTGAGCCACCTTGAGCTTCCTTGTTCAATTGGCTACTCCTTCTAACTTCAGTGTGTTCTGTTTCACCATGGGTTAACCTTAGGATGCCCTTACCTTTTTCTTTGTGCATATTCTTCTAAGTTTGGCATTTCCCAGACCCATCGATACTGATTCTAGTTTCTCCCCCTTGTCTTGAAGAATCATCATCATTCTCTGCATTTTCCATCTCTCCAAGGATCTGGAATTTGTTCTCCTCAGCAAAGCTGACCTGACCCTTCTTTCTTCTTCTGTTAAACCTGCTTTTGAGCTTCAATCCTTCTAATTTCCATTTCATGTCTTTTGGAAGCTTCCCTGTAGAAATCCTGCACACCTTGTTGGTCCACAACTCTGGGAGGAGGAGGGGGTGAGGCTTTCTTTTTCTGGTAAGCTTGATTTATTCTATGGATAGAGGAAAAGAGGGAGTTTTTTCTGGTAAGCTTGATTTACCTTTGCATAAATATCATGGAAGCAACTTTTGTAACTTCTAGTTTCTTTCAAACAAATCTATTTATTTTTTGAAAGTTCATCCGAATACGACTTCTCATATTAAAACTCTCGTCTAAATTATTGACAAACATGTGAAATGATTAATATATATTTAGTTTTAAACCGGATCGCTATTTTCATAGTAATTAAATTTATCACAAAATACATGGTTTTTAAGATTGAAGAAGTTGCAGCCGTGATAGAGATTGATAAATGCGGAGGCCGCAAACAACCATCCTCCTACCTAATGGTAGGGTTTCTCAAACTTTTTTTTCCACATTCATCCACCCTTACTTTCTACTAACTTTATTCTCAAACCTCCCCAATTTATTTCTCACTCCACACAATGGTATGGTCCCTCATAATTTTTCTCATCACTTTTTTCATTCCCATTATATTTTTCTTATAATTTCAAATATTAAAAAATTGAATTAATTTCTCTATACAAAATTTTAATTTAATTTTCTAATTATATTTTCTAATTAATTTTAATAATTTAAAATATTTAAATAAATTGTTAATAAATTTGACAATTCAAAAAAATTATTAATTTAATATTATAATTATATTTGGTAATTATTAATAGTTTAAAATCTTTAAACTAAATTTCTAATACATTTGACGATTCAAAAAATTCTTAATTTAATTTTGTAATTATATTTGATAATCACTTTTAATAATTTAAACTATTAAAACTAAATTGTTAATAAATATGAGAAATAAGAAAAATATTAATTTAATTTTCTAATTATATTTGATAATTATTTTTAATAATTTAAAATATTTTAACAAAATTGTCGATAAATTCAACAATTGAATAAAATTATCAATGTAATTATATAATTATATTTGATAATTAATTTAAAATATTTTAATTAAATTGTTAATAATTTTTAATCATATAATTTGAATCTATTAAGAAAAATAAAAAAATAAAATGATTTATTAAGTTGTACACGTATCATCATTTTATTGGTTTCGGTCTTTCAGATATGGGAAAATGACCAATATATTGGAACACCCCAAATTTAGGGAAATTGCCCACAATAATCGAGATCCCCCAATCGGATGAAAAAGCGAAATCGGGAGGGGGTGAAGTTTTGTATAGTGAAATAACTAAATAAGGGATGGTTTTATGAAAAAAGGAAAGATAAGGGTGGCTTTGTATAAATTACCCAATTATTTGACCGAACCGGTTTCGAGTCGGTGGGTCTTCTTTCTCTTCACCTGGTTTGACTCTCACCCCGCCTGCACCCACACGAGTCCACGACGACGAGCGAAATCCCCAATTTTCCTCCCCTGTTTTTTGAATTCAATCCGAAAGCAGTCGAATTTGCCATCTTCATCAACTTCCATGGGTGTTCCCGCGTTCTACAGATGGTTAGCGGATCGGTACCCGCTCTGCATCGTCGACGTGATCGAAGAGGAGCCCAGGGAGGGCGCGAATGGCGTCCTCTTGCCCATCGACATCTCGGGGCCGAACCCTAATGATATGGAATTCGACAATTTGTATTTGGATATGAATGGTATAATTCATCCTTGCTTCCATCCTGATGGAAAGGTACGTTCTTTCTCTCTCCACTCCCTATTTATTTGCCCTACTTCCATGGCGGTGGCAGCTAAGAAAATCAAGGAGATCGGAGATTTCGTTGGATTATATGCACTTACTGTGCTCGGATCTTACTCCACCACTCCCAATTTTTCCTCTTTGAGTGCATTAGGTGGAGAGGGAAGGAGATATAGAAAAGAGAGCATGAAATTCATGAGCTTAGAATAAATCAAGTTGTAGTTCTTGTGTTGAAAATCAAATAATCCCGGAGCATGTGAGTTTACATATTTGAGCATTTCACAGAAATGCATATTGGTTTTGAACTTCTATTGTTGAATTAATGCAGCCTTCTCCTGCCACTTATGATGAGGTCTTCAAGTCAGTTTTTGATTACATTGATCATCTGTTCTCATTGGTCCGCCCAAGGAAGCTTCTTTACATGGCAATAGGCAAGTTTTAAGTCTTCTTTTTGCATTTGTTTTCCAATTCAGTGCTGAATTAGGGTTGTTAGTAATGATTTTTTTTAAAAAAAAAATCGGCAGATGGAGTTGCACCACGAGCTAAAATGAATCAACAACGTTCGAGGCGCTTTCGAGCTGCAAAAGATGCAGCTGATAAAGTAAAAGATGGGTTTTTCGTTACTATGTTTCTTATCTTGCTTATCACCATAGGAGTGCTGATTGATGTTTTGATTAATATATTACTCTGTAGGAAGCTGAGGAGGAAAGATTGAGAAAAGAATTTGAGGCTGAAGGAAGAAATCTGGCTCCTAAAGAAAGACCCGAGACATCCGACTCCAATGTTATTACTCCTGGGACACAGTTTATGGCTGTGCTCTCAGTTGCCCTGCAGTATTATGTACAGAAGAACTTGAACCGCAATCCTGGATGGAGGAAAACGAAGGTTCGATATTAGACGTCTTGTGTTATTCTTTCCTCCATGTGATTTTCAAAATGATGGAACAATCCTTCTGTATCTTTTTCCCCTCACACTAAATGCCAAGATCGTTTCTCTCTTAACATAATTAACTGGCTGCATTGGGTGGATATTTGAAGGTTATATTGTCCGATGCAAATGTTCCTGGAGAGGGAGAACATAAGATTATGTCTTATATACGGTTGCAACGCAATCTTCCTGGTTTTGACCCAAATACTAGGCATTGCTTGTATGGACTTGTGAGTATTTTTTGCTATCTCCTTTTTTCCTTCACCTGGCAATTTGCATCTTTTTTGTATCTTGAGCTCGACTAATGTAAAACTGTATTTTTTTAAGGATGCTGATTTGATCATGTTGTCTCTAGCTACACACGAGGTGCACTTCTCAATTTTGAGAGAGGTTGGTACCTGATGATCTTTTTAAATACTAAGGGTAGTAGGCATATTTCTCCGTCTGTCTTTAACAGATTTAAGTTTTATGCAGGTTGTTACTTTACCTTCACAGCAAGAGAAATGCTTTTCTTGTGGCCAAGTTGGTCATTTTGCTTCAGATTGTAATGGTAACCAAAGTGATCAAACGGCTAATTCCAATGGCATTTTGGTAGATAATACTCCTATTCACAAGAAAAAATACCAGGTATCCTTAGTTGAGCTGTTGCAAGTATAAATGGTTTGCTATTACCATCTACCAGTTTGATCTTCTGCTATTTTTTCTTAGTAGGGACCAATGTTTTGTTATGTGCCTTTTTCCAGTTCCTCAACATCTGGGTATTTCGAGAATATCTACAATATGATATGGAAATTTCCAATCCTCCCTTTGAGATCAACTTTGAAAGATTGGTAGATGATTTTGTGTTCCTCTGTTTCTTTGTTGGCAATGACTTCCTTCCTCATATGCCAACCCTGGAGATCCGAGAGGTATTTAATCCAAAGTCGTTATCTTAATTGCTAAGTTTTTTTTGTTAACATCGGTCTGATGTGACTCTCTCGTACTTCTAGTCTAATTTATTTATTCCACCAATGAAAGACTCAATATTGTTACTCTCTCTCTGTATTGTTGTTTGAGAAGTTTAATTAGCCTTCTGTTCCAGGGCGCTATAACTCTTTTGATGCATGTCTATCGCAAAGAATTTAATGCTATGGGCGGTTATCTTACAGATGGTGGAGAAGTAAGTTTGTCTTTCAATTATTTTGTTTTGAAGACATTTCCTGTTTGAAAAATTAAAAAGAGGAATACATGATTCAAATTTACAGATGGGTTTGATTTTTCTAGGCATGTGCATTGATATTAGTCATGTGCATTCAGGTGTTTTTGGATAGAATAGAATATTTTATTCAAGCTGTTGCAGTTAATGAAGACCAGATTTTCCAGAAAAGGGGCCGTCTAAAACAGGTTCTTCTCTTTCATGTCTTGTTTTATATTTCCTTTTCATACTCTGGTATTTTGCAACCCTGTAGAGTGGAAGTTGAACAATCCTCATCCTTGATCCTTTTTCTGCTCATTTTGTTATGCTGCTTATTCTGAATTTCTTGTTATGCATCTTCAGTGCTTTCAAGCTTTGTTATGTGTTTTCTTATTGTGTGCTATTGGATTGATTGGAGGGAAGACAATATGAACTATATTAGACTTGTATACAGGCATACGAGAATAGAGAGGAGATGAATTTGAAAGCACGAGGAGAGTCTTCTGAAGCACCCCGGGCTATTGTGGACACGGTCTGTCTTGGTTTGCATTTTCTAGCAGTTCTATTTTATAGGTTCCATGACTAAATGATGGATATACTATGTGCCATCCTGTTATTTTCTTTCATTATAATGCCCGCCTTCACCATTGGCTGCAACCTGCAATGCTTCAGCTTTTGTAAAATTTGTCATATAGCGCTTCATTTGCAGATCAAACTAGGGGAGCCTGGATACAAGGAAAGATATTATATGGAGAAGTTTGGTTCATCAAATCCAGAGGAGATTGACCAAATTAGAAAAGATGTGGTGAGTGTGGCTTGTGCCTACATTGTTTTCTTGTAGAAAGTTAATTGATCTATTTCTTGTAGTAGTGTGTGGCATCCACATCCAAATGATATACTCCCTCCGTCTCAAAATACATGTCTTTTTAGCCCATGTAATTTTGTCAAAAATACATGTCCTTTTAGATTTAATCATTACGCTAAACCTACTTTTTACATCTAATCATTACTCTAATTTTTACATCACCCCTACTCTCCTTACAAATTGAAAAAAAAAGAAACAAATAATCTAATACCAAAGTCTAATCATTACACTTAACCTACTTTTTACATCTAATCATTACACTTAACCTACTTCTTAATTCTCGTGCATAGTCCTAAAAAGACATGTATTTTGAGACGGAGGGAGTATCATTCCTTATGGAACATGTGGTTTGATACTATGAAATGGATCACCTTTGAGATATTTCATGTTTGTAATTGCATCTATATATTGAGAACTATCTCAGCCAAAGAGCCACCCTCTCAGTTGAGATTTTCCTCAAGATTCTGATACATTTGCATTGTCAAACCCAAACTGCTTATTGACTTGTTACCCACAACATAATTTTGGTTCCTTCTTTATGCTCTCTGTCCCTGAGATTGTCAGCTCCCATATTTTGCTTCTTTGGCTACCATTTCTTCTACTGATCACTGACCAGTCAAGTGGGTATGACAGCTGGATTTTCATTCATTTCATTTCATATTTCTTACATATAAGTTGGACCCCTCAATGTGTTGCAAATTCTCTCGTAGGGCTAGTTGGCTATTTTTTTCTCGACTAAATCCTTTCAACCCTTAAATAGTTATCTACTACTAATTTTTTCAGTGGTAACTGACACGCAAGTCTGGATTTCACTGGTATGAGTAGCTTAATTGTGCTTAGACCTCCCGTTTACTTTTTCTGTGAAGCATGTGTAATTCTGAGAGTATGTATGATGAATATGATCCTCTTAGTTGTTCCTTGATTGGCTATAATTTGTCTACTGACTCTTATACAGTCAACTCGTCAATTCTCAATATTATCATTTGGCATGTCTTTGTAAATTACAATTAGATCCCAAATTATGTTTACATTTTCATTTACATTTCTCAGTCAACAACAACTTTATTTTATTTATTATTCTTGTATTCATACTTTTGCATCCAAAGGTCTTGAAGTATGTTGAGGGATTATGTTGGGTCAGCCGCTATTACTATCAAGGTGTTTGTTCATGGCAATGGTGAGGTCTTATTTTATAATTGTAATGGTTTGTAAAAATTAGTTTCTTATTCATAATATTATGCATTTTCTTGTAATACTTAATTTTTATCTTGTTGTTTGTGCTCAGTCCTTGTCATTCTTTTCCTTCTTACCAGGTTTTACCCCTACCATTATGCACCTTTTGCCTCTGATCTAAAAGATCTAGTTGATTTGGAAATAACATTTTTCTTAGGAAAGCCATTTAAACCTTTTAATCAACTTATGGGAGTTCTACCTGCAGCAAGGTCTTTCACTTCCTTTCAACTCACTCTATTCCATTCTAATCCGTAGTGTTGGTGTGTGGTCATCACTTACCATGCTTCGATTGACAAGGATTTTTCTTCTTCTCTGTTTTCTAGTTCTGAGGCTTTGCCAGATATGTACAAGAAGCTGATGACTGATCCAGCTTCACCCATACTCGATTTTTACCCTTCTGGTATTGCAAGTTTGCAACTACTTTTTGCATTCAGTCTTAGTAAGCTGGAAAATTATCATTCTCATGTGACATTGCATTGCCAGATTTTGATGTTGATATGAATGGGAAGCGTTTTGCATGGCAGGTAATTAACATTCTAAGAAATTTCTGTTTTCAGCCTCAGATGTTGCTTCCATTATGTTATCACTTATTTCCCTTGCGATCAGGGTGTTGCCAAGTTGCCATTCATTGATGAACGGAAATTACTCGCTGAAACAAAGAGACTTGAAATGACTCTGACGGTGAGATGTGTCGATTGCTTATTTCCATCTTATTCAATTTTCCTCCCAACTGTTTTCTTGCCTTCTTCTATTTCCTGATATGACTTTCTTGCCTTTTTACTGTGCCTGCATGGTATATCTTTGGGAAAGCCAAATGCTAATGTAGAAAATGATCTCTAACTTGTGGCCCTTTCATTCATGCTTTCAATGAAGATATCACTATCTTTTTTCACCACAAAAATGCTGAATCTTTTTGGTGAGGGTTCATAAAATGATCAAAAGATTTTATATAAGTTCGATTTGTAATTTTTCCATCCCTGAGTATCCTTGACTTTAAATAATCCATGTAAATGTTCTTGCTTTTGCTTATTTTGTTCAGCTAGATGTGGATAATAAACTGTAGTTCATCTTGTTCACTTGAACATGGTTGGAGGACAGTTTATGTAGTTAAAGTAGTTGAAGGAAAAAGTATAATTTGGTTTATTTTTAGGGTAGATTACGATCACCCATAAAACAGGTTATTTTCACAAATCCGCTTGTAATTAGGAAATTACAAAAAACCATCCATAAATTTTATTCTCTTTCAAAGAATCACCCATGACCCTTTTTATGCTTAAAAATGATTAAAATTGTTCAGTTACAACTTTATTCTTAAATATTTTGATTAATTAATCTACAATTATGTTCAACTATATCTTTATTCATTTATAAGTTGTAACTTTATCACTTATAAATCTATTCCTGATGTTTTTTTTTTATTAATTTGTAATGGTACTTCATGATATTGAGTGGTAATTTGATATAAAACCTTTTTTAAGCATGAAAAAGTCATGTTTTTTTTTTTTGTGGTTTTCCATAATTTCCTATGTAGAGTATTTTTTATGAAATGTCCATATTTTAAAGGGGGTTTCCATAATTTACTTTTTTTTTTGCCTTTTTTGAACTAATGCAGTGAATATGATTCTTGCATTGACATTTCTCTGTTTCCTCTCCTTCCACGAAATAAATGCTTTGCATATATCTGATTTGACTGATTTGTTCTCTATAGTTTGGAGCTCCAGGACGTTAATAGTTTTAACTGATTGTTTTCCTTCTCCTAATAAATTTTTTACATCTTCTATCCAGGTGGAGGAGCAAGTTCGGAATAGTGTTTTGTTTGATCTGTTATATGTGCATTCTGCACATCCAATGGCGTCCCAGATTATGGCATACTACCAATTGTATAACCAGTTGCCAACTGGGCAAAAAATTACTTGGCCAATCGATGTGAATGCTAGGTTTGTTAACCGTCACTTTCATAAGCTGACACCCCCCCCCCCAAATGGACTTATTATTATCCTTTGATGTCTTCTATACAGTGATGGAATGAATGGCTATATTTGGTTGTGCGAGAGAAATGGGTGGAGATCGGTGGTTCCTTCCCATGTTAATGGACTGCCCGATATTGTGAATGACCAAGTTTTGTAAGTTGCTTAGACTCTTTTCCTCCTCAGGTGCTTGAAAAGAAATTATATTTTTTTGTTCAAGAAGCTATTCTTTTCCTTTGCAGGAATGTGACTTATCTGAATCCTTTAGAACATAGACACATTCCAGAACCTCCGAAAGGGGTGATCATGCCAGCAAAGGTATGTCACTACATATGTACTGGCAATACTTTCATTAGCTTTGATACATGAGCCGATAAATGTATAGGACTATTGGGTTAGCTTGTAATTTGAAAAATAGGATGGCGAAGCTAATACGAGGTAAATAAATACTAAGTGAGAACTGAGAACATAGGACGACTTGTTTTGAAATAAATTTGAAACAAATTCCCGTGACTCTGATTTTTTGGATCTTAGATTGTATTTGCTGAAAGAAATAAGTGCTAAACATCTATGTTTGGTAAATCAGAATCTAATTAGTAAACATGAGTTTATGTTGTTAAGAATCTTGGACTGGATAATAGTAGATTCGACACGCTCTCGTTAACTTCAGGCAATTGCCTTTCTTACCTTTTTTTACAGGAGATAAAACGCTCTGATGTAAAGCCACTCCCTATACTATGGCATGAAGATAATAGCCGACGGCAACGTGAACGGTATTATTTCATATAACTTGCCAGTTTTCTATCTGTATTCATAAGTGCATATATATCCTCTCATTGACACTTTCTGATTCTTATTGTGTTTGTTCTAATGCAAGGAAACAAATACAACTAGTGAAGTGTTATTATGATTATGATGATATGAAATCACTGAAGTAGATATTTTCTATTTTATAGCCCTGATTCATGTTGCTCTTGTTGTGTGTATGTGCTTTTGGAACTGTGTTATGATTTAATCCCTTATGAAGGCATGACTTCACTTCACTAGCAGATGTGTGACAGTTGAGCTTTTTATCTCAGGTCTCAAATGCCTGGGGCGATGTATGGTCCTCGGTTGGGGGAAGCAGCTCATCGTCTTGTTAAGAACACGCTTAATATGAAAAAAAATGATTCGTCCATTGGATTCGTAGATCATATGTCACGTCGGAATTTTCCAGACAACAATATGTCTCACAGACCTAGGCCAGCTGGACCCATGGGATATACAAGGGGCTACTATGACGAGACAAATCATTACTTTGGAAACCAGAGTGTTCCAAGAGGTATGATGAATGGTCCTAGATATGCCAATCATGATGCACGGCATGACAACCGTGATCTGGGCACTGGCTTGTCATCTCTAACATTGGAAGATGGTAGAACGAGACCAAGGGCTCCGAGCGCAGGCTTCCCACCAAGTCAACAGAGTCCGTTCTTGCAAAATGGCAATGCACTTCTGTCACCTCCTGGACAATGGGCCCTAGGAGTAAATTCTGTCACCTTAAACTGGCAGCAAGAGATGTTAAGCGGACAAACGAAGCACACCTATCGAGCTGATATGCGAGGGCAACTGGGTAAACCTGGTTCTGCATCTGGGCGTCAGTGATACTCGTTTGCTAAGACGGTCTCAAGGGTCCCCATCTGCAGACAGGGCAGTCAGAAAACGCCGCTCGGAGAAAAATCGCAACTGACATTCCTTGTAGTAGATGGCGAACACAGAAGCCACTATCATACCCGGTGAAAGGTAATCTTTAAGCTCTGCTGGTTCCATTTGCATCAGTTTATAGTTGTTTCATTTTCATTGTAAAGCTTTGTTTCTAGAATAGTGTGGCTTAGTCCATTGGATGCCGCCGAATCATCTATTCATTAACCCATAGCTTACACATAGGGAATACAAGTTTGAGTGATCAAATCATGTTGTATGAGGTAACACCATAGCTTATAGATCATGTAGGCTCTTGATAGTTCCAAATCACTGTATTCCTTTTGAATTTTGCTGTTCCTGTTATGCACTTGGCTTACCAAAACACCACTAGTTTGGAATGAAAAGTTGCCATTTGGAAATGGGTGTAATTTCATGTTGTTGAAACCAAAAATTAGGGTTTTTCTTTCATCATTTAAACAATGAAGGCCTATTTACTGAATGATCCAAATCCCAAAATATTCAGAGTGAAATCTATCACCGTCTTACCAGTAGTCATTACAAGAGCATTCTCCGTTTGCGAAATGGTGAAACCGGTTCCTGTCTCTCATGACGATCACACGATCAAAAGCTTTCGAGATGTACTTGCTCGCTGTGTGACAGTCCCGACACACACGTAAGTTCTTGGTGACGCGAATCGTTTCCCCAGGCATTGTCTTCATCAGCCCGAATGCAATGGCAAGTTTCTCACTGTGGTAGTATAATGGATTCTCCTCTTCCTCAACATCCTGAAGCAAAGCATCTGCTTCTGGTACATACCCTAAGCCCCTTATTTTCTCCATCATTTTCTCAACCTTACCATATACTTCCCGAGCTTCGGGATGGTTCCTGTCTTCTGCGAAGAATTCATTCACAACACCTCGCAGTTCAATCCTGGAAAACCCGGGATCCTTCTTGACTCCTCTATCGTCCATCAGCCTTCTGACATTAGCTGCGTCTTCCCATCTGCCCTCGCTTGCATAGAGATTCGCTAGTAGCACGTAACGTCCACTGTTACCAGGATCGAGTTCAATAACTCGTTTACCAATCTCGTCCCAAATACCACTGTCTCCATGAATCTTACAAGCTCCTACCAGTGCACCGAGCACAGTTGCATCAGCGGGAATAGGCATCTCTTCTACGAGCTTTCGTGCTTCCTCTAACAATCCTGCTCTGCCCAACATAGCAACCATGCATCCGAAATGCTCGGTTCTGGGCTCAATGCCATAGACGTCGATCATATATTTGAAGTAATACCGACCCTCTTCAACTAAACCCGAATGAGAACACCCATTTAGAAGATTCAAGAAAGTGATTTCATCGGGAGATACCAGTCGCTCCTCCATCTCCTTGAACAAATCTATCGCTGCGTTGCCCTGCCCGTGCAAAGCCAACCCACCAATCATACAGTTCCATGAGGAAATCCTCTTTGAAGGCAAGCCATTGAAGACCTCGAGCGCCTTCTCTAAGCAACCGCATTTGCAGTACATGTCAATTATGGCTGTAGCGAGTTTCGTATCAAGTTCCATCCCACTCTCCTTGATGTATCTGTGAATCCACTCCCCAGTCTCTAGGGCTCCTAATCCAGTACACGCAGTTAGCATAGTTGCTGCGACAAACCTATCCATTTCAACATTTTCCGCCCTCATTCGATCAAACAGCTCGAAAGCTTCCTGATAGCAGTTATGCTGAACAAAAGCAGACATCATCGCGTTCCAGGCGGCACAGCCTCTCTCGCTAAATGAAGTAAATGCACCATAAGCATCATCCAAGAAACCCCATTGAGCATACCCATTGATCAAGGTGGTCCAAGACACATCATTCCTTTGAGGCATCCTATCAAAGACCCTCCTCGCCTCCTCGATCAGCCGGAACCTCATGTACATAAAAATCAAGTTGTTCAGCGAAAATTCATCATCCCCAAACCCTAATTTCACCACATGGGCATGAACTTGTCTCCCCTCTCCAACCCCATTCTTATCAGAGCAAGCTCTAATGAGACAAGGGAATGTGAAGCTGTTGGGTCCCATAGAGTTTACAAGCATCTCAATGTACAGAATCACACATTCTCTGGGCAATTCACGTTGAAGATAGCCTTTCATGAGAGTATTGTAGATAAAAGCATCTGGTTGGGGCATTTCGTCGAACAGTTGGCGGGCGTAACTCAGGTCTCCAAAAAAGGAGAGGCAGCACAGCTTAATCATTTTCCCTGCAATGAAATTGTCGCAAGAGAGACCGAGACGGACGATTTGGGAATGAATCTGTTTCAGCTCCGATAAAGTCGAGCATTTTTTAAGGCTCTGGAGAGCTCTCGCTTTTGGGTGGTCGCGTGGAGAGGGTAAAGAGGTGATCACTTGAGCTGCTTGTAGGGAAATCATTTTTCAATGATCTTGTACTAACATTGCTAAACAAACACAGAATAAATCTTCTAACTTGTCATTTTTTTCCTGCACTGACTCCTGTAACAATCCCTGTAAAGTACCACGGCCGTCTCGATGATTTCGGAGGCCCGGTGTGAAATTAGAATGAGGCCCTATCATTTTTTTTCTTCACATTTTTATAAATATAAATTCATATTTATATTTATAAACTATCGTAATTTATATTTATAAACTACCATATGATAGATTGAAAAATGAAATGCTTATATTGTATTATATATTTTTTTTACTACTAGATGCATTTTTTTTTATTTTGATTATAAAAAAATATGAAACTCAAATGATGAAGAAGGCAACCAAAATCAGGGATTTTGCAAAAAAATGTTCAAATGAGAATAACTTTTCAAAATGATACATAATTGTGTATTGTTTGAATTTTTTTTATTCGTAACACATCTTATACTTGAAAATATTAAATTCTTAATTTATGTATAGAACAAAATGTCCTTATAGTATAAATTGAATTTGCAATATAAAATTAAGGTAATAATTGAATATCCAAAATTAAGAAAAAATAAACTTTGGAAAGAAAAAAAAAAAATGAAAACCGAGGTGGGACTAGGGAGTAAGAAAAAGTAGAAGAAAAAAGTGGGGGATGGGAATTGAACTCCGAGTCTTAGGCCGTGTTTGGCAACGGGGTGGAGGGGATGGGGGGATGGGGGTTCATTTTGGGGACGTGTGCCCGGGTGTTTGGCAGGCGGATGGTGGGGATGGAGGGGATGCGAAATGGCGGATGGAGCGGGGTACCATCGTGAGATTTCCACACCTCCTAGGAGGAAGATGGAGGGGATGGGGAGGTGAAAGGTTCCAAATTGCCCCTTGTCCCTTTCTGTTCCAATCCCCCCACTTTGTTTCCTTTTTCTTGATTCCCATCTTTCGTCGCTGCTCTGCGTCGATTTTTGACGGTGACATATTGAAGCCGCCGCCGCCGGCCCAGTTTGTCCTTCTTCTTGATTCCCGGCTAGGTCTTCTTCTTGATTGAAGCCGCCGCCACCGCCGGCTAGGTCTGTCATTCTTCTTTATAATCTTGGAATATGTCCTTCTTCTTGATTTCCGACTAGGTCTTCTTCCAAATCGAAGCCGCTGCCGCGTCGGAGCAACTCTATCGGTCAGTTAATGGCAAATCGAAGCCCTCTGTTGATTTAACATGTCCAGTTCTTCTACTACTATGCTTTTTTCTCTTTTAACTTGAATCTTTAAATCTGATTATTTAAATGAATTAGAGAGCAAGTATGTGATTGGTTCATTTGTGCTTTTAGTGGCTGATTTTGAAACTTGAAGGCAATGTGTCATCCCTAAATGTCGAAGAAGAAATTGTGCTCTTCCAGCTGGGTCTGAAATACAAATGTTAAAGAAGACAGTGGGGTTGTAGGGTATTTGGAAGTGGTATTTTTGTAAACTCGGGTGGATTAGTGGGGTAATTTGGACTTTTTTCGTTGCTCCATCCCCCAAACAATCAAAATACGCCCAAACACAAACGGGGTGGATTTTACAAAAAATCTCCACCTCGTCCATCCCAAAAATAATCTCCATCCCTTCCATCCCCAAAATCTATCCCCGTCCACTAAAATCCACCCCGTTGCGAAGCACAGCCTTAGTTTCCACACTTGATTACTTTACCACAAACCACTACACTACCATCTATTTATTATCCATTTATGGACGCTTTATATTAATATATAAGTAAAACTTGTACTTTAGGGGGCTGTGAGGGCGGACCTGTTGCACCGCCCTCCAATCGGGCCTGTCAGGGCCGGTTCTACGGTTGTCGGGGCCCTTCTATAATAAATATTAGGCCTTGCTAATAACAAAAATATAACAAAAAAATATAAAAGTTATTTTATAATTATAATAATCTTAATTTTTACATATAATATACTATCAAAGACTTGATTAAAACAACAAATAATTTTCATCCTTGTAACAAAAACAAAGACCATAGGAGCGTCCTACTCTCTCTTTTGATAGAAGAATACCGTCTTTTTTTAATTCGGAAAGAATTCGAGTGTTGTACAACACTCGAATACCAAATTTTATTAAAAAATATTGATTAAAAAAATATATTTTATAAAGTTTTTACCTCATTAAAAAGCGTGCACTAAAGTCTAAATAACACTTAATATGGAACGGAGGTATTGATTTGTGTGATTGTTTACTTTTTAAAAAAATTTAATTGGTTAAAATATAAAGTGTGTATTAAAAAATAATAAAATATATTTTTTATAGAAAAAATAGAGGAAATGATAGGCAATATACCAAATATTTGGGCACTTTGCAAAAATGACACTCCCTTCCAAAATTTGCAAAAGTAGCAAATAAGCCCCAAAATTGGCAAAAATAACCGGTTCTCATGACCCCCTTTCACAGGTCACCATCCCTGTTGAACCAAGCCCTCACCGCCCTGTCTCCTTCTTCTCTCCGGTCGTTCCCTGCCCTCCACGAGCCACCTCCGACCACCCAACCACCACCGTTCGAACCGCCACCCTCACCCGCACCTCCCGAGCCCAGAACCCACCCGGCTCATGCCCCCTGACCCCACACCGAGCCCTCATCTCCCCTCCCTCACTGTTCGCCCTCACCGCCCCGCCTCCTTCTTCTCTCCGGTCGTTCCCTGCCCTCCACGAGCCACCTCCGGCCACCCAACCACCACCGTTCGAACCGCCACCCTCACCCGCAGCCCCCGAGCCCAGAACCCACCCGGCTCATGCCCCCTAACCCCACACCGAGCCCTCATCTCCCCTCCCTCGCTGTTCGTTTTCTCGCTCTCCTTCGCCCTCCAATGAAATCGCCCTTCTCGAGGAATGGATCGAATTCGTTGATCGACTTAGATTTTCTTGGTACTGGCTAGGAAAAATCTGTTACTGGCTAGATAAAATCATCTACTGGCTAGTACCAAGAAAAATCTGTTACTGGCTAGATAAAATAATCTACTGGCTAGTACCAAAAAATATCTGAGAAATCATCTACTAGCTAGTACCAAAAAATATCTGAGGGGTTATTCTTTGATCAGCTTAGACTTTCTTGTTACTGGCTAGGAAAATTCTGTTACTGGCTAGATAAAATCGTCTACTGGCTAGTACCAAAAAAACCTACATACATTTTCCTTTTGCGACGTCTTCAAACTAAACGGCCAGTTTCAAAGAGTTTTCCCCACATGGTGAATGGACAGCATGCTAAGGGGCATTGTAATGATCAGAACCAATGTGCCGTATTGTTGCGCCCTTATCCATTACTTCCTGGAGAGATAGTTGAAGACATTGAAGAGGTGTGAGACATGGTACGAGCTCCAGGGGCGACTCCTCCGGTTCTCTATCAAGGAAGAAGAGTTATCTCACTAGACATCGATTTCTTCACCTTGCCACGCCACACTTGCTTATGTCCTCCGACGCTTCCGGCGAAGGAACTCTCCCTGAGACGGGTACCTGCTTGTCTCCATTATCATGCTCCTGACGGACCCAAACAGCATGCTCTCCTCAATGAGCATTGCCCCCTCTTCCATGTCCACGTCGACAGCTTTACCTTTCATCTCCGGAGCAACGATTGTCGATTCTGCCCAGGTTTTCTGGTTTATCTTGCCAGTTGTGTGAATTTCTGTGCCAGCTGAATTGTTGTCTTTGCCATCCAAATAGTTATCCATGTCATACTCCAAATTGAGATCAAGATACGATGTGGACCCAACTTTACTTCGAAATATTTTTTTTCATAAACATATTTAAAATGGGTGTCTATAGATAGATAAAGTTAAATTAACTTCAAAAATAAATTTATTTTTTAATTTTAACAAATAAAAATGGCTGAAAATTAGTTTAAAACAATTAAAGTGGGTCTCTCTTTCCTTCTCTCTCCCCATCTCTCTCCCCCTAGTCTTGGTTACCTTCAACCGGTTGGGAAGGTGCCCAAAAATTTTACAAAAATGACATTTTGTCATTTCCATGCAAATTATTTCCCATGGTTATTTTTGCAAACTTCACTTTTTTTTGGTATATTGGTGCAAATTGGCCGAAAAAATACATGTATTTTGGAACGAAGTGAGTATAAAATTATTAAAAAAAAACCTTTTCTCTTTTCCGGTTGTTATTTAGGACAGCCCTACTCTACTATTGGTAGACAGTAGATGTGAAATTATATGCAGTCCGTACCATGAAGCTAGAAATGACGTCCTGGAGCGCGTGGAATCCACTCCCACCAATCGTGCACGCAAAAAAGGACGACCCGGAAAAACAAACTCCTCGTGAGCCTACCCTCCTCCCAAACCTGACCCAGTCCCCCCTCCACCCCTCCACCCCTTTAACCTAACCCACGCCCTCTCCCTCCAATTCTCCCTCCCTCCCACTTCTCTGAATCTCTCTCTCTCGATCCATTCCCATGGCGTCCGTCCGGGACCACCCCAACGCCGTCTACAACGACGACGACGAAGATGACGTCGTTCTCGACGACGAGGACGACGCCGATCCCGACGACTCCGACGATGAATCCGACGACGCCGATGACACCAACTCCACATCCTCCGCCGCCGCCATCGTCATCCCCGCCGTCCCTCTCTCCGTCTCCGTCGCCGTCCCCCCTCCCTCCGCCCCCACCAACGGCTCCAATCGGCCTCCGCCGCCCCCTCCTCCCGCCGCTCACGCCCTCGCCTCCTCCTCCTCATCCGCCGTCGCCGCCGCGCCTTCCACTGCCGTCGTCGCCATGGCCGCCCCCAACGCCTTGGCTGTCACCCCGGTGTCGGAGAGGAAGCCGATCGACGACTCCCGGCGGCTGTTTCAGAGGCTCTGGACCGATGAGGATGAGATCGAGCTATTGCAGGGATTCCTTGACTATACGACTCAGAGAGGCCCCAATTGGTCCGGTCATCATCATGATACGACGGCGTTTTATGATCAGATCAAGTCAAAGCTTCAATTGGACTGCAACAAGAACCAGCTGGTGGAGAAGCTCAGGAGGTTGAAGAAGAAGTATCGCAACGTCGTCGGCCGTATCAGTTCCGGAAAGGATTTCGCATTCAAGAGCCCTCACGATCAGGCCACTTTTGAGATCTCTCGCAAAATCTGGAGCAATTCCATTGGCAATCGCCCTGAATTCGACGATGATGATCAAAACCCTAACCCTAGCAGCGCTGCTCCCCCTTTTATTGCCAATCTGAACAGTGCGACCGATCACAGGAATCCCGGTGGCTTTACAATCGACGTTAACAGCCCTCAAAAGATGATGATGATGAACATGGCAACTCCTCCTAATAGTACTTCCAGGAAGCGATCAAGGGTGAAGATGGAAGAGAAGAGCTCAAGGAATGTCAATTCCGTTGGTTATGAGCCTGTTATTCTCACTCCAGTAGCGCCACCGCAAGGTTCGGTTGAGGAGACGGTGAAGAGTTGTTTGTCGCCATTGTTGAAGGAGTTGATTGATAGCGCTACGGCCAGTAACGGTGGGAGTGGTCTCGGTGGCATTGGGGGTACCAGAGGGATTGGTTCTCTTGCGTTGAACGCCATTCCCATGAATTTTCCACAGCTGAATTCGAGTAATGGCGGGGAGATGATGGAAGAGAGATGGAGGAAGCAGCAAATACTAGAGTTGGAGGTGTATTCGAAGCGATTGGAGCTCGTTCAAGACCAGATTAAGTCGACACTGGAGGACCTGAGGACTAGAGGAAATTGATTGTTGCCAAGGAAAAAGTTTGGGATTGAAGTAGCTTAGTGAAGATCATTTGAAGCTACTAATTTCTCCGTCTTTGATTCATGGCTGATTAATTATTATACTATTGTAGGGTAGTTATTGGATCTTAGATGTTTTTTCCCCTTTCTTTTTCCTTGGTTAATTGACATAAAAGAGATGCAGAAATAATGTCAATTTCAGTCTGTCCAGCTTCCTGTAATCTTTGCTCAATTCACTGAGTATATATCGGAATCGAATGAATTGACAAGGATCTTGAGTTCAGATGAATACATGTTTCATGTTTGCGCTGCTCTCCATTGTTGATCTGATCACCTGTAGTCTGTAGATACTAACATTGATTTTCTTGGTGTTCTGCTCTTATATGTTCAATGAGATGCTTTGCGAATTTGCAGGATAATCAGTATCTCTAAAAACTCTGTTATGGGCTCTGTTAGTCATCACTCATCAATTGCTATCGGTGCAGTTTCAGACGTATTTGACAAGGAGTTGTAAGGATGTGGAATCCCACAGATTTCAATTTCATTACATTCTTCATTGTGAAGGAACAAGGTTGAGGTTGACAAACGCCAAGCGGTAAGCAGCTCTCCCATCTTTTGTTAGATTCGGCAGTCCATATTTATTGGGTTATGTTCTGGTTTGATTAAACTGTCATGTGGCTGAGATATAGAATGTGCAATTGAATGGCTTCTGTGATAAGCATCTGAAACAAGTCCTGCCAAGGCCATTGAACTGCACATCCATTGCAGGAAGGCGAGATCACCGAACAAACCACAGCAGCCAAGCTCTGCCAACTGTGAGTTGAATATTTTTGTTGTTTCTGTTTCTCGGATTCAGGATTTAGGATTTAGTCAAGACTCATCCTACACAGAAGCTCTCCAAGCTGTCAAGATCGAAACAAAAGGAGACGAACACTCTGCCAATCCCCTCTTCCGGACAGCTCTGCAGCTGATGCAGTGATCTGGATTACCTATTTTAATCACAAATTGCAATAAACTAATCAAAACCCAGTTGCCATTTCTTATGCAGGAGGAGCCTATGGAAGGAGAAGAACATTCCCTTTCAAGGACAATACCTCAACCGGGTTCCCTCCGAATATGCTTGCAGGTAGATGGGTGTGTTCATCACGCGTTGTTGAAGGAATCAAAACATCTGCTTTGACAAATCAAAAAGCCTCATAGGAAGCCCATTGATTCCGGGCAAAGCTTAGCAAGGGACCAACCACAAAGTGGTTGCATTGCCTTTAATGGGTAGGTGGAGGGAGGAGGTGGGAGGGCGGGCCGTGTTATGCGTTTGCTGGTCTGCACAATTCGGTGAGTTTTTCTCTCTTTGTGACTCATCAGAAAGAAGGTTTAATACGGTATTTGGTTTGATTGGGTTTCTTTGTTCTCTTTTTTTTTCTAGAGGGGGAGGTGTTGAATTTTCAGTATGAAGCTCACCTGCAGTGCTGCCCATAGTGTGTTTTACTGTTTTGTATTAACAGTAGTAGTGCTGGGCAACCGGTATGGACCGAAATTCGAAAATCTTGGACTGTAGATCGGATCGGAATCACAATATGTGGTCATTGGGTTTTCGATCCAAGGACCGGTTGGACTGATTTGAAAATTAAATTGATTTAAAATAATTAAATGAATTAAAAAATAGTTTATAATATGTTTTAAAGTTATTTATTAAATATGAAAATAGACTTAATTAAATTATTTGGTCATTTTAATTTTATTTAAAAAAATGCATATATACACGCACACATATATACACACATTCCACTCCAACCGGTCTCACACCACATCCCAGAATTTCAATTTTCATGTACCAGTACCGTGGATCAGTGTTATATTTTCGGTCCGATCCAAATTTTGCCTAGCACTATTAAGTCTATAACAGATAATAACTCAAACTTTAGTGTATTTGTGGAAAATAGCCTAAACTTTCAAGATTTCAAACAATAACCCAATCGCCACTTTCAACGAGTTGTGAAAAGACAAGCTCGAAAGTTGCATCTATTTTTCTGCAACTACTACAAAGTTGGGGTTATCTAGTGCAATTTCCCCATAATAAATAGTACTACCACGGTCTCAAAATACTTGTAATTTTACTTTTTTGGCACGTTTTTTAAAAAACGAAAAACTCTATAAAATGTTAATTTTTTAAAATAATTGCATACTTAATACAATTATCTATAGAATTATTAAAAAATTAATATTTTATAGAATTTTTCACTTTTTAAAAAACGTGCCAAAAGTAAAACTACAAGTATTTTAAGACGGAGGGAGTATATAATTAATACTCCCTCCGTTCGGCAAAACTTGTCATTTTAGAGTGTTATTTTGTTCAAAAAAACTTGTCATTGTAGATATTTTGACCTTCACTTTACAAAAATACCCTTGATATGATTGATGGTTTGTTAGTTGTAGTTTTCGATAAAGTAAAAAAGGAGGGTAATAATTGAGGGTAAATTAGTACATTTGTTAATTGCCTTAAAACTTGTGAAATAAGCTAAAATGACAAGTTTTGCTGAACGGAGGGAGTAATATCTATATGAATCAACCATGGTTTTGTCTCTTCTTAATAAAATATTTGCAGAAACCATGTTCTTGACCATATGGTGCCTAATTTTACTAGTTCTAAATAGTTTGCAGGCGTATCAGCGTTTGGTCTGTAGTGTGTTTGGTTAAGACTTCCCTATCATGCTTAACTACACATCGACTTTTAGTCTTTCAATACGTTTCTTTGAACATTGCTTTCTCTTTCGTTTGGGTCATCTTATGCTTCCGGGGCATCTTGAGATTATTGTTTGATGATACTTTTGGTGTGGTATTTCTTATAATATATATACTCAGAAAGCATTTTTCGTTGAAAAATCACATGTTAGTAACGTTTTTATTACAGTTCTAAATTAGATGAAAGGTCCTCAGTAGAGAAAGAACGACTCAAAAGAGTCAGATGATCAGCTACACGATTACCTTCTCTAAAAATATGTAAAATACGGGTGTGATCAAATTCAAGTACATCACACAATCCGAGATGATCATTTCTATCTCCTATGGGGATGACCAAGTCCCTTTCAATGCATTGATAATGCATAAACTATCGCCTTCAATTGTCAGATTCCTGATACGGAGTCTCTTGGCTTCCTGAATGCCCGACCCAGCGCCAATCACTAATTCAAACGGACATGTGCTCGCTCCCATGCTGATGACATCAACCTTGTTGTCTCTGATCACAAATCCATATGATGCCTCGCCATTCGATTGCGGAGATCCTTCAAAGTTTAGCTTGTACAAATTTGTGTTTGGTCTTTCCCATTTTATATTTATTTTCCTTTTGGGCGAGTTCCGATTATTGTGCCCACTGTCAAGTTCCTTGCGTCCCTCCATTGGTTCAGTTAGGACCTTATAATTCCATGATTTTTGTTTTATTCAAGGTTTCATTGTTGAAATTTTTTTTATTTCTAAAATACCAAATGTTGTCAGGGTAGCAAAATCCTTCAAATGATCAAATCCACTTCCTTTCTATGCAAAGAGAGACCATCTGTTACATTGACGTTCAAAATTTTCAAGCATTGGGGTTTAACTACTAGGGGAGCCTTAATCATCCTTATTATTTCAGTAGTGATTGGACATCCGAAATTTAAATGATGTAGATCTTCTATCGTGTGATTGCACATTGTACAATTTAGGGGTATTGCACTTTTCCTTTCGAAGAGTTTCACATTGGTTGGTATCCCATCTTTGGTCAATTTTAAAATAAAATCCTTAATCTTAGGGCACGTGTCTAATTTCCAAATCCATTTGCAATCTGTAATTAAATGCTTCTTTTTAGTATTTATCATATCGATTGTCAATTTTATAGAGAATCACCCATTTTGACTAAATCCCAATACAATCTATCAGTGAAATTATTCTTTAGAATGGGTATGTTTCCATTACCCACCAACCACCTTAAGTCGGATTTAAACTCATCAATAAGACTAGATAGTTTCTTCCATTGCCATGAGGTCTGTCCTTTTCTCACATAGTTTAGAATGTGTTGCTCTCTTAAATATTTTTCTAAAATTATTCTAACCTAAGGGTTTGATGGTTCTGCCAGAATTTTCCATAATAACTTAAATTATAGTGATATGCTCATATCTCTTGCATTTATATACCCAATCCTCCATTCCGCAGTGTCTTACACATCCCGGATCAGCTGATGAAAGCTTTATGTTTTGTTCCTTTATTCCAATAGAAGTTTTTATTGATTTTATTTAGCTCCTTGTGTATATTTATCGACAGTATAAAACTCTGCATCATATATAGGTGTTTTGCTGATAAATTTGCTTTGATCAATGTGCATCTCCCTTCTTGTAAAAGCGCCGAGTTAGCCTTCCATTTCAACAACTGTTGTTTTGATTTTATCACCACTTTTTGAGTTACCTAATTAACTCTACCATTGATAATTGAATAACCTAGATATTTTTTAAGGTTGGCTGACCATGTTATACCAAGCACACTTTGAGTCATAGTTTTTGTAGTTGTGGATATATTCTTTGTCACTTGGAATTGGTATAAACTCTATTATGAATCTTGGGGAACCTCGTTTATTTGAATTTTATTTTATTGCTTTAGGTGGATTTATAGACATTGATTTATATAATCAATTTGCTAGTTGATACAATGTAATTAATTATTACTAAGTTTCGTATAATTATACAGTAGCTTTTTAAACTATAAATAAGATTGTAGCCTTTTGATACAAGTAATCAAAGCCCATGTCACTGGATTGAGATTTTTCATAAACCTCATGTCATCTATGGGATATTATGTTGTCTAAATGCCTTTTTTTAAGTCTCCTTGAATTTGTATAAGGTTTTAGGAGTAGACCAAATCAACTCGTATGAACACTAAATATATATCCTTTTTTTTTAATCCGTGGGGTATCCTTTTTCACATTAGCTCAACTAATCCATATGATTCGAGCACTAACCTACAAAACATTCGTGATGACTTATTTCTGTCTTTGCAAGATGGAAATAGGTGATAGGTTTGGCCCGACTTAATAGTTAGTGAAGTTGTTTGGTCCACCGATCGACTGTACTTGATCAAATCAAGTACTTGGACAAGACTGGAGAAGTAGATTTGAATCGAGCAAACTTCTTTGGCACTTTCGTGAATTTTATTTTGGACCATTTTCCCTTGTATGATCGTATTAACAATGACAATCCAGTATCTTCTGCAATAAAGCAAGGTTTAGAGGGTTGGATGTATGCACTCTTTTCTCGGTCTGACTGAAAGCGTGTTTTCAAGAGACTTAGATACAAGTGCATGGTAGCTAAAGAGAGAGTAAGGGAAACTAGACAAAGGAGACAAACGAGGAAAAGTAGAGAGAGCATATAAACTAACCGAGATGAAAGCAGAAAAGAAACAACAAACATAGGCCCTTGGTATTCTTAGTACAACAGTATAAACTTATAAGGCATCAAGTAGCGGGAGAGGCATAAATTTTTCAAGGGGGCAGAAATTCAAGCATATTGTATGTTAAGTCAAGTAAAATATAAAAGTAGTCAATTCGAGCTCGTAATCGAATAGAGCTATATAGAGTTTCTGACGTGTTAACGAGTATTATGTGTTAAATTTTTAAACATTTACAACTTTTCAATCAAATATCTGAACGTGCCATATAATAATATGTATGAATCAAGCTATCAACGAAACAAACATATATCACCGAAAGCAAGAGGACCCCCCTTGGCCCCGCCTCTGCCATCAGATACCAGTTTTAAGTAGTGCAAATTTTGGTGTTAATAAGTTGAGGTTTTCCCTCATCAGACCATTGTTGAATGACTCATACAACCAAAAAAGGTTTGGTAGTCATGCCTGGTATTGTCTTTCAACCACAAAATATAATGTTGGTAAACTTCATATCCATACCTAATATTTTAGTATTAATATTAAACAAGCCTTCAAGTACTTGCAAGTTGGACATATGATAAAGATAAGAAATTAAGAACCCAAAAGATAACAACCTTTGATTCAGTATTTGACTCTTTCTTCCCATCTATTTCTCATTTCTGAATCCCATAGTGATGATGGTATGAGGTAGAAGTTTATGATACATAAAACTCTGATGTCAGAAAACATATTTCAGACATCTCTTATGACAGATCACAATCTTATGAAATCAAATCAAGCAAGAAAAAAAAATGACTGTAAAGCCTTATTTTAAAGATGTTCAACTGCTGTACAAGTTGAGAAATGAGATTCATTCAAACTAAAATCCGAATCCAACTCGCCCTTCCTGATTCGAAGCTTTCAGGAAGCGGAAAGTGGGTCCAAATCGAAATTCGAAGATGATACTTGGTTTGATCAGAATCAGTTCTATCTTTTCCTGCACATTTTTCCCATTTGAGATTCAGCAATGAAGAGTTTAGTACAACCTGAATTTCTCCTTGGTCTTCTCGAACACCTGCTCGGCAATGACTGCTTGGTTCCCGTCAGCTCTCTTGATCTCAAGGTTAGCCTTCTGATAGACCCCGGTTCCCCTCAGTGCATCGGCTATGAAGTCATCGAACCCAATTGCTATGGCGGCTTCAGCCTTGGCCCCATAGACCAACCTCTGTTTTTCGACAACCATGGATAGGATGAGCATCAAAAGATGGGAAAAATATGCAAAGAAAACAAAGTGGGTTAGTGTTATAAGACCTTGATCCTAGAGAGATGGATGGCACCGAAGCACATTGGGCATGGCTCACATGACGCATATATCTCGCAATCTGACAGCTCTATTCGGTTCAGCTTCTTACACGCCTGAAATGATATCCCGAAAAGTCTTATCATGTTCAAGTGTTCAAGCAAGAAAACTAAATGAAAATGCTAGAAGATCCAACAAAAATCTTGACAGTAAAAATGGATCCTTGAATCATTCAGTTGAAACTTGAAAGCGATACACGAAAACTCTTGAAAATTTGTCTTTTGAACAACAAATTCAGCTGTTACACTTACAAAACAATTCACAAAGCCAGGATATGAAAACATTAAGATTTTCTAATCTCAATGAGTGGAAAGAGACATCTTTATCAAACTGGATCTAAACAAGTTCATCTGAAGCTCTTTGATTTAAGTGAAGATCAAGTTAGTTCTGTGATCTAACCTCTCTAATAGCAGTGACTTCGGCATGTGCAGTTGGGTCGGTGTTGTTGACCACCATATTGTGGCAGCTCACAACAACTTCATCATTATGAACCACAACTGCTCCGAATGGCCCCCCATGTCCATGATCAACTCCTTTGTAGGCTTCCTCAACAGCCTTTGTCAAGAACTTGTGATCCCTATCCTGCACAGCTGATGAGAATAGCCGGCAAAACACGCCGATCAATTCCTTTTATAGAGTACTATATAACATTTGATTTCTTCAACTAGTAATTCCAACTAACTTAGTTGAAACCACATCCATTCTATTGTATTGCAGGATCTTTTACATACGAAACTGACCTTCTTGATGACCGGCAAATGCAGAAGCCACAGAAATGTTTCCATTGTCAGCTTCAAGCACTGTTGAACAAGGAAGCATATGCAGAAAACAACAAGGGTTAAAGATTACATAGCAACTACGAATTGTGATCCTCTTACGATGCTGTATAACTCTTATCATAGAGATTTTCAATTAGTAATCCGTAAGGATGATTTAAGTTGGTATTTCATTTGAAAAGAAAACCGAATTCTTGCCAAATGTCAAAAAAAGATAAAAACAAGGGTTAAATTAGTTTGTGGGCTATAAATAAAGACTGTATCAGTGTATCTGATTATGCAAAAATAGATAGATATATGTGAAATACATGGTTGGAATTGGAAGATTTGAAAAAAAAACAGCAGATTCAAGTGACACAAGTGCCTAAAGGCGCCTACTAAATTCAGCAAGACAGGAATTGGACCCAAAATTTCACAGTCCTGTCCTTTTTATTCCATTTTAATTCCACCAAATCTTTATTTTTTGATCCAATCACTAGTAAAAAGCTAATCTATTTTTTATAACAAAAAGCTAATCTTGATGTCACAATAGAAAGCTACAGCAATGAATTCAGACTCATAAGTTCTACTTTGACTGAAAACTTCAAATTTTAACCAATTATTGATTGATACTTTTTGAACACTATCAAACACGAACTCAAATATTAAGTTGCTATGGTTACCAGAGTACAAGTAAGTAATTCCCAGAAACAAGATCTGCAATAACCTAACGCAAAAGGGGGGAAAAACCAAAATCACGATCTGCGATTCCCAGAAACAAGGTAAAAACAGGATAAATTGAATTGGCTTACCACCGTTAGCGTCCGCCATTGTTATGGAAATCGCAGGTGAAGTTAAACAGGAAAGCGAATGAAATTCACAAATGGGTTCTCTCAGGAATCAATTGAAACAAGATAGAGAAGAAGAGCACCCAAAAGGCCAAAAGGCTTTTGTTTTATGGAATCAAAAAGGAAGAAACTTTATTTTTGAGGTCGACAAAATGAGTTGGGAAAGAAATCTGAATTACTTTTTTTTTTTTTGGTGGGCAGAAATCTGAATTACTGAATACCAAGAAGAGTTAAATTATTACTTTAATTTTTTTTTGTATAAAGATAAGAATTACTCAAACAAATCATTCTCAAATTCTTAACTACTTTCTCCATTTCAAAATAAATATCGTTTGACTTTTTACACATTTTTTAGGAGCAAAAATTCTATAAAATATTATTTTTTAATCAATTTTTTTAATAAATTGATACTTATGACTAATAAGTACTCCCTCCGATCCAAAATAAGTATCGTTTGACTTTTTAGCACGTATTTTAAGAAGTTGAAAACTATACTTTTTCCGATCCAAAATACATGTCGTTTGACTTTTCAACACGTATTTTACGGAGCTAAAAACTGTATAATATATTAACTTTTTTATTATTATTTTTTATAATTTAATACTTATTACCAACAAATATTAAGTTGTAAAAAAATTATTAAAAAAGGTTAATATTTTATATAGTTTTTAGATTCTTAAAATACGTGCTAAAAAGTCAAACGACATGTATTTTGGATCGAAGGGAGTATAAAATATCAACTTTTTTATTTTTTTTTTTAATAACTCAATATTTGTTAGTAATAAGTATTAAACTATAAAAAAATAATAGAAAAGCTAATATATTATACAGTTTTTAGCTCCTTAAAATACGTGTTGAAAAGTCAAACGCCACTTATTTTGGATTGGAGGGAGTATCAATTTGTAAAAAAAATTGATTAAAAAATAATATTTTATAGAGATTTTACGTCTTTAAAAACGTGTAAAAAGTCAAGCGATTTTTATTTTAAAACGGAGGTAGTAATAAAAAATACTCCCTCTGTTAATTAAAACTTGTCGTTTACTATTCATTCACGCTTTTTTAGAATAATAAAAACTATATGAAATATTAACTTTTTTTTAAATTTTGTTTTTATAAATTGATACTTTATAGTAACAAGTATGAAATTATTAAAAAAATATATTAAAAAAGTTAATATTTTATATAGTTTTTAACACCTCAAAAAGCGTGCGTAAATAGTAAAACGTCAAGTTTTAATTAACGGAGGGAGTATCAAATAAATTTTTATTTAATAAATCGAGAAATCAACAGATAAAAAAATAGGCCATTGGGTAACAATCCAAATCCTCTACAACACTCCCTATAACACTCCCTACATCACAAAATTATATTTACATTTATTTAATCTTAAAAAAATTTATTAAAATTATATACATATTCTAAACACCTATTTGTATATGTTTATAAATTTCATTTTTGAAAAATCATGTTTTGAAATTTTTTATAATTATATTTCATAAAATAATACCTTTTGAATTTTTAAAAATTTTGAAAACATGATTTTTCAAAATGAAAAATTATAAACATATTAAAATGGGGGTTTATAATATGTATGTAATTTTTATAATTTTTTAAAGATTAAATAAATGTGAAAATAATTAAGTGATGTAGAGAGTGTTATAGGGAGTGTTGTAGAGGATTTGTATTGCATTGGTAAACAAGAAAAAACACAATTAATAATAATAAAAAAAAAAAGAATGACTCAAGCTTATCCGATCATAACAAAACCATCCACGTACCTATATTGAAGTAAATCATTACTTTAATAGTTATAAAAGGAAAGAAGTAAATAAAAAAATTTATTTTATTTTCTCAAAAAACAATCAGAAAAACTGTTGAGTTTAAAATGAGAATCACGATAATGTCTTGATCGATTACAATGAGTACAATGTAGGAGCTTGCGATTGATGACATTAGCAGAAGGAGGGGTTGATGTTGCTGGTTTCGGGTAGGGGTGTTATGTGAACACGAGTAACTCGAATTCGACTCGTACTCGCTCGATAAAAACTCGGTTCGAGCTCGTTCATTTTCTAAACGAGCCGAGTATGAGCACATTTTTAAGCTCGGTCTAAAGCTCGGCTCGTTCGAATTAAGCTCGAATAGCTCGAATTTTATGCAATTACTAAAATTTCCTTTAAGTTATTGTATAATAAGCAAGTAGAACTGCTTAAAGCTCAAAAAAGCTCGGTTCGAGCTCGTTCATTTCATAAACGAGCCGAGTATGAGCACATTTTTAAGCTCGAGTCAAAATTTAGGCTCGTCTCGAGCTCGTTCATATTCTAAATGAACAGAATATGAACAGGCAATACTCGGCTCGTTCGGCTCGAATAACAGCCCTAGTTTCGGGCGAGGAGATGCAAAGGCGAGAGCATCAGATGGTGGTTCTCGTTGCTTGGTGACAAACTGAAGATGTTCTTCCTAAACAACAACGAATTGGTGAATTTGTTCGAATGGAGTGTCCCATAGGTCTCATCATCTAAGCCCATGAGGAATTGGTGAATTTGTTCCTCGTTAGGGGCTTTGACTAATTTGGCAGTGAGAGTACACGTATAGTTGCCACATGTGCAACTCTCCAACGGTGCATAAGTATCCAATTCGGCCCATAATTTGGTGAGAGTGTTGTAATAGACATCCGCGGGATTGCCCTTTTGTCGATAGAGAGCAATATCTCCGGATAACTGCTCTTTATTTACCAAATTCAGGATAGAGAGCAATACCAATATCTGAGCGAACTTGAAGGAGCGAATTTGAAGGAGACAAAGATCGTTCCCAACAAAGAAACGTTGCTTGAGATCATTTCATAACTCCAACACCATTTCATAGTAGGTGGTATAAGATCGCAAAGACCGAATTCATAGACTGGACAAGCTAACTGACCAACATCAAGTTGACATTTAACCAATAATCCACCTCAAGAGCAGTATATGTGGGCTTTTTATGGAACCGATCAATGAATCCTAGTTTGCGTTTAGCATTGAAAGCATTATGCATACTAGGCACCCATTCCTATAGTTGTCCCCTTTCAGGACGATAGGACATATGGTGAGGTCGGGATGATATGATGGATAAAGGTAGTAAGGAGAGTTTATTCAGGGACCAAAGATAGCAAGAGCAAGGGCATGTACACCGACAGCGGCTTGTTTAGCGGCAATGGTAGGATCAACCATGTGAAAGTTGGTAGAGAGAGATAGATTTAGGAAAACTTCATTGTCTTTTCGTTGAATCTTCGATACAATATATAATATTTGCAAAACTCTATCTATGGAAGAGATAAAAGATATGCAGGCTAAGAATGAAAATAAAAAACAAAAAAAATTTCAATTTGGAAGCAAAAATGACAAAAATGTAAATAAGTAAGCAAAAATAACCGATAAAATGAACTTGACTCCTACAAAATTGCTCTCCCTTAAATTGAGTCTCTTGCTTTCCCCTTCCAAATCACTTTTTAATTCTCTATTAATTAGCTTCTACAAACTTTCCATTTGGAAGCAAAAATGACTTCAATTGTATCCTCTCAATTTAATTCTTATTTATTTACTTTTTCCTTTTTTAATTGCTAAATTTCCATCATTATATAATTAAATAAGAGGGGTAAATTTTGGATGGAATAATCTCGGGGTTGGTTGATTAATTTCAAAACTTATTTAAAGGATGGTTTCCTAAAAATACCAGTTTAAGTGGTGGTTTATGGCTCATAAGTACATTTAAAGGCTGGTTTTATGCAATTTGGCATATATATATATATATATATTACTAGGTAACATTATATGTAGCGTGATCCAAACACTTGTGCAACCTAAATAATTATGGAAAATGGCTTAATTATATATACTTTTTAAATTATCAAAATAGTTGGATGGTTCGATTTGTAGGATTGGATCATATTTAACAATTTAAGGTCAATTTGTGCTATTGCAACAACAAGGGTGCTTGTTCGAATTTCCCTATCAATTTTTTTTTATTTATTTCTTTTTTTTTTGGTCGGCATTTTTATTTCATCAACATCATTATCAAGAAAACAGTGTTCAACTATTTTTTGGCCATTGGAGTTGGTCTACTCTTATATCTATATAAAGCAATGACAATGGAGCTTATTCAATCAATCACCCTTATATGCTTCATATATATTTATTCTCTTAGCCATGAATGTTTTGGTACAAATGTTTCGTTACCAAAATTTGGTGCTCTTTATGCTGGTCATTCTTCTTGCGAGATGTGGTGATTCCGAGAGTCGACCAAGGGACTTCCATCGTATCCCGTTAGGCAAAGGGGCGATAGGACCCGAGTCCATTGCATTTGACTGTCATGGAAAAGGACCTTATGTTGGAGTCTCCGATGGACGGATACTCCGATGGACAAGCCTTCCCCGTTTAGGTTGGACAACATTCGCCGTTATGCCAAATTGGTAAGTTGTATTTCTCCCCATAAATAAGTTAAAGTAGACTCGGTTATGTTGTTGTGGTGTTTCTTTCAAACAATTAAAAATTGTTGGAGTTCTTCCTTGATTCGATTTTTTTACCAAATAAAATAATAATAATAACTAACCAATTTATTTGTCATAACAAGGCTTGAAATCAAGCCTTGCTTTTTACTCATATGCATCGTCTTTAGGGTTTGGATCCAGTGCAGTTAATGGAATATACAATTCTAAAATTTGTATCATACAATATTGTAGTGTTAATATGCCTTGAATGAGTTGTTGATCGGTGACACACTAGGGTTCGTGGGGCGGAGTTCCCCGGCTTGGGGTAGCGCCACCCTGCATTTACGGTATGCAATGTTTATTGTAAACGAGTTTATCGTCTATCTGTTTTGGGTTTACGATCCATTATCTGTTTAGGGTTTCATGAGTACATATATAAACTCATGAAATATCGAACTCTTGTAACTCTAATTTGTTCCGCCTCCTCTAATACAAATTTGTTCTTCTGCCCATGGATGTAGGTAACACATCGTTGCCGAACCACGTAACTCTTTGTGTCTTTCTTTTCTATTATCATTCTCGTTCAACATGTAGAATAGTCAATTCCTCATCTTCAAACAATAGGGTTGAATCGGATTAATAATTTTTGCCTTTTGCTTTGAAAGGTAAGAGTTTCTAACTATTTTTCTAACATATGAGATAAGAACTTAAATTAAGAATCTCATCTGAAAAAAAAATGTAATTGGGACATGAAGGAGTTGATTCGTATCATCTTGACTTGGTTATGATTCCTATATATTTTTTTAGTGTTCTTTAAATAATTGAAATCCGATTTCCTTCATTAAAGTGGGACTACAATTTACCAGTCTGGATCCCTGTAACACCGGATGTTAATTAATATAAGTATATAGAGTACAAATATATTTTTTAGATTTGTTTAAATGTGAATTTAAATCCAAAATAATTAAGTGTAACATCGGGTGTAACATCCAAAGTGTTATAGGGGATCCAAACCGACAATTTACAGGTAACACAAATCCGATTTCATTAACATCATGAATTATTTTTCCCTCGTTTTTTCAGGTCCATGAGCTGTTTTGGGTTGAACAATTCTCCTAATCAACGTTACTGTGGAAGACCTTTAGGTCTTAAGTTTCACCCTAAAACATGCAAACTATACGTTGCAGATGCATACCATGGGTTAGTCGTAGTCGGACAGAAAGGTGGTCGTGGTGTTTCCATGGTGAAAGGCGCCGAAGGAGTCCCATTCAAGTTTACGAATTCTCTAGACATTGATCACGAGAGCGGGGTCATATACTTCACCGATACAAGCTCAAGATTTGAACCATGGTACATTACTCATACCTCGAGATCAAATTAACTTCTCAATCTGAACTAACCTAAATATCTAAGCTAGTAGACCGATTTGATGTAGGGAGGTCATACGAGCAATTGATACCGGAGACCACACAGGGAGGTTGATGATATACGATCCTGATACCCAAATAGTGAAGGTGCTACTCAACAACTTGAGCTTTGCGAATGGAGTAGCACTTAGCCGAAATAAGGATTTTTTGTTAGTAGCCGAGACAACAACACGCCAAATCATTAGGTTATGGCTAAAAGGGATGAGATGTAACACGAGCGACGTGTTTCTTAGTCTTGAAGGACGTCCCGATAACATAAATAGAGATTTTGATGGTAACTTTTGGATCGCATTACGACAAGTGCAAAAACCAGTTACGCCCATAAAAATTGATGAGAGCGGAAGGGTTTTAGAGCGGCTAGAAGCTGCAAGCGGGGAATCGTTGTCGAATGCAAGTGATGTTTCGGAATTCAATGGTAGATTGTGGATTGGATCAGTTGTTAACACTTATATTGAAGTAGCTTTAGGAACGTAAATCGATCGAGAGTAAAATGTATGTTGCATTCTAATCAATTAGCTTGTATTTTAGTTTGAAATAAGGTTTACTTGAAGTCTTGAAATTTGTTCACAACTTGTTTTTTTTAGTTCTCTTCACTCTCGTTTGAAATGTTGAGTTTTTTTTCCCTTGTAACAAAACTACCATTATAATTAAACAAGATCAATATAAGCAACATTCAGGACAAGAGTGACAGTCTATGGGTGCGGTGGGTGCACCATAGATACTTGACGACTGTAGAGCCTCGTGATTGGATGGCGAAATGAAGGAACTCGCCACTCATTAAGGCTCTTCTGCATACCCATGATCGAGTTGAGACCCTTGGGAAATGGGTTTATGATGAGGTTGAGTTGCTTGGACCGTTTTGTGTGGTTGATGCTTATGAGTGCCTTCGGGTGCGTGGGGAGAGAGTCCCATGGTATAGGGTTGTGAGGGCAAAGGGAGCGACTCCCAAGCACTCATTCATAACATGACCTCTTGAATATGACTTTTGTTGATTAGTTACTTTGTGAGGGCAAAGGGAGCAACTCCTAAGCACTCATTCATAACATGACCTCTTGAATATGACTCCCATGTTATAGGGTTGTGAGGGCAAAGGGAGCAACTCCCAAGCACTCATTTATAGGGTTGTGAGGGCAAAGAGAGCGACTCCCAAGCACTCATTCATAACATGTAGACTGATTTTTAGACAATAGATTAGTTCTCATTTATAGAATTTTTATTGTTTAGCAAAAAAAAAGCAACATTTAGAACATCTTATGAATAATTATCTAAAAAAACTTATTAGTTAACTTCATGTACTCTAGCTACAAAATGAGCAACCGTATTAGTATTACGACTAATATAAGATAAACGACTCAAAAAACTAACTCAAGGCATGAATGTAAGCCTCTATTAAGTTGCTAAAACAATGGTGGAGGGTTAAAAAAAATCAGTTATCACCTTTAAATCCGTCTTTGATATCCTATATATATTCCATAAAAAATACTCCATCCGTTCGGCAAAACATGTCGTTTATTATTCACGCACGCTTTTTTAAAATGATAAAAACTATATAAAATATTAATTTTTTTATAAATTTTTTTAACAAGTTTGTACTTATTAATAATAACTACGAAATTGTTAAAAAAAATTATTAAAAAACTAGATAGTTTATATAGTTTTTATCCCCTAAAAAAGCGTACATAAATAGTAAAGTGACATGTTTTGCCGAACATATCTTAGGAATATTAACTCCCCACGTTACTAAAACAGTGGTTAAAATCCTATGAATGTCAACTAAATATCTTACTTTTTTATTTTGTAAGGTAAAAAGAAGAGCAAAATGAGAGTGATAGAGAGAGAAGAAGAGGTAACGGTTATACTATTCGCACGGCTCTATCTCGCCAAATGCACGGTATCGCTGCCGAATTTCTGGGTCGGCAAGCTGGATGCAGATGCCTACTTCCTAAGTCGACATTCATTCTGGCCGTGACTCTGCCCGAGGCTATCGGATTCTCTGCTTGCAGACGTTGGGACATGCCGACCCAGAGAATCGGCGGCGGCATAGGTGACGGGAGCACGGTTTAGTCGACGGGACAACATATTTTCAGGCGAGCCAGAAATCTTGCATTCTCCTTGCCGACTTGGAGATTCGGCATCGACATTTTCCTTGCCGACTCAGCAACTCGGCTCTGGCACCATGCCAATGGCGAGAAAATGATCGTGCGAATAACAGCCCCCAGAAGTAATCACATTCATCTTTGGCACTAGAGGTAGGTCAAACAAAATCTATCAAGTGAGAAGGAGGCTGATGTGTTCTAGAGGATTTTCTAAGAGGTGGTGGGCTATCAATAGGAGGAGGACATGGTTAAGTGGAGTCAAGATCTCCTACAACCCGTGGTGCACCACAAAATAGATATTTACATTTCATACACTTATATTTATATGTTATAAAATTTTAATGTAAAAAATTGCATTTAAAAAATTATAAAATTAAAAGATCAATTAAATTAGAAAATAAATTTTATGTTTTTTTAAAACATTATTTTTTTGCAATACAAGTTTATAAATATGTAAATACAAGTATGTGAAATATAAATATTTTTTTAATTTTTTTTAAAAGTAAAATTATAACAAAAATAATTTTACGGTGCAGCGTGGGGTGCATGAGAGGTCTTACTCCAGTCAACTGTCATGAATGGAAGATGGCGTGGGACCCAGCAGGGGTACTTTGTGATGAGTGAAGATCACCTACAACATTCTATGTGACCTTATGTGTGACACAAAAATATTTATGATATAAATTTATAATAATTTTATTTTTTAAAATTATATTTATGTTTTAAACAATTGTTAGTATATGTTTATACAAAAAAATTGATGAAAATACATTTTTTTACAATTTTTTATAAATGAAAGATTGATTATTTTAGAATATGATTTTATAAAAATTATAAAACATGTATTTTCATCAATTTTTTTCATAAACATACATTAGCATTTGTTTGAAACATAAATATAATTTTGAAATTTTTTTCATTATATATTTATAGGATAAATATTTTTGTGTTACACACAAGGTTACACAATATGTTGTAGAGGATCTTATTCCCTTTGTGATAGGGGTAAAAATGAAATCAAAGTCAAGGTCACTGGTAGTAGGTAGAGTAAAATGGTAGTAGGTGCCTAGGTGGTGTCTGTGGTGAAAAAGAAACTAAAAGGGGACCAAGCAAAGGTGCTATATGCACTTAATATTGTCGGATCCTAGATCTGATTGATACTCAATTTGATACGTGTCTAGTATTAAATTTATTTAACATTAAGAAATTAACGAACATATCTGTTTAATATAACAAACGGATCAAAGATTCATTCATTTGTTTTAAACAAAAAAAAAGCAACCTCACAATTTTTGAAACAATAATTTTAAAAAAATTTACACGAACGGATCTTTGATGCTTTCGTGAGTATGTCTTTTTTAAATGTAACTTATCACAGAAATTGATCTTTGATCCGTTCGTTATATTGAACGAATCTTTGATCCATTCGTTATATTGAGTAGATATTTAATCCATTCATTACTTTTTAAATGTCAAACGTATTTAATGTTGGACACATGTCAAACTAAGAGTCAAACGGATTTAAAATTCATTCGTGTTGAGTGCATATATAGCAACTGTACTCGGTGCATATAAAAATAACCAAAAAGAAAATGAGACTCATGGAAAATGATGATAAATTCGTTGTCTATGTGTAAGTGCTTTATAACCTTTCTTTCCAAAAGAATAGGGAGATTCAAACTTGCAATGTTTATCAACAGTGGAATGAGAAAGAACGACATCGGAGTTGTGCTTACTAAAAGAAGACATGTTTACAACATATAGGCCTTTAACCTCATCGACAATCATAAGTAGAATTTTCATCAAAGGGCCCTAAAGGAAACAAAATTTATGGGTGAAAAGAACATAAACATACAAAATCGTGACAATACCATAATGACTAATGAGATACCGTGACAATCTTACCATTAGGCATAAGGCATAGTAATCAAAAATAGGTTTGGTTAAGGTAAGGAAAGTTAAAAAAAAAAAAAAAAGGATTTATGAGGGGTGATGTGGTCTGCAGCACCACCATCTATGATTCAAACTGGATTAGAGCTAGAAGTAATAAATCTGTCTCAGTTGGGGTGACCTAGTAGTGGTGTGGAGTAAGGGGGTGGTATGGACTATGGAGGTCACGGGTTCGATCCCTATCTACCTTCGCCCCTTTTCTTAGATGAAAATCCAAGAAACTATTCACTTTTACTTGTTTGAATAATTCTACTTTTTTTATATACATGTAAGGATTGAACGAAGTTAGTCCCTACTAGTCCATTACCTAAGAGCATCCTTACGGATGAGAATACATAGATGTCTATCTAGCTGAGCAGCGAGGCGTCAATATGGAAGAGTCTGGCGAGATATGTACGTGGTCAGCATATCTGTTAATCTCTCGAAAACAATAAGAGAGGCTAACATGCTTAAAGAACCGGAGCAATAGAAGAATGTTCGTCATGAGCATATTTTAACAATTAAATTCAATTTATGATACTTAACTTTTTTTTTTGATTAGGTAAAGATTCGGGTGAGAGACTCTACCCGAAAGCATCTTGGCGGATGAGGTCAAGCAGACCTGTATCGTTGGATAAATTTGGTCCCTTGGTCGAGTAGCAAAGGTGTGCAACCCTATCCGCCACTCAGTTACCAATGCAGGGAATATGTGAGACTACAAAGTTTTTTACACCCAGAAGCATGGTTTGGATGTCCGCCTCGATTTCCCAAGGGCAGTTGGAGCGTGTATGTAGGACGTCCGTAATTATTTTAGAATCACCTTCAATGATTAAGTTGTTAATCCTTAGTTTTTTGGCCTTTTCTACCCCAAGTCTTAGCGCAAGTGCTTCCGCCATAAGTGGTGAGTTGCCACCCATTATTTTACCACCAATGCTGACGGGGTTACCATTCCAATCCCGAATAATGTACCCAACATAACTCTTTGCTCCTGATAAAAAAGATCCGTCATAATTTAGTTTGTACTTGCCAATAGGAGGTCTCTTCCAATTTATGATACTTAACAACATGGTTGGTAGAATTTCACCATCAATATTTTTTTAATATTCATCAACATTATCAAGAAAATTAAACAATGGTCTACTCTATATAATGCAATGATAATGGATCGGTCACCCTCATATGCTTCACATAAATTTTCTTAATCTTTTGGTACAAATGTTGCGTTACCAAAATTTGGTGCTCTTTATGGTCATTCTTCTTGCAAGCTGTTGTGATTCCGAGACACAACCAATGCATTTCCATCATATCTCGTTAGGCAAATGGGCGATAGGACCCGAGTCCATTGCGTTTGACTGCCATGGACGAGGACCTTATGTTAGGGTCTCCGATGGGCGGATACTCAAGTGGATAGGCTTTCCAAGTTTAGGTTGGACAACATTCGCCGTTATGCCAAATTGGTAAGTTGTATTTCTCCTCCAAACAAGTCAAGGTAGACTCTGTTCATATACTTCGTATTGATGTTCTCTTTCCCTCCTTTTTTCAGGTCGATGAGCTGTTTTGGGTCGAACAATTCTCCAAATCTGAGATATTGTGGAAGGCCTTTAGGTCTTAAGTTTCACCCTAAAATATGCGAACTCTACGTAGCAGATGCATATCATGGATTAGTTGTAGTCGGACAGAAAGGTGGTCATGGTGTTTCCATGGTGAAAGGTGCCGAAGGAGTCCCATTCAAGTTTACGAATTCTCTGGACATTGATCACGAGAGTGGGGTCGTATACTTCACCGATACAAGCTCAAGATTTGAACAATGGTACATTATTCATACCTCAAGATCAAACTTCTCAATCTAACCTAATCTAAATATCTAAGCTATAGAGTACTAAAAATGATAGACAATTCTTAATCAGTCATCTTGACCTGCCTAGGCGCCCATCTAATTTTAGGCAGTGGAGATCATCTAACCGCTTAAATAACTGTTTATACATTTGATTTAGGGAGGGGATAAGAGCAATTGATACCGGAGACCACACAGGGAGGTTGATGATATATGATCCCGACACCCAAATGGTGCAAGTGCTACTAAACAACTTGAGCTTTGCCAATGGAGTAGCACTTAGCCGAAATAAGGATTTTTTGTTAGTAGCCGAGACAACAACATGCCAAATCCGTAGGTTCTGGCTAAAAGGGAGGAGATATAACACGAGCGAAGTGTTTCTTAGCCTTCAAGGGCGTCCCGATAATATAAACAGAGATTTTGATGGTAACTTTTGGATCGCATTACGACAAGTGCAAACACAAGTTACGCCCATAAAAATTGATGAGAGCGGACGGATTTTAGAACGGCTAGAAGCTGCAAGCGGGGAATCGTTGTCAAATGCAAGTGATGTTTCGGAATTCAATGGCAGGTTGTGGATTGGATCACCTATTAACACTTATGTTGAAGTAGCTTTAGAAACGTAAATGGAGAGCTAAATATGTGTTGCATTCTAATCATTTAGCTTGTTGTATTTTAGTTTGAAAAATAAGGTTTGCATAAAGTCTTGAAATTTGTTCACAACTTGTTTTTTTAGTTTTTTTGTCATTCTTGTTTGAAATGGTAACTTTTAAAAAAAACTACCATTATAAAAAATAAGACCCATTTTGATAAAATAGTGGTTAAAATCCTATATATGTTAACAAAATATAAACTTGAAAAAGATCTTCCTTTTCAAATGGTACCATAATCGACTCTAGGCTAGTAGTGTGCTCCGACGAGAAGTCCAAGAAGGCGATTAAATTCTCATGTTGGCACGAGGTAGCGTCTTGTAAGATCTAGTGTTGTCGTGTGCTCCGACAGAGGGCAGCTCAATAGGAGCTCTTCCTTTTATATAACATGATCACGCGCTCATTAACCTTTTTTTTTTGTTTTTAGTCCAGTTCGATCGACCCAGTCGCTCTACATCCGAATCGGGTACGCGCTCATTAACCTTTAAGGACTTCTAAATCTCATATGTATCGGTGAGTGCTACCCTCCAATAATTCAAGGGAAGAAGGTGTACATGCTATGAAGGTCAATGAGCGATAACAAAATTCAGATGTGAAATGAGACAGATTGTAGTGAAACTCAAGCCTATTATATAAGGTTGGTTAATCACTCTTATTTTCAATTGATTTTAGGATAGAACCTTAATCAGACTTTTAGATATTTTTTTTTTGAGCAATTCGTTACATGATATTTCAAGATTTCCTTATTTGTTCTATAAGCTTACCTTTACAATAGGTGTTTAAATCATGTTTCCTTTGTTTAGGGTATCGAATCTCTTTACGACAAAAACTCATGGGCCTATGTTGGGCCTTAAGAAAGTGATAATTGGGCCAGGCCCGGCCCAACATTCGGAGTCGGTTAGAGTAGATGAGGTTCCGTGATTGCATTGTCATGTCAAGTGCCAGTTGATCGGCCAGGAAGATTCCACCATTCACCATCCAAGAACACAAATTCAAAAAATTAAGAACTTCACCCCAATTGGATAACTCCCACACACAGATCGAAGAATTCGAAGCTGGAAAGATTCCATTGCTCTACTCCTCATGTTCACACTCACCTGAACAAATCTTCTTCTCCACCTTGCAAAGTTGAGACCTTTTCCTATGAACCCTAGAATCTGATACCCGATGTCCTATTTCACCTTATAGAGTATCAGAGTTTCTAATGGCGAACACCATTTTGCTTTCCGGGTGCACCCATTTGACCCGACACCCAGTTGTTCTTCAGTCCCTTCAATGGAGGAACGATAGCAACCCTATCTCCCTTCCTCCGTGCTCCAATCTCAAAATCAACCCTCTCTTGTCCACCAAACCCGTCAAATTCACCCCCAAATGCTGCGCAAAGCCACCTCTGAATCCAGAATCCAAAGCTTCGAAGGCGATTGGGATCTTCGTGGATGCCGTTGTGAGCGCGGTTAAGGCGTTGAAAAAGCCGGCGATTGCGATGGTATTGATGGGCGTGTTGCTGATGTCCGGCCCGCTGTCTGCTTGGGCCGCTTCAGGCGGGCGCATGGGGGGCCGGGCCTTTTCGTCGTCTTCTCCTTCGAGGAGTTACTCATCGGGGAGGGCGAGCTCGGCTTTCTCCTATACGGCGCCGTATTACTCCTCTCCGACGCCGTTTGGGGGCGGTGGATTCTACATGGGCCCGGCGCTTGGATTCGGGGTCGGCGCTGGGTCGAGTTTGACGCTCGTTTTGGCGGGCGTTGCTGCTTTCGTTTTGGTTTCTGGGTTCCTCTCTGATCGGTCCGACGACAGCGTTTTTACCACAGAGAAGATCAGTGTGATTAAGCTTCAGGTGAATTGCTCATCTTTAGGTGTCAATTGTGAGGATGTTTCATGTGATTATTTCGATTGTTTGTTGAAATGCCTGATTTTTTCTTTGCAAGTTTGATAGAAATGCGATCATCTTTGGATTTTCAAATGGTTATGGAATTAGGGGCAGCTTAGTTATGCATATGCATTTGGAAGTTTGAACAAAGATTCAAACTGAGCTACTGACTGTAACAGATTCCTAATGCCCTAAATCTTTGTTGAAGGCCTTGTTGAGCTTGGCTTCTAATGTTTTCCATGATAGCTTACGAGTAATGTTATCAGTTCTACTGTTTGTGCTTGGAATAAGTTGTCATGAATGGTTGTATCTTATGTAGGTGGATGCAATATCACAGTTAGATGATGTCTTCATCTTAATTTATAACTCATAAGCAATCCACACCCAACAAACTCTTTTCTCAAGTTTGATCAAAACACCGACACTATGGAACTTTCATTTAGCTATTCACATATGGGTGAGAGTCCAAATTCCCTATGGGTGTAAGTGGAGGTGGATTCCAATTCCATTGGTTCCGTGAATTCATGCTTGGTAGGATCTTGTAGACTTATTGATAGAAGTACTAAGCATAATCTGTTGCATACATGGGTTGAGCATTAGAAAATTCTGGATGAATGAAGGATGTGTCATTAATAGTCTAGAATCTTGTGGTTAGGCTTCACTAAGGAGTCGATAAGGTCACAGTTGACTTAAGTCCTTGGATGTGTATAAATAAAGGGATTTGCCCTTAGTTTGGAATGATCCTTGAGAATGGCAATCAAAGGATTTTCCTAGGGTGTTGGCCAGAGAGAGATTTCATTATCTGCTCGTAACATAAGTGGACTTGGCCTTGCAAAACCTTCGGTTTCCTTGGTTACCTCTGTGTATTGTGTGATTTCTGATTTTGTATTTCTTGATCTTCCTCATAATTTAACATCAGACTAATAACTTCAGGTGACTAAATCTTCCTAGGTTGGACTTTTGGGCATGGCGAGGTCACTTCAAGGAGATCTTAATCGGATAGCTGAAACTGCCGATACATCCACCCCTACAGGTCTAAGTTACGTGCTGACAGGTAATGATTTTGATCATTCCTAATAATATCCCCATGCCATGAATTTATGCCTCTATATGCCCAAAGTCAAATTCAGTTTCATGCTTTATATGCATCATCACAATCACAAAGATATAACCCACAGTCTACCATTCATGAGAAGTCCAAAGAGCTTTAGTGAAGAAAATCGTGCAAAGCCCAGAAAACGATGAAGTGCTTTTTTGTTAAGCGAGAAATGAGTTATGTTTGCACACACTTCATGGACTTGAAGCGCATTTCTACAGAATGTGTTTTTTTTTTGTTTCTAAAACATGTATACATGTAACATAAACTAAAAATGACGTTAAATATAAAATGAACATACTGTATTTGAAATGCAATGAAAATTGTCTTTGGGTCTCTTGGAAACACCTCTCAACTAGTTAGGGGTAAAGGTGCATACATCTGGACCCAGACCCTGCGCCTTTGTGGGATATATGAACTGGTGTCGGTGTTGTTATTTTATTTGAAATGCAATGAAAGTTGATATTGAAATGTAAATTGCTGCAAAGATGTAAAACTGTCATGTAAGGAATTATATTGTCATTCAACTAATTACATCATAGATTACAAAATACATGTTGATACACATCATATTTTATCAATTCAACATGGCACATGAAATGCAATGCATGTATGACGTGCGCCAGAATGAAAAACCTAAACAATACAGTATGATAAAATAGAGGGTTTTATTTCTATGATAAAGCGGAAAATTGGTGACAAAAGGATAACTGTGTATGATGATATCACCTTTGTGTGTTGTTGCAGAAACAACCCTCGCTTTGTTGCGTCATCCAGATTATTGTATCTCTGCAAATTCATCTGTAAGTAAGAAAATATTTTACATTCATATTATCTTTGCCATTTAAAAGCTCCACTTCTTTTGTGACATGGAAAGGGTTCTCAAATACTGTCTTATGTAACCATAGTTGTTACATTTCTAAATGTCATATCAGTTAAAATTGTTTCAGGGTCATGGTTTCCTCCTAGTACCGCCTTGACCCTTGCTCTTGCCTCAAGATTGTTGATTGCAATTCATTGAAGCATTCTTTCTCTTCATGTTCTTTTCATGGTTCCAGGTAGATGTAAAAAGAAACATAGACGATGGAGAAAACCGGTTTAATCAGTTATCTATTGAAGAGCGAGGGAAGTTTGATGAGGAAACACTCGTAAATGTGAACAACATAACGAGACAAAGGACAATAAACCTTAGAGCCAATGGGTTCAGCAATGAGTACATAGTGGTAAGAATCTTTATCAATTCATCAAGTTGTATCTAATTATTCTGGAAGACCATGGCAAAACTTGGAGCTGAATTCGTCCCCTTTCCTACTTGTGCGTATTTGTCTATTGTAAATTTGTTATTCACTATTTTTCCTTTGACGGTGGATTCGTTCAGATTACGATATTGGTGGCTGCTGAAGGAGTGCACAAGTTGCCAGCCATCAACGGAAGTAAAGATTTGAAAGATGCATTACAAAAGCTCGGATCCATCCCAGCCAGTCGAACCATGGTAAGGATATCTAGTAATCTGCAATAAAATGATGAGGCCTAAAGGCTCTCCATGTCATCTTCTATCAGATTTGTGTCATTTTAATGTTGGTTCTTGAATTTTCCTCTCGTTGTGCAGGCTGTCGAGGTGCTCTGGACCCCGCAAGATCAAAACGACACGCTATCGGAGAGAGAACTTCTTGAAGATTACCCACTATTGAGGCCTCTATAGGGTGAAAGCGCAGCGCAGCGCCCCATATCCACTTATGGATTGTCGAAATGATATTGGACTGGTAAGTAAAATATTGCATTTTTTCCAACTTTCAATCCCTGACATCTGTGATGTACCGGCTTCCTTTCCTCGAAAAGCTTTCTGTAAATATAGTTGTGTTTTGCTTTGTAGAGAATTCAAACATGTAATATCACAGAGGTAATATGTTTGTGAACTAAACCAGCAATAAGACAATAAGTAGTTTGGGGAATGAGATCCCATGGAGTTGACAATCAACTCCATGGTGAAGTTCAGAAGATATTAATCCCTTTTTCATGGTTGAGATTTAGCATTCATTTAGCTTTTTCAGAACTTTTTCTAGGGTTTATATTATGCCTATTAGGGTAACCGTATAACTCCGACCATGGAGTTAACGGAATCCGTGGATCCCAATGTCGTGCATCTCTCTCAGGAAAAGTATACTCGAGAACTTCTTTCTCGACGATGCTAGTCACAACAATCGCAGTTGACTGAATCCGTTTCCTGATCCTGCCTTGTATCGCTAGATCGTTGGTACCTTCAGTATGTTATCTTAACTAGTGCAGAGATTAGCTTTGCTGTTAATCGTGCTTGTCAGTTCTTGCATAGTACCACTGAGCTTGTTGGTTGAATTGGTCGTCCAATAAATAGTGTTGTTGCGCGTTCGAGGCTTCAAGCACAGAGACCGAGTTCCTTGCTATCGCATTTGCTAATATTGAGGTTGTTTGGCTACAACAGCTCTTACGGGAGCTTGGCCAACACCTCCAATCATATCCCGTGATAACATGTCAATGGCCTTTATGACTCGCAATCCGATAATCACCTATCGCTCCAAGCATATTCATTTGGATTACTACTTCGTCGAAGAAAAAAAGGTAAGAGACAAATGGCCTTGAAGTTCAACCCATCTACGTTGTTGATCAATTAGGTATCTGGGGCTGTTATTCGAACCGAGTATTGCTCGTTTATATTTAGCTCGTTTAGTTTAGAAACGAGTCGAGCTCAAGCCGAACCTAAATTTGGACTCGAGCTTAAAAATGTGATCATACTCGACTTGTTTAGGAAATGAACAAGCTTGAGCTGAACTTTTTTCGAGCATTAAGCAGTCATATTTGGTCACAACATAGTAATTTAAAGAAAATTTTAGAAATGTCACAAAATTCGAGTTATTCGAGCTTAAATCGAGCGAGCCGGACTTTGAACCGAGTTTAAAAATGTGCTCATACTCGGATTGTTTAGAAAATGAACGAGTTTGAACCGAACTTTTATCGAGTCGAGCCCGAGTTGAGCTCAACCTACTCAGCTCATATAACATCCCTATTGATATCTTCACCAAACCCCTTGGATCTTCTTGGTTTAGGGCGTAGAAGGATAGAAATTTGTTAACTACTTTGTTTTTTCTTATCATTAGTTGTATTCCTTGTAGATAAAGACAGTATATATTGCAATTAGTATATATTGCAATTTTATCAATGAAGAGGAATAAAGGATCATTGGAGTCATAAATCTTTTATTCAATACAAGCCAAATTCTATTAAGAAAAAATCATGAAAACCCCCCTTCTTTGTCTAGAAGGCCAAGGGAGTCTTGTGCTATAAACCAGCATCCCATGTTGAATTCAAAGCCACACGAGGGAGACACACCACTTGCCCATTAATCTATAATAATTAAGATTAAGGAGGAGGATCAATATCAATAGAGGTGGATTTGATTATTCAAACTGTTCCTTTGATTATTATTTTTAAAGAAAAAAAAATGTTTAGGGAAGTGTATGTAAGTGATGTAATCCATCTTATGACATCCTTATCCATAAGAACATACAAGAAGAAAATTGTCTAGAAAATGAGGTAAGGAGTTAGAAGAGCCAATGAGTAACTGCATAGTTGATTTCCCTGAAAATATGTTGGATTGGGACATATCTAAATCTCAGAAGGTCCAAACAAGTATCCGAGGTACTCATCTCAATCACCCTAAAGTACATTAACAATACCAAAATTATCTTCTTCAATCTCAATCTGTTAGATATTAAGATTGAGATACTCTTTTAAAGCAATTCGAAGAGCATAAGCCTCCGCCTTTAGAACTGAAGACTCGAAGCATCAACCAACTTATATGCTCACCATATTAGTATGGTAATCTCTTATTACATAACTGAAAGATGCAATTCCATTCGAAAGTAGTGATCGGTCAAAAGTAACCTAGAAGTACTTTATTTTAGTTTTTTCCATTTTATTTTGTTTATTGTAAACTGGTTAACCATTTTGATCATCATCATCTTCCCTTTTGGCTTTTCCTCGATTAGAAATTTGAGATTTTTCATATTTACTATTTAGTATAGACTTCAATATTATTAGAGTTCTTCATGAAAATCATTTGGTTTTTGAAGTATCGGATACTCTACTAGTAATAGCGAGTGTTGTCATCCTCTATGGTACAATATTTGTTTATAAGTTCATATAGAATAATGTTTATCCTCTTGTTGTTCCTATAATCAAAAAGATTTTCTTCTTAATGTCATGATTAATGTTATTGATAATTTGGGTTGTCAATGAATAAACAAATAGTAGGCATGTTAAGTCATCCTGATATGGTTATAGAAAACACATTGAATTTAAAGGGAATCACAATTCTTCTTTCTTCTAATTTAGATTTAGTTAAAATTCCATTGTGCAAGATCAACATAGGAGGTTTGTTTTAAGAGGTTTGAATCAAACCTTACATCCTCGGAGCCTCAAAAGTCAGCCCTAAATTCACTAATCAAGTTTTGCAAAGAGTCAATACAAGTAATGTTCAAACAAACCCTAGATATCTAAGCATGCAACAAATAAATCAGAAAGCAGAGAATATAAGCGATTCCCCGTTCGAAGGTTCGGAGATCGAAGAGGAACTCGACCACTCCCTTTGGCTTCGATAGACACTGGTAGTAGGAGACGGTTGTTGTCTTCATGTTCGCCGGAGTTGGAATTGCCTTCGTCAAGGATCAACTAATAGGATAAAGGGTTCGATGAGCGAAGCCCAAGGAAACCCAAGCAAAGCTTGAAGGCTTTTGGAGAGAGAAAGAGCTGACAATAGTGAATGACACGGAAGAGCCACAACCTCAACTTATATAGCTAGTTCAGAAGAGCTTTGAAAACCAAACACATCATTTAAGCAGGGGTGGATCCTTTTGAGGGCCAGAGGTGGCAGTCGCCCTCCCCCCCCCCCAAATCAAAAATAAAATTTAATATACATATTCCTATCGTCGATAGCTTCGATTTTATACATTATAAGCTCAAATCCGATACCTGAGTAAAAAGTTATAAACATTGATGACTTTTTTGGAAAAAAAAAATAGAGGTCAATTTTCCGCCCCTCAACTAAGTGTTTCAGGATCCACCACTACATTTAAGTAAGTGGAAACCCTAGAAGTCATCCGTCCGACCCAAAGCTTTAACCTAGTATCAACACCTTTGGGCTTAAGGAAGTTAGGCCACTCCATTTGGGCCACGAACCAGTTGGCTTAGCCTTAGGCTTTGGTTTAAGTTTTAGAGAGTTGTCACCCTTAGTTGTCTACACTTATCCCATTAGAGGATTGAGCTCGATACAACCCAGTAGGGATTAGCTACAACCAAACATCAACCTAGAAACTCATAACATATAAAACAGATTAAAGTCGGAGACATTATTCGGTGGAATAGCTGGTATTCAATAGTAGGTTGTACATTGAGATGGGGCTTTATTCGATGAAATATATATGTTTTCCACACACCCATAAGTGGAGGTGGGTGGGGTTTTTTATGGGTCCCCGGAAAATATAAGTATTATACCGAATAAGGCTATGAACGTGAGTGAATAAACATTACCCAAAGTATTAATTCATGTTTTTATTGAAATACCCCAAATTATTTTTGGGTTATTTCTTATTTTTATTTAATTAAATAAATCTATATTATATTAAACTATAGTATATATCTTGTGAATTTGGTCATTAAATAAATTCACATAAGATATATGGTATGAATTAGAATAATTAAATTATTCTAAAGAGTAATGATATAGAGTTGATTTAATTAGATAAAATCTCTAGATACTCTTATTATTTAATTTATAAAGTTAAATTAAATAATATTTTCTTTCCGCTAATATATATATTATATATATATAGATGGACCCATATATATGTAGAGTATATAATTAAATTCAATTTGCACCTATAAACCCAATAAAGAGGGTTGGATTTTTCGGCCCAACCCGGTTGGTAGAAGCCCACTTTCCGACCCAAAGGTGTATCTCTTCCTCTAGATCTTTCTGATAAACATCTCCTACGTTCAGTTTATCCCGAATTGATTCTAAATCTAATATAATCAAAGATTTATCTTTTATTTGAGTAGTATAGATACACGTTTAATCCTAGGGTTTTGATATCCCAAAAAAAATTACACCCATCACGTCATCTTCCCCACCACATCATCTTCCTCAGCCGTCACTCCTGTTCACCCTTGCCCGAGCCAGCCGCAGCCACCATCTTCATCCTCCTCTCGACCCTCCCGTGAACCAGCCGAGCCCAGCCGCCGAGACCCACCGCAGCGCAACCTTGCCCGGAGACACACCGAGCGCCGCCGAGGACCTCTGTCCGAGCCCGGCCGCACCTCCCGTGTCGCCGAGCCATCGCTCCCGCAACCCTCCATTGCCAGCAGACGAGCCACCGCCGCACCACCGAGGCCGCGCCGAGCCGCCGCCGTCGATCGTACCCCGCGCCGAGGAGCTTCGTTCGTCGCCCGATCTGCAGTTTCGTGAAGGAGCAACAGAGGTTTTTAATCTCTTTTGCTTTAATTACAAAAAGTTTCCCTTGTTTTATATAATTTTCGTTTTTGGCACTGAGTTAATTACTTGTTAAGTTAAGTGGCCAATATTTCTAAACTGTTCGATTCTTGCCCGTTTCAGCGACACCAAAAAAATCTCGAAGCACCCACGCCGGATCCCGCATCCCGAGGAATTCATATTGGTATAGATTTTTAACTTTATAGAATTAATTCAATTTCTAATTGAGTTAAGTAAAGTTAATTATATAAAATATCAATATTAAATATTCCTTTTTCGTGTGATTCCATAGGTGCTAACATCTCGTCTTGTTTTCGTGAACCGATCATCGAAGGTTAAGGCAAGTGATTTCGTTCAATGCCCTTTGCATGTTTCGTGATTTTCTTTTGGCGTGCCTTTTTATTCTTCTGTGTCGAATGTGGCCCTGTGGCCAATTTCCTTGCCAGTTTCGATAAATTGCATATCCGTCTGCTTGATGTAATTTATCTCATTATTCATAAATTGGCATTAGTATAAATAAATGGGCAATTATTAATTTAATTACAGTGATATGTGTATTAAATATATTATTTGTTTATAACTCGAGATAGATGAAAATTGCCCATTTTCATCTTCCTAATTGCATGAATTTCTGCTTGTTTCTTTCATGCAAATTAATAGCATGTGATATTAAGATCCTTTGAAATATCCGTGCTTGTACGTCCTCGTTGGTTTAATGTCGTTATTATGATCACATAGTATTAAATGTTAAAGCTGTTATAATTAAAATGTGCATCTCACGTGGTGCGGATTGACTTAAAGTCAGTGCGAGGGCTAGCTCGCAGGTTGGGAATAGTGTAAAACCCAGTCTAAAAGGTTCCATGGAATATCTAGACTTCAGACAGTCTCAGGTCGCAGTCCCAGTTGAGTCTGGACCCGTGTCCCTACGTACGATTAGACTTCAAAGTCTCAGGTCGCGGTCCTAGTTGAGTCTGGGCCCGTGTCACTACGTTTTATATTGTGTTATATACATATTTACATTATTATTATTATTATTATTGAGATTATTAATAGGTGATCAATTCAGTTATATTATACTTTAGTCTTATTCGGGGTATAATTCCATTTCTTATCATACGATCGGTCACTATGATCATCCGAGTCATGTTACGAATCTTTATTTCTTATTCAGTTTTCACTTTAAATACTCGCGTCTTTCCCTTAACCTATGTCATACCGTTTTATGGTCACTGTATGGTTAAAGTCTGAACATTTTCCCTATCATTTGCTAGTCTTAATTGTACTAACCATCTTATTTATTGGATGGCTGGTGTCCTTCGTTCTCACGAAACACCAGACCATATTCCACAGGTTTAGTGCGAGCAGTGGAGCATGAGAGAGTTGAAGAGCGGGCTATCATTTATGAATCTTTATACTACAAGTTTTGAACCCTTGAGGTTTCCACAATGCTACTTTAGTTTTAGCTATTTTGGAGTCATTTATACTTTATGGTTTTGATATTTTTATGTTACTATGATCGGATATTTTAAACTATGATATTTATTTGACTTCCGTCTATTTTATTTTAATTGCTTAAATTAGCATCTTGTTTATGAGAGCATGGTTGCATGTCCCTATAAGCCTCAGGTGAATTCAAAGACATTAAAGTCTACGGGTTCACTGGCGCTGTAGCATTTCCTTGGATATAAAAAGGGGTGTTACATTTATTCGGTGTAGTCGACAAAAAATATACGTATTTCACTGAATAAAGTCACACCTCAGTTCTTAAGCTATGAATGATTATCATATATTCCACCGAATAATGTTTCTTTATTAGAGGGGGTGCAAATACAAGCGTCAGGGGTAGTGGGTGAGTGCTGATTTACGTGGGTTTCACCATTTTTTATACCAAAATAAAAAAAAATCTTTTAATCTTGGTCATCCATCTCTCGGACATCTCTCTCTCCATATATATATATATATATATATATATATATATATATATATGTGTGTGTGTGTGAGTTTCTCCAATGTTCTTGGCATTTGCGACCTTCTCATAATTTTTCTCGACTTCTATTCACCAGTCTTGTTTTGTTGGGGATCACTTGATGCTTGGGTCATTTTTTTTTGTTTCTGTTCGGTTTTTTTTATCTTAGTCCAGTTCGATCGACTCAGTCGCTCTATATCTGAGTCGAGTACTGTGTGACCCATTTAAGGGGTTGACCCTCCCACTCAGCTCACAAGCGACTTTATGTTTCCAAGGAGATTTGAACTTCGAAGCTCTTGACATGAATGTAGCCCTACAATCACTACACCAACTTGTAATTGATTTCTGCTTGAATTTTTTTATTATATCATAACAATTAATTTGTCAACCATTTCTTTTCGTCTCTTTATTTTCTACACAATAATTAGATTAAGTTAGGAATTTAGGATCATCACTAGGTAACACAGTAGCACCTAACATGGTTACTTCCTCCTTGTCTTTTTCGTCTCTTTTGCTAACACTGCAAAAATTTTCATATATTCAAAAGCGTGGATCTTAACTTGTGAGCTACAAAATTGACCTGCCTTAAATACCCTTAATTATTCAGCTATCCTATCAGCTAAGGTTATCAAACACATTACTAGCTTTTCAACTTTAGCTACTCATTCAGTTTCGGTTACCAAACACATCCTTAATCCCTAGATAAATAAAGTCTCTACGTTTTGGTTCAATTTTTTTTTGTCGTATCAAATTTAAAATTCTATCATGTTAGATTTGCAAATTTTTCCATTATAAAATAAAAACACATATACTGATATACTTGTGTTAATTTTCAGGAATTTTCTACTTTATGAGTTTTTTTGTTTGTTTGTTTGTTTGTTAGCCAAATAAGTCCTATAACAATATGAAATCAAACTATTGAAATATTGTTCAAATAGAGGTTATCATTGAATCACATTATGTGAACCGCAATCCAAGACTGTCTAATTAATCCTCATGGCGTGAAGGAGTTTTCTTATGGAAGAGATCTTCGTTTTTTATAATTATGTATTTTTCTTTTAATGAGATAAAAGGTATATAAAATAAGTATAAATTATAAATAAAATATTTTATATATTTTTATGATCTTTGATAGGACTATATGAGTGTCAATAGTAATAAACATTTTTTTTTGGTGTAAAGTAATAAACATTTTTTAAAATAGAGGAAGTAGCAATAGTTATGAAATTATATTAAAATTTTTAATAATTTATATAGTTTTTATTTTTGAAAAAATAAATGGAGGCACTATTGGTTACAATTAGACCTGTTAATCGGGTCATTCGGGTCGGGTCATTTTGGGTTTCGGGTAAAACGGGTCCAGGGTAGATCCGGATTGACTTAAACTCGAGTTTGACCCGGTTGCGGGTCAAATCGGGTCGATTTCGGGTTTGTCAATTTTTTCTTTTTTAAATTAAAAAAATCATAATTTGATAATTTTGCGATAATTTTAAAATGCTAAAATTAAAGACGTGGTTCATAAGTTCTAGTGCTTGTAATTATATAATATATCTGATATAAAATACTTGATTTTTATTATTTCTCGTAATTTTTAATAAAATTTTAAAATATAAATAATTTAAATAATTTTTTAAAAATAATTTCATGCAATTAGTAATAAGCATATAATTGTTTTTAATATTTTAATATTTTTAGAGTTTTTATCTTCTTAAAAAATATGATGAAAGATCAAAAATCAAATATTATCGATCAGAGGGAGTATTACACAATACAAATAAATATAAAAGTTGATTTGAAAATGAAAGATCAAGTGATTGTAATTATAAAATATAATAAATTATAATCTCCATAAAAAAATTTAATCATATATAATTATACATCAATCGGGTCACCGGGTCAACCAGGTTAATCGGATCAAAATTACCGAGTCAATCGGGCTGCCGGGTCTAAACCCAGATGACCCGGAAAATTACCAGGTTTTAGGGTTCGGGTCGGAAAAAATTTCCGAGTCTTGACCCAGAATTTTCCGGGCATACAGGTTGGGCCAACCGGATCGGTCAGATTTTGACAGGTCTAGTTACAATGTTTATTGGCCTTCGTAGTCGTTTTAGTAGGTAATTTGGTAGACTCGATTCCTTTGATCTAGATGTAGCGAGTCCCAACTTCTTTTAAGTGATTACTTGTATAGTGAAGGAACGTTGATCTTTTTTTTTTTGTTACATACATGTAATGATTTGGATGTGACTAGGTATTGTTTGACCACCATCCAATAGCATCCTTTATGGATGTGAATACACAAGTCTCTGTCTTCAAAAGGCAGTACCGTAAAGTCCAACTGGAAAAGTCTGGCAATGCAGTCGGCACATCAATTGATCTCCCGGAAGATGTGGGAGATCTAACAATATTGAACTACTCAAGGAAGATGCGGATGTCGAAGATCAAGATTTCAATATATCTCCCATAGTAGTTGTCATCCTTCTAGTAGTTCTTTCATCGAGCCATCTGTCTTTTCAAAAGCTAATTATTTTGTCATTTCCTACTAGTCATATCAGTCGCTTACATCAATCTTCTTTTAGAGATATAAGTTTCCCAGCCCCTCCCTTGAATCCAATAGTCAGCAACGCTAGCATGCTTGAAGTCCATAGTATTTCTCCCATCTACTAGATTCTCAAGCGCCTCATCCTCAAGCCAGACATCCTTCCGAAACCTAGTGCTAACCCCATTGCCCAAGCACCACTTAGTATTGGGTTGGATCACCAAGGACGTCGCCTTTCGGAGGTCCTTCCTTATATGTGAAGCACCCGCCGAGCAACCTAATGAACTGTTCACATATTTACTACAGAGAACCTCTTTCCAAACTCCATCATCTCCATCATTAATAAGTCTCTAAACTAACTTAGCCACCAGAGCCAAGTTAAGCTCCGCGAAACGCTTAATTCCAAGTCCGCCAGCCTTTGGTTAGCCACTTTCTTCCAACAATCTTGTGCATATATACGTACGCCTCCTCTTCGGGATTGAACCCCATATGAATCCTCTACAAATTTTATCCATCTTATCACAGACACTCTCGGGGAGAATCAAAGTAGACATCGTATAAACCGGGAATGCCGAGAGCACAGATCTGACTAACATAACCCTCGCCGCAAAACTAAGGATTCTCAACTTAATCCAACAAGCTTGCCCAGAAATTTCTCAATAGTAGGCATGAAAGTGGTCTTGAAGACTCTCTTGTGCAAAATAGGAATCCCAAGGTAGTTTCCAAGGTCATTCGTAACCTTAATACGACTCACCCTACTGATTCTTTCCTTTAGGCCTTGGTTGACATCTTCGAAACAAGCACTTTAGACTTTAGGAGACTAACCTTTTATCCGGAACTTCCACAAAATTTATTAAGACACTCTCTGATCATCTTCACTTACGTGATCGAGGCTTCCGCAAACAAAAGGATATCATCTGCAAAGAAAAGGTGAGACAACTTAGGTCCTCCTCTGGCAATTCGGATCGCCTTCCACTCTCCCTCTTCCACCGTTGTAGAGATAAGGTGCCTCAATCTCTTCATACAAAGAATAAATATATAATACGGAGAAATTGAATCGCTCTGTCGAATGCCATGTGAGGGGAGAAATTGCTCTGTGACATGAAATCGGATCGCCCTGTTTATTTGGTCTAATTCCTTATGTATTTTATTTGGTAACATGAAATTTTGCATTATAAAGTTTGGTTTTGTTGCTAAGTTCGATCTGATGAGGGTGGGCTATCATTATTTATTATATAGCATTATATATATAATCAAATTATGTAAAAATAATAATTAGAAAAATCCAGAAAATAGATTTTTTTTTGGAAAAGTTTTGAGGTTTCGGATAAGATAGAGCATCGCCAATCGATTCTCCATCTAATTTTAAAAAAAAAATAGAAAGGAGTGTGGATCATTGTGAAGGAACATTCTATTTTAGAGAATTTAAAGTCTTTTTTTTCAAACAAATTCTCTTTCCCGTTCATAAAAATAGAAGAGTAGCATAATAAATAGAGAATTTTTTTTTTTATTTCTAACATTCTCTAAAATATAATTGTTTTTTAAAATATTTAAAATGAAAAAAATGTTGGAGTTTAACAAAAAAATAATTTTAATAATATTTTTTTTATTTTTTTCATTTTAAAGAAGTTTGATAGAAATAGTTAGAGATCGATGATATATACGACTTAAGAGGAAGTATTTTCCTACCTTTTTTCGAAATTCACATTCACATATGGACAATTACAAACGTATTAACTTCTCAAGTTTTGTTTATCAAAAAATATGAAGTTTTGTTTTTCGACTTATAGTGAAATTCTTTCACTTAGGTGAAATTGGATGGATGTGTAATTGCAACTATATAAATAACCAATATCCCAACATTTTTTTTTTCATTCATATGAACCAAATAAATCGCATGTAACAAAAATTTCTATATATGTACAAGCATATTTCGAGGCTTGAATTGACCTTATATTTACATGTCACCTAATTAAACAAGAAAGTATGAAATCTCATATCACCCAAATTGAAATAGTTAAACTAAATTGTATCTATAAAATATAATATCAAAATCTTATCACTTATATATCAATTTTCCTTCCTATGGGAAACAATGTACTACATTCGTTCTTCTTATTAATAAATATGAAATTATGTAAAAAAATTAATTAAAATTTTAATATTTTATATAAATTTTAATTCTTTAAAAAAATATATTAAAAAGTGAACGATCATTTATAAGAAGTATATCAAAGAATCACGGAGTATATAGCACGTTGGGTTTATTGGTTTTTGGTGTCGACAAATATTTTTGACTTGAAAAAAGTTTATCGACACCGACTTTCTGTATCGACAAACATTTTTCAAGCTAAAACGTTTATCAACGTCGAAAGTCTTGAATAACCATACATTTATAAATATTTGACCGTGCATATAACAGACCCTATCCAAAAATATAAAGTTGGTCATCACAAACTTTATGGTATGGGGAAAAAAGTCCTAAAAGAGTAAGGTCGTGTAGCCATACGTAAGCCGAACGACCATAATGGCATATGGCTGCGGGCGTGGGTTGGGACCATGCCAATTACCTTACCAATCGGCAATCACCCACTACTACCCACTTTCTCCTTTTTTTTTTAATTATTATGCTCTATTTGATAACACATGATTAATGGATAGTTAAAATTAATTAATTAAATTGTAAAATATATATTAAATTAGACTATTTATAAATTACTCTATTAGTCCGGAAATACAAGTATTTTGACTTTTTAATTTTTTTTTAAAGTTAAAAACTATATAAAATATCAATTTATTTATTAATTTTTTTAATGATTACAAACTTATTATTAATAAATTTGTACTCCCTCCATTTCTTAATATTTGTCTTTTTTAAATCAGCACGCTTTTTTAGAAATGTCAAAATTATACATAAAATATGAATTTTTTATTCAATCTTTTTTAATAATATAATAATTATTACTAATAAGTATGAAATTATTTTTAAAAATTATTTAAAAAGTCAATATTTTTTATCTCTTAAAAAACGTACTCTAAGTAAAAAAAAGTATGTTAGTTTTTTTATGAGAAAGAAAAAGGAGAATAAATTTATATATATATAAAGAAAAACTATAAAAAATGTATATGAATAATCGTTAAAAATTCAAAATAAATTTATAAATTCATAATGATGTATCCATTACAATTTTTTTTGGTCAAAACCTTTTCCATTACTTTGGTGGAAGTCATGCTGGTAAACCTATAACCTTATAAGACAAAATATTTCATCTTGAAAAGCTCCTTTTTTATGATTATTCAAAGTTCTTTTAATATGGTAATTCGATTAAAAAAATTTAAAAAAAAATAAAGAGACACATGTTCATAACCCTCCTTTTAACTTCAATTTTTAAAGAGCAGCCATGATCAACCCCTTTCATTTGGCACTAACAATACCAACAACGGTAAAGTAAGAATTTTATGATTAAATAATTAATTGTATAACTCTAAATATTAAATGGGAAAAAAAAAAGATAAGGATTATCTAAACCTTTTCTCACTTTTAGTAGTAGTATTTAATATCTGAAAAAAAGGAGGTGGATATGCATGGGCAAAGATTTTTGAAAGCTGTGATTGGGCAAATTGGAGTTGGAGCTCTGCCTGCCCAAAATAATGCACCCCTTCACCATAGCCACAGATCATCCATTTTCAGCATTTAACACACAAACTTGGCCTCTTTTTAAATTTTTTTTTTATTTATCTCTATCTTTAAAAAATGTCATTGACACTTCCAAGTGGATAATGGTGTTAAGTGATATCCAAAATCACAAGATTTTTGTACTTTTTTTTGGATTAGGTAAAAATTCGGGTGGAGAATCTACCCGAGAGCATTTTTACGGATGAGGTCCTAAAGACCTATGTCGTTATAAATGTCGAGACCCCTGACAGAGCAGCAAATGTGTGCAACCTTATCAGCTACTCTGTTGTCATCACGGGGTATGTGAGAGAAAAACACATATCTCACTCTCGACTGAAGGGTTTTAATGTCTGACATAGTCATTTCAATTTTCCAATGGCATGTGGTTTGCTTTTTAAGATGATTTATGATTATTAGGCAATCTCCTTCAAAATATAATTTGTTTATACCCAGCTCCACAAGATTTTTGTACTCATTTCCCAATTGTAATTTTTTTTTTACATATTTTTCTTTCTTACCACTATAACATTCAATTTTTACCCCTTATGATTTTTTTTTCATGTCTCACTAATCTTTCGACCTCTTAATTCACCAGACATGTCTGATATATCAAATTACTTGTGTGTTCAAAAAAAAAAATTACTAGTAAAATGAAAATTTTCTTACAAAGAGGTGATAAATGGAAAAATTGTAAAAGTGCATCCTTCAAATTCTTCAATATGCAATATGCATGATTTTATAAAAGCAAAAAACAAAAACAAAATACATCATGACTCGTGAGTCTTGACCTTCTTTGTTTCCTATCTCTAAGGATCACAAAATTGATCTTTGAACATTTAAGCCTAGGAATTGCTTAGGTTAGATATTTTACATTGCCTCTATAAGATATTTCACTAATATCTGTATATTGGAGGTCAAAGAATCAGCTACTGTCTTCATAGAAGCACTTCTTATTATGTGAATTGCATCAGCTGCAAAGGGGCCTTGTTTGTACTTCGACGGAGTGACCGATCACGAACTCGATCACCTCACAATCCAGGTCCCTTTGGATTCCCGAATCATCGGTTCATATCAATTCGAAGATAAGTTTTTGCATTACTCGTAATCATCGGGAACAGAAAGGGCGTGATTCAACAATGGATCAATGATTGAATAAGAGCATGAATTCGGGACTTGGCTGGAAGGGCCATGTTCGTATCGGTTGCTGTCATTCTCATGCTTGGATTTCTCATGCTCATCGTCAGAGTGGCTAACTCCGGAATCAAGCGAACTGTACTCAACGCTTTCCTGGCTTGGTAGCTCGTCGTTCTTCCTCGTATGATGCTCGGATCCGTCAACTTGATAGGTGATCTCTTCGAAACGTCCGTGCATAGCAGCAGCGCAGCCGCTTGAGCACTGAAAGAAGCCATGTGCACTAGGATTTGTTGAGAGGAAATCCATGAATGAGCCGATGGATGTGTGGTTTGAGGCACAGTTTTGACAGAGCTTCATGCTTTCAAATCGCGGGGTTTCCACCATCTCTGGCCCCGGTTTCCATTCGGGTACTAAACGAGATATTTCGCCATCAATCATGTCAGCTATGTGGGTCACATCTTGGTCAGTAATATCCAGCTCTGCTACCATTTCTGTTGCAACACTCAATGCTGTGTCCATCTCGATATCGAACGGGAAATAGATGTTTCGAATTCGACCTGCAAGAAAAAACATGAGTTGATACTTTAGAAATTTCAGCTCATCAAATGGAAACTCCTGACAGAAGCTAAAAATTGTAAAATCATACCTTCTTTATCAGCAATTCTTAGCCTCAAGAAGATACTCCCGTCTTCCCTTCTCTTTCCTTTGATGGTTATGTCAACATCTGGAGGATGCTCGTCTTCGTCGTGATGCTCAAACAATTCAATACCACTGGCACCGATATCCACAGAATACGTCCCGAGATCACTGCTGTATTGTTCATACTCACTGTCAACACTGCATCCATTCAAATGCGACCAATCAAAGGAGCGAGGATCAGCCAATGGCTGCCTAATCAGAGAGCCAATGTCCTCAACTTCACTCCGGCAATCCATTGATCTTAAATGGAAGTCGAAATCGTCAGTTTGGAGAAAAGGATCATTTAAAAGCTCCCTTGCTGAGAGCCTACATGATACTGTCACCAAACATTTCTCAATAAACCGCCTCACTTCGGGATCCTTCACCTTGTACAAGGCGTCGGGCTTTTTCCCCTAAAGGAAACAATCATGTTACATATGGAAGCACAAAATCTCCATGTCACGAAAAAAAACGGAAACTCGAAAGAGATGAAATCCTTACAGAGCTCACTTTCTTGTAGATCTGAGCTGGGTTACTGCACTCACTGTATGGATATTCAAAAGTTACCATTTCCAAAATACACATTCCAAATGAGTAGATGTCCACTAACTCATTATATTCCTCTTCATAGACCTCTGGGGCCATGAACTCAGGTGTCCCTAAATCATCAAACACACCCCAAAAAGTCACAACAAACTCATCAAAATGAAGAAAACAACCAGACACCAATCAGCATACCAACACAATGAGCAGCATGGGATTTTCGGAGGATCGCAGCGAGGCCGAGATCCCCAATCTTGACTTCTCCCTGATTCCCATTGATGAAAATGTTATCACACTTGAGATCCCTGTGAATCACTGGTGGGTCATGGCTATGAAGATAGAGTAGCCCTTTCAGGATCTGCCTACACCAATCCTTGACAGCTCTTATATTCACCCTCCTGTGCTTCATCCTATACCTACCCACACCAATTTTTAATTTTTTTTTAATGAGATGAATCCAAATTCTTCAACAATTCAGAACCAAATCATTGCTGAAACACAATTGAAGTACAAAGGTATATATACTTACTGCCTTAGAGTGCCAGAAGTGAACATTTCAGTGACAAAATTGATGTTCCTCTTGGATGTATCAACCCAGGAGGTGTAGAATTTCATGATGTTCTTGTGCTTGAGGGTCTTGAGGAGATGAATCTCACAGTAGAGCCTCTCAAGGTCTTCAGGGCTTTGAAGGAAGTCATAGAGCTTCACCTGATTCCAAGCAACTTCAATGCCCTCGTATTCATCGAATGCCTTGTACCTGCAAAATCAAACTTCAATAGTTCCATCTACCTTAAAACGAAGGGGATTTGCGGAAATTGAAATGGCGGTTTCAGATTCATACACTATCTTTGAAGCGCCTTTACCGAGGATCTCATTGTACTGTAAAACCAATGAAATCAAACAAATTCACCATCAAATTGAAGGAAATAAGACAAGGAAATGAACAGAAATTGAGGTAAAGTTGAGTACCCTGCCGTATCTCCCAGAGGGATCAACTTCAACAAACTCAGAAAAATCGGGTTGGAGACGAGCAACGTCACTCATTTTCGTGATCTTGTGAGTGTAATTTCTCTCTCTCTCTCGCCTTCTTATCTGCTTTTTTGGGGCTCTGAATCAACGTCGTTCGCCTGACACCCACAAAATTGTTTTCCTCTACACAAACTGCTTTAATTGAATTTAATGAAGAAACATTCATCCATGTGAGCAATGGGAGAAAAAGGGGGGACGAGTTCATCGAAACACAGGCCCTTTTTATGCACGGAGATAGAGAGAGATTGGGAGAGAGAGAGAGGAACAGCTAACCAACCCATTGAAAGAGAGAGAAAGAGAGAGAGAGGATTAAGTGCTGCTGCAGCTGGTGCAGCTCGTGTCTTCCTACTCAGCGTTGTTGTTGCTTCCTAATTTGTATCAAATCTATGGAGGTTGCAACTTGCTTGCGCCTACAATATCCATATCCGATCCGACGGTCAGGATAAGGATGGCAATGGAAAAGGAGGGGATTTTCCGATCCTCGTGGGGAATCTGAATGAATTAAGGGCTCGTTTAGTTTAAATTTTGGAAAGGTAAAGGAAAACGAAATGAATATAGACCTTTTTTTATTAAGTAAGAATTCGAGATCAGATATATCTGAATCTCGATGATCGACAAGTCGTCAGACAAAAAATCGTCGAGACGTACAACGTAGAACAGAAAAGGTGCAGTACAAACAAGCAGAAACATGCCTTACTTGGGACACAACTAGGGCAAACTAAATCTAGGACGTTAGGGACGTAAACCATTTATAATTTAAGATACATTGTGAAAAATTTTAATCATTACATTTTTCTTTTTATGCAAAAGTGGTTTTGTTTCTCCCTTTCAATCACTTATTTTGAAGGAGAGGTAATCATATCTCTGCACTACTCTAATCATTTTCCCTCTTATCTTATTTTTCATATAAAAAATAATATTTTTCTCTCATTTAGACTTACACACAATATATTTTCCCATATAAAATTTTTCTTCATTCCGTTGCCCTAAATTTTTATCTACTAGGTAATGGTTGTGAACGAGTTTTAATTGTGAACCCAAATAAACCTTAGGGTTGATTCATTCATGGGTGACCAACTCACCCGACCAAATTATATAAATGAAAATTTGGTGGCGGATGGGTGATGTGCCGAATAAATCAGATAATATGGACACATAGTTTCTACTTGGCACCCGACTCATTGCACGTTTCATTTGCCCACCTGTTTAACTTAGGTGTGAGCATGAGATAGGACGAAATAGGATTGAGGTCATCTCACATTTCGCCACGCATAATTTTTGTGGGATGAGAATTAGGATGGATTCCCTGTTTTTTTTTTTTAAATCTAGTCGGGCTCCACTTCTCGACAAGTCTTGTCTCTCAAATAAAGAAAATATTATGGAGTATAAAAAATATTTAAAATCTCATCAAAACAATGGAAAAACACAAGAATGCTAATTCAAGGTTCGAACAGATTCACATATTCAAAGTTTGTTAAAACAACTTAAGGTTTATAGCGAGTTTAAACGTGTCCAATATAGCGCCCACTGACATATAGAAGTAAAATAATAGAGAGACACTAAATAAAATTAGTAAAATATAAATAAATATTTTAAATTGAAAAAATAGCCGTAATATATAATTTAAAAATTATTTTAACACATATATATAATTACATATTTTTAAATATATACGCGGGACAAAACGAGATTTACGAGATGAGAAATTCTCATTCTCATCCAACATAATTTTTTTACGGAATGAAATCGAGATGAGATTTAAATTTACAAGATTTATACTCCCACTAACCCACAAAACCCCTAATATATTGACCTACCCTCATAACTCTTGATAGTTATTTTTGAAGTTATAGACGTAATGGATTATATAACCGCAAAATTATGTTGGAGTATGTAACTTTTGGGTGATGGATTTATGATCTAATCTATTAGGTAATTACTTAAGTTGAACTAGTAAACCAGCTTTTTAATAGATTTTTCTTGTGACGTGACGAGTCATGAGTCTAGTGAAAAAATGACTTCACCCTCCACCACAAAAACTATTTTTTCTACCCTACGAAACGAAGCATGGCCCTTTATTCTTAATGGGCCCTTTATTATTTACATTCCGGCCCAATTCCAATTTGGATTATAAATCAATTGGGCTTTAGTCTTCCCCGATTCTTATTACTTCAAACTTGGGAAATGAAAAAAAAAGCAACGACACGACGTCGTAACACTGACAATAGCGAGGAAATCGGAGCAGCGAAGCTTGAGGAGCAAGAAACGAGGGTTTCGTTCCATAGAAATTAGAAATCGAGAGCGAAATTCGTTGAAAGCAAAATTCACCGTAAACGCATTTTCTCCCCAAATTCATTCTCCCTCTCGATCGACCGAGAATGCTTGTGACGATCGACGGCCCGATGATACACCGATTCATCGACGACGTCGATAGGTTCCGGGAGTGCGCGGATGAGCGCTTCCACGAGCTCGACGCCGACGCCGACGGTCTCCTCCTGCGCGACGATCTCCAGCGTGGATTCTCCCCACCGGTAGCGTCCGACCACGAGCCGGCCGAGAGCGCTGAGAATCTGGTGTTTGACAAGTTCGATGTCGACGAGAGCGGATCGATCGACAAGGAGAAGTTCCGGTCGGTGTTAGAAGAGATCTTGATGGCGGTGGCGCGGGGGATCGTGCCGACGCCGGTGATCGTCGGCGTCGGTGTGGATAGCTTGCTGCTGAAGGCGTACGAGAGCGAGGTGACGAGGATTGAACGGATGTTGGCGGAGATCGCCGACAGCAAATTGAACTTCGAAGAGAGCGAAATTCAAACGATGAAGAAGGATTTGAAGAGGAAGAAGAGCAAGAAGCTATTCGGGATTGGGATCGGGATGTGTGTTTCCGGTCCAAAGTATTTGGGGGAGGATTAACAGTTCAAAGGAAGGAATCTCTCTAAATCGACTGATCTGTACGCCTCCATCTCCATGGTTCTGCACAGGTGATCGATCAAGAGTTTTTAATTTTTTTATTATTTTTTTTTTGATAGGATCGAGAGTTACTGATTACGACTATTAAGAAATTTCGGCCATGCAAATCTTCGATTAACTCCCAGAGCTGTTATTGGATTTGTATGAAATTAAATTTATCAGAATAAAATTATTTAGGAAGTTCCTAGCTTTATGCAGATGAATTATCTAAAAACGAAGTAAAAAGGATAAAATGTTCGCAAAACTAATTAAAATAACCCGACCTTTAGGAGATGTTAAAAATATATCCCACCTTTTAAATGTAAGATAAATATATCGACCTTTATATACTATGTTGAAATAATATCTAAACAATTCTCTAAAATAAAAAAGTTGATGTGGCATATATATGTGGCAAAAAAAATTAATAAAAAAAATAAAACTTACAAAATCAACATATTTTTAAACCGGTTTACTTTTTTTTGATAACTTAAACCGGATTTCATAAACCATCTTTTATTTATAACTCAAACCGGGTTTCCCTTTTCTACAATTCCTCGGGAAGCCACTCCACTTTCGGCTTTCCCCTTTCTTCTTCTCCTTCCACACATGGGGTTATTCTTCCAAATCGAAGCCCCAATCGATGCTTCCTCAGTCTCTCCTCGTTCCCTCTCTGCCGGTATGACGCCTTTCTTCTCCTCCTCTTTCTATTGTTTGTCTGAAGACCTCAATTGATGACATTGACAGACAGTTCCCCCTACCAGAGCCCGCCTAGGCCATTATCGACCTTCATAGCCGCGAAGATGATCCGAAACTCGAATCCAGCTAGGCCGTTGTCGATTTCCATAGCCGCGAAGCTGATATGAAACTCGAACTTGCAGCTTGGTCAATTCCGAGACTGGGGTATAGCTCTTGAGTCCTTTGCTCTGTCTCAAGTTTGGTTACCTTTTACTTGGTTAATTTCTAATTAGAATTGCTTGATTTTTAAGAAAAATTCAAATTTTGTTGATTTGTTGAACTAATGAGTTGGAATTAGGCTTGATTTCTTCAATTTCAATTACCTTGGTTCCTATTATGGTTTTGAAATGATTTGTTGCTGCATTCAATGCTTGTTGTTGAATTAGGGGTTTAAATAAACCAAATTTTAAAAAAAAATATAAGAACCGGGTTTCATTCCAACAATATTGTAGATTTTTTAAGTTTTTTTATTAATTTTTTGTCACATATACATGTCATGTAAGTTTTTTAACACCCACTAAAAAGCCGAATTATTTTAATTAGCTTCGCCAATGTTAAAAGATCCTCCGGAGTTGAAAGAATGAAAGTAAGCATAGATCGGATTTTTCGAGCAAAAAATCAATTGGAAAATGTGTATAGAGATAGAGCCATAGAGGTGTGTGAAGGTGTGAGCGAGGAGGATGTGATGCAAAATGCATTAGTAGTAGAGTGATTAGATGTGATTTGTAGAATATTTGATTTGGTATTATCGGTAGGATAAAATAGGTTATTATTTAGATTTATTGTTGCCAAAATTTGTTGGATTGTGATCTGTATTCAAATTGTTAAATATTACAAGTGTAAGTTATAATTTATTTTTTTAATATAAATTGAACAAACATCGTATTGCTATTCAGTATATTACTCCCTCCGTCTAATAATACGTGGACTTTTAGCTCAATTCACGTTACTTAAGGAGACCTATAACTAATTATTGACAAAAAAAAATAGATAATTACCCTAAAAAACCCAAAAACCCATGTATTTGAATTTTTTTTCAAAATATTCACTAAAAAATAATTAATTAACAAAATATTCACACTTTTAAAATATTTACAAAAATATTCATTTTTGCAGTTTTGGCAGAAAAACGCGGTGTAAGACCGCGTTTTATTTACAAAGGGGAAAACGTGAAATTGGAGAAAAAGATGACAAAAAATTAACAAAAGAAACGCGGTTTATTTTAATTTAATTTAGGGTAGAATTTCATAATTTTGCAAAAAAAAAAAACATAGAGACGCGGGTTGAACCAGAAATTGAAAGATGAGGGAGGCCGACAATCTTCCTCCTGGGCGATCTGAGTTCGAAATCGAAGGCCTGCTGCTCCGAGTCCGAAATCGAAGGCCATTCGAGTTCGAAATTGAAGGCCTGCTGCCTGTCGGGAAGGAGGAGATAGGGAGGTCGAGCTTGGATTTCACTGGGAAGGAGGAGAGAGGAGGCCGTCGAGCCCTGGGAGGTGTTGTCGAGGTTAGAGATCGACAACCCATGGCGCTCGATCCACCGCCTGCTAGTGCTCGAGAGATCAACGGCAGCTCCTCCCTCCTCCTCCGGTGGTGGCGTGGCACTCGACTTCCTCCTCCTGTTTCAATTTTAATTTCAGAGGAGCAGATGGTCTTCGATTTCGATTTTAGACTCCGGCGGCGCTCGAGATACGTGGCCTTCGATGTCGGACTCCGGTGGCGCTCGAGAGACACAACCTTCGATTTCAGACTCCGGTGGCGCTCGAGAGACGCGGCCTTCGATTTCGGACTCAGTTGGCCTTCGATTTCGGTCGGACTCGGAGCAACTGAGCACAGGAGGAAGATGGTCGGCCCTCTTCATTCATGTTTTAAAAAAAAAACAGAGAGACGCGGGTTTTTTTTATTTTTTGCAAAATTACGAAATTCAACCCCAAATTAAATTAAAATAGAAACGCGGTTTCAGACCGCGTTTCTTTTGTTAATTTTTTGTCATCTTTTTTCTCAAATTTCACTTTTTCCCCTTTGTAAATAAAACGCGGTCTTATACCGCGTTTTTCTGCCAAACCTGCAAAAAATGAATATTTTTATAAATATTTTAAAAGTGTGAATTTTTTGTTAATTAATTATTTTTTAGTGAATATTTTGAAAAAAAGTTCCATGTATTTTTAGGGGTAATAATTAACCTAAATAATGGGTAATGTAAAAGGTACGAGCTTGTACTACTTTTAGGAGTAATAATTACCCTAAAAACTCATGTATTATTTATATCAAAGGCTAAAAGTCATCATCGGACGGATGAAGTATATAATATGGAGTAGTATTTAAGACATTGTATAATATGAAATATATGGAAACTAGTGTAGATCCCGTCCCGTGTACGGGAAATGCGTTAATCTAACTATAATATAGATAGATATAAAATAACAATTATTAAATGATTGATTTTGATATAAATAATTGTTTCCATCAAAAAATAATCTAAATATAAATAAAATAGCGCCTATCAAATATTACATATTTATCTATTAATATTTTTGGTAAGTATGACTATGAAAATTAGTTTTATTAATTATTTTGATTATTACTACTATTACGTTTAATTATATTGATATAGTTTTTTCCTTATATAATATTTACTCTTTTATAAGATATCCCATCTATCCAATTATATGTGTTAATGGTAAAATAAAATAATTATTTTTATTAGATTTCCTTTTTGACGGGAGAAAGTTTTGCGAGACGCGCTCACGCGCTGCCACGTAGGCAAATTCACTCACATGCCGCCACGCAGGCACCAATGCATCGATTTTAGTATATGTATATAGATAAAAAAAACATAGCATTAGTATTTAATTTTTTTAATATGAAATTAATATTTAATGATAGTTAATAATAATATGGATATGCATTTGAAAATGGAATATATTTTTTTAGTAAATAAAATAAATGATAAGTAGTGAGATGAGTCGTGGGTAAGAACCCATTCTAATGAAGTAAACGTTTTTTATTGGTTCATATAGTCATAAGAAAATGAGTAGATGACGTGTCTAGTGAATCAAGATATTACCCGGTAGCCTAGCACATCCTAGCCCACTAGCTTATAATACGCCCCCGTAAGTGCAATTAGGGTCGTTGTGGATTCCATTTTAAAATCAGTTGGCAATAGAAAGAGTAAATCACTAGCTTATATACTAAGGTTTGTTTGTGCATATTATCAATGTGAGACTCTTTGGTCTCTTCACATTCTCTCAACACAAATGTTATATTTGTCCACCAAAGGTATTTAATACTCCATGTCTCCTTTAATATTTCAATTCAGTATGTCTCAAGATGATTATTTAACTTACCATCTTGTCATTTCGACTTAAAAAAAACACTACCTCGAATTTATGACCTTATTTATTTGAGTAGGAGGGAATAGAAGGGAAATGAATCAAATTTTGTGTAAATTTGGATGATCACCACTTTTTGTGAGGCTGGAGAAGGAGAGAGGGAAATTGTTAGAGCATCATATATAGGGATATGGTTAATTACGTATGCTCAAATTAGGTAATCAAATGAGAAATTAGGTAATCAATTGATCAGGGAAAAAGAATAAATTTTATTTGGAAAATGAAGGAAGAATATTAATGTTTAGAATATTGATAAATAAATCTTAACTAAAAAATGGACTAGATTCATAAATTTAACCATCTATATATATATATACATATATTAAAACTGATGCATAGCGTTCTATGTGGCGCGTTGTAGTTGATTTAAGGGAAAAAAAATTTCTATGTGGTGCATTGTGGTTAATTCTAGGGAAAAAAATCAATAAAATAATATTTCATACTCATACTTACCAAAAAAAATTAATAGATAAATGTGTAGTATTTAATAGGTGTTATTTTATTTATATATATATTATTTTTTTATGGAAAGAATAATATCTAACCGCAATCCCTCCCTACATAGATATTTTCGTAAACTAACGTAATAAATATATACTACATATTTAATAAAAAATATTAAAATACTTTTAAAATTTAGCTATCCATTAAATTACATGATATTTAATTAACAATAGATTAGAAGGAAAAAACCTATTACCTTATAAATTTGAATTTTATTTAAATTTTGAGAGAATCTAAATAAAAGATATTTAGATTATATATAATTTTTTGAATTAATTTTATTTATATTTATATTATTTTTTGGTGAAAAAAATAATTTATATTCAGATCATTATTTTTTATTTGTTAGAATTTAGCTAAATTATTTATAATATTGTATTACTGTAATCTCCATGCACGGAATGAGACCTACATTAGTTGCCTTATAGAACATGGTAGAGATGAATATATTAGTATAATATAAGACACTTTTAATAATTAAGAAACTCTTTTTTTTTTACAGTAGGCAAGAGTTTGGATACTGAAAGTATCCATGATCATCTAGCATGATGATGTTCTGGAATTCACAGCTATAATCTAAAATAGAACTACAATTCAGGTCCGATTTTGCAATGAAATCGGTTGCACCATTCGCTTCTCTGTAGCAGTGGTCGAATTTGATAAATTCAAAGTCCTTGCTTAGGGCTCGGATTTCTTCGACTATTTGTGTAATCTCCCATGGTGCGTTATTGTTCTTGTTGATGGCATTGATGACGCTTGTAGAATCACTTTCAATAATGGTCTTCCGTATTCCAAGTTCTGTCGCCGGTCTTATACCTGCAAGAACCGCCAAGCATTCCGTTTGTACGACAGAGTATGTTTTGCCATTGCATTTATGAATTCGAATTATTTCCCCTAGATTATCTCTAATAATACAGCCAATTTGAGATTGAAGACCGAATAATTAAGAAACTCTTAAAATGTCTTTTTCCTTGAACAATGTATGATTATTGAAACATTCAAATTTGATATACTGTTGTCAAAGTCTTGGAAGTAAGTCAAGTAACCACTCCTTTTTCAATTTGAATAGAGATGATTACAATATTTTTTCATCCTTGGAAAAATTTTGCAATCTTCTAAAGTCGGGTATATTTTTGAGACTGCCCTAGTCGGGGTGGTTCACTGGTGCGGAGTAAGGGGTGGTTGTAATCCCTACCTCCGCCTTTTTTCTTTGGTGAAAATCCAAGATTTACCTTACTTTTTTTTATAAGGAAAACATTCGAGGGTCAGGTAACCTGATCTCTCGAGAGGCCGACAAAGTCGGAAGACGGTGAACCGTCAAACCATAAAAAGGTACAAAACCAACAGTGACAATTAAACATACAATTCTAGACGAATAAGTAAAATTAATCCTAAAACATTGGAGATAACATAGACTAAAATCCGGAACCAAGCGACAACAAGCAGTGTTGACTTACTTTTATTAGTTAGAGCATGCGCAGTCGTGGGCCGAAGAGCCCTTATAACTGCCACCTTGGATTAAAAAATAAAGGAAAACCCAATTACATGTAAGGGCCCGGAAAAGTTACGCTTATATAAGTATCCGGTGAATTGAGCCCATAGCTCGTGCAACGAGGAAGCATGTGGGCCACGTGATGTGTTAGCAAGCCGAACAGACCAAAACGATGCCGTTTAAAAATGAAATTGATCAAAATGCTTAATACGGACAGCAACACAGGCCAAAAAAACAGTGTGGAATTTCCTTCTTTTAAGCCCTTTTTTAGGCAAATATATTAAATAAATAAGTAAATAAAAATTATTTTAAAGTGTGAATTAATTTTATCTACCCATAAACACCTATTTTGCCTATGTTTAAAATTGATTATCGTTTAAACCTTGTTTCAAGATCAATGCTCAATGCTCTGCTTTGTTTATTTTTTCTCCATTTCACACTGTAATAATAATAATAATAATAATAATAATAATAATAATAATAATAATAATAATAATAATAATAATAATAACAATAATAATAAAAAATAATAGTAGTAGTAGTAGTAGTAGTAATAATAATAATAATAATTGAGTAATTAAAAAAGGTAAATAGTAAAAAGTAAGTTAAGGGCCCGGGTCCGGACTCACGAATGGAAGTGCAAATAATTAAAAGCTGGAATGGGGCCCTTAAGCTGACGTGGCAGAGGAAAAGTAAGTTAAGAGCATCAACAATAGTGGGACTTGAGGCCCTTAATACCATGACCCTGAACTTACTTTTTCTCTGTCACATCACCTTAAGGGCTCCATTCCAACTTTTAATTATTTGCACCCACATTCGTGAGCCGGACTCGGACCCTTAACTTACTTTTTACTATTTACCTTTTTTCAATTACTCAATCATTATTATTATTATTATTATTATTATTATTATTACTACTACTACTACTACTATTTATTTATTTATTTGGGGTCGAATGAACAATTTGATTTGGATCGACAACCCCGTATGGATTGAAAGAGAAATAAGTTTGAGGAGGGTAGTAGAAATTCTGGTTGGGATCCATCTTAGAAAATGAGAGAAGATGGTACAAGTGAATGTGTGAAGAGTGGTAGAGAGTGTGGGTTTATTTATAGGCGAAATAAGTGGAAAAATTGGTTTTTTATATGGTAAAAATAATAATATATGAGTATTTATTGATATAAATTTTTTTTAAAAACAAACATATGCAAAATGCGTGTCTATGGGTAGAGAATATTATTTCAAACTTGAAAATAATTTTTATTTTTATTTTTATTTACAAAAAATAACGGAAAAACACTTTAAAAAATTAGATTAAATGTTCTGACACGTGGAGCCCTGTGATTGGGCCACGTGTCAGCTGCTTGATTCACAAATGTTGCATGTGGGGGAAGGGTAGCGCTGCGTTTCATTTTGACAGTGGCCCGGACGACGTCGTTTGGATGAGGCTTTGCATCCAAAAATCACGTGACCTGCAGTCTTCCTCAAATTAAACGCTATGGGACGGGTAATTCGGAGCTCCTATTTACGTATCTCTTCACGGGGCCATTACCCATTCTCTTTTTTTTTTTTAAATTTCATCCGATCTAAAGGCCTTGAGACCCACCATTGTTGATGCTCTAAGAGTCCGGGTGTTAAGGGTCCGAAGTCCCACTATTGTTCATGCTCTTATTAGTACTCAACACATACGGCAGAGAGAGGAAGGGACTAGAGTAGTATAGGGACCCTTGATCATTTCATTATTTATTCATGTTCTTTTGTCATTCATCGTTCATATTTTCTAAATATTTTATTATCCATCCATCATTTTGCCAAATTGGTAACCACATAGTATAGGTTGGAAACAGCAGCTACCAGACCTCACCAACGCAATTGTTTAGTCCTCTTCATCCTCCCCCACAGCTCAAAACCAAAATTCCTTTTAATACGGTGATTATGTCATACTTCCTCAGAGGCGGTTTAAGGGGGTTCGGGGTGGCTGAACCCCCCAACTCGGAAAGAAAAACAGATGGAAAAAAATTATGGACATTTTTTTTGTAGTTTTTCCTATTTTTAGATATAAAAGAATGTAAAATGATAAATGAATTACAAAGATAGCTTAACCTAGTTGATTTAGCATTTAAGGTTTTATCCAATGTATTTTAACAAAAATATTCTTTTCTATATATACTGATATACAGGGATGATAATCGAGCCGAAGGCTCGAACGGGAAACGAGCCGAGCCGAGCTCGACCCCAAAAATTATTCGAGCTTTTTTTGGCGCTCAAGCTCGGCTCGCGAGCCCAGGGTAAAACTCGAGCTCGGCTTGTTTGAGCTCGAACAAGTTGAACGAACGAGTCTAAGCTCGTTTGAGCTCGTTAGTTGGGCTCGTTCAAGCTCGTTCGGCTCGGTTTGTAACCAAAAGCCTAATCATCCATATTTATTTAGGCTGTACAAATAACAACATGAAGATGAACAAAACAAGGAATTGCTTGTAAAAAAAACTTAATCAATTTACACAGGAAAATGAACAAAACAAAAAGAAGATTAACAAATTGCTTATAAAAAAGAAAAAAAGAAGTGACCAACAAAATAATGTCAAGTTCTACTTCATCAGGAAGACTGATATACATATTAAAAAATTTATTTTTCTTTAATTTTTTCTATACAAATGAATATTAAGTTTTTTGTAATATATATATATATATTTGTAAAAAATAATTTTTAGTACATGCAAAAAAAAAAAAGATTTCTCTAAAAAAAGTTTATCCTCTCATAAAAAAATTTCTTAATCCGCCACGTTAATCCTATTTACCACCTCTTCTCGAAAGTAGTAGTTGAACCCAAACATAAAATACAATCAATATTAACAATTTACCTTCGTAATGGATCGATGAGGTTGATGCTGAACAAAATTACATCAACCTCATCGATCGAGCAATGAACCTTAGGACATGGGTTTCCTCCTTTCATCCCACCCAAATACGTATGAATGAAGGATTTGAATTTGGACGTCAAAGTTTTCACACTTTCTGTATAAGTTGGTGCTCCAACTTCAAATTTTCTTTTTTTTTTTTGAAATTTCTGGCAAGTGTTGCCCAGCTCACCTCCTTCACAGCTAGCTTAGCTCGCATCACTCAGTCACAGGCGCAATTTGAGCCAATTTGACAACTGCTTACACCTCTCTCTCTCTCTCTCTCTCTCTCTCTATCTTTGCTTTATAATGTTAAAATCTTGTATTCTTGTACTCAAATTCCAAACAAAAGGTCTGCAATTGCAATTTGCAATGTTACCTTCTTGCTTCAGAAACCCCACCGCCGACCACCACCGCCGCCGCCGCCGCCCCAGCCTCGTCACCTGCACCTACCGAACCACCCTCTGCGACTCCCCAACCCTCCTCAGCCTCACCTGGTCCAAGACTCCCTCCTCCCACACCCTCACTCTTCACTCCCCTGACCTGTTCTCGCTCACTATCTCTCTCTCCCGTCCACCTCTCTCCCTCTTCCGGGCCCGGCCCGGGTCCAAATCGATTGGCGGGCTCGAGGTGTATTGGGATTTTACCCGGGCCGAGTTCGAACGAGTCGACTCGCCCGAGCCTGGTTCGGGGTTCTACCTCGCGCTCGCCCGAGGTGGGCGAGTCGAGTTCTTGCTCGGCGACCGAGTTGACGAGTTGACCCGGCGGATGGGCTCGGTGAGGGCGGGTGTTGGCTCGCCCGAGTCGACTCAGGTTTCGCGGCGGGAGCACGTGTTTGGGCGGCGGAGGTACGGTGCCACGGCGCGATTCTCGGAGTCGAGGCATGAGGTTGAGATCGACGTTGCGGGGGGGACGATGAAGGTGAGGATCGACGGGAAGACGGGGCTGGTGGTGAGGAGATTGGGGTGGAAATTCAGGGGGAGTGAGAGGATCTTGATTGGGGGATTGGAGGTTGATTTCTCGTGGGATGTGTTCGATTGGGTGAGCGGTGGAGGAGATGCCAATGAGGAGGATGATCGGAAGAGGAGTGGAAACGGCGGCCATGGGGTGTTTTTGTTTCAGGTGGGGGGTGGGGGCGGGCCTTTGCCGGAGATGGTGGGCCCGGAGAAGAAGCTGATGGGGAAGAGGTCGGCGCCGGCAACGACGGGTGGGGTCGTGTCGCCGGCGCCGTCGTGGTCGTCGAGCGTGTCGCAGTGGGCGGAAGAGAGCGGCGATTGTGGGAGGAGTTCGGGTTGGGGTTCGAATTCGAACTCATCGGAATCTTGGGGCGGCGGTGGTGGCGGGAGCGGCGGCGGGTATTCGTTGGTTTTGTACGCTTGGAGGAGAGAGTAGAGTTTATACGGTGGAAATTTTTGATTGGTTGTTGTATAGTTTTCTTTTTTCCCATTTTTTGGCTAAACAATTTTGTTTTTATTGGGGAAATAATTGGTGAAGGTAATTAAATAATTGATTTCACCAATTATTTCATTAAACTTAGTTTATTTTAGAAAGAAAATGTTTAAATCTTACATAACTATCAAATTTACTTTTTAGTGTTAATTAATTTGAGCATCTCATAATTTTTATTATACAGAAAAATAGAAATTTTGAAAAAAAAAAGATTTTCTTTTATCCTACACAAAACTATACTCCTTTTAATGTTATTTTAATAGAATAACATACTTTTTTTCTCTCATTAAAATGTATAGATAAATAGATTTTATTAATTTATTTGAACTCATACATTTTTCTCTCATTAAAATAAATTAAAAGGGAGGGGTAAAATGACTTTTCAATTTTTTTAACAGTAAACTAACGGAAAAAAGGTTGTGGGTGGCGATTTAAAGACATATTAGTTTAAGGGGGGTTTTCTGCAATTTCAATTTTAAGGGGTTGTTTTCTACAAAGAGTCATATTTAAGGGGTGATTTTCTGTCATTTTCCCTTGTTTTTTTTTATAAAGGTTATGTAGGAAGTTTTGGTTCATTATTAAATTTATAATACACTTATTTGTTGATTTGTTGTTGATTCATATTGATCTATTATAGCTTTCGTTATTGGATATGTAACCTCAAATAGTGGGTATAGATCATTTTTCTCTTTAAGAAAATCACACTATCTCATAAAATCCGATAGAAGAATTTATCGTCGATGATAATGTAACAGAAGTAGTAACTTTAGTTAGTTAGCTGCAAATCTGCAATCATCAATGATAGTTTCAAGTTGATGAATTTATCAGCTCTGTATTCCCAAATGTGATGGGAGTGTTTTAGAAGGATCAATGATCACACTTTGACATATAACATTAACACAAGTGGTCATATACGAACACCTTAATGTAAAACATGCTTTCGACATCAGACGAAACTCAACTCAGAAGATGTTCTGGAAGGGTTTTGAGCATCTAATTCCTCGAGCTTCTTTGCCAGCATAAACAGGTCTTGTCCAGCCTCGCATATGTAGGCTGAAGCTTGCCTCCCGGATAAGGTAGCCCCTTCCATGCTGTCTATGTAGTCCTGCGAAAATCGTGCGATTTGTTGGGTTAAAGCTCTTTTTTTTAGGATACTATCTTTCGTTCAAAATGGGACTAAAAAAAAGCTGCAAGCCTGCAACCATCTTAGGAAGAACCAGGTCCTCTTGCTATTGAAAGTTGAAATGACAAGGACTGAGGAAATTTTTCATGGATGAGGATACAGCAGGAAATTATTACCTGTTTAGTGTATGAACCAGCAAGAAAGAAATTCTTTATGGGCGTCGATTGGTTAGGTCTAAATGGGTCTTTGCCGGGTGCCTCACGGTATAAAGACTGTCCAATTTTGACCACAGATGACCAAGTTACCTCCAGGCCACGGGCAGACGGGAACAAATCCAATACCTGTTACAGACGGAACATAAGTCAACACTTCAACTACTGTGACCAAGTCTAAGGACAGCAAGGAATTGTGTTGAAGTGGAAAAATGGTGCATTTTAACCCGGGGTTCAAGTTAGTCAATGCAGAACTGTTCTTCTGAACACTGCTTTCAAGATTCATTGGGTATTCAGTCTAGTGGAGCTAAAATCAAATTACCATCACTAAATAACATGTTCCAAGTTCACTGTTGTGAATTAGAGAAGAGAGAGAGGACAATGGAGATCCATGAAGGCCGACATCATATGCCTTCTTTAGATTACAAAACGATAATGGAGAAAACATGAAAAGCAATTATTCAAGACCCTCACCTGTTGTGATACCCTTTTTATGATTTCGTCGTTTAGTAAAGACATGTAAGGATCCCCAGGTGTAAGAACACATCTGAATGCAACAAAAACACAAGTCAGGAACAGCATGTGAAGCAAGAAAAGACCACAACTGTTCAGACGGCCAAAATCAACTTATTAGCTCAAATAACGAAGTGCTTTAGAAGAAATCAGGAAAGAGTAAGTGTGCACCACAATCCAGAAAGATTTGTTTTTGCTTACTGGAGCAATGAACCTTGACCCTCAATGTAGTAATCCTCTGGAGAGGTAAGAGCAAGATCTGCGAAACAAGAGAAATCTGCATCTGGTGTGTAGAGGAGGTTGTCCAGCCCTGTTGCTTTCTCTAACTGCCTAGCAGTGACAGTTTATAGAAAAAAATTCAGGCATTCCGCTTACTGGTTGGTAGAAGCATATATCATACTCCATCTTATTAGAGAGCTTCACATATGACAAACTATTTGTCATTACTCACCTAGAGCGCTGCAAATCCTGCAACTCAGTCACCCATCCATTATATCTTAGTTGTACTGTAACAACAGGTACCCCAACTAGTTTATAGATATTGTCAAAAAGTTCCATTTTCCTCCATTCTTGTGGCAACAACCTTTTGATTCCAGGTACATCACAAGCTGTGGTAAAAGAAAACATCAGAACATGATAAATAGTCTTTTAGATTGCCAATATTTAAGGATATTCAAAATCCAACAAAGCTCAGAAAAGAATACCTGCAACATAAGCATCAGCTGTCACAACTTTCTTATTTGTAGCCTGCAATTAAAGACAAAAGAGATGTTATCCTCGCACCATCAAATAGAGTGACAAAGGCATGCCTACAGAGTTTAAAATAATGCCTTTCAGCATGCGATGATTAAAATGCTCACTGCTCAGGAACCTACAAGGGAACTCACAACACTGACTAATTGATGATCTATGGACACAAACATGAAATTCAAAGACCAAAAGACAGACACAGCACATTTTTGTAATGACAGTCTAAAGACTGTTATTTAAAATGCCAAATACATTCTCATATAGCATTGCCTGTATAAAATGTGTACCTTTGACATGGCTAATCCTGTTACTAATGTGTCTCCGTCTGTAGATGTATGATGAAGGATTTCTCTGCATCCCCACCTTAAGTGGAATCTGTAATGGCAAATGGAGGAGAGTATCAAGGTCACCTAGGAAATAAAACAAGTAACATACTGTAAATAAGACATTCCAAGGTACACTAGTATACCTCCCGCCTCTATCTTCTATATACTTCCTGATGGGGCCACTCAAGTAAAGATCAGGAGAACCTTTAAGCATACGCAACAATGAAGCCTCCGTCTTTGTTGCAAACAATGAGAATATAGTGAGCATACAGCGAGCACTGATGTTATCACAATCAATAAAGCCAAGGGCATAAGCAACAGGATCCCACATCCTCTGGATGCTTGTACGGGTGCCACCCTTTGACAAAAACCAATCTGAGAAGCTTACCTGTACAAATAAATTTATTAAGAGTAAACTTTTGAAAGCCTGGTATCAAAAGGGAACAGAGTAGCCAAAAAGTGGCATAAGAAAAACAATGGACCATCACAGAAGAAGTGGGAAGGCTTACACCATCCAGATCTCGTATCTGCTGCATAGCTCCATCTGGATCAACTAGTGCCCGCACAACTGGACTTAGGGCAAGAGCAACTGCATTTCTCGCTTTATCATAAGGCTGCCAGCCAGTTATAATCGTTGTAAGTTTTTTCTTACACATCCTAGAACCTCAAACTATGCCAATAATTTGAGTTTACACAGTTGCACGCATAATACAAGAGTAGGAAAAAATTCATAAGCAAAAGAATCCACCCAGAAAAATCGGTGAAGGGGCGAAAACTCAAGAAACAAAGGTAAGTCACAATACTGATCAAGATACTCGAACCTGGTAACATATCACCTAGTGATACTCCCTCTGTTCACAATACTTTCAGATTACCAATCATCCAATGCACTATCAAATCATTAATGGTAAGATGTTTATGATTCTACTTTTGTAATTGGTTGATTGCTCTTTTATCAATTAAATTATTTAATATTCTACTTTGTAATTGGTTAGGTTTAATTTTTCAACATTAATTGTTCTTGTATTTAAGGAATTCTTAATATGCGTGCATGAAGCGAAAATAAGTATTGTGACACAGGAGGAGTATTCATTAAGGGTCACAACTCCCAAGAATGGGGTTTTATCCACAGCATATATGAATATATGACGATCAAGAGAAGCAAAAGAAAGTGGCGGAGTGAGCATGGACTTCGTGTAGAGCAATTAGCAAGAGGTCGGAAGTGGATACTTTATATTGAAATATCATAAGGAACTGACAAACCTAAGTATCTAACATCAAAGTTCTGCTATATCCCTCTACTCAAGTTTGATGCATATTTCCATTATCCAAGAAAATGCTTTGCAGTTGATACATACATTCAGATTTTTTTTCAAATGACTAAAATATCCAACATGCTGAAGATACTAATGGATTAAGTCAAAAGATCACCATCAGGAACCAATAGAGGGATTAGGTTTTAACTGATATAAAGTGATTAGATGAAGGCCTAAGAAAACAAGATTTGCCAATCAGGAATGCGAACCCCAATCCCTCCAAAGTCCAAACAAAAAAATGAAAATTCAAGGATATGTGCCAGTACTAATAATGGCTCAATGCACCTCAAGGCCTCAAGCATGAAGAGTTTAAAACTATGCAAAAAGGTGCAAAAGTGATAGATTTTGCATGATAGATCTTGAGCATTACCTTAAGCTGATTTGTTGTTAAGAATGCCTGCATTCCATGTACTGGAGCTCCAACTGGAAACCTAAAATCAAGCTCTGAATTTTTTTTTAAAAAAAAAACAAAAAGTTTTAACTTAAACATTCATGAGAGTAACAAAAAGGAAAATGGCAATGCTATAATTACAAAAAAAAAATGGAACCTAAGAAACATTTTCATGTTTCTTTTTACTAATTTAATGTAATCCAACTAAAAACAAAGGAAATGGGACAAACCAATGGGGAAAATATTATAGCTGATGGTGAAAATTGCAAAAGAAATAAATATCAAATGGTGGGGAATCATACCACCAATTTCACCCCCTCTGTTTACAAAGGTATGGGTGTGATCCTTCACAAGCAGATTTCTATCTGCACCCACCTACAGTGGACATGAGAAACTATAAGCTAACATATAGTTCTTGTATAAGTTCTTGAAATTCCTACAAGACTAACAACTCTTTTCCAGCTTCAATAGGCAAGCCTAATGGCTACATCAGAAGGCCAGCGTTCTTTGCGTGGACCACAAAACCAAATGAAAAGCATGGGAGGAAGATGGTTCACCTTTTTCATCAAACGGAAAAGATTATTGTAGCATCCAAAGAAGACATGTAATCCCATTTCAATGTGATTTCCACGCTTATCAATGAATGAGCCCACTTTGCCCCCAATGAAAGACCTTGACTCATATATATCCACCTAATCATAAGACAAAGTTTAATAACTACAGAAACAAATAGGTGCAAAAAATTATACAATTAATTTGATAATCATTTAGCCAAGACAACATGAGTTTCAGAAATGGAAAAAGCTGTTCTAATAGCAGTATCTTACATGCAGGAACAACAAAGTTGGGGCACAAATACCTCATGGCCTTGATCCAAAAGTTCCACGGCAGTAGACATGGCAGCAAGCCCTGCTCCAATTATTGCCACCTTTAGCTTTGGACCCCTGTATGGTTGAGGCTCTGGTGGAAAGAGCCCTTTTGGAGCTGGCAATAATCATCCTTTCAGGTAAGTTTCAACTGAAAAATAATCTTAAGTGTACCAAGATCAACAAAATAAGCTCATTCGGCAAACAACAGACTACAAAACAAGAAGGGTCAGAGAGTACTAAGAAAAAGATATAAAACTTCACATTCTGGAAAGTTGAGATATTAGGATGAAGGTCATATGAATTGATTGTGATCTGATGTTCAATTCACAGAGATCAAGAGCAAATTAAGGCTCATTCTTCTTACTGAAGAAAAAAATATATTAATAAATCCTTTTTGACCATAGACCATTACCATTACACACATCAAATACAAATTATTATTTAGATCAACAACCCCCCCCCCCCCCCCCCCCCGAATTCCAGATATGTGTATTCTAAAATGGATGGATTCATTATTGCTACTTGTGAGAACTTCACAGAATCATAAGAACTGGTCATCGTAGTATGATATAGCTCGACAGATATTCAAGTTTATTAGCAAAAGGGGAGAGAGATATAAAACATTTCCTAAATAAAGATGACCTAATTAACACAAGAAGTGATAATTTGATATCATCATTCGAACCATATTTGACACAATAATCATACAACCAAAGCTCCTGTTTCAGATAGAAACTTGATGCACTTAATTCCCAACAAGTTTTGTTTGAACTAAACTATGAATAGATATAAGCAACAATACAGAGAAATGTCGAGTATAATTCAGCTCATATGCTCGGAAACCCCTGTAGAATTTCTCTCTTCAACTGATAAATTGAACTAGCATCCAATAGCCACACAACTCAAAATAATTCGTCTCGAACCAGTAAAAACCTTACCATTAGTGCTCATATCGGAGACATTAGCGTCCAAGGAGTCCAAGGCGGACCGAACGCACCACAATCTCCGAGCGCGGTCCCTAAACGGCCGCAAGACCGACCGGCGGCCGATGCCACTGGACGCGGAAGCTCCGGAGGCGTCGCTGCGGATACCGGCAGCGTAATTCGCCGGAAAACAAACCGAAGATGCCATGTGAAGTGCGTTCCGGCTCCAAATCGAAATCGCAAAACCTAACTTATGAAGCTACCAGATAGCAGCGACATCAACATGAAAGGAAGGATCAGAGAGATTCAGAGATGAGAGGACAAGAAACGAAGAAAATCGAACAGCGCGGAGGTTGGGGGAAGTGCGGTTTCTGGAGCAGAAAAAGCAAACAGCCGAACTCAACTCACAGGGAGAGAGGGGGAGGAGGAGATGTGTGGCAAAATTGAAGCGGGTGACGTAGCTTCCATTTTATCCTTCCCCACAACCGTGAAAATACTTTTTTATTAGGGAAATTTTGCACGTAGTTTGGTTATCCTGTATCCAAACTTATTAAAAATCATATATAAATCATACCCCTTTGTTTTGAAATATAAGTCCGTTGACTTTTTAATACTTTTTTAATTAGTTAAAAACTATATAAAATAATAAATCTTTTATTATTTTTTACATAGTTATATACTTATTAGTAATATATATAAAGCTATGTAAAAAAATTAATAAAAATAATATTATTTTATATGGTTTATAACTTCTTAAAAAACATGCCGAAAAGTCAACAGACTTATATTTCAAAACGGAGGTAGTATAAAATAATAAAAAAGAGACATAAAATGGGATTTGGTGTGATTCACATACGTGTCATATTCTGGAGCAATTTGCATACGTATCATATGCTGGATTAATATATGATGTTATCTTTTTCAGTCACATTAATTAATAAACCAATATAATTTTGACATCTCAATTAATGGTTCCACTTATTCTAATAAATATTCAACCTCGTATCTTAATTAGTTAGAAAACTTATCTTTGTAGATCAAATAATCTATCTAATATTACTTCAATTAATAAGTTATTACCATATCTTACTTAGTTATATTTTGATAATATTTTGTGATTTATTTAAATAAATCTAATTAGTTTTGATAAAATATAAATCTATTTAGTTTTGATAAAATAAATAATAGTCGTATTTGAACAAATCTATTTAATTTTATAAAGTAAAGAATCTTACAAATATGCTATAAAATTGATCCATTAGGATTTAGTATTTCAACTTTTCCCATAGAAAAATTTAAATAAATTATTTTAGTTTTCAAATAAGATTTAATAAAAAAAAATTTAATATATGAATATAATAAAATATAATTTATTAACAAAACGCGCAAAAGTGCGGATAACAAAACTAGTATATTATAATTTATTTCCATAATCACTTAATTTTGGTGTTTTACTTTTAAAAAATCATCAACAACCCTTTTAATATTTAAAGAGACTATATTATTTACATAAAGAATGAGTAAATTATAAGAAATAACCTAAAATTAAAAAAATAAGTACATGAAGAATGAGTAAATTATTTAAAATGTGTACTTAATATATTTTCAAATTTATTAATTAATTACATATTTTAAATTACCATTCATTCATTTTTATTATAAAATATCGCAAAATATTTTGGTTAAAAAAACTTTGTATTATATATCTATTATGTAATCATTTTAAAACATTAGAAAGGTTATTAATGGCTCTTTGAAAACCAACTATATTGGGTAATTATGTATACTTTTTCCAAATTTTAAAGTTTTTTTAAATAACATTATTTTTTGTTGTTTTGGAGTATAACTTACTCATTTATCATGCAATTAATGTGTAGCACTATAAAAACATTTAAATGGTTGTAGTTAACTTTTTAAAAATGAAAAACCACAATTGGGTGGTTGTGAGAAAAAAAAATATTTTTTATGATTATCTTGTGAATTTATCTATGGTTTTTATATCCTATACTAATTTGAAAATATTTTTCAAATTTTAATTAGTTTAGCTTTTCTTTTAATTAGGTTCCTATGGTCGATATTTTTTTGTAGGAAATATTTTTCAATTAAGAATCTTATCATATAGCCTTATGGCATAGAATAGAGAGATTGTTTTATCTAAATTCTAAAAGATTTTCTCGCACTCGAAGTGGTAGCGGTACTGGAATGAGTTATTCCCCCAAAATAGCATAATACCTATTCGTATGTATAACCGATTTGGTTAACATAAGAAATATGTCCAAACTTCGTGGCTCCCACACAAAATTGGTCGAAACCTCATGGTTACCATGCGAAATGCTTAAAACATTTGGCACCCGGCAAAAAAAGTCAAACCTCGTTGCTACGGGGCGAAATTTCTCAGGATCGTTTTTAAGATCATTGGGGGGGAAATAAAGAGGGGTTAGAGATATTAAAAATACTATTAAAAAACGCATTCACCCACTCCAAGACGTATTTTTATATGAAATAACGATACATGACAATATAATGATAGCGCACGAGATATTCCATACATTTAAAAGTAAAGAGGAAAAATTGGATGGATGACACTTAAATTTGACATTAAAAAACATATGATAAAGAATATTAGGAGTGTCTCTTTACAGTTATAAATAATTGAATTCGTCTTTTGTCTGAAATTTAGAAATTAGATTGAATAATGTATCAGAATAGCATCCTTCTCACCCCTGTCAATGAAGGGCCAAAATACCACTTTCATCTGAATGAGGCATTAGATAAGGAGCAAAAGTTCTAGCAAGAAAATTGCAAATAGTAAGCAACCAAACAAAAAAAACATGTTTGGATTTGATGTAACGAGGAGGGGGCCAAGAATCCTCTTCATGTAGATGACATAATGATTTTTATCAAAGCTAATCATCAATTAGTCCGAGTGGTAAAAAAATCATTGAAGAGTGTTGTTCAATCTCATAAAAAAAGTAAAAAAACTGTCAACTTCCACGCAAATCAACGTTCTAAACCACATCGAGAGTGTCAAATGAATATAAGCAAATTATATAAAACATGACAAACATCACGAACCAAGCTACACTGAATAAACATCTCGAATGCCCAATCACCAATGGAAGAGTGAACAAACAAATTTCGAAGAAACCAAATGTAAAACTAGAACTCAACTCACTAGATAGGGAGCTAACACCTCGTTACAAGAAGGTAGCGCAACATTAATTAGATCAAACTTGACAATAAAACTCAACTACATCATGCAAAATTATATATTATCAACTGAAATATACAAAGAATTAGACCAAATCAATAAAGCATTTTGGAATAATTATACATTCTATAAACCATTGATTGGATAAGATAAGACATGTAAAAGAAAAGAACATGGCGGGGTAGGACTCCACAAAACAAAGGTCATACACTAAACCCTATAAATGAAGCTAATCAAGAAATTCCTTGTCGAACCACAACACCCCTAGGATCAAGTCATCGGTAAAAAAGTATTTAAAGGATAAACATACTACCAACTATGGAAATAAGGAAATGCGTCATGACAATGAAAATTTTTTCAAGGGAATAATTTGGCAAAACCATTAATTTCTGGACAAAAATAGGTGGTTGGACAAAACCATTGAAACTCATAAGTTGATGTGACAGTTTAAACTCATAAGTTAAAGTTATTAGTGCGGGCAGAAGGCACCGACCCGCAACAGTTAGCGGGGCTCACTAATAAACGTGCTATTGCCACGTGGCAAAGGGTGACATGATAACAATTTTGAAAATTCAAATTCCAAATAATCAAACCGAGCGCCTCCATATCCACTCTTCTCTCTCCTCGTAACCCGGCGCTTCCCTTCCACTCCTCACCTCCTCTCTACATCTCTCCGCCAATGGATTCTGCTAATTGATGCCAATCTCCATCCCTCTACTCGTCAAATCCTCCATAGCTGAACTTTCCTGCCTCCAGCAATGTCCAAAGATCCAGCTTCAACTCATAGGAACCCCAAGCCCCTCGAATCGAACGAAAACGGGCTCGAATCGTCGTTGACTAACCCTACACATGCCCCTTCTCACCCTCGGAGAGCGCCGCTCAACGCCATACCAGATCCCACGCAGCTCCGGCGGGATGTCGACTCGGATTCCGACGTTGCCAAGCTGGAAGGAGCTGATGGGAGCCAGGTGTTTGATGATAAGACTAGCGTTTCTAGTTCGGAAGGCTTAATGCCCGTCGGGAAGTGGGCGTCGGTTTCGGGATTGGGTACGAATACTCCTAAGTTGTCTTCTGGCCGCGCTAGGGTTCACTCTGAGTCAAATTCGACGCAGAGTAATCCGGCTCGGAGTGCTGGATTTAAGGGTTTTGGGACTGGCAGTAGGGTTTATCAGTCTAATGGTGGAAGAACTCGAGGTTCTTCTAGGGTTTCTAGAAGGTTCACCATTGTAAATACTGAACATGCTGACCCGGTTGTGGATGCCCCGCATTTTGAGCTCGAGGAGAATCCATTGTTCTGGAAGGACCACAATGTACAGGTTTGTGATTTATAATTTTCTAATTTTGGATGCCTTGGTATTTCTGTGGACTGAGAAATTGCACTTTGAAGAATTGAAATTTTGAAACAAATAAATTGACATTGGGAGAAACTAAAACACAAGGACACAAGGTTAGCTGCATTTGAACTGATGCTAATGTGGAGATTGTCGTGTGCTCTAGGTTTTGATTCGAGTTCGCCCCTTGAACAATATGGAGTGTGTTTTGCAAGGGAATGCGCGGTGCTTGAAGCAAGAGAGTGCCCAGACATTAGTTTGGTTAGGTCATCCTGAGACCCGGTTTACCTATGATCACGTTGTTTGTGAGACAATTCCACAGGTTGCCTTGACTCCCAAAAATATTTATGTTACTAGTTGGCAATGTTTCTTTAATTGGAAATAATGAATTGACTGTTGATTTTAATTTAGGAAAAACTCTTTAGGGTTGCTAGGTTGCCCATGGTGGAAAATTGCATGTCAGGGTACAATAGTTGTATATTCGCTTACGGTCAGGTACATTGAATTCTCAGTTATGTAAAGTTTTAGACCCTCTGCGGTGATGGTGGATTGCTAGTAAGTTCCTTGTTGAAGTTAATATGATATGTAACAGACAAGTAGTGGAAAAACATACACCATGATGGGTGAGATCCATGAGATTGAAGGGAATCTTAACTAGGACTATGGAATAACCCCTCGTATATTTGAATACTTGTTTACACGGATCAAGGCGGTAAGATAACTTGAAAGAAGTTCTTTGAACATCTATTCAACAGAATGAAGTCATATTTATCGGAAACATTGATTATGCAGGAAGAGGTGAGCCGAAGGGATGAAAAACTGACGTACAACTGCAAATGTTCCTTCCTAGAGATCTACAATGAGCAGATAACTGATTTGCTTGAGCCATAGTCTACCAATTTGCAGGTGATTTAGGCTTTCTGAAATTCCTGTTTATGGGTAAAAAAGGCTTATTATTTGAAACAACGTTTCACACTTATCTTGTTATTTTTGTAGTTGAGAGAGGATTTTAAGAGGGGCGTGTATGTTGAGAACCTCACAGAATATAATGTGAGGATTGTCAATGATGTTCTTCAGCTTCTCTTAAAGGTAAAAGTCTGCAATGAAGTTGCTACATGATGTTATAATTATAAGAATCTGAAATTACTGAAATTATATGCAATAGGGTGCTGCAAATAGAAAGATTGCTGCCACACACATGAATAGTGAGAGTAGTCGGTCTCATAGTGTTTTTACATGCATCATTGAAAGCCGCTGGGAGAAGGATTCTATGATTCATTCCAGATATGGACGGTTAAATTTGGTTGATCTTGCTGGTTCAGAGAGGTGATTCTAAACCCTGCCTGAAATTTATTTTGAATCCTAATTCCCGAGCTTTTTAAGTTGGTTAATGTTGTAATGCTGAATAGGTACTGATTTTCTTATAACAAGATACATGTTTTAGTGGTCCATAAATTATTCAATTTAACTTTTGAAATGGTTATTTGGTTATACCGTATTAAATTAGGCAAAAAAGTTCTGGTGCTGAAGGTGATCGACTGAAAGAAGCAGCCAACATCAACAGATCTTTATCAACTTTAGGGTAAGAGGTTATGAAAACTTATACTTGAGCACCTGCATGTTCCTGATCGAGACAACCTGTAGATAACCTTGTGCATGCCTTTGTTGAGATACATATAACTAAACACGCTGTTTCACTTGTAAAATTTCTAGATTACGTGACATATATAAATGTACTTTTTTTAACTCCCTCCGTCCGATAATACATAGGCTTTTAGCTCATTTCATGTTAATTAGGGAGACCTATAACCAGTTAGTTGGCAAAAAAAAAGTAGATAATTACCCTAAAAACCCTAAAAAAACCCATGTATTTTTAGGGGTAATAATTACAATAAATAGATGGGTAATGTAAAAGGCACTAGCTTGTACTACTTTTAGGGTTAATAATTACCCTAAAACCTATGTATACTTGACAAAATATCAAAGCTAAAAGCCATGTATTATTGGGCGGAGGGAGTATTACTTGATAACTAGTTCTGTTTAACTTGCAAAATGTCTAAGATTATATGACATAGGTAGATGTTTTTCTTTTAATTACTTGGTAACCAATTTTAGGTACCGGTCCGAAAGAGCATGGGTGGCACTAATGTCTTCTATAGTTGTAGAGGCAGCGCTATCAGTTTCTTATATAGGATATTTTTGCCTTTAAGAGAAAACAAAGAGTATAGGATTATCAGATGATATTCCTTATACAGTTGCAACTTTTGCAGGATTTTAGTGAGAGTTGCTATTCTTCCTAAAAATATGCTTGTAATCTTGGATTTGTTGGGGACATATGCTTAGTGTAGAACTGCTGAGCTGAATAATCAAGAATGGTAAACTGCACTAGAATCAATAGCATTACACATTTAAGTTTTATGAGGTGCTGCACATAATTTCACGGATTTCCCATAGAAGGAATGTATAACCACTTACCCAAGAAAGGAATACTAAAGAAATGAAGGGAAAATATATAACTTATTCAGGAAAACATGCAATGATTTGTTGTTTGAGTGGAAAATAAAACCTTTATGCATCTAATTTCATCATTTATTTATGAACTTTGCAAATACTAGATGGCTAGACCTAATTTGCATGAAACCCTTTTATCAGTTATACTTTTTTTCATTGCCCATCATATTTGTTTCATGTGCAATTTCTTTCCTCTTTCATCGAAATTTCGCAAGTGCTATATGATGATGATGATGATGATTATTATTATTATTATTATTATTATTATTATTATTATTATTATTATTATTTGTTAAAATCTGGAGCTTTCCAAAAAGAAAATATCTCCTAAAGGTAATGGATGGAAGTCTATCTAATATATTTAATTAACTAAATCATGTCTATCACCTTACTTGCAATATCCAAACCTATTTTAGGATTTTGTCTACACTAAATGTTTGTCTGACAACTGAGCCTCCGTGTTTATACACAATGATGCTTTTTTTGATTGTTTATTTATTCTTGACTTCTTGTAGTCTGGTGATAATGTCCCTGGTTGATGTAGCAGATGGAAAGCAGAGGCATGTTCCCTACAGGGATTCAAGGCTTACTTTCCTCCTTCAGGTTTGATAAATGAAGCTTTTCTCCCTTAAGTTCCGGCTCTTACCTGGTTGAGGTTTCATATCTGTTAATAATTGCAGGATTCTTTGGGTGGAAACTCAAAGACAACAGTCATTGCAAATGTTAGCCCATCCTTTTGGTCAGTTGTGTTTGAACCTCTCCTTTTCCACATTAAAATATGTAATCTGTTCATGTTTTGACTTCTCTGCTTGCAGTTCTGTAACTGAAACACTAAGTACTCTCAAGTTTGCTCAGCGTGCCAAACTGATTCAGAACAATGTACTTAACTTATATAACTGTCTCTCGATTTTGAGATGTATGTTTATCTCTGCTGATTGTTGTGATTCCCGTTTTAAGGCCAAGGTGATCGAAGACGCTTTTGGTGACGTAACAGCATTACAAGAACTAGTCCAGCGGTTAAAGGCAAGGATCCAAATTGAAATTTCCATGCTAAAATTTTACAGTAGTACTGAGAAACTTTTGTGTTTAACAGGAGCAGTTGTCCCACTTGTTGAATAATAAAGGACAAGCAACAACTCAATTGCTCAACTACGGCAACAAACGACTTAGCCTTGAAGATTTTCCTGCAAAGTTTAATTCTGCAGTAGAGGGAGACATGGTTTACCAACGGGAATAAGAGTTGAGAAGTGCAAATGAAAGGGTATAAATTTTCTGTTATATAACTTAATAGCTAGAGCCTAGAACATATAAGCATGATGATTATTTCCTAAATCAATGGATCAGATCAAATGTTTGGAATCTGCTTTATCTTGCTCATTCAAAAGGGAAAAGATTTCTCAAACTGTTATCAAGAAGTTGGAAGCGGAACTTCTGAATAGGAGTCCTCTGGTATGAATTTTCATTCACATAACTTTTACTTTCTCTCTCTCAATTAATTTTCAACTGCAAATGTATATTTTGTAAGCCATTACTTCTTTGCAGATTCAACGTTGGGAAGAAGAAGCCCAACATAGGACAACAGTACTGCTCATTGAAGAGGTGAAAAGCATGGAACCTACATTGGTCAAAGACGAGTTAGTATCTGCAGACAAATCATGGATGAAAATAAGGCTCTGGAAGTTGTATCATTGTTTGTGTGGAACTTTAAGATTTGAAAACAAAACTTAGCCTGATTGTGTGTTATCTGTCACTATATCATATCAAGCATTATGGCCTAAGAATGACTTACACACTTCAAAATGGGAGTTCTTATAGCTTGCTTTTTCCATGCCTAAAGTTGTGTTTTTTTCCTGCTCAGGATACAGTCTCTTCATTGAGGGAGCTGGAAATGAAACAAGCTGATACCATCTCCTTGGCGAGCAAAGAGATACATGTAACTTTTGTAGCCTTTTGTGGAGTTGTGAGAGTTTTAATTTAAATATTTACATTGCTTGATAGATATTTATGCTTAGTTCTGTTCTTTACATCTATTGTTGATGTTCATATAAAACTGGGTTACAACCATGCTGAAAATTTGTAGTTGATATCTTGATTATCCAAAGACTTGTGTCCTATCCCTAAGTTGATCATTCTCAACGCATATTATCTATTGTATGCGGGTAAGAAGAAATCTACAAGGAGAATCCTACTAATCCCTGTTGATTTAGTAATCTTTGCATAACTTGCATCTATCTTTGATTTTTCTTAAGGTAAGCATATCGTAAGATGCATGTAATGTTGATTTTTGTGTTGAGTGAAAAATATGCATGCCTGTAACCCTTTAACACACTGAATTGTTTCACAAAGTGATATATCTTGTCATTGCAGGGTGATACTATGTCAACCATGAGTGAATTTGGATATGATACATCTTCTAATCCTGCAGAGGATGAAATTCAGCACAGGAAAATTGTTTACCAGATGGACGGAATGACAAGCATGAAGTCTACAGAGGTTGCTAAGGATCTGTCAGATGCACAGCTATTGATCGAAGCATTGGAGTATGAACAGATCCGCCTGACACAAGACCTACAGTTAATGGAGGAGAGAAATCAGCAGCTTTTAGGTATTCTGGGCGGGAAAAATATGCAGAAAAATATGTTAATTGGTTCAAATAAATCTCCTATGGAAATGCAGATTCTTAATAACCAAAATGAAAGCTTAATGAAACTGGCCAATGAGGACTCCAGAGATTTGGCATTGCGAATCAAGTTAGAGAGAATGGGCAGAGAGCTTGACAAAGTCAAATTTTTGAATACACAATACCAAGAAGATGAAGTCTTAAAGTTGCATCATCAGAAAGATGTTGAACTAATCCGTGAACAGGTTGAAGTGGAGACAGCTAGTACAATTATTCATCTACAGGAAGAAATTACTATGCTACAGGCGGAGCTTCATGAAAAATTAAGCAGTGTGACCGCTGAAAACAATCAACTGAGGAATATTATAGCAGATAAAGATGATCAATTGGCAGAGTTGTTTGCACAATGGGAAAAAGCAACTTCAGAACTAACAAGCTTTCTTATGGATGGCTCAAAATCCTTGAATCATGCCTCCTCTCGCATTAGAAGTATGGCTTGTTTGTTTCCTCATGTAACCGGAAATCTAGGCGACCGTGTTGAAAGTGCAGCCAGAGCATGTATGGAGAAGGAAGAAAGGATTTTGCTTCTGCAGAAAAGCCTGGAAGATTCTCAGAAGACGGTGTTTGAAGTGAAACAAAAGTTGAACTCCTTGAAGGGAGTAGCAATTGCTTTCACTGAAGCCCAGAATCTTGCAAGTACTGGATGCAATGGCGAGCAATATGATGTAAATTGTTAATTAGATCCTCTGTGGAATGTGTTGGACGAATTATGTATAGATTCTGAAGTTGCATTATCAGAGGTGAAAAGGCCTTCTCTTAGTGACAGCTTGGAGCATGACTTTAATAAGGTACCGCGTATGGCTGATTCTACAGAATGTGTAAATCAACTAATTTCTGATACTGATGCCGGAGCCAATGGATTGGCATTTGGAGAGAGGAAAATTCTGGTTGATTCAATTAGGTTGAAGCCGCAAGAGTTTGAGGGTAAAATTCTTACTTCATACGAGGATACAGAGAAACATCAGACTGATTTTCAACATGATATTCTAGAAGCTTCTGCTGTATGCAGGGAACTGGTTGAGGGCCTTGGAAAGGATGTTTGCACGATGAGGGGGGATTTTGAACATTTGAAGGGGCAGCATAAATGTTTGCGGTTTTCTTCTAGTGAGATGCCAATATCTGGACCTTCTAAGGTTCCAAAAGTTGATCAATTTCAGATGATGAGTTGTATTAGAGAAGGATTTGCACAGACAAATTGCAGGCTTGAATTAATGCAAGCATCTGTGGATAAATTGTTGGAAACTCATGCAGAGGAATGGGAAACTGATAGTTCTACATCAGACTCTAGTTTGTCCTCTACTAATACTGCTGGAGAAAAAAGACCTTCTGGGTCTGAGGCTGTAAATAAACCGGGCCAAGTTTCTGAACATGATGGATCACATCTCTTGCTTGATGGAGAATCACAAAAGATGAATACACTTGAGCTTCAACACAAAGTTGAAACATCAATGGTGATTGGGGAACTAGAAATGGCATCAAGAGCTTTCAAAAACTTGTGGGTTTCACTAACTTCTCTTGTGGCTCAGGCAGGGGCAACAATTAAACCTCATGAAGAAAGCAGTGTTGATAATAAGGGTATAGATAAAGAACATGGGATATCTGAGATGACCTGGTTTCATCACTCTCCTAATACAGGGATAGAAGGAGCTCGTTTAGATTCTTCATGTTGCAACAAGGTGAGTGTTGGTCATAAAATGTTTGATTATGCTTCTATTGATTCTCTTATCATTGATGGATCTTTGAATAGAAAGAGAGAGAAATAAAACAACACCTCACTGAATGAGTTATTGTTCTTCAAATCTGCACGTTTGAAAAGTCAAGGACTAATAGTTGCCTGTATTCTGTTTCTGAAATTTGTTTCACCCTGAAACTGAAAAGTTAAGGACTAATAGTTGCATGTATTCCGTTTTGATGGCTGGATGCTTTGAATGAGTTGAGTAGTAGCAAACTAATAATCACATTCTTAATCATTGAATTTCAGACCTTTGCTCCTGATTGCAAGATTGAACAAAGCAATAGTTTCTTCTCTAAGTTTAAAGAGGCTTGTTCAACTATGAAGGAGGCTGATCTCATGCTAAATCAATTGGTAAAATCCAATGAAAATGCAAAGGAATTGACTCATATGTGGATGCAGGCAGGCAGGGATTTGATGGGTGAACGGGATTGTTTGCTTGATCAAGTTCAAAAGCTCAAGTCTAAACTATGTTTAAAGGAATCACAGTATGGCACTCTTGAGAATGAGGAGTCTAATCTGATTGAAGTGACAAATTTTGTATCTTCACTAGCTGCCTTCTTTGTAGACGTGCAAAAAGATGTGGAAGAACTAATTAAGGGAGTTTATTCTAATATTTTGTCGATGTCAAAAGATGTTCACAGCTATGTTGGATCTCTGAGGTGTTTATTTGAACAAATCTACTCTGAGTTCATACAAAAGGACTTTTCTACTCTTGTTTTGAGGGTGTGCATAGGTGATTATTTGAGCATAATGCAAGAGACCTCTATAGTAATTGAAGCCAATCATGCCGCTGTCAGTTTTGCTACTCCAAATAGGGAACACTGTGATAAAACAACAGCATTGCCATTGGTAGAGATTGAATAATCATTACCGCAGCTAGGCAACTTGTCTCAGGTGAATTTGCAATTGAAGAGAGAATTAGAAAGGAAGGAAGTTGTACTCAAGGGTTTGTTATTCGATTTTAGCTTACTGCAGGAAGCATCATCCAACAGAAAGGACATAAGAGATGAAATCAACAAATTGATTGTGGCTTTGGGTCAAGCTGAATATGAGTTGCAAGTCAAAAGGCATGAAGTAAATAGCCTAATGCTTCAGGTTGGAGAATCGGAAGATTGCCTCATTGATACTAAACATGAGCTTGCAATCTCCAATCGTGAGCTTGAGCAAACCCAACTGTCTTTTGATGATATATCAAATCAGAACCAAGAGTTTAGGTTGCTAGTAAATGATCTCCGTTACAACAAATCAGAGGTGGAAAAACTGTTGGATGAGCAAGATGAAGTCATCAAGGGTTTAGAAAAAGAAATTCTCCATTTGAATTCTTCAACAAGTGAAAGAGTTTTCCAGTCCATTGAAAGTGTTGAGAATGATCTTCTGAGAGCAACAGCCGAGAGGGACGAGTTACATGATGAAATTAGATCATTGAAAGATAAGATGGAGATGGCGTACGCACTAGCAGAGGAAAATGAAGCGCTTGCTCTCGAAGCTCGACAGGTACTGTTTGTAATAAATGTTTTTTTTAAGTCTCTATTAGGTTTAATTTCTGGTAATTTTCAACTTCTAATTTCAACATTATAGGAATCTATGGCGAGTAAACTGCATGCTGAGCAGAAGGAAGAGGAAGTAAAGATACTTGAAAGTTCAATTGAGGAGCTCGAGAATACAGTGAATGTATTGGAGAAAAAGGTTTGTGTTTTCTACATGTGGTTTGCATACCATCCAAGTATCATAAAATTTCCTACATGTGGTGCAATCTTTTCCTTCTTTTTTGGTTGTAGTTTCTTTCATTGTTCTGCTGTTCTCTTAATGACACATGACTATTTGATTCTTCAGGTACAAGAAATGGATGAAGAAGTGCAACAACACCGGATTGATAGAAACTCGTTAGAGATGGAAATTCAAGGGTTGAGACACCGGTTGATGACAGTTGAGAATGTCACAGAAAATATGGATCAAGAAGATTCCATATATGAAAAACTTGAAAATCTTAAACCAAGGTTTATGTTCTGCCTTTTAAGATTTTAATACATGCTCGTTCAAATATTTTCAATTCTCTGATGAAGAAATCTTGATCTCAGGGAATTCAAAAACAAATTCCTGGACCTTGATCAGGCTTGTGCTCAGATAGAAGTTCTTGAAAAAATCAGAGCAGATCAGGCCAAAGAGGTGCATCTTAGTTATGCTAGCTAATCTAAATACTTATTTTTCAACTTCACTATTGTATTTTGGTTCTCTGTTGATACATTAGCTTATCCATTCTTGTTTTGGCACCATCCTTGTCTTGGAAGATTGACAGGATGAAAGAGTATGTATCGGAGCTAGTGTTGCATGCTGAATCACAAGCATCACAGTACCAAGACAAGGTATCATATTTTTATCAAAGGGATTTGTATGGAATCCGTTATGTTCTGTTCCCCTTCTGTTGTTTGTTTGATGCATCCAATTTAAGTCTATAGTAAGGGAAATGTGAATCATGAATAGGTCTTCTTGATCCATTGAAGTATAATCACAAGTGGAAATTACTTGAGTTCGACGTTGAAGTACCAAGTTTTTCTCAAATATCAATAGTTGTCAATTTATTGCATCCATTTGGATCTTGCAGTTGAATGTTTCTACACGATGCATCAGCTGGATTCTATCAGGAATGATGTTTATGTCATCTATGCTCTTCAACCATTCAATATTTTCAGCACCCAGTATTGGTTCCAATGATGAAACAATCCATGCTGCATATAGGACCTTAGTTTTATCATATAACTTTGCTTTTTATATTATCCATATATTTAACACTGAATTCTTGTTTCCGCTCTTATAGTACAAAACTCTAGAGGCAATGGTTTATCAACTAAATAAAAATTCATCATCAATGGCATCTGCCATGTCGGTTTCGGAGAAACCCGAGCGAAGCTCATCTAGGCCCAGGAGTTCAAGTTCTCCCTTCAGGTGCATATCAAATCTAGTTCATCAGATGAACGTGGAAAAGGATCAGGAATTGTCAACTGCTAAAGCTCGTATAGAAAATTTGGAGGTGATGGCTGCTAGTAGACAGAAAGAGGTTAATTTAAAATCAAGTTCTTTTTTGAGTAGCAAAATAAGGTCTTTTGAAGCAGCTCAGAAGGCCTATTCAATCAGTTGTAACTTGTAAGTTCCATTATGTGGCTAACTTATGTACCTGGCTTGAATCAGGTGTGCATGCTGAGCAGCCGATAGGCTGCAGCAGAAAGCATGACACATGACATCATCAAGGATTTACTGGGCCTGAAACTTGACATGAATAACTATGCAGTGAGTTTCTCATAATCATCTCCAAATCATTACGTATTTATCCAATTATGCTTGTTATTCATAGAAGTATGTTGGCATGTTTGAAGGACTTGGTAGATGAGCACCAGCTTCACAGCTTGTTGGGTGTTGCTCAGCAGAAAACAATGGAGTCCAAAAGAAAGGTCATTCTGATATCTAATGTTTTGCTTGGGCGTTCATCAGTGTCACTGCGTTTTCCACTTGTACATGTTTCTTATCTCTTGATTGAAAAATGCTTCAGGATGAAGAAATTCACAGGCTACAGATGCAAATATGTGATTTGATTGATGAAAGGGACAGGTAAGACATAGTAAAATTAAGTATATTACTGTTTGACATGTTTCCATGTGGTTCATGTGCCCCATTGGTTTGGGTCTATTGAAAACATTCTCTCGACTTGTTTGGGAAAAGAGTGCGTACATTCTGACCCCCAGACCCTACTTAATCGCGGGATATACTGGGTTGTTGTTGTTGTAGTCTTTCTAGTCTTTTATATTTTGCGATGTTTGTGACCCAGAACATAATTGGATAAATAACAGCTAGTTAGACATTATAAGCGTCGGCCCTTTTTTCTTGAAATTATAATCACTGAGAATTACAAAGAATACTTGGCTACAACAGGATTTTATATTCAGCATAAATGTAAAAAGCTAGAGTAGGAGCTTTATCTGCCAACTGAGAATTACAAAGAATACTTGGCCCCTTTTTTCTTGAAATTATAACTAGCATAAGATTCAGCATAATACATGCATGGCTACAACAGGATTTTCAGCTTAAGCCGTTGGACATACATTGTCCATGTAAGATGTAGAAAGAATCCTTTTGTCTTTTTTCATCTCTTCTAGCCCAAATTAACATCAAAGCTTAAAATAGAATGCAAATGCTATTAATGCAAACAGTAAGATGTTCTCTTTCAAAGTTTTCCACATCTAAACTTTACTATCTGACCATTACCTACTACTGACATTTCACTTAATAGTTGTATCACGGAGATAAACCGAAGAGAGGCTAATATCCTTGCTGGCCAGTTGACCGTTGAGCAACTTAGGGACCGAGACCAGTATCTAACCGTGCAGAATGAGATGTTGAAGGTATGCAATTCTCTAAAATTGTCCATCGGATTGGGATCTTGCTTCAGCTAGACTTCTTGAAATCATCAAGATGCTTTCTTTGTAGGTAGAGAAGACCAATTTGATGCATAGGCTTGTACAACTTGAGAGTATAGTAAAGGATCTCGAGAAACAAAATGTCCAACGGCGTCCTGAACATCCAGTCAAGATCAAGGCAATATTTTCATGCATAAATTTGTTCACTTTCTACCAGCTATATGTTCTCCTCTCACACAAAGATTGTTTTACTATTTCAGGAGAATCCCGTTAGGCGGGATCATTCTACTCTTACAAGGAGGATAGTGCATAAGGAAGAACATCCCTATCTGAATAATGGACATGCTCCATACCGAAGATTTGATGGCAGTAGTCACCGTGAACAGAAGAATGGATGATATGTAAATTGTTTTCAAGGGACTCATTGAGCTTGATATCCTTCTAAAATCTTGTAAGATTTCACCCTAGTATCGGGTTGGTTGGTTTTTGAACCTATGATATAGACATATAGCTAACTTGCTGCTGCTCAATATGACACCTAAACTAGATAGTTTAAAGCTATAGATCTAAAGATATTTCACTCTTTGGCGCTAGAATTTCGGATCAGGTTGGGCTAGTTTCAACTGTTAATTGTCGTAGATTTGGTCATTCCAGGTTTAGGGCATGCCAACCCTAGTCACATTTTGGCGGATTTAGTTATAAACAGACATCATTCATATTCCATACCTTGTATTATACTTGATGTCTGATGCCTTGGCATATGGTTGCAGGCGAACATGTCTTCTAGAGAGATTGGTATCCTTTTTGAAGATACCTTATGATGCTGCATTTCTTGATGGTCCAAGTTAGTTGTATGAGGCCTTCTGCAGTGCAGTTTAAGGTCAATGGAGGATCAGTTGTCATTGTAGTGTACATTCTCAAAGAGCTACTACATCGTCTTCTGTTTTAAGTATTCCAACAACCTGAAGTTGTATGTGATCTTAGTTTTCCACTTCACCGCTTTTGGTATCTATGGTTTGTAGATGGTTGAGGTTGTGAATATGCAGTGAAAGGTGACAAGCTGTGAAGCTCATTCATTACTGAATCTGAATTGAAATTTGGTTTGATTTTAATACAAATTGTTTTGTCAATTGCTTGTAATTCCGTGCTGATTTCATTTTAATCCCAAGGAAGATGGAATTTGAATTTCTACATTCCATATATGATTATGCTAGTTAGGAGTGAATTCTACAAGGTGGTTGTTAGACCGACCTTACTGTATGGCTCTGAGTGTCATCTAAAGACATCTTTCATAAGAAGTTTTTTTTTAATCTTTGGGGTTACATCTAGTTTTTACATCAATGTCATATTGTTCGGCTTGTTAATGTCGTATGTGGTTTGTAATGTGTGCTAGTACATTCACAGTGGGGAACCGTCCTAATTTATTTGCCTTCCAATATACAATTAATCCTCTATTGGGTGTTCAAGTATGTAGGCTAGGTGTTTACTATTTTTTGTACTATTTCCATAATGAGTATGTTGGAGAGTTATGTGATATCCCAACTAATTTGATTGTTATCAATAAATTTTTCGATCTTATCGTTTTCATTTATTTGTTGGTTTTGCAACTGTTGCCCAAGTAGCGGTTCTTCGTTTAGCCATTTATCTTTCTAAAAGTTGATTGTTTTACTATTTCCTATTTGTCATATTAAGCTTTTACAAAAAAAAAAAAATCATTCTTTAGTCTCATCAGCTTTGTCAATTGTCGTGAAACATTTCCTTTCTTTTCATAATGAGAATGTGACCGTTTTTAAGATATTTTGTGTTGACAACTTGGACCCAAGGTGTTAGGGTTCAACCAAGATTTTTGAAATTAGTTTCATTTTAGTGGTTGATTCATATCCTTGGTTTTGTGGTTTTCTACCCCTCCTTAATCTTTGTTTTTTACATATCTTATCTCATCTAAATAAGGGTTTGTGTTTTGTATGAGAGATATTTATTCCATAAAACAATTATGTTAATTGGATTAAGTTTCTTGTAGATTTCCGTTGGGAGTATAAAGTTTAATTTGAACGATATATGCTATCATCTTAAATCACATAAACAACTTACCATTTTTATTTTTTCATTTTAAAATTTTAATGCATCGATGATATAAGGTTTGATGATGTTTATAAAGGGTCAAACGGTATAATATATACAATAATATATGTTGTGCACATAACGCTTTTTCCTATTTATTCTTTTCTTTAGTTTCACTCAACCAAACGAGGGTTAATGATATGAATTGAACTTGTAGTATGGAATGTGGATGTAATCAATATTATAACAACTAGGCTAAATTCCATATAGCAATATAACGCAGTATACCACTATATTGTTTTAATTGGTTAGATCTACTCCCTCCGTTTCATAACAAGTGTACTTTTCGACACACATTTTAACGATATAAAAACTTTATAAAATATTATTTTTTTAATGACTTTTTTTATATTATTATACTTATTACTAATAAGTATGATATTATTTAAAAAATGATTAAAAAATAATATTTTATAGAATTTTTACCTTCTTAAAAAGCGTGTATTAAAAGACAAACGACACTTATTATGAAATGGAGGAAATATTTTTATATTTATTAACTTATTTATAAATAAAATAGATTTTTTATTTAACTACTAAATCAATGCATCAATTATGAGACAAATGGATGCTATATTTTTTTATGACTATGAAACCCATCATTTAATGGCAAACCTAGACACGTGATCTAGTCGGCAAGAGTCATACACGGGGTAAATCGACTTGCGTCAACCGCGACTTGACCCACTAGCAAGGAGCAAGGCAAAACACCCAAGGAATTGAGTGAAGGTATGGATCGAACCCATAACCTCCTAGATCCCCCTTTCTCTACATCACTGTGTGCTCGTTTGGATTATGTTAAAAAAATCCGGGAATTGAAATAACTCAGTAAGTAGATTTCAATACATGTGTTTGGATTAACATTTTGTTTTTAAAAAAACCTAAGAAGTAGAATTGCTGGGAATTCCAATTCCACCAAAATAGAGGAATTGAAATTATCATGTGGGGGTGGGTAAGTTGAAATCCACCATTTTTATTTATTTCAACAAATTCTTTTTTTTAATCACAAATTATGTATTGGCTCATCACTTAAATAAATAGTTTTTATTAATAAAGGTTACAAAAGTAATTTTACACAAATTCTCATTTAAGTTCATATTCAACCAAACAAACCACATAATTTTAATTTATAAGAAATTAAACACATCCAAATATGTTCTATTAAATTATAGAAAGTTTAATTCCCCAAAACTTACTTTCAATAAATTTAAATTAAATTTATAGAAAATGTACTTCCTATATTCATCCAAACGAGCACTAATGCAATACAAATGGATTTTTTTTTTAAATATTCAAGAAAAAATAAATATTTACGGATAAATTCACGAAATCAAAATATTTACAGAAATATTAAAAAATGGCAGAGTATTCAGAAACACGCGGTCCGATTCTGCGTTTTATTCGCAGGTTATATCTCACCCCTGGAAAAATTTGGTCAAATTTAAAATTGTTATAGAAACACGGCTTCAAACCGCGTTTTATAATCCGTATTGAATAAAACGCGGTTTGAATCCGCGTCTTTATCATTTTCTAATTTAAAATTAAAAAAAAAAGAAATCTAATTGGTAAAACGCGGGTTAGTACCGCGTTTTACTTTATTTAAAAAAAAAAGAAAGAAAGGAAGGAAGAAGGCAAGTGTAGAGAAGGGGAGGCGGGGAGCCCGGAGCCCGGAGATGGTGGCGTCGAAGGAGGAGGAGGACCAAAGCGATGGAGATTCGGATCCCAATCTCGGCCTCGGAGATGGTGGCGTCGAAGGAGGAGGAGGACCAGGGCGATGGAGATTCGGATCCCAATCTCGGCCTCGGAGATGGTGGCGTCGAAGGAGGAGGAGGACCAGGGCGATGGAGATTCAGATCCCAATCTCGGCCTCGGAGATGGTGGCATCGAAGGAGGAGGAGGACCAGGGCGATGGAGATGGTGGCGGTGAAGATGCTGTCGATGATGACGACGGCGACGGAGGACCAGGGCGGCAAGGCTTCGATCTCCGGAGATGGTGGTGGCGGCAGTGGGCGGAGGAGCCACCGTTCAACCTGGCGGGCGCAGGCAGATCGATGGCAGTGGGCGGAGGACGAGGCCTTCTCCTGGCTACGGGCTCCGGGCTCCTCTTCTCTGCACTTGCCTTCTTCCTTCCTTTCTTTTTTTTTTAAATAAAGTAAAACGCGGTACTAACCCGCGTTTTACTAATTAATTTTTTTTTAATTTTAAATTAGAAAACGATAAAGACGCGGATTCAAACCGCGTTTTATTCAATACGGATTATAAAACGCGGTTTGAAGCCGCGTTTCTATAACAATTTTAAATTTGACCAAATTTTTCCAGGGGTGAGATATAACCTGCGAATAAAACGAAGAATCGGACCGCGTGTTTCTGAATACTCTGCCATTTTTTAATATTTCTGTAAATATTTCGATTTCGTGAATTTATCCGTAAATATTTATTTTTTCTTGAATATTTTAAAAAAAATTCATACAAATGTATAGAGCTTTTTGTTGCTAGTTTCAATTCGCTTATTGTTTGTTATTTCTGTTTATTTAGATTGTTGACGGTTCGCTGTCTGCTGACTTTATCGGCCTCTCGAAGAGTCATGCCTGTCTAACCTTCAAATTCTACTGGTGATTTGAATTTGATAACAAGGATGCCAAGTGGCAAAGTGTGGGTCCCGATAGGCAGTAAGGCGTGGAACAGACGAGATAATTAGGCGTGAAGGAAGTGATAATGAAGTTTTGCGTCAAAACTCAAAAGGGGGAGAAAGATTATACATCACACTACAACACACAGAAATTGGGTGCAATTGTAACAGCCTTGATGTGTCCTAACTCATAACTCATAACTCATAAATCATTGTTACAGTCTACATTATATTCATAAAATGCACTTTTACTAACCGACTCATTATCATCTAATCTACTTGGCAAATTAGTTACTTCATCCGTTTTTAAATATAAGTTCATTGACTTTTTAAACGTTTTTTTAAAAATTAAAAACTATATAAAATAATATTTTTATGATTAATTTTTTTTACACAGTCTTATATATATATATTACTAATAAGTATATAATTATGTAAAAAAAAGTTAAAAATATTATTTTATATAGATTTTAACTCCTTTAAAAGCGTCCAAAAAAGTCAATGGACTTATATTTCAAAATGGATGGAGTAGTTTTTTTATTGGAGTTTTAAATTTTGATACTATATAATTTTAAATGAAATTAATAAAAGATTTTACTTTAATTAGTTTTTGAAATCGTTGGAGTTTTTCAACATATACTCACACAAAATTTTCGGAGCCTTTTGTTTTCTATTCGCAAATTTTCATCAGCTGCCCTAACAGTTATATAAGTTTATTATACTAGCTTATTAGCTATACTTAATCAGTTTCTGCTACCCCATCCGCTACTTTTTTACCGATCATAGCCTTAAGCAATTCATTGGTGGGTTTCGTTGTATTGAATATACCACGTCGGATAGTCCATCTGCGGAATTTTTTTACCTCTCGATTTACTTGACAATAGTGATATCGGGTATTTTGAATCATTACCCTATAAAAAAAAATTAAGCAATTCATTTTATGTTTTTTTAAATATCCATCTCGATATCTGTTTTAATTTTATTTTCACATAAAATATATACTATTTTAGTATCTATAAATATATTTGTAAATATATACAATTTTTTAAAAATAATTTATGAATGAAAAATCTCAAAATGGCATTTTTTGGAATTCTATCATTTGCTATCTTCGAGTTTGCTTATAGGGTTGTTTAATAGCAAAATATTAAGATGTGTAAAGGTTTGGAGGTGGTTAGGCCATGCTAGATAACCATCAACCAATGACATCTTTGTGGATGAAGATATAAAGATCTCTATCTTGAAGCGGAGACAACAAGCTGTCATTCTTGAAGAGTTGAGCAAGGTGGATGACACTTAACACCTTAGAGATGTGGGAGGCACTTAACACCTCGAACTGTTGAAGCCTCAAAAGGATGTCGGAGATGAAGATATCAATCTTCTATGGACACTGTCTACAATATTGTCACCCTCGATCATAATACGTGAAAGTTTCAACTCCTTAGCCTTCAGAAGACTAAACTTAAGTATCATGGCTTATTACTCCATGGCCAGGGCAATCTTCATGCCAAATTGGGCTCCTTCTATGGCAATCAACGGTTATTATTGTTTCATCCAAAAGAAATTTATCGCTCAAAATTGAAATTGTTCAAATCATATCTTCGATCAATAATGTCGGTTGATAGACGAAATAATTTATAATGAGAATGACTCAAATGAGGCAAGCGACAGACTACACAATATTAACGTCATTGAAACCATATAGACAATATTATTTTCCCTTCACCGAAAAATGTATATTGACCTATCAATTATCAATAAAGTAAATTATTGTCAACCTTTTTTTGGCCTACTAGGGAAAAAAATGTAAATTATATAGTATGTCTATATATATTTTTTTGCTTCATAGGTAAATATTTAAGTCTCATTTTAAGGGGGTTGTTATTGGCATGACCAATTTTTCATCAAATGCATGGTTGAGCCGTTGACTCGAGAGGTCGGAGAGACGACAAACAACACAGCGACTCGGGAGTTATGTGTCGACAACCCCTAACCAATAGCTTGTGTGCAAAACTCACCTCGGGATGTTGCCGATTCAGGAGTTTAGTGTCGGCAAACACCTTGCCAACTCAGGAGTTCGGTGTCGACACTCCCCAATATGCAACCCAGCACAAGCACGAGTACCTCTCGGAGCTTCTCTTGTCTCCGGAAGTCAATGTCGACACCTCTTTTCGTGCGTTTGGTGAAAACTCACCGTATGAATAACACATACGCATTCTAAATGTGGATGAAGAAATGAACTTGGTCACAAAATGTTTAAAAAAATAATAAAACCAAACTTACTGGACAAACTATTGACGTTCTTACTACTGGTAATTATTGTCTATGAGATTTTTCACTAACATTTTTTTATTATTATTTTTGTGACAAGAATATCTCACCTAACGTATATTAATGATAATGTACAATCATTAATCAATCTACAATAATACGTAATCTTTAATCTTAGAAAAAATCTACAATAAACTTGATTTTTTTTATAAAGAGAATAATCTTTATATATAGTAACAATAAAATAAAATAAAATACGATAAAACACCCAAAATACATTATAAATGTGTATTTCCTCAAATTGTTTTTTTTTTTAACAGTCGGTGCCCTCCAACCAATCATGACGTGACAACGTGGCTGGCATCAACCGTTGCAGTCCTCTCCACTTCATACAAACCGTTTTTTTATCCTCGAAAAAACCCCCAAAAAACGTTTCAATTAAATTTGATTTCTCCAAATTTTTTATGCGATTTCCCTTTCTTCCTCCTCTGGCAGTGAAGTGTACTGTTCAATTCTCCGGCTTTACAGCCATTACCACAGTTTTTTTGCTTTCCATCCCTTTCGATTGTTCAAGCTGTCACCTTGCACTTTCCTTATCACCCTTTTTCCCTCTTTCCTTTTCCATTTCCGATTCCATCGTTTTCCTTTTTGATTATCTTCTACACGATTTTTTCTATTTTCTGAGGTTGTCTCATAAGGGAGGGTTTTTTTGACAGTGAAACGACTCCATTGCCCCCCTTTGTCTCCTTCTTATTTGCAATTATATTTACCTTTCTTACATTCTCCGATTTTGTCTCTTACAGTATTAATCAGATGGTCCCTCTTTTCCCCATTGCTCTTATAGTCTTATCCCCAAACCTCAAATTTGAAGGGTTTTTGTTGAAGCCACTCTCTTCCAAGGTCGAAGTTTGGGTTTGATTTGCTCTGTTTTTGAACGTTTCCGTTTCCGTTTCCGATTAGTGTAAAAGGGGTAAGTAACTGTTGGTTTGATCTACTTACTTGTCGCTTTAATTGAGCCGTTTTTGTGGATTCACTTTGTAATTGATGACTTATGTTGGATTTTGAATAGGCACACCAGGTGTTTGTTAAAAGGCCTGAAAGAGGAGTTGGAGTGAATTTGGAGTTGAGGGCATCAGGATGAGAGACTTCCCATCTTGTTTCGGTGAAAATGCAGTTCAGATTGCTGATTCGTCTTCCTCAAATGGCAGTAAAGCTCCTCAAAATCTGGCTACTTTTGTTTACCAGTGCAGATTAAGGGGCCGTTCTTGTCGAATTACGATTGCCTGGAGCAAGAGTTTGATGGGCCATGGGCTAAGTGTTGGAATTGATGATTCCAACAGCCAATCTCTGTGTAGGGCTGATATCAAATGGCTGTTCTCCAAAAGGAGAGGATCCAAGACCATAGAAGTGGACGATTCCAGAAGTGTTGATATATTTTGGGACCTTTCCTCTGCTAAATTCGAATCCGGGCCGGAACCCTCCGAAGGTTTCTACTTGGCAATTGTCTTTGATAGGCAAATCCTCCTCCTCCTAGGGGACATGAGGAAAGAGGCATTGAAGAAGACGAGCTCCGCCCCAGTTTCGAATGGGGCGGTCTTCATCTCGAAGAGAGAGCATGTTTATGGTAAGAAGGCTTTCTTCACCAAGGCCCGGTTTTTCGATGATGGGCAAGTACATGACCTCATGGTGGAATGTGACACCATTAGCAGCAGTGACCCGTGTCTAGTTATCAAGGTGGATCGCAAGAATGCGATGCAGGTGAAGCGCCTGAAGTGGAAATTTCGCGGTAATCAGACAATCTTGGTTGATGGGCTACCTGTTGAAGTTTTCTATGATGTACATAATTGGCTGTTCAGCACATCTTCTGTGGGGAGTGCTGTGTTTATGTTCAAGACTTGTCTTTCAGCTGACAAATTATGGGTCAGCCAGCCCCTTGCTGACCCGAACATACCGCAATGGTCTCATTCGCAGAAAATTAGAGAGCCTCATTCGGATAATCTCGGCTTCTCCTTGATTTTGCATGCCTGGAAGCAGGAGTAGCGATGCTCTGAGGGCGACTTTGTTGAGTGCTGACAGAATACATTTAGGAGGAGGTTCTGTTTTCGTTTTCATCAAGTCGGATCTGGACTATACCAAAATTTTAAATGATTGGTGTCCGTGTCTCTATGTTCTTTCTTATCCTCTTTTTTTTTTAGCAACTTTCTTATCCTCTTATTGCTGTGTAAGAGCATAAATTTGAATACTTCAAAGTTGAAATCTTTCCTCTCTCTGGGTTCAACTCTTTGCGTAAATCATAGTAGTGTTCAAGTATATACAAAATTGAAGTTCGCTTTCAATCGTTTATACCATCAATTTCTGATTCATTGCCTGGACTCTTGTAACAAACATTTGGCATATGAAGAGATATGTGATGTAAGCTTTACATTCATCCATTAGTTAAGCTGAGCAACTATGTATTTTGGTACTAAGGGGTTGGTACTAACTAGGTTTACATTCATCCATTAATTTCCTTAGTTTGTGTGGAGATGTCTAAAAGACTTGTATTTTTGAACGGAGGTAGTATGTCTAAACGATTTATCTTGTGCAGCCTCTTTCTTAAAACATTGCATTTGAGTTCTGTGAAGTTGTACAATTGCATAGTAACATCTCTGAGGGTGTGTCATGTCCATGCCTTGTGGAATCTAGCTCAGTCACTGCTACTGTCTCGAGGGCATTGTAAGGAATTCGTTTAACTGGGATTCTTCACCATGGAAATGCAAGATGCAATATCTGATGTGGTTAAGATTACACTGTATTTGCATATTTGATGACATTGATTTTGCAGCAATTGCTGGATATTCAAAATAGTCCATGAGAGGTGCATAAAACACCCAAAGCTGTGCTGTGTCTTGTCTGTGTATGTATCCATGGAATTTCTGAGGAGAAAAAGCACTGCTGTGTAAGAAAGGTTTGTCAGATTTGTTGGGAGTTGGGACCAATTCCATTTGTGCAGTCAACTACAAGATTCTATGGCTACAAAAGTGACAGAAACTGTGCAGTGAGAAGCTCAGATTTGATTCTGATTCCCAATCAGGTCCCTCACAAGTCCCTTTTTTTAGCTGGGCTTGCCCAAGAAGCCAATTGCTCTTGGAGGCCTGGAATGGAACCCTATGTTATGTTCTCTTTATTACTCCTTCCATTATTTGGCTATCTATGATTCCATGGGCTTGTGCGGCTGAAAAAAATGGCAAAGTACAAGAATTTGGTGTTCTTTTTTCAAACAAATTTTGTAAACCTCTTTAGCTTCATTCCTACTTCTTAGTCCTAGACTTAATTTGGTGGACGGTGGTGGTATTGTTAAGTAGTTAGGGCATTGGATGCACATGTGGAAAACTTTAGGTTGGGTGTATTGCGGGGTCTTTGCCTGTCCTCTCGCAAGTTAGGGCATTGGATGCACATGTGAACGACGCAAGTATGTTTAAAGGGAGGCATTGGCGTACAACTTAATTTGTGCATACAATGTGTTATAGAACTAGAACTCTGTTAAGATATGTGAATGAGATCAGGCAAAAATATCATATCAAAAAAACAGATAATAAATCTTAGTATATAAGTCGGTGGCTATTCCTCTTATCGTCAATTGGTTTTAAATTGAAATCTCACTTAACTTTTGTGCTAGCTTAGTGACACAAGCGTTGTATACACGACCACCGGTCACGAGTCATGGACTTTAGTAAACTTGCATTGGAATTTCATATGAGATTCTTTTCACTCGTACACAATTCTTAGACGCAAACTATCTACAAACAATGGGCTTTCGTTGAGCATATGGGCCGGGATGGACACTACTCAGTCCATAGGCCAAACAAATGAAATTTGTTTTCAAGGTTTATACTTTATACATATCTCGATTTTAGAGTTTAGATTATAAATAACAGTTTTTTTTAAACCCGTGTCTAAGTGCATATATTGATCATTCCAATTTGATTTAAAAAAAACGCATTTTCAGGGTTCTCCTTTCCATTCCGTCTTTTTTTCCTTTTGCTTTTGGATTGTTGTTCAATTTATTTGCTTTGTCCCGTCTCAGTCGCCTCTATTTTGACTACCTAGTAGTCTTTTACGATCTCGTTATCGTCCTTGAGGGTTTGAGAGGGGTTGGGGTGTTTTTATTGAACAATGGTTTGGCTTAGGTTTGGATTTGCGACATGGTGTGTTGCGCTGTTCTTGTTGTGATGCAGACCTCATGTAAACGGTGGTTGATTTGCTGTATCCGATGACGTCGTGGAATTGCGATCGATATCTGATGGCTCTTCAGAGTCCATGATCTAAGATGTCCGCTAGTGTCCCTAGAGTTCTCTGTGTGCGTCCTCCGTTGGCTGAGTGTTTCGTTTGTCGTGTGGGTTTTGTTTTACGGTGTAGGATAGCTAGCACGTTTATTTTTTTCGCATTTTCATTTCCGTTATTTGCTTCGTGTTATTTGCTTTCTGTCATTTGATTTGGTTGTACATGATGGTTAGCCCATCTACCGGCTTGTCCGGTCTCTCGGTTTCTCTAGACTTGTCTAGAGAACTGAATTCTTATCTTGCTTCTAAAAAAAAACTTCCAAATATGATAATTTAGCAATTTTAAAAATATCTTTTTAAAAATTTAAACATTATTTTTTGAAGAAGTAGTTTCCAAATTACAAATTCTTAACCTATGTCATTCCTTAAGTAGTTAAGTGCATATTAGAAATATCTATTTAATACTTAGGGATCGTTTGATATAAACATGTAAGGTAAACGGAATGAAAGCAAATTTTGTATAGGAAAATATATCTATATGAGAGAATAATGTTATTTTTTTATGAAAAATAAGAAATGAGGGGTAATGATTAGAAAAGTATATGAGATATTTTTTTTATCAAAGAAAAGCATGTGAGATATAATTAGTCCTTATTCGAATGAGTGATTGAAATGGAGGAAACAAAACCAATTTTGAATAAAAAGTTAAGAAAAAAGAGTAATGATTAGATTTTTTTAATGATGTATCTTGAACTATAAATGGACTATGTTCATTTTCTTTCCCGTTGCTTTTTCAAAATTTAAACCAAACGAGCCATAAGTGTGTAGATATATGCTACGTGCCTCCGTGGTAATGCATTCAACATTTTTTGGTCCAATACCTAAGTTGAGCCGGTGATACGGAGGGATTGATCAGTACTTTTTCTGGCGATTGACGATTTGTGCCCTAGTTTGTTTTCTACTGGTTCACGGTGGTCATGGACGGCGGCTCGTCGCCGGAGAGGGTCGCTACACCCCCAGCGACGCAGGAGGTAAGGCATGAGAATCAGACTGATGTGGTTATGAGCAAAAATACCCCGACTGGGGGAGGCCTGCCCGTGGATACTCCGATGACCTTCACGGTAGGGAAAGGAGATGTTGATCCTGCGATTGTAATTCAACAGCAAGGATCGAACGCGCAAACGCAGAAACCTTCTTGGAAGGACATAGCGAGTGGGGATAGGGCTGGGATGCACACCAGCACCGGGATGATCAAGGCGGCTTATGAAGGTAAGATAACCACGGAATTCCCGGATGGCCCCGATGGAGATCCGGTCATAACGGTTGCGGGCGATGTTACCAAAATGCTTGATGATGCATGGAGGAATGCCATCATTTTCAAGCTGTTGGGGTTTCCCATTGTGTTCCCAGTCATGGAAAGAAAGGTTAGAGAACTATGGAGGCTTGAAAATAGTATGCAAATTATTGATCTGCCCAATGGCTTCTTCATGTCAAGATTTGAGAATGAGAATGACCTCACTAATGTGCTCACGGGAGGCCCTTGGTCTATCTTCGGAAGATGTCTAATTTTGAAGAGGTGGTCTTCGGAATTCTCCCCATCTGAACCGATCCAGTCTGCTCCGATCTGGCTGAGGATTACGAAGGTTCCAATTCAGTGGTATGAGGAAACAATTCTATGGAATATGGCGGCTGGGGTTGGAAAACCCATACTCGTGGACCCGAAAACGCTGTTCTTGAATAGAGGGAGATTCGCCCGGGTTTGTGTGGAGATAAACCTTGCCCAACCTCTCAAGAGAGCTGTCGTTATAAATGGTAGGAGATGCCCTATTGAATATGAAGGCCTCCAAACCTTGTGCTACAACTGTGGAAGGTATGGGCATTACGCGGGCAACTGGCAGTTCACTCAGAGAAAAGCGAATCATGTTGAGCATAAGGAGGCATCCAACAGTCATGTAGGGATTGACAACGGTGAGACTGTGAGGGTGGAGCAAGAGAAAGGGGAGGAGGACATGCTGAATGCCAGTAGTGCGGAGGGGAAAGGAGTTTAATCGAGTAAGTATGGCCCTTGGATGCAAGTTACGAAGAGGGTGGGAGCTCAGAGGAAGGGGATATGATCAAACCAGGGCTGGAAATGGGAGAATGGAACAAGGGGCGGGGAGAAATAGAAACGTTACGAATAACTCTGTTGCAACAGTCAGACAGGAGAGGAAATTTGTTCAAGAAAAGAATTATTTCGATGCTCTTGCGTCAAGCAGCGAGGAAAAGAAGGAGGAAACTGTTGCCGAGCAGAAGAGCGGTAAGAGTAGTAGCCTCGCAAGGGAGGAGGAGCATAAGAGGGTGGCGGTGAACAGAAGAAAAGGCAAAGAACCAGAAGTGCAAGTGATCACGGTTTTCAACATCAAAGGGGAGGAGGCGAAGGCTGCGGACTTAAAGGCAGCGAAGACGAAAAGAAACAAAAATAGAAGCTTAGCTAGAAAGAAAGCTTTCAAAGCGGGCGAATTAGGAGAGAAGGAGAATAGTCAGCTCACAGGTAAGAGGAGACGTTGCCAGGAAAGTGAAGTGATATTGCAGGTTCAAGGAATAACAACTAGTTATAACGAGAGCAGCGCCAAGGGGAATCATGATCCCCGAGGCGCCCACTCGAATATTGAACAACCCATGTCGGAGGGCGGTCTTGGTTCTGGAAGTCTCAACAAGCTAGAGTCTGATGAGCCAATCCTCCTGCAGAGTTCTAGTGATTCTAGAGGGGGAGCGGGTTTTGACGGTGACAGGAAAGGCGGCAAAACCGGGGTATCTGGTGATACTTCAGGTAGCAATGGTATGCAGGTTTGAGGTTAGTTCCCTTCTCTTTTTTTGTTTCCTTATGGATTGTTTATTATGGAAATGTTACGGAGCCGGAAAAGATGGTTTCCGTCGTACTATGAGATACATCAGCAGACACAACAAGGTGCAATTGGCTGCTATCTTTGAAACCAAGATATCGGGGGATAGAGCGGACAAAGTCCGCGCTAGACTTAGCTATGACAATTGTGTGCGTGTGGAGGCTATTGGCAAAGCAGGAGGAATTTGGCTTCTGTGGAAGGATGAGGAGCTTAAGGTGTCGATCATCGAGACGAACAAGAACTTTATTCACGCTGAAGTTAAGATCGGTAAGATTACTTTAAATGTTATTGTTGTTTATGCCCCGGCCACTCTTGAGGACAGGAAAAACTTCTGGGCAAAGCTGGATACGGTGATAAGCAACACAAAGGCCCGTGCTTGATTGGAGGCGACTTCAATTGCATTCTTCGGCTTGAGGAGAGGGAAGGAGGCTCTGGTGGCCTTCACAAGGACTCTGGAACTTTCCGACAGCTGGTGAACAATAGAGAGCTCATCGACATGGGTTATTCCGGATCGGCCTTCACTTGGACTAGAGGTAAGGATGTTAATTCCCGCTTAGCTAAAAGGCTCGACCGTGTTTTTATGAATAGGGATGCCAGATTAAGATGGCCGGAGGCGAGGGTGAGACACCTCGCCAGGCACTCTTCGGACCACAATCCTCTTCTGATCTCGTTGGAACCCAAGCGCTCCCTTAATCCGGCGAGGCGACCTTTTCGTTTTGAAGCGGCATGGGCTACCCATCCAGATTTCAAGGCAGTTGTGAAGGACAATTGGCAGGATGGTCTTAAGGTCAGTCAATCCCTCACTAATCTTAAGGATGCCTTGATTAACTGGAATCGCAAAGTGTTTGGAAACATATTCGACAGGAAGAAGAAATTAGTTAAGGAGATTGACAAGATTCAGTGTAACCCGGACCTGGGGTATTCTGGAAAGCTTCTTGAGTAGGAGAGAAGGCTTCAAAATGAGCTTGAGTTGGGTCTGGAACAGGAAGAACTTCTTTGGATGCAAAAGTCGAGAGAGGCCTGGCTTTGTCAGGGAGATCGTAACACTGCGTATTATCATTTATCCACGATCGTTAGGAGAAGAAAGAACACTGTTGAAGGGTTGTTCGACAATAAGGATAAGTGGGTTGAGGATAACAATATTATGAGGGGTACAGCTAGGCGTTTCTTTAAGGAGTTATACATCATTGAAGACATCTAACCGGTTCCGGAGTGTGATCTGAAGGTGGATAGCTTCCCGAAGATCGACTCGCTTTTGTGGGAGAAGCTCTCGAAACCCTTCACTAGAAGGGATATCTGGAAAGCTGTTAAAGACATGGGGCCTCTCAAAGCCTCGGGCCCGGATGGGTTCCAACCTGTTTTCTTCCAGAAATGTTGGGACGTCGTGGGCGATTCGGTGGTTGAGGAGGTGCTTGATTTTTTCAGAAAGTGCAAAATGCCGAGAGGTATGAATAACACCCTCATCACGTTGTTGGCTAAGGTTGGGAAACCGAGAAGATTAGTCAGCTCCGTCCGATTTCCCTCTGCAATGTCCTTTACAAGATCATAACTAAAACCTTGGTAACAAGGATGAAAGAGATTATGAGGATGCTTATTGGGCCGACTCAGGGCAGCTTCTTACCGGGAAGGTGGATTCAAGACAATATTGTGTCGGTGCAGGAGATTGTTCACACGTTGAGGAAGAAGAAGTCGGGAAGAGGTTGGATGGTGTTGAAGCTCGATCTGGAGAAGGCCTATGATCGGCTGAGATGGGATTTTGTGGAGGTTACGCTTGAAAAGGCGGGTTTCCCTTCTATTTGGATCCATTGGATAAAAGAGTGTATTCGTTCGACCTCTTTGCAGGTCCTCTGGAATGGGGAGGCTTCGGATGAATTTAAACCGGAAAGGGGGGTTAGACATGGCGATCCCATCTCTCCCTATCTGTTTCTTTTGTGCATTGAGAGACTTAGCCACTTGATTCAACTTTCTATTGAGGAAGGACAATGGCAGCCGATTCGTCTTTCTAGAAATGGGCCGCCTATATCCCATGTGTTTTTTGCCGATGACATCATTCTTTGTGCGGAAGCGTCGGAGAGGCAGATGAAAGCTATTATTGAAGTGCTCGATGTTTTCTGCAAAGCTTCAGGGCAGAGAATCAGCAAAGCAAAGTCGAAGATCTTTGTTTCCGCTAATGTCTCCGTGTATTTGAGAGGTAAACTGCAACGGGTTAGCGGCATTGGGGTCACCAGGAATCTTGGGAACTATCTTGGGATGCCTGTGCTACATGAGCGGGTCTCGAAGGAGCAGTTCAGACCCCTCTTGGATAAGATGAATGGCCGGATGGCCGGTTGGAAAAGCAGAAGTCTCAGCCTCGCGGGTAGGATTACGCTTACGAAGTCTGTGCTCTCTACGATGCCGAACTATGCGATGTCGGCAATGCTTCTTCCTAACTCGATCATTAGTGAAATTGAGAAAATTTGCAAAAAATTTATTTGGGGCGACTATGGTGGGTCTCGGAAGATGCACATGGTTGCTTGGAAGGAGTTATGTAAGCCCAAGGAGAACGGAGGGCTCGGCATCCAGAATCTCTCGAGTATGAACTTGGCGCTGGTAGGGAACCTTGCCTGGCGAACTCTTACATAGGACAAATCGCTTTGGGTCGAGACTCTTCGGTCGAAGTACGTTCGGGAGGATAGGGTCATTATGAGTGGAGCTTCTCACGTGTGGAGAAGCATCCGCACTGCTGCCGCGGAGGTGCTGAGGAAAGGGCTCAAAAGGTCGATTGGGGATGGTGAAAGTGTGTGCTTCTGGACGGATAGGTGGGCTGCGAACACTCCTCTTTTGTGGGAACCTGAGGGTGTTGTGCAGCAGGAGGAACTGGATTGGAGGGTGGCTGAGTACTGGGCTAAGGAGGGACACTGGAATTGGGAGCTTCTTGAAGGCAAGTTATCCGATAGCACTCGGCTGCAGCTGGCTGGCATCGACGTCAGCGAGGGAGAGGGGAACGACGAGGTGTGCTGGGCTGCGTCGGACACAGGGGAGTACAACGTGAGCTCTGCTTACAACCTGCTGCAAGGGCATGGGGAGAGTGCGACTGTGGATGCGGGCATATTCAGAACTATTTGGAAGTTGTTGGTGCAGGAAAGAGTGAGAGTGTTCATATGGAGGTGCACTCTGGGAGCCATCCTCACCAATGCCGAGCGGTGTAGACACGTCACCTTGCTTCATGTGTCGACTGCAGCAGCTGTAGTGGTCAAGATGAGAGCCTCATCCACTTGTTTAGGGACTGCAGTAAGGCCAAGGAGGTGTGGGAGAAGCTTGCGGCCCACCGCTTCGAGTCGGACTTCTACGAAGGTTCCTTTGCCACTTGGTTAAGAGGTAACATCTCCAATACGGCTAAATTCGATAATACTTGCTTGTGGAGAGACATTTTTGCAGGTACCTTGTGGTGGTTATGGAAGTGGCGAAATGAAAGAGTCTTCAATGGGAAAGAGAATTCTGAGCCCAAGGACAAGCACATTATCAATCAGGTTACGGACTACAAGCTGAGTTGGACCAAGTGCAACAGCAAGGAGGACAAAAGGGAAAAGAAGGAAGTCAAAATTTCTTGGGATAAGCCGCAGGAAGGATGGGTCAAGGTCAACACGGACGGAGCGGTGCGAAGAGATGGCATGGCTACTGCTGCAGGGGTCATCAGAGGTAGTAACGGTGAGTGGCGTCAGGGGTTTATGATGACGATTGGTGTTTGCACGGTCCCCAAAGCGGAGTTGTGGGGTGTGTATCAAGGGCTCAAGTTGGCCTGGGAGAGTGGTTACAGGCAGGTGAACCTGGAAACGGATTCGCAAGTCATAACTAATCTCCTGAGGAACCAACATGTGCCCCGGGGGCATCCGCTTGCCAGCCTTGTCATGAAATGTCAAGGCTTAATAAGGAGAGACTGGGTCATCCAGTTTCGTCATGTGTTCCGTGAAGCCAATGACGTTGCGGACCAGCTTGCTAGCTTAGCTTTCTTTAATAACTTTGGTTTTATGTATTGTTTGACCCGCCTGAGGGTGTTTTATCTTTTTTGCATAATGATGTAAGGGGTCGGGCTATCCCCCGCTTGCTGACTACTTAGCCCTTTTTATATTTAATAAATGCGCGTCTAGATGCGCGGAGAGCTCCGTCTCTCCTTTCCACCAAAAAAAAAAGTTGAGCCGGTGATAGTATTTTTGAGTAGTTAATTTGTAGGTCTTCTTGCCACTTATGGGCAAGACATGAGCTGCTGATACAGTGGAGAAGAAGAAGACAAATTGTAAGTAAATTTTTTTTATTACAATTATGTTTAATCTAATACGTGGTTGCCTAAGAAAAATGATGTCCTTTTGTACAATCCAAATCCTCTACAACACTCCCTATAAAAAATGATGTCCTTTTGTACAATCCAAATCCTCTACAACACTCCCTATAACACTTCCTACATCACAAAATTATATTTACATTTATTTAATCTTAAAAAAAATTATAAAAATTATATACATATTCTAAACACCTATTTTTATATGTTTATAAATTTTATTTTTGAAAAATCACGTTTTGAAATTTTTTATAATTATATTTCATAAAATAATACCTTTTGAATTTTTAAAAATTTTGAAAACATGATTTTTTAAAGTGAAAACTTATAAACATATGAAAATGGGGGTTTATAATATGTATGTAATTTTTATAATTTTTTATAAGATTAAATAAATGTGAAAATAATTAAGTGATGTAGGGAGTGTTATAGGGAGTGTTGTAGAGGATTTGTATTGCCTTTTGTATACTAAGAATATGTTTGGGTAAAATTACTCTATATTCGGGTTAAAATTTAAGTTAATTACTATTTGCACTCTTTTTAAGAGGATGAAAATGATATAAAATATTCCTTCCGTTTCAAAATATATATGGTTTGATTTTTCAACTTATTTTTAAGAAGCTAAAAATTACATAAATTATCAACTTTTTAATCAATTTTTTATTTTTTTAAATAATCTCAAACTTATTACTAATAAGTACGAATTTATAAAAAAATAAATATAAATAATATTTTATTTTTTTAGTTTATTAAAAAACGTGCTAAAAATCAAACTTTTTTGATATAGGTTTTTTTTCTTCCAAATGTACCTTATATAATAGAATATTTTTAATAAAACACATTTAAAAACTTTATTTTTTTAAATAAAAATACTTTATATAATATAATCTATTAAACCACCAAACTTTATTTTCATGGAAAATCTTTCAATTTTGCACTAATATTTTATCCTAGTGACTGAAATGCTCTTATTTGTTTAATATATTCTTCAATATCACTGAAAAATTGAAAGGATGGTTTACTTGAATGAATTATATTACTTACGCACTTTCTTAACTGAAATTTTAAAAATTTAAAGGGGTATTTTTTTAAAATCTATTATATAATGTACCTTTTGGGAAAAATGCTTGATATTATATAAGAACATTTCAATAATAAAATAAAATATCACCGAAAATTGAAGTATCTGATGAAAAAATAGAGGTTGGTGTTTAAATTGAATGAATTATATTCTATAAGGTATTTTTGTTTAGAAATTTTTTTAAAAGATGTTTCGTTAAAAAAATCTTTATGCAAGGGACCTGTAGGAATTTTTATTTTTTATTATTATACTATTTTATTTTCTTGAAAATTATAACTCACATCTCACTAATCTTCTAATCATTACAAGTGTAAATTTGCAAAGTAGAATTAAAAAAAACAAAATAAATTTTTTTCTTATCTTCTAAAATCACATTTTTTGCTTAATAAAGGAAGTATCATCATTCTTATTTGTCTATAAAAAATTAATGACAAAACACGATTGAAAACAATTAAACGTGACGATTAGTCTAATACATATAAGCCTAAGGGTATATGTTTTTTAAAACGTGTTTTATTCCATCAAATATTATTTTTAGAAATATAAAAATAATGATGTATTTTATAAATTCATTTTTTATATTAATTTATAAAATACACTAAATAAATGTATTGAAATGAGCAAAAGTGTGTCTTATCAAAAGTATCATAGTTCATATGGATCGCTTGTTTCCTCTACTAATCGGTAGAAGATATGTATGTTTTACACTATTATCGTCTTGCTATTATTTGGTTGTGTTAGTACTACTTATTATCATGTTATCTCATCTAGACATGGCCACGGGTCACGGGTCGGGCGGGTCGACCCGTGACTCACCGGGTCGGTGACTCGTCGGGTCAGGGTCAAATGGTCGAATGGTTGGCTCGGGTTGAGGGTCAGGGTTAGGGTCGGGGAGAAGATAACCCGTGACCCGGCGGGTCGAACGGGTTGGCCTTTGAAACGTCACAATATCATCACAAATCGACAAAAAAAATCACAAAATCGTTCAACGGAAGGTCAAAACCCGCTCAACCCGGACATGACCCGGCGGGTCGACCCGACTTCTTCCCTTTCCTCCCACGTGGCCCAACCTAGCGGGTCGACCCGTTGACCCGTCGACCCGCCGGGTGACCCGAACCCGTGGACCCGTTGGAATCCCGGGTTAGGGTCTGGATCATGTCCCCCGGGTTCTCGACCCGGCGGGTCGGACCCGTGGCCACGTCTAATCTCATCCTTATATTATTCGGTATTTTCTTATTTATTACTAGTAATATATTTTTCTATTCGTATAATGGTTTGACCAGAGGCGGAGCTAGGGGGTCCTAGGGAGTCACGTGACCCTCTCCTCATCCGAAAAATTACCTAGGTGTATTCTCCTCGTTGATAGCTTCGTTTTGATATATAATACACCCTAATTCGACATCTGAGTAAAAAGTTATGAATGTTTGAAAATTACAAGTGTAATAATCACTTTAGTTTTATTTCAATATACTATAATACTTTTATATTTAACTTAAATTGACATTCACATATTATAATTCATATCGAGAGCTTCGAAACCATAGGTTATATTACTTATTTTGAGAATTTGGTAAGAAGTTACGCAAGTTAATTTTTTTTATATATCTAGTTATACATTATTACATGTTAAGAATACAATGTTTATTTATTGCGTTTTATATCCTTATTTTTATTTTATATCATCATTTTTGTTTTATATTTTTCTAGTAGTTTATAATATCATTTGACACTAGATTGAATTATCGTTTGACACTAGTGTGTACTATCGAACACGTTGTGTGTTTTACGACTTTTTTCTTGATCTTATTGTTTATTATTATGGTGACCTCTACTCAAAACTTTCTGGCTCCGTCCATGGGTTTGACCATCATTGGTCTTTTTTCATTCTCTCGATTCACCCAACTTGTTTGATAAGTCGATTTTTTTTTAAAAAAAAAACAAAATGATATACATAATACATGTGATAAATAAAGAGGACCACTAAAAAAAAAGGTTGTTGCTATATACACCGCAAATCCGGATTAAGGATTTGCACGTCCTTAAGGACGTGCAAGTCTTTTGACTAATTAACATTTAAAAGAAATTAATTAACCCCTTTTAACCATGCACGTCCTTAAGGACGTGCATGATTTGGGGTGTATATAGCCACACCCAAAAAAAAAAAAAAGAGGACCACTAAAGATAAGATTTTATAAACAAGAGAAAAAAGAACTAATAATAAATGCTCTGAATATTGCTTGTTAGGGCAGAAAAGGGAAAAAGGTCATTGTTTATTATTTCACGTTTTCCCGCCTTCCCGCTCCCATTCACTCCACTGAAAAATAAATAAAAAAGGAAAACAACAAAAAAAAAAAATAGGAAGGATTTATTGGGTGCGTAGTGGAGATGGATAGAAGATTTCATCTTCATGGAGGAGGAGAACTGCCCTGATCTGTAACTTCTCAGTGGGAGATCGGGGGAGAGGTTGATACAGAGAGATGGATACGCCGGTGAAGAGCTTCCCCGCTACTTCCACCTCTAGCCCCAACCCCGTTTCTCAATTTGAGGTTTCTCAACTACCTCCCCCTCTTTTGCTAGGTTTATTTATCCGTGCTTTGCTCGAATCTCGTTCTTCTTCGCTGTTTCGTGTTCAATTGGAAGTAGTTATTGTGAATTCATTTGTGTTAATTAGGATTTTTTTTTTCAGTTTGAGCTTTTTGAGAAGTAGGGTTTTCGCTTTTCAGCGGACAGTTGAATGGAGGGGATTTGTGATAAATATGTGAATCAATAATTATAGTGGTTGCGAAATTAGTGAATTCCGTGAGCATTTAGATACCTCATACCTGGGGTTAGATCTCACGAAGTATTCGCTTGCAGGCATTATGAATTTGGTCAACTCCCTGTTTGGGCCGTTTATAATTCATGACAAAACTTTCACATTCTGATATTGTTGTATAAATGTGCTCTTGTGCGTTTCTGTAAGTTTTTGATGCCTTGGTAACATTACACAGTCACGGATGCTGTGAAATGGCTTGGAATACTTCTATTCTGTACATTAGTTGGTCATTTTGGGTAATTTTACATGTTTTTTCTGCCTTCTAAACGAGTTTAAATCTAACAAACTTTGCTAGAGGTGCATATGAAAACCAAATAGACTTAGCTTGTTTTGCTTTCAGTTATGGTTTTGTATTGTAGATTTTATTACATGGAAAAGTGACTCATATCCAATTTGGCCTAATAATTTCCAGTATAAGCTTGTTGGTTGTGAAAGGAGATGATAATTCACGTCAGTCTGTAGACCTTGGTTTATATTTTGTCCCCTTCTGAATTCAGATGGTATGAAGCTACCAAGCCCATGGGTCTGTCAGTCAATGTTGTCTTGAAAAGAATGGCGCTAGTTTCTACCGGAGTAACAATTAAATAATTTTTTCTGCATCATTGGCTTCAGTCCTTTTACCATGTAGTTTGGCTATAGTTTCCTGTTTGAGGGATATGCTTAATCTCATAATTCATAAATCACTGCACTTATAGTATAGGATGTTTCCATCCTTTTTTAACGCTATCCACGTAATTACCTATTCATGTTTGAGAATTTGCTTTATACTTTTCTTCATTAGAAACTGCTGTGGTGCCCCGGATTTAAGTCCAATTAAAGATGGAGATTATATACTTTGTTTGTTGTTTATCAACTTGAATTTTCCATTCTATTTCCCAGAATCTTTTACTACATTGGTTATCTGTGATATCTGAACAAGATTGCTTCTTGGTTCACACGCAGGACTCTCCTGTCTTCAAGTACATCAATAACCTCTCACCTATCAAGCCACTCAATAGTGACCAGTCATTCAATTTGCTTAATTTTGCATCTCCAAAGACTCCATTTGCTTCTCCAGCTATTGATTGTCCCCAGAAATCTAAAATAACAAGGTGAGATTTGTATGAGTATGCAATATGTATTTGCAATTTCAGAGTGAACCAACTTTTTCATTGGTCATAGTTTACATACATTGATATTTTCTCTTTTCTCCTGCAGTAGTCACCTCTCTTATCCATTGAAGCATGAGCCCGCAGATGGTGGAAATGTAGTCAGTAAAAGCCTAGTTATAAATAATCTTAAACCAATGAAATCACTCGCGGGAAAGGAAGATTACCGTGATTCAAGCTTTGGGTTAAAAGATAATGCATCTCATGAACTGTCCGAGTCAGCTGCTGATGCTTGTCAGTCCCCAAACAATGAACCTGGTATTTCACAGATTGAAACCGAAGGTAAAGAGGACTATTTAGATTCAGGTATGATGGTACAAGTGGAAAGTGCACCTGATGAACCGCCAGGATTATCAATTGAGCCTCAAGAGTGCATTAGCAGTGTGCATGGTGGTTGTGATAGTAAAGCTGATGATGTAAACAACTCTATTCCTCAAACTGTACATTCAGAAACACCCCCTGAATTCTTCATTCAGGGAAGCTCTGAAAATGACAAGTCTTCTTTTAATAGTAATCTAGCATTGCAGTTACAAGGTATCCAAGTAGACCAGATGAAAGGAGTTGGATGCAGGTGGGAGAAAATGTTTCTCGAGGCTGCAGATCAGTTACTTTGTGATTCTCCTGTCAAGGAAGACAATCCTGGAGAGACTGACAATATGTGTGTAGATTCTGGGACTTTGTCTTTTATGGAAAGTATCTTGCAGCCTTCAGAAGAGTGTATTGATGGAATATTGAATCCAGAATCTAGTCCTTTGAGTTCTTTGGAGGAGCGTGATGCGAAGGTGCCTTTGGCTCATCCAAGTGGTGCCGAAAAGCCTAGTGAAGTAGGTCAAGCCTCAACTTGTGCTTCAGTTTATGAAAAAGCTGTTCCTAGTACAAATGCTGAAGTATATAACAAGGTAAATCTCAGATCTATGAACGCTTGTATCATATCACCTTCATGTAACATGCCTCTCCGCTTACAGCAATATGCACTGCTGTGGGGTTGTAAATACTATTTCCATGTTTTCAAGGACAACCTTTTTTTGCTTGTCTCATACATTTTGACTGTTAGCCCAGTTGAACTGTTTTAGATTTTATATTCACTTTCCGTGTCATCGTTTTTGGACTGAGATAGCTTGCATGGTCAATTCTCTTACATACGTTTTGACCAGTTTTTAAACAGTGAACATCTCATGGTATCTCAGATTGAAAAATGTTGCTAAGCCATGCATGCTTAAGTTTAAGGTTAGAGTCAAATGCAAATTGATGCTTTCTGTACCAAGAAACTTGAATTTATTCTACTTCCAATATCTTAGCATGGCTATGAATGAAGGTTGAAGCTTCAAGAGAATCAAGACTCTGAATATATTGATATTTATATGTTTTGCAAACTGATGCTTTCTTTAGGCTTGGAACTATTCGAAACTATATTTCCGAATCGCGTAGGTTCAGTCTGGCCTCTTGTCTGCAAGCTGGATTGCTCCAATTCCTTTTATGGACATAATTTGAACCCTAAGCTTCATGCCTGCATTACAAAAGTATCTCTATTTGATGCCTGTTCCCATTTTCAGAATGACGACATCTGCATCTTTTAACCATTCGATTGTTTTGGATTTCTTTATAGCCCTGCCCACAACAACAGGAGACATTACCAAGGCGTTGCCTGATCTTTGAGATGTCTGGTACTCATTATAAGAAGTTAATGTCCGAATCTGATGGAACTTCCTTGATCTCAGAACGTCCTGTTTGCACAGCTGTAACTAGTGAAAAGCGGTTGGTTTCCAGCAAATGTGAAGTTTACACCTCAATGCTACCAGGTATAGGTTTGCATTTGAATACTCTTGCAAGGAGGGAAAAGATAGTTGTCAAGCAGGAGATTTCGACATATAAGAGGCAGCTGATAAGTATACCTTGCACAACTTCCTCCCTTCACTCTACGAGTTCTGATCCGAAACCTATAGATCCTGCAATAGACATTTATTCAATGCAAGAAAACTCGGAACCAAGCAACAATGAAGGGAAGTTGAAGGAAATTGCAAGCCAGAGTTCAGCATTTAGAGGGAACGTGGAAGTGAAGCAAAATTCGACTAAAAGGAAGAGGTATGCAGCGTAATCTGTTGATTTGATTGGAAACATATTGATTTGATAATAATCTTCTTTCTAGTTTCTTCTATAGCAGTGATATCACAGTTTGATCTTTAATATTCTGCAGGTGCAAGTCAGAAAATGTAGAAGGTGACAACACTTGCAAGCGATGTAATTGTAAACGTTCAAAGTGCTTGAAGCTGTGAGTATTTATGGTGGCTAGAAATATCTATTGTTTTTGCATATAAATGGACGAATTGTGGGGCTTAGGCCTATCACTATAACATGCAATGTGTGTGGCAACTCTTCTGCATTCAACCTTGATTATTACTCCGTAATTGGTAACGAATAACTAAGCTTCCCATTCTAGTACTGATTGGGGTAAAAAGGTGTGTCACGCTGCCCATATCCTTTGTTTCCGGGGCTTCTGATTTCCTTGCTTGTTTGGTTTGTGCAGATACTGTGAATGCTTTGCAGCTGGCTTGTATTGTGTCGACCCATGTGCTTGTCAGGGTTGCTTAAATAAGCCTGCTTTTGAAGAAACTGTTCTAGAAACTCGGAGACTGATAGAAGCACGCAATCCACTTGCATTTGCTCCTAAAGTGATTAGAATTTCCGAAGCTTCTCAATACAGGGTACAAGTCAAAACCATGTATACAATTTCAATCATATTTGATAGATGCTAAATCTCTTTTGTAACACAGGAAGAGCTTAACAAAACTCCAGCTTCAGCAAGACATAAAAGTGGATGCAACTGCAAGAAGTCTGGTTGCCTGAAGAAATATTGCGAATGCTTTCAGGTTTGGACTAGGTTGATATATTGTGCTTCAAATTGTATTCCGTAAACTTACCGGGGCATCCTTTTTGTACAAAGGGTGGCGTTGGATGCTCTTTGAGCTGCAGATGTGAAGGATGCAAAAACAGTTTTGGTCGAAAGGACGGTGAGTTTACAAAAAAGTGAACTTTTACAGACCTTAAAGGATTAGATGAATGAAAATCCCTGTGTTCACTTTTCTTCCTCTTCTGTTACGAAGCTTATCGCCGCGAAATCCATTAAACCTAATCCCTTGATCACTCTTACAGGGACCAATGCTTTTATTTTTGAAGTATCTCAAGATAATTCAGCAGATGCAGATTTTCCAGAATCTGTTCTTAATGTTGAAATGGAGGATGAAGATCTTCAAGTTACACCAATTTCTGAAATTGACAGGTTATCTATCCTTTGCAATCCCAATCCCCCATTCAGCACTTGCTTTCAATTTATCCTCTCACCCAAGTTCAGGTGCTCTTCTATTTTATTTCATTCAGGAATCCCTCTGGACTTGTTCGCTTGGACTCGCAATTCCCTTCATTTTCCAGTCGACTGCTTAAACCGTGTGCCAATCATGGGCTAGCGAAAATAACTTCCTTTCCTTGTAATGATACCCTTGGGGTTCCTCTCCTACACAAGATGACCATAGAAGATGACGAAACTGCCAAGGGTTTGAAGGACGACAATGCCACTTTAACCTCAACCAATGTAAAGTCCACATCCCCTAACAGCAAGAGAGTTTTGCCTCATCTTGGGCCGGGACATTCTCCTCCAAAGAAGTTTAGTAGGAAGCTGATCCTGAGATCTATACCGTCGTTTCCCAAACTCCCCGAGCACAGCAGAAATACCATGTTGCAGGAAATGCCTTGAGCTTATGAACACAATCGTAATCGACCCAATAGTGTAGGAATCCTAGTGCTAAGGTAGTCAGCTAGAATGTGTAGCTTCAGCTTAGGTGTTGTAAAATGGAGACCCTTTCATAGCTCTAGTGTTATTTGTTCATGTATGCTTTGTATTAGTATAGTTGTTTCGTTGTAAAATATATATAACTGCCAGGATGAAATTTTCTGTAGTGATACTCAAATCTGACTAGTTTTGCTTCACAGTTACCTCTTTGAGTTGTGTCATTTGTGGTAATTCTCTGTAGTCTGTAGTGATGCCATTTTCAATCAAAATCACCACTTTTTATTTATTTATTTATTTTTAGTTTCAATTCTATTTGAAAAATTCCTTGTAAATATGCCTAGACTACCAATTCATACTTTTTTTTTATTAGGAAATAATTCGAGGGCCGGACAGACCCATCATCTCGAGAGGTCGACAAAGTCAGCAGAAGACGAGCCGTTTAAACATAGACTACTAGTTCATACGGTCATACCCAAAACAAGAAAGTAAATTAAATTAAATTTTGTTTTTTTTTTCCTCTTAAATTTCAAAGATTGAAAATTATGATTAATGATTAAAATAGACGATTTAAAGGGAAAAAACCGGTTTCAAATAGAGATGAAATTAGATCTTGTTATAGGTGGATATACATATTCCAACACTCAATCCGTCAATGATTTTGCTCCACCCGATCCACCCACCATCCACCAACCCTTTCACCCATATCTGATCCATCCATCATTGATGGATTATTAGATGGATCAGATGAAATATGCAAGTGGATAATTTCATGCACATCTTCTCCATAACTTTCAAAATGAAAATAAAACCATGTAAAAAAAAAATTCAACCTGAAAAATGTTTTTTTTAATATATTAAATTTCAAATAATCATAACTTTCATTTTGAAAGAAATATAATATAATAATTGATAATAATAATGCTAAAAATAAAATATAATAGCTAATAATAATAATAAAAATAATATATAGTATTAAATAATGAAATAGTGATAATAATAATAATAATAATAATAATAATAATAATAATAATAATAATAATAATAATAGAGAATGAATGAATTTATGAGGTTGATGAGAATGAAGTTAGCCTCAAAATCAGAAATGGATGATTTTCGACAATCATTCCGATTTCAAATTTTTATATGCCAAACACTTAAATTGAAAATATCCATTCCGAGTCTCATTTTTTATTTTGGGAATGCATACCAAACGAGCCCTAATATTTCTGGCAAACCCGGTCCAATATCGAACCCAAGCCCGCAGACGCCGTTTTTCTCAAACTCTCTCGAAAACCCTCACCAGCTGCTAGCGACTGTGCTGGTTCCACCGGCGGCGATTGAATCCATTCGATCACTCCATTTCAAGCTCGAAGGTGTGTTCTTTTCTCTAGCTTTTGTGATTAAAGCCAGTGCTTTGTTTATGATCGCGATTCCTAAAACAGTGCTTTCTTGTACCTGTTCAATTTCCCCAAATTGTCATCGTATCTTTGTTGCACCCCTGAATTTTTTTTTTCGTCCTTTTGTATGCATTGATATGTGTTATATGGAGAAAACACCATGGAAACTGAATCGGTGGACTGTCTTTTTGGTTGTGTTTTCATTGCACTCCACCTGTTTGACAAAATGCCTACACACTGTTCGGTGCTTCTACTGTTTGATAGATGCACATCTCGTCTTTCTAAATCCTAATTGCAGTTTTTTAGCCTAAGATTGAACGTTTAAATGATTTATTCATGCTTGGTGTTTGTGTTGATTGGCAATATAGTAGAGGAAAGATGCCACTAGGGATACTAACAGTGTTGGCGAGGTCGATGAGAAGGAAGAGAACGTCATCGCTTGATATACTTACCTCCAAGAGGGCTCCAAGGAATTACTATAAAGGGAAGAATTGCAAGCCCACTGGTTTTCATACTAGAAAAGGTCTGATCATCGCAAGATATTCTCGTGTTTGTCTTGGATATTTTTGTTAGAAATAGTTGAGGTTGAGTTTGGCTGGATGTAGTTTTTCTTCATGATGGAATGAGTTTCATGCTTCCTTAACATCTACATTTCTTATTGAGCAAGCTTGGGAATTTCGGTGCAGGTGGATATGTTGTGGTACAAGAAAAACTGCCGAATTATGTGGTTCCTGATTTGACTGACTTTAAGGTATGATGCTAATGCTAATGTTCTGGTGAAGCTATTATGAATTATTCCTGATATGCAGTAGTTGAACGCTAAGTGTGTCACACCATGAGACCGAGTAATTCCAGGGTTTATGGATTATATTTAAAGACAGTATGGAAAAATGCTGTTAAATATCGATGGTTATGTTCAGTCGTAGGGGAAGGGATTCTATGCCTGCAGCTTTGAAGAGAAAAAGATGGGTGGTTTCAACTATTATTAACTTAGCCTGATCTATCTGATTCCTACTTCCGATCAAAACACAGTTTGGGCTTTGGGGTGTTCGTTCGTGAAAAGCATAACAGAAACAAACCCCTTAAAAAGCTTGCATTCAGCTCTTTAAGCCCCAGAATGCATGTAAAATCTGTTAGTAAACTGCCTGCATATTCTGTCAAAGGACGATATTTATATTTGACTTGCCGCCATCTGATTGTTGAGGCCAAGCTTTGCTATGTCAAAAGTCGCTGCTTTGTGGCTTTCCATAATATTTAGTGTGTTATTGTCTGGGACTTGCTTACCGAGCTGATTATGCTGTCTTTCTGATTGCAGCTCAAGCCATATGTTTCCCAGTGCCCGATCAAAGCTACAACCACTGAAGCCAATGAGGCAGCAAAGTAAAACTAAAGACCTTTGGAATACGAGTTTCATTGGTTGCGGTCCCAATGTTGCAGTCATTTGTAGAACTCAACTGCTGGGATGCTGAAGCACTTCCAGGCATAATATTTACTCTAACCATCTCCTATGGCCGTTTCTCTTCAAATTGTATTGGTGCCGTTTGATCTTCTCGCTTTGGCTCCTTCGTGTTCAGATTGTTCATTTTTCATCCAACAAGGGGCTTGCTTTATTTGATTGACAGTATCCGTGGCCATCTCAAACTGCAGATTTTTGTGCTATCTATGTCGAGGTTTTATTGTCAGCAACGGACTTCTATAAACCTATTGAACTGAAAGGTATCGCCTCCATTTTCGATCAATTACCACTACAATCAAAATTTAAAATCTTGTAATGCTGCCTTGTATTATCAAAACTATGAAATCTTACAAACATTGTTGGGATAAGAAAAAACAGATATCTCACGTTGGTGGTGGCTGGTAAAAATAACACAAAATATGAGGGTGGGGAAAACTCCTACACGATGATTTAATCATCGTGTTAGAAGGGTAGAGTCTGACCTTATAACCAAAAACAAAGTAAACCCGACATATATGACTCATGTTTTTATACAACTGATTGGGGTTTCTCGGAATTTCACATGGTATTAAATCAGGTCTGAGTCGAGTCGGTTTTCTTGGATTCGGGGAAGAAGTCAGGAAAACCTGATGGGTTGGACTTGAGGGACGAATCCCCTACACAATGGTTTAAGGTTTTGTGATAGAAGGGGAATCCTGACTTTGTAAAAACCAAAAACAAAATAAACCTGGCACGACTCTCGTTTTCATACAACTGACTGAGATTTCTCGGAATTTCACAAATATTATTATCGCACTCTTCCAAAATGCATGGATTAAAATTGTACAAGCTTAACTTGAGTATAGCACAGCATTCGAATATTTATCGATGGAGTTTTTGGGAGCGGCTTGCTATATCGGGTATTAAAATGACAGCACGACTCTGATGCCGATGATCAGGGCTTGAAGGCTGAGAACACCACCACTGCATTGTGACCACCGAATCCGAAGGAATTCGACATGGCTGCAAAGAACAAACATGGCCATGGACCATGGTAGAAATTTAGTGGCAGGGATGAAAAACAGCATAGAAACTGATCAACTGAGCCGAGCAACTTACCGACATTAACCTCGTGCTTTTGTTTTACGTTAGGTACGGTGTCAAACTCAACCGAAGGCTCGGGGTTCTGCAGTAAAGATCAGTGATGATAAGGGCCTTTCCAAGAATGGCTTACAAGTCGATCAGGCCGGTAGGAGATCGAAACTTACAAATTGGTTTATAGTTGGATGCAGCCATCCCGTGGTTACGGCTTTTATCGTAGCAATGGCTTCCAAAGCCCCGGAAGCACCAAGACCATGCCCTATGATAGACTGTGCACATACCAAATAGCAATAAGAATCATGTTACCGTGATAAATTCGAGTTTGGCAGATCGAATACAGAGAAATAAACATTATGCAGCTTACCTTGGTTGAATTTATCTTGATCTCGGATGTGTTTTTAAACACCTTCTTGATCGCATTTACCTCAGCCAGATCACCAACAACAGTGGAAGTTGCATGAGCATTTATGTAATTTACCTGGAATCAATTACCAAAGTCATACTTCAGCAATGTTTTGGCCAAGATTCATAGAACAAGAAAAACTGTGAGAAGCCATATATCGGGTAAATTTAACGTTTGTCACATACTGTACGGAAATATGTTAACACAATATTCTAATTTAATTATACTACCGATTATGTATAAAGATTTATTGAAAATATACGCAAAAAAAATTTGAATTACAGTTCGCTTTAAAGTAATATTTTTAATTTTTTTTGAACCGGAAATAATTTGGCAATAAGGGAACCTTATATGCCAAGAGCATCCATGAGGATGAAATCGCGAAGCACTGAGTCGTCAGGTGTCGAAGTGCCGGAGAGGAAGATGCGAAAGGCGGTCCGTAACTCGGTTTGCATCTCGGAAGACATGACGAATCTCACACTTGATGAAGGCGCCAATGGAGATTAGACTGTCAGAGACAATCATTTCGAAGTCTCCGGATGGCAGATCGACCACAACCTTTAAGGCTATTTATAATAGTGAGGTTATCACCTTCAATTACTAGTCTAGTGATGCTTAGTTCGCGTGCCGCATTAATGCCAAACCAAAAAACACGGGCTTACCTGTATGGTCTCTGATAACAAATCCGTAGTGGGCTCTGTTGGAGGGGGAGAAGGCTCCGTCAAAGTTGAGTTTATAGGTCCCCGGTTCAGGGGACACCATCTTGGTTTGTTTATTCGCTTTGGAATGTTATTTTTAATTTTTTTTTTAACAAATTGAGCAACAACATTTTTTCAAAATCATTTTTTTAAAATAATTTTTTCCAAGATTTTTTTAAAAACAAATTGAACCATAACTTTGTTTTCTATTAAAAAAATTATTCTAATAAAGTTTAAAATCAATATCAATTACAACATATTATTAAATTAATTTATGGATAGATATATTTCAATAAAAATATAAATGGCTACATATATACCTCCTCCGCTGATACACCAGCATCTTCTAGGCCTCTTTGGATGCAAGATGAGATTCCAAGGCCGTCAGCACTTGGATGAGTAATGTGATACGCATCACAATTGATTGCACTCCCCAAGTATTCTGCAATTATCGGCGCATCTCGTTTCATAGCATGTTCCAAACTCTCCATCACCTGATCAATCAGTTTCAAATCAATCAGCTGCATATATGCAGCTGGTAAACCCTAATTAAACCCTAAACCCTAAACCTAGCTTAAACCCTAAACCCTTGGATTCATATATACTCACCAAGACTCCAGCACCTTCTCCGATCACTAAGCCATCGCGGTCTTTGTCCCATGGCCTTGAAGCTGTGCGAGGGTCGTCGTTTCTCTGGGACAAAGCTCTGCAAGCAAATAGAGCACCCAATGTGATAGGAAGAATGGCAGCTTCAGTTCCACCAGTAAGCATCATATCTGCCTCACCCCGACGGATGTGGTTAGCAGCTGCATGGAAGCAGTAGTTTGAACTAGCACAGGCTGTCGAGATCGAATAATTCGGACCCATCAAGCCAAGGTCGATCGCAAGAAGGGCAGACGCCATGTTTGTTATGGAGTAAGGAATGAAGAAAGGATTTATTTTCCTGGGTCCTCTTTCTGCTAAAGCTTTAAAACCTTGTGATAAAACTGCAACACCGCCCTGTGCTGTTCCTATAAGCACACCTGCTTTCATTTTGTCAATCTGGAACCACATTATATATTGTGGAAAGAAACTGTTGTCAATTACCTAGTTGAAACTTGAAACAGCAATGACTGAAAATTTTAAGCAATTCACAAGGAGAAATACTATATAACAAACCGTATAATAACCGTATAATCCATGCCTCCGCCCTTTCTCTTGGTGAAATAATCAGGGTTCACATTGCTTATTACCATTGGGTCTAGTCGGTCGGCGCAAGCCGGTTTACCTGATCGTGGCTTTTGCCGGCTGGGTCACGTGCCCGGGGTTTACCATCAAAGGTGGGTTACCCTCATTAAAAAAAATATCTAAATGGCATACATGCCCAACATAAAGGGAAAAGAAAACAGATTTTTTCTTTTCTTTTCGTATAGACATTTTAAGTATTTGGGGTCTGTGATGCATAGCGATGGAGGTGTAGACATGGATATCAAACACCGGATTCAAGTAGGTTGCCAAAAATATATGAAGGGCTGCGCCTGCATCAGGAGTCTTATGTGACAGAAAAGTTCTACTTAAACTCAAAGAGAAAGTTCTACAAAGTGGTGGTAAGGCTAGGTTTATTATATGAGGCAGAGTATTAGGCGACAAAAAGGCATAAGAATAGAGACTCATTGTGGCTGAGATGAGGATGCTCATGTACATAAGAGAGATCTAAGGTCATGTTTATCAAGAGATACTAGAAATACTAATATTTTATCATTCTCTTTTCGCCACATCATCCTAGCATTCCATTTTCACTTTTTCAACTTTAGCAATAGCATTCCTAGCATCACCAAACTCATAATTTCCTACCAATTCAATTTATAAATATACTCATCTTCAATAATTTTTTTCATTATCGATTATATTATTATATTCATTTTTTATTATTAAAATATTATTATTAAAATAATATTTTTATAAACTAAATAAGGCTAAATATATATAAGGGTGGGTCATGTGTAAGTTTGTAACCATCTCTTATTGTGTTTTGTGTTAACAAATATAGGTCATTGATTGATTAGAAATGGATGGATGAGATTAATTAAAACTTTCCCTTTTTATTTAAATAAAAAAGAGTAGGCCCCACCATTTTTATAGCCAAATTGCTGAAGCGGAAGCGCGTGTGTTGGTTTTTTTTTGTGAGGTAATGTTTTCTTTTTGTGGGGAGGAGGACATTTTGCTTACACTGTGTGTATGATGAATAATGACGAACAAATTACCGAATAATTTCATATTATAACGAATAATAACTCTGAACTTCCAGATTTTGCTTGCACTTTGTGGCGTAACATTTTTTTTGGTGGGGTAATATTGTTTTTTTGTGTGGTGCACTGTTTGAACTATTCGATAAGGTGATATTAATTATTCGCTAACTTATAGTTAATATTCGTGTGTAAAGAGTAGTTATCGTTTAGATAATAGCAAAAGGGTTGGTCAATTTTGCAACTATTCGTTAGGTTAATAGTAACCATTCGCTAAATTGATCGTTATTATTCATATGTAAATAGGATTTATCATTTAGATAATAGCAAAAAGGTTGATCAATTTTCAACTATTCGCTAGGTTGATAGTAATTATTCGCTAGGTTGAAAGAGTATGTAAATGTAATTCTTGATTTTCCACATCTAATTAATCACATACATATGAATAATTCTTTATTATCAACGCATATAAACTATGAACTTGTCGAATAGCCAAATTGTCCCCAAATAAAATTAGATCCGATCCCCGACTACGACCAACAAAATCATCCAATCTCAGTGGCAAATCAAAGATGAAGAAACAAAATATCAATTTCATAATATCAATTTTAGAAATTTAACAAGTTAACAAACCCTAGAAAATTGGGGGTTTATCGTGTGTAAAGAGGAGTTATCGTTTAGATAATAGCAAAAGGTTTGATCAATTTTGCAACTATTCGCTAGGGTGATAGTAATTATTCGCTAAGTTGATAGTAATTATTCGTTTGTAGTAAATTTGCACAAAAAAATAAATAAAAAACAAACAACTGTAGGCACGTTTGTGGTTCACACGCCCGCTCTTGTGAGAGTGAAGTGATATTTCACGTGGGTCCCACGTTTTTTTAAAATAAATTATTAAAATCCAAGATTAATCACAACATTCCATTTCCATTCGATCAACGACCAATATTTGTTAACCCAAAACACAATAAGACTTGTTAACATTTAATCCATATTCAAATTATATAACCCAATTATTATTATTTTTTAAAAAGTCAAACTTCATTGATTAATTAAAATGACATTACAACAAAGATAACACATAAACTAAAATTACAACTTAAAAAATATATTATGAAATGAAACAACAAATAATATACAATGTGAAATGAAATATACTTCAAATATAACACTCAAACAAGACAATTGAGTGATCGACAATTCTACAAACCATTTCTATCACATTTGCAGACGAATCATACACATCATTAACAGTTTTCAAATATTAAATAATATTTTATTCCAAAAAATAAAATAACTTCGCAGTTTTATAGCAGCAAGATCTTCTGCCGCTGCCTTAATGAGCTCTAATGTGACGGTTTCCATTTAAAACACAACCCCTGCATTCTTATGCATAACCGCTACAAAAATGCCATTATATGACGGTTTATAGCACACCCTTTGGTGACACTTGTTTGAGTCTAAGGTGATGGTTTTTCTACATGTAAAATGCCAATCCTTTTCTATTGTAGCGTTTTTTTTCCTGGCGCATCTTACCTATATTTACATTAATTTAATTCATTTAACTACCAATTCCATTATATGTAGATCTGTAACAAAACAACATCAAATTTTAAAAATAAAATAAAAAATGACTATTTAAATAACAAATTTAAGGTTTTCTCAAATATATTTAAACAAAAAATAATTTCGATAACTTTGTTTCTCTTAGTTTATTCCACTAAAATAATTATTTAAATCACAAATTTAAAGTTTTATGAATATATTTAAAAAATAATAATATTTTTATATATTAAATCCAAGTAAAAAAATTCCTCCCAATTTTTTTTTAGCTCCCCTTTAAAATAAATTCTAAATCATGTAGTATCAACTTTCAAATTTCTGATAGAAAAATAAAGATTAGTGGCATATACAAATTCAATTTCCCCGACATGAAAACGAACTTTCTCTAAAAACAAGTTAGCAACATAATGTAAATATATAAGAAAAAATTTGCCCAACATGCCATTTTTTGGGCCTTTATTGGAGGAGTGTCCACCAAGTGTGGTAAATTGGGGTTTTGTCCACCTGAAATTTTATGGACAAAATTGCCCTCATGAGATGTAAACCTAATCTCACGCTCTCTTCCTCACCGACGATTTCATGGCCAGAGGAATTCATCGCCGACTATTGCTTCCATAGCCATGGAATCGCCGACGATTTCAGTTCCTCATACGAAACATCGGAATCCATCGGAACCTGCTCGCTTGCCTCTCTCGCCCTTTCTCGCTCTGCCTCCTCCGTCGGTTGTCCTCCTTCATCGTCCAGATCTGAAAGCCATGGAAGTTCGGCGCTCTTGCCCAGCAACTCCAGCACCCTCGCTGCCCTCTCCGGTCGATCTCAGGTCCCTCTCTCCGCCACCGCCGCCTCCCTCCGATCTCTTCGATCTCTCCGACCAGTGTTGTACTGGCGTCGTCCCCTTCCTCTCTTCGATTTCCATAGGTAGACCGATCCTCTTTCCGGCTCCGATGGCTGCCATCCTCACTACCACCTGCATCCAGATCTGTTGAAACGGCTTCGATGCATCCAGATCTGCTGAAACGGCTTCGATGGCCAATCGATGCTTCCATTCATGCTTCCATGCCTCTATTCCGCACCTTCCTATAAACCCATGCCTGCCTGTTTCTCATCGATCGAATTTGGTAATTTTTCCTTCGTTTTTCTTTCCCTATTTCAATTTCTGCGCCTTTTTTGTAATGCATTTTGTTTCTCTTGTTTGGTTTGATTTCAGCAACTGTGCAATCCTGAAATGCTAAAAAGTTGAAAATGCAATTTCTTTTGTATGGAATTGAGTTGTTTCGAACAAGAAAGAGAGAGATTGAGAGGAAGATTAAATAAAGATATATTGGTTTGATTTCAGCAACTGTGCAATCCTGAAATGCTGAAAATACAATTTGTTTTAAGCATTTTCGTTGAAAATACAATTTGTTTTAAGCATTTTTGTTGGCAGCAAACAGTGAATTTGTTGAGAGTTTGGATATTGGCAATTTCAGCAATTTTTTTTGTCTTGCTGAAACCTTTCGAGAGCTTGTTAGCTTCTTGATTTTTTGTGTGATCTGAAATGCTTAAATCCTGTCAATGATGAAATACCGAAACCGGGGTGAATTAGAGAGAAATCGTGAATTAGAGAGAAATGGGGAATTTGCAAGATCATCACTGATCACTATGGGTTGGACTCGATTTGTGATGAGTCCATGTGAAATGGTGAATTTGTTGAAATCTCTTGCCTTTCACTTTTGCTGAAATCTCTTAATTTCAGCAACTCCGATTTCAGCAAACCCGGTGTCGAAGTGGTGACGCGAAAAAAGCAACTCCGGTTTCAGCAACACGGTTTCAGCAACTCCGATGTCGAAGCGCTGACGCAAAAAAAATAAAAAACTAATTTCAGCAATTGCAACAACAATTTAAGCAACTCCGGTTTCAGCAACCCTGGTTTCAGCAACTCCGATTTCAGCAACTTAGGTTTCAGCAAAGCGCGAAAAAAAAACTAATTTCAACAATTTCAGCAACTTCGGTTTCAGCAACGCGCGGAAAAAAAACGCTGAAATAGGGTTTGCTGAAACCAAATGTGCTGAAACAGGAGGGGGGCACAAGGGGCGCGCGTGGGGGGGCAAAGGGGACAAGGGAAGGAAGGTGGACATTTTGCCAATTTGGGGGAAGGGTGGACATTTTCCTAATAAAGGCCCTAATTATGGCCTATAGCACAATTCTCCCTATATATAACCCATTGATGTCCTTACTTTTATTGTTAAACTAAACTTTGGAAGTTAGGAATATTTTTACCTCCTCACATCTTATCAAATTACAATTCAACAATCAAATACACATTCCGTCTGGAAAAAACATATTATTTACTATTTAATTATTTATACACGGTTTTTTATAAAGAAAAAATATTAAAACAAATTTTATCCTTGTTAATATTAATTACAAAATTATTAAAAATTATAAAAAAATAAATATTTTATATAATACATTTTTATATCTAAAAAAATGTGTATATATAATAAACATACATATTGATGAAGAGAGAAGGTTAAAAAACCAGAAATAATTAGTAAAATCGGGATGAACTAACCTTGTCCAACTTCTCCCCGCCGAGATCGGCGTCCTCGAGCGCCTTCTTGCCGGCGACGAGGCAGTACCGGATATAATCGTCGAACCGGTCGTTGTTCTTTCCGCCAATGTAGCCCTGGGAGGTGAAGTTTCGGATCTGCCCTGCGAACTGGGTTGGGAAATCACTAGTGTCGAAGCGATCGATGGGACCAACGCCGCTCTCGCCGGCGAGCAGCTTCTCGTAGTACGTATCCACGTCGTTGCCGAACACAGACACGACGCCCATGCCCGTGATCACGATCCGTTTCTTGGGGTCGGTCTCACGCCTTGGGGCGGAGGCTGCGGCGATGTAGGACTTCTTGGTGGTTAGTTTAGTGGGCCTTGAGATGAGAGCTGGGGGTTTCCGGCTGATTGGGTCCAACGGAGACGCCCGGAGGAAGGGGGATTGCATAGTATGCATGGCGGCGATGGCGGTGGAGAGAATGTGTATATATATATAAAATGAATCAATGTTGCGGAGGAGAGGCAAGTAGTATGTGAGGGAGTATATAATCAATGTCTTAACTGTTTCATATATATATATATATATATATATATATATATATATATATATATATATATATATATATATATATATATAAGTGATATATATAACACAGAATGGACATTTCCACTGTATTTCATGAAGTACAAATATATCATTCTCAATTTGGTGTGGGGGAAGAGGAGGTGTCGGTAGATGGAGAAGGCTAGGGGGTCCAAATCATCTGTCCCGTCCGTGTCCCCTACTACTGTCCCTCCTCGCAATCTTTCTATTTTCTTTCTCTTTTACTCCCTCTGTTTCGGCAAAGCATGTCGTTTACTATTCACGCATGTTTTTTTAAAATGATAAAAACTATATAAAATATTTATTTTTCTATAAATTTATTTTTTAACAAGTTTGTACTTATTAATAATAACTACGAAATTGTTAGAAAAATCATTAAAAAACTAGATATTTTATATAGTTTTTATCTCCTAAAAAAGCGTGCGTGAATAGTAAAGGGACATTTTTGCCGAACAGAGAGAGTACTATTTAATTTTAATTTTTTTTAAATTGGGTTGTGTGAGGGGGGACGGGGAGGGAGACAAGGAGGGAGAACAGAGGATACGACTCCATGGAGAAGGGTGACTAATTTTCTAAAAAGAATAAAAAATAGTTATTTTTAATTTAATTAAAATAAGAAAATAAGGGTAAAGCATGAAAAAAGTGATTACTATATATATATATATAAAGATTATAATATCTTAAAGACTACTAAAATAAGAAAATAAGTAAGGGTGAATAAAATCTTATGCCGCGTTGTCTCTACCAATTGGTAAAAGTAAATTTTCATATATATATATATATATATATATATATATATATATATATATAAAGATTATAATATCTTAAAGACTACTAAAATAAGAAAATAAGTAAGGGTGAATAAAATCTTATGTCGCGTTGTCTCTACCAATTGGTAAAAGTAAATTTTCACAAAGGACACGTACTGTTTCAATCATTAGTTGAACTTGAAATAGAGGAAAAAACTCTCTTTGGATAGAGATGGTAAACCTCGACTCCAGTCGTATAAACAGGCTCCGGCTGCCTAACCCGGCTTCAACCTCCTCAACTCGACTTTGGCCATCTTCGATTTGGGTTCGTTTGGGTCGATCCGAGTCTCTCCATTCTATCTCTTTTTTTTTTGTAAAGAAATCGCCATTCTATCTCTTCTTGGGAGTAGTTTGCTTCCGGTAAGGGTGCTTCACACCGCCTTCGATTGGGGCCTTCGGCTTGGCGGGGCTTCCCCGTTCTTGGGTGATCGATGTTCATTTTTGGGCTAAATTGTACTTGGTTTTGGCTAAATCTTCATCAATTATCTCCTTTTTTCGAATCCAATCTCCTTCAAACCTTCGATGTGTTGGGTCTTGAGGACGCACTCATCGTTACTTTTTTGAGGTTGGCTCCAGTTTTTGGGGCTTCCCTCTGTCCACACCCATCATCACCTATGTCCTTCTCTCCCTTCTAAGGTCGCGCTCCTGGCAGTGACGGAGCTCCTGACTTTCTTCCCTGATCCGGGTTGGGTTTGCCAGGGTGGGTATGTCATTCCACGATCCATGAAATTGGTTGGAGGCTTATTTATTTCAGGGGCTTTTGATTAGTTTGCCGTCCTCGCCGGTTTCTGGGCTCTTTGCCCCTTCCAGCGTGTGCTTTCACTTGGTGTCGGGATACCCTATCACCGACACCACCAGGATTGCCCTCCTTTAGCTAGGGTGGGCATGAAAGGTAGTGCTTTGGACCCAAAACTGGCCTGAAAATATATTATATTAAAATTAAAATCAAATTATATATATTCTTGTCACAATTATATATATATATATATATATATATATATATATATATATATATATATATATATATATATATATATATATATATATATATATATATATCCCGATAGAGTTTCTGGGTGCTCTTTACTCAGGTGGTGTGCGACTCTACGGTGGCGTGGCTTGACGATTTTCTCCTGAAATTTGGTTCTGGCTATCGGAGTCGGGATAGGTTGGGGCCGTGGTAATGTGTATCATGGTGTCTCCACTATTCGGGTTGACTGCTTCTATGAAGTTTCGTCCTCACTGCCCACAGGATGATCGGGTCGTGATGTATCGCTGACCTAGATTCTGCTTTAGGGTGGGGCTTGGCTTCAACTGTCGTCTTCGTCCTCATCCAGTTTGGTCTAGGTCTACCGGTTTCATTTTTGTAGAGTGCGTTTGCCTGAGTTTTGCACCGTTATGTATTGTTGTGTGTTAGGGGTTTTAGACGGTTGTCTCGTCTACTGGCTTGACAAAAGAAAATTCTTACGCCTCGTCTATAATAATGTTATTTTATCGGACTTAATTAGTTATTTAATATTTTCTTCTTTGTTAGATGTTTTTTTTGCTTGTTTTCATGATGGGTTGCCCATCTGTTGTTATTTGGTCCTCTAGATTCATCAAATGACTTATTAATTGTTTGGTATTTCGAATTGATATATTTTTTTAAATAGAAAGTTATCATGTAATGACATGTTTTAATTAATGAGAGCTTTAATTGTATAACTAAATTGATTGATTATAATTTATACATTTTATAATTTATTGATATCATGGTAGTTATATGTTAGATTAATTTATTATACAAAGACAAGTTGACACATTAAAAATTCTCACGCCTCGTTTGTAATAATGTTATTTTATCAGACTTTGTTATTCGATATTTTCTTCTTTCTTAATGTTTTTCTTTACTTGTTTTCATGATTATGTTGTTGGTCATCTCGATTTATCAAACGACTTATTGTTTGGTATTTTGAATTTCTTTTTTTTTTCTTGAAGATATTTTTTCTAAATAGAAAATTACCATATGATGACATGTTTTAATTAACTAGTCTTAATTGTATAACTTAGTTGATTGATTATACATTTTATAGTTTATTGATATCATGATATAGTTATATGTTAGATTAATTTATTATACAAAGAGAAGTTGTTGACCCATATCGAATTTTAAAAAATAGATAGAGGATAGCTTAATACGAGTAAGAATTAAATTGAGGAAAGAGAGGAGCAATTATATGATCGGCCAATGATTCGTTCAGGAAAATTATGGGTGCATGATAGAGCAGTGAACATGAATTCATGCCATCTACTTCACCACAAAATTTAATGCAATGTTGGTTCGAAGTCCTTTCCGGTATTATAAGTAGAGATTTCATAATTTAAGAAAACATTTTTCTATCCTATACTCCTAAAGTTATAAAATAAAGATTTCATAATGAGAAAATTTGTGCCGCAGGCGTAAATTTTCGTACATATGTCTAACAATTAGGATAAATTGCAAAATTGTCCACTCAATTAATTAAAGAGAAAATTTTCTCCTCTCATTCTTCTTGCTCTCGCCCAATTCTCCAGATCTCATATAACCCAACCCTCCCCTCTCCCGTTTTTGCATCAGATCTGAAAGCCGAAGACTTGTATCCGAGCCATCGACGACCTGGAGCTTACCTCGCCTCGCCGGCGACCTCGAGCTTGCCTCGCCGGAGCTCTCTATCTCCTCCTGGATTCCTCTCACCCGTTATCTCACACGCGCACACCCCTCGAGGTCGAGCAGCCATGGCTGTGTGCCTCTTGCAATCGAGCTATCCCCTGGATCTGCTGCAGAACGAGAGATCTATGGCGGCAAACTTCGGCTTCTTGCAATCGAGGGCAGCCAGATCTGAAGCAAGGCCGAGGGAAACCGGAACTGAGGATTGAGGGGAGGAGAGGCGCGAGCGCCGAAGAGTGAGAGGGCTCAAGACAACGCTGATGGCAAGCGGAGCAGCGGCAGCATCACCAATCAGTTGGCGGTCTCCTCAATCGCCGTTGCTGCTGACTCGAGACGAAACTGAGGATTGTCGCATCTTCAATCACCATTGCTGCATCGTTCGATCGCCGCTGCAATTGGTTTCAATGGTTGAATCTTTATCTTGTTAGTCTCTTTCTCTTTGTGAAATGCTCTGTGAATCACCATTTCTGTTATCTCTCATGTTCTTCAATCGGTGCCATGGCGGATCGACTGTTGAAATTGAACGATGATTTTGTGTTCAATCGGTGCCATGGCGGATTTGTAACTCCCTCTCCACCTTTCCGATTCCGATGATTTTGTGTTCAGTTGGCGAGAGCAAGAGTGTCCGGCGAGATCGAGCAAGCGGGGGGAGCGAGCCAGCCAGGCCAAGGAAGGACGCCGGAGTTTTCTTCCCAGAAAATTGAACAGAGGAGCAGAAGGGAAGGAAGAAGAAGGCCTGTGTGTGGGGCCCGTCCAGCTCAGCCCATGTAGCCCCCCTTCCCTTTTTTTTAGTCTGAAAATCTGAAGTCGAACCGGTGACGGTTTGATCGATTTTGTATGATTGCACAACACAATATTATATTTGCACAACAGAAATTTATATTTGCACAACAGATTATTATATTTGCACAACAAAAAGTGCTTACACGAAAAAAAATCTAATTTGCACAACAAATTGTTATATGTGCACAACAAAAAGTGTTGAAATGAAAAAAAAGCGGAAAAAAATATTATATTTGAACAACATAAAGTTATATTTGCACAACAAAATGTTATATGAGCACAACATACCGTTATAGTCGCACAACGAAAAGTGTTGAAATGAAAAAAAAAGCATAAAAAAATATTGCATTTGCACAACATAATTAAAGTTATATTTGCACAACAAAAAGTATTATATTTGCACAACATACGATTATATTTGCACAAGCACAACATAATGTTATATTTGCACGACAAAATGTAAAAAAAAAACTAGACTTGGGGAGAGGATGGACATTTTGCAAATTTGTCCAAAAACTAGGACACTCCACTAATTAGTCCATGGAATATGGACATTTTGCAAAATGCCCCTTTCATATAATTTAAGAAAATATTTGTCATGAATACACCCGTTTATCTATTTTTAAAATAGATTTTAGGGTTCACTCATGTTATTTAAAGAAACAGTTTTTCTCAGCTTCTTAATTTATGCCGATAGACAAATCGATTTATTTAACCCATATGGCCATATGTCCATATTTTTCGTCATTTTTACCAAACCGTCCATCAAGCTATACATATTAGTTAAAAGTCCATCACCTCCCCACACTCTTTCCTTTTCCTCCTTTCTGCCACTTTTTCCTATTTATCTCCTCTTCCCTAGCTTCTCTTCCTTTATCAAACTTTCCCCCATTTCTCTCTATCTTACAATTATTTTTTTAAAAACTAAAATTTTATTTTGTTTTCTTATAAAAAATTCTTCCCACTTCGTATCGGCGGGTGGTTTTTCCTATCTCAAGTTTCTTTTTCTTTTAGGTGTTGTTGTATTGTTTGTATTTTTTCTGTTATCCTTGTCACTACTTTTCGTTTTTTCCCAGTTGGTCAACGCTTGTTTCGTAAACATTTTCATGTTTTAGATTGTTGTAGAGTTACAGTTGTCAAATATTTTTCTATTTCTATTCGTCCATATACTCCACTAGGTTGTTGCAAGTGTTGCTCTCTGTATTTTTGTTCAGTTTTTGAAAGATGTGGTTCATATTGTCCTTTATATTGTCCTCCCTCTCTTATTACGTTCCCACTCTCTCCTCTCCTCTCCCTTTTCTCTCCTTCCTCTCTACTTCTCTATTTTTTTCAATGGAAAATTTGCGTGGTACCCCTAAGATAATACGTATTTCGCACGGTGTACTAAAGTTTGACATATTTTGTCTGGTATCCCTGAGTTTTTTTTAATTTTTTTCGTACCCTTGTCTTAGCTATGTTAACTTTCTATTAAAAAATAAAAAAGAAATTAAAATAAGACACAACGACTTTGAGAGAGAAGGGGGACACCCATGAGAGCAGATCGACACAGGCGAGAGAGAACCAACGAGGGCGGAGCAGACTCTGATGATGTTGGTGGAGGTAATTCTTCTTCCTTTTGACACTAGTTTTGAGATTTAGGGTTTGAGAATTTATACTTTTTTTTTATTTGGGGAGATAAAAGAGTCCCCTCCCTATCTTTGCTGAGACCTTCAATCCCAGACTCGACGAGTCACCTCTGGGCAATCAGTGATGACACTGGATCCAAGCTTATAGCCCCTCACTGTCGTGTCTTTGCAATCCTGATTTACAGTCTCAATTTCAGAAGAGGATCCCGATAAGTTTGTAGTCCCATATCTGGGATGGATATAATTTCCTTGTCCTTGCTTGGATGATTTTGGATTGAATTTTAGTTTGGTTGATGAATTTTATTCCGATTGACATTAGTTCTCAATTGAATTGATTTATATACTTTTGACTGAATGAACTGATTTAATTTGAGGTATAATTTCTTGGTCTTCAATTTTTTCGATTTTGACTGGACTTATTCTTTGCTTATGAATTGATTTGGGTGATTAATCCATTGAAAATGTGGGCAGCTGCTTGTTGTTTTCTTGCAGTCATTGGTTGCGGTCCCAATGTTGTAGTCATTTGTAGAACTCAACTGCTGGGATGCTGAAGCACTCCCAGGCATAATATTTACTCTAATCATCTTCTTTGGTCGTTTCTCTTCAAATTGTATTGGTGCCGTTTGATCTTCTTACTTTGGCTCCTTCGTGATCACATTGTTAATGAACAAATCCCATTTTTCATCCAACAAGGGGCTTGCTTTATTTGACTTACAATATCCATGGCCATCTCAAACTGCAGAAGTTTTTATGCTAATTCAAGGCAGTAGCGCTCCCTTGTCCGCAATCGACTTTTATAAACCTATTGAACATTTGAACCGAAAGATATCGCCTCCATTTTCGATCAATTAGCACTACAATCAAAATTTAAAATCTTGTAATGTTGCCTTGTATTATCAAAACTATGAAATCTTACAAACATTGTTGGGATAAGAAAAAATAGCTATCTCATGTTGGTGGTGGGTGGGAAAAGTAACACAAAATATAAGGGTGGAAACCCTATCCAATGTAAGTTTTTGGGTTAGAAGGGTAGAATAGAATCCGATCTTATAACCAAAAACAAAATAAAGCCAGCGCGACTCCCGTTTTCATACGACCGATCGGGGTTTCTCGGAATTTCACATGGCATTAGAGTAGGTCCGAGTCGAGTCGGTTTTCCTTGTTTTGGGTTAGGCTAAAAGAGATTGAGATGCCGAAACCTGTTGTAAAAAACCAAAAATTCGAGCGAGCTATAAAGAGATTGAGTGTATTGACCCGAAAGTAGGAAAAAAAAAAGTTCTCCGATCCAGATGGGTTGCACTAGAGGTGCTTGTTGGAATAAGAAAAAAAAGTCCCTACAAAATAGTTTAAGGTTTTGTAATAAAAGGGTGGATCCGGACTTTGTAATAAAAAATAAAATAAATCCGACACGACTCCCGTTTTCATAGAACCGGAATTTCTCGGAATTTAACAAATATTATTATCATACTCTTCCAAAATGCATGAATTAAAATTGTACAAGCTTAACTTAAATATAGCACATCATTTGAATATTTATTGATGGAGTACGTTTTTGGGAGTGGCTTCGCCTTTGGTTCCGAAAGGTCAGGGCTTGAAGGCTGAGAACACCACCACTGCATTGTGACCACCGAATCCGAAGGAATTCGATATGGCTGCAAAGAACAACATGGCAATGGTAGAAATTTATTGGAAGGGAAGACAATATATTAATTGAACTGAGCCGAGCAACTTACCAACATTAACCTCGTGCTTTTGTTTTACATTAGGCACGGTGTCAAACTCAATCGAAGGCTCAGGGTTCTGCAGTAAAGAGATCGAAGTGAAAACAAGAGATAGGGGCCTTTCTAAAGAATGGCTTATAAAAGTCAGGCAGGAGAAACATACAAATTGGTTTATAGTTGGATGCAGCCATCCCGTGGTTACAGCTTTTATCGTCGCAATGGCTTCCAAACCCCCGGCAGCACCGAGACCATGCCCTATGATAGACTGTGCACATACCAAATAGCACGAATCATGTTACCGTGATGATTCCAATTCGGCAGAATATTGAGAAATAAACAATATGCAGCTTACCTTGGTTGAATTGATCTTGATCTCGGATGTGTTTTTAAAGACCTTCTTGATCGCATTCACCTCAGCCAGATCACCAACAATGGTGGAAGTAGCATGAGCATTTATGTAATTGACCTGGAAGCAATTCCCACAACAATACTTCAAGCAATGTTTTGGCCAAGATTCATAGAACACGAAAAACGACTGCATCATAATTCATACCTCCTCCGCGGATACACCAGCATCTTCTAGGCTTCTCTCGATGCACGAAGAGACCACAAGGCCGTTAGCTCTTGGATCGGTAATGTGATGTGCATCACAATTGACTGCACTGCCCAAGTATTCTGCGATTATCGGCGCATCTCGTTTCATAGCATGTTCCAAACTCTCCATCACCTGATCAATCAGTTTCAAATCAGTTGCATATATGTAGGTAAACCCTAATTAAACCCTAAACCTAGCTTAAACCCTAAACCCTAGGATTCATATATACTCACCAAGACTCCAGCACCTTCTCCGATCACTAAGCCATCGCGGTCTTTGTCCCATGGCCTTGATGCTGTCCGAGGGTCGTCGTTTCTCTGGGACAAAGCTCTACAGGCAAATAGACCACCCAATGCAATAGGAAGAATGGCAGCTTCAGCTCCACCAGCAAGCATCACATCCGCCTCACCACGACGGATGTGGTTGGCAGCAGAATGGAAGCAGTAGTTTGAACTAGCAAAGGCTGTTGAAATCGAATAACTCGGACCCATCAAACCAAGGTCGATCGCAAGCAAGGCAGGCACCATGTTTGTTATGGAATAAGGAAGGAAGAAGGGAGTTATTTTCCTGGGGCCTCTTTCAGCTAAAGCTTGAAAACCTTGTGAAAAAACTGTAAGGCCGCCTAGTGCTGTTCCAATAAGCACACCTGCTTTCATCTTGTCAATCTGCAAACCACATGCATTATATATCGTGGAGAGAAACTGTCAATTACCTAGTTGAAACTTGAAAGACCAATGTCCATAAACAGTATAATAAACAAGTCCAACATAAAAGGGAAAAGAAAAGGATTTTTCCCCGTATAAGTTGTAATTATTGGAATCACATGGCCAGGACAATCTATCCGGAAGCTCTTGGCCTACGTAATGAATTGCTAAGGGTTGGTTCTATGCGTTTGAATAATGTCCTTATAGAGGGGAATAACCTTACATTGGTTAAAGTTCTTTTGGGCGAATGGAGTTGCCCTTTATCAACATCATGGTAACGAAGATTAGGCTACTATTGTGTAAATTTAATTCTATTTCAATTCATCATATTTTCAGGGAAGCAAATACGGTTGCAGATTGGATTGCGCATCTGGCGTACGTAATGTATCCCTATCGACGAAGTTCTGGAGGCCAATGAAGAACTGTGTGTTATCGTCCATAAGGACGCTCTAGGATTGGGTTATGCACTTATGCCGTTTGTGGTCTTCTATCCTAATTTCTTTCCTTGTATATGTATGTATGTATGTATGTATGGTCAGAACAATGAATTCATAGCACACGAAGTCTTTTGAAAGGGGGGGGGGGGGAGAGAGATGGATCGTTAACAAAAACTTCTTTTAGAACAAAACTAAAAATCATAGGCCCCTTATCAATTGGGATGAAATATGTAAAAAAAAAAGAAATGGTGGATTGGGAATAAGGAAAGTAAGGACATCACCATTGCTATTCAATTGAAACTATTGTGGAAAATAATTGTTGAATAAGATAATATTGGGTCCAAATTATGAACAAAAAGTACCTAGAAACAAAAATATCTTCTAGTATATAAAAAAAAGGAAACGCTTCATGTCAATGGTGAAAATTTATTTATAATTATACCCCTTTTGAATAATTATCTTAATTCTAGATTAAAATATTATATTTATTTTTTATTATAAAAATATTATTTATAAATAGATACTCCCTCTGTTAATTAAAACTTGTCGTTTACTATTCATGCACGCTTTTTTATAATGATACAAACTATATGAAATATTAACATTTTGTTAGATTTGTTTTTATAAATTCATAATTAATAGTAACAAGTATGATGTTATTTAAAAAATATGTTAAAAAAGTTAATATTTTATATAGTTTTTAACACCTCAAAAAGCGTGCGTGAATAGTAAAACGTCAAGTTTTAATTAACGGAGGGAGTATTATTTATAAAAGATAGGAAACTATAAATGGAAAAGCCTGCTAAGGATTCTGTCAAGCTTAACTTTGATGGTGCTCGAACGGGAGCGGGTCGTGCGGCTTCTAGCTTCGTTATCCGTGATTGTCAGGGAAGGGTCCTCTCATGTGGGGCTCGTAGCCATGGTTCGATGTCAGTAGTGCAGGCGGAATGCTATGGTCTTATCAATGGTCTCCCAGAAGCTTCGAAGCGGGGTTTCACTCGGCTCGAGGTCGAAGGTGACTATCTCACCTTCATCAACACTTTGCGGGGCCTTTGGCAGTGCCCATGGGAGATCGAGATGGCGATTTCAGATGCCCTTGGTCTTTGTCGGTCGTTCGAGAGGGTCCCCTTTGCGCACATCTTCAGAGAGGGCAACAAGGTGGCTGATCGGTTGGCGCATCTGAGTTTGACCTCGCATTTCGTTGTTGACTGTTTGTGTTCCAACTCAGATCGCTGATCTCGTCCGTTGGGACGCCATTCGGCGGTGGGTTAACTGCGATTAACCGCCCCCAAATCCTTGTCTTGTATAAAAAAAACTAGGAGTTGCCATGTGTCCCCTATCAAATTCTGACAAAAAAAATTGTGTCCCCCATCAAATCAGTTATATGTACATTGAAACACTTACAATTAGACCTGTCAAAACTCAACCCGATCCGGTTGATCCGACCCGTACGCCCAGTTAATTTAGGGTCAACATTTGGGTTTTTTTACTTGGAAATTTTTTTGACTCGAACCCGAATTACCCGGTAATTTTCCGGGTCATCTGGATTTAGACCCGACAACCCGATTGACCCGCTAATTTTGACCCGATTGATTTATAATTATATATGCTTAAACTTTTTATGGAGATTCCAATTTATTACATTTTATAATTATAATCACTTGATCTTTCATTTTCAATTCAACTTTTACATTAATTTGTATTGTGTAATACTCTCTCAATCGACAGTATTTGATTTTTTATTTTTCATCACATTTTTTAAGAAGATAAAAACTCTAAAAAATATTAAAATAATTCTATACATATTACTAATTGCATGACTCTATTTTCAAAAATTATTTAAAAATTTGATATTTTATATATTTTTGAATTTTATTAAAAATTACAAGAAATAATAAAAATAGAATATTTTAGATCAGGTATAGTATATAATTACAAGCATTAGAACTTATGAACCACGTCTTTAATTTTAGCGTTTTAAAATTATCACAAAATTACCAAATCATAATTTTGTTAATTTAAAAAGAAAAAGAAAAAATTGACAAACCCGAAATCGACCCGATTTGACTTGAAACCGGGTCAAACCCGAGTTCACGTCAATCCGAATCTACCCGGGATCCGTTTTATCAAAAATCCGAAATGACCCAATCCGAACCCGATCCGAATGATCCAATTGACCGGGCTACTTATATTGCGCATGCTATATATTTGAAGGGTATAAGAAACTATCAACCAAAACATTTCGAACATTAAATGAAGGAGACAACCAATATATATTACTGTATATATTATTAAGATACTTGAATTACTCATGGGATAAAAAGTAATGGCAGTGCAAATAAATTAACCTAACTGAAATACTTAATCCCTGTTGCCATTATTGCTACTAGAAGGAATTACAAGTCTACGGTTGGAACGGAAAGTAGCTGGAGTATGTTATGATATTATATAGTTTTAAATAAAATAAATATAAGATTTTAATTTAATTAGCTTTTGGAATCATATCTTTTCATCAGTTACCTCAAGCTTTTCGGAGTTTATAATTTTTTTATTCACAAGTTTTCGTCACCTATACTAATAGCTAGGTTTTTCAAACACAATACTAGCTTATTAGCCTATATTTAACACAAATAATTCATCAGCTTCAGTTACCCAACCAGCTTCAGCTACTCCATCAACTATTTGCAAAACATAGCCTACATCTAAAAAGGATGCTCCAAATTATGCTATAAATAAATGAATTTTCTGTGGATCTAATTACTTTTTATATATAAAAAGAAAAAAGAAAAAATGTTCTAAGATGAATTATAATTAGACCTAATCTCTTTCCTTTATAAAAAAAATTTTTATAACAAGGGTAATACTCCTTTTGGTGGTAAATCTCAGACACATGACCAGTACGTCATGTATCAGGATAGTTGACAAAATATCAAGCATCAAATAAACCGAGTTATGCCGACCGACCAGAACCTTGATTTTTTTACCAAAAAGAGTGGTGGATACGATTGAACCTGAACCTCCCATTAATCCCCTCAATCTTTACCATTAAACACCTGATGGGGTGTAAAACTTTAGTATTTTTTTTATAACGAGGAACCCACCTTTGGTTGCAAACCCTTCCGAAAGGGTTACTTTAGGACTTTCATTTTAACGGATAAGCGTGTTCACTTTGAGTCTTTGATAGTTTCATAGCATTACCTTCCAATTAGTTAGCATGATGAACTAATTACCTTGTCCAACTTCTCCCCGCCGAGATCGGCGTCCTCGAGCGCCTTCTTTCCGGCGACGAGGCAGTAGCGGATACAATCGTCGAGCCGGTCGTGGTTCTTTCCCTCAACGTAGCCCTTGGAGCTGAAATTCCGGATCTGCCCTGCGAACTTGGTTGGGAAATCACTCGTGTCGAAGCGATCGATGGGACCAACGCCGCTCTCGCCGGCGAGCAGCTTCTCGTAGTACGTATCCACGTCGTTGCCGAACACAGACACCACGCCCATGCCCGTTATTACGACCCGTTTCTTGGGGTCGGCCTCACGCCTTGGAGCGGAGGCGGCGATGTAGGAGTACTTTTTGGTGGTTAATTTAGTGGGCCTTGAGATGAGAGCTGGGGATTTCCGGCGGGTTGGGTCCAACGGAGACGGCCGGAGGAAGGGGGCTTGCATAGTGTGCATGGCGGCGATGGCGGTGGAGAGTATATATATAGTGATGAATCAGTGTTGCGGAGGAGAGCCAAGTGGCATGTGAGGGAGTATATATAATCAATGTCTTAACTTGTTGCATAACTTAACCCAAAAATGGACCTTTCGACGGAGTATTTTACATGAAGTACAAAATTAGGGATATCATTCTCAATGGGGAAGAAGAGGTGTCGGTAGAAGGAGAAGGGAACCAAAATAGTTATTTTTAATTTTATTAAAATAAGAAAAATAAGGGTAAAGCATGGAAAAAAGTGATTATAATATATATATATATATATATATATATATATATATATATATTTATAAAGATTATAATATCTTAAACACTACTAAAATAAGAAAATAAGTAAGGGTGCATAAAATCTTCTATTGTTTTGTCTCTACCTATTGGCAAAAAAAAAAAATTCTCACGCCTCGTTTGCAATAATATCATTTTATTGGACTCAATTAGTTATTTAATATTTTCTTGGATGTTTTTCTTTGCTTGTTTTCATGATGGGTTGTTTGATTGTTGTTATTTGATCCTCTTGATTCATCAACCTTGCACGCTATTTCGAATTTTTTTCCTTCAAGATATTTTCTCTAAATAGAAGTATCCTGTTTTAATTAATGAAAGTTTTAATTGTATAACTAAGCTGATTGATTATACATGTTATAGTTAATTTATTGATATCATGGTAGTCAGGGGCGGAGCTGAAAGGGGGCCTAGGGGGGCACGTGTCCCCTCTCTCATTTGACGAACTACCTAGGTGTATTCTCCTCGTTGATAGCTTCGTTTTGATATATAATACGTATTAATCCGACATCTGAGTAAATAGTTATGACTATTTTAAAATTAAAGGTATATTAATCATTTTAATTTTATTTCAATATACTATAATCCTTTTATATTTTATTTAAATTAACATTCACATACTATAATTCATCTCAAGAGCTTCGAAATAAGAGGTTATAATAATCATTTCGACAATTAGATAAGAAGTTATACAAGTTTAAAAATTTTATATCTGTTTATACATTACTATATGTTATGAGTGCAACAAGTTATATATTGTATCTAGGTTGTTATTATTCAAGCCAAACAAGTCTAGTATTGTTTGATTATATTTAGCTCATTTAGAAACAAGTCAAGCTCGAGTTGAACCTATATTTGAACTTCAGCTCATACTCGACTTGTTTAGTAAGTGAACGAGTTTGAGCTGAGTTTTTTTTTACCAAGTATTATGCAACTTTACTTGTTCATGACATAGTAACTTTAAAAAATTTCACAAAATTTGTGCTATTTGAGTTTCAATCGATCTGAGCTGAATCATGAATTGAGCATAAAAATGTGTTCATAATCAACTCATTTTATAAATGATGCTCGAGCCGAGCTTTTATTGAGCTAAACTCGAGCCAAGCTTTAGCTCATATAACAACCATAACCTTAACTTAATGTTTATTAGATTGCGTTTCCTATACTTATTTAGTTAATTTTTTTTTCGGATATTTCATTTATATATTTATATTTCTTTTTTTAGGCGTGAAAAAAATGATAGCGTTTTATCATAAACCGATAACATTTTATCTTAAAATGACATAATTTATTATCATATTACATATAATTTTTTATGTCAATTTAATCTACAACTATATCGCACATTTATAACTGTGCCCCCCTTCGAAATTTTTCTGGCTCCGCCACTGATGGTAGTTATATGTTAGATTAATTTATTATACAAAGACATACAAGGCGTTGTCGCACATCGAAAATTCTCACGCCTCGCTTGTAATAATGTTATTTTATCAGACTTTGTTTTTCAATGTTTTCTTCTTTGTTATGTTTTTGTTTGCTTCTTTTCATGAATCTATTATCATGATTCCGTTGTTATTTCGTCCTCTCGATTTATCAAATGACTTATTGTTTGGTATTTCGATTTTTATTTTTCATTTCATTTTTTTCTTACAGATAGTTTTTTTTCTAAATAGAAAGTTAATTACATGTTTTAATTAGAATTTTTTTTCAAAATATTCAAAAAAAATAAAATTTTATATAAAAATTCACAACTTGAAAATATTTACAAAAATATTCAAAATTTGCAGGCGTCAGAAAAACGCGGTCTCAAACCGCGTTTTACTCACATGATATAAAATCTGGAAGTGGAAAAAACACAAACGAAAGAAACGTGGTTTCAAATCGCGTTTTAAATTAATTTTAGGTAAAACGCGGTTTGAAACCGAGTTTATTTCGTTTGTATTTTTAAATTAAAAAATATATTAAAAAAAAAGAAAAAGCAATGAAACGCGGAAATTAGCCTTGCCACTCCTCCTTCTACGTGCTCCTCCTTCTGCGTGCCTGCTCTTGCCTTCTTCTCTGCTCTTGCCTTCTTCTGCGTGCTTGACTTCTGCGTGCTTGCTCTTGACTTCTTCTCCGCTCCCTCATCGAAGACAGCCGTCCGGGTGCTACTTGCCGCTTTACATAAGAGCTTCGATCCATGGCTCGGTCCGACACAAGGACTACGGATCCCTAACTCGATCCCGGCTCGTCCGAGACTCGCTCTGAGTTGATGCGCTCCAGGCGCGGTTAGATCTCGCTAATAACGGAATTAACAAGTTCAATTTGAAGCCGGTGAACGTGAATCTGGAGGCGACAGCCCTGAAGGTCCTGTGGTGTCCGGGACCAGCCAGGGGAGCGGCGACTGGCGAGTACTTCAGCAGTTCAGCCACGTCGGGATCGGCCGTCCGGCGAAGCAGGAGTTGGGGCACCATGGATGAGGGAGCGGAGAAGGTGAAAGAAGAGGAACAAGAGGAGAGGAGGTGGGGCGCCATGGATAGGGAGTGCAGAATCAGGAGGAGCACAGCTTGCACAGGGGCGGCACTCGGCAGGGCTAATTACAAATGAAACGCGGATTGATTCCGCGTTTAATTGCTTTTTATTTTTTTTAATATATTTTTTAATTTAAAAACACAAACCAAAGAAACGCGGTTTCAAACCGCGTTTTACCTAAAATTAATTTTAAAACGCGATTTAAAACCACGTTTCTTTCATTTGTGTTTTTTCTACTTCCAGATTTTATATCATGTGAGTAAAACGCGATCTGAGACCGCGTTTTTCTGACCTACCTGCAAATTTTGAATATTTTTGTAAATATTTTCAAATTGTGAATTTTCATGTAAAATTTTATTTTTCTTTGAATATTTTGAAAAAAAATTCTTTTAATTAACTAGAGAGTATACATTTTATAGTTTATTGATATCATGTAGTTATATGTTAACATTAATTTATTATACAATGATAAGTTGTTGACCCATCGAATTTTAAAAAACATTGTAATGGATAGCTTAATACGGAGTAAGAATTAAAATGAGGAAAGAAAGGAGCAATTATATGATCGGCGAATGATTTGTTGCGGAAATTTATGGGTGCATGATAGATCAGTGAACATGAATTCATGCACCACACAAACAAATACTCCCTACAAATGTAAGTTGAAGTTCATTTTTCTTCCGACTGCTCACGTTGCCCCAAAATTTAATGCAACGTTGGTTGGAAGTCAAAAGTTCTGTTCATAGGCAAAATGTCTATGAAAATTTACACTATTTTTTCTTATCTATTCAATTTGTATCAACATGTCATCTTTAGCCTAATGGGTGTGGTTGTTGTTGACAACCCCATCATCCAAGGTTCAAACCCAACAACTACATCTTTTATTTTATTTTTTGGTTCATTTCATAGAGTATATATAATATATCTATTTATTTATATACTAAGATGGACTTTTTGGTCATTAAATGCTAATTAAAAATTCATATCTATTTAATTGTTTTACTTCTTTGTCTTTTCAATTTTTATTAAGCTTCTTTTTTATCAACATTTTTTATATATTGAGTTTTTACCTAAGTTTAAATTAGAGTAAAATTATTTTAACATATCTATATCTATAATATCTATATCTATAAAATCAGTCATTTGGGCAATTGATTAGCCGTTTAATTTGCTTCACAAATTAGCCATTAGCCATTTACTATATAATGTTGTCATTAACTCTTTGAATTATGCGTCATCCTTTGAATTGGGCAATTGATTAGCTGTTTAACTTCCTTCAATTGATTAGCTCTCATTCTCTCCTTTCATATCTATATGCTCATGAACTGTTATTGTATATAATACATTCAAGGAGTAGTCGGTTAGTGTCACCCTTTAAATTAGGCGTTTACATTCAAATTATTCACAAAATTTATTACAGCCGCGCCGTTTCACCTCAATGCACAATGTTGATCCGCTTTTAGTCGTTTGTTTCTTCCTCCTCTATATATATAAAGGGGGCTAATCTCTCATTCACAATCACACCACAAACATAATGGAGTTCATGGTTTCAATTTGATTAGCCAAAAAGAAGAACAAATTAGCCATGAAAGCATATTAGCATTTTCCAATAAACCCGCCAATTAAAACCCAATCCCCTTTTAACACCTACAAATTAACAGGAATCACAAGCAAAACGAAACAAGAGTCGGGCCAAACTTTGTGAAATTGTGACCACCGGCAAAAAGACAGACAAAATTTTTAACATAGTAGGCACTCCAACACAGGTAATATCTACAAATTTTTTATATTTAACTTATTTATGCTTACCTCTAAAACTCTAAATGTCTTAATTGTCTTCCAATTAATATACATGATTCGGTGAAAGGTTTTGCTCAGTTTGTTGGGTTTGACTGGATTTGAGGAAGCTTTTTTGCTGTCGCGCTTGGCCCTGGTTCCACAGCAGCAGGTTGTCGTGCATGGTTGGTGCTCAGTGCCCTGATGATTTCGGTGGTTCAACAGCCCTTACGTAGACAAGTATGAGTTGGGACAATCGACTCCATCTTGTATAAACGAGGCCCAACAGGCTCCTGGCTGGCAATTAACGAGAGAATGAGAGGGGGAATGAACGTCAATGGAGTAATTGTTGGAGGCGGTGCCTAAACTTGGCCCAAGCGGAACCTGTTATTGATCTTCATCTTCCCAAGATGGGAAGGCAATGAGGCAACATCTATCTTCGACAGTGACCTTGAAGATCAAAAAAGTGAAATAGCTCGAGAACGGCGATGATCGATTGAAATTGAGGAGAGAGAGGACAACCAGAAGATCGTGAGGGGTGACGACTGTTGAAGGAAGCCATGAAAGGAGAGAATGAGAGCTCGAATAGGTGTTGTCGATGGCGGACGAGGGAAGTAGGAAGGAGGAACGGGAGGTCGGCTGCGCTCGGTCTAAATATTTTGCCGAGAATTGTGCCGCTTAACCTCTTTAGCTAGGGTTAAATTACGAAAATTATTTTATTTCAATCCTTGAATATATTATATCTTCATCATTTTTTTTTTAAAAAACTATGAATTTTCCTTGCTATATATGTGGAAAATAATTCTCAGTGTTGCAAAACAAATTTTCCTTGCTATATTTTGTATGGTACATTAAACTCGACCGAAATTATTACTACATAGGAAAAAATCCGAAAATGCTTCATAAAAAGTACTAATTATAATTATAAGGATTTTTTTAATGTGTACCACTTCAAGATTTTTTTAATGTGTGAACTAGGGTATTTTTTTTTGATGTTTAATATATTGCATTCAAATCCAAACACAACCTAAGTTGTACATTAACTAATTGATACACAGTTAAGCGAGCTGCCCTAAAACACTCTCTTTTAAGAGATGTTTTTCTCCGCCGCTCGACTTCACATACCCATCCACCTCCTTTGCCGCCTTGACTTACCGTCGCACTAGCCACCGCCTCTGCAACCTCCCACTGGTGCCTGCCTCCACCACCAAACACCTTGGTTCTCTTGCACTCGTTGTCGTCTTCCTTGCCCAACAACAACTCCGACACATGCTCGACTCCACCCTCAGCTCCTTCCCTGGCCCTGCCTTTTTTGGCCACACCGTCGAGCTCCACTACCTGTGTTTCGTTGGTGTGAGCCCCGACTCGACTCCGGCCTCGCCTGACTTGCTTCGATTGACTAAGGTCCTTTCTAATCGCTCTTCCGTCTCTATGCATGTTTATTGTTTCCCTTTTTCTTCTCAATCCCAGCTCATACACCTCTATTTTGGCTTACACTTGTGGTAGCCTACTTACGATCATATTATCATCTTGCTGGGTTTTGAGTTGGGTTTTGGGGTTTTGAATGGGTGGTAGTGTAGCTAGGGTTTGGGCCTGCGATTGGTGTGCTTTGTTATTCTTGTTGTGGTGCAGGTCTCATGTCAATGGTGATTTGATTGCCTAGCTTGGAGGCATCGTGGAAATGTGGTCAACACCTAATGATTTCTTGGAGTCCATAATATGAGGTGTCCACTAGTGATCCTTAGAGTTCTCTGTGTCCGTCTGCGCTTGGTTGGTCATTTCTTTTACGTCTTTTACTTCGTGTATTTCATTTTTGTCATTTGTTTTTGTCATCTGCTTCTGTTGTTTGGTTCTTGTTATACACGATGGTTAGTTCATCTATCGACTTTTCCAGATTCTTATCATGCTTCCAAAAAAAATCCAAACACAACCTTAACTTTATTGAAGAAAATTACTCCCAATTAGACATGTCAAAACACAACCCGGCTCGGTCGATCCGACCCGAACGCCTGGAAATTTTTCGACCCGAACCCGGAAATTTTGACTCGGAAATTTTTTCTCACCTGAACCCAAAAACCCGGAAATTTTCTGAGTAATCTGGGTTTCGACCCGATGACCCGATAATTTTGACCCGATTTACCCGATCGATAGTATTTGATTTTTCTAAAATTTCTTTTTCAAATCAAATTTTATATTTATTTGAATTGTGTAATACTCCGTCCAATCGATAGTATTTGATTTTTTATTTTTCAACACATTTAAAAAAAAATTCTAAAAAATATTAAAATATTAAAACAAATGTATGTTTATTACTAATTGCATGAAATTATTTTTAAAAAATTATTTAAAAATTTGATATTTATATAGTATTACATTTTATTAAAAATTACGAGAAATAATAAAAATCAAATATTTTGGATCAGATATAATATATAATTACAAGTATTAGAACTTATTAACCACGTCTTTAGTCAACCCAAATATACTCGGAACTCGTTTTACCCGGGACCCAAAGTGATCAGACCCGAATAACCCGTTTAAGAGGTCTACTTCCAATGTACGGTGTTTTTCATCACTTATCTTTTTAGAAAAATAATAAATACGGATAGAGCTGGCAATTCGGGTCATCCGGTCGGGTTCGGGTCGATCGCATTCGGGTCGGGTCACTGATGAGTCGGGTCAACTCGGTCAAAATTTCTGTTTCGGGCTTGGTCGGGTCGGGTCGGGTCGGATTCGGTCAAAATGAAATTCAGATTGGTCGGGTTTCGGTCAGAATCAGGTTGGACCCATTCGGGTTTTCGGTCAGAATCGGGTCGATCTCGTTCGGGTTTCGGGTCGGTACTCGGGTCGGTTCCCGATATATCCAATTTGGATATATCCGCCGGCGGCCGATATATCGGAGAATTCGGAGATATTTAGACTCTGTTACCATTTTACCATATAACCATATATCATATAGGTATATCGGATCAAAATTTAAACTTTTTATTTTATCAAGTTTATGGGTAATTTTACTATTTAAATATTAATTTTTCATGTTTATTTTTAAATTTTGAAGTATAAATATAATACGACCCCGATAAGCGATATTTAGAAGTTAGAACCTTGCTTTCGGGTAATCAATTTTATTAAATTGAATATGTAATTCATGTTATTTATGGATTTCAAAAAGCATTTTAGTAAAATTAAATATGATTCAATAAATAATCTACTCATTGGCTCGTAAACTCAATGTTGTTAAACTCTCGATTCGATCCTACGATCTAAAAATGGAAAAATGATCCCGGTCCTTTATTGCGATTATAACGATCCTATAAAATGTCTATTATAAGAAATTTCTAATATTTACCCTTTATCTATATTATATTTAGTTTATTTTTAAAATTTTACATCTTTATGGGTATTTTTTATGATTTAACATAATATTTATCTAATATTAAACATAGTAACTTCATTTAAAAGAGAATTCATCCATAAGGTGGGATCTTACGATCCTACGATTCGATTATACGATCCGATCCTTACACCTTTTTTACCGATCCAATTTGGAATCCCAATTTTAATGACATTGGTAAGCTCATTCTATTTATCATTAATTTCATTGAAATTTGGCAATATATTGTTATCAAAATCATACTTGATTCCCTATCTAAAAGATAATTCACGTTATTTGCGTCTTTCAAAAAGTAGTTTTCAAAAGAAATTTCACTACGTATATTATTCAAGTTATAATATCCTCATTGTACTCATCTTTTATTAGTGAGAAATGAGAATTATGAATTCAAGTCGATCATTCATCATTAAATGAGTAAACGAGTAATGATTCACATCGATCTATATGAATAGACTATGAGTTAATGACTTTTGGAGTTTTGAGTAATCTAGTAGACCGACTCCTTTGTGAGTTAATCTTAAATACTGATAAAGTAAACAAATTATTGCCTATATGAAAATAACTAAACAAGATTACCTTAATCCTCATATAAAAAAATTGTAGTATAAATGTATAATATATATATATATTCAAGGATATTTGAGTCGAGTTGGGGGTCGGGTCGGTTGGGACTCGGGTCGGGTTGGGACTCGGGTCAGTTGGGAGTCGGGTCGGGTTGGGCGTCGGGTCGGGTTGGAATTCGGGTCGGGTTGGAATTCGGATCGGGTCTTATTTGAGTCGGATCCGGGTTGAGTCGGGTTTGTCTGTATTCGGGTCACTTCGGGTTTCGGGTCAAAGTCGGTCGGGTTCGGTTTCGGGTTCGGGTTATGTATAACGCTAAATTTTCGGGTTCGGTCGGGTTTCGGTTCGGATGAGTCGGTCGGGTTTCTCGGGTCGGGTCAGATTTTGCCAGCTCTAAATACGGAGTATAAAATTGTATTCAATTTGTCGTGTCTTCTGTATCGGAGCTTTCCCTACATCCTCTTCCAACTCATCCCATTTTGGACTAATCTGCGCAACTGACTCTCCCAGTCCAACCCGAAGGTTGTTTGCTCTCCAATGGCGGAACTCCGCTTGGTGCTGCTGCTTCCACCGCAACTGCTCTCCGTTTCTCCGTTCATTGTTCTCTCTCCTCCAGCCTCCGCTTGATCTCTCTCCGATCGCCGCTCGCGCACTCTCTCCCCTAAGGTAATCAGTGTCCTCTTTCTCTTTCCTGCTCTCCTGTGTCTGTAAATCTCGGTTGTATTGAGAGAAGTCGCAATGTCGGTCGCTTATGTGTCCTTCAATTTGCTCGCCGTTTTTGAAACACGCTGGCATTTTCGTTTGGAAAAATTCCGTACGTGATAGGGAAACCGTGTTTTTGTCGGTGATTCTTCGGCCGGCTGGTTGAGTTTCTGCTTCGTCGCCATCTTCATTTTCTTTACTCGCTCTGAGATTTGGAGTGGTTTTCAATTGGAGGATTCGCTTCCCATTTCTTCATTCTTTTGAGCAACGTAGTTGTGTTTGTCATTCACGAATCACATCTGAAAATTTCTGCCATTAAGTTAGTGAAAACTTTGCTAGGTAATTGCTACTAGGTGGCTCGTGAATTTTTGTTGCCTGTTCTTTAGTTATATTTCTGCAATTTGAATTCAAAATCCTCTTTTGAGTATATACTGGCCGATGCATTGTAGGAATTGGATTCCGGATTTCAAAATCCTCTTTTTCTCTCTGTCGGTCGTTTTTGTGGCTTGGCAACCAACAGTGAATTTGTTCATTTATTACAGAGAGTGTGGTTAATTGACCAGGAATGGTAGGTAGAAAATGTCACCGGATACCTGTTGTGTTGAGAAATTTCAAGTGGCTTGTCATTTATCAATTCATTTTATACTGTCTTTATGTCATTTGAATGATACTATGTTAGCATATTTACTGTCTACTCTGCAAGGCGTTTTGAAATTTTAAGCAGAAAGAAAGAAGGCATGTTAGTTGTCTTTATATTCTCTGTAAATGACGCTAAAATAGAATTGCTTTGTATGCTCACAGTTTGTGATGATCAAATGTTATCTGCCATCTTTTTATGCGATATGTTTGTATTATGGTTACTCGAAGGGAATTATGTGACACCTTTTTTTCTTGCCTCTTGTTGACTTAGAGTTGAATATGAACCATCATTTTGAAAAATCCCTTGCCCTGCAAGGTGGATCTATCCTTTCTTGTAGGATATTAATCTATTATATTTCTTGTTTTGTTGTAGACCTGAAATCTTCACCACTGAATCTGATCAATATTCGCCAAACATGGAGCAGTATGAGGTATTAGAACAAATTGGAAAAGGTTCTTTCGGGTCTGCACTTCTTGTGCACCATAGGCATGAAAAGAAGAAGTAAGTACAAGCTTACATGCCATCTCCTATTCTACCGTTTCTTGCCTATTTCTATCCAGATTGTGTATCACATATAAATGCTTACATTGTATGTTAAAATAGGTATGTCCTTAAGAAGATTCGACTTGCTCGCCAGACTGAGCGTACCCGTAGGTCTGCGCATCAGGAGGTTAGTTGCTTCAATTATCAGACCATAATATGTTCTTGACGTGTTTCGGATATACGTCTTGGCTATTGTTTCATGTCTGGTGCTTTCTGGTTAAAAAATTCCAACTCAGTGTGGCATTTCGATAAAAACAACGAGAGTCTCACTGGTGTGCAAAGTGAGGATGGTGGTTTTATCTCTTATATACAACAATTGTAATTCCACATGATGCATTTGGTTCCCTTTTTTCCCAGATGGAGCTTATTTCCAAGATGAGGCATCCATTCATAGTAGAGTACAAAGATTCTTGGGTAGAGAAGGTCAGCTAAAATAAGCTAATTTCTTTCATCTTCTGGTGACATGTTGTGATGTCTCTGATCATTTAGACAACTCTTCTATCATGTGATTTTCTATTTATATAAATGTTTCTCAGGGTTGTTATGTGTGTATAATCATAGGATACTGTGAAGGAGGTGATATGTAAGATTTTTTACTTGAATCATTTTCGTTGTTTTCTAATGTCAGCTGGTAAGTTTGATCCGATTTATTGTCATCCCTTACACAGGTCCAGAGCAATTAAACGAGTCAATGGTATCCATTTTCCTGAGGAGGTGCCTACCCTATCTGACTGAAAACTTTTCCTGTCTATATGAACAACAAACTATCTTATCTGTAGCTACTTTACCAAAACAGCTGTTGTTCAAGCTATGCTAACGTTGATATGTATTTTATGTTACTAAAAGTTAAAAATGTCTTTAGAAACTTTGCAAATGGCTCGTACAACTGTTGATGGCGCTTGACTATTTGCACAAGAATCATATTCTTCATCGTGATGTCAAGGTTCATGTTCACATGCCTCAATATGAGTTACTTTGACGGTATATTATGTGATATTGTGCTGACAGAGTTCCATGATTCTTTCAGTGCTCGAACATCTTTTTGACAAAGGAGCAAAACATACGTCTTGGTAAAGGAGATTTTTTTTTTTCCTCATCTTTGTTTATAGAAAAAAAAATATCAAAATTTTCTTGTGGTTTTCATAAAGCCTTGACAGTAACAGATGTTGGATTCAGGTGATTTTGGTCTTGCCAAAAGGTTGACCTCTGATGATTTTGCCTCCTCAGTGAGTTCATGCTTATTGTCTAGGTTTTGAAACTTCACTTTATTTTCATCTGATGTTGACAAGGAATTTTGCTTTATGATAATTTCGACTTTGTCATCATTAGGTGGTTGGCACTCCAAGTTACATGTGCCCAGAGCTCTTAGCAGATATCCCGTATGGATCAAAGTCAGATATTTGGTCCTTGGGTCAGTTACACTTTCCTTATTTGATGCACCTATCTTGTACACTTTTTTTTATTCAACAAACAATGTTCATTGTCATGTACACCCAGGTTGTTGCATATATGAAATGACAGCTCTTAAGCCTGCATTTAAAGCATTCGTAAGTTTCTATTATCTTCCAAATTGTAGTAAGACAACAATAGTGCACACACCTTTATGATCTCTTGCATTTAGTAATTGTAGTTTTTAATTGCAGTTGTAGCACTTCCAAATTCTCAGGCAATTTTTGTCTATTATGAATATATCAATATGTAGCACGAGATAATAAGTTGATATTGTTCAAAAACTTCTCTTTTAGGTAGTTTGATGAGAATTGGTCCAGTCATACACTTCTATGAATTGTATGGCTAAGTTTCATCTATTTCCTTGACGCGTCTTATTCGTTGTGTGACAGGATATGCAGGCATTGATCAATAAAATCAATAAGTCAATTGTGGCTCCGCTTCCTACCAAATACTCTGGTGCATTGTAAGTTTTCTTTTTCTTATTGTCTATCATCTAGATCTGCTGAATTTTTTTTTTTTTTTGGTGAACAAAACGGAGAGGTTAACCCTCCAACAATAACATAGCGGGCTACATACAAATAAGTCGGGGGTAGCCCTTCCCCTACGATCCTCGTCTAACAAAACTTCAATCCCATCGGGAGGCTCCCCTAATACATGGAAACCTCTCGGTAAAGAGAGCCCAGCTTTAGCGAGGGAGTCAGCGACAAAATTCGCTTCCCTAAAGACATGATGAAACTGGATCTCCCAGTTTTTTGAAAATAGTTCTTCATAATTAAATACTAACAAACTGAAAAGGGATATTCCTGTGTGAACTCGCAGTAAATGGACTTATTCCAATGCTTATTTTATACACAAATGTTATATTTGTTATTTTTGCACACTATCAGGAAAAACAGGGCTAATTAAGAAAGCTTCTTCCATCCTTTATTTACAGCCGAAGCCTGGTCAAAAGTTTGCTGCGCAAAAATCCTGAACTTAGACCCAGTGTAAGTTAAAATGTATTCTCTGCTCACTTCAGATTTCAGAATGCTATAACCTTTAAGGGATTTGGCTATATTCCTTCGTGTGTCCTGCACTCCCCATTGTCTTATGGAGTTACTTTAGTAGTTTAGCATTCAGAACTGTTGAACTTTTTGATTTTTTGTTGAAGAGATTTTAAATGTGCTTAAGAAAATAAATTTAGAACCAATGATATAATTCATGGTGTAGCAAAGATCCTTCGGACATCACTGAAAACCCTTTGTTTCGTTGAATTTGCATATGGTATAAGATGAATCTCGTAATGCTTGATCATTTCCTTTGTGGGATTGCAAGCCAAATTTCCCCCCTTGTCGTATGGTTTGATAACATCTTGAATTCCATATGATGGCTGCCATGACATTAATAGCACAAAATTCATGTATAAGCATGCGACTTGCTATTCTTTGGTACTAATACACTTTCTTCTGGTAGGCTGCTGAATTATTAAGCCATCCGCACCTTCAACCTTACGTCCATAAGATTCAGCTTCAAAGCAACAATCCCAGATTCAATACAATGCCTTCTTACTGGGATGAACCTGAGTATATGGACAAAACTACATTCCACGAACTGGAAGGAGACAGGATTTTGAACACAGGTGTATTTGGAACTGAGATTGGCTCTCTTTATACTAATGAGAGAATAAAAGCTCTCAATGATGATCTGGATAGACGTTTGGCAGAATTAACTCTTCAAGATGGCTGCCCAGCCATTGGCAAAGAACTACCTTCAAGAATTTCCAAATTTCGGAAAAAGGATACACCTACTCAAGCAAGAGCATCTGGTATCTCAACAAGACCGAAACTCTCAAAGAGTCGTGAGCCGGTGAGCATTTTAGATTCATTTATTGCTAGAGCATTGCTATAACTTCAGTTGAGCTGAGGCTATCATTAGAGTATTCAGTTCTCCCATTATCCATTTTACACTCTTGCCTAACGCAGTTCCTTTTCCTTGTGAATTAACATTTGCAGTCCCCCATTTCACGTACGCCTGTGAAGAGAGTCGTCTCTTCAACTCGTCGAGCATCACTTCCAGCAACGACAAGAAAGTCCACCATCCAAGACCCCCTTTGCAAGCCAACCCCCACCCACATTCTAAAGCAGCTGAAGTCCCCTGATGTATCTGTCTACGCACCGCGATTTGACAGGATTCCCGAGTTCCCCCTAGCCTCCTATGAAGATCCTGACTTCTTCCCCATCCACAGAACCTCGCTGATCTCTGGCCAGGACTCATCCTCTCCTAAACATGGAGACTGTTCAATCACAAAGGACAAGTTCTCCATACAACTAGCCAAGCCAAGGAGGTTCAGCGACTCGTGGCACATTATAGCTCACAAGGCTACCATTGGACGGGACAACGCGAACAATGACTCATCTGACCGCAATGCAACAGCCGGTGCATCAAGCCAGGCATCATTAGATCTAAGAAGGCGACGATTTGACACCTCATCCTATCGGCAAAGGGCTGAAGCCTTGGAAGGACTGCTAGAGTTCAGTGCAAGGCTGCTGCAGCAGGACAGGTTCGACGAGCTGGGAGTGCTGTTGAAGCCATTCGGGCCAGAGAAGGTTTCTCCTCGGGAAACTGCTATCTGGTTGTCAAAGAGCATCAAAGAGAATACTTCAAAGCAAGAAAGCTAGCTGATTGCGAACAGCGATATCTCTCTCTGACGAGATCAGATTAGGTAGTGAGTTAGCATCAAGGATAGAACCGGGAGCTTAATCCAAAGCTTCGTACGTCTCTCTCCCTTGTTTTGTTCTTCCGTGTTCATCTGCTATTAGTTGAGGGTAAGCTGTCCATTTTAGTCTCTTTGCTGACAGACCACTCTGTAAAAATCCTCCGGCCTAGCTAGTTGATTCGATCGAGTACATATTGACATGCAAGTCGTTCGGTCGTTCGCGTAGTTTTGAGGGTTTGCTGTGTTATTGAGCATCTCGTTCATGTTAAGGAAAATATTTTCTTTGAATGAAGCTAAAGCTATATCAAGGGTTGAGCATCTTGTTCTTGCCAAATCTGCGCCCTTGGTTTTCGTCCATATTTTGTTAGTCTGTTTTATCATACTCTCATTCACTGTTTACAATTCAGACGCACGTTCATCGTCTTAAACTTTTCAGATGTAACACAAGCTTCCTCGTCTTCAACTTCTGCAAACTCTGGATGCACTTCGAATCTTGATCTATCGATGCACTTCTCGCCGTCTTCTCAGAGCCCTTCAACTGCCTTCTTCGGCCTTCGCCTTCTTGTCGGCGTTTTTCTTCTCCAGGCTCTTCATCTCCGGACAACACTTCTACAGACACTTCAACTCCGGGCTCTTCATCTCTGAATCAACACTTTCCCTTCATCTTCAGTCCTCTTTCCTACCATGGAAAGATTCAACACTTTGGAGCACCGTCTCTCGGCCTCTTCATCACAATCCCTTCGCTCGGAACCGCCTTCAACAAACATGGAGCACCATCTCTTGGCCTCCTTCACGGATTCCTTCACTTGGAACCGTCTTCAACACAAACATAACTGCCAAACAAAATGGGCTATACACAAAGAAACCTTTCACCTGTATCAATCAACAATTCAGCAGTGCCTTCCAACTGATTTTCTATCAAAATTTGGCCTTCTTGTTGCCTTTTTATTACTACCTTCCTGCAACTTGGATGCCTGGGGTAATTACACATTACACTTGCAAGGAGAGTTTTCTTTGTGAGGACTGTTTTTGGGTTTGGTTCAACATAGACTATAAATGTGCATCTTTCTTGTCACTTGGATTATATTTGTATCATCAACTGCTTCACTCCTACAACATCATTGATTAAACTTGAATGTAGATCTATGTAGACATCTGGATGAAATTAAACTGCTCCAGCAACATCGGCATCTGAGGACCAAATCAAGGAACAGCTCATTGATTCCTCCTTGTATGATCCAATCCAACTCAACCAAACCTAAACCAGGCTCAACCCGAAAATTTATCAGAACCCATAGCCTGAATTTGAAAGCTCTGTTAAATCAGTGTTTGGCAAGCAGAAACTTTTGAAAGAGCATCAAACCAAAGATTCTAATAAATCATGTACACATCAGGTCACATAACAGTGCAAAATTTCCCCAAACGATCCCCAAATCTTCCCAGTGTTACAGAAAAAAAGGTTACAACTTTCAACATATATAATCAACAAGGAGATTGATTCCTGCATTAAGATAATAGCATACCAGTTTGATTCAACATATACAATCACTTGCTCTTGACGCTAACACCGTCCTTACCAGCAATGATCACCTCAGTCGCCATATCCAGGAACAATCCGTGCTCCACTACTCCTTCCAATGCCGAGATCTCCATCCCGGCGGCACCTGCGTGCTTGATTGGCGTCTTGAAGTACAAATCCACAATGTAATTCGAATTATCCGTCACGTAGGGTTTCCCGTCCGCCTCCAATCTCAGCTTTGCATCACAATCCAATTCCTTGAACATCTCCTGCAATCTCTTGAGATTGTACTTCCAACAGAACTGAACTACCTCCACCGGCATCGCCAACCCGCTGCCGCCGAGGCCGTCGACGAGCTTGGTGTCGTCAACGACGACTATGAACTTGTCGCTGGCCGCCTCCACCATCTTCTCCCTTAGGAGAGCGCCGCCGCGGCCTTTGACGAGGTCGAGATTCGGATCGACCTCGTCAGCGCCGTCGATGGCGAGGTCGAGGCGCGGGTGGTGATCGAGGCCGGAGAGAGGGATACCGAGGGACGCGGCCTGCTCGGCAGTGCGCTTGGAGGTAGGGATGCCGACGATGTCAGAGAGAGCGCCGGAGGCGAGAAGCTCGCCGATCCGCGCGACGGCGAATGCGGCGGTGGAGCCGGTGCCGAGGCCGAGGACCATGCCGGATTTGACGGAATCGACGGCCTTCTCGGCTGCGAGTTTCTTGAGTTCGTCTTGAGTTAGCGCAGAGGTAGGGACGGACATGGATTTGACCGTGATCGGCCTGCTGTTTCGGTGGCAGAGGCGGCGCCGGTGGAGGAGGACGAGCTTGGCGGCGCCGGAGGAGGCATTGCGGCGGATCAAGGAGGAGGAGGCGGAGGAGGAAGGGGAGAGGAGAGATAAGGTGGAAGCCATTGGTGGTGGTGGTGGAAGGAGAAGAGGTTGGATTTGAGAGGTCTACAAAATCAAATCAATCCAAAATTTCAAAATTTCTGATCGGGAATTTTACATCGAAATTAAAATAAATAACATAAAGAAATGATCGGATTTGGATTTTTGCGTCTGAAAGGGAAATGTTTGGCGTGGGGGCGTCGGAGCACGAATCTGCAGGCGGAGCTAACCAAAAAAACGGCGGCACTGAACAATCAAGGCAACTTCTGTAATATGTTGGGTCTATACTATGCATCCTCCAAATGTACATCTATTCTAAATTCATTCGAACCTCCAATATGACGGGGTACAAAAGAGAGTATTCCGGTTTATAGTTTACAAGAAGATGTCCAAGAAGAAGAGGTGGATGAATAATCGAGTTCGGTGTATAGAGAAAAGGCAATAGAGTGAGAAGAAAGATGAGTTGCTAATTAGTACATGGTTGAACACAAGTAAGGATGATGTAGAGGGAAACAACCAGTCGGTGAACCGATTTTGGTCAAGAATAGCAACATACGGAGTATTAAAACAACATAATGGGAGAGATGGCTCCACGCGATTTATAAAGATGTAGAGCATGCTTCAGCCGGGTTAGCTACGATGTTAGCAAATTCGCTAGTTGTTTCAACTAGGTGTCAAGGGTCAGAGTGAGTGGGATGTCTGCTGATGATGTTATGAAAAATACCCGAAACTTACACAACGCAGATCACGAGAGGCACTCATCGTTCAAGAATGAACACGCATGGCGTATCCTCAAGAATGAGCAAAAATGGAAAATCTCATAGCAACACCGTGAAGGTGTTTTAAAGAGAACAAATGTTAACGCATCAGAATCATACACGCCCAAATCCACTCCCCTCCCCCCCCCCTCCTCCAAGATTCTACCCAACCCCTCTACACCGGTGAGTGAGGTGGGACTGATGGTTCATGTAGTCGTCCGCCCAACGTGAAGGCTATCAAACGAACACTAAAGAGATTAGTTGGTGCAAGTAGTGAATTGACCAATGATGTGGAGTAACAACTTAACTTAATGTTTGATGAATTTCCGACCATGGAGAGGGAAGAGATGGAGTTGTAGATTGAAGCATATAAGACTAGGGACAAGCGAGAGGAAGTAAGGAAAAGAAGGGAAATTGAGAGGCGGGGAAGGTGGGAAATGAAGGAAACCGAGTTGAAGGCAAAAAGAGAGAGAATGTACAATATGCTTGAACATTTAATGTCAAAAATTGTATCAACACAAGATGAGTGACTGAAAGAGTCATTGATAAAAGAGTTTTCATCTAGTTGAGTTGGGTGGTCTACTAGCCAGCACGAAGATGTTCATGAGGCTGTTGAAGTTTAAATTTCGTATCTTGCTAATGTTTTTAATTTTATAGTCTATGTAGTTTTTATTTCCTACTTTTATTTTGCAAGTTTAATTTCTTGTAGCGTTATCATTCTGTTGTTCACATTCCTCGAGCTCTGAAATGAAAGATCATTTACACTTTTCTTTTCAAACTGTCAAAGATAAAATTCGCATTTATTATATGTCACACATTCCGAGATATTATTTAACAACACATGTATCCCTTCTTTTTCACACTTTCCTAGATATAATTTGACAACTCAAAAGATGTCATTCAAAGATGGTTTAATACTTTGATGCTTTTCACACTATCCTAAATATATGCGGATGATTCATGGGAGAGTCTGCGGAGCTTTTGAATCTCCTTACTGTTGCCCAATGGTGTCCCATTGCTCTTGGACGTAGAGATTTTGCTCTATTTCCGTTTCTTCTTCTTTATCTCTCCTTTCCTGCCAAGAAGTCCTCTTTTTATGTTCCTGAGCTACGCTTATATATACCACTCAAATTGTACAGACATCCAGACGACAAGTGGCTAATAGGGCTTGCCACGTGGTGAGTTCCCTAAAACTCGTGGGATGTGAGCATGCGTGCCACGTTGTTTTTGTGAGCTGGAAACCACTTTGTATGAATTTGGTCCATGGGTAAGGGAGTTTCTCGTGAAGCGGGCGAGGGTGATAGGTCTTTTCGTGTGCCTCTAGCTTTGTTCACAGATCGATACTTCTTTCAATTGCGAATGTCCAATTTCTTTCTTCGGGGTTTTACCATAATTGATTTGTTGATGACGTTTTACCCCGCGTCGAAGTAGGGTTCCACCAACGGCCTAATTAAGAATGTTATTGAGAGCTTTTGGGCGGGTCTCAGATAGGGGCTTGTGGGCGTTGGTGTTGATGTATCTTGGATGGTCAAATTATTTTTTGGTAGAATGAACTATTTTTTTTTTTGTAGAATAAATGATTTATATATATCTAGATTAATTTTTATTTTATATTTCTAGCACATTTTGATCTTTATTCATTTATTCTCATATTGTAATTTTGATTTATTATTTTTGTCATATTTTTAATATATGATATTTATAGATAGTAGATATAATTTTAGAATATTTTATTAATATATATTTTCGTGCACAAAATGAGACACACACTAGTTAATTATTATTTGACTTACGGAACGTTTTCCTTGGTGTAAAAGGAGCTAGGGTGCAAAAAGTTTTATAATGTGCCCAATAAATACACACATTCAAACCCCATAATTAGAAAGATCTATAAGAAAAGAAAATTCTTTTTTTTATTTAATGTTTTATTTTGAGAGCTCATACGCGGTCTCAACCCCACTAAAAGGAGGAATAAGATTGAGGATGATGTGAGTAGCACTTTGGATTTTATGTAGTTGGTAAAATAACTACATGTAGAGTTGGTTAGATACTAACCACTCAATTCTAAATAAGTGGTTTAGATTTAAATTAGTTTAGCCATTTTTTAATTTATTTCTTAGGGTCGATAAATTCTTATAGGATAATCCTATCAACTCTACTGAGTTCAACTTTACGGGATCCTTACTGAGTGAGTAGGGAGGGTTAACCACTATTTCATTATCCATATATTGTATGTTCTAACCCCATATAAAAAAACCCTAGCCTTACCTAATGGCACCGAAATACAATCAATCATCCCGTCCAAACCTTCAACTAGAAAAAAAATAGAGAATTTGACTAAAAAATCTCACCTCTAATCATAGAATATTGTCACCTATGACTTCCCTCTACCCTCTCTACGTCATGTCCTTCTCCCTCTCCCTCGACCGCTACATTAGCCCTTAATTGTAGTAGTGGCACCGACCTCTACCACCTCGCCATCGACAGCTTCTTCGAGGACTAGGTACAACAATCGTGTTGACTTCATCTCATTTGACGATGAAACCCTAATCCTAATCCCAATTTGCCGCTATCCTTCTCTACTCGTAACCTCCCATGAAGTGAATGTTCAATCCTCATTCACTCTTTCCCCGCCCTCCTCGCCTCCTCCGTCGACTTCCTTTGCCTCTACAACCTCCAAAACAAGGCCTTCAAGCTGATCGCTCATCCTCGGGCAACTACAAGTCCAAGATATTTTTTCAGAGAGAGAAAAAGAGATTCAGCCTCTGGATACAGGAAAAGGTTCAAGAGATTAGCTTAAATTCCCTAACGTTTCTACCGAGTTCATGAATAACCCTTTCATTAAATATTAAACAATTTATCATTTAAAACAACGTACTCATGTCAATCCTACTTTATCTGGTATTTGCAATGTCAGGAAAAAATAATTAAAAGAGTTCAAAGCAAATTCGGATATGATTGACAATTTGACATGCATGCTTATTACAAATTAATGACAAACTATTTAATTTAATGAAATCATTGTCTATAAACACATGTTAGAAATGTTTATTTGTCATAAATTATTATTTGTTACTCTCTCTGATTCTAAATATAAGACATCTGACTTTTATATACATAATTTAAAGAATTACATACTATATAAAATATCGAGTTTAATTCCTTAAACTACATGCACAAAATCAAATGTCTTATATTTAAAATCCGTTTAGAGAGAGAGTATTTCTCTAAATTTTTTTTTATCATTTTGGAGGGAACATAAATTCTATATCCAACGGGGAAAAATAAATTGTAATGAATTCCCCAACCAACCTCCTGTCCCTCTTTAATTCGCAGTCATCCCATTCCCATCCTTCCTCTTAATACCAACTTTTGTACGGTGCTTAATTTTACGCCTCCATGTCCTCGATCTCCATTTATAACTCCGATCGATCCCAATCCATCCCTTCATCGACCAATTCAAAATGGAGGAGGAGAAGAAGAAGAGCAGGGTGGTGAGGGTGCACGCTACGCTCACTGTGGTGTCGGGCACCCCAGTGGGGCCCGGCCGCTCGATCCGCCTCTCCCCGCTGGACCACGCCATGGCTCGCCACACCGTCCGGATCGTCTACTACTACAGCCGGGCCGCCGATGGGCCCATGGAGTTCGACCGCCTCCGGCTATCTCTGTGTGACCTGCTGTCCGCGTATCCCGCCTTGACGGGCCGCCTCGCCCGCGACGACGACGGTAACTGGATAGTCCGGTTTACGGACGCCGGCGTTAGGGTCTATAGGGCCAATGTGGGGTCCACTCTCGATGAATGGCTGAGATCGGCTGATGGCCACGACGAGAAGGATCTGACGGCTTGGGATCACTTCCCTGATAATCCTCACATTTGGCCCCCTTTCCGGATTCAGGTCACTCATATAATTTTGCCCAATTTATTATTATTTTTATTATTATTATTTATCTATTTATTAATTTATTTATTTTATTGCGGTGATTTGGTTTTTATAAGTTTAATAATTTGACAGAAAAAATTAATATTGTCCATAGTCCATACTAAAGGGATGATAATAATTAATTACTGTACTGTTCTCGTGAATCATTTATACATATCAGGAAATATTTTTTGCCAAAAAAAAATATATACAGATCAGGAAATATTTTGGTTGGTACAGATCAGGAAATATTGGAATGCCAAAATAAAGTAACTTTTAAATCTACGTTTAAAGTTACGGACTTTGTTATATACACCCCAAATCATCCACATGATTAAAAAGAGTTAATTATTTTTTTTAAATATTAATTAGTCACCAGGCTTGGACATACTTAAGGATGTGCATTTTTAAACTTGGATGTGTGGTGTATATAACAACTATTGATTTTAAATAAAAATATTAGTTTTTTCAATCAGTCAAATTATATAATCTTTATAACTCTGTGATATTTTTTTGAACAGTTCAATGACTTTGAATGCGGTGGGATAGCAATCGGGCTGAGTTTCACCCACCTGCTCTCTGACCCCACCACCGCCACCATCTTCTTCCACTCATGGTCGGAGTTCCACCGCCGGCAACCCCTCTCACACCCACCCTTCTTCAACCCCGACGCCCTCCACCTCCCCACTCCCCCCTCCACCGCCACCACCGACTCCGCTTCCAAGTCAAACCCTTCCACAGCCACCGCCGCAACCGCTACCGCCACCTTCAGTTTCTCCGACGAATCCGTCAGGGAACACCTCTCCAAGATCGGCCCGGACGCCACCCCATTTGACCTCCTCGCGGCGCTTTTCTGGACCAGGATAAACGCCCCTGAAGTTGCAGATAATTACGCCCCGTGCCACTCCCTCTCAATCTGCGTTGACTTCAGGAAGCGCCTACACGCGCCACTCCCGTACGGCTACTTCGGCAACGCCGTGCACTTCACGCGTCTAGCGTGGGAGGCCGGGGACCTAGGGCACGTGGCGGGCCTCATCCACCGCCACGTGGCGGGGGTCAAGGAGGAGGAGGTGCGGTCAACCCTTGACTGGCTGGAGTCGAGGAAGGACGAGAAGGGGAGATACGGGGAGCCGTTGACGATGTACGGACCCGAGCTGACGTGCGTCAACATGGAGCACTTGATTGAGTGCGGGGCCGTGTACACGTCAGCGTTCGGGGACGGAGGTAAGCCGGTACACGTGTCGTATGACGTGGAGGGCGCGGGAGGCTTGATTTGGGTGATGCCTTCGCCGGAGGGAGGGATGGGGAGGAGAGTGAAGGTGGTTCTTGCGGCGGAGTTGGTGGCGACGCTTTGTAAGGATGATGTTATTAGAAGCCTCGCCCCCACGATGGTTATCAGCGGCGGTTTAGTCGCCGGCGACGATTAGTTCGATCGATCGAGATGACGATTCTTCGAATTGCGTTTCAAATTTTATGATTGTTAATTAATCTAGTTCTGATTCTGTTGAACGAATTCTGTATGATATTGATCTATTGTGATTGAATTCCTTTCTTGTCCTATTTAATTAATTTGTGTGCCAAAAATATTGCATTTGTTTTAATTTCAAGGCAGCGAATGATGACTTTGATCATAATGTCTCAATCTCGACTAAATGGGACAATTATTCATGGCATGTGAACATAATGAACTTTATAGATTTATTGTAAACAAAGCACTAATGACCAGATTACAACAATAACATTTACATCAATATTAATATAAGTTTTTCTATTTTATAATTTTATACTTGATGTAAAAGACAAACGTCTTGATTTGAAAATATTTTTCAAAATTTAATTAACATTGTCTTTAATAAGATTTTTAAGATTTACTATTTGTTTTTAGTGAAAAAATTTTCGATTAGTTCATATTCTATGTCTTTAGTGAAATCTTTCTCGATTTAGGTTCTGGATTTTTGGTAAAATTCCCATTAATTTTGTATCAATTCAAACACTGTGAGTGTTTGTGAATGCTTGTTAAATGTAATAGACCTCATAGTAAGTAGTGTGCATTCACTCTTAGGTGATCACACATATAAATAAGGGAAAAACCCTATTGAATGCTAAGGTTTTAGAGATCTATGCTTTCCCTTTGAATCATAAATAACGGTTGCTTTGAGCCTAATGAAATAGTGAGCTTCTCCTCCATTTTCATCTTCTTCCTTCTATGTTCAGCTCATTTTCATCTTAGGATTCTCTAGTCATCATGGTATCAGAGCACTGGTGACTGAATCACTCTCGTCTCACCTCAAAAATCACTTCTTTGAGCCGGTCATCGCTCTCGCTCTTGGTCCCTCTGTCGTTGCTTGCCGCTTCTTCTTCTTCAACTTCTCTACTATGAAACCGAACCTCTTCCCATGGCCGATGATCGCATTAAACGTCAAATAGGTGACTACATCACTGCAGTTGATCTCACTAATTCGGCAATTCGTTGTTCATTCACCCGTCGAAAAACTCAGGTACAGTTCTCACCCCTGTTCAACTTGTTGGTGACAACTTTAGACGATGGAAAAAGGCTATGTTTAAGGCCTTATCTAGGCATGGCCACGGGTCACGAGTTGGCCGAGTCAACACGTGACCCGTCGGGTCGGTGACCCGCTGGGTCAGGGTCGAAGGGTTGACTCGGGTTGAGGGTCAGGGTTAGGGTCGGGTAAAAGATAACCCGTGACCCGGCGAGTCGACCCGCTTTCCAGCTCGAGCGGCTCGACCCGACAAAAGATAACCATCCTCTTGCGCCTTCCCGCTCGAGCAGCTCTCGCACTAGCATTATCGCTCAAACTAAGGCCCTTGCCAGAGATATCTTTGGCTCAAATAGGTCGATGTCTTCATCAAGCCTGCACTCGGAGCTCGACGAATATTTGTCTACTAACTTTGAATTTCGCAATGATGAAGATGAAGATTTCGATTTTGGAATGGTGGGGCCGAGTGGAAAGATAGCACTTTCCAACCTTGCAAGTGATCGCCCGACAAATACTTGGAGCCCCTTGCTCCACCGTCGCTATGGAGCAATTATTCAACCGAGGTGGACAAATTCTAACCGAGAAGAGATCTAGATTGCTCCCCGAGAACCTCGAAGCACAAGTATGCCACGCCGATTTGAAGAGGGCAGAGATGAGAGTTCAGAGGAACCCCTTATCCATCGAATCAAACCCTGATGATGGAGTAGACTCGGAATTGGTCGGGACAGCCGTGGACGGTGGAGTCGTTGATGACTAACGACAATCCGACGACGACGAATAGTCGAATAGGTAAGTGGGGTTTAGACATAAGGTAAAAGAACTACGTGGGCTTTGATTCCTCTCCCCCGGGAGGATACGTTGGCAATTGGAAAACCGATTAAAACCCTTCTTCCCCCCCTTTTTTTTCTCAACTCAAACGTAAATAAACCGAAAATCGAAATCAAAATGAAATTTTAATTGTGACGGAAAAAACACCAAATTTATTGTTTTCTTTCAAATTTTCTTTCTTGAAATGTTTTGTAAAAATATCGAAAACAATAATTGTCACAATTAAAACTTCATTTTGATTTTGATTTTTGGTTTATTTACGTATAATGAAAATAATACGTAAATGGTAAACATGAAACGGTATTACAGAAAACGACAACACATCGCAAAACCCGTTCAACCCGAACCCTGACCGACGAGTCGACCCGTCGACCCGTCGGGTGATCCGAACCCAACGACCCATTGAATTCCCCGGTTAGGGTTCGGGTCATGTCCCTCGGGTTCTCGACCCGGCAGGTCGGACCCGTGGCCACGTTGATGAGACCCAAGGACCGGAATCGACCAAGGCTCGAGCTTTCGAACATTCTTTTTGTGGGGATAATTTTTGGAGTTTATGGAAACTAAAAAAAGGGATATGTTGATGTGATCCTAGTAGTTAATGAGCTTGACTCATTTATCTTACATAGCTTTGTCGTGGGAGCCGAATATCAACTCTCGTTTGAGAAAACAACATGGCGACATCATGGTATTTTGGCTCATTTGGACTGTATAAAATTCCAATGGAAGCCGGTGAGCACTTGTTGGAAAGATATTTTAAATGGATGCAACTTCGATGTAGAACATTTATTCCGAATCAGCCTCGAAGATGCTCGAATTTGATGTTCATTTCAGCAGCTCAAGTCTGGACGAATTTTCCTTGAGTTTTTCTATTCTAATAATCCCACGTCGCTTAGAGATGTTTAGGGCTTATATCTCTGTCCTATATATTGCTTGTAAAACCTTCATTTTAAATCAAGTTAAGTTTAGTTGAGTTAAAGGTTAAGCCACTAATAGCTTTCTATGCTTCCGGGTTAAGAATCGAGTTCTTGGTGAGAGGCTAAGAACGAACCCTTTGGTGAGAGGCCGAGGTTGACACCCTCGGCCTCTTACTAAGGTGTCACCCTCGCCTCTCACCAAAGGGTTCGCTCTTAGCCTCTCACCAAGAACTCGATCCTTAACCCGGAATCATAGGAAGCTATTAGTGGCTTAACCTTTAACTCAACTAAACTTGACTTGATTTAAAATGAAGGTTTTACAAGCAATATATATATAGGACGGAGATATAAGCCCCAAACATCTCTAAGCGAGTTGAGATTATTAGAATAGAAAAACTCAAGGAAAATTCGTCCAGACTTGAGCTGCTGAAATGAACATCAAATTCGAGCATTTTCGAGGCTGATTCGGAATAAATGTTCTACATCGAAGTTGTAGCCACTTAAAATAGCTTTCCAACAAGTGCTCACTGGCTTCCATCAGAATTTTATACAACCCGAATGAGCCAAAATACCATGGTGTTGCCATGTTGTTTTCTCAAACGAGAGTTGATATTCGGCTCCCACGACAAAGCTATGTAAGATAAATGAGTCTAGCTCATTAACCACTAAGATCACATCATACGTCTAGCCTTATCTGTCAAGAACAAGCTGGGTTTTGTTGATGGATCTCTACTCGAAACCACTGAGAACTCTGCAATGTGGAATCGTTGCAATGATATGGTCTGCTCTTGGATTCTCAACACTGTGTCAAAGGATATATACTCAACTCTGGATGAATTTGACACAACTAGGGAAATGTGGCTTGATCTTGAGGAAAGCGCGCTATGGTCATCGAAATGGGCCTTTGATTTATCAAATGAAAAAGGAAGTTCAGGAATGTGATCAAGGAATTACAACCAAAATACAGAGCTATGGCAACCGTGTGCTGTGAGATCACATGGTTGGTAAAGCTTTTGACTGATCTAAATGTTGAACAAACAAATCCAGTGCGTCTGCTCTATGAGAATCAGTCTGTTCTTCACATAACCAGAAACCCAGTATTCCATGACCATACAAAGCACATTGAAGAAGACTGTCACTTAGTAAGGAACATGGTGAATAACAAAGAAGTGGCTCTCGATTACATCCCTACCAAGGAGCAACTGACTGATATCCAAAATTGTCTCGGCTGATCAATACCACAAAATTCTCTCCAAGTTAGGAGTTTTTAATATGTTTCATGTTCCATACTTAAGAACTCCTCACTTGAGGGGTAGTGTTAAATTTAATAGACCTCATAGTAAGTAGTGTGCACTCACTCCTAGGTGATCACACATATAAATAAGGGAAAAACCCTATTGAATGCTCAGATTTTAGGGATCTATGCTTTCCCTTTGAGTCATAAAAAACTGCTGCTTTGAGCCTAATGAAATAGTGAGCTTCTTTTACCATTTTGATCTTCTTCCTTCTATGTTCAGCTCATTTTCATCTTAGGATTCTCTAGGGTATGTTTGGGAAGGAATGGAGGGGATGGGAGAGATGTAGAATTTTTTTTTGGGAAGCGCGCCTACATGTTTGGGACGAGATGACGGGGATGGGAGACATGGAAGTGGAGGGGATGGCGGGGGTGGAGGCACACCCATTTTTCCCACCTTTATTTTCGGGGTGACTGGGGTGGAGGGGATTTTTCCACCCCGATGGGTATATTTTGCCCTCCCTTGGTCTGATGCCTCTTCGGCTTCCCAGCACTATAGAAATTGGGCGTTCAACCCTTGATCTGATTTTCACACCCCTCCGACGACCTCATCTACCACCGTGTCCTCGGATCCCTACATCATGTGGATTAACGATCCCTCCTCAATACAGACTACTCTATTTTAATGGCGAGCCATCATCATCAGCGAATCCTAACAACTCGAATTCAATTTCAATTTCAATGGCGAGCCATCATCATCAGCCGGCGAAATTGGGCATTCAGGCTACTAACGGGTTAGTCGAGGGTCAAAATCATCAACAACACCATGGATTCTCTAGGAAAGAGTTGAATTTCTTCGATTTCGCCACGAAACCTCAGTCGGGAGAGATCGTCAACTTTGCAGAGAGCAAGAGGTCGAATTCAGCGAATTTTCCGGTGGTAGAATACAACAATAAGAACCGTACCTTGGAGGTGGAGAAGCAACACCATGGAAATGGAGAGATGGGTCTTCTGTGATGATGCAAGAAGTAATTATAGAAGACAATGCTCTGACATTATTGGATATTTGTAAGGGCTTTTTTGTCTTTCTCTCTATTCCACCAAAAAAACCTATTTTTATTCAAACAAATACGCAGAGATTATTTTCTACAATTAATCTCCATCCCAAAAACTATCTTCATCTCCTCCATTTTCAAAAAGTATCTACACCTCCTAAAAAAATAATCTGTCGCAAACATACTTTCTCTTTACGAACAGAAGGTCATGGTTAGTCTTTTTTGTTGACGGAATAGTTATTGAGGGTGGTTTTATGTAATTTCTAATTTAAAGGGGATTGAGTGAAAACGTAGATGATGAGTTACTCAGGCTGACGACTAACAGAGGAGAGAGAAGGGGCGAAGAAGAAAGAGGATGGATAGGGTGTTTTCAGTGGACGAAATCTCCGACCCCATCTGGACGCCAGCTCACCCTCCGGCGCCGGCTCCGGCACCGGAGGATCCAAAGATGAAACGCAGCGATTCGGAATGGGCGTTCCAGATGTTCCTCCAAGAGGCGGCTACCACTTCGCTTCCGGATAACAATCCCCCTTCGAAACCGGCCGGTGAAAGCGACGCCGTCGTGATTAAGGATCACCGGCATCATAGCAATCTCGATGGACATCGCCATGAGAAGAACCAGGTCTTAAATCGGTCGGACGGTGCTAAATCTCAGCTTAATAGCGTTAGGTCAAAGCCAGCGCCGGCAGCTGCAACGACGTCGTTGAATACGAAATCTACCGTTCAGATTGATTCGGATAAGTTCCAGGCTTTGCTCGAGAGCCGCCTCAACTTGGCCTGTGCCGCCGTTGCATTGACAAAGGTTTATCTCCCTCCCTCCCTCCATCTCTCTATGCCTTTCTCTTTGATATCAGGTTCTGTAATTTTTCTGATTTTCGGAGGTTTTTTTTGTATCTGTTTGGATGCATTGCGCTGTCTTCAATTGTTTGATTGCAGGTCTATGTATCACTACGATTTCATCGAATTTGGGTGTTGTGGTTCTCATTTTAGGGTTTAGGATTTGAATGTCTACTGAGATTCTGGTAGTAGTGGATAATCAAAGGTCTGATGAGCAGAGGCTTGGTCAAGGGTTTGTTGGCCTTTCGAGGACCTTTACTGCCTTTTGTGGTGAATGATCAGCTTGTGATTCACTTGATATTTTCTTCAAATCCCATTTGGTACTTGTTTATCTTTCACTTATGGACTAGTTAGTAGTTATTGAACGTGGTAGAACTTTTAGTGTTGAGAAAATCTTTATTGTGCTACGACTGATGTGTAGAAGGGCGGTATGTCAATTTTTTGCGCCCATGAATGTTTTATGATAGTGATTGTGACATTCAGTGATGGTTGTGCATCAAAGCAAATACGACCTTTATGTTGTATTGATTTTTCATTTTTTGTCAAATAGGCACCCTATGTTGTAGGCCAGAGTTCATCTGTAGCAGAAAATAACATATCAATTGTATCAGCTGATTCAAAATCAGCAGCTGAAGCTCCTAGCAAAGGTTTGTTCTTCCAAAATAAGTGAGCATTGGTTGATCTGCTATCCCTCCATGTTAACTTATGTACTGTTATTTGAATAAGTTATTATGTGCCATCAATTTACAGAAATTCATTGCCAGAATATTTTAATTGTTATTTTTGAAAAATATATGTATGTGAAACAACAGATGAAGCCTTTTTAGAATTACGACTACTCGGGAACCCAGATGGTAGTATGGCACACAGATGCCTCTCTTGGTGGGTTCATATCTGAATAAGGGAGCTAAAACACTTTAGTTTCAGATCATGCAGTCATGGTTCTAGAAACAGGCTAGCTAACAGCTGAGCACTTTTAATGTATGACAGAATATATGTTAATGTGTTTTCAGGAAATTCTTCTTGAAGACTAACTTCCACGACTTCATTATATGCTCTAGGATCACAAGAGAAGGATTCTGCCAGACCTATTGAAATTCCTTCCTTACCTGCAATACCGGAGAAAATTGTTTCTCAAATCAAACCGACAGCAAGTGGGTCGTCAAGGGACCAATCAGATGATGATGAAGCTGAAGATGAAAATGAAATTACTGAAAATATGGATCCATCTGATGTAAAGCGTGTAAGAAGGTATGGGATGGGGTTTGTTTTTTTAGCACATAGGTCTTATCCCTTTATTCGTCAGAGACTTTCTTTTATTTCACTCACATAATAGTATTTTGGTTCCTTGGTGGTGAGACCTTATGGTTGACTATGCTTTTTTTTTCCTGAAGGTTATACACTAATTTCTCTTTGTAAGAAGGTATGGGATGGGGTTTGTTTTAGCACATAGGTCTTATCCCCTTATCGTCAGAGACTATTTCTTTTATTTGACACACAGAATAGTCTTTGGTGGTGAGACCTTATGGTTATCGATCATGCTCTTTTTCCTGATGTTCTACACTCATATCTCTTTGTTTTGGTCTGAAACTTTGGTCATTTTATCAACTTTTGAGAGCATTTAAGGCCTGTTTGGTATCCATACATGAGATATGTTGTGTAAGATGTTGGTACGGCAACGGGTATGGAGTTTTGAGTGTGGTGTTTCGTTAGGATTTGGGTATGAGTTATGGTGTTTTGAGATGTGGTGTTTGGTTAGGATTTGTTATGAGGTAGTATGACTAAATCACCATGGCATAAGTAATACCACTAGCTTTTAGGAGGTATGAAGGTATGGATGATCCCATATCTGGTATGAGTTTCATACCCATACTCATTCAAACCAAACACCAATACCCAATATCATATCTCGTACCCATACTTGATAGCAGGATATCCACATTCCAAATGGGCCCTTATTTTTCACCAAAAGGAAATCTTTTGTGCTAAATAGTCACCAACTTTTGCTTAGCCATTTCCTCTCAAGCCTTTATAAGCAGATAGGCTAAACCTTGCTGATTCTATAGTTCATAATTAGTGCTTCACTTCATGCATCAGAATGATATCAAACAGAGAGTCAGCCAGACGCTCCAGGAGGAGAAAGCAGGCGCATCTCACTGAACTTGAGACACAGGTTTCTTTGTTGCTCCATCTTTTTCTATTTTCATAGTACATTTTTCCTATTTAGCTACCTTGTTTTACATGCAATGATATCCTGCTATAGGTTTCTCAGCTTCAGGTTGAGAATTCTTCTCTGTTGGAACGGTTAACTGACATAAGCCACAAGTACAATGAAGCTGCTGTCGACAATAGAGTCTTAAAAGCCGACATTGAAACATTGAGAGCAAAGGTTGAGAATTCTCCTCTGTTGACAGAGAAAAAGATGTTTGTTGGCTCATATTTTTCACATATGTGTTTCATTATCGCCCTCAGGTGAAGATGGCTGAGGAGACGGTCAAGAGAGTTACCAGCATGAACCCGCTTTTCCAAGCGGTGCCTGAGATATCCACAATGAACTATCCGGCTTTCAGTGGAAGCCCTTCTTCCGATTTAGCTGATGCTGCAGTTCCAGATCATGGCAACCCAATGCAGCATTTCTACAATCCTCCTGCACCCACAAACCCTATTCCAGCTCCTCACCCTAGCATTCAATCAGGGGTTGCCCCTGATGTAGCTTCCGTGCAAAGCGTCCTTCCAGATCCGGCAACTTCAGCTGCTGAGGTGAGCAAAATTGAAAGAACAACATCAATGCAGAGAGTGGCTAGCTTGGAGCACCTCCAGAAGAGGATCCGAGGGGGGTTTGTCGAGCCGAATAGCGGCTCTCATTGCAGCCCCAGCCCATGACTTTATCATAGCAGAATCCAAGTGATTATGTATTCCTATAATCCTATTATCTTCAGCATTTTTAACCTTCTTTATGAACCCTTAATTCCCAATGTACAGTAAAACTATGCTTGTTTTTTGTACTATTTTGATGCATCCTAAGGACCGAAACTAGATCAGTCTCCTGCTTAAGGTGATGTACTGGCATTAACAAGTAAATTTATTTACTATTTTATGTGGAGGAGGAAACAAAAAATTGCAGTGGGAAGGAATAAAAAAAATACTCCCTCCGTTCGACAAAACTTGTCATTTTAGCTTCTTTCACATGTTTCAAGTTTTAAGGTAATTAATAAATGTACTAATTTACTCTTAATTATTACCTTTTTTTTTACTTTATCGAAAACTACAACTAACAAATCATCAAGGACATTTTTGTAAAGTGAATGGCAAAATACCTACAATGACAAGTTTTTTTAACAAAAATAACACTCTAAAATGACAAGTTTTACCGAACGGAAAGAGTATGTTTTCATGCTCTAAGCCAGACTACAAATAGATCGTAATTAGACCTTACTGTACGATTTTCCTTACAGTGCATTTAACACCATTACAAATATTTAATGAATTTAGAATTTATCCTTTAAAGTGTATTTGACACCATTATAAGAATTTAACAAATCTAGAATCCTTTCAATAAAATGTATTACACCTGTAATAATAAGTGTATATAATACCATCTTAAAAAAATCAACCTCCATTTATTAATGCATGTTTGGATTGAACTAAAGAGAAATTAAAATAAATCTAAAATAACAGCATATAGATTCATTTTTTTTTATGCACGGCGAAGATTTGGGGGAGGTCAACCGCGGTTGAGCCACCACTCAAGTGTGTTCTTGTGGACGAGCTCGTCGACAACAACATCAGATCCCCAGTCGGTAGGAGTCGATCGTAGACCAAGGTGAGCAAGACGATCTGCAACGTGGTTGCCCTCTCTGAATATATGGGAGAACGACACACTAACAAAGTGTCGACCGAAGGCGAGCGTATCCGACATCTTCATCTCAATCTCTCACGAGCATTTCCACACACCTTTGACGGCGTTAATAGTCGTCAGGTAGTCGCCCTCCAGCTCAAGATGAGTAATCCCCAACCGAAGAGCATCCTTCAACCCATGAAGTAGACCAAGAGCCTCCGCTTGCAAAGCTGAGGACTTACCGCAACTTTGCACCCCATAATTAAAAATTCTACCACAGTCGTCGCGGATGACGAAACCCCAAGCAGCGTTTCCATTGGTGATCCTAGCACCGTCGAAGTTCATTTTCACGAATCCTTCGTGTGGTTTTTTCCATTTTATGATTTTTTGTTTGCCTGGTTTGTTCTCGTTGTTGCTCGGTTATTTGGCTATCCCTTCCTCCTCTAGGTCTTCAAATTGTGCCTTCTTCCAGCTATCCCGTTGTTGCTTGATGTAGTTTATCCACTCTTTCGGACCATGATAAATGTGGTCATCGAAGAGAATTTTATTCCTCCAAGACCAGATGCCCCAGAGGAAAAAAGCTAGAATTGATCTTTGTTCTTGATTTAGTTTTGCAAATACGTCTATAATAATGTTCTCTTTTTCATACCAATGACCTAAATATATATATATATATATATTATTTTTTTTTACAGAAAACCACCTCTTAAATATTGCATTTTTAACTTAACCATCTTTTTTTTTTTACCGTAAGCAAAAAAAAAAATGATTGTCCCTACTCGTGGCCACGGGTCTGACCCGGCGGGTCGACGGGTTCGACCCGCCGGGTCAAGGGTCGGGGAGGAGTGACCTGAACCCTAACCGGGAATTCCACGGGTTGGCGGGTTCGGGTCACCCGGCGGGTCGGACCTGACGGGTACCCGGCGGGTTGACCCGACGAATATGGCCCGGGTTGGACGAGTTTGCACTTGTTCGGAGTTTTCGAAATTGTCGAGAACGGGTATTGGACGCATATATGTTTGAAAAATATCCTTTCGTGTTTGCTATTTAGGTACAAATTACAATATTACAACTTATAATTCTCAAGACTACAACTTCAACTATAAGTCTACAAGACTACAATTGTACAATTTGTGTATGATTGAGTGTTGTTTGGCTTCTTCCAATCCCTCTTAACTTGTAATTAAAGTTATATGTCAAGTTTTTAATTTATTTTATTGAGTTTTTAATTTTTTTGACATTTTAAATTTGATATCTAATGTTTAGGTAATTTTTTCTAAGTTGTTAGGTAATTACTAAACAAATTATCTTATACAACACCATTCATTGAATCATTCAAACACAAGTTTATTGTAAACCGACATACGATTACAAGTTCACAAATCACAACTCACATTCACTAATTCACGTCACATAAAAAGTTAAAAACTTAAAACATAAACTTACTACATAACTACACTACTCACTAATTAGGATTAGGACTTAGGACTTAGGAATACTAGACTACTTACCACCACTCGAGCCCGATGCGCCATCGTTCTTGATCTTATCGGGGTGCTTCTTGGTGATGTGAAGCTTCAAATTTCCATATCCAAGGTTATTTGTCACCTTGTACTTGTGACCGCAATGACGACAAACGGCTTCGAACTTTCCACCGGCTTGCTCCACCTTCTCGTAATGATCCCGGAACAACTCCGCCCGAAGGTTATCACCGGATCTAGTTGCGTCGGACATGATTACGAGCTTATGAAATAAAATTGATAGGTGATTGATGGATTGGATTGGAATATGTGTGATTTGTGACTTGAAGGAGTCGTCTATTTATAGCCCCAAGCCTAATCTCCCACCAACTAGCCGTTACAACGGCTAAATTTTTTTAAAAAAAATCAGCCGCCGGTGGGCCCCACGCGCCAACGGCTACATTTTCAAAATAGGTCGACCCGCCGTGTCACCGGGTTACTAAACCCCGATCCTAACCCTAACCCGCTACCCGTCCCCACCCGCCTACCCGTCAACCCGGACACGCCGGGTCATTAACCCGCTTGGTCAATGACCCGTACAATCCGCCGGGTCACGGGTTGACCCACAACCCGTGGCCACGCCTAATTGTCCCCTTATCATCCATAACAATGATGTTAGAAAGCTCTCAGGAGGAGAAGTGAACTTAACCATCTCTTGAATACCAAATTATAGCAAACTATCTCTAAAAACCTTTGTTGTCAACAAATTTGTCTTGTTGACGGTAAGAGTTTTACAGATGCAATTTGTTTATTTAAGAGGTGGTTAAGTGAAAAATTACAATATTCATAAGGTGGTTTATGTAAATTTGCCTTAGTTTTAACATATCAAGTTATCAACGAGGATAGAAGAATATCCAATAGCAAACGGACAAATTTTTGGATTGATAATCCGATAGCACTCTCTTGGAGCTGCAAAGCTGATAGAATCCCCCACCCAAACCCCTCCGAGATCCATCCATGGCGATCTCATCAGCTGCTCTTTATCTTCCCCTCAACCCGAACCTCCCTCCTTCCATCTCCCTCTCCTCCTCCAACTCCTCTTTCATCGGCCCCAGCTGCGGCCTCTCCCGCCCCAGCAATCGGGTGCTCGTGGCCCGAACACGGCCCGGATATGTGCGGCCAAAGCGCTTCTCTTGCAAATGCATATTTGGCCTCGGCGTTCCGGAGCTCGTCGTCATCGCCGGCGTCGCCGCAATCGTTTTCGGCCCCAAGAAGCTGCCGGAGGTTGGAAGGAGTATCGGCAAAACTGTCAAGAGCTTCCAACAGGTTTGCATTTTTGCCCCCCTTTGGAGAGAGATTAGGGTTTGTTTTTTCAATTTCAAATGCTGCTAATTATATTGATTAATTAGACCATTTATGTGAAAATCGGTATCGGTATCGCTATCGAGCGTCGGATTTGGGTATCAGGAAGTCAGAAAGGTTAATCCTTGGAATGAATTTCATTCCGATTTCTCAGTCATTCCATTCCAAATTCAAGGCTTTATCGAACCCGATATTGGATTGATATCAAACACCAGTAATTGACTAATTGTCATGAGCTACAAACACTCATCAATTGTGATAACATTGCAGGCGGCGAAAGAGTTCGAATCTGAGCTCAAAAAAGAACCCGAATCAGTGGATGAGGTCACAAAGACAGAACCCGCAGCTGTTCGCAGCGGCGGTGATCAAGAAAATGCTGCCGCTGTCTCAGAAGGCACAAAGGATAGTGTATGAACTTTTATGTAGGATACCATAAAACATATTGGTTCTTAGCATGAAACCATGTTGTAAGTTTGTCTTGCGAATTTTGTTACATTGAAATTGAGCAACATTTACATTTTAGTTTCTTTGGATTTGGTACCCTGGATCTTTGGATGCTTAGCATGTCGATTGCAGATCGGGTTCTTATAGGTTAGGCAACGGTTCAGGCCGAAGCACAAACCTGCGTCGAGTTTAAGGGGCGAGTCTGGTTTTGACGAGCCACGGTATTAACCATAGCTCATATATATTGGTATATTTCCGAGCTCTAAAGAGACACAAACCGGGTAGATTATGAGATCAAAATCATCTACTAACAACAGGCAGGAAGTCGGGGACTTGGGAACCACCTCGTATTGGTCCCGCAAGAAATCAGTGCCTACCGGAGACCCCGGATACAACAAGCTGCAAAACAATGTCCTTTCCCCATATCCTGATATCCCATTACCCAAACTGTACATGTTTAGAGTTTGTTCGAATTCCATTTATGCGGACATACATGAACAAGATAAACAAAATTAAGGTACAGCCTAATCAACAGAAGATGCAGTCAGCTACTGTATTAATTAGCTTCGAACCTATGGCAGGGGCTTCAATTGGCATCGGCTATTTGCACAGGTTCCCTGCCTGCTGGCCTTTAATGGCAGCCGATAGATAGATCGCCATATGCTCAATGACCATTCCTACGAACTGTCGGAGGATACTGCAGATGAAGCCTGACACCAGAAAAAACGGAGGCGCTCGAGTGGAGCTTGTGTCACCTGAGCGGACAAAAACCAGTGAGGTTCAATCTAGGTTGCACCGGAGCTCACGGTAACTCCATTGCCGTCTTTCAACCCTTGAAGGCAGACGTGCAGTGTTTTCTGTATGCCATCTGCAACCAATCTTAGCCTCCCCTGAGACACGTCTCCTCCTCCAGATCCAAATCCGTGCACCTCCATTGTACGAGCCACCCGCTGCTTGCATTTCTCCCACTCGTCAACCCTAAACCAGCAAGCTCGTCCTCCATGGCTGCCCTCCATCCCCAGGAAGGAGACACTTGGATTCTCCCCAAACGAGTACCGCAACCTCACTGAAACGCAGTATGGCAGCCAAGCAGCTCCCCCAGCAGCATTGACGTGAGGTATGTGAGCTGAATCTAGGACAACGGTTAGTCCAAAATCAACGGTACTATGAGGTCGATCATAATGGATGTTGCTTTTGGTCGCGGATAAATTCCCTGAGTTTCCATCCATGTTTAAGCCGGAATGGTTTTCGAGGCATAACTCAATACGGGGCTTGTGAACGGGGGCTGCTTCTCCTCCTTGTGGCGGGGACATGTTCTTTTTCCACGTTATAAGCTTCAAGAATTCCCTCAAAACGGATATAGGCAAAGTGAGGAGAGTAATGAACGAGGCAACACGCGAAGCATCATAGGGCTCTGATGCCACACGGCGGCTGAAGTAATCACATATCTCGGATGTTTCAGACTGACTCAGTTCCTCTTGTGCAGCAGCTGAATTCTGTTGCTGCTGCTGTTGGTGATGGAACCGCTTTACACTCAAAACTTGGAGTAGAAGTTGAACTCTGTGAACGCTTACAGCAAATACATACCCCCTGTAAGAAAGAAAAATTAATGAGGTCTAATTCACAATGCACTCGAGATTCAAGGTTGATTCAAGAAAAATCACAAGGGCTGAACTGAAAAATTACTCGACACAATAATCGTGGACATTTGACATGCAATTCTAGAAGCGAAAACTAATCAAAGACTGAATTAGGACATACCCTACAAAAAAGCGCAACGCTGGCTGCTCCTGGTCCAAATTCAACAATGCACCTTCATTTTCTTTCAATATGGAACCCAGAATCTCCTTCAAAAGATCGGGTAACTGCGCAAAGAGCCACAGTACCCCAAGATATTTGAGAATACCTCTAAGAACCTTTTTAAGGGCAACAAGAGGAACCCATCCACCTCCATACCCGCCATCATCCCCAAGCCCTATGATAGCCGTATTCAATTCACCTTTTACATGAGCAGGAACACCTGTGGCTGGTGATCTCCTCAAAGGCAACACTGAACCACCCATGGCGGCCAAATTGGAGGATGTTGTGAGGGCATTACCCACACGGGCCACCCCAGGAACCTGGCTTCCTAGCCTTGGAAATCCTGCGGCATTGGGAAGGTTAACTCTTCCTCCATTGCTAGTTGCCGCAATTTGTGAACCCAAACTTGTGGTTGGATTGTTCGAGTTCAACAGTGTGGGTAATGCCCCTGTAAAATTAGGTTCTAACCCATTCAGTTCCTGAGCAACATGTTCCATGATGAAAGGTCGGAACTGAGGGCAAGGCAGTGACCCTCCAACTGAAGGGCCTCCCTTTGGTGGAGTTGCAGGTTGCAGCCAGACCTGCTCTCCAGCAAAGCACCGCATGTCAACCGCAAAATTCTTCCGATAGACAATGCGAATCCAGTAAGGGCCTCGCAAGACTACAGAAACATCAATTGGTAACAATGAGCTAGGAACAATGCCTGAGCTACCCCGACCAGAAGCGGCCAACATGGCAGCACCATGAAGACCATGACTACCAAGAGCATTGACAGGAGCAGATGCAATAGAGTTCCCGACAGGAGTAGCCTGACCACCATTTGTCAATAAAGTGTTTGGTGTAACTCCTTGTGATGGTAAGTAAGTGTTCTGCTTAGATACAGAAGCAATAGAAGCTGCCATCCCAGGGACCACAGTGGCCTGACCAGCTCGAGCGGGTCTAGTTGCTGCTGCAAGTGCATGCAAAGGTCCAGTTGTGAGCCGAATACAGTCCAAAAGTGATGGAACTTCCCCACCATTAATGAATTCTTCCAAGAACTGCAAAAGAAATACCCGAAAATTTATGGAAGTCTGTATTGGATAGATATACCAATTCGAGAGCCAAAAACATCATCCCAATTAAGGTCAGATAACCATAGAGAACAATCGGAAAAAATACCAGAAGGCAACAACAAAGAGTGGTAATAACAGAATACCTTGGTGTGTGGCCATAGCCCATCAGGGGAAACATGCATAGTGCACCCCTCTTGGCCAGATTCCCACTCAACAACAAAACGAGCTACAACCCCAGAGCCAAAACTAAACCACAAACTCATAAGCCCAACAGCCTCAATTCTAAATAATTTTCTCATCTGTTCAGACGATTTAACAATCCCATCGGGACCTTTAGCTGCATTGATTGTCTTTGCATCCGTGCTTGCAGCAGGTTCTTCTACTCTTTCTTCCGGTCGTACTCCTAACATCTTCCGCATTCCTAGTGCGAACATTCTAGCATTAGAGAGCCTGCGAATGTCTGCCACAAGCTTCTTGATACTATCATCTTCAACCAATTGGTAACTTAATACAACACCTTCAGAATCATAACGTATATGAGAATCTAAATCAGTTGTATTAGCAATGCGGACACCGCTTCCCCATGGAGTACTACTGCCTCCTTTCTGGAGTTCCCACAAGTCCCTAAAGTGCTGATCATTAATCTTAACATCCCAATACAAACTTCCAGGCCTGCCAAGCCGAAGACAGATGTGCGGCCAAGAAGCACCCCTTGCCGAAGGGAGCCGAAACCAAATATTGGAAAATGCATTTCCAAGACCCACTTCTTCAACATATGGAATATCAAGCATGTCCATTTGGCTGGTAAGTCTAGCATGCTTGATACAAAGTGAACAATGTCGGAATACATTTAGAAGCACTGCAGCATATGTAATAGATGGTGCATTTCCTTTATTTGCTTCAGCTATAAGATCACCATAATTGTATCTTCCAGGCCTACACACTTGGTCCAGGGAGACAAGTGAATGGAATGTAGACTGTTGATCTGATGTAGACAATTTCCTTCTCTTGTAAGGTGAGTTATCCATGTCTCGGCCTTGAAGTGATGGTAGCATATCCAAAATATCCAAAACTGTTCTCTTTCTTGAACTCTTACCTTGCTTTACAACAGCTAGAGTACCTGCACTTTGATCTGCTCCAGAATCCTCAGACTGGGCTGAAACATCATCCAAAATGTGAGTTAAAAAATACAAAAAATACATAGCCATAAACACCACCAATTAAGGTAAGGCATATGTAGAGTCTTACATACGGGGGTAGTGGGCCTAGCGGCTATTGAATTAGATGTGGGAGATTTTATAGAGCCAGCAAATGTGCCATTTAATGAGTTTCTGAGCATGCTAGACTTCCCACTAAACTGAGACACATGAGAGCCAATTTGTCGAGATTGAGGAAGAAGTTGGGAAGATCGGTTCCGAGAACCCGCTTCTCTTGAAGTACCATTCAGCAGAACCAGATGGTCTTCATCCAAAGCCCTCAAAGAATTGACTTCAGCAGACAGGGGGGATCTGAGAGATGCCAGATCCTGCTCTGACTTTGACTGTTGCATTTTTTGTCCAGCACTGCCCATCCCTTTCAGGGTAGAAAGTGAACCAACCGAACTGGATGGATTTGAGACTCTATAATTGACTGGAAATGCAGAGCCATTATAGCTGGAACCTAAGCCAGAAGCTAAAGTGACTGAGTTTGCATGTGATGGCTGAATGTTTCCCTCCCATTTTGTAGAGGGCATTCCAGCACTAATACCTTGAAGGCCAAAAGGGGATGGCTGGGAAGCATTAGGACCAGATGTGCCTTTCTCAAGCCCAACAATTTCATCTACCAGCGAGGAGAAACTAGATGTAGGACATGCAGAGAACTGCATTGCTGTTTCAAGGCCAAAATCAGAAAGCACCCCATGCTCTGAAGATTGATTAGGACCTCCGGCAGCATGTAAAAGCTTCGTCATTTTTCCCCAGTCAAGGAGGTTCAAATGCATTTCGTCCTCAACAATCTGCATCTGAGAAATGTCGATTTTCTTAACACGTGCAACATTAAGCATGTTGGACTTACCAGATTGTTGAGATTGCGCCTCTATCAATTTAAAGAGAGGCTTCAAATCCTTGTCTGGTTGCATTAACAAAAAGTAGGAACCTCCGTATTCGGGAAACCCCATGATCAGATAGTTTGACCCATTTAAAATGTTTTTAGGCACCTTCATTGTAGAGAAGCCATCTTCGAATACCTGGAAGAGTATTATTCAACATTAATAACACCTCCATGATAATTAGAAAAGTAAAACATTAAGAATACTTTCTGGCTCATTATATAAAAAGATTTTATGAAGCAAGCAACAAGTGAGAGCAGAACAGCACAATGTGGAGGAACAGAAAAATGACTGGAAAAGTTTATTAACCTAGGAATCATCGGGATTAAGCTTATATATTAATGTAGAATGATGACTTTTTGGGACCCAGGGAAACTTTTGAAGAGAGCATTTATTGTGTACAAGGAAATTGTGGAGCAAGAAGTTTAAAATCCAACCTCCATCTAGGCTTTTTATTCTACTTTTTGGGACCCAGGAAAACTTGGATAATATAAATGTACAATGATGACTTTCCCAACATCTAGGGGGAAGAAAGATAACAGGTTTCAAAAGACGAGGAGAGGGAAGCATTCAAAACCAGAAAAGACTTGGAAGAACAAGGGAACTAGTGCTTTTGTCTCCGAGAACCAACAAAACAAAAAGGACCCATTCCCCCATGTTGTCGCTGTGAAGGCGGAAAGGATGAAGGATCCTCATTTTTTGAAGGGCGCATTGAATCCTGAATGTATAATTGAGACTCATGTTCAGCACCCTAGGAGATAAGACATTCCATCATTTACAAGAAAGCGATAGTGGTAGTAAGCAGGTAAGCGTTTCAAGGCCACAGAAAATAGAAGATAGATATCAAAAAACTTAAAGACGAGTTCACAAGTAGATGTTCAAATTTCAACAACTAATGAGATACTATTAGGTTATGGAAGCTATTGATGCACTGCGAAAAAACTCATATTGATACCTGAAGGCCCAGGAATCTGCCAATGGATGCAAACAATTGCAAAACAGATCTGGATCTCAAGCTAACAAAAACTTCAACAGCGCTTAGGCTTCCCTGATTTAAAGCTTCTGCTGAATCCAACAATATTGATTGGGCAATAACATTTCTGGATGAATGAAGAAGATACCGCCCATTCCTGCAGCCAAAATCATACAAAAAATTCTATATTGAGAAAATGTAAGTGTTAATAAAGCATCACAGACACAGAGCTGCAATTTCATGATGATTACTGTATTATGTTCCAAAGGAAATTTATTTCCCACCAATAATTTAGTTAGTTCTGAACTTATGTGTACTACAAAAAACTCATTCCCACACATTATAGATATTAGTTAAGACAGAAAATTCATCAGGTTATATATAAATGACTTCACACCAAGCAGAGGGATATAATAAGTACACATTAAATGCTCTCTTCCAAAGTTGATAAACAAGAGGAAATCATTTCATCCCCCCCCCCCCCAACATTTTGAATGATTCCATTAGGAGGCACCAATATCGTCCGATCTGGCATGAAACAAATTCAAATGATCATCGATACTCTCTCCGTTTTTTTTACAAGTCTTTTATTATTCATGCACGTTTTCTTAGGATGATAAAAACTATATAAAATATATTTTTTTTATAAATTCATACTTCTATTAAGTATGAAATTATAAAATATATTTTTTTATAATTTCATACTTCTATTAAGTATGAAATTATAAAATATTTTTTTTTTATAATTTCATACTTCTATTAAGTATGAAATTATAAAAAAATATTTTATATTTTATATAGTTTTTATCATCCTAAGAAAACGTGCATGAATAGTAAAAGACTTGTAAAAAAGATCAGAGTAATATTTATGCAAGAATATTGCACCTTCCACGCCATACTAACTTCTGACTTTCCCCTTCCAGATCCACTACTATACAGCTTCTTCAGAGAAGTCACCCCTCTCACTTCTTTGGATGATAATATATGCGAAGAAAATATTATTGATTTCTCTCATTCCTCACCTTAAGAAGCAATCAGCTATATCATTTCATAGTAAATCTCCCTCATAAAACCTTAGGGCTTGTTTGGTTCAACTTTGAATTTTCATATTTTGATTTTTCTCAAATCTATAAGCATATGGCTTTCACTTTGGAATTGCCAACCTCAAGATCAAGGTGATTTATATAAGTACGCTATGGTTTGAAATAATTATTTCACAAATATAGGATAATAAAATTGCTTCAAACCTAAAAACTCAAAGCAAAATCCCCTTAATGAGTTAGTTCACAGCTGAATAGCCATATAATTCAAGTTCTACTCTAACAACCGATTTCATCATTAAGGCAGATGTCATTCAAATGATTGGATAATAAACATGTATATACAGGAACCGCCGAACATAATCATTAACTTAATACAAGGCATCACCTTGATGGATATTTTCCTCATTCATTTACTAAACAAAAAAGTCATACTTCTTATAAAAGAAGGTAGATTCTGTATTTGAGAATAGTAAAGAGAAGAAACACAATCACTTGACTCCACACAGTTACTAATCTCAGGCAAACAGAACCCATATCTAATTAAAAGAAGGTAGCTTCTGTATTTGAGGATAGTAAAGAGAAGAAACCTTATATTTATTCCAAGAATAAAAAAAGATGTCCCATACGCCCGCACATGTAATACCTCCTGCCCTTCAGATTCCTTGCCACTAGGCTTGTCATCTTTCTGCAAACAAAATTAATATTGAAAATTCAAGAAAAATACAAAAGTAGTATTCATTAACTTCCATGTGCAATCAAGGAACAGTTTCCTTTCATAGACAAGATATGCAAAACAAACAAACCTTTGTAAGGTCAAGGACTGTGTCATCCATGCAATAATTAAGAGCAACATCACCAGGAGCTTGACAAATTTGGCTATTCTTCATCAGCTCCTTCTGAATTTCAAGTAACCGTGTATATCTATTACAACATATAGCTTTCAAAAGAAGTTTCTCAACATCAATGCAGCTTTGATCAAGGAAGAGTTCTGCTTCCTTTCCTGAAGAAGGATCAATGACAAATGAGCTGTGAGTACATTTTATGTGTAGGTCCGAGCCCGGTTCAATTTTTATAAAGGGGCAAGACCCAGAGTCAGATGTATTGGAACTTTTCTCCAGATCCAACCAATATATGATCTTTACTCCAGGAGTACGCTGGCCAGAGGAATCCAGTTCTCCATCTTGAGTTGTCTGCACAGAGCCAGCATTTCCTTGGCCTGTAGTACTTTCAGATATAAGCTCAAATTTTATTGCATCTCTCCATCTCCCCTGTCGTAGTGTGTGAACTTGTCTGATCACAGTATCCATGATGAGTGCAACACAGAGCTCATGCAAAACCGTATAGAGAGTCGTGAAAGGATTTTCAACTGCTGCCATCCTGCGTTCTAAATCATCGCCTAGCGCTAGTCTTCGCAACTCTTCAAGCTTTATGGGCCCACTACTCTCACCAACAAGCAGATCCATATGCAGTATCCTCCAGAGGGACAAGTGCCCTCTGTAACCAAGAGTAACTAGGACTTCAAATTCCCCATCCACACGTAACAATGCTGTGCCCTTTGAAACTTTAACCTCAGAAATTTCCTTTGGGATGGAAACCTCAAGCAGCTTACAGCGCACAAGGGTATCCAACTTTTGTAAAGCTGGTTTCTGTTGAACCTCATTTAAGGAGCTTTGCATACCCACATCCTCGACACATTTTGGCAAGCGCTGATAAGATCCTGTAAGGAGGACTTCAATAGCAGATGGCACATCATATATAGGAGCACGCGCCTGCTGCAAACTCTCATGCATGAAAAACAGCGAATCTGCAGCTTGTGTGAAACAAGTATCATGACTTGATAGGGTTGACTGAAGTTGTTGAGAATACTGGATCAAAGGAACCTAGAACACCAAACAAATTTCAATATGTAAATTGGATCCACCATCAAATAAGAACAGAGTGAGTTCCGGACTCTCATACAGATAAATGGTCACACAGAAGATGAGCAACAACTCCACCTAAGCAATAACAAATATATGCAAATCTCCAATAGAATAAAAGGGGGAACATAAAATATATGGAGTATGTTATTATTAAATATAACATTCAACTACTAAGGAATGATCACGGGAACATATGATTTCTGAAACCAACTATGGCATTCCCAAGACAGATTATCCCTATATAACAAAAACACAGTGTTGAAAAAGTCAAAAGACGCACGTAGGCAATAAGGGTCCTGAAAGTTGGTGCCTCATTGAAGTGGATTATTAATTTTCATAATTAAAAGCATAAAGTATATAATTCAAAATAACGCTTACAGATTGCATGTTACTCCCTCTGTTCGGCAATAGACATCTTTTTACTATTTGACACGTTTTGTAGGTAATAAGTATGAAATTGTATTAAAAAAAATTAGTTAAAAAATTGATATTTTATATACTTTTTAGCTTCTGAAAAAAACATTCCAAATAGTAAAGGGATATCTATTGCTGAAAGGAGAGGGAGTATTATGTAACTAGTAACTTTCCATCTTTTTCTTAACACTGTCTGGAATATCGCACAATATAAATAAATTGTAAAGAAGTCACATCACATAAGAATGATGATAGTTTCTAATCTCGAAACTTTACTCTTAGATATGCGTAGCTAACATGTCTCCTAAGCTCCTGCACAAATGGAGCCTGAAATATTAATAAAAGAAAGATGCCAACAAAAATCTAGTTTATCTAGCCAATGGGTTAGGATTGGTATCAGCATTATCCAAATCTAACTTCAAGATCTCTAGGAATTTGGCCGTAGTTGGTATTAGTAGTTAGTACCACATATCGGTTTCAGCATCACTGTGGAGTTCTGGTATTCAGTGTTCGATTAGAAACTTGGTTTCAAATTAGGTTCATAATTAATCACCCACCACGGCCTAACCACCCAGAAGCCCAACTCTTCCTTCTTCCTCAAGAGTGACTCATACTGGGACCCGACTAGGAGCAGTATCTAGTTCGTACCTCAAAACCTTTTGATAACAATGTCATTCAAAACACAAAGAATGGGCTTTGTTGAGTTGACACCAAACCCCAACCATGAGGGATACCCAAGGCGCTAAGGGAGAAGGTTCAAAGATAAAGCATGGTGCTTTGAACACTGGGTACTTAACAGGTATATGGAATATACATATGAACTGATGAAAAAAGCTTCCTGGTGCAAGGGCCAATGAGACACGGGCTAATTGCCAATTTTCCAGTGTTCATGTACAGATGATTTAAAACACAAAGAAGTGAAAATAAACTAAAATTGTCATCAAGTGAACAATTTTCTCAAACTATTAGTAGGAACCGAAACAAATAGCTTGCATACACATACAAATACAAGTACAAGATTGGATCTTTAGGGTTCTCTGTTACGACTATATATGAAGCTGTTACAAAACTGAATTTTCATAACGAAATGATTGTTTTCAAATATGTTTTCCTAAATCTACATAAGTCCTAGAAAAACAATCCATCATTGTTTAAAGGAACCCGTCAAGATTATCACTTTGCGGAATCAGGTACATTGGCAACTGAAAATGATCACTGTTCGAATGAAGTACACATTGCAAAGTGAAAATTCATTCAAACTTGATAGATGTCCAAATTTCAAAAAGATTCAATTCCAGACGCCATAAGAAAACATAACACAAAACAGACGGATGGGAATAGGGGGTAAAAAGAAAAAACCTGTTGGCACCACTTAGCAAGAACATTGAGACGAAGCATACGCTGCTGGGTCTTGACTATATACTTAAGAAGGCTAATCTTCTTCTCGGTATCAGAAAGGTCCGACGACTTAGATTTCTCAACCAATTCCTTCAACGAAACAAACGAATCCTCGGCAGCTCGGCTTACAAGGGAGGAGAACTCCACCGTTTGCTGCCCTAGCTCCGCCATTTTTCTTATTTCTGCTTCCTCTTCCGCTGCAATTTGCCGATTCCACAGACAGGGGAATTAGCAAGATCTAGAGGAGGCCAATCGGATCAAATTTTAGGGTTTTGAACCGGGGGAAAATACAAACGACGGAAACCTAAAGAAAGTCCGACTGTGCGATTCAGCGGCGGCGGCGGCGGAGGGAGAGGGAGGGAAAAGGGAGCATATTTTGCTGTGGGGTCTCCCGAGTCTAGAAAGTGCGAATTGGGGGAGATTGGAGATTTGAGACCAGAGATTGGAAACTCGGAGGTGTCCGAAGGGGGTGGGGGAGAGAGAGAGAGACACCCGACTTCCAAACTGTTGGGTTGCTTTGAGTTTTCCTTTATTTATTATTTACAACCCCGATTTGGGTTGAATTCTTCGTTTTTCAATATGGTGATTATCGGCTCCGACGCAATTTTGTTGCTTTGATATATTGAAAAAATGAATTCAAATAATACATTTTTTCAATATCCACGTATAAACAAAAAATAATATAAACTTTAAAATCAACTAAAAATAATAATGTATAAACTATGAACTTTTAATTTAAAATAATATAAACTTTTAAAGTTGGACTAGGAGAAGAATCAAAACAAAACATTATTTACCAAAATTAAAAAAACATGTGTATATATAGTCACACTTTGCACAAATTCATCCCTCTTATTTTTAAATACACCAAAACCACTATTTATTTATTCAACTTTACAAAAAACACTTTTTTATTTTGAAATTAAATAAAATCACATCTAGGGATGTTATATGAACTAAATAACTCAAGCTCGGCTCGGGATCGACTCGAAAAAAGCTCAACTCGGCTCGTTCACTTACCTAAACAAGCCAAGCTTGAACAATATTTTAAGCGCAGTTAAAAACTCGGCTTGTTCGATTTAAGCTCGAATAGCTTGAATTTTATGGGATTTCTAAAATTTTCTTTAAATTAATATGTTATGACCAAGTAGAACTGCTTAAAGCTCAATAAAAGCTCGGCTCGAGCTCGTTCATTTCCTAAATAAGCCAAGCTTGAACAAAAAAATAAGCTCGTATGAAAATTGGGCTCGGCTCGACTCGAGTTTGTTTAACAAACGAACCAAACTTGAACATGTCATGCTCAACTCTTTCGGCTCGAATAACACCTCTAATCACATCCACTATATCCATAATTATTCAAAAAAAAAATAGAATCATATACTATAATTCATGTAATTATGTGCAATTTTTTAAAATTGAGGTTGTATTACACAAAGTTGGACAACCAAATAGTGAGTTTGATCTATTTAAAATATAAAAGGTGAATTTGTACAAAGTTTGAATAATTATAAATTTTTTTTATGATTTTGATAAATAAAATTTTGTTTTGAATCTTATCCTAATTTAAGTTTAAAAGTTTGTATTATATTAAGTCAAAATTTAATTGATTGTATTATTTTTGGTTGATTTTAAAGTTTGTATTATTTTTGGTTTATAGGTGAATAGTTTGTATTATTTTGAGATTTTTTTTAGTTCGTATTATTTTTTGTTCATATCTGATAGTTCGTATTATTTTGAGTTATTTTTCTTGATATATTTTATTCAAACTATTCTTATAACAAAAAAAACTAGTCTTACTATTATTTTTTTTATTAGGAAAAAATTCGAGGCCAGATATACCTGGACCTCGAAGGCCGACAAGTCGGCAGACGGAAACCGTCATAATGAAACAAAAATACAACGAAGATGCAAGATACAGGCGATAGAGCTCTACAAAGCAAACCTAAGCCCAACTAAACCGGAAGAGATGCAGACGTAGACGACGAACGAAGCCAAGCGCTACCCAAAAGTAACACCGCATGTCAGCGGTACATCAGGCGACACATGTGGGAAGTGAAGACGAACCTCCAAGGAAACAGTCTTCCGAAAAAAGGAGACGTCTCGATACACACTGTCACGATCCTAGCCTGTCCCGACTCCGAACAGCCATAACCCCATCAACCGAAGAAGAAAACTAGTCTTATAACATGTTTCCTTTGCGGTTTATTAATAAATTATATTGTATATTCTTATCAAGCTTTAGTAGCTTAGATAGTAAAGATGACATGTAGTGACTAGTATGACATGAGTTAGAATCATCCTTCTCAGTGTGTAATGAACATAGTATTTATTTATGAACCAAAAAATAAACAAATAAATTATATATTTTTTAAAATATTTTTTTATACTTCCTCTGTATATTGGATTTTTGACAACTCTTTCATTGAACAAAATATTTGTCCTTTTGAACACCATTAATGATAAAATTTTCTAATTTTGTTAATTTATCTCACTGTCTCATTAATTGTTTTGAAAAATAAAATGACGTGTTTTTATTAAAGGGGAAAGTATTAGACCATTCAAATATAACTTAATGATATATTTATTTTTAAAAAATATTTATTTTAATAAATGAGGGTAATGTGCCTTCCAATACGACTTACAGAAACATGCTCGGTATTTTTGACAAAACGAGAGATGGGTTGGTCCGATCAGGACATTTGACTCATTGGAAAGCTAACTTGAAGAGCTACGACTTTAATGAAGAAGTCTTGTGAGAAATCCTCCTTGAAGATAGCTACAAAATTATTTTTCAATCACTTTGGAATCTGGACAAATTTTAGAATTTTTTCAAAGAGGTTAGTCCATGTAAAAAATCTCAAATTCTTAAAAAAATGAAAATTTAAAATCATTTGCTCTAGCTAGGTAAGGTGTAATACTAATCAAGCAATATATAAAAAAACACCCACCTAGGATATCATAATAACCCCGAAAGGAGGGTAATGTGCCTTCTAATAGGACTTACGGACACATGCTTTGTATTTTTTTGCAAAGCGAGAGATGTGTTGGTCTAATCGGGTCATTTGAGCACTTGCTGGAAAGCTAACTTCAAGAGCTACTACTTTATTCAGGACATCTTCAGAGAAATCCTTCTTGAAGATGACCAAAAAAGTAAATTTTTCATCAGATTGGAATCTGGACAAATTTTAGAGTTTTTTCAAAGGGGTTAGTCAACAAAAAAAAATCTCAAGATCTTAAAAAAATGAAAAATCAAAATCTTTTGATCTATTGTAGTGCTGTTCAGGCAATACATCTACAAAACACCCACCCACGGAACGTCTCCTGAGAAAGCTCTTAACTTTACTCGGAACGTCTCTTGAGAAATCCTCCGTGAAGATGGCAAAAAAAATCATTTTTCTATCGCATTGGAATCTGGGCAAAATTTAGAGTTTTTAAAAGGGGTTAGTCCATGAAAAAATCTCAAACTCTCAAAAAAATGAAAAACCAAAATCCATTTTTTTAGATATGGTGTGATGTTAATATGGAAATAGGTCCACAAAACACCCACCCGAGATGTCAAAATTGCCTCAGAATGAGGGTAACGTGCCTTCCAATAGGACTTACGGACACATGCTCGGTATTTTTAACGAAACAAGATATGGGTTTGTCTGATCAGGGTATTTGAGCACTCGTTAGAAAGCTAAATTCAAGAGCTACGATTTTACTAGAGATGTCTCCTCAGAATCACCCTCAAAGATGGCAAAAAAAAAAAATCATTTTTCCATCATATTTGAATGTGGACAAATTTTAGAGTTTTTCCAAAAGGATTAGCCCACGAAAAAATCTCAAAATCTCAAAAAATGAAAACACAAAATCCTTTGTTGTAGGCAAGGTGTGATGCTATTCAGGTAATACATTCACAAAACACCCCCTCGAGATGTCAAAATAGGCCCTAGAATGAGGGTTATGTGTCTTCCAATAGGACTTACAGACACAAGCTCGGTATTTTTAGTGAAGCGAGAGATGGGTTGGTCCAATCAAATCATTTGAGAACTTGTTGGAAAATCACCTTCAAGAGTTTTTTTTATTAGGAAAAAATTCGGGCGAGCGAGCTCTACCCGACAGCATCCTTACAGATGAGGTCTAAAAGACCAAAATTGTTGTAAATATCGACACCCTAGACAGAGTGGCAAATGTGTGTAACCTTATCCGCCACTCTATTGTCTAAGCGGGGAACATGAAAGAAGGAGACTTCTTTCATAGTCGATAATGATGAAGGCGGCATGCAACAACGTAAGGAAAGAGAAAACCTAAAATTGGGTGAAATAACCCAAGGGTAATTACGTAATTACGCATATAAAATGAGTTATACGAGCAGGCTCGTATAAAATTCAAACTCGGCTCGAGCTCATGACGAGCTCGAAATTTTGCTCATACTCGCTCGTTTTCAAATATAAGCGAGCTCGAGCCGAGGTTTACACGAGTCGAGCCCGAGTCGAGCTCGAGTAGCTCGGCTCACATAACACCCCTACCTGATATCTAAAAATAGCCCCGGAATGAGGGTAATGTGCCTTAGAATAGGGCTTACAGACACGTACATGCTCAATATTTTTGGCAAAACGAGAGATGTGTTGGTTCAATTGGGGCATTTGAGCACTCGTTGGAAAGCCCCTATAGGGGGATAGCGCTAGGTGGAACGAAAAGACTTCAAGAGCGACAACTTTACAGAGGGTGTCTTTAGAGAAATCCTCCTCAACGATGGCCAAAAAAACATTTTTTCATCATATTTGAATTTAGACAAATTTTAGAGTTTTTCTAAAGGGGTCTGTCCATGAAAAAAAATCTCAAAAAAAAAAATTCAAAATCCTTTGCTATAGGCAAGATGTAATGCTATTCAGGCAACATGTCCACAAAACACCCACTTAGGATGTCAAAATAGCCCCCAAATGAGGGTAAGATGCCTTAGAATAGGAGTTACCGACACATGCTCGATATTTTTGGTGAAATGAGATATGGGTTGGTCCGATCGGGGCATTTCAATGCTCGTTGGAAAGATAACTTCAAGGGATACGACTTTTCTAGGACATCTCACAAGAAATCCTCTTCTAAAATGGAGAAAAAAGCCATTTTTCTATCACATTGGAATCTGGACAAATTTTAGAGTTTTTCCAAATGGGTTAGTTCACGAAAAAAATCTCAAAATCTCAAAAAATTGAAAATTCAAAATCCTTTGCTCTGGAATAATGTGATGCTGTTATGGCACTAGATCCATAAAACACCCACTTGAGATGCTAAAATAGCCTCGGAATGAGGATAATGTACCTCCCATTAGGATATACGGGCACATGCTCGGTATTTTTGGCGAAATTTGAGATGGGTTTGTCTGATCGGGGCATTTGAGCACCCGTTGGAAAGGTAACTTCAAGAACTGCGACTTTATGAAGGGTGTTTGTTGATCAATCCACTTTGAAGATGGCCCAAAAAATCATTTTTTCCGTCACATTTGAATCAAGACAAATTTTAGAGTTTTTCCAAATAGGTTAGTCCACGAAAAAATCTCAAAATCTAAAAAAAATGAAAATTCAAAACCCTTTGCTCTAGGAATTATTTGATGCTATTAAGACAATAGGTCCACAAAACACCCACCCGAGATGTCAAAATAGTCTCTGAATAAGGGTAATGTGCCTTAGAATAGGACTTACTGACACATGCTCGGTATTTTTGGCGAAATGAGAGATGGGTTTGTCCGATCGGGGCATTTGAGCACTCGTCAGAAAGCTAACTTCAAGAGCTATGACTTTAATGTTGACGTCTCTTCATAAATCCTCCTCAAAGATGGCAAAAAATCATATTTCCATCACATTTGAATATGGATAAATTTTAGAGTTTTTCCAAATGGGGTTAGTCCACGAAAAAAAATCTCTCAATCTAAAAAAAAAATTCAAAATCTTTTTTCTCTAGGGAAGTTGTGATGCTATTCAGGCAATATATTTACAAAACACCCACTCGGGATGTCAAAATAGCCCTGGAATGAGGGTAATGTGCCTTCAATAGAACTTACGTACACATGCTTGGTATTTTTGGCGATGTTTTATTGCAATGTACCTTAGTCACAATTAGGAATGATATTCGAGTCGAGCTCGAGCCCAAAAATTATTCGTGCTTTTTTTTGGCGCTCAAGTTCGGCTCGCGAGCTCATGGTGAAACTCGAGCTCGGCTTGTTAGGCTCATACAAGTTGAACGAACGAGTCTAAGCTCATTTGAGCTTGTCAGTTGGGTTCGTTCAAGCTCATTCGAGCTCGGTTCATAGCTAAAAATCTAATTGCAAAATTACAGTAGCTGATAGCTGTAGAAGCAGAAGCAGAAAAGAAAAGGGATACACATCTTGTAATTTCAAATTGTTTAAATAATTTCATACAAAGCTCGTAATTTCACACACTATAATGTTGAATTCACATCCAATACAATATGTAAAGGGCTATTTCAAATTGTTTCAATATTGAATTCAATCCCTAATTTCACATCCTTGATTGGTGAATTCACATCCCCTAATTGTTTCAATTTCAATCTGTAAAGGACAGATCGAGGGAGTAAAAACAGAATGAACCTGGTTGGAGAGGACGTTGGCTGGCGAATTGTAGTTCGCCACCGGAGGGCCTTCTACTCAACGTCACCAGACTCACCACCGGAGAGCCTGCTACTCAACGTCGTCCCCGCTCGACGCCTGAACGTAAGAAGTCAAAGCCAGGAGGCATGAGGCGAAGTACGAAGATTGAAAGATGGAGGCATGACTGAAAGAAGGAGCCTGAAGTCCTGAACAAACGAAGTTGAAGATTGAAAGAGAAAGCGGGAGGCAGGAGTACACGGGGACACGCCATACGATCACATATAACCCTAGGGGTAATCTTATAATTTAACACACTCGGGCTTCCAAGCTCGGTTCGAGCTCGGCTCAGGCTCGGTTCGAGCTTAAAACAGTGTTCAAGCTCGGCTTATTTTACATATTCAAACGAGCCAAGCACGAGCTTTTTCGAGTTGAGCTCGAGTTATTCAACTCAGATAACAGCCCTAGTCACAATTAATACAACTGGATCAATTGTACTAATCTATATTATACTTTAAATGAGAAGCAATTTTGCCACATGTCATCATTTTGTGTCAAGTTATTTTAGGTAAGTGTATTTCCACAATAATCTAATTAATTAGGGTAAATCAATTAACCTATTTATTATTTATCCATATATCTCAATCTTTCCATATATATCTATAATTTATCATAGGTTATTCTATTTAATTTTAGACAATATTCTTAAGGCATAATTGGATATATATTCATATACCCATTAAATTTTATATTCAAAATTTTGGTTTATATAAATCAAAATATAATGATCTTATTAAATTATCAAAAATAAGATTTTGGTTTAACGATTATAGATTAAAGTTTTCATTTAACATATCATTTTAAGAAAATACATGAATTTTATTTCATTACCTTCCTTTCTATATCTACCCACTTCTAACCTATTTAGTTTTTGAGAAAATAAAATAAAAATTAACATGTTAAATAAAATAATAGAAGTTGTGTCTTTTGTTTTAAATTAATAACATTTATTCATTTCTACAAATTGAATTTTCTATCTATCTATCAATATATATATATATATATATATCAGCGTGTGTGTGTATATATGTATGTATGTATGCGTATGTATATATGTATTAACCCCATAATCCTACTACCACATTTCGCCTCCTTATGCAAAGATATTTTTGGTCATTTTTTTCAATTCATTATACACTCCATTTTCTCACAAGTGGTCCAATGCAAAACATTGGATTAATATTAATATTAATGTTAATATATAATTTTAATGAAAAGTAAGTTTGAAGAGGTGACATCATCACATTAATTATAGTTTTTCCTTAATATATTCTATATTTTCTAACCAAGGGGTTTAATTCAAAATATTGAATTAATAAATAATCGATACCTATATGTAATTCTTTATATACTATATTAAATTAAAATCACGAGAACATATCTTATAAATTCTCTCTTTCATGCAAGAGATTTTCGTAAAATTATCTTTAGTGAGAGTAATTTTTTTCCTTTCTAATAAGATTATTTTAAAATATCTATATCTATACACTTCTTTAAGTGAGAATCATTTTTAATGAGGTGTTATCATTACATTTGATTGTAGTTGTATTGAATTTACATGGATATTCGGGGCTATTAGCACCCGACTGATCCCATGAGCCCTGAAGTTAACAACAGGGTAAACCCTCCAGTGGCCACCCGGGGCGGGATTCGAACCGGGGACCTTTGGGTACTTCTCACAGGTCTTTTTCACCTAAACCAACCCGAAATAGTTTACATTAATTGTAGTTTTTTCAACCAATAAAATTATACATTTTTTATTTTATACTAGCTTTTAAAAAAATTTACAATATTAATTTATCATATTATTATGATTTAAGTCGTACCCTTATAGTAAATCACCCAATAAACCTACATAAACTTGCCAATTAGGTCATTTGGGTCAGACCAATTCGGGTTTATTGGATAAAATGAGTTCCAATCGAGTAATTAAAATGAGTCTCAAGTAAACACCTCGTCGACCACCTGCCCTCTCGCACATGTTGACAACAACCCTTGGCCAAGGTCTCGATCAATTGGCCTTCGAATCACCACGGAGATGCCAACTCCGTCATCGGTGCCAGAAGACGAGGCGACAAGGGTGGCACCGACAACGGCGATAAGTGCTCACGAGCGGTGGTCCTTCAGAGCGTTGGGTAGATCAACAACCTCGCAACAACGACGCCGTTCTCGCCGGAATTGAACGCTGCCTCCTCGAGGTCCGGAATCGGGAGGGCTAGGGTTAGGATTTCATCGCCGTGAATAAGGCTCGGGAGGAGGCTGTTGAGAGGAATCAGGCACTAGAATCGACGATGTCGCAGGCAGTGTGAGTGTTGGGCGGGAGGAGGCTCGGGAGGACCTATCGTTGTTGGGATGAATTAGGAGGGCTCCTCCATCTCCATTATTGCAATTAATATTTTTTAAAATAGTTTAAAAGTGTGAATATTTTTTTTAAAAAAATCCACTTCATGCTTTACCCTTTTCTCTCTTTTTTTTAATCAAAAAATGAAATAAACGCGTGTTCAAACCACGTTTTTTCCAAAATTATGAATAAAACGCGGTTTTAAACCGTATTTTTTTTTAGCAAAATTAAATTTCCCCTCCAGCGTCATATTCAAATTAGTGATTTGTATATAAAAAACGTGGTTTTAAACCGCATTTTTATGATAAATCTACAAAAAAAAAATGAATATTTTGGTAAATATTTTGAATCCGTAAATATTTATATATGCTGATATTGACATCCTTTGTCAGTTTATATTCCATTGTGTTGTCAGCTATCTGTTATGTTCGGTTCATTGTGTCATTGTTTCATCGTTTGTCAGCTATCTATATGTTAAATATATATGCTGACAAATGATTTTATACAGAAAATATGAGTTGATGTTATGATGACAAACGAATACAATTGAAATTGTGAATTGAATTTGAGAGGCGAAATTCGGAGGTGGACATTCGCGAGCGAAATTGAGAGATTGCTGAGCGAGATGGGTTCATTTAGCCACACGGGCAAGATGTCAGGGGTGACCGGTGGACATTTACCTAATAAATCTCGGATGATTGATATTTAATTAATTTTTTTTTTGGTGAGGATTGATATTTAATTAATTGGATCTTACGTAGTATATAATGTTATAGTGAACCGTTCAACCGTTGACCCCAAATTGTTTTCTCTATTATACGGATCGAGTACTGTAAATATATAAATTGTAGCAGGCTCGGAAATGTGCATTGCCGGCAAAGGCGCCATGGCTACCTCTGCAAAACATCAAAGCTTCTTCATTAAAGGGAAAAATAGTCAGATGATCCAATCTCCTGTCGACTGCATCATCAATCATCTTCTTGAGGAGAGACACCCTTTTGATGATCAATGGGATTTTTGGCTTAGCTCTGAGATCGATCAACTCTTTCTCGCTTGCAGGGGCATCTTCTTGAAAGAGTCGAGTCTTCTCGAGCTTAAAGCTCCTATTAAGATTGCAGGTACCCGTTCTCTTTACTCCTTCCGATCCTCGTTGCTTCTTTGTTTTATTTGTACAGGAATTTGCATAAGATCGATCAAAATAGATTTAGGCTCCGGCTGTTTGGCAAAACCAATTGGCTTTTCGGAGCTTATGGTTTTGATATTATATAGTTTTAAATGAAATAAATATAAGATTTTAGTTTAATTAGTTTATGAAATCTAAGATTTTTAACAGCTACTCACCCGAGCTTTTCAGAACTTTTTGGTTTTTATTCACAAGCTTTTCAACAGCTAGGTTTACCGAGAACTATATATACTAGCTAGCTTATTAACCTATACTCCGTATTTAACACAAATAATCCAACAGCTTCAACTATTCCAACCGCTGTCATTTTGCCAAACGCAACCCTTAGGCTATTACCAGTAAATTAAGGTCTCTTTTGGTATCGATATGATATCTACAGTTGTCATGATACCTGGAATAGGCTAGTGAAAAGTAACATAACAAAGTTCTTATGCGGTTTAGGGCTATCAAATGATGTCAATCCTGCCTCGTTTGACAATGTCAAATGAGGCAGGGATTGAGTGTTTGGGTGATGTTGTTAATTACTAAGGATTTCATTAATGAACTACGTCGTACAACGTACAAATCATTTATTGCAAATGTGATACTAGTAACCTCGATTGATCTTTGATAAAATTGCTTGTAGATCGCTAGATCGGTGATGAAAGAGTATTAATTTATTGCTTTGCCTTTAAATGTGTACTTAATTTTTTTTTTTTTGTTCATCTGCCTTCTAGTTTTGTAGGGATAACACTGAATAACTGGTTACATTTATGGGTTGCAGGTGGCCCTCATGGTCAGCTTAATACTCTCCTGTCAAATTTTGAACATGATGGACTTCCTTTACTTCCTCCTGAATCAACTTACTTGTTCTTGGGCAACTATGGTGACATCTTCGGATGTCACTTCGAGACAGTCGCGCTTCTTCTTGCACTCAAGGTTAAATATCCCCAAAATATTTTTCTGTTGAGGGGGAGCCATGATGGTGCACAGTCACGTATACTCGTTGATGAGTGCGAATTGTACCAATATCCGTTCTTCAAAAGTGTTCATAATTGTCTCAGTTGCTTGCCAGTAGCTGCTCTAATCAATGATAAGATCATTTGTACACACGGCGGTCTTTCACCATACCTGCATGATTTGGATCAGATAAGGCATATCGAGAGACCTTGCAGCAGATATGGACCGACATCAGGTTTGCTTCGTGACCTCATTGGCTCACATTCATATATGGCGAAGAAGGTGGATCATTATGCTGAGGTCGTGAATCGTCTGAAGCATGGTTTACGCCTAATCTGTTGTGATTATAAGGTATATCCTTACAAAAGGATTGATTTTTTTTTTTATTTCTTTAGCAGTTGTTAAGATCGATTGATCGAGTTAGAACAGATATTTAAACAAACAACATCGACACACAAATTTATCATTGTTCACAAAATTGACTATGCATACATTGAGAGATTTTATTAATTATTAAATGGGGATTTTCATATTTTTTTTCTAGATATATATACCAAGATTCAACTAAATTATTCTGAATACTTTTAGGGTATGTATATATATGATTGCAAGAGATTATATATATAAAATCATATTAAATCTTCTATAAATAAAACCTATTAGATTCAATACATCCCACCATGTAATTCCGTCAACTTGATGCAATATTATCCAAATTAAGATCATATCAATGTTTCTGCTGAATTTGGAATATGGCATGGACACACAAAACTTGTTTTTTTTTTTTTTGGCCTTTTGTCATTGCTAGCTTTCCTACAAGTTATTTTGTAGGAAGAGTATGGCAGTAATTATTTTTAATTATCTATAGTTATTGACGTTATGTAAAAAATGTTTTTTTTTTCCCAGGTTGAGGGAGGTTATAGAGTTTTGCCTGGGCAGGAACTTGTTACTATATGTTCAGCATCTAAAATGGAGTTTAGTGATCATTGTTGGCTTCCTGAAGTTGGTGCTATGATGAGTGTTGATGCAGAATTAATGTACTCCTTCCGAAATCTAGATCCTAAGAACTATTCTGGGGTTACATTGATAACTCATGCCTTGCGTCGAACAACAACAATCAAATGTGGAGAAGATCTGCCTCCAGAAAAGGTATGTAGATGCTAATTCTTCTTGAATATATGAAAACCACTACTGTTTCTATATATATATGTGTGTGTTGATATGTTTGAAGTAGAAATTAATATGCCCTTTCCATGTACTTGAGCTAGCCTTCTGAAACGCCTCCGAGTGACTCCAACTCTGGAAGCATCACCGATACATCCAAGTGTGAGAGTTCATCATCAGGCGAGATTCACTCAAACAAACTGCTAACCAAGTATACAAGTGTGTTTGCTGGTTTTAAGGTAATTTTTCTAGAAAGTGTCCTTCACCTATTCTTTTCTAGCTTCTATATATTCATCAAGAACATATAGATGTGTGCACTCAGTGGCGGAGCCAGAAAAATTTCGGAGGGGCACAATTATACATGTACAAAATCGTTTTGGATTAAATTGACATAAAGAATATATTATATATGATACGATAATAAATTATGTTATTTTAAGATAAAATGTCATCGGTTTATGATAAAACGCTATCATTTTTTTCGCGCCTAAAAAAAATAAGTATAAAATATATAAATGAAATATCCGGGAAAATTTTTAACTAAATAAGTATAGGAAACACAATATAATAAATACTAAGTTAAGATTATGGTTGTTATATGAGCTGAGTAAAATCTCGGCTCAAGCATCATTCACAAAATGAGCTGATTATGAGCACATTTTTATGCTCGATTCAAAGTTCAGTTCGACTCGATTGAAACTCGATCAAATAGCACGAGTTTTGTGAAATTTATAAATTTTCTTTTAAGTTACTATGTCATGAGCAAGTAAGGTTGCATAATACTTGAAAAAAAACTCAGCTCAAGCTCGTTCATTTACTAAACAAATCGAGTATGAGGTCAAGTTCAAATATAGGTTCGACTCGAGCTCGACTCCAAATATAATCAAGCAATACGTACTAGACTTGCATGACTCAAATAACAACCCTAGTCAATATATAACTTGTTGTTGCATTCATAACCTATAATAATGTATAACCAGATATAAAAAATTTAAACTTGCGTAACTTCTTATCTAATTATCGAAATAATTAGTATAACCTCTTCGAAGCTCTCGAGATGAATTATAGTATGTGAATGTTAATTTAAGTAAAATATAAAAGCATCATGATCTATTGAAACAAAATTAAAGTGATCATTAGTATACCTTTAATTTTTAAACATTCATACCTTTTTACTCAAAAGTCGATCGGATTAGGGTGTATTATATATCAAAACGAAGCTATCGACGAGAAAAATACACTTAGATAATTTGTCAAATGAGGGGGGGCATGTGACCCCCCAGGCCCCTCCCTAGCTCCGCCCCTGTGTGCACTGTATTATGTAATGCATCATTTGTTAGTGAGTAGCGAGGATACGAATCTAACATGCTCGATCTTTCCATTTACTAAAGCTTGCTGAATGGATGAGTAAGTCGAATTCTGAAAGCACAACCAAGTCGGAGAGCTCACCACCTGTTCCGGAGGTGAATCACTCTCCGATCAAACCAGAAGACAAAACTATAGAAGTGTGTCCCCAGACGTCAAGGTAAATGCTCTAGAAAGAAAAACATTATTTTGTGAAACATGATCAAAATAAAATTACAAGTCAGTCTAACTTTGTTAGCAGGACTAGTACTCCAGCAAAGTATAGGAGCAACTATGGAAGTGGCATTGGTGGAACTGATCAGTCTGAGAGCAAACCAAGAACGTACCACTCCTGCCACGATCGATTTCGATCCAACAAACCCGTATAGGAGCAAGTCCCCTGGGGTCAAGGTGATTATTTTGAAGCTATATATATTTGTGGTATATCTAGATATGAACAAATATGATTAAAGCACTATGTTTATATGTTTCTATATAAATGACCATTACTTGCAAATAGTATCTTTTAACTGTCCTGACGCAACCGATCTTTCTATGCAGCGATTTCTCGGTGCTAGGGTATGAGCTTGAGATGTATGATGTACTGAGAGAGCGAAATGGTGCCACTCTAGAGCAACATTGGAATGAACGACTTGATCGATCGAGCTTCGTTTGTAGTGTTACCATATTTATGATCTTAAAAGTGTAAGAATGGAATGAAGGAAGCGCTGGAATGAAGTACCCAAAATTGGATGAATGGATGTTATGAAATGATTGAATATCAAAGAAAGAAGGGTGCTATATATGTAATATAAGCTTACTTGAGCTAGCTATACTTCTTCATGACAGACAGATGCTGTGAACTTGCAAGGCAAAAGGAAGCAATCAAATATCATAACATGAAAGTTGCAAGGTAGCTATCAAATATCATAACGATATCTGATATTTAATGTTTATATATTAATATACTGATATAGATATACTCTTTTTTTTGTTTATAGGTAGACACTTAGGCCATTACAATAGAGAGAGGGGAATTCGAACTCGTGACCTATTGATCATTACATGTCATTCTTACCAGCTAAGCTAGCAAGGCTCGACGATATAGATATACTCTGATTTGAGAATTTTTTAGACATTTTAGTTTACTAGCTAAATAATTTGGATGGGTATATTAGAGTATTATTTAACAATAATTTATTATATTTAGATCTCAATAACAAATGGGGTAGAATACTGGTTCGTAGTCTATTTTGTCTCCAATGTGTCAGGATTAAGTTTGCTAGGTCATCCGAAATTGTTTGATTGTCACTGCCTGGTTTGCACCTTTTATTATTTTCATTGTATGTTTTGACGGTTCGCCGTCTGCCGACCTTGTCAACCTATCGAGGTGTCAGGCCTGTCTGACTCTCGAATTCTTACCTTATAAAAAAAAGGGTAGAATACACATACACCCCATTTTCCTCAACTTAGTTTTAAGCCGGATTGTGCTATATATATACACCTGAGACACGTGCTATATGCACTAAAACAGACGGATCTATAGGATCCGTCCATTATAAAAAAAATAAAAAAAATTATATAGGACGAATCTAAGATATAGGATCAGTCCGTTATAAAAAAAAATACATGGACGGTTTAGATTCAAGTTTCATTCTTTTCTAACTCTACACAGTTAAACATGACCAATCAATACTCAACTCGCTCGACTCAATAGCAATTATTAGTATATATATATAATTGTATCAATTACAAGTTGGTTATGCTAAGAGGTTCGAAGTTTGAATCCTTTAAAAACATAAAGTCGCTTGTGAGTGTGAGGGTCAACTCCTTAAATGAATCACACAGTACCCGATCTAGATGTAGAACGACCGAGTTGATTGAACTGAACTAAAATAATGTGTATATATATATATATATATGGTAAAAAAATCATGGAAAATGGCATAAAATTCAATCACGAAGAAACTAATTTCGGTGGAACTTCTTTATTAAAAAGCGAAAATAGTTTTTTGTCTACAAAAATGGCCAACAAAAAACCATTTTTGCACGGTCCGTCCGGGTTCGTCTCCCATCAACCCAAATTTAAAATTACAAATTGCCACTTTAAAAACTCCATCAACCTATTTTTAATTATTTATTCCGTTATCCCTTGCGTTGGATACCCGACAATCCGCGTACCTCCAACCCCCTAGATCCTTCCACGTGTCAACATCCTCACCGTCCAAATCTCTCCCCGTTCTTTACTTCTAAACCTCCCGCCCCTTTATATTTTTATCCCAACTAAACCCAACCTCCTCCTTCCTCCCCGCTCTGAAAACCCCATACCAGTTCGATTCCTCACGATTTCAGTCAACTCGAAATCGAACTGAAAAATCAGATCTAGAGCGAAAATTCGCGACAGATCTTTGCATAAAGGCTTCAAAGAAGGAGTAGGACACGAAATTTGCCGGATCGAGCGAGAATTAGGGCGAAGAGATGATAAACGTGGAGACGATCAACTTCGAGGAGACGGAGTTGCGGTTGGGGCTACCAGGTGGAGGAGGCCTGATCAGAAAAGACGGCGATGATTCCAACAGGAAAAGAGGATTTTGTGAGACTGAAGCTTTCGATCTGAAGCTTAATTTGTCGTCGACGTCTTCCACTACCACAACCGCTGCAACGTCGGTGCTAGATGCCGGTGCCGAACAGTGCGAGAAGGTGAAGGAGGCGGCTGATCTTCCTCGCTCTATTGCCGAACACGCTAAGCCTCCGGCCAAGTAAGTCGGATCTAGATTCAATCTCTATTCCGTTTTGTGAATCATATCTCTCAAATAGATCTGGCTCGAACTTCACACGAGCGTAGGAATTGGAGTATTAGATATTTTGTTTTTAATTTTAATTGTACTTGATGTTGGTTTCGGTGTAAAAAAAAGAGCAAAGGCATCTTTCACTGATCTGGTTGGCTGTCTGGTAGACAATGGAGATTTACGAATCACACCGAATCTCTCCCAACAGCTTTTTTGTATACTTTCAAAAAGATAAAGCCAGTAAACCTGCTCCTCTGCATTTTTATTTAATTTAATCAATCTTATACCAAAGTTGTACAAAATCATAAACTTAGGTAAAACTGTAAAAGAAATTAACAATTGGTGAATTTGAATTGACTGCAAGAAAATGTGAGTGACGATCTTGTAAAACTATTCAATGATAGGGCACAAGTTGTGGGATGGCCACCAGTCCGATCGTTCCGAAAGAACATCATGACCGTCCAAAAGGCAAACGCCAAGGATGAGTCAACTGAGAAGACCGCGGCAGTTAGCAGCACCGCTAGTAGCGTGGCGTTCGTGAAGGTTAGCATGGACGGAGCACCTTATTTGCGTAAGGTGGACTTGAAGATGTACAAAAGCTATCAAGAACTCTCCGACGCCCTCACCAAGATGTTCAGTTCCTTTACTATTGGTATACTATACATTCACTTGATTTTTATCGACAATGAAAGGAGTAGTTTATATTGAACTCATCGTTTTTCGCATGAAGGAAACTGTGGATCTCAAGGAACTAAAGATTTTATGAGCGAGAGCAAGCTGGTCGATGTTCTTAACAGTTCAGAGTATGTACCGACATATGAAGACAAGGATGGAGACTGGATGCTTGTTGGCGACGTTCCTTGGGAGTAAGTCGTCGCTCTTAAAATGTGACGGATCTCATATATACATATAGATTAACATTAGTTTTAATTTGCATTGACATATCAGGATGTTTGTTGATTCGTGCAAGCGGTTGAGGATCATGAAAGGGTCGGAAGCCATTGGACTTGGTTAGTACTTACGCCGATGAAATCTAACATATAACATATGTTAAATGTGAAAACTAACATATAACATATGTATGATCATCTCGAATTGCAGCTCCAAGGGCAGTTGAGAAATGCAAGAGCAGAAGCTAGACCAAAAACATTTGAGCTATGTAATAATAATCACAAGAGGGTTATGTACAACCACCCCCAAAAGATGTAAAATTCGCGCATCGTGATCGTTCTACGTTTGATTTTTTTAGAGTTGATCAACGGCAGACCGGCTCGGCCAAGGGATCGAGCATGTTGTCTGGATCGATCTGTTTTGTGTACTCGTTTCTTTTTAGCTTCAATGTATGAAGAAAACCGTTCTTGTATTGTTATTAAACCAAATACATATTTATACTTGATTTGGAGATTTGTGAATTGTGGGAGAGAGTTGCAATATGCCAATGTGTAACAAAACGTTCTTGCAATCGGACGTTAAGTAAACCAAAATTGATTTTAAAACCAACCACCATTAAAAAATTTCCAACTTCAAATAATCTATATTTTGATAAACGGTCAAATGTAACATTTGCACATGGTGTTTGATATTGTATATTAATGAAAAGTGAAGCAATTTATAATTTGAATAAGTGGGAGTATAAGAAAAGAAATTAATTATTAGCATTAAAAAAAAGATTCTCCAAGATTATTATTCCGCATTTTGCTCCCCACTATTCAAATTCAGTTCGACTTTATAATTGTTAATATGTGAGCTAAGAGATGCTTTTCATGATTGATTTGATTTCCACTCTGTTTTGTGTCAAGCTTCTTTGTTTTAATTAAATTATACTGCAATAAAAAAATATGTATACCAACATTATGGTCCAGACTCCAGAGGGATGGAATAGCATGATTTATGGATCTTGTTGGGAAGAGGTGGACCATATGATTCCTTCATCCATGATTAAACTGTGTTCATTCATTTCCTTTATAATATTATGGATACATTAGCTAGTTATATACTCTCTACGATTATAAATATAAGACATTTGACTTTTGTACACGTAGTTTAAAAAATTAAAAACTATATAAAATATAAATTTTTTTAATTAATTTTTTTTACATGTATTTGACTTTTATACACGCAATTTAAGGATTAGTTACAAATTATATAAAATATTAATTTTTTATATTATAATACTTAATAATAATAAGTATTACAATGTAAAAAAATTAATTAAAAAATTAATATTTTATATAGTTTTTAACTCTTTAAACTACGTATAAAAAAGTCAAATTTCTTATATTTACTATCGAATAGAGTATATTTCATCAAGTGTTATCAACCGTGGTTCTACACTGCTCAATTTATAAGGAAGTTTCAGCTTGCATATATAAATCGGAACACTAAGAATTGTTTTTAGTAAAATTATATATGTTTTTATTGGACGAGAAGGGTGGAGAAATATTGCTCATTTCGCTTCGAGTTAGGAAATGAGAAATTAAAGTAAAGACCTGGATATAGCTAGTAAGGTATATTAAAGACAAGCCAAGCCAAGTAGAATTCTTGTGGACGAGCTACAAATTAATCTAGCAAAAACGGGAGAGATATATATTTATCTGAGTTACTTAATGAGAGGTACCCAAAGTAGTGGCGGTCGCAGGAATTGATTTCAGTTTTTGCAAGTGCATCGTCTCATACGAAGAAGTTAAAGTGGTTGTTAATAGAATGAAAAGTACGAGAGCAGTCGGTCTAAATGAGATCTCGATTGAAGTTTAGAAATGCATTGGAGTAATTAGGAGAATAGAGTAGTAGCTCCCACAATTCTTCAACGTACATTATTACAAGGATAACAAAGACACCAAAGGAGTGGAGACTTAGGCAAGTTGATCATGTTTTACAAAGAACAAGAGACGTACAACAATACTACATATAAAGATATATATATATAAAACTCCTTAGCCATATAATGAAGTTATGAGAGATAGTTATTGAGCTAAAGATGAGAAGACTTGTTAGCATCACCGAAAAATCGATCAGTTTTATGTCAAGGAGTTCGACTACATAGGTTATCAATTCATTTGATGAGATAAAAGATCTTCATGTGGGTTTTTATTATTTTGAAGAAGACATATGATAGAGTGTCGAGAGATAGTGTATCGGAATGTGTGGAAGCAGAAGAGGTACATACTAAGAACTTACATAAGAATTATCAAGAGTATATAAAGGAAATATATATATGATGGAACATGGACCAATAGCTATACACCTAGAGGGGACAATGAGTACTTTCAAGTGCGCATAGCCGCATAGGTTCACATCAAGGGTTGGCCTTGAGCCCATTTCTATCAAATAGGTGTTGGGATTAGTGGACTCTAGGGGTGTGCAAAATCGAGTATTTGAAATGAACTGATTAACCGTATTGGATACTCGAAATAGTTTATATTAAAAACTCGGATTCGAACACGCCACGATTATAATCAGGTATCCAACACGGATACATTAATCGAATACATGTCAGATATCTGATTATCCGCCATGAGCCGTTTGGTGAACTTATTCCCAAGCAAGGTATGTAATCTTCAAAGTCATACATAGTTGAATTGTTGAAGGCTTTAAAAGAAATTATAATCAGGATGGTGGAGTAGGTTCAGGATGAACCATTTACAATTTGACTCTTCCAATAATTCACATAAAAAATAGCTTCAAATTACATAACTTATTCGGCAAAACTCTTCCAATGAAATTCGGACATTAAAGATTCATTTAACAGTTACTCTCCCATGGGTTTAAAGCACCTGATGAATATAATAAAAAGAGGTGCATATATTTTTTTTCGACACAAAACTAATGCATTATCATTTAAAAAATCATAGAGTTAAGTATGTTATAAAATGCATTTCAAGTAGGGGTGCAAAACTAGGTATTCAATATAATATGTTTAACCATAACAAATAAAATCGTTAACATTGATACTCTCGATCTGAACACGACATGGTTAGTGATAGATATTCAACACGAATACACGAAACGAATCCGTGTCAAATACACGAATATACGGTAGGGTAAAAAAGGCGGAAAAATGGATGCAAATTCACAATTTGCTTCATGCACTAATAATAAATATGTATATAAAATTATAAATTAATCACAAGTGAAGCCTACAAGGCTACAACAATAATAATCACAATGGTGAGCCTTGAATTGGTCAAAAATAGTAAAATACTACGTATGCAGATTCAAATGAATTTTTAAATTGAAAAATGTATTGAAATCTACAACAATAATAACATTGGTCGAAATTCAACAAAATTCTAGATCAATAAAAGTAATGGTTTTTGTTCTCCAATTTCGTATCAACAAATATTTCTTGACTCACACTTCCTATGAAAATTAGGAAAAGAATTGAAGATAATCGTCGAATGATAATGTTAGCTAGATTTAGAGACTTCGAAAGGGTCGGGGGAACGTAAAAGAGATTGGATTTGCCCTTAAAAGCCCCTAACCGCCTTCAAACCTTCGCCGATTTGCCAAGCCATTAGAGATGGAGAATGGTGGCCGGATTTAGAGATTTCGAGAGGATTGAGAGAGTAAGAACGAGTGGAGTTGCGCTTGTCTCTTATCACCTTCAACCCTTTGTCGTTCCCCTTAAGCCCGTCAGAGATGGAGAATGGCGGCTGGATCGATCTACAGGATTGGAGAGGGAGACGAAGTCCCTTACAACCTCGAACCACCGATCGACCTAGCTACTCACAAGTTGGTTAGGTTAATTCACAAAGGTTCACAAGCAAGTGAGCTATTTCGCTTCATTGATTCAAAAGGAATTATAAAATACTAATATTATCTTAATTATATATTTAAATTAAAAAAAAAATGATTCATGTCGGATATTCAATAAGCAAAAATGTTTGATTCAAACACAACACGAATTTTGGCGTGTTTTACCGGCTCATATCATTTTGTGTCATATTATTTTCGTTTCGATTTTTTTTCTTTGCTATATTGCCATATTTTCGTATTGTGTCAATCATGTTGGTTTTTTCTTCATACCTCTAATTTCAACTTAAGTGCATTTCAACTGATTTTTTTTGGAAAAAAAACTATAAATTCTTCGTTTTATAGTTTTTTTTTAGGAAAAAAACTATAAAACGGAACACTTCAATTCATATGAGCCAAATAAATGTTTCTTTAGTATAAATTAGGGTAATGATAATGATTTTATACCAAATTGTCATAAAAGTTTATATTAAATCAAATAAAATATAGTATTTTATTTAATTCTTTTAATTAAAATTCGGTTTGTCTAGCTATGACATAGGATAAAGATAATTTATTGAGAAAAAAATCCCTAAACTAAAATGAATAAACCTCATACTCTAATTTAAAAATAGGGCGATTTGCATAGATAGACCAATTTTTTTAAAGGGGTTGCATAGATAGACCACTTTTTGGACAAATGTAAAAGTGGTCTATGTGTCTACTTTTGCCAAAAAAAGGTTGTAGGTTGGAGGGAGGAGAGAACATGTGAGGAGGGAAGGGTTGATGGGTTTTGGCGCAAAAAATTGTAAGGGAATGAGTGATGTGATGTTGGGTTTCCTTTTACGATTTTATATTGTATAAAAAGGGAGGATGAGAAAAGACTTTCATTTTTTCTCTCTTCTCTCACATCTTCTACAACATAAACTTACCTGGAGAAAGAGATGGAGAACGTTCCACCATTGAAGACAAGTTGTCGGCTTGCAGTTCCAGTAGCAGAGCACTTGTCGCCTTCAGTCGGTGCTCATGTCAGTGATCAAAATCCACGTGTCACCTTGGTTTCCCAAAAACCTTTCTTCCCATATGCAAGGGGTAAGTGTATTTGGCGAAGTACTCCTCAGATATGGCATTAGATACTGATTGATAACATTTCTTCTCATCTCTGGTATCATTTTTCAGGTGGAAACGCCTTGGTATGCGTCACACTCATCTTCGATGGTTCTTGGGTGTTCGAGGGAGGCGGATGGGTGTTTGCTGGTGAGAACGCGCATAAGAATGTCATGATACAAGAGGGCATCGACTTCAACTCTTTCAAAAAGTTGATCAGTTTCAAGGTCGGGGATGGTGCTTTATTTGAGGCGTTTAAATTTCTGAACTCGAAGTGTGGAGAAAATCCGTGGCCCCTTGCGATATATGTTGGTCCATTGTAGAAGGAGAGCTTTGAAGTAAAGCAACCTGTCTGGGAAGAACGCTTGAGTGGGCCACCTTCCTCCCAAAAAGTGAACGATTTGGCTAAGATTGTGATAGACGAGGCAGACGGTAAGGCACATCAAAACCCCATGTCTCTAGATGTTGTGTTATATGCTGGGAATAAAGGTGACCACTGCCTTAGGGAAGAGCAAGGAGCTGGCTGCAATGGACATTACTGACACGGTTAAACAATCAGGTGACACGGGTATATGTTCAGGTGACAGGGTACAGGGTCTGGATGTAATTGAATTGAGTGACACGGATACCTCTTCAGGTGAAATGGGTGACATGGGTCAGGGGTTGGAGGTGATATCCATTAGCAGCGAGGAGGAGGATGACAATGGACCAACCCCCATAATCGACTTTGGGGTCTCGGAAGAGGACGAAGGTTTTGAAGTGAAGCTCGAAGAAGACTGGGATGATTTGGAGTTGTACGGTGTCAAGGAGGACATGGGTGAGTTTCCCCATGTGAAGCGTCGTCGTTCATAGTTGTGTTCCTCTATTTGTGGTCCAACGGCTTACCTTAGAAGTTGGGGTAAGTACTTGGGAGTAATTTTGGGTCAATGCACATATGACAAACTTTAGATATGGTGGGTTGTATTTTGCCCTGACAACTTTTTGTGGATGCACAGTTCCTTATTCTGTTATATTTCATGTGTCACTTGTTTGAATCTGATGACTTTGAGTTCTGAGTGTCTGCCATTTCCGTAAGGAATTCACCCCTGTCACATGTTTGTATGTCCGTGTCACCAATTAGATCTCACTTATCATTTGTTTGATTATGATGATTTACAGTTTTGAGGGCCAGCCATTTTTGTAAGGAATTCGCCCATGTCACCTGTTTGTATACCTGTGTCACCGGTTAGATTTCACGTGTCACAATTTGGGGTTTCACTTTAAATTTGTTTTCGAAATGAACCATGTCACAAGTTTGTATGGTCGTGTCACTTGAAGGATTAACGTGTCTGTTTTTCAACTCAAACATTTCAAATCCAAGTATGTTCGTAAAGAAAACCCCTAAGTGCATAAGATGTTCATAAAAGACAAACATGTACTGGCCAACCAATGTCATAAAATACTACACCTACTGACTAACGGAGATCATAACATCCTACGAGTTTTGAGCAACAAAGTTTAGAAAATACAACCCCAACAAAGTTCATAACAACCTAGGGGTATGAAAAGTACACCTTGATAAAAAGTTATCGGTGATTTATTACAGTCTACCATGGAAATATGGCAATAGCAAGCAACTGTATGTACGCCCCGATGGCAACAGAGATCATAACTCCTTCATAAGCTCTGTGTCGTAGCCTGTCATCCACTTCTCCCCATCCCCGCTACACACCCACGATGACAATGTTAGGTGAATGGCGTCGTTTGTAGAATAAGTTGGAGACAAAAATACAGATGTGGGGTACCTTCCCTTCCACTGGGCTAAGCCATCGTTGTCGTACATGGATACAAGTCCCAGCTGAATCGCATCCGCGCTGGCGACAACATCCTTCCCTTTTTGGCCTCGCGGTTTCTTCGCGGGGGGTATGTCTTCTCCATCACCTCTCGGAGCCTTCCTAGTCTTCTTGCCTCACACACCCTCAACTTTTGCAGGCTCAGAGATATGACAAATGCTTAGAAAGTCTAAACTCTCATTCCGAGATTTAGATATCTCATGTCACCCAGCTAAGTAAACCATGTCACTTAGCTGCAATAACCTTGTCACATCAACTAATACAGATTTATATAATCGACATTCCTAGATTTTTTAACCCGTGTCACCAAACTAAATAAACCATATCACCCAACAGCAACAACCTTGTCACATGAACTAACAACAAACAGATTCATATATGACATTCCCAGATTTTTTTTTAACCCGTGTCACTTAACCGTAAATACCATGTCACCTAGCAGAATACTTACCTCCTCATCCTGTCATTTTGGTGGTTGGTCATCCCTATCAGGTATACCCTCCGTCTCCCCGCCTTTGTGGTCGTTGTCCTCAGCCTCCCCATCTTTGTTCCTTGCTAAATCGCAACCTCAACATCTATGTCCGGGTCCTCTCCACCCTCCCCCCATCCTTGACAAGCACCTCCACATCCTCCTCCTTGCTAACATCTTCGAAACCATCCTTTCGACGGACCACAAGAGCTTACCTTATCACCTTGTAGGGGCTTCTCCCCAGCTTCAGGTGCAATCGCTGTAACCACATCGGCATGAACGACCTGAAAAACAAATTCAAACTTTAAGTGGATCCCTGATTTCCCGTGTCACTCAACATAAAACACCATGTCACCCAAAAACAAACTTACCTCATCATCCTTTCATGCCCCCCCATCCCTTTCATTTTCATCAAAAAGTTTGTCTTCAGCTCCATATTTCCCAACATCACTCATACGGACTAAGGTGAACAAAAGCGTTAAGAAAACAACATCAGCTGACCTGGGTATGTCAAAACTCATTTATAATTCAGAAACAAGCCCAATTAAAACAGAAAATGACATTGTTGTCCAGCAACCAATGAAATTGAAATAAAAAACAAGAGAATGACATCAAAGGGAATATGTGGTATTCGTAGGACTACTCAAATTCATATCAGATTCTAATCGGCGCTTAATTTCAAATCGAAATGATTAGGACAGTATCCACAATATTTATGTGTCACCTTGAAAATGTCACGTGTCAGGAGTCCATTTACCCTTATCACCTAAGTTATGCAGATTCTGCAGAAAACGAAGATATGCGAATGAATGACGTACTTTCCCATCCAATTCGAAACCCATGTCACACCATTTCTCTTTCAATCAAAGAAATTCCAAATCAAACATGGCTCAAACCTCAATCGCTCTTCTTCAACCGTCCACCAAAACATCCTCATATCCCAATTTCAACTCCCACCATTGCCACCCTCTTCGACCTTCCTAAACCCTAACCGTAGATTTCCCCTAACCATACCCGAAACCACCCTCCTCATCCTTCAATCTCACTCACCATTGTCACCCTCCACAACCCATCACTCAACCCACCATTGCCCTTAAATCCCTAAACCTCATTGCAACTCCTTCACCCACACACCCAAAACCCCACGTTCGCACAAAACGGAGAAAAGAAAGACTGATTTTGGGTTGATGGAGAGGGGGGCATACCTTTATAGTCCGGCGGCGGCGTTCTTCGCTTCTCCTCCACACTCCGACAGCGACGGATCTTCTCCGGCCTCCTCCCTTTCGAAATCGTCGTTCATTCCCCTTTCCTTTTCTTTCGTTTGAAATGGATAGAGAGAAAACTGAAATGGAGAGAGAGAGAGTATGATTCTGAATTTTTTTTGGCCACCTTTTCCTTCTTTCCTTTACTTTTCCTTTTTTATTTTGGCACCTAAACCCCCTATAGCAAGTTGTGCCACCGGGACTTTTTTGCCAAATTTTGGGATTTGGATTACTTTTGCAAATTTTCAAGGAAGGGTGCTATTTGTGCAAAGTTGAGCAAAAAGTGGTCTATCTATGACCATTTCCTCTTAAAAATACCCAGCCAAATGAATCTAGAGGAAATATTAGGTGGGTTTCTTAAATCCCAAAAATTAAATTAAATTAAATTATTAACAAGATCCCTTCTCATAAAATAATCGATTTTATGGAAAGTGTACTTCCCTTATTCATCCCGACGAGCACATATATAATATACGTACGCGCAGTGGCAGATCCTGAAACTTTTATTTGGGGGGCAAAAATTACCAACGAAAAATTATTTGTAAAATTAAATCAAGTCTATTTTTTAAGAAATCCTCAATAAAAACATTAATTGTGCATACTTTATTTCATTGTTTTCAAATATTTCAATATAACCTATCAATTTGAATTTATCGAGTTTAATTATAGTATTAAGGTATAAAGTGTAACAAGCGATAATTATGATAAAAGTAACTCAGTTTGCAAAATAATGTCGGAAATATTTTATATTTGTTCAGTTTTGAAATGTTTATAACTTTTTGCTCAGGTGTCGGATTTGAGCTTATAATATATCAAATCAAAGCTATCGACGAGACAAACATGTATATTAAATTTTATTTTCGATTGGGGGGCGACTGTTGCCCCTGGCCCTAATATAGATCCGCCTCTGCGTACGCGTGTCTACTTATAGTGGTACACCCATACATTACATATACATCTATCCACCTTTGAAATTACTTTTTTTTTTCAATTTTGTCAACTTGTCATTTGTTCAAGTTACTTCAACAGCACGGTGATGAGCTTTGAAAGTATAATTTCGTAGTACTACATATATAATGTTTGTAAGCGACTTTGTAGAGCATAGACCGTTTCCTTTCAAATTCCGTTAAGCCTACTCACAATATTTTTGTATTCATCCATTACTTAATTCAATTCATTTGAAGTTCAGCCGTCTTTGTTAGACCATTTCTTTGAATTCCTCTTAAGATAACATACATTGTACACCTCGTTTCCAAATCCATATTTCTATATATATAGGCTTGGAAGATCAAGTAATTAAACTAGAGTAATAATAGGGGGAGGTGGAGCTAGGGAGGGAAAAAGGGAAGCATTCGTCCCTCTTTTTATTCGATGAGTTATCTATATTTATTCTACTTATCGATAGCTTTATTTGATGTATTATAAACATCAATCTGATATATATTAGTGTAAAAAGTTATGAATTTTAAAAATTAAGCACATATTAATCATTCGAAATGTCTTTTAATAAAAACCACAATACTTCACTTGATATAATTTTGATAATATAATTTGGCTCAAGAGTTTCATAATAAGAGATTATATTACTAAATTCAACAGTTAGATAAGATATATAAAGAAATTATATATGCATGTTTAGATTTTTTTTTTATATCTTGTTACATGTACGCTATTCTATAACAAGAACTTACATATTGACTTGTTAGGTTTCAAAATGTGTCTTTTCAGAAGAAAAAAAAAGTGTTGTTATAAAGTAAAATGAAATTGTTTTCTTCCTTTAAAGAGAAAGATATACAACAATTAACGACAAAATTAATTTTAAACTAAAATGCTATCGTTTTGAACTAAAATATTATTGTTTTAAATAAAAATGTCGCAGTTTTGAACTAAAATATTTTCATTTAAATTAGAATATCATAGTTTCGATCCGCTAAATTTAAGAAGAAATACATCAAAAACAAATAATGGATAACTTATACAAAATTCTGCACCTTTTTTAAATACAACCACGAAAATTCAAACATATAATAAATGTAATTAGGCATTGTGTAGAAAATAAATTAGACTCAAGAAATTAAAATGGTCAAACTTCAATCACACACGATGCCACATCCCAACAATTCTCTTAACCTTCCAATTAATTTCCCTATAAATAGAACACACAAATCCAACTCTTAATTTACCTACAAATCAAAAATGAAGCGATCACAGAATTCAACTGTCCTGCCGGGAGCCCTCTTTTGCCTGTGCCTGGCGGCGACGGCGGCGGCCCAGCAGTGCGGCAGCCAAGCCGGCGGCGCCACCTGCGCCAACAACCTCTGCTGCAGCCAATACGGCTACTGCGGGAGCACCGACGAGTACTGCTTGCCGTCCAACAACTGCCAGAGCAACTGCGCCACCGGAGGAACCACCCCCACCGGCGGGTCCCCCACCGGCGACGGAAGCGCCACCAACGTGAGGGCCACGTACCACCTGTACAACCCGCAGGATAACGGGTACAGTTTGTACGCCGTGAGCGCGTACTGCTCCACGTGGGACGGCGACCAGTCGTTGGCTTGGAGGAGCAAGTATGGCTGGACCGCCTTCTGCGGGCCCAGTGGGCCTACGGGCCAAGCTGCTTGCGGCAAGTGCTTGCTGGTTAGTGCTCTTTCTCTGAAGCCCAATGGGCTCAATTGTTGGGCTGGGCCTGTTTATGCGTTCGGCCCGTTTTTATAAAGGAGTAACTTTTACATTTTAGGGATAAAAACTGATTGGTTGAATTGGAGGAGTAAGGTTCACCTTTCTACCAAACAGCAACTTACCAAATCACATCTATAAAGTGTTTTATGAGGTCACTCATTAATTACATCAAGAATGAGCAAATCATACAAAACAAAAAAATTTATGGTATATAAATATAATCGCCGAATGTAAACGGTTGTTTTCACATATATCCATCAATAACTTTTCGAAGATTTAAAAATATTACATAATTCATATATCATATGAAGTATATTTTAATTTTGTATGGATAGTAATTAAAAATATAGGCTATAAATGGTTTTTGACCTTCTTTTTTTCCTTCCATCATAGCTCAAATCCCATTTCTAAACAAAGGCTAAAGGTCAAATACAAATTATCCATTTTTTAATTTTTTAATATTAATATACATTTATAAATCATACAATTAATTATATATAAACTATCTAATTTTTTTTTTATCTAAACTAAAGGTTATAGTATTGTAAAGATATTGACGAGTTCTTCGATATAACTATAATATTTAACATGTTTGGATTATCTTTTCATAAAAAATATATTTAGAAAAACATATTTTATTATTATTATTATATCTTCATCAAAATCATACTTTATAAATAAATACTGAGTTGTATAAACTAATATTCTGGCAAATTCACATCAATCTCTCAAAAACTATTCATTGTTCCGAATGGTTATTCACTTTGAAATTTTCATAACGGCATTCAACTTGTGATTCACTTTGAATTTTTTTTAAAGTGACCATAACTAAATGCAGTAGGTGATGTGAAGAATCAGTAGAAATGTATATTAATTTATAGATAATTATATTTAATTTATTAGACCAAAATTGACTTATAGAAAGAACTAAAATAATAAAAATTAAACCAAAAGAGAATATTATACAAAATATTTTATTTTAATAGGCTATTTTCCCTTGTCAATTTGACCGGCCTATAAGAAAGATGCCCAAATAACTTTTTAGAATAAAACAACAAAGTTGAAGGATTATATGTAGTCCCCTTCACAAATGAGATATTGATCCAGCAAATGTATGTGCATGGACCCACCTAATTCTTGTTCATCAATACATTAATACATACTTCCTCCGTTCGGAAATAAATAATATTTGACTATTTTACACGTAGTTTTATAAGCTAAAAACTATCATATAAAATCTTACTTATTTTAATTAATTTTTTTCATAGTTTAATAGTTATTAGTACTAACTATTAAACTATGAAAAAAAATAATTAAAATAAATAAGATTTTATATAGTTTTTAGCTCCTAAAACTACGTGCAAAATAGTCAAACATCATTTATTTCCGAATGGAGAGAGTATATGATATATCCCACTTAGTTTTATAGGCCCCTTAATTATCATTTATCAACTAACCTACTCATATATCAATACACTAACCTGGTCTATATATCCAACTAGTTGTTCAATTACACCTAGGCTCCCATTACGTTAAGTAACACCAAGGTTAATTAGGTGTTTCTATTATAATTAATCCATCCATTGAAAATATATTTATGCCGATAAATTTTTTATAAATTATTTTATTAAGATCAAATTAATCGATCGAGTAATGCATATATATATAGGTGACGAACACGGCGACGGGGGCGCAAGTGACGGTGAGGATAGTGGACCAGTGCAGCAACGGCGGGTTGGATCTCGACGTCAACGTCTTCAACCAGATCGACACCAATGGCAACGGCTACGCCAATGGCTACCTCACCGTCGACTACCAGTTTGTTGATTGTGGCGATTCTTAGTAATTTTTATTAGATACATCGTTAGTGGGTCGATCCATAATAAAAATTAACGATGTATTTAACTTTTTCGTTAATCAATTAATTAGTTAATTACATATACTATGAACAAAAAAAAAGTTAATTACATATATATACTACGTGAACGTGTATACTGATATATGTACTCGTATGAATAATTATGTGGATCGACTATGATGAATAAATATGATTAATTATATGTTGTAATTTGTACGGTAGGATAAACGCATCTCCAATTGCTTCTCTAAAAGTTCTCTACTATATAGAAACAAGGGAAAATTAAATCAAATATTCTGACTTTGAAGTGGGGAGCACGTAACACCACAACCTTTTACAATGTTACAAAAATAAAAGATACTCTCTCCGTTAATTAAAACTTGACGCTTTACTATTCACGCACGCTTTTTGAGGTGTTAAAAACTATATAAAATATTAACTTTTTTAACATATTTTTTAAATAATTTCATATTTGTTACTATTACTTATGAATTTACAAAAACAAATTTAAAAAAATGTTAATATTTCATATAGTTTTTATCATTCTAAAAAAGCGTGTATGAATAGTAAACGACAAGTTTTAATTAACAGATGGAGTATTATAATTATCCATTAGAATGAGTCACATGTTGAAAAAATATGGGGGAGAAGATGATTTTCATGGATTGATCGAGAAACTGTGAGCAATAGGACAAATAAAATTGTTGAATTCGACATCATATGAATTAACTAATACAACTTTAAAGCAAATTGGTTTGTGCCTCAATCGGTGTGGTCCAATAGTGTGGAGTAAGAGGGTCATAAGGAGGTCCCGGGTTCGATTTCTGTGTCCACCCCTTTCTTTGGGTGAAAATTCAAGGTTTGTCTTGCTCCCTACCAGTGGGCCGAGTTGTGTCGTGAAGAAAAGTTTACAAATAAATCATGAAAAAAAAACATACCAAATATGTTCGTCAACTCAATTTCGTGTCTGGATGTTTCTGCGGTTCTATAATCAGACCTTGTGTTTTTTCCTCTTTCTCACCATCCCATGCAAATTGAACAAACCCTCCCTTTAAATTACGTTTGGTGATCGATTGTGTTCTCTACCGCAATAGAACCAAGAATCGTGCCCTGTTGCTCTCTCAAATTTTCATTAAATCTATCTCTTTCTACATGTTCAAGCTCTACCCTAGTTGGTTGGTTCCCTCTTAATTTGCTCTCAGTGGTTCTACACTTCTACGCACACAACTAGATGCTACGTATAGTATTTGTTTATTTAAATAATAATTTCTTGATATTTTATTACTTATGGTATTTATTTTTTTTAACTAATAATTTCACTAAAACTTGACATAGTTGGCAACTAAATCAGGGACACATCACCCCAGTGAAATATAGACTTGCTTTAGTGCTTGTGGCAACGTTCATAATTGTTTAATTAAAATTGGGATATATATTTTTGTAACATTTTAAAGGTTGTGGTGCTACCTACTCCCCTCACAAAGATTGGATTATTTGAATTAATTTTTCCTAAAAACAAATATTAAAATCTCTATATTGTTTATACTCCAAAAGTCCAACTTCAATATCTTCTCTATTTTACCGATTTCTGCATTTTTACATACTATAAATATTATGCATTTATTACTTGTTGAAAATACATGGAGCGAGGACAATAAAGTCTTGGGTTTTCTATTATGTTCCCATCTTTGTTATATAATTTATGTTATGTTGATCTATTCCTCATAAGAGATTAATAATACAGAATAAGTGAATGACATGTGTTGTAATTGTCCATGAAATTAAAATAAAATGACATTAATCTCTCTATATATATACATACATACATATATATATATGGGATGATTCATATGCATGTAAACACATCTTACGGTGTAAATTGTAAACAAATTGATTATTCGTACATAACACCATAATCATATATTCATTTGTTGTAGTGTACTTATTCGTATGTATTAACGGTATTTTTGTATAAAAATTATTCGTTGGTTGCGACATGATTATTCGTATGACTTATGTACGAATAATTATATACACACATATGTGTGTGTGAAATTGACATTATAGTTCAAGATGGTTTCAAGTTTCATAACACAATATTGGAAAATAGATACAAGTATCAAAATCAATAATAAAACGATGGCAAAAATCACTCACAAAATCATATTACAAATTTACAATTGAACTTGAAATGAAGATCGAACCTTCAGTGACGCCTCTGTTGAACGATCCCAATGTGAATGGTGAAGTGAATAATTAAATTTTTAGAGATGTTTAACACTCATTTAAATATAAAGATTTTTTTCTCTCTCTCATTAGATTTCTCTATTTTAGAGAAAGATTTAGAGGTGCTATTTGTGCTAAAAAATTGTCTCTTTTCTCTAAATTTGTGCATTTTCTCTATTTTGCCCGAGTTGTTAGATTTGCTGTAATTCAATGCATTATGGTTTGTATTCACCTTCCCATATCTTGTATTGAATGTATTATGCAACACATTTTTTTGTTATAATACCTTTAAATTGAATTTGAAGTCGTTCTTAAGTAGTTCTATTTCACGAATACAATTTCAATAAAATTATATGATCCAATTGGCTATCTAGCTTGTCGAGTTTTATATCTCTTTAAGTTAAACTTTAGACTTATATTAAATGTAATGTTATGGTATGTGTGAAAGGGTTCAACCATCACGTATTGAACTTGTAGGCCGCGACCCATTCCACTTCTATCAGCTCTCCTACAACCTTTTAAGCAAAGAACTTTTAGTTGTTCCGTGAAAAGTAGTGTTCCATCTAACTAGGACTCTCCCTCAACTTTATTTATATAAACACCTCCTTGCCAAAAACCCTAGCTAATGTTGGTCTTGCTTGGTTGAGAGCTACAAATCTCCAAAACCCTAGCAGTTTCATTTCTCAATTTTGTAAGAGTGGCGCTAGGTTTTCGTCCTCCAATGGTTTGTATGGTGTCTACGTATGGGTGTTCTTCAACAATTTTCGATGATGAATAGGAAGATCTTCTTCTTCTCTCTTTCCTTGTTTTGGTTTTCATTGCATGGTTACTTGTATGTTGTTTGCTTTTGATTTGTACAACTCGATCTTCTATGCCCTGATATATTCGAGTGAGTGGATATATTTAGGACTCAATACTTGAGGGCTCCGAATTTGGTCTTGGACTGAACCTCGCAAGCAACTTATTTGTGTTCTCTTGCTTGTTTTTTTCGTTTTTTGCTTATGCTTTCGCTCACTATCTGTGTCGATCTAGACACATACAAAATCATAGCTTGTAATGGATAAAAAAAATATACATGTCATTTTTCCAATTTATGAGGTGAAAATATAATTAGTTATAAATAGGTCATGTACATATATTGTGTAAAGAACAAATATTATAAAAGAGGGAGTAGTAGTTGATCGATCATCAACAATGTAAAAATTTTCTATGAAACTGTCACTCATTGCTGGAAACAAACAAAGATTCTGGATCAAGACGATCCGTATGAGTGCTCCGAGAAATCTAACAAGCCTATACAAAATTCCTCTGGTGGCCTGACATCACGTAAGATTCAGCGTTCCGGTGTATGGGTAAAACCACCAATTGATTGCTACAAGCTAAATTTCGACGGTTCGGTTGTCCCTGGCTCTGCTTCTTACGGATTCGTCATCCGGAACTGGCTAGGTAACCCGATTGCCATGGGCAGAAGTACTTGCAGTAATATTTCTGTAGCCTATGCTGAGAACCTAGGTCTGAAAATGGGAATTCTACGTGCAAAACAACTGAATTTACAAAATATCCTGATCGAAGGTGACAGCCTACTGGTCATTAAGGCTTTGCTAGGGGATTGGAAATGCCCTTGGAACATCGAGCTATTACAAATGGATATTCTGTTAGATATTTCGTCCTTTTCTTATGTTGCTATTTGTCATATTTTCAGGGAATCGAACGTTGTGGCTGACTACCTTGCTCGTAGTGCGCATGCTTCCCCTGCCGACGACAGCAACGACGGCTACGACGACGATCCAGAACTGCTTGTTCTCATCCGAAAGGATGCTCTAGGAAGGATTCCGGCTGCGCCCGATCCGACCTAATCTTTATCTTGCGTCAAAAAAAATCAACAATGTAAAAATTAAATTTTTGTAAGTGTGATAAGTAAGATATTTTTTTAACTAAGAGAAAATACAATTAGGTGACCAGTGTGTAAAGAACACTATCCAATACTCCCTCCGTCTCAAAATTTATGTCCTTTTAGGATTTTGCACAAGTTTTAATAAAACACTCACCCTTCAATCAACATCATCATTTGACTAACATTTTCACAAATTTTATTGTTTTGTAATACCCACTACATTTTTTAAACAAGCCCCATCCTCGAGCGGCGGAGGTCCTCCCGGTCTCGGCAGCGGCACCAAGCCTTCGTTGTAGTGCCTCAGTCTCGGTGGGGAGCGGATCCCGACGGCATCGGGATGACGCTCTATTGCCTGACCACGTCGACGATATTATGGAAGAGGAGGAGGGAACAGTCCAACGAACGCCTTCGACGATCCCGACACAAGAGTCCGGGTTGGGAGACGAAGGGACTCCGGCCGAGGACGATGACCCGGGGACCGCTTCGACCACGGCCCAAATAGGAGCCACTACGTTCAAGTACTGGTTCACTAAGGGTCCGAGGGATCCGAGCTGGGAGGAAACCAGTTGCTCGGCCAAGAGCAACTTCTGCGGGACGGTCTACAAACACCCGAAGGAAGGCGGATATGGAAACTACGGTCGTCATATCCGGATAAAGCATCCTGAAAAGCTCGACCTCGCCAAAGGACAGACTCAACTAACCGGGTACGCATCTTCTTCCTCTCAACCCGCTGGTTTATGGTCTTATGATTACCGTAGTTGTCACGATAACTATGCGGAAATGATAGCTGCCGAAGATTTAGCTTATAGTTTTTCACAACGTTTATGTTTCAACGAATTTATAACAAAAAATGTTCAACCTGTATGGCAAGGTATTAGTTGAAACACGGTTAAGAGGAAAGTAATTAGACGGTATAACGCTCGTAAAAATGCGTGAATTAGTCGAATATTTTCAAAACAACCATGATTTACAAGTATCGATTTGCAGTGACATTTGGACCGACCATTGGCAACATCAATTGTATATGGGTATTACTTGTCATTGGGTTGATCAACGTTTTCAATTGCACAAACGTGTTTTGGCTTTTCGAGTTTTTGACGACGCTCACACGGCACGGAACATAGCATGTGTCCTTTTAAACGTTTTACAAGAATATAGATTGACTCAAAGAGTTTTCAGCATCGGTTTTGACAACGCTTTTGCCAACACCGCATCTATTCTGGATTTAATCCAATATTGTCAGCCCGGGATAGGCGGTAGGTTTTTCCAAATCTGTTGCGCCCCTCATATTTTAAACTTATGTGTCCCAGATGGGTTAACATTTTTACATTCTGTTGTTGAACCAATTCGATTTGTTTTGCGGGCACTATGGCGAAGCAAACAGCTTCGCAAAGACTAGAGTGCCTATTGTCGCGCTCACCAAACTCGCCTGAAGCAGTTCCCCAAGGACGTTTGCACTCGGTGGAACTCTACTTATAAAATGATTTATGAATCCATACCTTATAAAGATCTTCTTTCCGGTTTTGCAACACAAAACATCGAAGGGTCATACATCTTTACGGACGTGTGGACTCAGACTCGGGATATTGTTGAAGTTTTCAAAGTTTTTTACGACGAAACTCGGACTTTTAGTCATGCTTAAATGCCTACATCAAACCTTTTCTGTTTTGTTGCCATGAACGTTGCCCTCGCCCTTCAAGATGGGATTAATGTGCCTTCCATATCCTTGGTTGTTACAGAGATGCGGCGGAAATGGTTAGCATATTACAAAGTTATACCAGACATTTTCCTCGTAGCTTGTTGTTTCGACCCTAGGTATAAATTAAACGGGGTTCAAAAGTTTTTAGAAAACTATTTTCCGACTTTAGAAATCGAGAATGATCCCGAATGAAATGTTCAACTTATAGTTGCTAAATTTAGAGGTATATTAGAAGAATTATATACTCATTATTCTACAGGCGATAGAGCACCCTTCGCTCATCCTCCCGTGCCTTCCAGTTCAAGCGGGTCACGAACTAGCACTACCGCTCGAACTAAGGCACTTGCGAGAGATATCTTTGGCTCAAAGAGGTCGAGATCTTCGTCGAACCCCCAATTGGAGCTCGACGAATATTTGTCTACTAACTTTGATTTCCACGGTGATGGCCGATGAGGAAGAAGATTTCGATGTCCTTTGGAGTCGTCCCGAAAGACAAAGATTCCCAACATTGCAGGTAATCGCCTAACAAATACTTGGGACCCCTTGCTCCACCGTCACAGTCGAGCAGCTCTTCAGTCGCGGAGGCCAACTTCTGTCAGAGAAGCGATCAAGACTGCTTTCCGAGAACCTCGAAGCCCAAGTTTGCCTTGTAGATTGGAAGAGGGCGGATACGCAGATGCAGAAGAACATCTTATCTACTGAATCTGAGGACGATGACAGAGTGGACACAGAGTTCGTTGGGAGCTCCATCGAGTGTGATCACTGACGGAGATGGATCAGCTGGAGGTGGAGGAGGATCCGACGATCAAGCAGAATAGGTAAGCGGGGGTTCAGACTTACACAGGTAAAAAGAACTACGTGGGCTTTGATTCCTCAACCCTAGGAGGATATATAGGCAATCGGGAAACTCAACCCTAGGAGGATATGTAGGCAATCGGGAAACCGATTCAAGCCCTTCTTCCTTTTTTTCCCCCAACTCAAATATACATAATACGAAAACCCGCCAACACGAAACGGTATTTTCAAAAAGTCAAAACATCGCAAAGGCATGCAAACCCAGCACAACCCGGGCCCTAACCGGCAGGTCAACCCGCCTGGTGACGACCCACCGGGTCGACCCGTCGACCCTAGGACCCGCCAGGTGACCCAAACCCGCCAACCCATGGGAATCCCGGGTTAGGGTTCGGGTCACCCCTCTCCGACCCGCCGGGTCGGACCCATGGCCACGCCTACCCTACCTAGAAAACCTAAAATGACATCTATTTTGACACAAGAATAAACACCTAAAACGACCTAAATTTCGAGACAGATGGAGTAGTATTTATCATAAAAAAATCAGTACCTCTTCTAGAAAGAGAAGAGAGATCCTCTCTCTAGAAAGTCAACACCCTTTCTTGAAAGTTGAAACCTCTTTGTGAAAACATCACCAACACCACCACTAACGCGACTTCAATTCTAAAATGATATCATCCTCAACAAAGATCTGGTTAGGGCTTCATTATTCTGACTCATCACTTTCGCAATCAGCCTCTCTTCAGATGGTTGTATGGCGAGGTGACAATTTCTTGTAGGAGATCGGATATGATGGGGCTTTGCGAGATCAAAACGAGATCACCAAGATCAAGAAAATCCTTGTGGAAGGGGCGCTAGTCCATCCACACCCTACCTCCCGTAAGGGTTTGTCAAACAATGGCTTAGGGAACAAAGCTGAAAGAGATGAATCTCTTTCAGATGCAAAACTCCATTTGAATCATTTTAAGGCGAGAAGAATCCTTCCATAAACATTTTCAAAATGATATCTAAATGGGTGTCAGATCTTCTGTACATCGAGAAGATGTCGTCGTGTCATCGCTGGAGCAGTCGGGGGCGATGGGGCTCGGGGTCTCACCGTATCACCACCAATCCTAATCCTTGGCTCCCAAGGTTAAGCCTTGGCTTCCAGGGATTGATTAATAAATAGAAAAAATCTTGTTTAACCTTGCACGGCAAGTTCTCGTATAAACCTCATCTTTTCGCTCAATTGTTTGCTCGATTGTTCATAGGTTGGTTTGAGCTTTTGTTTTTGGCGTACCTTTTGTGTCTGGTATTTCATTCATTGTTGGTGTTTTCAGTGGGTCTCGGTTGTTCGGTGATAACAATCAGTCTAATGCCCTTCTTTATTTCTTGAATATGGAAGGCTTTAGGGGCTCATAGAAGCAAGTGCGTCTACGAAGACAACAACAAGACTTTTGACCCATAAGGTGCAGATTCTTACTCGAAACTTCAATGATCCGACCCAGAAGGTGGCTTCTATGTAGGGTTCTTCATCAGCCCAAAACTGATCTGAATCGAGTCAAACCAAACCGAATCGAAAACCAAATTCCTAAAAAAAGTAAATTAAAAATTGAATCGAAACTAATCGATTTGGTTCGGTTTTCAGCCGGTTTGGTTTTATTATAAACCTAAGTGAATCGAAATAATTTGAGCACTTAGTTTTTAAGGGGTAAAAACTATATAAAATATCTAGTTTTTAATAATTTTTAACAATTTCGTAGTTATTATTAAACTTGTTAAAAAAATTTATATAGTTTTTATCATTCTAAAAAAGCGTACGTGAATATTAAATGACATGTTTTGGCGAACGGAGGTAGTTCACTACGTATAATTTAGCAGATTTCGTCCTACAAGGGTTACCAGTTACCACTAGCCAATAACCTCGTGTGTTGCATCAAGCATCTTCGGATTTTTCCCTACAAACCCCTATAATTTCAGAATTTACAAATACAAGCCCCTCTTTTTTCTCTCTCTTTAAAACAGGACTAGCAGATGGTTTTGGGTGGAAACGGCAACTGATTGAAGAACACACAACACAACACAACACAACACAAACTCGGAGAACGAATCCTTTCTCCTCTCTCCCACGAAGGTCGTCCCCTTCAAATTTCAAATCCCCCCAACACCCTCCCTTCGTCCAATTTCTGTGTGTTTCAGTGAAGTGTCCATATCTGATATCTCCCCCCGGTGTTGAAGCTGACCCGTTTCCCCCCTTCGATTCGGCAGATCCCCGTTGCTCTCTTCCTTTGTCGCCTTCCCCTGTGTAGGTCGTCTTCGAAGACCCAATGCCGAATCAGCTGGTGAAGGTGCGGCGAGCCGACATAGTGGCATGCATGACGTGCCCCCTCTGCGAGAAGCTCCTCGTCGAGGCCACCACCATCTCTCTTTGCCTCCACACCTGTGAGTTTTCTAACCTCCGCGCCCCTTCGATCTGACAAATCACACTGCTTTCTGTTTTGGGTGTTTTTTTTGTGTTGTTGTTGAATTCGAATTGGTTGCGATCTGGGTTTGTTGGTGGTATAATCTCTCGCGATTCTCAATTCGTGGGTTGGTGTTTGGAATGTGTTGATTCGGACGTAAAATTTTGGTCAATACACAGCGCAATTTGATTGCTTTAGGGTAGGGTGTGTAATTCACTCTCTAGGTTCTTCATGTTGGTGCCCTTACACATGTCTGGATGGATGATTGAATCCGAATTTATCTCCGATTCGCTTGTTCTAATTGGGCATGTAGTCTATGTGAATCTCATGGCTGCAACAGTTTTTGTAATTTCAAAATCTGTATTCTGTAGGACCCTTTCACGTGCTTTTGGATGGTACCTGTGCTAAAGATTTGTTTTTTCAGTGTAGTATATGTAAGTTTGATGAAATATCTTAGGTTTGTAATCCAAATCCTGTTCTTAAATGGAACCTGTACTCCCGTAGGGGTTAGCTTTTGCATTTTTAGGGTTTCCTCCAACATATAAGATTGAGCCTTTCTGTAGTTGTTAGTTATGTTGTTTTTGTACTGCCCAATGGAAAGGTTTTAGTGTATGGAAACATGTTAAATTATGAAAAGGCTCAATCTCGTGCTTAATTGGAGGCTGCAGATAGTTCATCAACATCTGCATTTGGTAGATGTAATGTAATCAGTGTGTGATTTACTGTAGCCTGTCATTTTGGTAGATGTACTGAGAATTTAATGTGGAGATTTTTTTGGCAGCCTTAATGAAAAGTGACTTATAAACGTCCCACATCTGAACTGATATTTTTGTAATTTGTTCCTCTATTGTCTCATTTGATGCACTGATGCAATGTGGATGAATATTTGACCTAAAGATTGGCTTTGCATGCATAAAACATACACATACTTGTGTTGTTAGTTAGATTCATCACCATTTAACCAGCCAATTCAAGATGGGTTGAATGTAAAATTATTGTCCCACTTTCCATTATAGGATGTTCAGGAAGAAAATACATTTAGTTAATAGTAAATTGGACTGGGAATAATCAATAGGGCCACTGCAGAGTGAATGGATCAATTCCTGGACAGGGATGTAGTGTAGAGTGATTGAAATAATTTGTAGTTATAACTTATAAGAAGCCATTAGTACTGCCACAGGGCATTAAATTCTTTGAATATTTTGATGAATGAGATTATTTTTATTTACTAAAGCAACATCTTATGCATCATGTTGAACTCTTAAATAGTTTGCAGGAAATGCATATATGAGAAACTCTCGGATGATGAATATGATACATGCCCTATTTGTGACATCAATCTTGGTTGTAACCCTGTGGATAAACTCAGGTCTTTCCTCCTACCCTTGCTTCTGATGACTGTCACACATTATAAGCTTCCTTATATGTCTTGTTCTTGTAATTTGATAAAATATCAAAGTCATTTAATGCTTCCAGTCTGGATCTACCACCCAGGGATATGTTTTTTTTTATTTTCTGTATTTCCTGATGAAGCTCAGTGGTATGTCAAATATGGTAATAGTCAATTTATGAGGATTTACCAAATTTAGTATGAGATTGTAATCTACATGATTTCTTGATTAATGAACCTATTTGATCATATTTCTCTCAAACATGGCTGATTAAACACTCTGCAATGCTTTATGCAGGTTTCATCTACTCTTTAATTCTGCTGAGAAATACTGCACCCTAACTCTTATACGTAGTGCAGGCCTGACCACAATTTGCAGGATATCAGAGCAAAGATTTTTCCCATGAAAAGAAGAATGCTGGAGGCTCCTGAAGCTGCACCGTCAATTTCTCTTCCAACTAAGAGGAAGGAGCGGTCGTTATCATCATTGGTTGTTAGTACACCAAGAGTCTCAGTGCATGCTGGTGCTACTGGAAGGAGGACAAGAGCTTCCGTGAGAAAATCTTCTGCCACAAGAGGATCAAGTTCTTCCAGCGAAGAAGCTCCCAGCAAAGGGGAAGATTCGGCAGAAGATAATGTGGAGGGATCAAGCTCTGCTGAGACCTTAAACAAAATAATACAGAATAGGAAGCTGGTAAGCCAGGCGGAAATTTTGTTAATTTTAACCTATGAGTTTGATCTGGTGACTGATCATCTGGAATGGAATGAACGATTCACTTCCTTGAGACTTTATGCAGGCTTCTTCTTCAGCCAAGTCTTCCAATGATCCAATTCCTAATGAAGATGCTGGACATAGCGTGGATGGGAAGGTTAACTTATGGAAGCCCTTAACCTGTCTTGTTGAAGCTGCCAACAGAACCAAGTTTTCAAAGTCCAACTCAGTGGGGCCATCTCATATCAAAGCAGAGTCATCCTCTGCCCAAGAGGCTGTTACTCGTGCTGCTGAACCTGGTTTGATTCAAAATGGGCACCGAGCAGAAGCCCGGGATGATTCAAATAGTCTCCCTTCTGTCCCTTCACCAGCAAAGCGTAAAAGGCCGCGCCCAAACCGAAGTGCAGCAGCTACATCCGGGGATTCGTCCAATTCACCACAACTAGTGGTTGATGTCACGAGACATAATCGACAGAATATGCCTATTTGGTTCTCTTTAGTTGCTTCTGAAGACCAGTAAGTGACTACCATTCATGGCTGCTAATAAATATGTTAATGGAAACTTTGCTTTAGCCTCTGCTTCGTTTTGATTTTCCTAATTGTGTTACTTTAATGATTCAGGGAAGGAGCTGCTCCCCTTCCTCAAATTGCATCTGGTTTCTTGAGAATAAAGTGAGTTCTAAATATCGCTTCACCTATGGTCTTGCGGTTTTGCTTATTATCTTTCTTGAACGCAATTGTGAGGTTATCATTTTTATCTTATTGTTGCAAATAATATCCTAGTTAGGGGACTAAACATGAACAATTCATATAAAGGGGTATGCGTACAAGGTTATTTTGAAGGGAAGTTCACCAACTCCTTTGCAATATTTTGCTTATCTATATTCACAGCTGGTCCATGGAGGATTCATTAAGGGCATCCTAGTCGTTTAGTTTGTGTAAAGGGTCTGCTAAACTTGAGAGAAATTATAAATCAGTGTGGCTTATTATAGCTGTGAGAGTGATCGAATTGGTTGATGAAATGCTCTTGGTTGCAATGCTATTGTTTGTCCAGCAAGATCTAGGTAAGTGGTGTCACTTTTTCTGTGTGAAATATGGTTGGAGCATGTAAAATGTCAAAGAGCTGAAGCTGATGGGACTGCACTTAAGTACTTCTAATTACAAGATGAAATGTTGACCCTTCTCTTTCCTTGATAGGGAGTAGAGGATAGATTTAGATGTAGCTGCATCCTACATAAAGTGTTTTTGAAAACCACAAGTTGATTATAGATTTATGTTGGGTTCAGTTACCTTTATGCATCCATATTTGTGCATGAATTTGAAATGATCTTAAAAGCAGGGAAGTGGAGGGTTTTATTTTCTGTTGTACGGGTAATTTTAGGAGGAGAGATTATGATGGATTGTAGGAGAAAGGAGATACAAATAGAAAAGAGATGGAAGGGAATGCGAGTCTCCCCACTTTGGGGAATTTGAGGGGAAATAATTGAAGGCTCTTTTAGCTTTTTTTTTTTTGTTTACATGTTACTGATAAATAGTCCTTCCCCTTCAACCCTACATCCAAATCCAAATTTTTTTTTCTTGTTCTCTCTCCTCTCAAATCCAAACAAACGTGCATGTTTAAAATACTTTGCATCTTTTCCCTCTCCCTCCTATCCCCATTTAATTGAATTATCAAACAATCCAATTTTAATAGCCTATATCAGTTTACTATTGAAAGCAGACTATCATATTTCCGTTTAAGATGCTGTTTGCTAGAAAACTCTCTCTGATTCTACATTGACTCTTTCCTTCCATAGGAATGGTGATATGCCTGTCTCATCCATTCAAAAGTACATTGCCAAGAAACTTGAACTTGCAAGTGAAGATGAGGTGAGCTTGGTATATACATGTAACGTATTTGCTTTATTTAACTTTACATGTGGCGGACCCAGATGATCCTTGTGTAAGCAGCCCCTGTAGAATCTTAGTGCAGCATACACTATTTGGCATGAAACAGTAATCACTCTTGGTATTGTAAGGAAAGACATCTTCAAACCTCGGTTACAAACTTCATCTTTGAAGAAAAACTCGTTCCAAGCATTTTTTATCTAGGGTCATTTTTGTATACTTGATGTATCATGACACTTGGCTTTAGCTAAAATTTGGCCATGGCATCTGCTCTTCATGTGTAGATTTAGAAGCCCTTTTGTGAAGTATATTAATTACTCCTAAATTATCCTTTATTGAACGACTACCGTCAATTCTGCCTACCTTTTTTTTTACTGCATGTAGAATGCCTCTTGCGAATAGTATACCATCATCAGCTATAGGAATTTGCACTGACATATATATAACCCATTTGTTTAGTGAAAGTGTAATTTAGTGCATGATCCTATGTTCTTAGTGCCGTGATATGTACACGATACCAGAAACCTTGCAGGGCTGAACTGTCTTCTGAACCATCAAAATGTTTCTTTCAGGTACACATAATGTTGCAAGGCCAACCCTTACTTCCCAGCCTTCAGCTCCGCAGCCTGTTGGATACGTGGCTCAGATCTGCACCTGCTTCCAGGCGCATAAAGACAAGCGTGGGCAGCTCCGGAAAGGAGTTCATGATGGTGCTGACATATTCGAGAAAAGCCCAGGTTCAACCTCAGCCTCAGCCTCAGCCTCAGCCTCAGCCTCAACCTCAGCCTCAGCCTCAGCCTCAACCTCAACCTCAACCTCAACCTCAACCTCAACCTCAACCTCAGCCTCAGCCTCAGCCTCAATCTCAATCTGAAGCTCAGCACCCGCCTGAAAACAACGGCAGTTAGAAGAGTTCTCTCCAATTTTCGCTCACCTGGCTTCAAACTATACTCGAAAAAAATAATCCTGTACTAGTTGTTTGTAAGGTTTATGAATCTTTAGAGATAAATCCCTTACCCCTATGACCTATATATATCTGAAGGACCCATGTTGATGTTTCATAACTCCATCTGTGGTACTTTGAAATTTTAATTGATGTTTTCTCCCCCCTTGTGTGGTCCTCTGCACATTGCAGAAACCACATTGTAAAGTTCTCTTATATTTGAATTTATAAATCATAGTATTATTTGTCTAATTAAGTGATATGTTCATTTCCTCGGCTTGTTAAAAAACTCATCTCAAGGGCTATGAATTAGGTTGTGTTTTGGGATTGGGAAGATGATAATGGTAGAACAAGATATGGAAATGTTTTAGGGCTCGTTTGGTATGCTCGGAGTTGGGAATCAGCCAACACGATACTAGACAACCATTCCATAACTTATGACGAAGAAGCAACAAACCAACATTGGCAGTTGGGTACTATCCATACATCAAGACTGAATGACTGATGCAATTCAACAGAATATGAAATGGGAAGGAGATCCAAAATCAGAACAAAGAGACTCCATTAATGGAAGGAACTGCACAATCAATCAATTGTCAGCACAAGACTGATGCACAGCCAGCAGTTTGTCATCCCGTTCTTCAGTTAATCAGTTGTCCTGCACAAAGAGTCGCGAGGAAGGTCTTGCCAAGTTTGCCACTCTGGGATGCAGGTGCCAAGATTCAATGTAAGATCTCGTTACACAAAGAAATGCATATTAAGCGGCGAATCCATTCACTATCAAGGGCGATTCTTGTAGTTCAAGATAGAGCCTGCGAAATCATGCCTCTCTTGTAATCTTTCACATATTCAAATTAACAAGAAGACAGCTACAGAGTACAGATTCAAGTCACTGAAGCTCCATCAACACTACACTGTTTTAAGTGGTATTTGAAGATGATCCTCACAGCTCCATCAACAAAGATGCCAAACTAAGCAACCAATTAAAAAAAAATCATCAGATCAGACAGAAAGAAAAGCCATAATGTATGAACACAAGCTTCATAAACAATGTACACAGAAATTTGCAAATTTCATGAACATGAAATTCACAAAGTTGATGAATTTATCAACTTACATTTACAAAATGCAATTCACTAATCCCAATCCTCCACAACCACCATCTTCATCAATCATCAAACAACTGTAGCGGACTCAAATCAATCAACAGAACATCATCTTCTGCTTGGACTCTGAAATCAGAACCCTACAAGATCAATTTCTCAAGCACTAACCCTCCAGAATCCAAATTCTTACCAGTGATCCTAAATTTCGGCATCAATTTCAATCAAATGGTCGCTGGAATCTCCAATCTTTCAATAAAGCTGGTCTCAAATTGCCCTTCCGTAAGACGTCATCGGCCGGGAAGCACCGCCGAAGGAGACCAATCCATCGCCGGCGCCGGCGGATACTTCCTCCTCGTCCAAGAACAGGTCATCACACCGCCGAAACGCAGCGTGCGAACCGATCAGGGAAACACTGATCACCAGAGCAACCAGGAGGTTCAAGCCTACATGTGTGAACACCAAAGCCAACACCGTCACAACACTGAGCCCTAGAAGCACCAGGCGATCGTCGATTTCGCGGCCGAATAGGACGATCGCGTCGTCGCGGGAGAAGTAGAGGAAGATCCAGAGGATGAACGCCGCGAGGAAGACGATCATGGAGATCGTATGAAACAAGAGGGAGAAGAAGACGATGACGAGAGCGATCAGGGAGTAGTTGTAGCGGTAGTAGCAGACGTTGCGACGGATGCGGGACATGGCGTCGCGGTAGCCGAGAGGCAGGGAGAGGGAGGAGAGAGAGAAAAACTCTCGCCATGGCCGGCGCATTTGAGTCAACGGCCGGGTTAGGGGCGCGAAACGGAAGACGACGGGGTGCGGAGAGGAGGCTGAGGTGGTTGGAATGCCACCGTAGTTGGCCGGAGATTCGGCAGACATCGGAGAGGATTCAAGAGAGAGACCGGACAGAGAGAAGGCGGGAGAGGAAAGAGAAAGCTTGAAGAGGGGGACAACAATGGCGAAGAGAGTCGGCGGCAGAAATGGTCCGAATGGACCCGGACCCGGAATGTGGGCCGGGTATTTTTAGCTGTGGGGCCCATGAAAGTATCAAATGAGGGGAAACGGATTTTGGATTCATTTTTCTAAGGGAATATATTTAAATAATCTAATGAAATAAAAAAATTAAGAAAAAAAAGTAGAGGGAGTATAAAATGTTTTTAAAATTGACTAAAAATATTATTCACTGTTTTTATGGTCATTTTTTTATATATTTCATATTTATTGTTAACTACTCCGTATAAAAGAAGACCGCAATCTCTCGGGTAAAATTATTCCTCCCGAATTATTACCTGATTAAAAAAAAAAAAAGACCGGAAATCCCCTCCTACAGCCACGTCCATTCCAATTCGCACCACTTTTAATATTAGTGCATGTCTAAACATCCTATATTGTGATCGGATTGAGTATTTCTTTTCTGGGTTCTTTATTTGGTAGGAAATATTTTCTAAAAAAACTGATTATTAGGGATGATTTATAAACCATAAATTTGGAATTCAGTTTCTGCAGAATCACACTTCAGTTAAATCACAAGTACAAAACACAAGTTGGATTTCATAAAGGCAAAGCTTTTAATCTCCACACAAACAAACAAACAAAAAAGCCCATGTAAAATAATAAGATGAACTATCCCATCTCAATTTACCAAAACTGCAACCCTTGGGTTTATCTAATGTGAATGTGAATAACACGCATTCATTCAACTATGACTTGGGCTCATCTTTGCTGTGGAATTTTTTCCCAGCTTCCACTGCTTCCCTGCATCATACAATTGAAAAATATGTGGATTTCAAGTCGAATCAACTAGATCTTAAGCATAACCATGGATGAGCAACAAGAAAATTGTGTTTTTAACTCACCTGAATGCATCAACAAGCTCCTGGCTTTCAGGCTCGAGCTTCACTCCCTCGTAGAATGCATTCGCTGCTTCCTCAAACCTCTGTATTAAAACAGATTATGCACAGCAGTTAAACAGCTTATAATGGGTCAACGTTTTAACCATAACACGAGCGAGTGAGTGAGTAAGAGACGCCATGCCTGCAGCAAGCGCAGAGCTGCTCCCTCTCGATAGCAAGCCTTGTGCCAATCCGGCTTCAAAGCTCTGCACAACTTTGCGTCTGCCAAGGCTTGCTCTGCCTGTCCCGTGCGAAGCCAGCACAAGCTTCTATTCGAGTACAATACGCCATCAGTTGGATCAAAATCAATGGCCTGGAAGAAAAATCGAGCTGTAAGTTTGACACCATTCTTAGTGCTCCTAAAATCCACTGTATTGTATCATATGGTATGTTTTCTCAGTATTTCCAAGGTATAAGACGAACATTTAAGATATAACATGCCATGAAACTTCAAGGGAACACCAAAGCCCCTCTTACTAGAGATATATGCAAGTCCACCAACAAGCTTACGAGATTATTGTTTTTGGGATAGGAAGAGCATTAACGAGATTACCTGGGTATATGCATCCACAGCTGTCAGGAAATCTTTCCTCTTGAAAGCATCATCTCCACGTGACTTTGCTTCAGCAGCTTTAGCCTTCGCCTCAGGTGTAACCTGAACAGTTATGGAGGATTAGCCAACATAGTTTACATGTGATTTTTAATCTACACAGGTCAATAAGAAACCATCTCCAAAATGAAACGTCGCAGAAACTAAATCACATTATAAACATTCTCACAGGCATTATTATCTTGTCCGATAATCTTAAAGTCCCCATGATTGTAAAGAAAATGTGAGAAAAACCTAAATGACATAATTGTGAAAGCGTTTACCTCTTGCAAATGTGGCTTAATCAAGTTGGAATCTTTCTTCAGATTTACCTCTTCCAAACTCTTAGTCAGTTCCTAAATGTTTGGCACGTCAAAATCAGTTGAAAGTCAATCAGCAAGAATACAGATTTTCACACAAGAGAGAAGTAGAATCTTCTAAAGACTACATACATGTTCTTTGCTAGTTTCTGCTTGCATGTGTTCTATAATCCCGTCAATACTCCAGCTAGGAATTGATTGAATGGGGGTTGTTATGGGGAAAAGAGTCTCAACAGCTTCACGATTCCCCCTTTCAGCTGCAACCTCTATCGGCCTGTGTCCGTACTGTATTTATTAAAATACTAATTAGTTCAAATTACCCAAGGTACAGTAGGTACAGACAGTTGGAAACAAACCTCATCTGCCACGTTGGGATCCGCTCCGGCATTTATAAGGCAATTGATTACGTCTGCATCACCACCATCAGCAGCTATATGCAATGGAGTAACACCACCTGCAGTTATGTTCACATCAGCAGCAGCCTGTACGAAATAAGAGAAGTTAGTTTCACACTAGGACTTGATGGAATGTCACAAAAAGTACAAAAAGGAACAAAGCTCATTTGAGAACGGCATTTACAACTCATGTATAGTCATATAAGAAGCCCCTCGGAGTAAAAAAAAAAAAGGAAAAAAAAAGAGGCAATTCCATCACCACTAGTCCACTAGTAAGAAATCAAGTATAGGAAAAAGTAAAAGAAGAATAAGAACTGCACATTTTAATTTGGTTGGTTGGTTTTCCTAAGCCAGCAGCAATACAAATGGTGGTGCCTGCTAATCGTACTATAGAAAAGCATAGGCTTAAGATTTTTTTATAAAAAAAATACCGTGAACTTGACTAACATAATAAAATCTCTACAACATATTAAACATTAGAGCTGACCTTAATCAACAATTCTAGACATTCCATTGTGCCGGCTGCCACTGCTGATAGCAGGGGTGTAATGCCATCATCAGTTTCAGCATTAGGCTGCAAAAAAGATAAAAACTAGGGGTCAATTGACAAATCCGTTAAATGGCACAGCATAATAATATTACAAGAGGATACACATATCTTTTGGCTTAGGAGTAGACAACAACAAATAATCAGCAGTTGGCTAGGCTAACCCACATGATTGTATGGATATAAGTTATATGACGAGGCAGATAGAGAAACATTTCTGCACTTCAAATTAGTTAACAATGGAGTTAAACTGAAGATTGGTCATTTACTAACATTAGCATGGTGTTCTAACAGAACTTTTACAGCATCCTTCTGTGCATGACCAGCAGCCCAAACCAGAGGAGTTCCAGCATCACTTTCCGACTCAATATTCGTGCTTTTGGACAGCAAGAACTTAATCAACTCAATATCCCCTGCAGATAGTAAGGTGAAGCATAAATATATTGCCTAAAAAGACTGTGTAACAAGATGAAGAACTGCACTTTCACTTCTCTGATATAAAATAACATGATTATCAAAAGAAAAAATTAGAATTATAAAACATCCTATCACCCCTTGGTTTCCCCTGATATAAAAGTACTCCCAAGAAACATGAATATACCACCTATAAAGAGCGTAATAAGATGAACTGCACTTTCACCTCTCTGACATATAATAACATGAATTATCAAAAGAATAAATTAGTAATTATAAAACATCCTATCACCCCTTGGTTTCACCTGATATAAAGTACTCCCAAGAAACATGGATATCACCTAAAAAGCGCAAAATAAGATGAAGAACCGCGCTTTCACATCTCTGACATATAATAACATGAATGATCAAAAGAATAAATTAGTAACTCTAAAACATCCTATCACCCCTTGGTTTCATCTGATATAAAGTACTCCGAAGAAACAAAAAAAAAAAGAAGCAATATTCAAATGCAGCGACACATGAACCTTTTGTCTATGACAATAGTGTTGGCCAAGATGTGCAGCTGGCTATCTAAAGAATGAGATGCGCTTACCTATTCCAGCAGCATGGTGCAAGGCTGTGGCTCCTAAATTGCTTGGAACATTTGGATCTGCTCCGTGCTCAACAAGGTAGATAGCGGTAGCCGTTTGGCCTAGCCGAGCTGCATGGACAAGAGGTGTCTCACCTGCAACAGGGTAAACATAACAAACAATGAAAAGCGGAATAAACTAAACACTGATTATTAGCTTTTGATAAATGTTAATGAAAAAACTGCATTTACAAACGGTCAGATTACCAACAGAGATCAGACACATTTGAATTATTAAGTGTAGAGCCATTAACCCTGTCAGGTCTCGAATAATACAATTTAGAATGCTCCCTAATATCATAGTAGTGCCTCTCTGATCAAATATATTTCAAACACATAATGATACAACAGACAAATACATTCTCAAGAGAACACCGGGAAAACAAATACGGAGTATAACTTAATAGAGCATAAAAGACTACAACTTGTTGCACATGCCAAGCACTCAACAAAGGTGGTTATTATGCCCCAAGAACCATGAGTGGACTATAACCTCATAATCTTAGTCTATTACTTTGATCATAAAGCTTAATAGTAGATTAAGTGCTAACATATCTTATCTATCAAACCCCCAGATTACTTGAAACCCCACTCTTAAGGAATTTAGACCTTCACTTGCATCTTCTACAAGTCCTGACATCCCTCTTCCTGGAAAGACTAGACTTAAACTTAAACTAGTACTCAATTGACAAATCAAATCCATCAAAACAAGGCTATAAAACAACCACATTGTGGAAATCAATGGCAACAATCAACAAACAAAAAATTGAAATTGAAATTGAAAGGAAGGAAAGAAGAACACTACCATCAGCATCTTTGACATTAACATCGATCTTAAGCTCCTCCACCAAGTACTTGCACATCTCAATCTGACCTTCTCGGGCTGCAAAATGAATTGCCCCGCGATCATTAGCATCCTTAACATCCTCCACTGTTTTCGCAAGACCTTTTCCACCATCCAGCTGCTTCGTCATTTCTACAAACGAAACCAATTACAAACCCCGTACGAGAGAGGTAAGGAACAATTACAGAAATCGATGAAGAGAAAGTGGAGTTTTACTCTTGAAGAAATCGAGATTTCCGGTGAGAGCTGCGTTAAGGAAATCTTGAACCTGCTGCCTAACAGCGAGGGCGTCGGAGGGATTGGAGGCCATGTTCGTCCCTTGTCGATTTGCTGGAGAATATGGAAACCCTAATTGCTTACAGTTGAGGGGTTTTTTACAGAAGAAATTTCAGATTTTGGGAGGGAAGGAGAGAAAAAGAAATTAGGCAGAGGGCGCCGTATGGTCTTTCTGGGTTATTCTGGTTCTAGTTCTATAATCGAGTTAGTATGACTACACACAGGTCAACAAAAGTCAACAACTACTGAACAATCTCTCTTCATCGTAAACCCTAGTTGGATAATTTATTTATTATTTATTTTATTTTTAGCTTTTAGAATTCGTGTTAAAAATTTCAACTTAACATTTTGCATTGAAACTATCGAGTAGTAGTAATTTGGATATGGTTAATGAATTTTACAAGTTCGTTTTTATTTAACAATAATGTATCGGCTAATCACTTTAGAATTAGAATTTTATTATTTTTCTTAACAGATGACATCATGATTTTTAAAAAGGTAAACTAAGAGTTATGTCAAATGATTTAAAAAATCATTGATAATTATTGTGTTGTATCTAAACAAAAGGTCAATTTTAAAAAATCGGCCTTCTAGACCACCACACCAAAGATGAAAAATAAACATAAATTAAACAAATGATCCAAGGAATCCTCGATATCACAAATCAAACCACAATTGATAAATACCTCAAATGCCCATTATAAATGGGAGAGTTAACAAAGAGACCTTCAAGGAATTGATAAGTAAAACGAAACAACAACTAACAAAGTAGAGAGCATACTCACTATCCCAAGAAGGGAGAGCGACACTTATTGTAGCAAATATTAGGACAGAATTTAATTACATTTATGCGGAAATTTATGTTCCCATCATGAATTCACAAACAACTAGACTAGGGAAATAAAACATGTTTTTGGAACAAAAACCGCAGCATCATACACCCCTCATTGGATGAGATAAAATTTACAAACTAAAAAACAAAGGAGGAGTTGGAATACACATAACAAAAGACATGAATCAATCACTACATATGAAACTACTATGAAAAATTTTAGCAGAACCAACAAATCCCTAGATAAAAATTATCAGAAAAAATACATTAAAACAAAATCCTTATTTGAGTAGGACGAAGACGAAATATGTGGAATTCAGTTTGGGCGAGGAGGAAGGGGTGATGAGGGCGTGATGTTGGGCAAGGAAGTCATACCAAAGGAGGACAATTTCAGATACTTGAGGCCAGTGATGCAAAATGATGAAGGGGTGGACAAGGATGTAAAGCACTAGATTAAAGTTAATTGAGTGACATAAATGGAGATTTGTGTCAGGAGTCTTATACGATAGAAAAGTTCCACTAAAGCTCATGGGAAAGTTCTACAGAATGGACGAGTGGTAGCGAGACCGACTTTGTTGTGTGGGGCAAAGTGTTGAACGATAAAAAAGACGCAAGAACAAAGACTTGTGGTGACAGAGATCAGGATGATCAGGTCAGGTGGATGTGTGGGCTTTCTTTACACGATATAATTAGAAACGAGGTTATACGGGAAAAAGTAGGGGTTACCAGTATTCAGGCTAAGCTGCGGGAGTCGATACTCTAATGGTATGGTCATGTGCATAGGAGAGATCCAAGTGCGTCTGTGCATAAATGCGACAACCTGATTATAAAAAATTGTCGTCACGGCAGAGGTTGGCCAAAGAAGAGATGAGAGGAGGTTATTAGACAAGATCTTTATATTTTGGGACTCACTTAAGACATGACACGTAATAGAACACAATGGAGGAGTGCGATCCGAGTACACGAGGGGTAACCATGTGAGGCATATTATTAATCGGTCTTCCTTAGCCTACAACCCCTTCCTATCGCTTATCACTTTTTATTTTATTTTATTTCATCTTATTTTATCTATTTTCTTTATTATTTTGTTACCTATTAGTCTTACAGGTACTCACCAAAATTGATGTCTAAGCTGTTACAGTGAGTTTCCATGGATATTCATTGAGGAACACCATAAGGATATAAAGTTGACCAACCCCAACAATTGACTGAGTTGAAAAAAAAGGCAATGAACCAAAAGATGCCTGAAATTAGAATAGGTTATGGTGGAATACTCTTTCTCACCCTGCCTGACATGCAAAATATTTATATTTGATGGTGATGATGGCTGATATTCTGATAATACTCCACTCTCAACACAACAAACACTAACTGAATGAAAATGTTGAACTAGATGAGTAAGAGAACGATTAATGTTTGACGAGTCTCAATGGATATCCATGGAAATTCACTGTAGAACCAACTTCATGTCTTGGATGATGGTATAGATATTTTTCTCTTTTTTTTTCCTTATAATAATAATTATTATATATGTTTTTAATAAATAAAAAGTAGCGGGTACCCATTAGGGTCTAGCGGCTCGTAACGGGTACATTTGTCTTCCCAATCTCATACTCGTTGCGGATGCGGGCTGGGCTTAGCGGTCTGCTTGGACTTTGCCCCTATCCACGTCTGTCCAAAAAAACGGGCGGACATAACTCGCGTTTGCCCATAACTAGCTTTAACAATCATACAATACATAACAAATATATTAACTATCAGGTGGATATCAATGATCCTATAATTTGAGAAAATCTTCATAATAAAGCTAAAGACATCTTAGTTGATAAGGGACCCATTGGATAATTGAATATTGTTTTTCCTTTAGATGATTGTTCAATGCATTTCTCATTTGCTCATTTTTATAGAAAGTCGAGTAATGGAGAACTAAGGTAGAGAATAGACAGATTACTATAAACATAAGAACAAATTTTGTTTTTATTGTTGTTGTAAGTTGTTCGAATCTCATGATAATATGAGTTTAAATGATGTAAATATAGCAACAAAACAACTTGGATTGATGATGCAAACTTGTGTTTATTCTTGATAGCATGAGTTTTATGTCATATCATATGCATGTTCTTTTGTTGTTTTTAGTAGACATATATGTTTTGGATATCTTGCTTTCATATTTATTGAAAAAACAATGTCAGGGGTCCTATATTTGATTTTTAATTCTATCCACACTAAAAACAATATTGGGGCCCCATATTTGTGTTCTTTTCTCCATATTTTTTTACCTTAATTTTTTTTTAAAAAGTACCCCCTCCGTTCGGCAAAACATATCATTTTAGAGTGTTATTTTTGTTAAAAAAAACTTGTCATTGTAGGTATTTTGCTCTCCACTTTACAAAAATGCCCTTGATATGATTGATGGTTTATTAGTTGTAGTTTTCGATAAAGTAAAAAATGAGAGTAATAATTGAGGGTAAATTAGTACATTTGTTAATTGTCTTGAAACTTGTGAAAAAAGTTAAAATGACAAGTTTTGCCGAACGGAGGGAGTATTATATTTTTTCCGCTGCCAAATGAAAAGATGGGCTCCTCCTATGCGGCCACTGGCCACCACTGGTTCTAGATAAGATTGTTATCGATTTTTTGGGGGAGGATACTATTTGCACTATCAAATTTTCACCTAATGCACGAAAGCAATTGCGCATTTCGAGTACGCGGTCGCTCTTTTTTTTAAATTAAAAAAAGCAACCGAAGAAGAAAGACAGAAGGTGGAGCCGTGGACGAAGAAGAAAGACAGAAGAAGAAGAAAGCCAGGAAGGTAGAAAGTAGAAGGGCTGCAAACAAAGAGACTCCATTAACACCATATGAGAGCACATCTACAAACAAAGACGCCAAACCTTGAAGTCGACGACTCGACGCTAAGCGAAGCTAGCGAAACCAAACCTGGGCACGAGGGTGAGTGGATCTGGTGTGGAACCTTTGTGGATCTGAAAGATCCAGCAATGGGTAAGCCAAATGGGGTGGTGGCGCCACCAGAGAAGCTCCGGCGAGCCTTGGATCTGAGCAAACAAACCACCCAAAAGCAGATTTATTGTTGCGAAAAGGAAGAACGAGACGCTCAAAATCTGATGAGCATCAATGATGGGCGACGATGAGGATGGTGGTAGGCCGGAACTAGTGAGAATATGATGGATCCGACGAAATTGAGGAGACGAGCACCATCGAGGTTTAGGGTTCGGCGGTGGTGAATGAATAGAGGACGAGATAGGAGGATAGGTAGCGAAAGGGATTGGAGTTGAGAACAGGGGTGAGCCGGTGTGGCTCGATCCCAAGGCAGCCGAAGATGGTGGCCGGCGGAAGGAGGATACGGTGATTGTGAGCAAGTCACACGAGTAGGAGAGAGAGGGAGAAGTGCGCACTGACGTACTCATTTGCGAAATCGCACATCACGGATGCGCGCCCGAACTAGGCTTTTTTGACCGCGTACTCGGAATTCGCGATTAGGGATATTTTCCGTGCAAATGACGAGAAATTGACTGTGTAAATAACAATTCCGTTTTTATTTATTAGGAAGATAAGAGTATTATCGATGATAAAGATCGTGTTATTACCACCATGGCTGAGGCCACTTCAATTTGACCAAATTAACACCACTTTCCTGTGTAATTACGTAGGTATTAAAACCACATTCCCCTTTGGCATTTATACCACTCCTTGGTGTGCTGATGGGTGGCTTCGGTTATGTTGCTATGTCACCAGCTACTTGAGCTCTTTTTGGGCTTCTACTACTTTGCTTAATAATATAAAAACAAATCGAACATGCGGATTAAATTGTCGTTTGTGCAGCTCCACTTCTCTTGGTTCCGATTCTATGACTTTATGCCTCACTAAGTTATCCTCCTCTATCGTTGGGGCGCATTTCCCTTCGCTGACTACTGCCGGTATAAACAGATTACACGCTCTCCTCCAAATCCATACTAAATGGCGTCTTGATATGAGGAATTTTACCTGCTCTCCTCATATCTACTTAAGTTACATATGAAAGTAAGTTGCTGGAATTGTAGAGGTATCCGAAAGAAAACATTTTGGACCGAAGTTAATGCTTTATGCAAAAACGAACATATACAACTACTGGCCCTCGCTGAGACAAAGGCAGAAACAATTCCGACTGAAACTCTTTGGAAACAGGCAGGATTTGATATGGCAGTCTGGTCACCTAGCATCGGGCGATCGGGAGGTCTTGATATACTATGGAAAACTCATCAACTATCAAACGAAATCTTATCTGTTACGTTGCATTTGCCCAGAATCATTGGCCTGAAATATGAAAATATTAGTGATGGTGCCATGATTCTCTTTTTGTTTGTCTACGCTCCTCCTGATCCTCGGGATAAGGACTCGTTATGGGCCGAGCTAACAACAATTGTAAATGACTCACCAATTCCGTGCATTGTTATGGGTGATTTGAACGAAATCTTGTGTAGAGAAGACAAGCTTGGCGGCGCTAGTACTCATCCTTCTAGGTTCACACGTCTCCTTCATTTCAAGAATCTTTGTTCTCTATTGGATTTACCAACCTTTGGTAATCCTTTCACTTGGAGAAAATCTCCGGAAGGCTCGAATAATATTCTGGAAAAACTGGACCGGGTGCTTGTTCATCCCCAAATTCTTCATAAACTCCCCAATCTTATCACCAAAAATGGAGCGTTCTCTTCTTCAGACCACTGTCCTATAACAATAACACTCGACTGTAGTGCCACATTCAAAGCGCCACCCTTCAAATTTGAAAACATCTGGCTTCAGCGAAAAGACTTTCGTAATATTGTCAAACAATCCTGGCGAGCTTCTTGCCCCGGCTCGGCTATGTTTCAACTCATGTTCAAGCAAAAAATCCTCAAGCAAAAAGCTAAAGCTTGGAACAAGCACTCCTTTGGTAACATCTTTCGACAGTTGCATGAGGTGGAAAATGACTTACTGCAGATACAGTCGGCTGTTTCGTGCGACAACTATTTAAATACTAATCGAAAGGAAAGTTGCTTATTAAGAAAACGCGAAAAGCTTTTACTTTTTCAAAAAACATTCTGGAACCAAAGAGCCAAAACAAAACATCTTAAACTTACAGACTCCAACACATCATATTTTCATCGAGTTGCATCTGGTAGAAGGCACATGAAACAAATAAGAAACATCACTACTGCAGAAGGCACACTTATAGTCGGAGAAGAAAATGTTAGAGAAGAAATAAAAAATGACTTTCACAAACGATTCAAGAGTGAAACCACTGATGACGGGCTTCTTAATGAAATGATTGAAATTATTCAACCTTCAATCTCTCCAGCTGAAAATGAATTCCTCATCCATATTCCAACAAATGGTGAAATAAAATCTGTTGTGTTCAAATTAGGGAAAAATAAATCCCCAGGCCCCGACGGGATGACTGCCGAATTCTATAAACATTACTGGGACCTAGTAGGAATCTCTATTATTAGAGCCGTTAAAGGCTTTTTCCATTCTGGAAAAATTCTTAAACAAATTAATCATACATTTATCTCCTTACTACCGAAACAAGATAACCCTTCCACCACTAATCACTATCGCCCAATTAGGTTATGCTCTACCCTATATAAAATCATTTCAAAAATTCTGACAGAAAGACTTAAAACAATAATCGGTAAACTGATCCATCCTTTACAGGGTGCTTTTGTATCAAATAGGGCCATTCAAGATAATGTTCTAATAGCTCATGAGATCTTCCATTCCTTTAGGTCGTGCTTGGGGCGTGAGGGGTGGTTGGCAATTAAACTAGACATGGAAAAAGCATATGACAGAGTTGACTGGAACTTCACGAAAAAGATTCTAGATAGATTTGGGTTCCACCCTAACTTCATATCCTGGGTCATGGAGTGCGTTACCACGGTTTCATATTCAGTCCTTGTTAATAACGGTCCCACAGATATGTTCCTCCCTTCTAGGGGCCTTCGCCAAGGGGATCCCCTATCCCCTTTTCTGTTTATTCTAGGTGCAGAAATTCTTGCTCGGCATCTGTCTGCCGAAGCAAATATGGAAAGAAGCTTAATTGGTTTCACTTTCGGGAGAAATGGGCCTCGTGTCCCTTTCTTATCATTCGCAGATGATATTATAATTTTCTCAGAAGGCAGTTTGGATGCGGGTAGGAGAGTAAAATTGATAGTTGATTCTTACTGTAAAGTCTCTGGCCAAAAAGTAAACTACCATAAATCTTGCTTCCAAGCAACTAAAGGAATTACAAACTCTAGACTTCTGGAACTCAGTAGTTGTCTAAACATTACAAATGTTAATTCCCTGGAAAAATACCTTGGCTGCCCAATTATTAATGGCAGAGTCACCAAAGAGACGTTTGAAGACATTATATGCAAATCTAAAGAACAACTGAGTAAATGGCGTGCTAATTCATTGTCGCAACAAGGTCGGACAATACTCATAAACACAAACTTATCTGCTAAACCTTTGTATGCAATGCAAAGTTTTCTACTACCATCATCGATTCATAAGGAACTTGATCAGATTAATAGAACATTCTTCTGGAATAAAGATCTCCAACACCGCCCGCTGATTAGCTGGGATAGAATTTGCAGGTCAAAAAAATGTGGGGGTATAAGGATTAGGAAATCAAAAGAGATGAATGAAGCCCTACAAATGAAACTTCTGTGGAAAACGCTAGCTGAACCAGAAAATGCCTGGGTTAAAATAATCAAACATAAGTACCTTCGGTCAGATGACATTCTTCAATACAAGAAAACAAGTGACTCTTCCTGGCAATGGGCCAAACTCTCATCGCTTATCAACAAATTTAAGACGGGTCTTATCTGGTCGGTTGGCACCGGGTCCTCGATCAAATTCTGGACAGATAATTGGATCACAACCTCCTCCATCCAGTCTAGGGAGGACTGCCCTGTCATTAATAACATTGAGGAAAATGTTAGCGATTACATCCTGGGTGGAAGATGGTGGGAGGAGAAACTTTATGCTACGCTCCCAAACAACATCGTGATGGAAATCCTCGACATTCCACTTCCAGTTTCTAAATTTGTGGATAGATTATACTGGTGGCCTGACCGTGCTGGTTGGTTCACCACGTCGAGTGCATATAAACTGGTTACAGCCGAATCTTCTACTCAATTAGATAACAACGCATGGATTTGGCGTCTGGACGTTCCACCCAAAGTTAAAAGTTTCTTATGGAAAATCTGTCAGAATGGCCTCCCAACGGCGTCTAGGCTTGCCCTTCGGGGGGTCCCTGTTCCCTCTACCTGTAGTTTATGTAATTGCTCGACAGATGATGATGTTCACTTATTGCTAGAATGCCAATATACAAGCTCTTTCTTTCAATTCCCTGGACACATAAAAACTACTATTTTCAATCTGATTAACCAATCCAGAAATATAAAACCAATCATTCACTGCATTGGAAATAACCTTTAAAAAGCGGCATTAGTAAAACTTGCTTTTTCCTGGTGGACAGCCTGGTACATACGAAACCAACACGTGTTTAGGCTAGCCATTATCCCTTCAAGGGATGCTGCTTTACAACTTATTAAAACTCACGAGATAAACTGGAGCAGAACCCGTCGCTTTGACAGAGACCTTGACGAGGACACCCCCGTTCAATTGCGAAGTTTCGATAACCCTAAAAAGAAGACTAAGAAACGTCAAATTATGTGGCGCAGACCACCGAATGGTACTTTCAAACTCAACTTTGACGGATCAACAATAGCAAATAACGTTAGTTCGGCAGGTGTGGTAATCAGGGACTGGAATGGAAGTCCAATACAAATAGGATATCAAAAGCTTGGTATAAAAAGCGCGCTGAAAGCGGAGGCCCTAGCCCTCAAACTTGGGGTTCAACTTGCTCTTCAACTCCGTATTGACAAAATCCTGATTGAGGGAGATTCCAGCATAATCATAAACTACTTTAACAATAAGTCCACATGTCCTTGGGAAATCGAAATCATATTGTCTGATGTACAAACCTTACTATCGACTATGAAAGAAGTTTCCTTCTCTCATGTACCCCGTCTTGGCAATAGAGTGGTTGATAAGGTTGCACACCTTTGCCACTCTGCTTGGGGTGTCGATATTTATAACAATTCTGGTCTTTTAGACCTCATCCGTAAGGATGCCTTCGGGTAGAGCATGCTCATCCGAATTCTTTCCTAATAAAAAAAAATAAAAAAAATAAAGATCGTGTTTCATAGCGAAAGAAGAAACATTTCAATCTATATAATAACACTAAAGAAGGAGTACACTCCACACGTGTCACCTTTTCCATAATCTCCGATCCTATGTGGCATTCTCTCATTTCTTCATGCTTATGTGTCATTTTTTTGTTTTTTTGAATTAACTTAATTACATTAATCTATGATTTCTTTCCCTTATTCACTGTTTCCATATATAAAAGATTGATTCTCTTATTATCAACCACTCCTTTTTTTCTTTTATTTTTCTCCTTTATATATAAATAATGTAATGAGAATCATTTGATTAATTGGCAATGTCCCCTTAAAACTATAAATTTCAACTAATTAAAATTTTTCGCATATGATATTAATATTAAATTAAGATAAAACTATTTCTTAAAATATCACATATTTTATAATCAATGGTTTCAATTCAAAATATTTGAATTGAAAAAATAAAATAATAATTATAAAAATAAAAACAAAACAATCAATGCATTTATTCTTCTTTTAAATATATAATTTATGTCTCAAATTTATAGGTTAAAAAATCATTTTTTATTTGATTTCCATCTATATTTTAGTTTTTTTTTGGTATTTTGGTTTTTGGTTTGATTTGTATGTGCAATTATTGTTTTTTAAAAAGAAAGAAAGCAATTGGTTATTTATTATCTTTCATTTTATAAGACTTTTTTATAAATAATTAAAATATAAAATCTCAAAGTGGATTCCTTGATATAGTCAATTATTTCAAAATTGAATAACTAAAATGTATTGAATTAAATATCCTTTATACGCATATACAATCATGGGATAAGTTCTAAGTAGAGTGAGATTGAAAATTTGGATTTGTTTTTATTTTTTTACTGATAAGTTCTCTTTGTTCTCGAGGACAATCCGTGCTCACAAAGTCATCTTTATTTTTACTTAATATTATAAAGATTTATCACAAAGATAGAACCATGTAAAATAGGTATATTCTAATAGGCTTTGATAATTCTAATATCAATCAATTACATTTGAATTTCTAGTACTTTAAGAGTTGAAGATAAAACATGTGACTTTCTTCTACGTTTATAATTTTCTTTATACATTCTCTTTTCATTATTAATTTGAGTGTACTTGATCAACTCTTAATTAATTAAAATATTTTATTGTGTTTATTTTTTTTTACATTTTAATGACTAATTAAATTTCTGAATCATGTGTTTTGAACAAAAATTAATTCTATAAAAATTATATTATTAAAAAAAACCGCACAAGGTGCGGGTAATTGAACTAGTGTGTACAAAAAATAAATGTTTTGAGGCATCATAAAAAATTTGAGCAATCTCTATTTTAACCACAACATCCCAAAAATAACCAAATTATGTACCTGAAAAATGCAGTTGCAAAATGAAGGCAAAAAAAATAGAGGGAAAAAAACCCCGAAAAAACAATATGCTTCCACCTTTCTTCGAATGAACGGCCGCGAGCAACCGCCGCGTCGCCGCCCACAAATTCCCACTTATAAATTTGGTTCCTTTTTTTATTTTTACTCCTCTTTAACCCAAAATTGGGTTTTTTCACCATTTATTTCCCTCCAATAAACATTTAAACATTTCAAAGTAAAACCATAAAATCTACACACCGTGAATAATAATTTGTGTTTTTCAAGAATTTACTGACCGAAAAATCACTAAAACTAATCTCAGAGATTTCCCGGCGGCGTTGGCCAGGGCAACCGTGCCGATCCCTTGGCTACCGCCGTCGCCGGCAAATCCCTCCCACCACCGTACCGCCACCAGCATTTCTATTCCAACAATTGCAAATCAATCAAAATTTTAATTTAGGAAAAAAAAATGCCTCCTAAAAACAAGGTCAAATTAGGGTTAACCATCCCCGTAAATCCAAGATCCAATTTCAGAGCATCATTTGATGCATCATCCTACGGCAACAGTCCACTTACATCGCCGTCCGCCTCCCGGTCCGCCCCTCCCTCCGCCCTACCGTCGCCTTCACGGCGTGTGCCGCGCTCACCGTCCTCGGTGCGTCCAATTCCTCCTCCTCCGCCTCCGGCGCCGGCGAAGAAGAAGGCGGATGCGGCGGAGTTGGAGGGAGAGGACACGGAGAAGGTAGCGACGTCGTTCGGCGATAACACGAGGATGCTGGCGAAGCAGCTCTCCATGCGCGAGACGTCGACGGCGAGGGACATTGCGTGGGAGAAGCGGCGGAGACAGAACATCCGCAAGGAGAGGCGGAGGTACAGCATCTCCGGCGCCACTCCAGCCGAGGAACCGTACCAGCCGACGTCCGCCGCCTCCGCGGAGGACGGGGAGAGGATAACGGATGCCGATCTGTACGATTTGAAGGGGTCCATAGAGCTAGGGTTTGGATTCAAAGAAGAGGAAGGGCAGAAACTGTGCAACACCTTACCGGCACTCGATCTCTACTTCGCCGTGAACCGGACGTTCTCTCCGAAGGCGGTGTCGGCGCCACACCCCCCGCCGATGCCTCTGATCAAGATTCCATCGGCGCCGCAGATTAAGACGCAGTCGATGAGCCCTCTCGATAGCCCGAGGAGCGATCAGGATTCCTGGAAGATCGGCAGTCCAGGTAAAACTCTTCTTCTACAATCGCAATTTCGATTCACCAGATCTGGCATTTCAAAATTTGAAACTGATTGTTGTATGATATTGATTTCAATTCATAATGGTAGCCACAGGGGATGATCCTCAGCAAGTGAAGATCAAGCTGAGGCATTGGGCTCAAGCAGTAGCTTGCTCGATCATACAGTCTTCTTGAATTTGGCTTTCTTGTAGAAGAGGAGGGATCGATGGTATTAATTCGGCGATCGAAACGAACTGGATGGATGATCGATCTGCAGTAAACAAACAACAACAATGGAGAAACAAAGTGTAACGAAAAAACTCGAATCGGATTTTCCTATTCTGTTTTGCAAATATATTTTGTGTTTCGGATTCGAAGGAGGTGAAGTTGTTGAAGGCTATCATACAATATGTACAGTTTTTTAGACTTGTGTTTTTGTATTGGCTCCTTCATGTAAATATACTTTATCTTTGTGAAATTGATGATTTTAAGTGGATTAGATCAAGATGAATGTTGAAGTTTTGATGAATTTGGTTCAAAAGGTTTGGTATTGGTGAAACTGCAGCATTAAGCATCAGGTTGTAAGTATATTTGATGTGAATTACACGAATATATTAATTTAGTTTAAAAGATAATTTAAAAAAATAAAATGTATTGTTAAAAATTGAAGGTCAATAAATAAATAAAATTTATATTGGTTCTTCCAAAATTAAATTATTGTATTTTTTTTTCTTAAAATTGCAAGTAATCTTTCTCAATCAAGCTTTTTATCTTAGGATATAGGATACAAAAACTGAATTTATATAAGTAATATAATACAACGGTTGACGGGCTAACCGTTATAATACAAAAAAAAAAAGCAAATACAAATAAGAACAATGCAAATACAAGTGATCTCAGCAAACAAGACCGGCGGAGCGACAATCGATGGAGACCTAGGGAAGATTGCGAATGTCAAGAACATGGAAAAGTAAAAAAACTGACACGACGTCCCGACGCCGGGGAGATAGAAGCAGAAACTCATTAACAAAAATAGATGTCTCCTAGAGAAGCGTGGATCAACGACGTAGTAAGACATTGATTGTTTAATACGGAGTATTTTATAATATAAAAACACTATAGTAGAAATTATGATATACATATATTATAAGCTACAATATTAATTGTTTAATATTCTCAGAGTCGATGCTATGTTTATTAAGTATTTTTTTTATTTTTGTCTTGGTCATTAATATGATCTAATCAATAAATTAAGGCGATTTTGCATAACTAGAACATTTTTTTTGAAAGTTTGCAAAAATGTCATGATTTGGTAAAATTTGCAAAAGTGACTTACTAGGTTAGTTTTGCAAATAAATTTGGTGACCTACAGTACCGGTTGCTGGTCACATGCCAAAAATTTTCCCGCCGAAAAAAATCGAGAATAAATAATAGTCCTGAAGACTTGTATAGGGTTTTAAATTCTTAAACGTCCCGTGTCACTTGAAGGATTTTGCGTGTCACCTGCTACTTTTTTTCTTGTCACACGTTAGATTCTCTTGACACTTGTTCAAATACTAGTTTTTTTTTCTTGTTACATATGTTACGATGTTAATAGTCTATGTAGGATTCGAACCTACATCTATGTGTATTAAACACATTGCTCTACCTTAAGCTAATAGACTTTAAATAGTTAATAATATAATAATATAATCACTTATTTTGTAAATCGTATATGTCAGCAATATGAATTATGCATGTCACCTATTTGTATGGTCGTGTTTCTTGAAGGATTTACCGTGTCACTTGTTTGATTTTGAAGTTTCACATTTCTGAGTGTCTGCCAATTTGTTAAGGAAATCACCCCTGTCACCTGTTTGTATGGTCGTGTCACTTGAAGGATTTACCGTGTCACTTGTTTGATTTTGAAGTTTCACATTTCTGAATGTCTGCCAGTTAAGGAAATCACCCATGTCACCTGCTTGTATGGTTGTGTCACATGAAGGAATTACCGTGTCACAATTCAAAGTTTCACATTCAATTAATAATATAACAATATAATCACTTATTTTGTAAATCGTATATGTCAGCAATATGAATTATGCATGTCACCTGTTTGTATGGTCTTGTCCTTGAAGGATTTACCGTGTCGCTTGTTTGATTTTGAAGTTTCACATTTCTGAGTGTCTGCCAATTTGTTAAGAAAATCACTCATGTCACCTGTTTGTATGGCCGTGTCACCTGAAGGAATTACAATATCATAGTTTAGAGTTTCACATTCAATTTGTTTCCGAAATGAACCATGTCACCTGTTTGTATAGTCGTGTCACTTCAATGATTTAACGTGTCTGTATTTCCACCGAAATTATTGAAAACCAAGTACGTCGGGCGCTAGCTGAGCGGTACAAGCAGCGTAGAACTCCGGGGAATACATGGCGATCTTCATGCTCGGCTCGCTGGGAGCAAGTTGCTCGACGTGGGCGATCTTCTTGGAGGAGAGAGGAGGCATATCTGGAGAGAGATGGAGGGAGCTTGAAGGAGAGAGAGGATGCATATTTGGTTTCTAGGGTTTTTAATGGGATTCTCTCATAAGCTTCCCTTTTATACTTGTTTTTTTTAAACAAATACCTTGTTTTTCTTTTTCTTTTTTTTTACCCCATTTACCTCCTAAAACCGGTGGAGGCAATCGATTATTTTTGCAATTTTTGGTCCATCCGGATTAGTTTTGCAAAATTTCAAGGGTTAGGGTTAGTTTTACAAACTTTCCAACTTTTTTGGTTAGTTACCTCAATTCTCTCCTAAATTAACTCTTTGGATTTGGGTAATGTATAGCTCCATAAAGGTTACTCTATCAATCAAATGTGATCGATCCATATACAGTATTGAACTATGGGCATTACTTAAGATAGCTTAGCTAACTAGTGTATCATCCAACTAGATGGACTAACAGCCACAGGTGATTGATGATTGACATTAATGGCTATGGAAATTGGGACATTGATATCATTTCCAACTTTGAAAATGTTGGTTAGTGATGTGAAAAAGCTAAGATCTTAAAAAATGGTTGCATAGCATGCGTGTTGTAAGTTGAGATATGACTTATAGTAGAGTAAGAGGCTTATCTTGTGAAATCTTAACTCCACCAAAGCCCCCATGACCTACCAAACTAATTGTATAATGATGTTAATCTTTTTGTCTTTATATAGTTGAATATATAGCTTTCTTTCTTTTATGATGAGTTAGGCAACCACTTCTCCACATAACTTCTATTCCAATGTCACTATCCACTATCAATCCCCCCCACCCCCATATTTAGTGACTTACATATGTAATTTTAATAGATCATTTATGAACCTTTTTTAAAGTGTAATTTATGAACAAATTTCTGACATTCGGAGTCGCGATTGGCTGAAATTGTAGTAGTTTATATGAGGCAGCTTCGAGTATAGAAAGATTCCTTGGAGGTTCATCTTCACTGCCTATAGAGATGCTTGAAGTATCCTTGGCCAATGATGTTATTCTACTACGGTGTTTGACTTCGTCTGTAGTCTACGTCCCCCACCTGCTAGTTTTAGGTATGCTTTAAATTCATTTTTAGTTGTTCGTGTTGCTTGGTCTTGTGCACATTTTCTGTATTTGTGTTGTATGTTTGACGGTGTGTCATTTACCGATTTGTCGATCTCTCGAGTTTTATATTTGTCTGAGCTCAAATTTTTACTTAATGAAAAAAATTGATGTTGAGCATTTCTAATGGGGAAAAAGAAATATTTCAATCATAAGATTGAAAATACACTATCATTTGACTCGATAAGTAATGGTGTGTTTGGATTCCATTGCATTTTAATTATAATGTAATTATTTTACCTCGGTTTATGTGAGTATTTGGTTACACAATTTAAAATATCGTAAAATAGATGTAAAATATAATGTAATAAAATAATCACATAAATAAAAATAATAATTGTACTATAAATAATACATCGAATAATCCAAGCACACTCTTAATTTAAATACTTTAAAATTTGTATTTACCAAACACCACCTTATCTATTTGTATTATAAACATAATACAATTGGAATCCAAACACACCCTAAATGTCATTAATATTACACCAAACTTGGTCAGTTAAGTGAATTATGTCAAGATATTTGTCTCGATTAATATGTAAAAGTACCTAAAATAAATAAATCAAAACTTATCAAATATATGTATATATGAAAAATATTTTTTTTTATAAATATATTAGAAAAAATCTTAAATTTGTGATTTAAATAGTCAATTTTTATAGGAAAAACAAAAATTATATAAAAAAAATTAGATTTTTTTATATTTATATATATAGCCATAAGACATAATGTTTTTGTTTGTATTGGAAAAAAAATTCAAATTTGTTATTTAATTAGATATTTTTAATAGACGAAAACTAGAAGAAACAAAAATTATTTAAAACAAAATTAGGTTAAAGAGGTTTAAACCCATTACCTCAAAGTAATAAACACACCTCTAGCTTTATCAACTAAGCTCTCTTTGTGATTTTTTTACTCCTTTTCCACTCTTTTATCCATAAAATTAGTAAAAATTACCAAAATAATCCAAGATTTTTTTTTTTACGTTTTTCTTCCGAGCTAAGGGGGCTTCAGCCACCCAAGCCCCCACCGATCCGCCAATGTATATATGGACTATTAGATTTGATTATGTTCGAATTGTCGATTTATCTTTCTTAAAAATTACTCATAAATACTTAAAAGATAATTTAAATGGAAAAAGCAATTGCAATATGATATTAACTATATAAAACAACACATGACTATCGATCATTCACTCGATTCATATCATAAAATTCATTTTATTTTGGCCAATAGGATCTAGAAAAGACCATTTAAATAAGTTAATTGATCGAAGGTACTGATTTGGTGGAGTGATAAGAGCCTGGTATCATGCCGCCATTCGATATATTTTTTAAATATTTTTGTCGAGTTCTTGTACGTCAATAAATAAATTAATAAATGTTATTCAAATTTAAGTGAGTGCACTTCATAGTTGGAATATTACTAAATTGTTAGTTGCATAGATTGTCAAAAATCTTCATCATCATTGGTCGCTACTGATATTTACCCTCCACTTTCACCTAATAAAAATACATATATTTGTGTCAAATATACTTATATTTATTATTAAAATATAAATATAAAAGACACGCGTCCACATATCCTAATATTGTATTTTTTTTTGTTCTGAATCCTAATATTGTAATAATAAGGTTAAAAATGTATGCATGATGGTTTGAAATATATAGACAATAGATTATATATGTATACAACTCTTATAGTGTATTATATTAACAAATTTGAGTTATTGAACTAAAAAGATGAACGGTTAAGATTAAAAGTAACTTATGATTATTCAGAGATATTGACTATTGAGTGATTATTCGTTAGAATAAAATTATTTGGTGATGCTTATGATTATTCGTTAGAAAGAAATTTACAATTTTTTTACAGACGAATAATTACATTGTTATAAATGAATAATCATGTGAAAATACAGGAATAATTATGAAAAAACAAACGAATAATTTATGTATATATGATAAGGCATGTGTATATTATATAAAGTTAAAAACGGTGTGTATTGAAACCAACCTCTCTATGTATATATACACACTAAGGCACATAGACCGACCCCATTATAGTGAGAAAAGAGATTAAAATCTCTACCAAAACAAGAAAAGAGTTAAAATATTAAGCTTATTAACATATATAGTGAGTTCCTGGTTAATTTAAGTTTACTACGGATTTATATGTTAAGAGATTCAATCATAAATACAACTAATGATCTTACCCTTTATTTAGTTTATTTTAAATTAATGAAAGTGTTATGCTTTCATAGATTCCTACGGAGTATACACTAAAAACAATTTAAAATCTTAAAGGAAATTTTGATTTGATATCATTCTATATGCCAATGCATTGGACACACATATACAGTACTTGGTACTTTGAAAGCATTTAAATTCTGATTCCTTTGATATGCATAAAAGAAAGAGGAACACCAAAATATGATTATATTATTTAAAAAAAAAAATAGAGATTCTTTCCTAGAAAACAAACTCGTGTCAATCTTTCATAGACAATTAGGAGAATCATATATTGATGAATGTAATAATTAAAAAAGCTTTTCTTTTGAAAAAAATGTTAGTTGCATATTAAATCAAATTGATTAAAATTGGTGTGCCATTTTAATTTCAATCTGTCCCTCTCACATAATTACTCCCTTTACTATATATATAGGTTAGTTTCGGTGTACACAACCCTTATTGTGTATCATATACTCAGAAATTATTCGTCTATTTGTTCATGATTATTCGTATGTTTTCATATAATTATTTATCTGTAACAAAAAGTGTAAAAAATGTAAATTTTATTCTAACGAATAATCGTCCAATACCACCGAATAATTTCATTCCACCGAATAATTTCCCAATACCAACAAATAATCAAAAGTTACTTTTAATCTCATCCGTTGATCTTCTTAATTCAATGACCCAGATTTGTTGACATGGTACACAATAAGAGATGTGTACATTTGATCTATTCTATTTATATACATAAATTTCATTTTAATTATATATTTTTTTTTTAATTTTCGAGGAGGGGAAGGGCAGAGCACGGGGCCTGTCCTTTTAGATAGCCATTGTTCTATACACCCAAAATTTTACTATCTACACCACACATCCCATTTTTTCTTATTTTTTTTAAATAGACCCTGCCCCTCTTGAGTCACAGACGTGTGACTCAAGAGGCGCAGGGTACTTTATATATAAAATCTCCTGCGTCTCTTGAGTCACACGTCTGTGACTCAAGAGGGGCAAGGTGTGGTGTATATAGTAAATTTTTTGGGTGTAAATATTATCACCCTTTTAGATTGACAAATGTAGGGGTGTGTTTGGATTCCAAATGCATTATGTTTATAATGCAAAATGATAAGGCAGTGTTTGGTTAACACAATTTTTAAGGTGTTTAAATTATGATGTTTTTTAATTCCACGATGTATTGATTATAATGCAATTATTTTATCTCGATTTTTGTGATTATTTGGTTAAATTACGATTTTACGTAGGTTTTTACGAGATTTTTATTTTCGCAACCAAACGAACACATAAAACGAGGTAAAATAATTGCATTATAATTAAAATGCATTGGAATCCAAACACACCCTAGGTTGACACAGATTCAAATCAAACTAATTAATTGGTTAAATCTTGGTAAAGATACATAATTTCCCGATCATGTTTTGAACTCTTTGTATTTGTAGATGGATTGCCCCAATGCACATAAGAGAGCATTCGCACTGAAGTCGACCTCACACATTTGCTTGAGCAAAATTACTTTTGAGATCGCATTGTACTCGTAAATTAAGTTTGATCAAGTGAATAGTGGGTTCGAAAATACATTTTGCTTTGAGCAAAGTTTGCTACCTATTGCTCAAACAACTAGTGAAGTAAATTTTGATGAAGTGATTCGTGGACCAAATGTAAATAGTTGTTTATTCAGGCACCTCATGACTAGTATAGGCTCCAAAATTTGTTTGAGTAGTCATTTATTTATATGGCCTCTTCGCATAAGTAGACCAAAAAAAGGGCCCATTTGCATAAGTAGACATGTCCCTTTTTTTTTGGCTAGGGGTAGAAAGTGGTATATTTTTGCAAATGCAAAAATACCACCGGGAGAGGAAGTAGTAGGTGAAGGGGAGGCCAGCACTGTAGCTGCATCATTTGGCCGAGAGAAATCAGGAGGGGGAGGTACTGGACATGTCAGAGGAATTGGGGTGTGGCTCCAATAAAGTAGGGAAATAAGGGGGGAGCATTTATGAGGGGAAATTTAAATAATTGGAATTAAAGGTGTCAATCAACCCTTATAAAATCTTGATTGATAGGTGTCATTCCTTATTAAATGCTCTGCAAAAAAGAGAGCCAACATAGGAGACGAGTGGAAAGGTGAGGGCAAAGCATCACCTTCAATTCTGGGAACTGGACACGTTTGGATTACCAATAGAAGACATTCGTCTTACCAATAGGCCAAAACTGTCCTACCATACATGGAAATTTTGGAGATAATATGGAGGGGATTGTCCGTAGCGGTTTTGGCGGGATGTCCGCGTAATTTTGGCACCAAAACAGGGTTCTTCATTGGGGGAAGAGGGAGAGCATCTGTCTGACCAATATGGTAAATTTATCTTACCAATAGCATATAGTTATCTTACCAATAGGCTTAACACGTCCTACCATAGCTGAAAATGTTGGAGAAATTTAGAGTGGATTGACCGTAGTTGTTTTGGCGGGTTGTCAGTGTAATTTTGGCGCCGAAACGGGGTTCTTCATTGGGGGGAAGGGGGGAGCATTTATGAGGGGAAAATGCAATCATTGCATTGATGGGTGTTCCCCAAGCACATATATAAGGTTGAGAGGAGGATCTGAAACACCCCAACATGCCCTGCAAAAAGTGAGGCAGAGCAGAAGAGAGGCGGAAAGGTCGGGGGAAAAGGCACACGTGCATCCAAGGAAACGATACAATTGCTATCCTACCAATAGTACAGTGCTGGCCTGCCAATAGTGTTCAACTGTCTTTCCATTTAAGGAAAAGTGCAACAAGCTTGTTGGTGGCAGTGGCAGCGATGGGTAAGTCATCTTGTACCTTTCCTTTGTAGTTGTTCCTCTTTCCTATATCAGAACTACCCCCAGGCTGATCCTCTATTCCCGTGGCGTACCCCAGGTGATAGGGTATGTATCAATGTCGTGTGCGGCAGTTGGTGGGCTCACGGGAGTGGGAGCTTGGTGTTCAAGGGAGAGGCACGTACTGCAGCTATGGTGGTGGGACAGAATATTGCCATTGTCGACGGGGAGAATGACGCATCCTGGGGTTTTTTTTTCGTCAAATGACGCATCCTGGGGTTCAATGGGCACTTCGAAACTCATCAAATACTTGGTCTTTACTATTACGATGATAAATAGCCTATTAGCTCAATTGGTAGAGCGTTGTGTTTGCACACGGAGATGTGAGTTCGACTCTCACATAGGCTAATACGGAGTGTGTGTTCATAAGTCTCCGATATATTGTGTTGTGGTAAAGTCAATTATGCATTTACATATTTCCAATAGTATAAATATATCGTACCATCAGTGTGCATCTATTCTACCATTAGTGTCAAGTTATACAGGAATTACTGGGTTTCCATTATGATCCTACCAATATTGTTGTTTTCTCCTACCATTAGTTTCCATCAATCCTACCATTCTGATCCTACCGATATCGTTGTTTTCTCCATATTTTTCAGAAAAACAACCAAGGGTAGAGTCCTCCCTGTCGCGACGCCGCTTGTTGAGGCACTTAGCGTGGCCTAGAATCCGGAACCCCTCCGCGCCCTCCCCATCTTCATCATCGGCGTCGTCTTTCTCCTCGGGATCCTTGTTGAGCTCGAGGAGAGGGCCTCTCTCATCGAAGCCGTTCTCAACCCTGGAATTTTGCGTGGACTGCTGTAGAGGGATCGACGAATTCTTGCGCAATCGGGAGTCGATTTGGAACGAGATCGATTCGTCGTTCATCCACGGGGCCCTAATCGTGTTCTCTAATGGTGCTCACCCAGGATTTGGCTCGGAGGAGGCAGCGACGGATCTGAGTTCTAGCCTCTCTCATCTTTTCTCTTCCCAGGTCACCTCCTACAATGGGTAATGAACAGTGCCAAAAAACCTGTTGTTATATTTGCTTGGGGGTAGAGAGGTTATTTTGGGCCAATTTTTGGGCTTGTTGTCTAGTTGTGCAAATAGGCCCATTTTTTGGTCTAGTTGCTACCCTTTCCTCTATTTATATTTGTCTCACCAATTAATGGAGTAAAATTTTAAAAATCGATTAAGAATTTCATTTACTCAAAATAAAATTTGATTTCGCCCTAATATTTGTTTAAACAAATCCATTTTACGGGCGTTGACGGTACAAATTTGGAGGCATAGAGAATAAAAATCGGTTTGCGTTCTACAAGATTAAAAATCAGTTTGCTTTCAACATATATTCTCACAGTTTTGAAAACTGTGAGAATATCTATTGTCACGGTTTTGAAAACCGTAGGAAATTTAACCGGCTACAATTTCACAGACTTTGAAACATATTCCCTCTCCGATTTGTAGCCAATAAGGTGTAAAAATTGCAAAAAAAAAAACAATATACGTAGTACGAGTATAAAATATAATATTTCACAGTTTTAGAAGCTGAAGTAGTATATATTTTTTTAATACAAAAACTCATTTTATTAGCTTTATTTATGATAATATTCCTACTATTTCTAAAATCGTGACTGGACAAGATTTGAATCGCACCAATAGTAATTCCCTACGGAGTAATAAAAAGGCCCATTTGCAGAAATACACCAAATCGATGTTCAGTTTGCAAAAGTATACCAGTTTTTTTAGAATAGCAAAAATAGGATAGGTGGGTCATTTGTGCTAAAAAATAGGTCATTTATGCTAAAAAATAATGACTGATTTTACCTTTAAATTTAAATGTAAAAATCATTAAAAGGAGATTTATGAATTAAAAGAAAAGTTAAAAAATATATAAAAAATCAAATATACATTAAAATAATGTTTTTAATTTTTTTTCTCAGAAATTTAAAAATAATAAAAGTAGCCGGATGAAAATCATCGCCTTAGTAAGAGAATTAATACTGACAGGAACAACATTTTTGTTGACAGGATATATGTTTTTTATGACAAAGCTAAAAATTAATACTAACACGATGGAGTTTATAATAGGGAATAGAATATAGATACGATTTTATCCTACCATAACTAGAAATTAAAGGCATGTCCAAGACAAAGTTATTCGTTCACTACGACAGGATTAATGTTTATAGTGACAAAGCTGCGGATGTACATTGACATGATTGAAGCTATAATCTAGGAGATAATCACTGAAGATACAATAAATCATATCTTCAGGATTATTAACCATATTTACAAAAGGATTGTCAATATATATCTTGAAATCATAATATTATCACATTGACAGGATGAATATTGTTCTTGACAATCCCAAATATGAACATTGACAGGATATGATCAATAATCGGCGGGAGATTGAGTAAAGATACGGTTTTGACCTAAATTATAACCACTAGATTATAATCGACGGGAGATGGAGCTGGAGCTGGAGGTTGGTCTGCTCTTGGGGTCGAGGCCGGAGCCGGATTGCGCCGGAGTGCTCGCGCAACGACGGAGGGTGAAGGCAGCGATAGTCGGGCTGCTCTTGTGTGTTCTGGTTATGGATTGGGATTGGTTCGGTCGGGGGCGCCGGAGTGTAGGCGCAGCGACGGAGCCGGAGACGTGGGCTCAAGTCTGAGTGCCGGAGACTTGGGGTTGGGGTTGAGCGTCGGAGACTTAGGGTTGGGGCTGCTCTTGTGTGTTTTTGGTTAGGGATTGGGTCGGTCGGGGCTAGGCTATCCTGTTAGTAGGGATTGGGTTGGGATTGAGATTTTTTTTTTAATTTTAGTTTTTTTATTATTTAATTATTTAAAATAATTTTAAAATATAAGAATAATGAAAAATACTCAAAATATTTAACTTTTTTTTTTCTGATTTTTTGGGGTGGTGGGTAGTTTTGATAATTAAATAAGGTATTTTTGTAAATTTCCATATATTGATGCAATTGTTTTCAAACCTAGGTATTTTTGCAAACCAATTATCAAAGTGGGGTATTTAGTAGTAATTCCCCTAATAAAAATAAGAAGATAGATAGAGTGACGAATGAAGATTTCAAAGGGGAAATGTCAAGCACCCTCTCTTTCTGAAACCCTAGATGGTGCTCAGTGAGGGCGCGCCGTCGCCTTTCACTGTACTGCTCCCATGGCCTATCCAGCCGCCCACCTTCAGCCGAAGCGACCTCCGTCTCCCTCCTCTGCAACCGCCATCAGCCGGTCCCAAAATCTACACCCCTTGCTCTGCCTCTGAGCCACTTCAATCAAATTTGTCGAATCGCTTTTCACAAATACTCCCCCCAACAGATCCACCTCTTCTAGCCTGCGAAAGGTACTTTGTGGGGAGGTGGCACCCTCCGATTCGTTCGTTTGTTGGCGAGATCCGTCATCAAAGTGGCTTTTTCGGGTCCTTTACAGAGCCTTAATGGGGGATGGGATCGGGTGTGCTTGGCCGGACGGCAGAGGTCGTGTCTCGCGGTTTTCGGTGTGGTGGCTCAGGCTCTCTCCCTCTGTCGACTGTGTCCTCCTCTCAAATCGGCGATTACTCACTATAAGTAGCTCCTCCTTGCCTAAGTTTCACTCGAGTGCCCTATTTGCCTACCAGCATATTTGTTATTTAACCCTCTTCCAGGGGAATTTGGCTAATACGCCTTTTAATCCACTCTTCTGTTCTCTGTCTTCTGTACTGATCTTCTCTCTCTCTCACAATCGTTGGCTTGCTTATCTCTAATGGCCTTCAAATCCTTCCTTGTAGCCTTGTCTGACACTCAACAAAACCCCTCTGATGGGGATTTCATCCCACCTTCTGTTCCTCAAGCCATGCCCGATGTCAATCTGACTAGGGCCCCTGCTCCTTCTGCCTCTCCCTTGTCAGCTTCGGCTAAGGGGAAAGCTAAGGTGGGAGATGAAAATCCCACTGTTGGGATTAATGTTGCTCCACCTGAGGATCTTGCTGATCACTCTGGCTATTTCTCTCGCCTGGTTGAACTCAGGAAGAAGAATTTAATAGCTAATCAACACATTCTGTTTTGCTCCCTCTTTGGCGGGTATAATGACTTCAATGCTCTAAAGACAAAGTTGAGGGGTGAATGGCGTAGGAGCGGGGGCAACTACGAGCTGGTTGAGCGGGAAGATGGGTGGTTTGATGCCCGCTTTGCATCTTCTAATGATCTTAAAAAAGTTTGGGAAGAACGCCCCTATCATCTATTTGGTCAGATTCTTGTTCTTCTTAAATGGTATCCTACTTTCGACCCCCTTACAGCTTATGTTACCCACCTTGATTTATGGATTCGAATTCCTAAGCTGCCTGTTGAGTTTATGTGTCGGGAGGCCCTCATCGAAATTCTTAATGAGTTTAATGGGGGTTCTCTAATTCGTTTAGACAAGCTTTCTCATCAGAGGATCATACTTGATTATACCCGCTTTTGTGCCAATGTTGATTTCAATAAGCTCTGCGGAGCTGTTTCGGTTCTGAATGAGGATGGAAAACCTTTGCATCTGCGTATGTATTACGAGGATTTCCCCTCGGGATGTGGGTTTTGTGGGGAGATCGACCATGTCTATGACGACTGCCCCGAGCGCATTGTGTTTGTAAAACCTTTAAGTGAAGTTGTTATTTGGGATTCTCCTATCCCTCAGGCCAACCCGGACGACGAAGGATGGACCAAGGTTGCTAAGAAAGTTGCTGCAGCTGAATCCTCAAACGGAAAACATAGTCACAAACCTTATATGTTGGGAATGAAGTCCGTTTCTGTCAATTTTGTTCCTGCTGCGAGGGCCACACAGACAAACACTACGACCACTCCGAATGATGCTCAGTCTGTCCACTCAAAGATTTCGTCTCCGGCCGCTGACGGAGTGTTACCCGCTTCTGATGACGATACTCTCGGCTGGTGTCCGGGCTCCAAGGCTGCTGATGCCTCTGCTCCTTCTCCGAGATCTGCTACCCACCAGACTGAAGTGGAACCAACTATGGACATTGATCTCCCTTCTGCTGAGGGGGTTTCTGTTGGGGTGCTGCCACTGACTCCTTCAGATATCTCTTATGAGAACAGAATGTCTGGCCCCTCAGCCTCTCAGATTAGAAAGTTCAAAGCCCTCGGAATTCGCTCGTCTGGTGTTGGTGGCGATCTCGGGAGGCAGGCTGGCAACAGCAGCTTGGATGATTCCGCATCATCCCACCCGAAGAAGCGTAAAAACTAACATGGATTTACAACATACTCTGGCTGTCCGAGATGGGTTCTTTTGTTTCGTTTTAGATTTTGCTTGTGCCAACCCATCTTTTGGCTTTTGGATTGCTCAAGGATTTCGCTCTAGTTTGCATTTACCTGCGCATGTTGCCAGTTTTTTTTTCTATTTCAGTTATTTCCTTCGCTATGCTTGTTTTTTTCACAGCTGCTGCTACCTCCTGTGTGGTTTATGTTTGCTTTTCCAGCTTATGTTTAATACAATATATCCCTTTACATTATTTTGCTTGTCAAGTGTTCGGTTCCTCTCTTCTGGTTTTCCTTTTATGGTGCAGGTTTGCTGCTTGGCTGCTGGTTTTTCGGCATCAGCTTTCTCTTGGTTTCTTCCTGCTACGTTGGTTTCTGTTGATGATGTCTGGTTGTCTGCAATCTTGCTGTGCCGAGACTTGGCTTGCTATTGCTCTACTTGTATTTTACAATTATTTCTTGGTTTTTGTTAGTTGTATGTTCATACTGAAATCTGAATGTATGTACCCACTTTATTTTACAGTTTACCTTTGCTCCAACCTCTGGTCACATAAGTTTAAGTTCCCTTTATTGCTAAATATATCAGCTTTCTTACAATTTCAGATTCAAGCTCACTATATTCCTTACCAAGGACCCTTGCTTATACATGTCAAATACAAATACCAATTGTTATCAACACTTACCTCTCTTTTGCAATACTATGCTTACAGGATGTTTCTCTTTCCTTCAACTGGGCGTTCCTTTAAATCCTTTAAATGGATATTGACTACCTACATATTTATTATTGCTCAAACGAACTCAATACATTGTTTCGTTTTTTCCCCGACATGGAAAATAAATTTCTGTCGCGAACACAAATCCGCAAAGAGTTTAGCTACAAAAAATTGGTTCTTGACCAACTATTTCAAATATAGTAGATATCGCGTACCGATTAGCAGAATAATCAGGTTATCCAGCTCTCCATTATTTATACACAACTACAATATCGGACACTACCATATTGACCAGCTAACTGTACTTTTCAATGGTATACCCCCTTGTACTTACAAAAAATCAAATTTGGTACAAACTGATCGATTCAATAGGTTTTCATGAATATATGCACTTGGAATTCCCGGGGTATCCGGAGCCGAAACTTCTGGACAAACGTCGACATCTTCTGCATAAACAATAATATCAATGTTTTAGCTCTTCTTGAAACAAAATCAAACAAGATTCCAGATGAGAAAATTTGGAGAAAATGTGGTTTCTCAAATATCGCCTTTGATCCTGCTATAGGGTTTTCGGGTGGTGTTTGCTTACTCTGGAAGGATATCCCTTCTTCACAAGGTTCCATAGAACTCATCTCGGTCCACCATCGTTTTATTCATTTCAACTATTCGGATCATGTCTACCACAGATCGATTGCTTTCCTAGTTGTCTACGCTCCTCCAGATGAAGCACGTAAATCACCCTTTTGGGATGATATCTCCCTCTACATCCAACAACTGTTGCTCCCATTCTGCATTATGGGAGATCTGAACGAAATCAGTTCTCCGACTGACAAGTTGGGAGGTACATTCCCTCCTACCACTAGGTTCAACCGTTTAAATGAGTTAAAAAACAATCTAACATTATTAGAGGTACCAACATTTGGGGGACAATTCACTTGGCAACGTAAACATAACAATTCTGTTGTCTGCCTAGAGAAGCTCGACCGTTTATTGATCCATTCGGACATTCCGTCCATTTTTGATTCTCTCCGAACTCAGATACATCCGTTTACTAGGTCTGATCATGCTCCTATATCAACAGATTTTCGGCATAACATTCCGCCTAAGAATAGACCTTTGAAGTACGAACAAGCGTGGGCTACCCGAGCTGATTACAAAAACCTAATTCAGCAGGCTTGGCGCTTGGATTCTTCTGGCTCACATATGTATAAACTTGTTCGAAAAACAAAATTACTCAAAACATTATCCAAGACCTAGCATAAGAAAACCTTTAGAAACATCAACAACCAGGTTCTGTTAACGGACCAAAAACTGCTTCAATTACAAGCTTCACTTGTCACAAACTATAATAAAAAAGATATTCAGATTCTTAAACAACTTCTCAACAAGAGAGAAAGAATGTTGGATTTCCACCGACGTTATTGGAGTCAACGAGCCAAAGTCAAACACGCAAAACTGAATGACTCAAACTCGAGCTACTTCCATAAAATAGCGACTGCAAAACGGGGGAAGAAATTGATTAAGTCTCTCGTTTTACAAAACGGCGAGCATATAGCCGATTTTAATATTATACAACAAGAGTTTGAAAAAGATTTCAAAGCTCGTTTCCGTACTTCGGCAAACCACAACTTGGACTTGTCCGCAGATCTATCCTCGATTCCCTCTCTCGTATCTCCTACCGACAACTACATGCTTACAGCAACAGTTACTAATGCAGAAATCAAATCAGCAGTTTTCTCAATGAGCCCAGCTAAGGCACCTGGACCTGACGGTTTCCCAGCAGGTTTCTATCAGAAGTTTTGGCCCATAGTAGGTCCGTCTGTCACTAAAGCTGTCAAGGCTTTTTTCTTTAGCGGAAAATTGTTGCGTCAGATAAACCACACGTTCATCACATTGCTTCCAAAATGCGATAACCCCACAATGGTTAATCACTATAGACCTATCAGCTTATGTTCTACAATTTATAAGATTATAGCCAAAGTCATTTCGACAAGACTGACAAAAATATTTGATAAATTAATTCACCCGCTGCAAGGAGCCTTCACTAAGGGCAGATCTATTCAGGATAACATTCTCATTGCTCACGAAGCATTTCATTCTTTCAAAATGAAAAAAGGGAAATCTGGTATGGTTGCTTTGAAGCTCGATATGGAAAAGGCTTATGACCGTATTGAGTGGCCCTTCCTTTTCCAAGTAATGACTAAATTCGGTTTCAATGATTTGTTCATCAGTTGGATCGAGGAATGCGTATCAACAGTTTCCTATTCGGTGCTTGTTAACGACGAACCCACCACAGTGTTTCAGCCTTCAAGAGGTCTTCGAAAAGGAGATCCGCTATCTCCATTTCTTTTCATCTTAGCTGCTGAGGTCTTAGCCCGTAATCTGGATCACCAGAGTAGTATAAACAAAGATATTGGTATAACCTTTGGCAGACCAGGAATCAAGATTCCTTTTTTAGCTTTTGCGGATGACATTCTTATTTTCTGTAAAGCATCCCAGTCGGCATGCTCTTCTGTCCTATCTGTTCTAAACCGCTATTGTCTGATTTCGAGACAACAAGTAAATCTCCACAAATCAAGCTTCCAACCTTCAGCTAATACAACCGCGTCTGCCATTACAGCTACTATATCTGTTCTAGGTATCCCACGAGCGAACAATTTTGATAAATACTTGGGCTGCCCAGTTGTAAATGGGAAAACAAATAAGGATACCTTTGCAGATATAGTGCTGAATACAAGGAAACAACTTTCAAAGTGGAAAGCTACAAATTTATCTGCTGAGGGCCGAAAGGTTCTGATTAAGGCCAATCTTTCTGCAAAGCCTATCTTTCTCATGCATGCTTTTTTGCTACCATCACATATCCTCCATGAATTGGATAAAATTTACAGACAATTTTTTTGGAACAAGAATAACGGATCATCACCGTTAATTAGCTGGGATAAAATCTGTTCCGACACTCTCAACGGGGGTCTCGGCATTCACAAAGCTGAATCCATGAATACTGCGTTACAGATGAAGCTATTATGGAAGATTATTTCCGACCCGGACAATATTTGGGTTCGTGTGGTTTCCCAAAAATACTTAAAAAGCCAACAACTGCTAGCCTATCAGAAAAAACCAAACACATCTTGGCAATGGAACCGACTCATGTCTATCCGGACTCTGTTCCAAACAGCTCTCCATTGGAGAGTCGGTGATGGTCAATCGATTGATTTCTGGAACCATAACTGGGCAAGTGAGTCCCCACTGTCATCCAAGATACTGCGCTCCATATCAGAAAATCTGCACGGTATTAAGGTTGCTTTTTTCATTAACAATAACCGTCAATGGAACAAAGTACTACTACAGTCTGCTCTTGGCAATACACTGTCAACAAATGATTTAGATCTAATTCTGGGTATTCCTCTGCCTAATAATGTTTTATCTGATCGTCTTTATTGGGGACCTAGCAAGAACGGATGGTTCTCAACCAATTCAGCAAATTCACTACTGTCACAGAAACGAGGATTATCAAACTACGACTGCGAATGGATTTGGAAACTCGATGTCCCACCAAAGGTTCGCCATTTTCTCTGGAAAATATCTCGTGATGGTTTACCTACCACAGAGAGATTACAAAAATCTCACGCTGCGGTTCCTTCGGGTTGTATTTTTTGTTCAAATACAAATGAAACTGCTGTCCACCTTTTCACCAAGTGTGCAACAACATCCTTGTTTTTGCAATCTTTAAATTTACCTTTGCCAAGAATTGACACTGTACTTACCGCTGGAAATGGGCTACTGCCGCTTAATACCATTAAAATGAGCCTGGGTACTAAAAATATGGCCGCGCTAGCATGTGCTTGGTGGTCGATATGGTTCTTCAGAAACCAAATGGTTTTTAACCCGTCACTCTCCATCAATAACAATGAAATTATCCTTTTCTATACCTCACTAAGACACTGTTGGAGCCAGACAAAGATCTTAGAGGCTGATCCTAGTCACAAAACAGCGATAAGGCATCAAAGTTCTCATAATTCATCCAATCAGGGTTTGACGGCTACGACAAGCACTAAAACTAACCGAAATTTGCGAACTGGCCTTTGGGTCAAACCTCCGGTAGGTTGGCATAAACTAAATTTTGATGGCTCTGTTACGCAAGATGGGTCCGCTTCGTATGGTTTTATTATTCGTGACTCTAGGGGAGCGGTTGTTAAGTTAGGTTGCGGACCCTGCTCTGATAACTATGTTGTTTTTGCCGAGAATCTCGGTTTAAAGAGGGGTATCTCTACAACGAAAGATTTACAGATTTCGCACCTTCTGATCGAGGGAGACAACCTAACGGTGATCAAAGCTCTGCTGGGGGATTGGAAATGTCCCTGGAATATAGAGCTACTACAATCGGACATTCGGCTTGAATTTTCGTCCTTCTCTTATGTTGCTATTCGTCATGTTTTCAGGGAATCGAATGCTGTGGCAGACTTTATTGCTCGTAGTGCACATGCATCCCCTGTCGACGTCAGCTTCCAGGATAACCCAAAACTGCTTGTTCTCATCCGAAAGGATGCTCTAGGGAGATTTTCGGCTGCGCCCGATCCGACTTAATTCTTATCTTGCGTCAAAAAAAAAAATGAAGATTTCAAAGGGGATTAGATAGATTAAGAGTATATTATAGCCGCCTAAAAAGCAAAGCAAAAACCCAAACAAACATCAACGTCAAACCGTAGGCAGGCAGCTAAGGCAACGGAGCAATGCTCCCCTCCTTAAGGCAGCGTTTGGATCGAATTTTGGGTAAGAGGGAATCTCTGTCAGTTCGACTCTGGTGGGGCCCGCCCGTGCGTGCCTAGGGTGGGTCGTGGGCCCCGCACTTATTGGCTTGCTACCAAACAAGGCGCACTGGCCGTGACTGTGTGTGAGTGCCGAGTGCGTGTTATTTGTGTCGTCCCCTCCCAGCTCCAACGGCGACGAAGTTTTCATCCTGGCCGTTGGTCGCCACAACGGCTACTTGGCAACGGTTTGGCCTTTGGGGATCGAATTAAAATCCGACGTCAATGTGGGCCCCAACCTGGAGAGACCACGTTTGAGGGGAGAGGTACACAACACAACCAAACAACTGTGGCGAATTTTTGTACGTCCATACGCATAGCACGATAAAATGGATTCTAAATCCCCACCCAAATAAATTGCACATCCATGATTTCCATATTATTTTTTTTATTAGGAAAGATTTCGGGTGATAGAACTCTACCTGAGGACATCCTTTCAAATGAGATTAAGAAGACCGACATTGTTGGAAATGTCGACATCCCGATCAGGGTGATCATGATTTCCATATTATTTACTTATTTAGGACAAAATGTTAATTGAGGAATTTTTAGAAAATTCTCACATGTGCATCATCAAGTTGTAGATGAGGACATACTTAGGGTATTTTTATTGGTATAAGTTAGTAGCGATGTAAGGATAAAAAAAAAGTTGTCAAGAGCATCGTTTGTTCGGATGTTAGAACTAGTATCGTTGGAGGCATTGTTACAAGTAAAACCATGTCGTTTTGGAGCCAATAGGAACAAAACATGACATTTTGGTATGACGGGTTTGGACAAAGAAGTTGGGAAGGCTTGCCACTTGTCGTCCTATGCAGCTGCTCAGAGATATCACGTCTGGTGCACGCTACCTGGAGGGAGATTAATGATTGTAATTTAATTATGGAACTACCGAATTTGTAAAAAAAAACTTACATTTTCGACATTTGAAGTGTAAAAAAGAAACCCACAATACTAAATTTATTTTTTTCTACATATAGACATCAATTTTTAATATATTTGACCTTTTTTAAGAAAAAAAAAATCATTTGAATACAATCTACGTAGAATAATACTTGAAAATTTAAAAGTGGTAATAATTATTAATGCTAATGTCTAAGTGAAGTGAAACCGGTGGTTTTTTGGTCACAGTATTGTAAAAATTATTATAATAATTTTTTCTTAATTAAAATAAATATAGTAAAATTTTTTAATAGAAATAATTATTGGAGATGTATATATTTGATAATTGAATTTATAGTAAAATGATAGTTTTGAGATTTTAGAGATTATTCTGATAAAGTGCAACAAAAAAAAAAGAATATAATGTTGAGATGATGTAACGGATAGAGAAAAAGAAAAAAATTACTATTTCTAATATACCTAACATCTCTCGGTAAATACAGCTAAGGTATCTTGAAATTTCAAAAGTTTTAATTAGTTGATAAAAGATTTGAATATTTAAGTGGCAAAATCTGTCCAAAATACCCAACGTGTAAAGATATGTTTTAACACTTGAAATAAAGTTATTAACGTATTTTAATTACATTATAGTTATACCGTGGTCATTAAGTTTACTTTATGTAATTGTAAAGGTCTAATGTGCATATAAATCATAAATTTCAGGTCATTTAACTTTATTGATCAAATGAGACAATACTAGAATCTCATATATCACATAAATAAATGAAAATTTTATTTTCAAAAAATATACACCATCGGTCTAGGAAAATATTTATTAGCACTTTATTTAGAATGATCAAAATTATATGAAATGTTAAATTTTTAAATCAATTTTCAAAAATAATTTCATACATATGAATAATAAATATGATTTATAAAAAAAATTAATACTCCATCCGTTAAAAAATATAAATACTTGTATTTTTTGACACATTTTATAAGAAACTAAAAACTATATAATGAATTTTATTATAATGGCATACTTATTAGCAATAAGTACATAGTATAAATTATTTTTAAAAATAAAAATAAATTTGATTTTATATAGTTTGAAATTATTTAAAAAATATGTAAAAAAATTAAACGACTTATATTTTTGGATGAAGGGGGTAAAAAAATAAATATTTTATATAGTTTTTATCATTCTAAAAATATGAGTGATATGAAGGAGTGTTTAACATCTAAAATACTAGGATGGTAACAAATTGAAACTATTTTATTATTAAATGAGATTGCACAAACCATAGTGGAATGTTATTCCTACAAAAACTTGAATTTCAAATTTTGGCCTACATGAGTTTGAACAGATTCACCCGCTAAATTTGTGAAAAAGATTGGTCTTTTAATGTCCAATTTGCTTCACGGCCTTTAGAAACAACTTTGGCTTTTGTCCATTTCTAGGAACAGATGAACAAAACACGATCAAAGGGGGAAAAACCCAAAAACAAATTGAAGAAATTGGATTTGGAGGTTTTGTTTTGATTTCTGATGGGTGGGTGGGGCCAACTCCTTGGGGGGATCTTTGACACAGACGTCTCTTTTGTATCGTTGCCCTCCAAATAATCCCTCCCTCCCTGCCATCTCCTGCAACCTCCACAGTCCCCCTCTCTCTCTCTCCCTCTCTCCAATGGCGGGTCTTTCTTTCTTTTGAGGTTCACTTCGCCATCACCACCTAGCAGCGTCGTTGAGTGTCGAGTATTCCTTTTGCTCTTTCATTGCATTATTTTATTCAAAAGACAGCCTTTGTTTGCTTTTGCTCTTGATGCCAATTTGACACAAGTTATATACTAAAAAGAAAGAAGCTTTTATTCTGTTTGAGCTTTACATTAATAAATAAAAAAAAAGGGGTGGGGGGAGGAAAAATTGCAGCTCAAATTGGATCATCTAAATGGCTTTGTGTAGATTTCAAACGAGTCTTTCTGGAGACAGTAACTAGCCATCAAACTAGCTAGTGCTAGTTCCCCATCTGGGTTTTCTCTTTCCTGGGGCTTTTGTTTGATTTGAGCCATTTCACCAACTCTTGCTATTAAGTGTAAGTGCTTCAATTTCAACCCCCCAAAAACTTGCATCTTTCTGGGTCAATCTCATTCCCAAATGGGTCTTGTTTGGTTTTGCTGATTTCTTACTCTTTTGCAGCTCTCGTTGTGAGTTGTGTAATGTTTCCCCATCTGGGTTTTTAGCCTCTTTTTTTTTTCTTTCTTTGATTAGGAAGTAAAAAGAAAGGAAATGGAGGAGATAGAACAGGCCAACAAAGTGGCTGTTGAGAGTGGCCATAGAGTGCTTAACCTTATGGGTCAACTGAAACATCAACCACAAGATGAAGTTGTGTGTAGGAATCTGATCTCAGAAGCTGATGATTCAGTGGTCAAGTTCAAGAGAGTGGTTTCTCTTTTGGGCAATAGGTTCTCTGTTGCTAGAGCTAGAAGGTTCAAGGGCTTCACCTCACCCACTTTGCCTAAAAAGCTTCTGATAGAAACATCTCATACCAATCCAGAGCCTTCAGCCACTAAGCCACTTCAATTACTTCCTGCTACTTTGCCTCCAAACCCATGTTCAGAAACTGACCCAAACTCCAAAAGAGCAATCCAGATTACACACAGAATGTTTGATGATAACTCGGGGATCGACACCAGCTTGTCTGTTAAGCCTCCTTCGGTTGAAGTGTCTCAACCAAAGCTCCCACAAACCCTCCAATTCCCCCGGCCGAGTGATCTGCAGAGGTTGCATTTTCACCATCAGCAGCAACAGCAGATGAAGTATCATGCTGAGATGTATTCTAGGAGCACCAGTGGTGGGTTGAACCTGAAATTCAATGGGCCGAGTAGTTGCACTCAGACCATGTCTTCGAATAGGTCTTTTATGTCGTCTTTGAGCATGGATGGTAGCGTGACGAATCTTGGTGGGAGTTCGTTCCAGGTGATCGGACTCCCTAAACCGTCTGATCAGAATTCTCAGCAACTGATGAGGAGGAGGTGCACTTTCAAGGGAGAAGATGGGAGCTTGAAGTGTGTCAGTAATGGGAAATGCCATTGTTCTAAGAGAAGGTTCAAATCGAATCCTCTCTTAGTTAATCTTGTTGGTTCTCTATAACTGCCCCTGATCATCAATTGTTTGTGATTTGTATTCACAGGAAATTGAGGATTAAGAGATCAATTAAGGTGCCTGCTGTCAGTAACAAAATTGCAGATATCCCTCCTGATGAGTTTTCATGGAGGAAGTACGGGCAGAAGCCGATTAAGGGCTCTCCATATCCTAGGTGTTTGCAACCCCACTGCCTTCTTGTTTCATGTTTTTGTCCATCTCCAATCAAATTGTCATTCATTGTTTTGTTTTAGTGTCATTTATTGCAAAACTGTTGCTATAAGGCATAGAAACCTTCATAGAAAAGCCGCTCACAGTTTAAGCTGTAGACTAGATATGAAGTCATCTATTAGCCTAGTAATTTGATTCACGCAAAGCCGCGGTTCTTGCTAAAGATCTATCAACTCATTTTGCTTATTCAACTTATGATAGTAATTTGATTCTGCCCTTGTTTGCTTTTCATATGCATCTTGGCTATTGAATGTAATGTTCCTCAAATTTTGATCACTTGGTTTTTTTGGGGCTTGGTGGTGTAGGGGATACTACAAGTGCAGCAGCATGAGAGGCTGCCCGGCAAGGAAACATGTCGAGAGGTGCCTGGAAGAGCCAACAATGCTACTAGTCACCTACGAAGGCGATCATAACCATTCTAGGCTAATATCATCTCACTCTGCGCACACATGATATTTCAAATGGCAGGATTGGTTTTCAGGTATACATAGCTAGCAGGGAAAAAACTTTGGTTTGAGCTAAAAATCGTTGTCAATGTCGTGTTTTGCATCTTGTATATATACTAGTTAAAAACATCAGGAGCTTGATTAGGTTTTTCGGTTTTTAGCTTTTCGGGTCAGCTAGGTATCAGCGGATGGGTAAACCATAGTCCAATCAGAACATTGGCCGAAAATGGCAACTGTTATCTCCCTGGGAGAGCTTAGCAACTTCTGCTTTTTCTTCACCACCATGCATTTTTGTTCAGATTAGCCCTTCTAGTGTTTGATACAGTCACTGTCTGTCATGATCATATCTGTTGAAGCTCAACTAATCTCCATTGGTATTTGATGTTTATCATAATTAGTTGGATAGTTCCCTTTTAGGAAGCTCAATTGATCAATCTTGACTCTTCAATCCATGTTAGGATGAAGGTTACCTATCCAGAGTCAGTTGGATTTTGATTGTGCATCAGCCTATGTTAATGGTAATGAGATTTCGTCGTTCTTAGCTGAATTGATCAATCTTGACTCCAGGCTTGTAGGTTAAGAATAAAACTGCATTTAGATTCATTGATGAAAACTGAGGTTCTTGGCATGTTTCACAACCATATGTCAGCGAATGGGCATGAGGATAATTGATGTACAATTGTGCGCGATTTAAAGGTTCGCTGCAGGCTTTTATTTACGAGCATATATTCATGGTCTTGGCTCAGAATGGTTACTTTTTCCCCCCTTTGGATGAATGGCTCAGGTTGATCATGCTTTGATTCTCCAAATATACCCGCGAATTATAGCCTCCTTGTCTCGAGGCCGTTGGTTTGGGTGTTTTCTCCGTGAATTGTCGTCTAGTTAAGCTGAGATTTTCGGATTCCTCCATCACAAATCAGCTAGAAACTCAGCTGAATTGTGTCCAACTTTTGAAGTCTTGATCCTGAAGAGCTTAGACTTGGTCATAGACTGATCACTTTCTTTGGGTCAAGCTATTGACAAACCAAAAACCCTCTAAAATCCCTAGTTAGAAGCAATGTAAAGACAAATCATGCAAAATTGACAAACCAAGTTCTCCATCCAATTCAATAACTTGTAGAAGACTAAATCATTTGACATACAAGCAAGCTTGGCCAGTTTAAGCTAGGTCGTTGCTACGTGAAAAAGCTGCATATTGTATCGATTCTGGGCAGTAGGATGGGGTGCAAAAGAAGCTTTAGAAGGTAAGTGTACGAGTCATACCTAAAACGACACCCCATCATACCTACAACAACAACAACAAACCCAGTATTTCCCGCTGTGGAATGAGAAACTCTCTCCGACAAATCCCAACCCTTCCAATGTACCGGGAAAAGCCAAAGGCTTTCCTCGAGGTCACGAAGAAGGTCCATCAAGTTCAATTCCCATGAGAATAGATGGGTTCACGAAGTGAACTTGGATACTCACGAAAATCCAAAAGGTGTATATGACAAGAACTGCCCTCTAATGCCATGTTCAATCTTGTAGCGTTTGTCTCGTCCCTTTTTTTCGCAAGTCTACATGTTTCAATGTGAGTTAGAAGCTTACTTGTACATGTAATGCAATGGCAAGGAATCTGCACTGCTGGTTTTTGAGTGTCTCAAATGACTTCTTTTTGTTGATTGTTGTGCAATGTGCACTCAACATAGATGGTGCCAATGTGTGTTTTATAAAAGGCATTTCCTTGTGGAATATGCACAAGGATATATCACATTACACATTGTTTTGACAGTAAACAACAAGCCAAGACTGAAAAATCTAGCAGAAAGATTTGGAAGTTTTTGTTGTCAAGATATTTCTTGAGTTGATTGTAAGGTTTAGCTTTGATTTCAGTTTCCATCTTATCTTTCCCTAATGTGGATATTATATATCCAACTTCCTTTTCAAAGATTTCAAGTACACAAATCAAACTGAACCAAATCTAACATTACATACTCATCAAACAAAGAGAAAAAAAATGGCTTCCTCTTCAATGGCGCTAAAGGGAAGCATCACCAATGAAACACTCTCGCATCGTTTTTCATCACAAGGGAGAGGCAAACCATCGTTGAAAGCGGGTCTTAGCTTGCCCTTCCGCTCACCTATAGCAAGGGCCATTCGAGTGCGATGCTCAAGCTCCATGAGGCTAGAGGTGGTGGTGGACGAGGAAATAGACATGATCAAGAGGCTGCAAAACGGGTCAGATGTTCGTGGTGTAGCGGTAGAAGGAGAGAAAGGGAGGACGGTTGATCTCACACCTCCGGCTATGGAAGCCATATCGGAGAGCTTTGGAGAGTGGGTCTTGAGTAAGCTCAAGGATGAAAGGAATGGAGAGGCTGTTGATCAAGTTAAGGTTTCTGTTGGGAGAGATCCTCGGATATCAGGAATGTCCTTGAGTGCCGCCATCTTCTCTGGTCTCGGAAGGGCTGGCTGCCTTGTTTTCGACATGGGGCTTGCCACAACGCCGGCCTGCTTCATGAGCACAATGCTGCCTCCTTTCGAGTATGATGCTTCCATGATGGTATGTCATACCACCAAAAGTATGCTTCAGCTTTTGTAGATCCAATCCTAATGTATTCGGCTTTTGCAGATGACTGCGTCTCACTTGCCATACACTCGCAATGGCCTCAAATTCTTCACAAAGCGAGGAGGGCTCACCTCGACTGAGGTTGAAGAGATATGCGACATGGCTGCACGCAAGTACGCAAACAGGCAAGCTAAGGTGTCGAAGGCTCTAACGAATCCTCCTACCAAGGCTGACTTCATGAGCAGTTATTCTAAGCATCTAAGGGACATCATCAAGGCGAGGGTGAACCATCCTTCGCATTTCGACACTCCCCTCCAAGGCTTCAAGGTTTCTCAAACATCTCCCTCTTCACCTTATAACTAAAAAAAAAACTATGTTTTGAGTTTGAGGATATGCAATCTCCTGTGGTTCATACATTTGAATGGTACAGAACAGTTGTAAGAAAAATACAAAACTAGAGTTTTGTAGCTGTTAGGACCACACTTACCTTAGTCATACATAGGTGCCGAAAACTAGCCCTAATCGGAAAGCTCGGTAACCTGCTGGTAGTTCAACAATAACTCTACCTAACTTCAACAAGCTTTCTATGATTCCAGTTATTGAATACATGTAACAATGGCAGATAATAGTTAACGCGGGGAATGGATCGGGAGGCTTCTTTACATGGGATGTATTGGACAAGCTCGGAGCAGATACATTCGGGTCCCTACACCTGAACCCAGATGGGATGTTCCCGAACCACATTCCGAACCCTGAGGACAAGAAAGCGATGGCCCTCACCAGAGCTGCGGTGCTTGAGGACTCAGCTGATCTAGGCATTGTCTTTGACACGGATGTTGACCGGAGTGGTGTGGTGGACAGCAAGGGCAACCCCATCAACGGGGACAGGCTCATAGCGCTCATGTCCGCCATTGTTTTGAGAGAGCACCCCGGTACCACCATTGTCACTGATGCGCGAACCAGCGTTGGATTGAGCCAGTTTATTGCGGCTAGAGGTGGCCGCCATTGCTTGTATAGAGTCGGGTATAGGAATGTGATTGACAAGGGGATTCAGCTCAACAAAGACGGCATCGAGACCCATCTCATGATGGAGGTCTCTGGCCACGGCGCTCTCAAGGAGAACCACTTTCTTGATGATGGTATGTATAATGTAGTCCTTTATACGAACAAATTCGTCGTAGAGATCATCAATTGGCTGTATAATGTGCTTAACTGTGATGGGCAGGGGCTTACATGGTCGTAAAGATCATCATCGAAATGGTTCATATGAGGCTTGCAGGATCAAATGAAGGGATTGGGAGTCTCATACAAGATCTTGAAGAGCCTCTTGAATCGGTAGAGCTTAGGATGAACGTGATCTCGGAACCTAGACACGCCAAGGCGAAAGCAGTGGAGGCAATTGAAATGTTCCGAACCTGTGTTGAGGTACATACATACACATCTCTCGGCTGATTTTTCTGTTAGAAGGTGAATCCCAAACTTATTACCAGCATATTGCACATCTCATTAGGAAGGACGGATGGAAGGGTGGGAACTCGACTCGTGTGGAGACTGCTACGTTAACGAAGGTTGCCTCGTCGACTTGAACGACCACCCTGCACCAGTTGATGCTCATATGTACAGGTTAGATTGGACTAAACTACACAGTACACACAATAGCAAGCTAAGCAGCCTTGAAGTTTAACATATACAGTTTGTCAGGGTGAAGGTTTTCGACAAAGAGGGCGAAGAGTTCGGATGGGTGCACTTGAGGCAAAGCATCCACAACCCAAACATAGCAGTGAACATGCAGTCATCGGTCCCGGGAGGCTGCCAGGCCATGTCCGCGACACTTCGAGACAAGTATGCCAATCCCTTACGAAAATCCGATGCTTTTGCTTGTCTAATGAGATTGCTTTAACCTTTCTTCGTTGTTCGACTTGAATCCTTGGCCGATCAGGTTTCTTGTTGCGCGCGAAATGGAGGAGATCCTCGACTTTTCTCAGATCGACGAGTTCTCGAGGACCGGCAGAATCTAAAGACAGCAAACAAAGAACACTGTTGTGTGTATAGTTGTATAAAGACAGCAAGATGAACCTTTACTGCATCAGTAAACTGATATTGCCTCTCAGGTTTTTAAGCCTCAATCAGTAGATTCATCATCAATTTATCATATGAGATATATCTTAACAAAATTTCAAGAGTGCAAGCTCTGATTGATTCACAAGAACTAACCTTTACCAGTTTGATTACCTGAGATGAGATTGATTCAGCAAGAACAGGCCAAGGGGACAATTTCAAGAACACAAATGAAGCTTCATTTCATTTCAAGATCTCTGGTAGAAGATGACAGAGAAAAACAGAGATACAAGCAAAAATTCCATGTAACTAACTGGGAACCAATACAAACCTGATTGGTTGGTTTCCCGCAACAAATCTACGGACAAAATATACTGAATTTCTATCTGAATCATGTAAAGAATTAAGATCTTACAGAAGGAGAAATGGACGGCAGATGCAGTTTAACCCCCATTTTCGGAATCACGAATCATGATTCAAAATGGAGATCGCACCTCAGTTAACACGAAAGCACACCGTTTGAATCCGGATCACAAACCGGATCCGGCTCCAATTTTGCCCGATCTGCGCTGTTTCTTCCTCGGCGGCTTCCACTCGTGAAGGACGGAGTCTTGATACTTGGAAGGCAAGGCCGATTTCGCCCTCCGCTTCCGCCTCTTCCCTTCCAAATTCTCGGCGTCTTGATCCGAATCGGCCTCGCCTTCTGCCGGCTTTTTCCTCCCGGTCTTGATGAATTCTGTGATAATCAGGTTGGTGAAGTGGATCGGCCTCTTCCTGCGGCGGATCACCCTCCGCTGAATGTAGGGGACGCCGATGACGGAGCCGGCGACGACGTGGTAGACGGCCTTGACGAGGAGGTCGAGGCCTTCGCAGCGGGCGGGGGAGGTCGAATTGGAGGAGGAGGTGAGAGACGGAGATGAATGGGTGGAGGAGAAGCAGGAGGAGAATGAAGTAGATGGGGATTGAGATGCAGATAAAGAGGAGGAGGAGCATGAAGACGATGAACAAGGTGGAGGTGGCTTAGATCTTGGAAGCTCCATTAGAGGGGGATTTGGGGGGTTTCAGAGGTGGATTCGAATCTGGTGTGGGGGGTGTTTTGGGGGAGATTGTGATCTGTGTTTGCTGTTCTTGGAGAGGGAGAGGGGAGAGAGAGAGAGGGGTGTAGGTAGGAGGAAGGGAAACTCGGTCTAATTTATATGATATTTTTCATGGGCATATTAAGTGGGCCTATAGTTTTTAGGCCCTTTCAATTGGGCCATTGGATTTGGAACTTCAAGCCCATTTTTGTATTGAGCGGGTAATTCAAGGGTAAATTGTTCATGGGCTGCTCATCATTTCAAAACCGAGCCGAACTGAACCGAACTTAAAATTGAATTTTTAGAAATTGCAAACCGAAAATCGAACGTAACACCTTATGATTGCTTCGGTTTAGGTTCGATTTATTTAGGTTCGGTTTAAGTTTCAAACCTAAATAAAGCTAATAGACAATTAATTATAAAAAAATTAAAATGTTTTATTTTAAAAAAAATAAGTAGAAAATTTCTTTGAAATACAGACAATATCTTATAATGGGTTATAATTTTTTTTATGAGAATTGATTCAACCTAAACTAGTGTCTTATAATGTTTTTATTTAATTGAATAAAAGTTAGGTTTGAAGTTAACCGAACCTAAAACCGAATTTTCAGAAATTGCAAACCGAAAACCGAACTTAATCTCTTAGGTTCAGTTAAGGTCCGGTTTTTTTAATCGAATTTTGAACACCCCTAAATGATGACGTAAAAAAAATTGAGAAATTTTGTTTGGTAGCCCGAGGTTTTAAAGAATTTCATTTGGTAACTACAAGATTTGCCTTTTTTCGCCTAATACACAAATGTGGGATGCACTTGTTTAAAATCATATAGAATTTTTGTAAAATAACAAAAATAGTCCCGTATATTATAGTTTTTTCACATAATCACCAAATTATGGTGTTATGTTTTTAAAATTCACCAACAAACTTCTTAATGTTTAAAGAAGCAAACTTATTTGCATAAGAAATGGGTAAACCAACAAAAAACCTAAAATAAATTACGTGAAGCCGTCCAAATTTGAGGTGTAGTTTTCAAAGAATCATCATGAACTCTTTCAATAATTAAAACTGATAAATGAACTAAATAAATAAGTTGGCAAATTACGCAAAATAATCTATAAATTAGAAAAGTATTTTATTGCAATATAAATTATTAAAGGGGAAGAAATCAACCTTTATTTTCAAATTCTTAAATTAACTACATATTTTAAATTACTGTCCATCCAAAATGGGTCTAAAATATACTAACATATTTTGGTTAAAATGCACTTCATATCCATCAAAAAGTTTGCTTCTTTAAACATTAAAAGGGTTGTTGATGACTTTTTTAATATAAAACACCAAAATTTGGTAATTATATGAAGAAATTATAATATATATGGGATTATTTTGTTATTTAACATAAATTTTATATGGTTTTAAACAAGTGCATCTCACATTTGGGTACAAGGCAAAAAAGGGCAAACCAAATGGCTACCAAGTGAAATTCTTGAAACATTTGAGTACCATGCGAGAAAAGCAAACCTCGTGGCTCATAGACGAAATTCTCTCCCCCCCACCAAAAAAACACAAAAAGAAATTATATCTGAATCAATTTAACCTAAAATTCGAAAATAATCCCAACTCGAGAATGAATCAAACTCGTTTGTACTCAAAAGATCTAGTTCGATATCAACTCAAATTCGAAGGAACCAATTAGCAAAATCCCAAAACTACCAAAACCTAATTTGAAACTTTGAATTGAAATTTGAAACCATCCAACCAAGATGAGATGTAATAATTACAATTATAAGTAGTTGTTATATAAACACACTGTATAAAAAATAATTGTGAGTCCATAATCTACGATGCTCACAATTTATTCCCCAAGATTTATCCTATGTGCTTGTGCGGATTAACATGCTGGTTTCACTTCATCTTGTTGATACTATGGTTTTGGCCTTGCGTGGTGTGTTTTGGTTTTCTTTTCATTTTTAAATAGCTTGTATAGTTGTTTGTTACAGCTTCTGTGTTCATGATGGTTAACGATTTGTACGACATCTCAGTTAGAAGAGAGAAAGAAGAGAGAAAGAAGATTTTGAGTTTTCGTAAACGAAGCTCTTTATAGTCATTGAATGAAAATCTTGTAAATTCAACTTTTTTTCTCGTACCGTGTAAGAATATATTAACACAAGTGTAGGGACCAAGGGATACCAACGTTTTGTCCCGCAAAGATTTTTGTAACAAAAAAAAAAACTTCATTGATTTCATAAGTGATTTGTCTCAAATATGACATAACGCATGTAGAGAAATGAGGAGCTTGTATTGTGTTGAATTTTACATGACACCTGATGGTATGTAGGAGAGAAATGAGGAGGAGCTTGTATTGTGTTGAATTGTCACCAACTCCATATGTATTTTACATGACACATAATGTATTTTGCATGACACCTGATGGTATGTAAATGTCTATATGTGAAAAATTGATTTGTATGATATATATTGATCTAATTTCCATATAATAGAATAGTTTAGTAACGTTTAGAAAAGGAGCCCATTAGACCTGGTAGTCATCAAAAGCTCTGAACGAGTTATCCCTAACGCTTTTTGCCTTATATATATAAGGCAAAAAAAACTTCATTGATTTCATAAGTGATTCTCGAATAAGTGATTTGTCACAAATATAGTAAAAAATGGCAAAAGCTTAATTGATTTCATAACAATCAACAAACGTCATTTACTTGTGACATGTAAAAACGAATATGCGTCATGTATATCCTACTGAGTTGTCATGTAGGCGTCATGTACAATCGAAGAGCCACTTTATCCCTTCTACATTCACTATCTCATCTTTTCCTTCTTTCATACGTTTCTTTTTTCTTTTCCTAATTAATTCCCTCCTTTGTCTCTATCATGTATAAATACTTTTTTTTCTTTCCCCTAATTAACTTTCATCTTTCCCTCTCTCCTTCTTTACATCTCTTTTGTTTTTTTTTTACTTTTCTCTCTCTCACAATTAATTCTCACTCTCCTCCTTTCTCTCTCTCTTCATTTCTCTCTCTCCCCTAATCAATTATTCCTTTAACTTTTTCATCTTTCTTCTTTTCAGCACACACCCTCTCTCAAGTACTTTTCTCCCTCCTTATTTATTATCATCTTTTTTACTTTTTTTTTTACTTGATATGACATGACATTTACTTTTCATTTTATTTTTTTACACTCCCCTCTCACCCTCCCTCTCTCTCAACTTTTTTTTGAAGACAGTACAGTCCCCACCCCATTAACCTTCTACTTGCTCAACCGGTTTCAGTACTATTCGGTTTACCCAATTTTTTTCCGGATCATGCTAGCCATGCAAGCTTTTCCCCTAATGTGTGTTACTTTAGCAAAAAGCCCTTATTATTATTATTATTATTATTATTATTATTATTATTATTATTATTATTATTATTATTATTATTATTATTATTATTATTATTATTATTATTATTATTATTATTATCATCATCATTAGTCGCCAACAAATGGTTATTATTATTATTATTATTATTATTATTATTATTATTATTATATTCTCACATGATTTTTTTGAAACAAACTCTAGTGATAAATTTTATATTTATTTTTAAATGGTATTAATATTAAATTTAGATTGGTGATTGGTTATATATGATCAATTAATTTAATTAATTGACTAATAAGACTGAATTTATAATTTATAAAAATAAAATCATTTGAATATGAATTATGAGTTCAAGTGAATATTTTTTGAACTGAAAATTTTATAGACTAATTTTTATTGTGAATTTGATAGCATTAAATTGTATGCTATTTTATTTATAAAATTTAAAATAGAATTATGATGTTTTTTTATCTATCTATATTAATTTAACATAATTAATTTATATATTATATCAAATCATATCAAATTTTTTAATTAATTTTTTAAAATAATTATATTTTTATTACTAATTAATAAGTATGAAATTATATATTTTTTTCTATATTATGGGTGAAAATATGGGGTTGTGTCATTAAATTCTATATAGGGATAAGTCAACATTAAATTATAGAGATCAACTTTTATTCCTACAAATTTAGAGATTTTTCCCCCTCTCCATCCATTTTTCTATTTTAAAGATGAGTTTGGAGAAGCTGTCGGGGAGAAAAAATAGTTTTTTTTTCTTTCTAAAATCTCCCATTTTTTCTATTTTAGCAAAGTTGTTGGACTAGCTCTTATACAGTTATACTTATTACCAAGTATACCAACCACTCATATGTATACTACTACTCCTATTTTATTTTTAAAATGGGGTAAGTTGCAGCAAACCATAGCCCACCTCTCGGTCTGTCCTTGACACCCATCTAAAAAAAAACTCTATCTTAACACAATCCAACCGACTTGATCACCAAGTCTAGGGAGAATCACATATCATCATTTTTTTTTTGAGATCAAAGCTAACCCGCTTCATTCCATTTCCTTTAGAATAGTTGTGACAACAATGTCTAGCAATGAGTGCAAGTTATAAAATAGCGTGGAATCTGTATCATTAATAGCAGCCCTATTCCCTTCACGTCTCAAATGCGACCAGCTCACATCGTTGAAGCCCCTACTGTCCTTGCTGATATCTTGCAAGATCAGACCCAACACTCCTCGGCCAGGATAGCCCTTCTTGAGCTTTGTAGCCAGCTGCAGACAATCCGTCTCGAACCGAACATGACAGATCCCCCTTTCCCTCGCGAATCCAACCGCCCATCTGATCGCTTCCGCCTCCGCAATTTCAATATCGAAAGTAGCCTGATTGTTCGATGCCCAGCTGCTATGAAATTGCCTTCCTGATCTCGCTGTACAAATCCAATGGTGGTCTTCCCTGTGTTTGAGATTCCAACGTTGCAATTAAACTTGGTCAGCCTCCCGATTGGTTTTGACCAACCTCTCTGACCAACTTCTTCTGCCTCACTGTTGTGCGGAGCCTTCGTGTGGCCATTATAATGTCTACGGTCAGCTAGCATCGATAGAGCCTTCCTCACAATCTCCTCGGGCGGGACAAACTTGCCTTAAAAAATCCTAGCATTTCTTGCTAGCCAAATATTCCAAAGAACCACACTCCAAAGCTGTCTCTCCTCCCTCGTACCTATTGTGAACATCGTTAGGAAGGTGTCAAAGATAGAATTCGCTCCCCTCTAGTGTCTCGTTGTGTTTGGGATACTCCCCCAAGCCTTCCTTGCAGGCCGGCACTCGTACAGGGCATGGAAGGCCGTCTCTTGACGTCCACATAGGTAACATCTGTCCTCCGTGGTGATCTTGCATCTCACCAAATTTGACTTACATGGAAGCACATCTCTTGCCGCCCGCCAAACCAGGGACTTCGCCTTCGGAATGGTGTCGACTTTCCACATGACTTTCCAAGATTTCTCCCTTGTTGCTCCTTCTGCTTGCCCATTTCCCCTCTCTTCAATCCTCATGCTCTCAATCATCATATGATAAGTACTTCTCACGTTGAAGGTCCCGTTCTTGTTGTAGTGCCATATATGTTGATCGGTACTTGTCGGAGAGACTAGTTGGGTCTGTAAGATCAAATCCACATCAGCCGAGATGAACAAACTCCTCACCTTGTCCTCGTCCCATCGACCAGTGCTCCAATCAATAAGATCGATGACTCGCATCTCTGCGTCTCCACCCCGGAAATTCCCTATCACCTTGAAACTAGTCTCCCTTGGAATCCACTTATCCTCCCAAACCTTCACATTCGCCCCGTTCCCAATACTCCATCTTACACCCTTACGCAGCACCTCCCTACCTTCCAGTAGGCTTTGCCGGGTGAAGCTTGGCTCGTGTCCTATCGCCGCCTCCAATAAGCTTGATCTTGGGTAATACTTTGCCTTAAGCAGCTTTGCAAGCAAAGACTCAGGCTCACTCAATAACCTCCACGGGCCGAAAGGGTGTTTTGAAGGCGAAGAAATTGAGGATTACTCAACTGGGCATCGAGGAAGATAACATGTGTGTTATTAAATCCTTTTTAGGAGATTGGAAATATTCATGCATGTACCATTGAACTATTAGAATTGGATAATAGAGTGGACTTGTTGGCTTTTTCTAATGTTTCTATCTATTATGTTTCCAAAAAAAGTTAATTTTGTTGTTGATAGCTAGACTTGTTCAGCTTGCCTACAATGTCCTTATCGACAAAGAGTTTCACAAATATCTAGCTATGTGACTTCCCATCCTTTAGGATGCTCTAGGACAGATGACTACTCAGGACTAACAAGTTTTATATTGAAAGAGATAATGCTTGAATTGATCAAGCTAGGTGACAAAGAATGAAGAAAAATATAGTACATAACGCTGAGATTAGAAAATGAGATTAGATTGCGAGAGAGAAGAGGAAACATACATGATTCATTGACTGTTTAATCAAGTGGAAGGAAAAGAGGTAAATTACACGAGAGCTTATGTCCTATTTATAGATGCTAAAATTGGTGGAGTTGTTAGCTTAGGGAATCAGATCTTTTCATGGCTAATTAATGTAACTACTCTCCAACAACTTATTCTACTAATATTTCATAGAAAAGAGAATTATAAAAATACATGTATAATATGTCATAATATGCCCCCTCAAAATGGAGTAGGCTGAGTGTGCATACCCAGTTTGATCAATAACTTATGGTGATGTGCCGAAGGAAGAATTTTGGTCAAAACATAAGCCAACTAATTTTCTGTTGAAAGATAAGTCAATTACAACAAACCATCCATCACCTTTTATCTTGTAAAATGGCAATCGATCTCTATATGTTTTGTTCTCTTATGAAATACTGGGTTTCGAGCTATCTAAAGTGCAAGTTTATTATTGTAGTGAAGCGTAACATGAGTTAGCTGAACCATACCCATCTCTTGAAGCAAGTTAACCAACTAGGTAACCTTTGAAGTTTCTTGAATCATAGCCCTATATTCTGCCTCTAAAGAGCTCCTGGATATAGTTGCTTGCCTTTTGGATTTCCAAGATATATGATTGTCACCATAGAGCACTACATAACCAGTGACACACCTTCTTGTAATCGGGCAAGAAGCCCAGTCAGAATCTGAGAAAGCTTGAAGTTTGATTGTAGTCCTTGGTTGAAACTTGATTCCATAGTGTGATGTCCCTTTGACATATTAATTAGGTGCATTAATGCTGAGAAGTGAGATGTATTTGGATGATGTAAGAATTGATTCAGAACATGAACATTAAATGATATATCAAGCCTTGTGTTGGCGAGATAACTGAGTTTGCCCACCAACCTTATGTAAATTGTTGGATCTGAGATTGCATCTCCTGGTATAGATTCTCTAAGTTTGAAGTTCAATGGCAAGGAGTGGCACAAGATCTCTGATCTTCTAGTCTTGCTTCCTAAATTAGCTCTTGATAGAACTTTTTCTCATTCAGCACCAAAGACTAAATTGCCATTTTGTTGACTTCAATGCCTAAAATAAATCCTTGATGCTAAATAAATTATGTAAAAGTCTTCAATTGTTGTATATGAGCAATACCTGATCCTGTAACTATGATGTCATCCACATATACTGCAACTATTGTTAGTCTCTCTTTAGTTTTGTATAAAAATAAGGAGGAATCATATTGGGACCAGTGTTCTAAAAATAGCGCCTAGGCGCTAGGCGAGAGGGCACCTAGGAATTTTTAAGCCTAGGCAGGTCTCTAGGCAGAAATCTGCCTAGGCACCACCTAGACCTTGCCTAGACTCGCCTAGGCCCGCCTGAGCCCGTCTAGGTAGGCAATTATCCAGTTTTAGTGTTCAGGCAAGTGATTAGTTGACTTAGAGTTTTTTATGCCCCAAGTTGGGATGTATTTGCTTTTGATTCAAACCTATGGTTTTGGATTTTATGAGGTTTAGAGTCGCTAGTCTAATGCATACTATTGCGTTTATTTACGTTAGTGTTAGTTAAGCACCGTAAATTTGGGTTAATAAGTGATATTATGGATTACTATTACATTATATGAATTATTGAGATGTTTTATACGTTAAAATATAAGGAAATATTCAAGTTTGTTCTAAGTCCGCCTAGGCGCCGCCTAACACCATTTAGAACATTGATTGGGATAGAAAAGTTCATAGAAATAAGAGTTGAAGTTAACTTGTTGAAGTCTTGAAGCTTGCTTTAAACCATATAATGATTTCTTAAGTAAGCAAACTTTATTATGTTCATTTGGGACACCTTGTGGCATAGCTATATAAAAAAGCATTGTTAACATCTAATTGGTAAATATCCCAACATTTGTTAACATCAATAGAGATAATGGTTCTTATTGGGTCATTCTCACAACAGGTGAAAATGCTTCATCAAAATCAATACCATGTCATTGTGTATAACCTTTAGCCACTAGCCTGCCTTTATACCTCTCAATTGATTCGTATGTTTTGAGTTTAATCTTATATACCCACTTGCATCCAACAACTCTTTTTCCTGCAGGTAAGTCAATTGATGATATCCATGTGATGTTAGTTTGATGAGCATTAATTTCTTTCTCCATTACCTCAATTTATTTAGGATCTTTAGCAGATTGGGAATGAGACTTGGGTTCAGAAATAGATGGTTTGGAAGTCATATCTGCAACATTGCAAATGAAAGGTATATGTAATGGTTGAGTGAATCGTCCTAACATAGAAAACAACTCATAGTTAGCACACCAAAATTGCATACATAGTCATGTAAATGAACAAGTGGTTTATAATTTCTTGTTGAACGTCTGGTAGTTAGAGCTGCAACATCTGTAACTAAGTCCTGTTGATGATCTACAATATTTGTAACTAAGTCATGATTAAGTCCTATTGAGGATGAGGACATCGGAGATGATATACTTTCATGAGAATTTTGAATATGTTGGTGATCAGACATTGAGCTATGTTGCAAATCAAAATAGACGGTAGTGGAGAGCCATCTGTGAAAGAAATTTTGTGAAGAGAAAAGTTTAGCTCATGAAAAACAACATTTCTAGAAACTAATATAACAAGTTTTAAGGTTCAAGACATTGAATCCTTTCTAGCCATAAGGACACCAAACGATGTGAGTTGCAAATGCTCTAAGACATCATGTAACACTATGTTATTCTAAAGCTGTATAGTACCAACATGACAACTTTTGGATTGTTCCCCATTTGGTATAGTTATAAAGCTTGGTTATTTGAATGCTTTATATTACCTAAATAGAGATAAAGAAGACATATGTGGTGAGTAGCACCACTGTCAATTACCCATGAATGTACACATCACCATGAACAAGGAAACAGAAACTCTTACCAGACATCACAGATGGATCCATCAGAGCATTTCGCTTGCTTAGAAGTGCCAATCTGATCATATTGACCCTTAGTGAAGGTTAGAACATCTTCTTGATCAACACCTCCGGCAATCACATTCATAGGAAATTTCTTTCCTTTATCCCCTTTAAAGTCTGGAGGATAACCATGAATTTTAAAACATCTACTGATAGAATATAATGCCCATGAACCTTGCAATAATCGCAAAAATAATTTGGTTTACCATTTCCACCATTGTTACTTGTGACATTCTTGCTGATGCTTGTACTTATATCATTCATCATGGTATTTTGAAATGAATTGAATGCAGCAATATCCCCATTGATCGAAGCGGGGTTGTTCAACTGCCTCTGCTTCTCCCCTTCAAGAAACATTCTATAGACTTCAGCAATATTCTGAGATTAGAAACTGAGATTAGAGAGCAAGATAGAAAAAGAAACAAACATGATTCATTGATTGTGTAATCAAGCGGATGGAAAAGAAGTAAAGTACACAAAAACTTATGTCCTATTTATATATGCTACAGCCGGTGGAACTATTAGCTTAAGGAATCATAACTTTTCCTGCCTAATGTAATAACTCTCCAACAACTAATTTACTAATATTACATTAAAAAGATAATTATAAAAGATACACGTACAATATGTCATAATAAGGACCGATTGTTATTGTTCTAATTACTTTTCTAGCATTAAAAAAATCGCTCATACTCCATTTTCAGAAAATTGATAAAGAGAAGGAAAAAAAAAAATTTGTTCCAAGTTTTCTTTTTGTAAAAGTCTTGAGGCCAATTCTACGTTACAAGAATATCGTTCACTTGGAAATTTATGATCCAGCTTGGGATTATACATAGGCAATGCCCAATTGGTTAGACCTTGCAAGTTGTACTAGTAAAAGATACTATGTTGTCACACTTGGTTAATTATATGATTATATATATCCCATTCGTCCACTCACTATCTTGATTCTTGATGATGGGCTAATTTAATATCTACAAGTTCTTATAAATTCATAGGAATTATTTGTTAACTTGTTTTTATCACAACACAACGAGATTTATAATTAGAGATTGTGTGCGTACAATCACATATTCGGTAAAAGCAAACATATATTAATTGTGACTTTTGATATAATCAATATTGCGACACATTTAGACTTTTTAATTAGTATCAATAACTTGTCCACTAAAATTTCGTTAAATAAACGATCATTCACCAACTTCTGGTGCCAACAAGTTTTTTTTTTGGCCTGAAAAATCTTATTGATATCGAAAGCTGGTGAACCCACTGTGTTTTTTAATGAAAAAAAACTGTGCGGATAACAAGCCGGTTTCCTATATATACATATTGGTTTTTCATTTGATCGAACTTCTCTAGCTACCGATTTTTTGTCGATCTCTCGATTTTTTTTAATTAAGTTTGTTCGGAAAGCAAATCTAGCTCTTTCCTATAGCCATCTTTCAATTTGTGACACAATTACGTTAAGACCTTTGTGTTATTCATATATACTTGTATAGAGCTTGAAATTGATCATTTCATTCATTTGCTGCCCTTAGTCATATGTCCAAGGGAGGGTTTTTTTTTTAACAAATCATGTGTAAATGGAGAGGGAAATCTCTTGATTCATTTTGATACAAGAGGCATAGAGGGGCTGTAAAACAAAGATCAAATTGCAGTAATAAATAAGGAAGAACATTAAAATGTTAAGTGAGATGTGGATTGCTAATAATATGGTAAAAGAGTAAACAAATTTCTAATTTGATCGAGTACCTAAACATGTGGTGTTTTAGATGAGAGGGGCCACAAAAATTGAGTGTCAAAGACAAGGAGTTGTCTAGTTGGGTCTAATGTATCAATTGATAGTGAAACTTTTTTATGTTACTCAATACTAACATGGAGTATGAAATTACAATCAACTAAAACACTTCGCGGGTATCTTCGTTTGGATTTCGTATAGATGAGAAAGTTAATGACTTCGTTATCATGAACAGTATATGTAAAATGACCTATTTTCAACTTATTAGTGTATTAAGATACGAGAAAAAGAGGTAAAAGTTGAAGTATTTTATGACCCTCTCATTTTTCTACAAAAATTTATAATTGTGCTTGGAGTTTGAACCATGCTGAATTTCATAAATTGTGTCTAATTGATTCCTATTAGTGCCCATGAGTTGCATTTGCAAGCTCATGGTGTAGCAAGTTGGAAGAAGTCTATTTGTACATAGATATCCAAGGTGTTTGTGTTTGTTTTTGTGTTTGTGCAAGTAAAACCATAGTTGAATGTTTTTACCAAGCTTTCCTTTTGAGTTTTTAGTGTATTTGGCATGAAATCAAATGGTTAGATGTGATTGAGAAATGTATTCATTGGATATAATATAGAGCAATGTAGTAATGTTAGAGATATGATTCACAAAATGAAGTATAAGTATATTCGCCAACCATGTTTGGATATTATATCGACTTTTATATGTTCAGATAGGGAATTTTAAAGTTTTAGGGTTTGGAAAAGTTATAAAATAAGCAATTAATGCAATGATATACCTAGTATATCAAGAAAAGTATCACCGTTTTGACATTAAGTTACTATAAGTGTTGATTTTGTCGTTTAATCCATAAAATTTCATAAAAGCATCTTTGATGATCCGACAAACGACCTCAAAATCCACGAAAGTATTGTTTGAAAGCATTATCGTGTTTATCACATAAAAAAAATCGGCAACTACCTCAAACAGTTTAAGAAATATACAGTTTATTTTTGAAATAGTATAAGCGTTCATCCTGTGTCGTCTTCTCATCAAAATTTAACCAACCATTTCTCATCAGAATCTCGCGTTTTTTTGACCGTTGCGCTCCTTGGTTACCACACTTTCATATGCAACCAAAAAATGAGGGTTTTGAATCAAAGATTTGTCCCAAATCCACATTAAACTAAACTAACACACCACAAGTTTGGTTTTCGGCTAGTTCCGCTTCACAATCAAATATCTCTCTCATTTCTCGACCTTAACATTTGAGTAAATACTCATTAGAAAGCTTAGGTACTGATCTTCATGTCCATGAAAAAATCATGAAAATACACCCAATATATCTCATGTTACAGCCGATTTAAATCAAGTTGAAAACACACCTTAGAAACCTAATCTCTTGAATCCTTCCAATGGCATCCACTCAAAATCCCTTCAAAGAAAGGAGGCCCACTCTCAGCCGTTGATAACCGCCAAATCGAACGGCTCATATTTAAAATTTTGAGGGGCAGTCAATCCGTGTGTAAGAGTTTCAACCAATCAGATCTCTCCGTTGCTTCAGCTCGAGTCTTTGCCTTTCAATATTTAAACTCCGGCTTCATCTTCATCCTCTGCACAAATCACAGAAAAAAGAAAAATCAAATTCGAATCTGTTTCTCAATTGATCGAGTTAGCAATCCACTTTGCTCAGCAATGGCGTCAGTTGAAGTTGAGGCAACGACAACCGAGGTGATCGACATCGCCATCGATCCTCCGGCACCGGAGGAAAAGCCGGAGGAAGCGGCCGCCGCTGAGGTCGAGGCCAAGCCGGAGAAGGAGAAAGCGAAGCCGAAGAAGCGATCTGGTCCTAAGAAGGCGTCAACGCATCCACCTTTCTTTGAGGTCTGGATCTCATTTGTTTGTGAAATGAATTTAGGTTTTTGTTTGATTTTATGTAGATCTATCTCTCATTGGGAAATGTTGATTTTGATTTTGATTTTGATTCGATTGATTGATTGTTTCGAGTTTTCTGATCTGGAATTTGATTTCTGTCTTCAGATGGTGAGCGATGCGATCGTGACACTGAAGGAGAAGAGCGGATCGAGCCAGTACGCGATCCAGAAATTCGCCGAGGAGAAGCACAAGCAGCTGCCTCCGAATTTCAGGAAGCTCCTGTTGGTTCAGATTAAGAAATTCGTCGCTTCTGGAAAGCTCGTGAAGGTTAAGAACTCGTACAAGCTCCCCTCTGCCAAGGCCCCCTCTGCTCCGAAGCCGGCGGTGAAGAAATCCGCCTCCGCCGCCAAGCCGAAATCTACCTCCGCCGCGAAGAAGCCAGCGGCAAAGAAGGCGGTCTCCAAGGCGCCTGCGAAGTCGAAGTCCAAGGCAGTCGTTAAGCCGAAGCCGAAGCCAAAGACCGCCGCCAAGCCCAAGACCGTCGCTAAGGCGAAACCTGCTGCCGCAAAGCCCAAGGCGGCTGCCACCGCCGCGAAGCGCAAGGCTGTAGCGAAGCCGAAGTCCAAGGCGCCGACTAAGGTCGCGAAGACCTCGGCAGCGGCGTCCCCTTCCTCGAAGAAAACGAAGAAGGTTGCTGCTCCGGCGAAGAAGGCTGCTCCAGCAAAGAAGGCGACTCCAGCGAAGAAGGTTGTAGCTCCGGCGAAGAAAGCTTCGGTCCCGGCGAAGAAGGCGGCGGCGGCCAAGCCAAAGACGGCGAAGAAGCTGAAGAGTGTCAGGCCACCGGCGAAGAGGACGTCGGCAAGGAAATCGGTCAAGTGAACGAACATCTGACAGCTTCTAGAAGAAGTCTTAGCTTTCCTTGTCCTCTCTTTTGACAGCGGGGGTAGGTTGTGTAAATTCGAAGCAAAATGAGGGGTATTATTGGGATTTCATAGACTTTTTAAGTTTTTTTTTTAAAAAAATCACATCCTTGAATTTTTAGATTAATCGAAATGAATGTAAGCTTTAGGGTTTGTATTTGCAAATTAAGGTGGTTTTCCTCATTACAATGTGTTATCATATGATGTACGTACTTAGTGCTCGCCAACGATGACGGTTTATTAAGCACATAACGGTTACGCACGCTGTAACGCAACGCGCTTGGAAAAATCATTAAATAATTCGTTACTAAAAGTTGACAGAATGTAACGAATTTATGCATCATCACAATCCATCAGCACGCAACGACATTCACTGCAAAAGCTTGGTGCAGTGAATTTTTTTTGATGATGTTATATACAATGTCATGATAGACAAAATAAAGCTAGGAAGCGTTACAATAAACATATTTTGAAATATACTTTTTTTTTTATTACTTTTGCACTAATATTTACCTTTGCACTAATATCAACACAGGTTTTAGAAACAATAATAATTACTCTTTTCTTTTTACTTTTGCAATAATATCAACCTAAATTGTACTATTTTTTTTGCTTAACTAATTACATTGTGCATAATAAATGTGTAATCTCCGTGCATATCTTTAAAATATCAAGGAGTAATTTTTAAAAAACAAAGCTATCAACGAGGACTATAAAATAGGTAATTCGTTAGATGAGAGGGGTGTCCAGGTTAAACGCAATTATGTCGGCGACTAAATTGACTTCTTGAGGGGTACAAACGTCGAGGTGATGAGTCAATTTGAGAGAATGCACTATGCAGAAACATTAAATAACTGTTGTTTGGGTTGAGAAATTCCACATTTTTGATACAAGTAACAAGTTTTGTTTGAAATGAACACAAAAGTAAATTCAACATCAATGGTTATGGTGGGATTGTCAAATCTTGATGATACCAAACTCAGCTATGTGTGCAGCTTTTATCGGTTGTAAGTAATGTTGAAATTGAGTCTCTGAGACAAGAGTTTTGGTGTGGAAAGCCAACCTTTCTGAATTCGACCCTTCAAGTATCAGCAGCATCTGCATCAAAACACAAGAGTAACAATAATTTACAACAGTTTCATGTTGCTAGTCTGTAAGCTAAAATTTGCTGGGCAAACAAACACTGCAAAAAATCATCCCTATACGGCTATACCACTCTTTTTTACATCAACAAAATTATATTTCTAATTCTAAACACTCTAAATTGAGTAATTCATGTTTTGTTACCCTTGTCAACATTCAGGCCAAGTTTACTCCCGATTTTAATATTTTTTTATTCATAATTTGTAAACCATCTCCAATGTTAAAGGGATAAAAAAATTTAGCCATTTACATATTTTATTCTTTATACTGTATTTTTCAATTCTATTGTACTCATTTTCTATTATTATTATTATTATTATTATTATTATTAAGAATGATTATTGATCCAAATTTTTAAAAAATGTTAAATTTAATCAATTATAATCATAATTACAATGATAATTAAGAAGTAATTATGTCCATTTATGTGTATTCAAAATTCATCAATTGAATAAAATTTACCCTTCCTTTTGGCTGTGTATTTATTAGGCCTATAGCACTTACAATGGAGATGACCTAAGAAAACTGTGTTTATGACTTGGGGGTGCCTACACCAACTATGCATTATTAATGGGGTGTAGGTAGGTATTAAATTGCTAACAAAGCAATGAAACAGAGAGCAGGGTTGTTAAATGAATTTTTGTTATTGTAAGTTGGTTTTGTATGCTTTACACAAACATAAAATCCAAGCAATATTTGGTGGGTTGAAGCCTTAAAGGGGCGGTAAAGATTCATGCTAGACGGAATGGGGTTTGTTCTTGAGAAGGAAATGTCATTGGCAGTAAATCGGATGAATGTTTCGAAGCACAATTCAATTGGGAATGAAAGCCTGGATTTCAAATATGATGATGAGAAAAAAAAAAGAAAAAGAGGAGAAGTAAATCGGATGAACAAACCTTCGAGGAAGATCTTAGAGGTGGTCGAATTGATTAAAGATCTATTGCGCGTTTGCCTTTATCCAGGATGTCGTGCAGTTCGACAACTGGCTGCTCATTTCACAAAGTGTCCAATCTCTCGCATTATGTAGAATCTGGTGCACTTGTCTAAGCTGTCACCTTAGATAGATATGGCTCAGATTTTTCCATTTCTTGTTTTTGATCCAATCCAGGAAATTGTCCAATATCGTATCCTTGTAGTTGAAAGAACTCGCTGTCTAAGCCAACGGCAAACTCATCCGGACACGATCCACCACTTTGGAAGTAATCCGCAACCTGCATTTTCGTTTTCCAGAATGTGTCAAAGAATTTCCGACTTATTTGATTTCAATCTACATGTAAAGCTTCTTCCTATAGATAAATAGGTTCTGTGACCATAAATTTTAGCAGGATAACAGCGAGACAAACAGGAAAAGACGCAGAAAACCAAACTTGTAATATGGTGTTACCTGATCTGCCATTGCTATCCCGCTAATGGCTGCTGCCTCTAAACTAGAACCCAAGAGCCAATCCCCACATATGCCAGCTCTTCCATGTGGATCAAAGATGCATGGAATTCCCGGACTATTGGTGGGAAGGGCTGCCCCCCTGCACATTTCAGCAAGGACGACAATTAATAGTTATGATTATCAATGTCCTCTGTCAATTTTCCAATTCATTAAACAGGATTCGCGTGCTAACACACTAATCATGGATTTGAGTTCACCCTCATTAATAGTGTAAGGGATGCATTAGGAACTTGCTTATTACCAAAGCTGTACCCTGGTATAAAAGGGTTTCGGAAGTGATCCTTTAGTCAACCCTAAAGCAGTTTCAACCCCTTCTAGCATACTAGTCTTGACCCTCTCTGCTGTGGCATTTGGTATATTTTCCTGTTTTCCAATAGTACAAAGAGAAAATATTCAGAGAAGCACAGATAACAAAGTTGGGAATGCAGCTAACTGATTAATATATCAATAATCAGTCTTGGTAGCAGGTGTAGCAATTTTGACACAATTGTTTGTTATTGAGAGGAAATGCATTGATACTGCTTGGTTAGAACTACATCCTCCTCATCTAGATTTAAGAGGGTATCAATTGGTTTAATCATTGGAGCTCATCTACAAAAGGAGGAAGCTAAGAAAGAGGGCAAGGTGAATATAGTATTATTTTCCCTGGCAAGCTGGGGAATCAAAGATTTGAGAAAATTAAATACGTTCTCAATTGAAAGGTGTCAATCATCCAGATAAATGAAAGAGGGCATCAGAATTGAGCCAGCGTGATGCTGGGGCATTATTAATATTCCATTCAGTAAATCATCATAAAGCAGTTTTCAAGCTTTGATAATGACCAACCTGGGGAACCTTGTTCCGCTTTCCAAAACCTGCTGTACTGAAAAAGGTCCAACAGTGAGGACCTCCAATCTGGGTAGGCGACAATTTTCTGGAGTTGTTTGCCATCCATGAAAGAGCATCGATTCCCTTCACAAATGCTCCTTCAAAGGGAAGCGTCAATGAGCTGCTTGGAGTAGGAAGAGGGTCCTCAAACGCAGCTAGAAGAGCCCATATTGAACTGAGTTCCAACCTCTGATGACAAACAGAACAAAGATTTTAGCTTCAAGGGGAGTAAACAACATGTAGTTACATTCTTCAAATTTTTATGCAGGTGCCAGGTGTTAAGATAGTGCACTGAGCATTGCTGTGACACTAAGTGAATTGAAACACAAATTGAAAGTAAAAAAGCTAAGATTATTAAAAACAGACGATAATTGTAGTATCTACCTTCATCTGTTTGGCAATAAGTGGTAATCCTGACGAAGCGAGCAAGCGATTGGCACATTTTCCTGATGACAGAGGAAACAACCTTTTTACTTGAGTTATAAAACATCGCTAACGCAAGCTAAAAAGAGAAGAAGGCATTGTCAATTTCAGCTAGCACAACAAAGTTCCGTGTCTAAGACTCCTCTCCGTCCAGATCACATTCAAGAATCATACATTCATACCTATTATACCATTGTGTGAAATCCATTACAGCTTTCCCAGTTTGGCAACAAATCATAAAAATCTATTATCTCAACTGAAAACCATTTTAGCAGTCAAATCAGCTAGATCTTAATTAAGATTGGATAGGATTAACGAAAGTTCATTATTTAAAATTTCCTTCAATATTAAAGGGTAGATTGAAGAAAAAAGATCACCATTATGAGCAACAATAATTGTGTCAAACTGTCCATGTGGCTTCCCGTTCTCACTCAGATGCCACATGCCATTAAATGGCTCAAGTGCACTGATCCAGCAAGGCCTGCTAATTTCAACCATAGTTGTCTGCAAACAGCCAACCTTGGGTTTAGATTTTCAGAAAGTAATCAATAAGTGGTGAAAAATAGCAGGTGAAATCAATCAAAGACCATGTGAATCCTTATATAACATCTTACTTCCAAGCACAAAATGCAAACAAGATGGAAACAAAGTAATATATATTAAATGCAAAAAAAATAAAATGATTTTCTATGAACTTCAAAATTCATACACTAAAGACGATGGATATTGGATAGGTAAATACTAACATATCAAGCCCCCCTTCACCTATCAGAGTATCTTCCACAAATAACTATTACTTTATGATTTTATTTCACTGCTAATTTAGTAGAAATACATACTAATGCTTTGATGGCCACTTTGTTGATCACAAACACTAACAATGATTGGGATTTTCATACAAGAGATGCACAAAACACTTGACCTTTTACTCATTAGTTTTCTACATTGTTCCGACAATTAGGATTCTCAAATGATACAGACAAAATAACAACAGATTACCGATACCAACACTGTAAGGATGAAGATATACCTCTGACAAAATTGAATCAGCAAGAGGACGCATTCCATCAACACTGATATATCGTGGAGGAGTAGAGGGGAGAGGAACAAAATGACCCCCAGCTTCAAGCTCTCCAACAACTCCTTGCCACTCTCGGACTAATCCTTTCTCAATCCATCCACTCACAAGGTCAGCGAACCGAGGATCACTTACAGTGAAGAACTGTGCGGCATGATCAAAAGTCAAGTGCTCAGGGTCAATTGTTCTAGTTCCCATTCTTCCTCCTAAGCCATGCATTCCCTAAAAGAAACAATAAGTCAATAACTACGGCCATCATCATTCCATCTCGACCATGAGAGGCAGTAGTACCCAAAAAAGGCATCAAAGGCCACATTCTAATGCTTCATAATCTTTTTCTACCGAAACTTCCAAAAAACTACTTCCTTCATCTAAAAATAAATGTCGTTTTACAATCGTGCACAATTATTAAAAAAAGAATTAAATTTGCATTGTAAATTGAAATTTTCATCAAACCGGTTTTTAAAATCTAGTAGTATTTCTGATGGCAATGAAGACTATCAGATTCCGACCCAATTCGGAATTCAAGAACCATACCTCAATTTCAAGTTTCAACCAAATGCCACCTTATTATGGACATCAAATGGGGATTCCAGGAATGAATTCATTAAAGAAATATGAAAACAACCATTAGCATCAGCATGGGATAAGATTCATTACTCCTAAAATTCATCAATCAAACATCACCTGAGCCAATTTGACAACTTTATCTGACTCCAAGCAGCAATCTTTTTACAGTATAACAAGGCAAAAGAAGCTAAAGCAACAACAATTAACAAACAAAAGCAACCAACCGTGTCAAATACAGTAGACCTTATCCCTCTCTTATCCAAGTAGAGGGCGCAGATAAGACCCGCCATTCCACCACCGATTATCCCGACGGACGGGTCCTCCGAGAGCGGGGCATTAAACACTACTTGCTCTTGAGTAAACGATTTCTTCAAAATTGACCTCCTGGACTTCCCATACTTGGATTTTCTGGGACCCTTCTTGCCATTGGATGTTTTTCTATTCGGAGATTCCATTCTGGGTTGAAAACTCCGCGGGCGATGAAGGGGAGTGAGGGAGGAATTAGGGTTTTGGAAAAATTGAGCTAGGGTTTTGGAGTGAGGGGTTTGGAGGGGTAGAAGAGGGTGCATTCGGAGAGGCGAGTGAAGAAAGAGATGATGATGTAACTGGGTAGCCATGGCCATTCCCGCCTGAGTTGTGCACGTTGGTGTGTACTGTTTACTGTATGTATGCTCTCGGGTGTGGATTTCCCACCCTTTTTATCAGGTCAGATTATGTAAGGGCGTTGTTTTTTACACCCATAAAATTTACTATTTATACCCAAAATTCAAGTTTTTTTTTTAAATAAACCTTACGCCTCCTGAGTTATAGACGTGTGACTCAAGAGGGGCAGGGTATGTATATAGAAAAAAATAGTTGCGCCTCTTGAGTCACACACCTATGACTCAAGAGGCGTAGGGTTTATTTAAAAAAAAACTTGGATTTTGGGTGTAAATAGTAAATTTTGTGGGTGTAAAAAACAACCCCTTTATACTGCGCACAGGAAGCTTACATTAGTTTATTTCTTTTGAACCACTGAAATTGGAAATTAACTACCCAAATAAATTTTCATCTTAGGGAAGATTCTATTGTTAAAATGCTATTTCATCTGCTGAGAAGATAAATGGTAAGAAATTGCAAGCTAGTCTTTTTCATTTTTATAAAATAATTATAGTTTAAGTTGAGAAAAAAAGAGACTAAACTTTATATCGAAATCTCAAAATTTTCAAAACACTGTTAATCTCGTTGAAATGTGATGAGAAATAATATCGGAGTTTGTCTTCAATTTTTTTGCCTTGATTTTGGTGGTTTGTGACAACTTTTATGGGGTTTTGAGTGAATGATTAATCGGGAATGAAATCGGTGATATGGAATGAGCATATACGTATATTCAGCTAGGTTCTTTGGGTAAGTTCGCCGGGCCTAAGCATCACTTCATTCCAGTTCGTTGAGTATACAATGGGGTTTGAATCGACAGTAAATGTGACCAAATCTATCATTTTTAACCCACATTAAATCAATTCCCTTTCAAATACAACCATAACAGAAGAACATCACCAACATACAAAAATCCAAATAAAAAAACATTTTGTACTAGTTCGTCAGTCTTGGATCAGACCGGAATTTCCAGTTGCCAAGGCACTACTCTGAGGAGGAGTGAGTGCGGTTGCAAATAGTGACGAAACTGTTGTTTAAATAAAGGGACACGACACGAGGCTTTGTTTGAATAGGGTTGAATGAGGATGATGTTTTTTTGTGTCTCTAGGGCCAAAGTGATAACATTTTGTAAAAATGAAAAGGATCCGAGTGCAACTTTGCTATTCATCTTTCCAATAGACATTTTTGTGTCTTGCTCATGGACTTTTTGTTCAGGATAATGTATGAGGCCATTTGTATAGTATGAGTTATAATCTAGTTGAAAAAAATAGCTTTTATTTTTAAATTATAAAATTTGTTATATATATTTTTCTTAGAAACGCAAATAAACTCTAAAATAATATAGGGCTTATTTTCCCATAGGAAGCTAAGGGTATGTTTGAATTCTAATTGTATTAAGTTTATAATGCAAATTCTAAATGAGGTGTTTGATTAGCACAATTTACAAAGTGCTTAAATTGAAAATCATTATCATCTCTCTTCCCGTCCCTAACGGAATCCCCTTTCCTGCTTAATTTTTTTGTTTACATTTAATGAGTGTTTTCTCACTGATTTTCCGATTTAAAACTACAAATTTTTTTCTTAGAAAACTATATGATTTTATTGAATTTATCAAATATATAGTATTAATTTTACATATAATATCACATAAGATATTATAAAATATAAATTTTAAAATGAAGGAAGATTGAATAATAATTATAAGAAATTATGTATAATCTAAACTATAATGTAGATTTCATATTCCGATATATCCCATCGGTGATCCCTATGAAATTCCTGAATGGAAACAAGAGCATGCATATCTAAAATCGGGGTGAGAACCATTATTCCTCTCATTCCCCTCCGTGTATGGAAAATTATTTTAAGCCTCGTATATCCCTACTTAATTTCTCATCCCCAGTCGCCGCCGCACCATGGATTCCCTGCTATATTGCTTATGGACTAGGTTAAAAAGCTAAATTTAAAAAGATTTTTCAAATTTAAATGATTTTAGCCATTTTTAATATGTTTAACTCGGGGAAGAAGATCATCAACAACCTAGGTCACTAGGTGTGACCTTGTGTGTTACAGAAAAATATTTATGCTATAAATTCATAATAAACAAATTTCAAAACTTATATTTATGTTTCAAATAAATTAAATGTTAGTATATGTTTATAAATAAAAATTGAAGAAAATACATGTTTTTATAATTTTTATAAAATCATATTGTAAAATAACCCATCTTTCATTTATATAAAAATGTAAAACATGTATTTTCATCAAAAAATTTCATAAACATATACTAGCAATTGTTTAAAACATAAATATAACTTTTAAAATTTTTTATTGTAAATTTAAAACATAAATATTTTTTTGTCACGCACAAGGTCACATAAGGTCGTAGACTTGCAGGTAATCTTCACTCTTTCCTAGGGTTCAAACGTTCAAATATAGGAAATATTTGCTTAATTATCATATACCCTTATGACATAGATAGAAAGACCCGTATATATCCTACAAAATGTTGAAACTCTTGCAAGCTGTTCCATAATTCAGTTTGTATCCATCCTTCAACTGGTTTTCCTATCTGGGGTTTTGCAGATTGCAATACATTTTTAACTGCAATCCAATCCCTCATCATCAAAATCCATTCAACCATCAATATCAAAACACTATCAATGCAATCAACGTTTCACAGTTCACACTATAGCTAAGCTAATTAATTTTCATCTCCATACCAATTGCTCTTCACCTTAGGACCAGTTGGGCCGTCCTCCCCCAACACTTCAGCTGGCAAGCTCCTCAACAGATTCATCAAATCCGATTTGAGCTTCCCCGGCAACCATTTCGCCACCTTCGCAATCTCCTGGCCGGCATCATATGTGATCTTAGGCCCCCACTTGTTCATATACCTCAACCAACTTGGCTGCACTATCCCCAAATCATACTCAGCTGAGACCACCTCATGCCTTGCCCCAACATCCAAAACATAGCCACTCTTCGCCGCGTCTTCCCTGATCCCAACCGAGCTATCGTCCCCCATCAAGATCAGGCCTTCCTTCGGGTACAAGGCATGCCCATGTAGCGACGCATACCCTACAGCCTTGTTCCCATTCTGAAACATGAGGTCAGGTGAGTCCACCCATGCCCCCTTGCTGTGCTGTGAGTAGTACACACTCCTTAGCTCGCCGTTGAAGTTGCTGATCCTTAGTGTCATGTGCTCCCAATCGCCCACATGCTCGCCTATCACACCTAAAGATACCGACTTTATTGATCCGAGCTTCGCCCTTGCTGCCCCATTGAAAGGGTAGAACACCCATATGGCTATGTCAGTGAAGGTGGCTCCTAGCATTGGCTTGATGTGGAGGTAACCAACAGCGGTTTGGAGATCGCCCTTCTTCACCCTTTGCTTATCGTTGTTGTTCGTCGGTAGGTCTAGCCAGTATGACCCGTCGTTGGGTCCATCTAGTGGAAGGTTGGTTCCATTTGGTTGGATTGAGGTTGGATGTGATTCATCTCCCTTCTTGTATAGGAGTGCCCCATTCGCGAAAAACCAATTGACCGTCGATGGATGGTACTCCTCATCCGGATGGAGGTATATGTAAGGCGAATAGGCTTCGACTAAGGCCTCAACTTGGGGCAAATTGGGCATGTAAGATAAGTTAGCCTTAGCATTCCTCAAACAACTTGTGATAGAGCTCACACCATTTGGAGTTATGGCTGTGAATGTGCCTAAGCCAACTCCCATGCTTTGGACTCCTACATTGACCGGCTTCGTAGCGTAAATGCTGACCCCATTAGACCCCCAAACCAAACCACCTGACTCAGAATTGTCAGTGAAATCGGATCGGATGCATCGGATTTTGTCGAGAGGCGGCTTCTCGGGCGACACGGTGATGACGTGGCCTACGGCCTTATACCCATTTGGTGGGATTGGGAGCCAAATGTAGACTGGGCCATCTTGTTTTATGGTCAAGGATTGGCTACTCCAAACAAGGGTGTAGTCACTTGGCTTAGCCAAGGGCCCTTCAAGTGGGTCATTTGTAAGATCTTTGCCCACAAGAACCCATCCATACAAGGGCTTGTTATTAGGTTGGGCATAGCAACCAAGTAGAAAGAACTCACTTGGAATTGTGTAAGGCTCATACAAGGTCACTCCTAGATTACCTGGCCCACCTTCTTGGCTGGACCAGATCTTCCTGAATGATGTGATCTGGGTCACTTGTAGTCCTCCAAGATTGATTGATCCAGAGGCAAACCCATTACCTGAAAACCAAACATGTAAAAGGGCAAAAAACCCATCAAAAATCTTGAATTGGTAGAAGGGCAAATATGGAAGGAAATTAAAAATTAAAAATTAAATCAATGTGTGAAGTTGGAAGTACCAGGAGGAAAATTTGGTAGTGGAGAGGGGAGATGGAATGTAGATTCATTGGGTAAAGGGAGTTTTATGGGGCTGTCAGTGTGAGGCAATGGCTTGTGGTGTTTGTGAAAGGGGAAAGGAAGGGAGAACCCCATGGCTGATTTGAGTGAGGAGGAAGAACACAAGAAAAAGAAGCATACAAGGAGTTCATAGTGTAAGAGGGAAAGCATAGCTAGCTACAAATGTGCTTTATATACTGAGATGATGATGATGATGATGGAGTTTAGTGGAATCGAAATGTTGGGTAATCGAGGATGAGAATGTAGTTCGAAGGCGACGAAGGAGGCGTGCACGAAACCGACGAAGAATCAAGAAAGGTTTGTTGTACAAAAGGACTGAAACTTGAAGGATAAGCTCAAGAGGTTTGTCTCTTGCAAAAGACAATGGTAAATGAATGGTGTGGTTGCTTTCTTTGTTTGTAATGAAAGGCCAAGATTTGAAGGGAAGGTAGTAGTGCAAGTGTTGTACATATAATTTCCTAGTTTGCCCCCAAAATCACTCCTTTTCCAAAGGTGCTTTTAGAGAGAATTTCAAACCAAACTCACCTAAATGGAGTTGAAAATGTTGATATAATTAATTGTAAGATCAATGGAAGGCATTGTTGTGGTTAGTAGTAGGGACTAGGGATTAATGGGTAATTAGCATAAATGGTACATTTAGCAGAAGTGGTTAGTAGGGACTAGAGAATGTGGTGGGGGACTAGGGATTAATGGGTATTTAGAAGAAGTGGTATATTACCAAATACTACTTTTTTTTATAATGGAAGATGACTGTTGTTGAGTGGTGACAAATAGTAATGTTGGTGTAATTAAATAAATAGTAAATTATTATAAACAAATAGTAATGTGGGTATTAAAACATACGTGAATATAAAACCTCATATTTTAATAATTAATTAATGGAGGGAGTATATATTTTTTTTTATCTGGAAATTTTGTATTAGATAGTTGGTTAGTATGGGTATTGTATTATTGATTGAGTATTGAAATTTGAAAGATTTAAAAAATAAAATTGATAAGTTTAATGGAAGGTGAAAATCATACCGTTAGAGAGAAATCTTGTTCGTCGTTTACTGTTCGATCTCTTGATTTCTCAGACATTGGTGGTGTATGAGATTTTGAATTCTTATGAGATAAAAGGTTCGTCATTAAGATTTGGGGAAAAAGTTTGTTCTTCTATGGAGTACCTACAAAAGTGAAAAATAGTTTTAACACTTAAGTTCGGATAGGGATGGCTTTGTTGGTAGCTTTACATTCAAAAGTGAAATTATTGCCCTTCAATTCCGGTATTTAAATAAATAGAGATCACATGATTCCTGGTTTCCCTCTATTTATATGCTGATCTTTTGTTCTGAAACATGAAATTGGATTGATTTTTTTTCTTTTTTAAGTTATAAAGCACAGTTTCATTTTAAGTTATAGATACCCAATAAGTAAGACAAAAGGAACCTACATAATGGCATGTGAATGAAGTGAGTAAGACAAGCTTGTGTGAAACCCTAAATAATGGTAGATTAAGAAGAGAGTGAGACAAGCTTGTGTGAACCCACTATATGAAAAAATGCCGAAAGGAACCCATCCCACAAACATATTAAAAAGCAATGGCCCCTATGTTTACAAGTTATGACATAGGTCACCCATCTAACCTTGGAAACGATATCAAATTTCACTATGATTGATAGATTTCGTAAGACATATAATAGAAAAACCGTAATTTAAATCAATGCATGCTCAAACAAGCTTGAAACCCAAAGCTAATCTGGTTGGCCTATATTTTTTTTATACAAGGTAAAGGTTTGGGGTGAGTCAACCCGTGGTTGTACCATCATCCAAGCTTGAAGCTCTGAATCTGCTAGTAAATATCGTTGGTCTATATGATAAGCTAATGATAATATGATACTCCCTCTGTATACTACTAGTAAATATCGTTTACTATTTATACACATTTTTTAAGAATAAAAAATATATATAATGTATTAAAATTTTTTATTATTCATTCTTAAAAACAAACAATAACAACAAACTCAGTATATTCCGCTTAAAGCATGGTCTGGGGGTCGCGTGCTATGCGCCCTTTCCCCGACTAGGTTGGGAGGGAGTTTCCATATGACCCGAGCAAAAGAAAATGCAACAAACAAAATGAACCTCAAAGAGAGACCGGGACATGCCAGTCAATCAACCAAGCAGAAAAACAATAAACCAAAAAGAGGAATTAAAAGGAAAAGATCTTAAGCGTAAAATAAAAATGATACAATCTCCAATGGCCCTCCCTTGCGCAGACTAACCATCAGCAACCTTCATAGCAACTCTTCATTGTCTTGGATCTCTCGTCAATCCCTCTAGTAGGTGCAACAATGCCAACAAGGTAAGGTCTTGCCTAATTACCTCCCTCCAAGACTTCTTAGGTCTACCTCCCTCCAAAACTTATTATTAATTCTTAAAAATAACATGAAATTATTTTTAAAAAAATTATTTAGTAAGTTAATACTATTTATTTATTTTTCAATTTATCATTTATTTAAAAAAATATGCATAAATTGTAAATGTCTTTAAAAAACAAAATGAAAAAAAGGACAAGCTTCATAGGCCACCACCATACAAAAGCACATGGCATGTGAAGTGTGTGGGCGGTTCTAGTGATTCTATATACATGTCAGAAATCAGGAAGAAGCCATGCATTAAATTTTGAAAAACAATGGCACCATTCAAACCTCACATTAATTGGTTAATACAACTGAGACTCACAAAACCAAGGGTAAAAATAAAAAAAAAAGTTGTATGTTACCTATATGTAAGCTTACAAGACAATATACAACTCAGTACACTCACCATCATATTTCACACCAGTTGGATCAGTCAGCCAGATAACAGAAAAGGAAGGTTGGGAAGAAATCAAACACAAGTCTTTTTTTTTTTTTTTACACTCCTACCTCTTTTCAGTTCAAGTGCTCCACAAATTCTTCAAGCAATACCAAGAAAGAAACTTCGACACACTGGCTTCGCCACTCGTACGTATTAGGAGGCACCCTGCAAGTTCATGATTGAACCGAGATGTTTGCGTTAGTATGCTCAGTCATGTTCTGGATGGGGACTGCTACTGGTGGTGGTGCCGGTGCTGAGGCTGGTTCTTTAGCGGGTAGCTTGGGGCGCTCCTTTTTCAAACTACCTTTACCATTCTGTTCATGAACTGGACCTTTCTTTTTGGGAGTGCTTGTCGGGGCGACAGAGGCTTGCTTGTGGTTGTAACTGCCCAGGCTATGCCGAATTACCCTGGCAACGACAGCCTTCTCCTCTGCTGAAGAAGTCACTGCATCCCCAAAGCTCTTTCTGCGGCCAAATTTTGGTGACACAGCCCGAGTAGTTGGAAGCTACAGGTCGAGTAATGCAACAGGTTATTTATATTTCACAAGTTCATATGGCCAACTCAGTCAACATATTCAGATATTACAGCCTCTTTGAGGCTGTTATCTATTTCAAGCCAGATAATATTCAAAACTTAACCCTCTAGCAAGTAATAATGACTGTGAGTTGTGCTTAGCCAAACATTGGACTTCCAACAAATAAATTAACGGTCAATCTGACGTGCTTAGCAGGAAAGCAAATAGATGCCAACACCACAAATCAGCTAGCCCATATATAAATCAAGAGAGGAATGAATGCTATATATATGTACCAATAAGACCAAGCAAAGCAGGGAGAGTTTATCTGATAATACATTTAACACTGTACAGAGCAGAGTGGATGTAAGCACAACAAGCTAGTGAGCGAATGGAGACACTTTCAACAAAAGGTGTATAAGAGAACAAATAAAATAATTCATGAAAAAAGGGCTCGATACTGTACTGGTAAAAAAAACCTGAAAGAAAAGGAAACACTGATACCTTCTTAAGTTCTTTCTTGGGTGGAGGTCCTTCGTAGTAAAAATTAGGAACTGGATTAGCCTTGTACACCATGGCTTTCCTCATCTGCTTTATGGCTGCCTGTTCCTCCTCCTAGGCATTTATAATTTTGATGGACGAAAATTGTTCAGATGCAGATGAGGAAATAAAAATATCTCCAACAGTGGTAGCAAATGAAATAAATGATTCTGATACACAAAAACCATATACCTTGTTCCTTGCTTTGTAGTCACGTTTCTCTGCCTCCAATGCCATGTGCTTCTCTTCCAATTTTGTATAAAACTAGGATTAAGAAAACAGAATGGAAAGAGTCAGAGAAACTGTAGTTCCATAGCTTGAGGGTTGGACAGGTCAAGTAGGCCGGGCAGGGGTAGGTTGGGTGCATTTCAGGTTAGCCTTCTTATCAGGTCACTTAATGGGGTCAGGTAGTCTTGGAGTATGAGATGAAGCAACTGGAGCATAAAATTTCTGGGTTTGCTAAATCAGGTGATGGATCAAAAGGGCTTTGGCAAATTTTAATCCAAAGTCATTTACGGTTCAGGTTGTATCTGGTCTTCTAGGATTACATCCAGTTAGGATTATTTCAGGTTTCAAGTCAAAATGATTTGGGTTATTTCAGGTTTTGTATTTGTTGGATCCTGCCTATTCTCCAGCCTTGGGCTGAAAAATTACAATCAAAATAGTTTAAACTTCTATGGTCAGTCCTGGTCAAATTTTTTTAGTTGGATCATTAAACATAATAGTTTAAACTGAATAAAACTGTTGCTGATGCAACTCATTCAAATCCTTAGACTAAGAAATTACCTCCCTTCGTTTCTCTAAACGATCATCGACACAAAATTTGGGAGCTACTGGAACAGTTGTCTTGAATCTTGCTGCCCTTACTGATGCAGTAGTTCTAAGCATGACTAAGTTAAGGAGGCGAACAAATTTATCACCAAGCACAAAGCAAAAGAGTACAGACAAGTCACCTCACTAAAATTATAATATATGAAAATGATCAAGCAAAAGGGATCCTCAAACTAATAAGAAGATTATGTTCTTATTCCATCCATTACCATCTTATAATTAAAATTGACCAAAATAAAAATACTTGAGATAACATGACATATTGGCATAATCATTATGAAATCCTCAGTTCTATCAAGGAGGACAATTGTGACAGACAGAAAAGGATACGAAGAAATCGTTGACCAATTATCATCATCATCCAAATGCTTCCTTGATATAAATGGAGTGTTTGACTGCAAAGTTTGCAGAAATAATAACGATCAGTACAAACTCCATTGAGATAAATAGAATATTCCTGATGATTCTTTCTCCTCACCCTTGAAATATGACTAGCTAACATAATTTATGAACAATCCATATAACTTGCAATGTTAAATAAAAGCCCATTATGGAGGCACTGTTTCTTTTTTCTTTTCATTGTCTGTAGCTTTTCCTTCCTGATGGCGAGTAGGTTGGGCCAAGCATAATAATCAGCAACTTTCCATGGCCGAAAAATAGAAAAACTTGTGATACCATCAAATCTTCTATTTTTAAGAGACAAATAAACAATGCATACTCCTCCACTCCAGAACATATGTGCAACGAAGAAATACATAAACATTACTGTCAGAAGTAACTTTGACATTAAGAAGTAACAAATAAAATAATTAAGAACACACATACTGTAAACTGGCTAATTTTTTTTAAAAAAAATTATTTACTTATGAGTGCAAAACAATGGATTTTTCGCATGTAGTTGAAAAATGGATTTTTCACATGTAGTTACAGAGTTATAAACTGTACATTTTTTGAAAGTATGAAGCAGACTAAATATGCAGATATGATGGATTAGACCAAGAATATCCTAGATCCCCTTGTCGCATTCTAGAATTGGCTATATAAACAAAACAATTAAAAAAACCTCTTTCCTAAAACCACATATAAATGGTCGAACATTCAAATATCACCAAATGCCATAGATATGCCATACTATTTCATCAAATCAAGGACTTGGCAACACTAAAAATTAAATCATGATAAATATTGGTTAAGGGTCTGATCAAGGCTGTGATTTCATTAAGATTGCAAGTGCCAGAAGTATTGGAATTCTAAAAATGTTTAGGTTGATTCAATCTCAAATACCTGTGATTTCTTGGAGGAACTAGGTGATGGTTGAACATTTATCTTTGGAGATGTATACTTTGTTTCTTCAATTTTAGAAAATTTGGCATCATTCTTCCCATCTTCACAATCTGGGGTTTTAACTCCCAAGACATCATGCTTTGCATTAGAATTTTCAGCAGGTGAAGCCTCGGTCACGCCCTCCTTCACAGAAGGCTTTGCTTCAGAGACTTTTGTGGAAGTCTTGGAAACAACAGCAGGCTTTTCCTTCAATGACACACGCAAGCCTGTAACGTCTCGTCCCATCACTCTGCAAGCAAATAAAACCTTGAGAAGCAGACAACTAGCATTCATTAAAGTAGTCAATGAACAAACAAGAATACAAGTTGAAACTCTGGTGGCTCGAAAGTATATATTTTATGCAAATAAATCAGAAACAAGAGCCACAATCTGAGTCGAACAAGCTATGCTAAAATAGTGACATGGCAAATCATTCCCATTAAGATTACCAACCGGACAACCTTACCTAAATCCACTGCCTTACTAAACAAAATGCAGTAGCAAACAATTAAGCTCCATAATCGTGCATATATCGTTCCAGTTACACATAAGAAATCCCAATTCAACTATAGAATCAGAATAAAATTAACCAGTTCTTTGTCGCGGTTGTTTCTATCAAATAGCAAACAGAATGGTTAACGACCAGCTCAAAAGTCAAAACAAAAGCTCAAGGTATGAGCATACAAGATCTAACATCTTCAAATAATCTGATAATCACATAGCATGCTGACATGATTATGTTTAAGCGTGTAATTTACGTATTGACTTAAAGCAGATACTTATTACACTCAAAGCAGATACAAACATTCAATTGGAGGAAAAAGCAGATACAAATTACACTCAAAGCAGATACAAACAGTCAACAGAGGTCGGAGAATGGACAAACACTCAAAAGCAGATATATATTACAGGGCTACTAAGATTGCAGGTTGAAAGATGTTTCAAGAATATGAAATAGAACTACAGAAAGGGATAAGGGAGCAAAATCAAAGAAATCACCAGGAAAGACCTACGGAAAACTAAAAGTGAAAGTGATTCGGTCAAGGGCTGAACTATTGAGGGATATTTCTTACATCTTTCTTTCAACTTTTTCAGCTGTTTATTCCCGCCATCTACGGCGAGAAAGCAAGGCCCAATGGAGGAAAGGGAAAGTAAAGAAGAGGATAAAGAAAAGCAAATCGATTTGGAAGGTGTAAATTAAATAATAAAACGCTTTACTCTCTCTCAAACATACAAAAAAGCCAAAATTAATTAGAAGCGAAATAAGTCGTTTGTTCTACCTAACTAACCTACATGGAAGAGAAAAAAAAACTCAGCGGTCAGACCACGGCATCAATCGATTTCTGAACCATCAACGCACAAACCTAGCCTTCATACAAAACATTTTCGCCTAGAAACGAGGAAAATTGCATCGGTCCTGATACGACTATGAAATCGAGAAACGAGAAATTCAGGAAATCTAGAAGAGAGAAAAATAATTCCAGCAAAATCCGAACGCCAAGGAGCAATTCTCCAGAACACAACCAAGCAAAGAAACAGCAGGCAGGGAAATTGGAGCAGAGGACGCCAAATTGAGGCCAAAAGCAAGCTAAGAACGACCAAATCAACTCGCTGTTGACGAATCAAGCGGCATTGGCAAGCGAGACACGGATCAATCAAGCGAAGGAGAGAGAGAAAAACCTGGAAATTTGTAAATCAAAGGACGAAGGAAACAGTAACTTACGGCTTTGAGGTAAGATCTGGGAAGAAGATCTCTGGAAATTTCGCCGTCTCTCTTGAAGAAGAAGGAGGAGGAGAAATGGTCGTTGGGTGTCTGAGAGAGATATGGGCTGAATTCCGCGATGTCTACAGTTGGGGGGAGAGAAGAGGAGAAAAAGACAGGCGGGGGGGATGACAGAGAGCGCAATATAAGGAGTTGAGAGGGTTTTGAGATTGTTTTTGAGCGCTGCCGTCTATTATTTATACTCTCATAGTCTGTTCAACGGATCTCTTTATTCATTTTTTTTTATTTAAATTTTGTTTTAATAGGTAATCACTTTTTTTTTTAAAGAAAAGATAAGGATTAGGACGGACACTCGTTGCCCCTCATTGAATTTGTAAATAAAGAGCGGTCATATCCGGAGTTCGAACTGGGGACATTTGAGTACTACCCGCAAGTCCTTTTCAGTGAGCCATTCCAGAATAGTTACTCATTGCCCCTCCTTCCTAGTCTCCTAGAGCGTCTTTGCGGATGAGAACACAAAACTCTGAATCAGTCTTCAAACTAATGTCGGCTGAGGTACTTTAGGCAAGACGAACGATCTTATCTACCACAACATTTCATTCTCTGAAAATATGACGAATAGCAACATTACAGAACATGTATAGATCTGCTTTCGTATTTAATGGTAGAAGTTCAATGTTTGAGGAACATTTTCAATCTCCAAGGATAGCTTTTATAACCACCAGATTGTCTCCCTCTATAAGAAGATTTTTCAAATTCAGTTGTTTTGCTCTTAAAACACCCGTTCTAAGACCCAAGGCCTTTGCAAATAAGATGGAATTGTTGTTACAAGCAACATGGCCCATAGAGACGATTACCCCGTCCGAATCGCGAATAGCAAACCCATACGAAGCGCTTCCCGAGGAGCACAAAGAGTCATCGAAATTAAGTTTATAGGAATCATTAGGTGGCTTACACCAACGCTCTCAACGCTTGGGGTTATCCGTAGGCTGCCGCCTAGAGACTGAACTAAAGACAGAAGCCCGACGTCCAAAATGATCCGCAAAGGAATCTTCAAAATTAGCATACTTAGACTGAGCCCGTGTCTAGCGCGTTGTATGGAAGAACACTTTTAGATCAATTGTCGATATTGATTTAGTATGACCGAAAATGAGTTGGTTACTATGGAACCAAATCAACCACCAACGTAATTACTTAATTTATTCAACTATGAGTAAACCTCTTGCTTTTTTATTTAAATTTATTTTCACTTCATCTACCTCTTCTTAAAATATATGAACCCACTCAGCTGCAATTTGAACTGAAGAAATTTCAAAAGAAGGAAGATACTAATAATAATTTCAAAAGAAGGAAGATACTAATAATAGGAATACAAAGGTAGCACGAAAGATGAGTTTCCTGCCTGTAGCACAAGAAAAAAGTAACCAAGTGACAGTAGCTGCCAAACGAAAGAAAAAATCTTTTTGACAAAGAAAAATATAGAAGGTATTCGATGAAAATATGCACCTTGAATTGATGTGGTATTGGGAAAAAGAATCTCTGGACTGAAGTCGAACTTTTCTGTAAACTAGAAAACATTCAAATAATAGTCTTAATGGAAACGAAAACAGAAACCCAACCAAAGGAAGTTGTTTGGAAAAAGGCAGGCTTCGATGTAGTTTGTTGGACTCCGGCGTGGGGCCGGTCGGGAGGCATTTGTGTGTTATGGAAGGAGTACCAGATTGTGTGTGGAAAAATTGAGATTATGAAAACAAAACCGATTCACTACAATGACAATGAAAATCTACAATAAAGGAGTCAAATTTGCGTGTTGTTTTGTGTATGCACCTGCACAATAGCGAGAAAAAATCGAATTTTGGACAAGACTCAAGAATCACATTCTGAATATTGATTTATCAGTCGTGGTTATGGGAGACCTGAATGAAATACAAAGTTTGGATGAGAAAGCAAGTGGGTCGTCTCCGAACCCTAACAGATTCCAAAGACTCCTAGATTTCAAACACCGGTGTAACCTACAGGACATCATAGTTACCTTAGAGTAAAGAAAACCCTTTTATTGCAGATGCTCAAGTCATTAACAAATTATCTCACTCAAACTATTGCCTTATCAATATATATGTGTGTGCATACGTGCGTGCGTGTGTGAGACATTCGAATTCGCGATATATTAATCACTTCATGTTATCCTTACTATTTAATATCGATGGGGTTTCGACTTTGTCCTAACGCCTTTTGAACACTTTCCCTTTTTAAAAAAAAATATTTATGGGGTTTCTTTTAATTTTCCTTTTTTCTTTACTATATTACAACTATTTAATATTTTAATAAATTTTTACCAAAATTTTATTATCTCAAAATCAACCATAAAACACCACATACGATTATATGCAACAATTTTCGTTGTATATATAAGATAAAGTGTTGTCCCTCCCAAAACCAGTTATAGGATTCCACATACATTTCACGATACGGGGTTGAATTCCACAATTTTAGTGCTATTCTAATACTAAAGTATTGTCCCTCTTGTAAATTAAATATTGTAGACAAAAAATCAATGAATCTCAATAATCTCCCCATTAGAGCCAACACGACTCGTTCGAACTCAAACCCGACTCACACACGAAAATCTATCGAAACATGCAAGCAAAAAAATGGACCTAATGTTACTTGATAATTAGAGTTGACTCAAGCATTAAGCAAACTCGACACGACACAACCCTCAATCTGATGCATTTCGGGATTGATGATAAGGCTTCCAATCTCATTCCGTGGTGGATTAGGGCTAACAGGTAGTGTAAGAGTGGTCAAACTTGGGTCGATAATCTTAAAATTATAGGAGGAAGATGGATGTTCTCAAGCGCTCTCAAAACGTCAGGAACACGAGTGGTAAATGGATATGTAAACCCAAACCTATATGTCTCTCACCTTTGGATATGTTTTACTCAATCTAAGGAATCCTCGGAATCACATTTTAGATCCTTCGATACCTTCGCCTCTCACTAGTGTATCTTCTTTAGTCTCTCACCGAATATTTTGTTTTCGGCCTCTCCCCAAAGAACGAGATATAACCCGAATTAAAGGAAGCTAATACTCTTCATTTTCATTAAATCAACTTGATTTCCCCAAAGAGCGAGACATAACCCGAATTAAATGAAGCTAATACTCAACATTTTCATTAAATCAACTTGATTTAGATATGACAAGTCTTATGCAATATATAAGACTTAAAATTGTTGCCCCTAAATGTTTACAAGCAACATGGGATATTTTTTTAATAAAAAAAAAGGAAAAAATCATGAGTTTGGATCACATCATCCTCCACTCATTTAAAAAAGATTCGTTGCTTCTATAGTTTTGAAGGATGTTTTTTTCGTCTTGCGTGATTGATTGGTTCATAATTTATAAGTGGTTAGTCTCACAAAAGTCAGCTCTCGAATTTAACTGGACCTTTCAAATGGCACATTACGCCCTTGTGTGTTGGATTTGTGTAATGCACTTCAATGACTGGTCTTGCAATTCAAAGTTTTGAGGGGTGGTTTTGGATGACTATGACAGTTGTACAAAAAGCTTAAGAATGAAGGGTAGTATAAGAGCTCAAATACCACTTGATATTCTCTGGGATCGATAATAAGGCTTTTGATCTCCTTCCATGCTGGATTAGGGTTGAAGGGTAGTATAAGAGTGACTGGAGTTGGGTGGAGACAATGGAAGAGAGATGGTCTCAAATACTCTCGAAGACGTCGGAAACACAAGTAGTATATGAATATGTAAACTCGAACTTGTAGACATCTCACCCTTGAATCCATTTTACCCGATCAAAGGAACCCTCGGAATCGCACTATGGGCCGTTGAGTCTTTGATACCTTCGCCTCTCACTAGTGTATCTTCTTTAGCCTCTCATCAAATATTTTGTTCTCAGCCTTTCACCAAAGAACGAAATTTTAAGATAAATAAAAGAAAGCTAATGCTCGTCATTTTCATCAAATTCAACCTGATTTAGAAATGGGAAGCCTAACACAATAATATTAAGACAAAAGTATTGCTCATAAGCATTTAGAAGCAGGGTGAGACTTTTTTTTATATATAAAAATGTATGAAAAAATCATGAGCTTGGATCACAACACAACTTGATCCAAACAAGACTCAATATAATAATTGGAGATAAATAGAAAAAAAGCTTGAAACTTATATCATATGCAATACGTACTTTATTTGCAAATAATACATTATAGAAAAGTCAAATTCACGATCAATCACAAATTGGTGTATTGGTTGTAGGGTTACATCCCATGCCAAGAGGTTAGAAATTCGAATTCCCTTGGAAACATGGAGTTGCTTGTAAGTGGGAGGGTGAATCCCTTAAATGGGTCACACCGTACCCGATCCAGATGTATAACGACTGAGTCGATCGAACTGAACTAAGATAAAAAAAGAAGAAGCCAAATTCACTCGAGCGACATTATTGATGTAATAAACAATTGTATCATACATAACTAATCATACTACCTGTCTAAAAATATAGGTCGTTTGACTTTATAACACATTTTTTTAAAGAGCTAAAACCCATATAAAATATTAATTTTTTTATTAATTTTTTAAAAATAATATTGCACTTATTAAAAAATTAATATTAATATTTTATATAATTTTCAGCCTAATTCTACGAATTTTTTTTCAAAATATTCATTAAAAAATAAAAAATTACGGATAAATTCACACATTGAAACTATTTACACAAATATTCAAAATTTGCAGATTGATCAGAGAAACGCGGTCTCAGACCGCGTTTCATGTGTTAATTGGGTATTTATCCTCGGAGTTGGGAAAAAATTAATTTTTTTAAAAAAACGCGGTTTCAATCCGCGTTTCTTACCTAAAACGCAGTTTGAAACCGCATTTCTTTACAAAGTGTATTTCTTAATTTTAAAACACAAAAAAATATATGTATTATAGTAAAACGCGGCCCGAGGCCGCGTTTTACTTAAAAAAATTTTTAAAAAGAAGGAAGGAAGAAGAAGAAGGTACGGGCAACATCGCTTCTTCTCCACCCGGCCATGGCCGAAGCCTGGGTTGTAGGGGAAGCCGGGAAGGGACGCCCATCATCGTCTGTCGCCATTGGCTCCTCCTCGAGTGCCTCAACCATGAATTGAAGGTGGTCCCTTCGTGGCCACACCAATCAAATTCGGCTTCCTCCTCCGTGGCCACCATCTGATGTCCTTCTTCCCCCTTGCCACTGCCCTTATTCCCCTCTGCGAGCCCCGGCTTCCTCCTCCGCAACCCCCATGAGATCCGTACTCCGGCCTCCGGCTTCCCCCTTCGCAACCCCCATCAGATCCAGACTCCCCCATCAGCGCTCCGGCCTCACCCTCCGGCATCATTCTTCCCCTGCCAACTGCAGTCCCATGTAGCCCATCCCTTCCCGGCTTCCCCTGCAAACCAGGCTTCGGCCATGGCCGGGTGGAGAAGAAGGCGTTGCCCGTACCTTCTTCTTCTTCCTTCCTTCTTTTTTTTTAAAAAAAAAAATTCTAAGTAAAACGCGGCCTCGGGCCGCGTTTTACTATAATACATATTTTTTTTGTGTTTTAAAATTAAGAAATACACTTTGTAAAGAAACGCGGTTTCAAACCGCGTTTTAGGTAAGAAACGCGGATTGAAACCGCGTTTTTTTAAGAAATTTAAATTTTTTTCCCAACTCCGAGGATAAATACACAATTAACACATGAAACGCGGTCTGAGACCGCGTTTCTCCGATGAATCTGCAAATTTTAAATATTTGTGTAAATAGTTTCAATGTGTGAATTTATCCATAATTTTTTATTTTTTAATGAATATTTTGAAAAATTCTAATTCTACAGCCAACCATCTCTAACTTGGAACATCAAAATTTTGAAAGATCCAAGTTACTCGACAACGGTTGCCGCCATGCCTCCTCAATCCCACAGTGTGTCCCAAGCTGCCGGCGCCACCTTTGCATTTTATTTTATTTTTAACTACATTGACATCTGCATGCTCAAGTCCCAATTCATTTCACCTTCTTTTTTACTTCTCTTTTTACTAGCTAGTCAAACAAAAGCATATTCAACATTTCAAGTTTTCAACATAAACAAGTTTTCTAAAACTACCCTATATTTAAAAAATAGATATCTAAAATTAAATTACCCATAATTTAGATTTTAGCTAGATTTTCTTTTAAAACCCATTCATTACTTGCTCCTTTTGTGCAGTTGAAAATGTATCCATGTTTAAGTATACTTTACTTAACAAAATCAACCTTGGTAGTATAAAATTAATTAACTAAATCAATTATATATTATATTATATTATATTATATGTAATAAAGGTGAAGTCATTTGTGACATATGTCAGGTTCTTCTTAATTGTAGTATTATCAAACAATTGCATTTTCCCCGTTAATTAATACAATATAACAATATATACTAAAGATAAGATTTTACCTAATTTAGTTAGATATTGATATATTTTTAGAAGATTAATATAGCAATATATGCTTAAGATAATATTTTACCAAATTTCATTAGATATCGATATATTTTTACAAGATTTTACCCATGTTTTAAATATGGATATATTATACTATATCTCTTTTTATTGGTAGTCAAGTAAACGTAATGACAGAAATTAGTTAGTTAAACGGGTATTAATATAAAATTTATTTAATTTTTAAAAAATAAAATAATATCTATAACATAGTGGTGGTTAGAGTTAATATGAATTAATATTATAAAAACTGCACAAAAGTGCGGAGTATTAAAATAAAGTAATCAATTCAGAATCTGAAAAATATTTGTAAGCATAATGTAATTTAAAAATATTTTTGCATAATTTCATTTATATAAAGTAATTTTGCATTTAGGAAATTAATTTAAGGATGATATTGTGGAATGTACCAAAAAAAAGATCCAAATGGAATTCATGAAAATGTTTTGATTTAATATTATTACACCTCGTGCATCACTAAATTCTTAAATATGGTTTATTTAGCCCTTGCCACGAGAACGAGGAACCTGGTCCCCTACCCCAAGTATATCTTTATATATACCCACTACAGTACTACTTTATTGTGTTTGACTCGGCGTTTTATACGTGTAACGCTAATTACTACATAATTCAATATGTCCACTTTGTGAATTATGTTCTCTTTCTGATTTTTTGGTATTTATAATGTGCGTTTATGTGCCCATATTATAATATTTTTTTAAAAAAAAAAGGAAAAAAAAAGATTTAAATACATAGACAATAGGGACTAAGATATTAAAAAAAATTAAGTACATTTTTATAAACAAATATCAAATATGGGGCTTCTTTCAAATTTCAAATAACGAGCTAGAATAAATTAACTATATATATATAAATAAGGAGCTAGAACAAATTTCAAGATCTACCTAGACCTCCGCCTAAACTCTTGACCTCGTCCCATCGTCAAGGCCTTCAAGATCGTCAAGAGTCAAGACCCGCCTAGACTGTAAAGACTCGTCATGAAATCCGTCTAAACCCTGCCTAGACCCTTGACCTTATTCTACTGGGGTGTTGCTATATACACCGCAAATCCGGATTAAGGATTTGAACGTCCTTAAGGACGTGCAAGCACGTCTTCAAGGACGTGCATGCACGTCTTTAAGGACGTGGGGATTTGCGGTGTATATAGCCGAAACGTTCTACTGCCAAACACCCTTCAGGCATTTTTTAGAACATTATATATATGCAGGCATAGTTTCTGAGCTCAGCCCACCCCAAAATATTAGAATTTAATAAGAAGAAATTAAGTACATGACACAAATTTAGGGTGTTGCTATATACACCGCAAATCCGGATTAAGGATTTGCACGTCCTTAAGGACGTGCTTGCACGTTCTTAAGTTTCGGCTATATACACCGCAAATCCCCACGTCCTTAAAGACGTGCATGCACGTCCTTGAAGACATGCTTGCACGTCCTTAAGGACGTGCAAATCCTTAAGGACGTGCATGCATGTCTTTAAGGACGTGCTTGTTTACAGTCCCAGACTTACACGTCCTTAAGGACGTGCACGCACGTCTTTAAGGACGTGCAAATCCTTAATCCGGATTTGCGGTGTATATAGCAACACCCGAAATTTAATGCAGTATAGTTGGTTTCTTCCTCTTGCTCTATTGCCTTCAACCAGTGTTCGATTCCTCCTAGCACCTAGTGTTGTGTTTTCAATTTTTCTTCTGTACTTCATTTCTTTTCTTGGTTAAAAACCTTCATTGTCCCATAATTGTTGTCTTTATTTTTTTTTTTTTTTGTATGTTGAGCTACATGTTTAATTTGTATTTTTATTGCGTTTAGATTTAACTAAGGTTTTATAATTGTATTTTCATAAAATTTTTAAATGAATGATGCATTTTAAAGTGTTTATATAGTATATACACATTATTAGGGGATATTAATAACTCTTCAAAACTTGTTCATTGTATTATGCGATTTCAGCCTATCTTAACTTTAAATCTGGTTCTGTTCCTATATATATACATAAAGCTTTTATATTTCAAAAGCCAACCCTTATGTTCCATGCCCTTCAATTTTTACATTTCTATATTGCAAAAAATAAAATAAAATATTGAATTAGGGGGGAGAAGCAAGAAGAAGAAACGAAGTTTGTGTTGTTATAGTGAAATAGGGCATGACTAATTTATGGGTTTGAAGATTGAAGTGGATAGAACGTTAAGGGAGCATATTTTGTTGTCATTGTAGGAATTGAAAGCCATGAAAGGATTGAGAGGTGACGTTCCTCTCCAATTGAAAGCTCCTACAAGTCCGCCTTTCTTATATGATTGTACGTACTAATAGGTCAAGTTTATTTCTCCTTCTGTCTCACAATTAATTTGTTAGCACTACGTTTTACTCTATCCGTTCGACAAAACTTGACATTTTAGTGTGTTATTTTTGTTAAAAAAAATTTATTATTGTAGGTATTTTGCCCTTTACTTTACAAAAATACCCTTGATATGATTGATGGTTTGTTAGTTATAGTTTTCGATAAAGTAAAAAACGAGGGTAATAATTGAGAGTAAATTAGTACATTTGTTAATTGTCTTAAAACTTGTGAAAAAAGATAAAATGACAAGTTTTGCAACGGAGGGAGTACTATTTTTGTCTCAAAATATAGTCCATTTTATTTTTTAATAAGTATATTTTTAATGAGTTAAAAACTAAGGTAAAATATTAACTTTTTTTAATTAATTTTTTAACTCTTTAAAAAACGTGTTAAAAAGTCAAATGACTTATATTTTGAGACGGGTGGAGTGTTATTTATGTATACATTTTGAAAAATAAATAAATTATACTTTATCAAAAATATTTGACACTTTACTATTTAACACACTTCTTTATAAAATCATTAAACCGATAAAAAAATATCGATTGTTTTTTAGACAGCTATTATTTTACTTATTTAATAAAATATATTTATTTGCAATTTTGAAGTTTAAATAATAATAATAATAATAATAATAATAAATAAATAAATAAATAAATAATAGGACACGAAGAGTTTGTCGGTCCATACGAGGTCTATTCATGGTTGAAATCAGCTGTTTAATCAAAAAAATGGTTGAAATCAGCTGCAGTGTCAATTTCTCAATTTAATGGCAATATAAATAACTTGGATTATTCCTAGCTAGGTTGTTGATCAATACTCCGGAGTAGTTCATAGCTATAAAACTTGGATTGCTCCTAACATGTGCTTGAATTTAAAAATGTATGAATTATAATATAATTAGTTTAGTTTATAAGCGTGTTTGATTATATTATTATTTGATCTTAGTTTTTTTTTTACAAGTTTTTAAAAAGTATAACCAAATACTCCGTTATACACACGGTCATTTTATTACCATGGTACCGGAGCCGAGCTTTCAAATCGGTATGCAAAATATTGATGCTGAGTCTTCAGATCGGCAACCGGATTAGGTGATCAACTTGCAATCTCAGCGACCCGTCTCATCCCCTTAGCCGATGCCGATTCTTCGGATCGGTAGAGACAAAAAGCTGAAAGATTCCTAACTATCCCGTCCTGTCGATTGAGCACTGAAGTCTAGCCCTGGTTTGCCAACTTCGGAACTAGGCATATGCATATTGTTTAATTGCCTACTTCGGAACTAGGCATAGACATATTGTTTGCCTACTTCGGAACTAGGCATAGACATATTGTTTGCCGACTTCAGCACTCAGCTTCGGCACCGTATATTGAACGATATGTGGCCGTATGAATAGCATACCCGCATAAATAATAAGGGCAAATAAAGGGGTTTTTCACATTGAATGATAAATAATTCAATGTGGGTTATTAACAAGACAATTACATGTTGAGGTGATTTGTAAGTATCTCTATAAATGATCGCGTTTCAGAATATTGGATCAGATCTCTGCTCTTTTTCTTTCTTAATTTTGGTAAATAGAGAACGTTCCATGATTGAGTACTACCTTAAGTTTCTTTTCGACTCTGCTACCCTCCCATAGATTCGTTTCGTGTCTCATTCCTACTTTTTGTCCATCACAGACAAATTTTTAATCGTAAATTTCCTATCTTGCACTTTGACTTAACACATATCGCACTAAGGAGATTGGTCCTTAACATTTAGGCATGTTCTGATTCTGATGATATGACTGTAACCTTCTCTACCTAAACCTTCTTTTTTTTTTGAAAGTATCAAATTTATACATCTCTAAATGTAATTAATTGTTTAGGGATATATTATAATTTTGAGGTGACATTAATTGATCGACAACAACATTTCACGATTATTGATCGATGATCAACTAATTCTCAAGTAGTACACGTTTAGCAGTAGGTTTGTGAGGCCGATGTTTAAATTCCTGGATACATATCTTAATTAACCGCGATCTTCGCTAATTGTATGGTAGGTAGAGGGATTTGATTGATCATCCTTAACACCAAAAGATTGGATGCATCGTAATTCATGACCAGTCAATTTTGCCAAACAGAGCCAAATTCTAACTGATGGGCTAGCTGAAGCTGATAAGGTAACTGAAACTGATGGATTATTTGTGTTAAATATATGTTAATAAGCCAGTATAATGTTTGGTGAACCTAGCGGTTGGAGTAGCTGATAGAAATTTGTGAATAGAAAAGCATAAGCTCCGAAAAGCTTTGGAGAGTAGCGGTTGAAATCAAAAGGTTCAATAAGCTAGCTGATGGAAACTTGCTGAAAATCTTATATTTATTTCATTTACAACTATATAATATCAAAATCAAAAGGTCCAATAAGCTAACTGATAGAATTTTTTTCGCCAAACGGATTCATCTCATAATTTAGGTCGTTTGATTTTTTCATAATTATAAGTATTAAATTTTATTTTAAAAACTAATATTTTATATGAAATTTATCATCCTCAATAAACTTGCATAATAGTAAAATTTTAGCGAAATTTATAGAAAATCATTTGTTAAATATGTGTTTTTATAATTAACCATTCATTCAATATGAAATTACATAAAATCATCTATTTAATGGTTTTTGTTAACAAATCACCACCCATTGTCTATTTATGTTAGGGTTTTGTCAAATTTATATGATATGATAATATTTTAAGTTTTATACTTAAATTAAAATTTCAAATTGTAGAGTTATTTCATTAAGCACTTAGGTTTTGTATATGATGTGTAACATGTAATATGTGTAATGTGTGTATATTATATGGGCTATGATAGAAAGGTGGAATTGGGTTTGGCTAGACTTGGTTTTGGGTGTTAGCTCATTGAGCTGCCAAACCAAGTTGGGCCCCCAAACCTGTTGAGCCCAACCGGCCCATCTCTTCTTTGTGGAAGCTGAGCTCGATTCTCCTTCAGCTTAGTGGAACGCAGCGTTTGATGCTAGGGTTCCTCGAGAGCTCGCCTATATATATATACATACTCATTACCTCCTGCTTGCTTGTCACTGTTGAAGCTCTCCGTCTGGTAAGTCCAAAGAAAGAGAGAGAGAAAGAGAGCGCCAGGAAACCCTAGCACCGCCGCATCTTTTTCCGGGAGCGTCGCTTCTTCCTGGCTCCGGTGGTCGTCTCCGGCGCTTGTCTTGGTGGCCGATCTGTTGCTCCTCTGCAGATCTACCTTCGACGAAGATCTTCTTCGTCTTGCTCTTGTTTCTTCTTCAGTGTTTTGTGGTTTCTTGCTGTTGCATGTTCTTCTTGTTTATCTGTGTTTGTGATTACTCTGTAAGCCTGTGAACATTTGAGTTAGTGGATTTAGGGTCCGATCTGGAGGCCCCGAGGACGTAGTTCATTTGGACCGAACCTCATAAAAATCGTTGTGTTCTTGCTTTGAGTTTTTTTGTTCGCTTCCGCTTGTCTGTTTATCGAACTCGTATTTGTCGAACACCTGCTATATCACAGATAGATTTAAAAATATATTTTAGTAAATTTTTTAAAAATATTTAAAAAAAACTTGATGTATATATGAACAAGTTCTCCTATTTTATTCCTAAAAATGGTTATAAATTTTAAAAATATTTTATAGACTAATTTTTAATCAAAATTAAAATAAGTTTATAAGTTATTAGCATTGTTAAAATTTAATAATATTTTGTATACTAATAATTAATGTCTCATTTTCTTTCATTTGTAAACACCTATATTGTAAACTAAAAATGAAAAAAAATTATCTAAATATTTTTAAAAAATATTTTCCAGACTCAAAAGTATCTTTATTTAAAGTTTTTTTAAAATTTTAAATAAAAATTCAATAATATTTTCCACAATTAGAAATTCGTCCCTCCAAATAAATGTAGAATTTAAAATTTTTACACATTTTTTACACCTAATATATGAATATAATTTTTTTTATCCCTGCCATAAAAAACAATTTAAATATATTCAAGTTTGAACTTTAAATTTTAATTATAAAATATTAAATATAATATATTTAATGGAATTCTAATGGAAATATGTGGTGGGTAGTGTACTTTTTTAAAATGTTAAATCTCTCTTCTTTTGTTTTTGTAACTTTGTACTCTATTAAGGTTCGACACTTCGCCTATTCTCTTTTTACAATAGTGATGAATGTGGTGTTGGGAACTATCTATCAAATGTTCTTCTCTTTCTCGGATATTCGGGTTTAAATATACTCATGGGTGTGTTTCCGTGGAGTATGTTTTTGCCGATGATATTGTTTTGGTGGATGAGACGAGAGTAAGTAGCAAGCTGGAGATGTGGAGGGAGAATGACAAAGGTACGTAGCTAGAATACGAGGAATTTAGTTTGGGTGAAGAAGGCGAGGGGGGGTGAGGATTTGATGTTGAGTGTGCATCGAAGAAAGACAATTTTCAAGTGTTTGGGGTTGGTAATATAGAGCGATAGAGGTGTAAGAAAGAATATCAAGCAACGGGTTCTATAGGTATGGCCAAAAGTTTATCTAAAGTTTAAGAGAAAATTTTACAAAGTTGTAGTGAAATTTGCCTTTTTCTGTGTGTAACAGAGTGTTGGGTGATCAAGAAAGTGCAAGAACAAATTAATATCCATAGTGGCAGAAATGATATTGAAAAGATAGATGAATACAGTAGACACGACAAAATAAGAAATGAGACTATCTAAGAGAAGGTAGGTGTGATTAGTACACATTATAGGTAAGTTGTATGAGTTGGGGCTTTGATGGTTAGATTATCTTCAGACGAGAGACCTGAGTACGTTTGCTAAGGTGCGACTACCTAGCTATCGAGAATCTTTAACGTTGTATAGGATGATCGAAGAAGAGCTGGAATAAGGTGATTAGATATATCACATCTTATTGTTTCGAGACTAATTGAGGAGATGTCACATGATAGGACCAAGTGCAAGAGTTGTATACACGCCAGCAAAGGCTAGTCATGTGCGATATAAGATCATGTCTAGGTGCGTATCCTTTGTTCGTTTTGTTTATTTTTATGATCATTTTGAGTAACTTGAAAACATCTTAGGGCTCATTTGGTATCGATATCTAGATATCAAGATATCAGTATCAGTATCAAGATATCGATATCGATATCGGGTGATATCGATATCAAATGATACCTCCCTCAAAATCAGTATATCAAACAAGATATCGATATCGATTGTTATCTTGATATCAAGATATCGATATCAAGTGATACCTCTCTCAAAATCAGTATATCAAATAAGTCCAAATCTGATATTTATATATTAAGCTATATCGATATATGGTGATATCAAACACAGATATCAGATAACACTTGATATATTGGGGATACCAAACACTAGATATATATCGATATCACTTTAAGTGATATCGATATCTAGCGATACCAAATACTAGATATCAAATATCAGGTATTGATATCCGATATATGATATCGATCTATATATCAATATCAAACGGGCCCTTAAACTATTCTGAAAAATGATGACGCATACAACTCGATTTTCCAGAGTCTACTTATGCCGGCAAGACAAAGAGGAAGGGTGAGGGGCCATAGCCCATAACCAATCATCTCTACTCAATGTGTTTGCGTCGGTGGATGTCTGCACCACACACTACGGAGTAATAAAACAAATAAGCCTTTGAGAAATTTCCCACGAACAACTCAAGATCATCAATAACTCCTTTTTGCTTGCCTTTGTAGCTTTCGGCGTTTTGGCATTGTTTTGGGTACGATGGGTCTAATCTAAACCCCTACCATACCCCTCCTAATTGACACCTCCTATAGTGTCTTTCACCTTTCACATTAAGATTTATTGATAGACAAAGACAACTCCTAACGCACGAATTAAACAATGTGTCTACTTTTACCTTGTCTTTGGTCCCGTCCTTTGTAGTATTGTTTAATGTCTCAATCCAACTTTGATACTATATTTAATGGTTTGTTAATAATATATACCTAACGATGTTAGCTTTAATCTTATCTTCTTCTCTACGTATATGTGTTTCGCATTAATCGTCTAATGGCTTTAATTTGCTTCGTCCCCTTTTTTGGTACAAGTTAGTGTCTTGATCGATCAAGACCGGCTTGAGAATTTGGCGGGTGTCAATCAAATAGTTGAGGGTTTTTTTCTCCCTTAATTAAGGGTCTTGATCTTAGAAATTGAGTATCTTTAAAACCTTTGATCGAAATTGCAGAAAATCACCCTTTAAATAGTATCCGTTACCAAATCGCCACCCCACCTTACTGTTCTGTCAAAGATCTGTTAGAACTCAAGGGGTGAGTTTACTTAGTGAGTCCACTCGCCCAACTCGGTCGAGTCAACTCATCATCTTCTTCCTCCAAATTGGGTGGTAGGGGCTTCAATGGAGGTTGGTTAATTTCCTTTCGTTCACCTTCAAAACACCTCCATTAAAATCTACTCAATCTTTTCATCTAAAAAACGTGCTCAATTTGGAATTTAATCGAATGATTCAAGCTCAATTCCATTCAAGTTCGTTTTTGCCCCAAATTGAAATCGACATCATTTTGGATGATTTTGAATCCGTTTCTTATAATTGAATATACAAAATCAATCAATCAATAAAGTGAAAGAGATTGGTGTATTCAATTGTGGGTTTTATGACCTCCATCTACTAGGTCTACAAAAGGCCTTCAAGACCCTATTTCACCATCGTTGGCCAAAATTAGAGCTCCTAATACCTCAAGCGTCGATTTAGTGCAAAAATCTCTCTCAAAATTGTACAAAATAATCGGATTCCATTTTCGACATAAGTTAACCGAAGGTTGCAGCCCGCCACCTTGTCGTCCTTTTCGCCACCTCCTTGCACCACCGGGAGATCCGCCGCACCACCAGAAGTCCGTCCGTAATCTACCGAAGCTTTGCCGAATTCCGTTGCCGCATAGTGACATGGGGATTCCAGTCTAATGGTGTCTATTTGGGGAGGAAGATGTATTAATTGCATTCTTCCTCCCAACTTTTTATTTTTATAAAATATTCCCTTATTTCAATGATTAAAAAATAGGGGTAAAATAGTCATTTCACATATTTAACAGAACTTTGACGGAACAGTGGTATGGGGTGGCGATTGGTAACGGATACTGTTTACAAAGTGATTTTCTGCAATTTCGATTTTAAGGGGTGGTTTTGTGCAAAAGGCCCCATTTAAGAGGTGGTTTTTTGCAGATTACCCTTATATTAATTTAGAGGCATTTTTGTTTATGTGTCTCCACTTCCTTTATTTTAGGTCTTCCATTTAATCATCTTTATACCTTGTATTTTATTCCTTAATTCTAACTTACAATAATATTTTTTTTCTAGCAACCATCTATATATCTATATCTATCTATATACTATATTAATTTAGAAGCATTTTTGCCTATGCTTCACCACCTCCTTTATTTTAGGTCTTCATTCCAATCATCTTTATTCCTTAATTCTAAGTTACAATAATACTTTTTTTTCCTAGCAACCAATCTATCTCTCTCTCTATATATATATATATAATATTAATTTAGAATCATTTTTGCTTATGTGTCACCACCTCCTTTATTTTAGGTCCATCCAATTATCTTTAATTTATTCCTTCTATTTTATTCCTTAATTCTAAGTTACAATAATATTTTTTTTTTCTAGCAACCATCTATCTATATATACTATATCAATTTAGAAGCATTTTGCTTATGTGTTACCACCTCCTTTATTTTAGGTCTTCCATCCAATCATCTTTATTCATTCTATTTTATTTCTTAATTCTAAGTTGCAATAATATATTTTTCTAGCAACCAATGAGATTAATTTAAAACCTAATTAAAAAAAGACAATTATAGACAAATTAATTCCTTTTTAGCAACCAATTAAATTAATTCAAATTCAAAATATAATATAATTTTTAAAATCTATCTATCTATCTATATACTATATTATTAATTTAGAATTATTTTTGCTTATGTGTCACCACCTCCTTTGTTTTAGGTCTTCCGTCTAATCATCTTTATTCCTTCTATTTTATTCCTTAATTCTAACTTACAATAATTTTTTTTCTAGCAACCATCTATCTATATACTATATCAATCTATCTATCTATATATCTATATACTATATTAATTTGGAAGCATTTTTGCTTATGTGTCACCAACTCCTTTATTTTAGGTCTTCCATCCAATCATCTTTATTCCTTAATTCTAAGTTACAATTAATAATATTTTTTTCTAGCAACCAATGAGATTAATTTAAAACCTAATTAAAAAATTATAGACACATTAATTCCTTTTTAATAACCAATGAAATTAATTCAAATTCAAAATATAATATAATTTTTAAAATAAAGTTACAAAGACATTAAACTTTTTCAACCAATCTATTTCTATATCTATATCTATATATTATTATACTCTTAATTTAGAATACTTAATGCTTATGTGTCATCTTCTCCTTAATCCTCTCATTTCCACCAATCAATTTTTTCCCCTTTTTATTTATTTCCTTTAAGTATTATTTTTTATTATTCTCTTTATCACTTTAAACCAATCACATTTTTTCTTTTATTCTTAACATATTTACTACTATCTATATATCTATATATACTCTTAATTTAGAATAATACGTAATGCTTATGTGTCATCTTCTCCGTAATCCTCTCATTTCCACTAATCAATTTTTTTTGCCCTTTTTAATTATTTATTTCCTTTTATTATTTTTATTATTCCCTTTATCTCTTTAAACCAATCACATTTTTTCTTTTATTTTTAACATATTTACTAACTATTGGGCTTCATTCAAAACATTGAATTCAATCTAATGTATAACTACTAAGCTTAACTCAAATTTATTTATTAACTATTGGGCTTAACTCAAATTTATTTATTTACTATTGGACTTAATTCAAAACATTAAATATAACTATTGGTTATAACACATTTAGACAAAGTTATAATGATATTGATATTATTATTACTAAGTGATTTAAAATATCTATATTTATATATTATACTTTACATGAGATTTTTTAAAAATTAATTTTATGAGAGAATTATAAGATACATTTATGGTAATGTTTTTATGATTTTTATCTTAACTTTTATTAATATTTTTTTTATATATTGTTAATATTTTAGTTTTAAAAAATCGCATTATGACGTAGGAATTTTACTAATTCTAATTAGAGTTGATCCATATGATAAATTTATTTACTGGTTCTTATCCTATGTCAGGTATAGGATAGAAAGACCGATTTATTTACGATTCATCACTCAAGATAATCCACACGAGTTGTAGTGTTGTGATTCTACATAACACTTATTCCATTAGTGTTCATTAATCAAATGGTCCACATGGGCTATTAGTGTTCACACCTAAATGGTCAACATGGACATGGATGATTGTGCCAGCCCAATACAAGTCAATCCAGCGGCAGAACTCAACTCCTATCATGATAAGCCCAATAGTCTTGTGAATTTTGTGTACATGTCATACTTTCCTTGGAGAGTTGGTTTTTCTAATCTATACCCTAAAAAAAATAGTAGGGTTGTGCAACCGAATCGGGCCGAACAAACTGAACCTAGGTGTTTCAGTTTAGATTTTAGGTTCAAAGAATTTTTTTTTTTGGTTTTCGATTCAGTTTGTATTCGGTTGGGTTAAACCGAAAAAAAAACGAATTTTCATTTTCATTATATTTATTTTGTAGTTTATTGAATTGCAAAGTAGTACAACACTCCGTGAGCCGCATCTCTTTTCGTCCTCGCAAACCCTTAACCCTAGAGAGGAGACTCGCCTCGCTCGTCCAGTCGTCCTCGACTCCTCTGACCCTCTCTCCATTCTCTAGCCGTCAGCGAGGTCTTCGACCACCAACCCACCTCTCTAGCTCCTTCTCGGCTTCTCTCGCAATCCGCCAATCCCCTTCGCTCTCCTGTTCATCGTCTTCAATTGGGATTCGTTGTTCGCTGCCTTCGCTTCGTCCTCGATCAGTTCCGCCTTCTTGTCGACTTCCATAGCCCCTCAACTTAATGGAGTCAGAACCTGTGCAAAACTGAACCAAATCTATTAGTTTCAGTTTAGTTTTCGCTTTGATTTTTTTGGGATTTTGGTTTTCGTTTCGGTTCAATTTGACCGAGTTTAGCTCGGTTTTAGGCCAATAAACATCCCTAAAAGATAGGTTCATGTTCAATATATGATCCTATGTCAAGCGAGCACAATAAGGACGGGCACGGATATAATGAGACGCATGTCGGATTCGACACCAGCAAAGAGAACTTGGCCTATGGTGGAAATGTCGAGGTTGGTTTGAGGTGAAGACGACAATCGACAAGGCCACGAATTCAAAATTGACGACATTCTCTCCACCTCTATGATTTAACGTGTGAAGGGTTGAATATGGAATGGTTGAATGGTGTAACCAGTTGAGCTAAGCTCATGCAGACAATCGCTGGACGCACTAGATGTCATGGAAGATTGCATTTAGTTGCAGTCTTAGGATTGCACTAACCCAATTTAAGGGTTCGTTTGGTTAACAATTGAAAAACCCAGAAAGTGAAAAAACCTAGGAAGTAGGATAAGTACATGTGTTTGGTTGTAATTTTTTCCTTCAAAATCTCAGGAACTTGAATTCCCAGAAATTCCAATTCCTATGAAATGGGGGAATTTAACTTACCTAGGGGAGACTAGGTAAGTTGAACTTCCACCATTTTGTGTACAAAATTACCACTTCCACCATTTGAATTTCCTATCATTTAAAATCTAACCAAACATCTTTTTTCCATTAACCGGAAGTACAATTGACGGGAATTTAATTCATGTGAATTGAATTTTTGGGAATTGCACTTCCCACGTTCAACTAAACGAGGCCTAAGTCAATTTCGATATGTGATAAAAATTATTGGGATTTCAATTGGATATAGTAACTACATTGATTATTTAAATAGATTATTGGGCTTTTTATTGGATATTATTCAAGCACACGAGTCCATATCTAATTTCCAAACTCTTTGACCATGTCCATATTTGAATTTGGAGAGAGACTTTTTAGACTTGCATCCAAATCAAACTCTTGTATTGAGTCTAAGGCTCTAAGTATCCTAGGTTAAAAGAAAAAATCAGAAAAGATTTATAAATATGGAATATATGATTTCAATTTTTACCTTTGTATTTAACTTGACCATGATGAGATTTGGATAAATCTAGACACGAGCAAGGGCAACTCAACGGATTTTGACTTCAGTAAACTCGATGGGTTGATGGCTCGGTGGATCAGGGTCGTCAACGGTCAAGGGTTTGGACGGATCAATGTTTAAGGTTAGTCTCGTGTTGATTCAAACCCATGAACCCGATAATTTGAACCCATTCGGTCAACTCACTAGTAGGGGTGAAATTAGTACAATACCAATTAATTTTTACATATACCATATATCAACCAGTTATAATTGGTAATGCTAAATCTAATACCATTATCAACCATATAATCAGTCAGTTGGTAATGATTAATATTGATAAAATACCAAGTTTTGATATCAATGATTCAATGATAAGCAATTTAAATTTTAATGTGAAAATTTAAATGAAAATTACGTACCAATAGAAACTCTTACCGAATTACATACAAATATTAATAGTTAATACAATTCACGTAAAACTCTAAATTTAAATTTTCAAATGTGACATAATAAAGATGAATTGCTCAAAAGTACAAAACAAAAATTAAATGAAACTTTAAAGTATGTTCATTTGGATCAACTTTAAGCTTGTGACATTCCTTTTTACATTTGATCCCTATTTTAATTTTATAGACTTTAATTTTCAATATTATATATATAAATAATTGATAACCAATTTACTCTACACCAATTGATAACCAATTTATTTGAAAAAAACAGTATTTAATTCAAGATGATCTCACATGCAATGTTTATTCTATACTTAGGACTAGGTATTTAGTTCAAAAATTATATGATCAATATGCTAGAGATGTTCAACCATACCTCCCACTCATTCGAGCTCTTTACACACTTGCACTTTTGCGCGAGCTAGAGCTCTTGCTAGAGATATATTTGGCATGAAAAGAGTGAGGACCTCGTCAAAAACCACTTCGGCGCTTGAAGCATATTATTCGGTGAAAGAATAGGGATAGGCCAATTTTCTTTTGAAAGGAAAGTATGCCATGCAATCACTAACTTTAATTTGAGTTTCGAGGTAAAGAGGAAGAGGAATTCGACATTCTAGAATGGTAGAGTCGTTTGGAGAGATCCCGATTTCCTACTCTCCATTTAATCTCTCATCAGATACTTGTCGCTCCCTCCTCAATTATCGCAATGGAGCAACTTTTTAGCTGAGGAGTGAGAGGAAATCCCATTTTTTCAAGGAAAAACCTAAAAAAAAACAACTTTTAATGTCACATAGATGAGATTTTGAAACCTTATAACTAGGGTTAGGCCTAATCGGGGAAAAAAAATTCCTCAAGCATCCCCACCCGAAAAAAAAAATACAAAAGAAAATTTTACCTTCAATTATCCCCGAAATGGCAAAAAATTTACCTTCAAGCATCTCCGGGATGTCGATCTAGGATCCGCCCCTGCTTATAACACCAAAGTGATATTTGTCCAAACTACACTATAACCAAATACACAGTAATATATATATATATATATATATATATATATATATATATATATATATATATATATATTTCCTTAATTTTATATCAAACATATTATTTCTTCGGATTGATATTGTCACGATTAAAATCTCACCATAGAAAGAGTCGTAATCACAATTTTTGAAGCTGTGACACTTTTCTACTGTACGTTTTTGAAATTATGGCCATTGGAGTTTCTCATAATTTCAGAAGTTGTGATAGTGGAAATATTTCATCAAATTCAAATGTAAAAGGAATCTGACACACTTTAAGATTTTGGTGGAATCTCAATCGACCATAGTGACAAAAGCTATGGGTGCCTATTCAAGATTTTTGGTGAAATCTCAATCCCATATGAGTTTCCTACAATTTCTAAAACCGTCGTCACTCCAATATCTTCGAAACCATAATCCTATCATGTATTTAATGACATTTTCGGAATAATAACCTCCATATCTTTCCAATTTTTTTTAAGGTAAAACTAATTAAAATAATCCAATCTTTGGAGAGGTGTTAAAAAATATCCCACCTTTCAACAATAAGAAAAATAATCCAATCTTTATGAGATGTGGTAACAAAATAACTCAATTGTTTTTACGACTATAAATACGGGCAAAAACGATGAAATATAATTGACAAAATTAAGATTTTTATAAATTTTGGATGATATTGACTTGTTTTAATAAGAATGAGATTATTTAACCAATTTATGTCATTTATTTGACCCAATTTATGGTCGGAAAAATGAGTTGGATACTTTGTTACCATCTCATTCAAAAATCGGGTTATTCAAAAATCGGGTTATTTTTTTTACAGTTGAAATGTGAAAATATTTTTTTAACACACCTCCAAATGTTAGGTTATTTTAATTAGTTTTGTTTATATATATATATATATATAAAGGGAATCCGAGGAAGACCCACCTCCTTGTCTATACAGTCAATGCCAACTGTCCCAATCGAAAAGTATCCGTTACAAATTAGTCGAACGTTAAGGTAACCGTTGCACATGACCCCATTTCCTCAACTGCACTCCTCTCTCATCGATCATATCTTCTTTCTTCCTCTTCCTCTTCCTCTTCCTGTGTATAAATTAACCCCAACAACACCATTTGCCTCTCATCTAATCAACCAGATCTCTCTGATTAAACAAGGTAGCTGATCGAAAATGGGATTGGTGGTGGTAATCTCGTTGCCATTCATACTCTTCTGCATCTTCCTCGGTTCCGGTTGCTACTTTCTGGGGAGACACAGGGGTAAGCAAGAGGCCCGCTCCCAGGTCTACGGCGCCCCTATCCCCCCTCCCGGCGCCACCGTGTCCTCCTCGTCTTTTCCTCCTTCGCCGGCTCCGCCCCACGCCAAGCCACCCCCGCCGCCGGAGTATTATCCATCCAATGTCTAGCTCCCTCCACCCGGCCGGTGTCTGCATATTTTTTGGGGGTTTTCTGTCACTGTGAAATTGGATTGATTTGTTTTCTTCGTGATTTGTAAATTTGGAGTGGGACGGGAGAAAAATTATATTCTTCGATCCCAATTTGTTGTAAGATTGGATGATAAATAAAAAATTAAATGCTTTGGTTTTGTTGATTTGACTCGAAATGTTACGCTCAGAATTCATTTCAGTCTACCGTCACAATACAACCCCGAGTTGGGGGTGATATACGAGCAAAACGAGCCGAGTTCGAGCTAGAACTCCATATGAAAACGAGCCCAAACAAATACTCGAGCTCGGCTCGCGAGCTCGAAAGGGTACTCCAGCTTGAGCTAGTGAGCTCGGTTACAATTTTTGGGTTGTTTTTTTCGTCTAATTGTATAAGCCACTGTAAATCATCAAAATCAAAGGCGGAAAACTGAACTCTAATTTTTTTTTTCGAAAAAACCATCAATATTATTTAAAGTTTTTGGGTTTAATTTATGGTATTAAGTTATGAAGTCTAACAAATGATAAGAATGATAGAAGTATATTAATTTGGTAAATTATGTGAAAAATAATTTATATCGCTTTAGTTTTGAAACATTTATAACTTTTTACTCAGGTATCGGATTTGAGCTTATAATATATCAAATCGAAGCTATCGACGAGAGGAATATGTATATTAAATTTTATTTTTGATTGCGGGGCCGACTACCACCTCTGGCCCTAAAGAGGATCCGTGTCCCTGTAACTAAACCTTCTTGTTACAACTTACAACGTTGAACGTACTCCAAGATTTTTTGCAACCTCGAGTAACTACATATGCATACATTTAATATGCATATTTTATTTTTATTGCAATATAGATCGAAACAAGGCAAATATATCATATATATAGCTGCAGCCAATACACACCCATACATAGTTAATACTAGTATAGATGTGTTCAAGGCCACTTAGTTTGAAGGAGCTTATCAACGGTGTCCGCGTCGAGCTGGAAGGTCTTCGAGAGAAGATCGACGGGGATGCGAGACTCGGACCCGAAGAGTGCGTCGGCAATCCTAGTGTTGCCGGGGTCTTGGGAGCTAAAAGCCCCAATCGCGAGGGCTTTGGTCTTCCCGACATTGACGGCGAAGTGGATGAGCCCTTGCGGGAACACAACCACGTCTCCCGCGGAGACAACCTTGGAGTAAATCTTGTAGTTGTAGGAGGTTACGAAGCCGACGAAGAGGGTGCCCTCGAGGAGCGTCAGCACCTCGGTTGCGCGAGGGTGGTAGTGGGGCGGTATCAGCCCTCCTTCCGCCTCGTATTCGAGGCGGACGAGGGATACCCCCAGCGTATTCAGGCCCGGCAATCTGGCATCCGACACTTGCTTGCTTGCTGAACCATAAATGTTGGTTGTGTTGAGGGGCTTGTCAAAACCACTGTACACGAAGTCATCCATTGTGACTTCCCTTGGGTTTTTGCACATCTTTCCATTCACAAACACTACACAATGTAATTTAATTTAATTTAATTTAATTCACATATATATATGGAGAATTTTGATTCCGTCTAAGCAATACTTAACGGTGTAATTTATGGGCATAGAAATTATTCGTAGGTACCAAGCGATTATTCGTGTATAATAATGTAATTATTCGTATATATGAACAAATGTAATTATTCGTATATAACAAAAGAATATACATACGAATAATCACTTGGTCATTGTTCACAAGTTACTTTTAATCTCTTCCGTTTGATCTTCTTAATTTGACGCTCCAGATTTGTTCACAAATTACACAGTAAGGCTTCCTAACCAGTGACGACCGCAAGATTGGTTAAAGGTGGGGCGAAATTTTATGCTTTGGGAATTTTTTTCTCAATATATATTGAAGAATTTTTTTTTAAAAAAATGAAAGATCGAAAACAATAAATTTTGGTAGAAATATGATATTTTATTACAAAAATTTATATAATAAAATTTAATATTTATACACATATGTGTAGCATTATGTATACTTTTTAAAAAATATTGAAAGACAATTATAACTTTTTTTTAAAAAAAATATGTCATTTGTATATGGAAAAAAAATTGATTGGATTGAAAAGTAAGAAAAAAAATTTATGATTTAAACATGACATGAATAGTAAAAAAATCCATAGGAATAAAAATTAGAAGATTTTTTAAAAATATATTTGTAGCATAATGAATACTATTATTAAAAATATTAGAAGAAAACTATAAAATTGATTTAAATATAACATTTATAATGGGAAAAATTGATAAGAATAAAAAATATTGGCAAAAAAAAATAAAAAATAAGATTTGAACTCATGACCTCATGCAATAAATAGATTCTTTTATCCTTTCTTTACCAACTAAACTAGAAAACTTATGTATTCCATTTTACATTTTTTATTTTTTTACCTTAATTTTTTTTATTTTCCCCCATATACCTACGTTTTTACGTCGCCGGAGGGAGGGACGGCCGCCCCCTGCGCACTCCGCGACCGCCACTGTTGCTAACACAGTAAGACTTACTTACACAAGAAAAAGGATGAATATGAAATGATATACTTACAAGTATTGCTGGGATCGTTAGTAGCTACACAGAAGTCCTGGAGTTGGTTTGGATCAGTAGCGTATGCGATGAAGGAAGATATGGCAACAAAGAAAGCAAAATTAGCTAAAATTAATGGAGATGCCATTTTCTCAACTACTATTAGTTTGTATATTGCCGGGCTTCCACAGGATTTTTTTTTTCTTTTTTTCAGTTTGTTGTGTTCAAGTGACGACTATGATTGAGGGTGTTGTTGAATTTATAATTAGGGCGCTATTACATGTACTCGTCAAATGTATTGTCAATTCAGTGTCTATTCTTCTGTTTGCGAAAACATGTTATTTTAGAGTTTGTGTTTGTTCAAAATAACATGTCATTTTAGATATTTTACCCATATATTTCTCAATTTACCCTCATTTATTTAAAATTTGAATTACCTTAAAAAATGTCATTGGCTTTGAGATACAACAACAACAACAACAACAACCCAGTATATTCCGCGTTAAAGTAGGGTCTGAGGGGTTAGGATGTACACACTCTTACCCCGAACTAGTCGAGAGAGTGTTTCCGATAGACCCAAAACAATAGGGCATAACAACACATGAAAACATGCCAAATAATAGAGAATGCGGCAAAACGAAGCAAAGAGCAAGACACAAAAGAAGCATAAACGGAATGACCCAACACCCATCCTCAAACTTCTAAAACTTCTAACCATCATAAGATAAAAGTAGGGGCAATTTAATTAGTTCAAATATTTCTTAAATATTGTGCATAAAATTAAAATGATAGGTTTTCGCGAAGGGAGGGAGTAATTTATAAAAACAGTAAAAGCATATAGATTTTCAAGATTTTACTTTTAACATTGTTTATTAATAAATTGAAGAGGGATATATATATTTAATAGGCTAAATTACATAAAATCACCCATTAAACATTACTTTTTTCATTCAAACCCCCAACTATAATATAAATTACATAAAACCACCCATTAAAAGTGTTATCTCAACAGTACCACCCAAGTGAAAGTATTTGTTAGAAATTCATTGAAATGACTATAATACCCTTACATATCAATAAAATTTTCAAATGATTCCCACTTATTAACCTTACAATCTTACATATATATTAGAAAATTCTAAATTTCTGCTCAAACAATTTGTAAATGTACAAACCCTTAAATGAAAGCATAACTGACTGAAATCAATAAATCTTCAAAACAACAAATAAGGAAAACACTTGGAATAAATTTTAAAATCTTAAATCGACCCTGCATTTAGCCCAAAAATGTTTTTTATACATCAAACATCAGTTCTTCCCAATCAAAAAAATAAAACATACAAGTACAAACAATCTTTAGATTTATAACTAATCAAAAAAATCTTTAGATTTATAGGTTCCAATTTTGTGCCGGGTGATTCTTCCAAACAATAAAATTTTCTAATTTATAGAGTTAGGAGATTTTAGAAAATTTTGTTGGTGTGAAGTGTAGATGTGTCCACTCAATAAATTTTCTTAATGGAGGTATTAGGATAACAATTTAAACTTGTGCCCAACCAGGTCGAAAATGACAAAAATGGAGGCGCTTTAGACTGTAATGAGTGGAGCTTTGGAGAACCATATCGGGGTGGTCGAGCCGGAAAGGATCTCAGAGTACTACCCGAACGTTCTTAGTTTGACTTTTGGATGACTGCTCTCTATTTACCAAAATCAAGAGTTTTGGAGAGTTCAATAAACAATAAATGAAAAATATGAACAAATTATAATTTGATTTTTTATTTCCTTTTAAAAAGTAAAGCACTTGGATGATTTTTGAATATTTCCGACGGAAGTTTTAGAAGATTTAACGAAATATTCCACTTGGGTGGTGTTTTGTAAACAAAACCTCTTTAACGGATGGTTTTATGTAATTTCAATTATAGCAAGTGGTTAAGTAAAAAAATTGATATTTAACGGGTGGTTTCATGTAATTTATGCTATTTAATATTATGACAAGAAAACTAGTATCATCAATTTTAAAAGCAAGATATAATAATAATAATAATAAAAGATAAATGAAAATATGGTATTTTGTTTACAAAAAAATAGTACAGTTTCTTCACCATGGCACGTTTTTAAAAAAAATAAATTTTAATAATAAAATAAATCAATACTATAAAATTAAATAAAATAGTAATTTAATATTTTGAATTAAACTTATAAAAAAAATCCATAAGATAATGGTGTAATAAGCTCATTCAAGATGAACTCCATTAGTGCGATAGTATAAAAAGATTTACAAATAAATATAAGTTATATATTAATTTAATATTTTGAATAAAACTCATTGGTTATGTAAAAGATGAATAACAATTGCAAAAAAGAAAAAATTGTGATCAGTTAAAAATGAGAAAATTAAAGTGAATATGACACATAGCAACCATAATTCAAGCGACGATATTTTCGTTGCGTGAATACTCAGGTAAAGTGAAGGTCATTCAAGCGACCACTTAATATCCGTTGTCTGAATTGCACCATGGCCTAGTGAATTTTTACTTCCTTTAATATACTCATATGTTTGTAGATTTACATATAAGGCATTACTTGTTTACCAAAAGAAACATATAAGACATTACAGGTGGTAGGTTTTTGTCACTAGCTTCCAACAACATGAATAGTAAAATCAAAGTAGTTTTTTTTGTTTGAAATAGTAAAATCAAAGCTTATGTATAGTGAATAGTAACATCAATTATAAGCGGTACCATCAATTCAATCACAAATGATCTAATAGACCATACATAAATTAATATTGAATAGTAACATCAAATTAATGAATAACCGTTTTAAGTAAAAATGATACATTAGTGTAGTGATTGTGATATTATATTTTAGGTCAAGAGATTCTAAGTTTGAATTTTTTGAAAATATAGTATTGTTTATAAATGAGAGAATCACCCCCTTAAATTGATCACATGTTATTTGATTCAAACCTAGAGCGATTGTACCGATCGAACTAGATTAAGGGGAAAAAAACTCCTTCTGTCTCGCAAAATTTGTTGTTGTACTTTCAACACATTTTTTAGGTTGATAAAACTGTATAAAAATATCAATTATTTTATTTTTTTAAAAATAATATCATACTTAATATAATATCTATAAAATTATTTATTAAAAAATTGATATTTTATATATATAGTTTTTAACTTCTTAAAAAATGTGTTAAAAAATCAAACAACAACTATTTTAATATTTTATATATAGAGTTCCTTAATTCTTGTATTTTTCAAGATTTATATTGTTCTCTTGTTCATCGATTTAACAGTTTGGCAGTAAATGGTCAATGAGCTTAAAGTTTTGAACACTCCTACCCAACAATCCCTCTAGAATTTGATGACTTTTCCATTCCCGACTTATCTATACATATACACCCATTTTGTATATGGTTTAGAGAAAAAAAATTGTATAACTAAAAGTGATTAGTAATAAACTAATTTTGATTAACTTTAAAGTGTTTCATTTTGGTCCTTAACCTTTATCACTTGTTTCATTTTGATCCTTAACCTTTAAAAGTAAAATTATACCAAATCTTGTTAATTTAAATACTAGAAGTCTAAAAGAGTCCGGGTATTTTTAAAAAATTAAAATAATAGAGTTGGATGATTGTATGTACTTTTTCTTTGTGTAAATGATTTTATATACATTATGATAAAATTTGGGTGGTTTTTGGTAATTATGTCTAATAATCTTTTTAAAATCAGGGACTAAAACAAATAAAAAAATGTAAGCTTTTGGATTGTTTTGCAATGTTTGAAAAGTTAAGGACTAAAAAGAAATGAGATGGAAAGGTTGAAGACTATTTTTGAACGTTTTAAAGGTTAAGGACCAAAATGAAACAAGTGGTAAAGATTAGGGACTATAAAGGTAATTTGCCCAATTAATAAACACCTTTCATCATCCTTCATCATCCCAACTCATCCAGCTTTCTCTCTATTCCACCTCAAATCCCGCTTTTTCATTCGAAAAATGAATCCGATTCAAACTCCACAAAACTTTCCCCAAACTTTTATGACATGGTTTTTTTCTACTTTTAACAATATTCCACAATAAATACAAATCATCCTACCCTAAATCACCATTCTCATGATCTTATATAATCATATTATTCTGATAGGATGCATCCCACTCTAAATTCTCTAGCTTCAAATATCCATCTCATTCCAAATACATTTCAATCTCCAGTATTACGACAAGAAGATGCATGCCCATGAAGAACAGATGAACATATATCCTATTCGAAATGCACCGAGAGAAGGCAATAAAGCGAAACAGAAGATATATAAGTTGTTGCTTAGTAAATGGTTAAACACCAGAAAGGTAGTAAATGGTTAAACACCAAAAAGGATGTTGTGAAGTGAATGAACAAGTTTGATATCAGATTTCGGCCCAGAATAGCAACTTATTACAACGAGAGGAGGGGGGAGATGGCTCCACGCCTTGCAAAAGGTGTAGAGCTAGCACGCTTGGTTCGAGACTTCGAGTTAGATATGATGTTAGCAAATTTGTTGGTAATTATTGTCAGGTGTCAAGGGACAAACAGACTGGGCGAGTGGCCAATCGAAAGATGATGTCATGAACAATGCCCGAATATTGCATAGTGCAAACCATGAGAAGCATGCATTGTTCAAAGATTGAACACGCATGAGTCATGTCTTATTCTCAAGAGTGAGTAGAAATGGAAAATTTCAGAGCAACACTGTGAGGAAGGTGGCTCGAAGAGGACGAAGATCATTCAATGCATTAGGATCATATATACAGGGTCCAACCCTCCCACTACAGGATATAACCCCCCTACTTCTTCAAGTGGGGTGGGACAGTTTGTTCGTATAGTCGTCCCACATACTTCAAGGCTACCAAGCGATTTTTGAAATTTGAACTCCTTCTTTACAGTTTGTGAAATTGAAACCACCACGATATCAATATTCCAAAATTCCAAAACTCCAAAATTTTCAAGATTTAGGGTTCGTAGAACACAAAGCCCAAATTTCAATATAAACAAATCGGTTGAAGGGCTACTCCTCTCATTGCCAATTGGTTTTGAGATGGAACCCCGTTGGGTTTATGTGTTGTTCGAATCTCCCCTATGTGGGCCCGCACACACGACCTCCCTCATTAGACCAAATTTCTTAAGATCAACAAGTCGAAGCTTCAAAAAACACAACTGCATCAAAAGCAGCGGAATTGAGCATCAATTAGTTCCAATTTGAGTTTTGGTTAAACTTTGTAGGGGAAGATAAAGAATTTGGAACTTATTTTTTAAAATAAATAGAATTTTATTTTTAATTCTATAAATATTATCTTGTGAATATATATAATTGTCAATAACTTTGAATTCGGATTCAACCCAACTTTTAAATAATGGATAAGAGAATGTGTATGTAGAAACAGTCTCATTTTCAATTTTGGTAAACAACGGTACTACGGATCTATTTAAACCAACTCGGGGGATTCAACAGGGAAATCCATATTGTCTCCATTTTTATTCATCCTGGGACGGAAATCCTTAATAGAAAATTACAATTGGATTAAGGATACATGTGTTTGTTTACGAACTAATTTGAGTCTTAAGTACTAAATACAATAAATGATTGCAAAAGCACTAAATGGCAGTATTGTGTTATGGTAGATAATATCTATATATGTTCATGTTCAAACATATATAGATATGATCCAAGGGGGGAGCTAGACACTCATGTGTGTATCCATATCAGTCCATAGATCTTATCACTAGAGTGCACTGAGCCTGCCTTTAATTTGCCTCCAAAGATTAATTGTTATTAATATAATTCACGTAATATAATTTAGATTTATATTGTGTTCGATCATTTTACTATTTCTTAATAGATGTTATAGATATAATCAATGTAATTTTAGATGAGCATGTTAATTAACATATTCTCGTGTACAGATCGACATCCGTAAGGATTGCTTTGTGTGTTCATGTTTGTATGCCATATATGTACGTTTTTCTTGATTTTGGTAAATAGAGTGATCATTCGACGGTTCAAACCAGGGACCTTTTCGAAGACAACCAACAATCAAATGATTTGTTGTAAATTGTAATTAATTAACATATGAATTATATAAACAAAAACTTAAAAATTAACAAACAATCATAAATTGAAAGACTGTACTGCAAGTATCTAGAACCCTAAATTATACTTATATAATTCCTATATATATGAAACTAGCGATCATGAATTGATCGATCGATGATTGATAAAATCAAGCACGTTCGCCCCTAATCCGCATGGCAAGCTGAACGTCCTTGGGCATGATGGTGACGCGCCTGGCATGGATGGCGCAGAGGTTGGAGTCTTCGAACAGGCCGACGAGGTACGCCTCGGCGGCCTCCTGGACGGCGAGCACGGCGTGGCTCTGGAACCGCAGGTCGCTCTTGAACTCCTGCGCGATCTCCCTTACCAGCCTCTGGAACGGCAGCTTCCTGATCAGCAGATCCGTTCCCTTCTGGTACTTGCGGATCTCCCGGAGCGCCACCGTCCCCGGCCTGTACCTGTGCGGCTTCTTCACTCCCCCCGTCGTCGGCGCCGATTTCCTCCCCGCCGCCGCCGCCTTGTATGCTAGGCTCTTTCTCGGCGCCGTTCCTCCAAACGACTTCCGCGCCGTCTGCTTCGTGCGTGCCATTGTTCCAGAAACCCTAGAATTTGATTGATCTGTGGAAAAGCTTAACGGTTGAATTGAAGATGGAGTTGATTGATTGATGAAGAATTGGAGGATTGGGGTTGCTTATATAGTGGTTGATGGGTGGGGATCAAGAATGATCCAACGGCTAATATTGGCGATCTGTGTGCTTGTTTTGCACGGAATCTAATGGTTAATTGATAGGTTTAATGGATTGTTTTTTGTTTTTCTTGATCTTTGATTGGCCAATTTAATGATATAGTTGATGAATGGTGATTAATTAGTGTGTTTTTTTAATGAAAGATTATTATTAAATTAGTAGATAAAGGGATAAAAAGATAGATATAGATAGATAACCACGGTTAGTTTTTACCTTATATAGTACTCCGTATGAAAGAAGAAAAAGGCAAAATTGTAGAAAACTGCCCTTGAATATGCTCTTTTGTAAAAAAGCGCCCTTTAAAATTAAAATTGTAGAAAACCACCCTTTATAATTACTTTGTTAGCAAAATTGCAGGAAATCACCCCTTAAATATGCTCTTACGATCAACAATTTTATAAACTATTACTATTGCAAATCAATTTACCCAAACTGAGAAATTAGGGTTTCAATTTTTCCATAATGAGCCAAGGATCGAATAAGAAGCAAAAGTAGAGGGGTTTGACTGTGGTTGAACCATGGTTTTTGGTTGTAGTCGTGGTTAGCGTATGTTTCGTCCTTGGTCCCGTTATATGGTGTTGGTCATATGGTAGTCAGTGAGGAAGAAGAAGCAAGGAGAGGATGTGAGAGAGCGAGTCTAAATTCCAAATATATCCTTATTATTGTAATAAAAGATAAGGTGTAAAATTGTAGTTTTACAAAATTTTACATACGAATTAGTGGAATATAGGGGTACTTGGTGTTTTGCTAATAGAATGGTTATTATAAAAGGTGGTTTGCTACCATTTTGATTTTAAGGGGTGGTTTTATGCAAAAGGACATAGTTAAGAGGTGTTTTTTTATTAGTGAATAATTTAGGTGGAGAAACCTAGCTCTCACCCGATTACCTCTTATCGGATGAGGTCACAGACCTGAATCAAGATAGATGTCATTTTCCTTAGTTGAGCGTCAAATGTGTGTTACCTTATCTGTCACTCGATCTGTTACCATTCCGGTGTACGTGGAAGAAAGATATTTCTCTCACGCTGGACATTAGTATTTTATTATCCGAGATTAGGAGTTCAATTTCCCATGAACAATTATTCTTATTATTATTATGGTTTATGATTATTAGGAAATCTCCTTCACCCTGAAAGTTGTTTATTCCTAACTCAATAGCCTTTAGTATCCCTTGTTTTAAAGCAAGTACGGTGTCTCAGCAACCAACGAAGCGTGCTTATCGAGACATTTGTATCCAATATTAATTGGATTTCCTTTCCAGCCGCATATGATGAAACCAATTGAACTCCTTACCAAAGTCCGACTCGGACCGATGACTGGGGGTCGTGTGCATGGGCGCACATGCGCTAGTAGCCTAGCACACAAGCCGAGTGAGGTTCCATTCTAAAATCATTTGGCAATAGAAGGAGTAGCCCACCGACTTATAAGCTAAGACGAGTTATGTTCAACTTTCGATGTGAGGCTCGATTTGGTCTCATTCACATCTCTTAACACGCCCCTGCAAGTGCAATTCAACTAGGAATGACTCATCTAGTTGACACTTGGTCCAGGATTGAAAGACGGGCCGTTAGGCTAACCGCTCTGATACCATATCAAAGTCCGACTCGGACCGATGACTGGGGGTCATGTGCATGGGCGCACATGCGCTAGTAGCCTAGCACACAAGCCGAGTGAGGTTCCATTCTAAAATCAATTGGCAATAGAAGGAGTAGCCCACCGACTTATAAGCTAAGGCGAGTTATGTTCAACTTTCGATGTGAGACTCTATTTGGTCTCATTCACATCTCTTACTCCTATTGTGTGTAGGTAAGGATCCGTCAAAATTAAGCTTGAACGTTCCAAAAGAGGTTTTCTCCATTTCATTATTTTTGGCTTATGTGCATGAGCCTGGTTTGTATTCTAGATTCTTTGTTTTGGGCGTAATCCCGTCACTTCATCTTCCATAAGACAGGCATATCTCCAGTTTTCTACTTGTGTCTCTATGATCCTTTCTATTGATGTAGCCGTTGAAGGTGGTTCGTTGTTGAATGTGATCCGATTTCGAGTGAACCAACGCATGTTGGGCGTAATCCCGTTGAAGGCGTCTCTATGATTTTGGGCTTATTTAGTTGGGCCGGGAAGTAAACTTGCAAAATAAAAGTTTCGGATATAGTCCAATTGATCAAAGAAAGTAGCCTCGTCAACATTATTTTTTTCATTTTATATACCATGAAATATGAAATATTGTTGAGTTTTGAAACTGCAAAAAGGTACACATTGAGATGATACCAAATGTTGATTATGAAAAATAAATGCTAATATAAACTTCTTTGTTTAGGTTGGAAAATATTTGCCTATGTGATCCTCTATTTTCATACCTCTCTATTTTTTGTGTGGATGTGTTTAATTTGACAAGAACATTAAAAAAAAGTGTGATAATAATGGTACCGATTATCGTGTTCAAACATATTTTATCATTCACAATTATGGTTTAAAATATAAAGTATTATACTTTTTAATACATATTTTTTGGATTTAAAAACTATATAAAATATTACATTTTTAATTAAGTTTTTGCAATGTAATATTTATTAGTAATAAATATTACACTATTAAAAAATTGTTGATAAAAAGTTAACATTTTGATAGTTTTTAACCCTTTAAAATATACTCCCTCCGTTCGGAAATATAAGATCTTTTACTTTTTGGCACGTAGGTTAAGGAGCTAAATACTATATAAAATATTAATTTTTTTAAAATTAATTTTTTACAATATAACACTTTTTATTAATAAGTATTAAAATGTAAAAAAATAATTTTAAAAAAATCAATATTTTATATAGTATTTAGCTCCTTAAACTACGTGCCGAAAAGTAAATGATCTTACATATTTGAACGGAGGGAGTACTGAAAAGTAAAATGTTACTGTATATATTACCGATCGAAAAGAGTAATTTAATAAATATATTTTTATAATAATATTAACCTTGATAAATAAAGTGGCATTTTCCGTAATTAAGTGCTTGCTTTGCTAGGGTTCGTACTTACTTTGAAATGGAATCCATGAAAGTACGAACCATCGCCAACACTAGCTAGTAGCTCGTTCCTACGAAATCCCTGAAACTCCTCCTCAGACGATCAATTGATCCGTAGCATTGACGAACTCTGATCCAATTCCAATCACTCTCATGAGGTAACCCTAATTCCTACGAAATCCCTAAATTTTTTTAGCAACTTCAAATTTGCCCCATCCCCACTGAAGAATATGTCGATGAACTTGAGAAGAAGGTTTAATCCGTGGAATTTGCCATACATTCTCAATGCCTTTCTCAATTCACCGATTTCTAGGAGCTCCCAATCGGCAACTACCATGGTTGCTTTAATCTCCACTCCCTCTGTTCTCGAAAACCTCCCAGGTTTATTGAGTTACTGTCACAGAATCCGAGTTTCTAGGTTTACAACATCCGCTAATTCCTCGGTTTCAAATCCATTTATGGGAAAGGTGAGTGATTTCACTCAGAAAGAGGATGGTGTTGATCGAGACAGTGGTGCTTGTGGCAGTGAGAGTGATGCCGATGCTGATGACTGTGTTGTTAGTGAAGATGACGACGACGAGGGGACTGTAATGGAACAATCGGGGATTAGAGATGAAAGGCTGGATAGCGATATCGGAGTTATCTTGAATGTTTTGCGAGGGGAAGGAGAAGATTCTCCGAATCCCGCGGATGTGAAAAACGAGCTTGATCAATGTGGGGTTAGTGCATCTTCGGAGTTGGTCATTGAGGTTCTCACCAGAATTCGCAATGACTGGGAGTTGGCCTTCATGTTTTTCTTATGGGCTGGTAAGCAGCCGGGGTATGTGCACTCGTTGAGAGTTTACCATTCCATGATATCTATCCTGGCGAAGAGGAGGAGGTTCGATACTGCGTGGGGGTTGATTGATGAGATGAAGAAGGGTAGAGATGGGGAGAGTCTTGTGACACCCAATACCCTTTTGATCATGATAAGGAGGTACTGTGCGGTTCATGACGTGGGCTGCGCTATAAATGCTTTCCATGCCATGAAGCGCTTTGGTTTTCAGGTTGGCATCGAGGAGTTCCAGAAGCTTCTCGCTGCTCTTTGCCGTTATAAGAACGTGCAGGATGCTGAGCACTTGCTCTTCAGCAATAGGAATTCATTTCCGTTTGAAACTAAGAGCTTTAATATCATCCTGAATGGATGGTTTAATGTCATTGGGAGTCCACGAGAGGGAGAGAGATTCTGGAAGGTGATGATCGAGCGACGAATTAAGCTTGATGTTGTGTCGTATTCAAGCATTATTTCTAGCTACTCAAAGTCCAACAAGCTCAAGGAGGTGCTGCGGCTGTATGATAGGATGAAAGGCAGGGGGATTACCCCTGATAGGAAGGTTTACAATGCGGTTATTCATGCCTTAGCTAAGGGTGGACTTATCAAGGAGTCTTTAAACCTTTTGAAATCTATGGAAAAGGAGGGTATAGCTCCAAACACTGTCACTTACAACTCATTGATAAAGCCTCTTTCTAGGTCCCGAAAGAGGGATGACGCTCAGTTAGTTTTTGATGAGATGTTGCACCGGAAATTGCAGCCTACTGTTCGGACTTTCCATGCCTTATTGCGCTTGCAAAGGACTGGGGAGGATATATTTATGCTCTTGGATAAAATGAAAGAGACTGGCTGCCAACCGACGAAAGATACTTACATCATGTTGATCAGGAAATTTTGTAGATGGGGGCAGCTAGATAGTGTGTTTAATATGTGGGGTCAAATGAATGAGCGTGGTCTGAATGATGATAGTACTTCGTATATTGTTCTTATCCATGGGCTCTTTCTGAACGGTAACTTGGAAGAAGCCCACAGAGTCTATTTAGAGATGAAAGATAGGTCACTCATTCCAGATGCAAAAACAGATGAAATGATCCAGACATGGTTAGCTAACAAGCAAATGGCAGAGTTACCGTCTGTAGATTCTGGAAACAGTTTTTTTGACATTGGTGGAGAAAAGGCAAAACCAAAGGTCAGTACCCATCGTTTAGACCAAGAAAGATATTTTGCGAAACGACCTGAAGCACGAAAGGTAGTGAAAGAGCGTGGGTTTTCCTTCTGGGATTAGTAAATGTTGTGGAGCCAAATCATATTGCTTACTTTTGATATGGACTGTATCTACCACTGCTCCCCGAGAACTCTAGTTATGGATATCAGTGACAGTCGCTGTTGTTATATCTTATGATGATTACTTGAGCCTCATGTTGGGTCGCTGATTGAGCAAATTTCTCATCCTGGCCCCTACTGTTATGTGGATGATGAATTAGTGTATATAAGCTATGACTCTGCTCACCAAAAACATCCTGTGGAAAAAAGATTAACTTGGCGGACAATGTGAAATTGCCAAGACCCGTAGATGGCAACATCATTGGTGAATGCTTCCTTGGATTCCCATGAGGTGCCCATCCATGCATGACTTCAACTCTCTTGTTGGGGCCTGAAGAACTTCCTTCAGACCAGTGATCTAGAAAAAGATCAGGTTAGTTTTTTTTCTTAATTTAGATGATGAAATTAGAGAGATATTTATACCTGATTCAATCATGTAGATTGACTGATGTTGCTGAATAACTTTAGTGATTCTTATACAAGCTATGATTGATCTATCAGGTTTACAGTATTATAAAAATCGCTCAGTTCTGTTGAGTTGATGACATAAATTCATAGTGATGTCTATCTGAAGCTTTATCTTTGTTCATGATTGATATTTCATTTGATCATTTCTTGTGGGCAAGTTCAATTTTCTGTGATGGGAGGTAGGAGCGTTTCCTGGTATGCAAGTTGACTGAGGGAGTTATTCTTTTGCATTATATGATAAAGGCCAATATTTCAGGAATTTTTTTTTTTTGAGTTTCTTACATATTATAGAAAAGGAGTTTAGGAAGGTAGTAATAACATACCAGAGAAGCTGGGAGGATTTCATCCACCAGTTTAGGTGGTTCAGGTAGTGGCTGTTTGCTTCCTGGCTCTTCATGCTGATCAATTAGAAGGCATGGGGTGATTTTGAGATTCAGAAAAGAACATAACTTATAAAACCTGACAACTAGCTTGAAGTTGTACTTTTTATGTGTAATGTATCTTTAGAAAAATGCACTCCAAAGTTTAAATATTATGTCATGCAATTACCTTTGTAAGGAAAAAAACAAATAAGTATCATCATACCTCAAAAGTTTAACATTCATAGCTGAATCTGGATGTGTAGCAGAATCATGCTCATTTTTTGCCATTTTCTCCTGATCATTTGGAGCTTGCTTCGATTTGTTGCATATGTAATCTTCCACTTTCCCCAACTTTGATTTATTCCGTGATGACTTGTACAGGAAAACCTGCTTGTTGAAATAGTTTCCGGATGAATTCAGATCAGCAAGAGAACGAGTTTGCATGATGAATTCAAATTTCATTCTTAGCTCTCCATTGGCAGTGTGGTGAATCATTTGTTAGAACATTTGTTTCAAAATTTCAAGTAGCTTTAAAGAGATAAGACTGGAAATTTTATAGAGGTATGCCTACTGTCGTAGTATAAGCTTGATGCTTGTGTAATTTTGATGTGTGTATCAATTGCATGATGTATGGAGCAGAGGATCCATACATCATGCAATTGCAATAGAGTATATATGCGACGAGCAGGTCAGAGAAAGGCAAAATTTGATATAACGGAGTTGAACACCATCAAGACAGAAATCTTTCTTCTACCCCTTTCTGTAATTGTGTATCTGCTTCTGTTTAACTTCACTAGGATTAATTTGATGCTCAATATGTATGTCAGTGGATGACTTAATGCTTTGAAGAATCAATATGACAATATCTGATCAGATAATTTGCTGATGGATGTCTTTATTTGCCGATGACAATTGATAAGAGAGTGACCTTTTGAATTCCATAAATGTTATGGTCTGTATTTATGTGTGAAATGGACTCTGCTAAGTAAAAGGATGCATATATCACAGTTTGCTGATGTAGCTCTTTTCATGAAGAAGAATATGTAGATTATTCAAGTGGAGAAAGGGTGTGTCTACAATCTTTTTCTTTTTATTTTTTTTCCTTCTTTTTTCATATTTTCTCCACTTTGTTTGGGTTACTCGGAAACACTCTTTTGACACGGTTCGGGAAGTAGATGCGTACATCTTGATTCCTAAACCCCGCTCTGAGTTGGACAGTACTGGGCTGTTGTTGTATCCATTGCATGACAGTGATGATTTGAGGCTTGTTTACTTGCCTCTAAATATTATGGGTCTTGTTAGATACACCGCAAATCCCCTTCTTTAAGTGCACGTCCATTCCAACGTGCAATCTCTTTTAATTAATTAGCATACTTTTTCAATTAATTAGCCCACTGCAACTCTTACACGTCCATTCCAACGTTCAGATTTGTGGTGTATTTAGTTTAGGCGAATATTATTATGAATGGTCTATAATACCTTCATATTAGAATAGAAATAGATCAAAGGGTAAAGATTGCATTCAAACATTTTGGAGGTTTAGTTTGATTTTCTTTATTGGTCCTTGGCTCTACCAAACTTCCTTTCTGAAAATACCCAATACTGTATATCCATTCCCATTTGTCAAATAGAAAAAGATTTATACTAATTTATTCTATATAAAATGATACCAATTTTAGTAATTTTACATATTTAATCTCTATAAAGTAGTAAAATCCCTTTTCACGTCATACAAGATTTCATCCATTTAATCTCCTACACAAAGATTAAAAAATTTAATCTACAAATAAATTTTCATCAAATTTTTCACTTAGATCTTAATCCCCAACTTATTTTGGGGATTATTTGTGTTTATGAGAAAAACACAATCATAATAACCTTTATAATTTAAAAATAAAAATTATAAAATTATTTCAACTTCAACTATATTATAAACACACCATACTGCACATTACCGTCGACTTTCACTCTAATGTAGAATTACAAGTTCCCATTCGCAAAAATACTCTGAAATAAACTACGTCTATGTAACCGTTTCCTAATCTCTCTCCCCAAAAATAAAAATAAACACCCACCATACACATTAAGCTAGATTAAAAATTACACATGTCAAACAACGATACCGTTGATCAGTTTGCTTGACCACCACACCAAGTTTCTATATATCCTTTTATATTATTTTTCATTTTTTTTTACATAGAAATAGACTTTGACTCAACCAAAACTCAACCCCTTCTATGGTCTTCCTTCCGGACTCCGCTATTATCGGCCGCGTCGACGCGTTTATTTTTAGTTTCAGAGTTTCATAGTTTTGACTCTTTCTTCTGCTCTATGCATTTTATATATAAGCAGTTTCCCTCTCAAATGCATCAATCAAAATCTAAGCATAAAATTGAACAAAACCCACATATATATTTGTTGAACAATAACAGTACTTTGTGGGGATTAATTGATGGGGGTTCGAGGATCTGTATGCATCATTTCATGGTTCGTTGTAGTTGCCATTGTTTCGCAAGGCGTCGTGGAGGCAATAAGACCACTCGAAAGATCAGAAGCTGCGGCGGTGATCTCTCCGTTGCTCCTCCGGCAAGTGCTCCCGCGTGGCACGTCGCCTTCCACAGGATCCTCGTCGTGCACCTTCATCCCGACTCCTGGGAAACGACGCTGCACCGCCGAAGTAGGCACTTCCCTGCCTCCAAACCACTCTAATGCTCCTTCCGGTGACACTCATTAACATTTTTTTTATTTTTATTAGTAAATAATTCGAGGATCAGACAAAACTGACTCCTCATATTTGTGTTTTTGTGTACATAATATACACATCTATATATACCTTTCCAATTTTTATACATTTTTTTTTTGCTTGAAGCTCAATTGTTTAATTTGTTTATACCATGTAATCAAGCTTGATCAAACTTGTAAGTTCTCATCTAATAACACAATAGAGTTATAGTATTTTTTTTATACTCCCTTCGTTCGGCAAAAATGTCACTTTACTATTCACGCACGCTTTTTTAGGGGATAAAAACTATATAAAATATCTATTTTTTTAACAATTTCGTAGTTATTATTAATAAGTACAAACTTGATAAAAAAAATTATAAAAAAATAAATATTTTATATAGTTTTTATCATTCTAAAAAAGTGTGCGTGAATAGTAAACGATATTATTTGTCGAACAGAGGAAGTATATAAATATATGTTGTTGTTCGGTTGTCAAAGTCATGACCCGACGGTTAACGAGTCAATGGTCAAGGTGGGTCGTAGCCTCGTAGGTACAAGTAAAGAGTTGGACTAAACCCAACTTGTCGACTCGAATCCATACAACTAGTTTTACAGTTGTTTGGACTTGACTTGACCCACGGGTCAAGTGGGTCCAAACGCTTCAACTTGTAATTATGGGGACTCGCCGTCCCATCGGATCATGCGACCTGCCGGAGGTGATAGGGTCCAGGTACGGTTTCACCATAGGTGGAACTGCGACCTGACAAGGTTTGGGGTCCTAACCGGATCCCATCTCTAGTGAGGTATATTTCAATAATTTTGTAACATTGCTTTCATTTTTGCCTATGTAGAAATTGGGCAATATTTATTTTTGTGGGGGTCTCTTCAAAATTTGGACGACGCCAATATCAATTCAATTTGAATGGATTCGAAATAATGTCATTCAGAATTATAAATATTCCTATTTTTATTTCATTCATTGAATAATACAGTTAACCGTCAAAGACAGGTGGTCTTGGGCCGTTGCTGGGCCAGGCCTCCTTCAACCAGTTCACGTCATAAATATACATGCCCACTACTGGGGCAGCTGAAAGTCACTTGGGGTGTGTTTAGTTTCCGATGCATTATGTAAAGTATTTGGTTAAAAAAAATTATAATTTATTTTTAAAAATTAATGTAAAAAATAAATTTTTGTCAAAATTTTCTATATCTATATATATTTTTTCTTAATTAAAACAGAAAAGTTTTAGCCTACGTGTCATCGTTACCTTTTTTTTAGCTTTTTAACCCAATCAAATATTTTGTCTTTTAAAGTTTTTTCTTCTTTTCTTTATCTCTTTAAATTAATCACATTTTTTTCTTTTATTTTTTAATACATTTACTAACTATTAGACTTAATTGAAAACATTGAATTCAATCTAGTGTTTACTACTCCCTCCGTCTCAAAATTTAAGTTGTTTTAAGATTTTGCACAAGTTTTAATAAAACACCCAACTTTCAATCAACATCATCATTCCACTAACTTTTTCATAAATTTTACTCCATCCGTTCGGCAAAATATGTCGTTTACTATTCATGCACGCTTCTTTAGAATGATAAAAACTATATAAAATATTCATTTTTTAATAAATTTTTTAACAAGTTTGTACTTAATAATAATAACTACAAAATTGTTAAAAAAATTATTAAAAAAATAGATATTTTATATATTTTTTATCTCTAAAAAAGCGTGCGTGAATAGTAAAGTGACATGTTTTGCTGAACGGAGGGAGTATTGTTTTCTAATACCCACTATATTTTTAACCAATCAAAAATCTTAAAAAAAGTCAACAACACACAAATCGATACAAATAATTACTATCCTCTACTTAGAAAACCTGACATCTATTTTGATACAAGAATAAAAGCCTAAAACGACCTAAATTTCGAGACGGAGGGAGTATTAATCTACTGTAAATTTGTGTATGTATGTATGCATGTATGCATGTATGCATGTATGCATGCATGCATGCATGCATGCATGTATGTATGTATGTATGCATGTATGCATGTATGTATGTATGTATGCATGCATGTATGTATGTATGTATGTATGTATGTATGTATGTATGTATGTATGTATGTATGTATGTATGTATGTTTAATTTCTAAAACAGAGGAGTTTTAGCCTATGTTTTATCTAGGGGTGGGCACAAATCCGGCAAATCCCGGGCCCGTCCCGATCCCGGTGGGATTTGAAAAAAAATTGATGAATTCCGTCCCGGTCCCGTCCCGCAAAAATTATGCGGGACGGGACGTGGGATGATGATTCCTTATCCCGCAAATCCCGTCCCGTATATTATTATTATTATTATTATTATTATTATTATTATTATTATTATTATTATTATTATTATTATTATTATACAGTGTATAATTTGTATATATAATTATATATACATACTGTATACACTTATATACTACCAGTACGTATATATATGATTTGTATACTTTGTACAATTGTACTTACTGTATATATATTTATATATTTATATATTGCATACACTGTATATATTATATATACACAATTGTACATACTGTATACACTTAAAAAATATTGTGTATATATATGAAAAATCGTAAAATATAAAAAAATTATAAATCTATATATTTTATATCTTTAAAACCGCAAAATATATAGAAATTTTAGATTTTTTATAATGCTTTTTATTTGAGGGACAGGGCCCGTCCCGTCCCGTGAGGGACAAGGCCCACGCGGGATTGGAAAAAAAGTAGTGAATCCCGTCCCGCAAAAATTACGCGGGACGACCCTCATCCCGTCCTGTCCCGTCCCGCGCCCACCCCTAGTTTTATCCCTACCTTTTTTAAATTAGCTATTTAAACCAATCGAATATTTTCCTTTAATTTTTTTTTCTTCTTTCATTTATATCTTTAAATCAACCACATTTTTTTCTTTTATTTTTAACACATTTACTAACTATCTAATATATATTCCTAATAACAAAGTTACACATATATTATTATTTTTTTACTAACCAACAAGAGTGATTTAAAATATCTATATCTATATATGCCAGTTTAAATAAGATTTTTTTAAAATATGAAAGTATATCTAAGATACTTTTATGGTAACGATTTTGTGATTTTTATCCGAACTATTATTAATATTTTATAATATTCATTTGTTATATTATTAAGATTATATTTTTTAAAAATCACGCCATGGCGCGGGGACTGTACTAGTTATTTAATTTCTTTAAAACAAATCTTTTTTTTATTTTTATCAACAAACTGAATTATAATTTTTTTTTATTAATGAATACCTTAATCTTAAAAAAAATAGTTTTTAAAATGTTTTTTTTTTGTTATGCAAGTAAATTTTTTATTGGGATAACAATGATGAACATTATTCTAATAGAGTTGTAAATCAATTATAACATAATTAAACTAATTTACGAATAGATATATTTCAATATATAAACATTAATCTGACATAAATAATTATTTTTACCAAAAAATAATCTAGATATAAATTAAATAACAACTATCAAATATTTTTCTGTTAATAGTTTTGGTAAGTCCAACTATGCTGTACATTTGATTTATATTTTTAACAATTAAAGAAAATATATAATCATGATGTTTCCACATGTTGTTCTCCAAGGTTTATCTTTTTTTTTTTTTTTTTTTTATATCCAGGTATCCCAAGCTTACACTTAGACTAGTCCTGGACCCCAAGTCTCCGGCCCCTCATCGACTTGGAGAGGTAAACCGCGGGATGTGCCTCACCAATGGTCCAACCACCCCCCTTTATACCCTTTGGCTCCAGGAGACCCACTCCACAAGAGAAACAAATAATGCTCCTCCTGGGAATCGAACCTCCCACCCGAAGCTTCTAGGCCAAGCGTAGGGTGACCTTTCAACCAGTGAGCTATGCCCCGCTTCTTGGAGTGTTCTTCGCTATCATGCACCTGATTTGACAACGCTTCATCTTTTGGTGTTTGGTCTTGAAGTCCTCTTGGTTTTCAATTTTGATGCTTTTTTTTTCGATTGGTTTTCTTAATTGTTTTCATGGGTTGTACTCTCCGGATCTTTCAGATACTGGTTTTTCGATCTCTCGAATTATCAGGCATGTTGATATCTCAATTACTTTCCTATTTAAAAAAATTATGATAATATAATATTTTAATACATTTGGTTACAGGGTAACTTTTTTCATATATAACCAAAAAGCGTATCCAGGACTCTATATATGTCTCAACTTTAGTATATATAAATATAGATGATAACTTAGGCTAGTAATCTGTGTTGATTTGTATAAAAGTGTTTTTTCTTTAGGGCTCGTTTGGTTAAACGTGGGAAATAGACTTCTTGGAAAATAACTTCCCAGGATATGTAATTCTCATAAATTATGTTTCATGGGAAATGTAAAAAAGTGTTTGGTTGGAAATAATTTCCCATGAATTCAATTCCTATGTTTTGTTTGGTTAAACATGAAATTTTCATATTAATTGGAGATTTTTTTAATAAAAAATAAAATTTATAGGAGATTTGAAATAAGTGAATGGAGGAAGTAGATCTTACCTACCCCTCTCATGGTAAGCTAACTTCCCCCATTTCATAAGAATTGAAATTCCCATGAATTGAAATTTCTATGTTTTTCTATTTTCAAAAATCATACCAAACACATGTATTGAGGCTTACTTCCTAGGATTTTGGACTTCCCGGGAAGTAGGAAGCTAACCAAACGAGCCATAATATGAGAATCCAGATTTCGAATTATAAATGTTTATTTTCAATATCATGCAAATGTCGGGAAAAAAAAACTCACCTTACCTCAAAATTCAATTGACCTGATTTATACCTTAATCAAACCCATTAACTTGGAAAACATTGTGAACCCAACTAGGTCAACCCGTTATATAACGAACCTACATGTAAATATAACCCGAATCCGACATATAACCCGTTTGGCATGATATTAAAAAGGCCAAGGGGTCTTTTTATACACATGCCAAATTATCGCCAAATGTACGTCCATTCAACGACTTTCGATGTCGGTAAGCTTTTTTATCCTAAAAAATACTTGCTAACAAGGAAAGTCGGTTTTTATCCTAAAAAATACTTGCTAACAAGGAAAGTCGGTGTCGGCAAAATTGATAGTCAATTTAGAACATCCGCATTAGTTCGGGTTTCTTGGATTTCTTAATCTTTTTTATCACTCTCGCTCTCCTTAAAAAACTTAACTTATTTTTTTACCCACATCCATAATTTATAAAACTCTTATGTGTTATTTATACACTTATAAATAATACTATTCGGTCCCACCTTCCCTTTTGTCTCACCAATTCTCACCCACTCTCTTCCCCCTTCTCTCTATCTCTCTCTTCAATTTGGGTTTCTTCGGTTTTTATCATAGTTGCTACCCAAGCAACTCAAAATTGGAGTTTTAACCCTTCTCTAATATTATAATATTTTCTTGCCTCAAAAAACCCGCTAAACATTACCAATGTGGATGCTCTTACCGAAATCAGTTTATCGTATCGGGAAGCCTTTTCCAGGCTAAAAAAAATATTACCAACACCGAAAACCTGTAACCACATCGTATATTTGAGTGTTTGACAATACAAAACCGTGCGTATACCACCGGATAATACTCCGTAAAAAGATACGCAATGAGTAGAAGAACAGGGGAAGGATTTGTTGGAAAAGCTACAGTCCACATACACGAGGCCAAACAGAGAGGCTACAACACACATATAGAGAGGTCCAATTCCAAAGGGGAGGAGGATGACATGTTAGAAGCTAGAGGGTGGGCTAGTTTACAAATAGGTGTACAGATACAACCCTCTATATACCTCTAGAGGCCCCTACAAATAGGGCTCATAGGTCACGTGACCAAAAGCAATAAAACAAAGTGAGAGTGATGAACATTACTCCTCTCCTACAAAAGAGCCACCAAATTCAGATATGAAAACCTTGATGTCGAGTGTTAGATAAGTCTCATTCTTTCATGTGTTTCGAAATGCCAACAGAGTGGATGATAAGGTTGCATACATTTGCTGTTTTGTCAGGGGCTTCGACATTTACACTGATACAGATCTTCAGAACTTTATCTGTAAGAATACTATCGGGTATGATTATTCCACCCGAATTATTATCTGATAAGGAGTATAAAAAAAAGCCACCAAATTCCAAAACACAATATTTCATAGAAATGGAATGGCTTTGGTTTCCTCCATTTCCTCCAAACAAAGCAATTTCATCTCTCTCTCTTTCTCTGTACCATTTTGACTGAACCACCTTCCTCCTCCAGTCCCTTCCTTCTTCTTCTTCTTCTTCTTCCATGGCGCCCACTTCAATGACATCTCCTCTGTGAGAATTTACCCTGCTCCACTGCTTTTACTGCCCCTTTACCAGTTTACCAGTGTCCTTTTTTATTTTTATTTATTTATTGGGGGGAGTTTTTATTTTTCTTAAAGTGGGGTCCTCTTGGTCTAATCACCTTCTGTGTTGTATTTCAGCCTTGAGGACAAAGATGGGTTTCACATAGGGTGAAAACTGAAAATTCAAGTTGGAAGATTTTTTTTTAAAAAAAAATGTCATAAAAGTATTTTCCAATGGCTGTAACCATATGAATTGACTAGTGTCCAATCCATGGCTTAAAGCTGCCCAGTCAGGTGCAATTAGTTTGACCCAGTTTGACTGTCCATTTCTTTCTCATTTCCCTCTATTTTTTTTTTCGAGCTTCCTTTCAATAAATTTAAAATCTCTTATCCTAGTTATTTTCACCATCGGATAGTGTCGAGTTGACGAAGATCACTCACCTAGGTAGGGAAACGTTTGCTGGTCTACACTGTCCCATGAATCGTCACTTTTACATTTGTGGACTCTACTATCATCTCTTCGGTTGCGAGACGTCGTAGTGGTTTGTTGTCTCTATGTGTTCTCGCTATTCATAATTCATCTTTGGGTATTTCTCGACTTCTTTTTGGACCGATTTGATTGTGATTATGTTCTGCTGCACTCGGATCTTTTGACATTACTTTTTGTATGCTTTTTTTTCTTTTCGATTAATGATAATTAGTCTATCTGCCGTTTTTTTCCTGATCTCTCGATTTAGCAGATACTAGTGTTGTCTACTATTTCAAATCATTGCCTCTTTCAAAAAAACCATCAGATGACACGAGTTACATATCAATGTTTAAATCTCGATGGTTAGTTGACGTTGGATTCCAAATATAAAATATATTGTACATAATAGATTCATTGTGTTGTCTCTACTAATAAGGTATATAGAAGATAAATCTTGTGCTGCTAGCCTGCTATCGTATCCCTGTTTTATTTGGTATTTTCTTTTTTGTCGGTGTAATTCTCTATCACTTGTATTCATGGCGTCGTAGATCTTTTCAATCTTTCTCTTTTCAAATAAAATAAAATATTAAGTCTTTCACTTGATGATGAATTAAGTCTTTGAGAGAGTTGATGGGTAAAAGCACATTGATAATATTATCAATGATCCATACATAACGTTAAAGACATAATAGTTGATACTTTAATTTTAATTATGTACATTTATTAAGAAAACCTACCTCTCTTTTACTTTTATAATAATAATAAGGTTAAAATGCCTAAAAAGAGTAAATATTTTCTATTAAAAGTGTAAATAAAAATAAAAATTATATGGAGTAGTGAAAATATCAAAATTTATGATATAATTTCACTATTTTAAAACATCAACTATTACGAGACGAAGTAAATACTCATGTTTTATTTTACAAGTCCACTCCTTAATCTTGATTTTGACCTTAATTACTGAATAGACCATGTTAATGATGATTAAGCTTTTTAAAAAAATCCAATTAAGTAGATGAATGATGAAGCATTAAAAAGGGAACTTTTTCTTGAAATGATTCAATAATTGATGGGAGGAACAATGGAAAGAGGGAGTGAAAAAACCTCATATATATGGTTGTTGATTTTGGGGGAGGTGTGGGGATGGCACACTACATGGTAGTACATGCAATTATTGGGCCAAGCAAGCAGAAGCCAGAGAGGGAGATGTCATTTTTATAGTGTTTGATTGATGAAAAGATAAGCATCAAACAAACACCCACCCCTTTAGAGACACACAAAAACATAACTCATCACAAACCACAAGAAAATTGAAATCATCACAAAAATAAAAATAAAAATAAAAATAAAGAGTAAAAGACAGTACACACTCTCCCCTCTTTACCCACCACCCTCAAATCAATTTGATACCCAACAACCCATCATGCTTTGAGTCCTGGGAACACCACCTAACCTTCATCTTTTTTTTTTCACTTGTTCATCTTTTTCTCTTCTTCATCTTTGCTGCTTTGACCCATCTTTTTTTTTCTTTTTATGCAAATTTGTGCATTATAAGGTGCATATATATGTAGCCCAAGGAAATTGCACTAGCTGCAACTTTAGGGACTCATAAATCATATGGTAAGTAAGGAAGAAAAAGAAAAGGACCCATGAGAATATGAAAAAAAGGGTACTTGATGCCTCACATGAACTGAAAACCATGTGTTCTATATATATACTGTAGCAAAGAAAAACAAAGTGAAAAAAAAGAGAGCGTAGTGGGTCCCGATTCTTCGAACATAATAACTCAGTAGTTAAAATGGTATGAAGATGTTGTGTTATGCAAGGGTGGTAAACTGATCGATAATTCCCTTCATATATACACAGATTGACAAGTTATACTCTCTAGTTATCAAGACACATCTTCTAATTTACTTCTTCAACGATGCTTGAATTGAGGGACTAATCGATCGGCAGAGGCCCCTGAGACGAGGGATTCATCTTCTTCTTCTTTGTCTTCTTTTTGTAAAAAAAAGTGAATCTGTTAGGGTGACCCAGTGATGTGGAGTAAGGAGTAGTTAGGAAATCCTGAGTTTGATCTTTGCCTCCGTCTATTTTCTTGGGTGAAAATTTCAGGTTTGTCCTGCTGTTTAGTCCTTACCAGTTGGTCAACCCGATCGGTCGGCGCAAACTGATATACCTAGTACGTGGCTCTTACCAGCCGGATCACGCTTTAGGGTTTGCCAAAAAATAAAGTAGTGGATTTTGGGACAGGACCCTGTCTGGTCAGTCTCAAGCACACCCCACACACAGAAGGCTAAATACAAGTGTAGTACACCAACCTATGGAGCCTGCATAGAAGAACAGAGGGTGCATTGGAAACTTCCCCTCTCAAGCCCCCTATCTCCCTTCCTTTTCCAACATGACATATCACAATGTGTAAATGACCTAATCAATAAGCTATATAAGACCCTAGGTAAGCCCTAAGGTAGAAGTAAATAGATGTGTCATGGGGTTATATGTTATGTTATGTAACCATTGGTTTTGAAGTTTGAGCTTTGTCTTTGGCTTCACATGTTATTTGGAGAGTGAGTGAGTAGTGTTTTTGTTCATTTGATGAAATCATATCTTTGAAGGAGGACCCCCTCTTTGGACTTTGTATGGAAAGCATTTTAGATGCCCCCATTTTGATTGATGGGACTTCACCATTTCAAATACATGTGAACCCTTCATCTATGTGTCATCTTTTCTTCTTCTTTTTTTCTAACACATTTTCTTTTACAAGAATCTAACCGGCCTCTAATTTAAAGATAGATCATCCTTGTAATCCTAGTTCAACTTAATCGATGACGACGATAATCAAATCGAAAAGTTAAGAGTCAAGCCGCAAAACAGGCTCAACTCGACATGAGTATACATCCTAAAACAATTTTACCAATAGTGTGATTTGAACTCTTAATCTCATGGAAGTGAAGCACAAGAAAACACCCCACTCTTGTCACGAACGAGAGATCATTGGTATACAAACTATTGTTTTTAATTGCTCATTTTTCCCTCCCTTGTTCTCTTTCTTTTTAAGTCTTTCATTAGTGTAGAATTCAATAATTCAATCTCAACCACCAACAAATAAGACACATTTTGTCATGTTGGTTTTGATGGCATTTAAGAATTTATACTTTGAAAGATACCCATGACTGCCCACCAACTCCTTTCACCTTTTTTAGTACCCTTAATGGTCCTTCTTACCTAAAGCCTATTCATTTTCTTACATTAACCAAACTTGCATGCATGATTTGTAGTACAATATATGATTGTATGGATATAATTAACACATACATATACAAGTATATAACTTTTATCCTTTAAAACATTTCCCCATCTTATTATATATATACATATATATATATGGTCCAATTTAACTAGCTACTCTATAATTGACATTCCATTACTGATACTTCAAGTTTGGCTACTTTCACTAGGCCAAAATTTGCCGACACTATGAGCCTCTAAGGGCGCAGTACATGGTATTTGCTGCAGGTATACACCAATTCAAGCATATGGGTAGTGGAGGTGTTCATCTGATCACTACAAAAGATAAGGATAAGCAGACACAACATGGGTTTTCGGTACGATTTTCTGGTCCGATGCATGTCAAAATTCAATTATCGAGCAAAAGTTGCACTAAGGCGAACACAGAAAAATCGACAATTATAGACGACACTATATATAAACTCTCTTGTTAAGAAGAATCGTGACATCGTGTTGTCTACAATAAGACCGAAATGCGCAAGAAAGCGTTACCCGTTGAGGGTTAGGAACCAAATTAAACGTGGAGGGGGACAAAGAACTTGTGAGATTGAAATGTATGTTGGGGGGTGATGAAATTGGACATGTAAAATGTAATAGGGTTTTGTTTATTATTGATACTTTCTCCTAGAATTTTGAACCCTAAAACCCCCAATTGTTTATGTGCAAAATGGGTACTTGCAAGAACACAAAACAACAAGATTAGGGATTGGGTTGTGTGCTTAATGAGGTGGTTCTCATTTTTCAAGAGAAATTTGGGTATTAAGTAGCAGAGCTTGCAGTAGATTTATGTGCATTAGGCTGGATATGCATATATGCTAAGAGGGTGTGTTTCTTTGTGTTATTTTAATCAGTGTAGGATTTTTCTGCAAAACCATATTTTTATTATATATAATCTCTTGGATTTCAAAACTTGTACCTCACACTATATATTTTTCCCAACCTCTATATCCTACCTAACCTTATGATATCACTTTTATCAATATGATATACGAGAGATTTAAACTTGTACCACTCGACAACGATAGATCTCGACTGATCAAGCTCGTGGAAGTTACAGATTTGATCTAGCCTTTTCAGCTTTGTTGGTTAGGATGATGTGGCTTGAAACACCGAATTCATGTTGTAATGGGTTTAAATATATATTATTGTGTTCGGTGTTCCTATTAAAAAAAATTACAACAGATTTGTAAGAAATTATGTTTGTTTAATCGATCATGAGTTCTATTCATATAATTAAAAATGATCATCACTTTTTTTTTTTGAGTAGGTAAAAATTCGGTTGGAAGTTCCTAACCGATAGCATCCCGACGGATGAGATCATTCAGATCTGAATAAGATGACAGGGCCGCCCCATTAACAAGGCGGCCAAGGTGTGCAACCTTGTCGGCCGACCTGTTACCCTCGCGGGGCACATGTGAAAAAACCACGTTTTGGAATTCCCTAATTTGTCTCTTAATATCACCCATTAGTAGTTCAATTTCCCACGGGCAAGGGCTATTGTATTTTAGGTGGTCTATAATGATTCGAGAATCACCTTCAATAACAATGCTTTCCTGTACTATTTGCTTAGCAACAGTTATACCTTCTCGAAGTGCCGTAGTTTTAGATAATAGCGGGGAAAGACGCCCCAGTTGTTTTGCCCCCATTGTAATCACCTTTCCTTCCCAATCTCTAATTATGAAGCCCGCAGTCGCTTGCCCCGAACCATCTGTTGCACCATCAAAATTCATCTTCAGGACTCCAGGTTAAAAATATGTGAAAGAGGCCGTGATTCATATTTGAATTTGAAAAACATTACATATAAGATGATAAGAAATCCAATTTCTAACAATAAAATCACTTGATTTTTTTTCTTATGAATTAAAGAGTTTAGACTCGTTAAAGTATTAATAATACCCATATATATACTTGTGAAAGCATAGGAATTAATCAAAATGTGCTTCCTCAAGAATATATCAGAAGATAATATCCAAGAATCTACACACTCTATAAAGACATGAAGATCATCTCTTAAGAAAAAGAAAAATATATATCAAGTTGGAAAAGCCTGTTAAAAATTGGTTCAAGCTTAATTTTGATGATTTTTTTAAACCTAATGGAGAAACATCCTTTGGATTTACCATAATGCTAAAATAATACTCCGTATTTCTCAATGCGGGAAAGGGCTAAATGTAGCTTTAATTAAAATTTAACATTCTAAACTTATCAATTGAAGGTGATAACCTGTGTATCATTAACGCAATAAAGGGTGTGTGTTTTCCGAGGTGAAGATGATTATCTCAAATTCTCAAACTTCCGACTAGATGTTCAAAAATTTTAAAACGTCCATATTTCTCATATTTTTAAAGAAGTGAACTCTGTTGTTGATCAATTGACACATCTGGATCATTTTATCTCTAACGATAATCTTTCCATTGATCATATGAACTTTAGATCTTCATCTACACAAATGCTTTTGTTTGAACCACGTCTAGAATGTAAAGGCCAAATAAAAAAATTGTAGTCTATACAAATTTGTTTCCATTTCCAAAAAAAAAATTATACCCATTTACCAAACTAGCTATATGAATAAATGCACTTAATTCTAATCTTAGCAGGAAAAATCTCAATGACCATACTGACCTAGATTTACAATAAATCACAAACAAACCCATTCGAGTACCTGAATGATGTTTTGTTTGAGTTGAATAAGCCAAACTTTAATATGCTCATACTCGACTTGTTTTTAATTGAGCGTAGATTGGTTTTACAATTAAGCTTAGTTCTAAGCTACATTTGCAGGGATCTAACTTTAATAAACAAACTTGAGTTTTAAGCTAAGATTTACTATATATATGTTCATGCTCTACTCATTTTGCTAAGAAAAATCTAATGCAATATAGATTAACAAGGCCTATTTGTAGGGATGGATATATTTAAGCAATAAAACTATCATCCTTGATGAAACACAAGCACACGCCCACATAGTTGATGAAAACACTATTAACTCTAAAAAGGGTTTCTCCTTTACTCCTTCCACACCTCTCCTCTTGATGCCTATGGAGGCCTGCGGGTCACGTGACCCAACCCTACCATAGAGAAAGAGATTGAAGGAGGACCCATCAATTTAAATTTTAAATAGAAAATAAAAAAGGAAAAGAAAAAAAGAAACCTGTTTGAAGTTTGGGGGATTCTGCAGATTTTGTTTATAAATATCATCACTTTCACACAGCTCTCAAACTCACCCCCACACCCCCCTCCGGCCTTCCCTGTCTTACTATTTCAGTATTTCATTTTTTTTTTCAATTTTTGTTTTAATATCCCATTTTCCTTCTCCACTGAATTAAACCACTGTCTTCTCAGATTCTTCTCTGTGGACTCCTGATTTCAGATTTCTCAGAAACCCAGTGTGTAGGAAAGGCTTAAAGTTCTATTGTTTGTGTCTTTGGATTTTTTTTGTATTTTTATTTTTTTAAATTTTGGTTCTTTTCGAGTTTGGGGGGTAAAACACAGAAAAAGATTTGGGCTTTGAGGGAATGCAACAGCACCTGATGCAGATGCAGCCCATGATGGCAGCTTATTACTCCAACAACGTCACCAGTGATCACATTCAACAGGTCCCTCCACTCCCTCTCTTGTTCCTACTGGGTCTCTCTGGATAAGCCCTCTTTTTCTGAAGTGCAAAAAGGAGCGACCTTTTTCTCTTTTATGTTGGGGGGTTTTTCATTTTCTGCTGGATTTTAACTTGTGTTATCTGTTCTTGGATTTTTCATGGGGTTTTAGTAGAGTTGCCTGATTGCATCTTTGGTTTTCCCTTTGTATTGTTCCATTTTCTAGGGTTTATCCTTGATTGATGGTTGCTTATTTGCTGTTTTGATTTGATTTTTCCTGGTTACTGTACAATCATTTGAAATGAATACTATTTCTTGTCCAATCCCCTTGCTTCGTTCGGCCTTTGAGAGGTGATTATTTGTTTAATGTTAAATCATCAATTAGTAACTTGGAAGTTGGTACCATGGATCTATAAAAACATTCCTTCTCCTTTCTGGCTTTGTGATTAAAAATCTGGTCTGCCCAAGAAGTGAATCTCAACACCCACCTCCATGGAATTAAAAATAAAATAAATCCATGGTCTGGGTTCCATTAATTAATGTTTTAATTAGCATTAATCATTAATTAATCAGTGCTCAATAGTTAATTAATTTGTCTTTGCTGTTGGATTCTCTTCCCTATGCACCTCTTTTTTCTCCATGATAGCTGTACATGTTTGTTCCTAGGTTTATGTGCTTTTATCTTCACTGATTTCATTAGTCATTAGTCATTAGTCAATCTCTCTTGGTTGAAATGAAAACCTAAACAAAAAAACAAAAAAAGAATACCCCAAAAAAGATGGCAATATATCTTTGCCTATTTTTGTACACTTTTGTGTATGAATCTTCAATGGATGGTCCCTCCTTTTTTACCTGAGTTTAGCTTCCTTGATATCTCTGGTGTTACTGCTGCACAAGTGCACAGTGATCAAAGGGGACCAAGAACATTGAAAGGACACAAAGATTAATCAAATCACATGTGTTAATTACTGGAGTAGTGGAGTGTTTAGCAAATGGATGATCATTAAACTATGACATATTCTACAATGTGTACTGATCAGTGATCATATATCACAGTTTGCTTAAATTGATGTCTTGTATCATTATAAACTGGCAGTATCTTGATGAGAACAAGGCACTCATTCTGAAGATTGTGGAAAGTCAGAATTCAGGGAAAATGAATGAATGTGCAGAGTAAGTTGCTTCTAACCCAAATCTTTAAACTGTTCAATTCAAAGAGAGAAAGAAATTGCAAGTTTGAATGGCAGCTAGTAGCCATTTATGCAGACTATCTAGTCACTGCATTAAATGCTGATTGATTGTCACTTTCACTGCATTTAATATTTTCACAGCTTTCATACTTGTGGAAGTTGAATGACTGGCTAGAATCTAGATATTGTGAGATAGTATATGATCAATAATTTATGTATCATCAGAGATCTGTAAGAGATTGAAAAAAAATAAAGGAGACCTGATCACCATCCAAGTGAAAGAGCTCAGTACTGAGTAGTGAGTACTACTGACTATTGGCTGGGATATATTGTAAGCCAATTAAGTTAAACCTGCCATTGTTCCAGGAACCAAGCAAGACTGCAGAGAAACCTGATGTACCTTGCTGCCATTGCTGATGCTCAACCCCAGCCTCCCACTATGCATTCTCAGGTCTGCATTACAGTGTTTGTAGGATCATGTTGTCACAGTACATTTCACTTGTTTTCTTCCCAAACTTCCCTTGATTATATGAATAATATTTTTAGCTAAATTACACAAAACCGCCCGCTATTTTGACACATTTGAACTCTACCACCCGTTACAAAGAAATTCTCATTGACTACCCTTAATAGGGTTTAGAGTTTGTTTGCAGCCAAATAAGTTACTCCATTTAGCAATCAGCACATTAAGCCCAAAAAACCATGTACATAACATCATGAATAATTAATTTTCCATCAGAAAATATAAGTACAAAAGTACCCTTTTAATAGTTTGTTGAATTTGGGGTAGCTATGAGTGGTGAAACAAACCTTTTTTTCTAATGAATTTGAGTGGTTTTGTGAGGAAAATAAAAACCTAAACAGGTTGCAAAGATGGACCGATTAGGAGTAGAAGTAGATTGAGTAGCTACTTGAGCCTAGACGGGATGGTGAGTTGATTGAGTAGATATATTTTTTTTGAGGACACACCAGTAAGTTGCATAGGGTGTGCACACAGCCAGTGTTAGCCATTTTGACACAAGATTATGTTGATTTTTGTAACTACGTTATCAGTGTATACATTTACCTCTTCCAAAAAAAAAAATTCAAAACAGTGTTTGCATTGCATAATTTAACCTTTAAAAAAACTGTTATGTGATGATCAAATGTTGCCTGTTGTTTGCAGTACCCAACCAGCAGTGTAATGCAGCAAAGCGGTGGACTCTACATGCAGCACCAGCAGGCCCAAGCGATGAGCCCACAGGCGCTGATGGCGGCTCGCTCCTCCATGCTCTACAGCAGCCAGCAGCCTTACGCGGCGTTGCAGCAGCAACAGCAGCAGCAGCAGGCACTGCACTCCCAGATGGGCGGCATGAGCTCCATGGGAACCACTTCAGGCCTCACCATCCTCCAAGGTGAGCCCAACAATGGCCTGGGTGGGTTCTCCGATTTCGGGAGAGCCACTGTAAGCAAGCAAGAGATGGGCGGGGAGCAAGGTAGGGACGGAAGCGAGAGCCTCTACCTGAAGTCTTCTGATGATGGGAACTGAGCAATCAAAACCGCAACCACCCGAGTAGAAGGAAGAAGAAGAACAAGAACAAGAAGAACATTACTTAAGTAAGAGCTTAATTAGGATTTAGGATTTGGTGGTAGAAATGGAAGAGGTTGTTGTTGTTGTTGCTTAGAAGAAGTTAAGTGGGTTTGTTTTTTTGCTTGTGGGTTTTTTTGTTGTTGTGTTTGATGTAGAACAATGGAGAGGTTAAGTTTTACTTGTGTTGATGGAGACTATGCATCAAGCTTCTGAAGGTAGCTATGATTAGCTTAAAGCTTATCATGTAAATCTGTAGGTTTAAAAACCCTTTTATGCTGCCATTATCTAGTTAAGTTTATGTTCATCTATCACTCTTCAGCCCTAAGGATATCTAGATTTTTGGCTTTTGAGGTAGCCTTCATCTTAATCAAGTATATGCACAAATAAGCCCTATTTGGATTGTGGGTGGGTGGGTGGGGTCAGCCATTTTACATCTAAATTAGGTATTGTAGATCATTTCATATGGTTTTAACATGTCAAAGATTTTTAAAAATGGGTCAAGTTGGGGTTTGGATGGATTTTTGCTTGGGGAATTCCAAGAGCTTCATCAACAACTTCTCAATTTTAGAGTTTTAAAGGTTTTTAGTAGGGCTGTTATTTGAGCCGAACAAGTCCGAGTATTACTTGTTCATATTCAACTTGTTTAGAAATAAGTCGAGCCTAAATTTGGGGTCAAGCTTAAAAATGTGCTCATGCTTGGCTCGTTTAGGAAATGAACGAACTCGTACCGAGTTTTTTTTTGTACGCAACCATATTTGTTCAGAACATAGTGAAATTTAATAAATTTCATAAAATTCGAGCTTAAATCGAGTGATCCGAGTTTTGATCCGAGCTTAAAAATGTGCTCAAACTCGGCTTGTTTAGAAAATGAACGAGCTCGAACCAAGCTTTTATCAAGCCGAGTCCGAGCCAGTCGAGCTCGAGCTAATTAGCTCATATAACAACCTTAGTTTTTAGAGAATTTTAAATATTTTTTTGGTTCAACAAATTTTCCAACTCATTTTTTAAATTAGAAAAAACAGTAGAAAAAAATAAAGTTTTATCAAATCTAAATACTTCTTCAAATTTTCTAAATAGGAAGTTATTAGAGTAAAAAATAATAATTTTAAAAATATGTTGTCTTTTATTTTCCTATTTTAGAGAGGCAGTTAGAGATGATCTAAGTAGAGTTGTGCTTATTCGCCAAGTTTGGCAAGATAACCACTTGCCCAATTCAAAAAGAAAATTAGCAGCTTATTTTATCTCAAAAAAATAAAATACATTCAACCATTTAAGCCTATCTGTGCTCGAATTATCCCTTCAACCTTTTTTTTATTATCTTTGTACAGTTCGATCGACTCAGTCGTTCTACATCTGAATCGGGTACTGTGTGGTCTATTTAAGGAGTTGACCCTCCACTAACAAGCGACTCCATGTTTCAATGGGGATTCGAACTTTGAGACTCTACCTGAAGTCTTCAACTTTGATGTCAGGTTAGTACTACAACTAGATGCATTCATGCAAGAGATTGTACGGGTGATGGGTGGTTGGGAGGAATTGGAATCTAGGTTAGGTATAGTTTGAAATAATTTCACAATATTTGACACTAAAATAGAATAACTTTAAAAAGGTAGAATAACCATTGAGATAATTCTACAATATTATCGTTGGATGGGAGATCGAATAATATAAAAAATCGATAATATAATGGAAATTAAAAATCAAGATCGATATTTAAAACTAAGATCGCGGATGTTAGGTTTTGGTTTTCCCTATAATGCCAAATTTGGGTGACATAAAATTTACTATATACACCACACATGCGTCTCTTGAGTCACAGACGTGTGACTCAAGAGGCCTAGAGTATTTTACATAAAATATCCTGCGCCTCTTGAGTCACACGTCTGTGACTCAAGAGCGGTAGGGTGTATTTTTAAAAAATTTTAAAAATGGAGTATGTGGTGTATATAATAAAAATTTATGATGTAAAAATCACACCCGATTTGCTTAGAGAGAGATTTTTTCCCTCTTATATAACATAGAAATTGTGAAGAGAACGATGGAAGTATTAACAATAACATGAAAAACAACTCAAATCACACATCCCGGATCAAATAAGATAAAATTCTTATTTTTCCAACCCATTTTTTGACTAGAGTGAGGCTAGAGGCAAGATGCCCGAATGACTATTGACAAGATAAGTTCAACTAAATTACACACAAGTCCTTTTCATTTTTTTCAAACAATTGCAAATAGATTCAAAACTCTCTACTCTATGAATCGGAGCGAATTGAAAAAACTTAACACGTTCATCCAAATACTCCATCTTGTGAACAAACTTTTAGTAAATTTATCAAGGAATCAATCGATTCGGATGATTATTGAAAGACTTTCGACTATTATTCTTTGTTGTCGTTTGAAAAATCTGTCGAAGCTCTGAGAAGATGAGCTAAGTAAAATAACCTCGCCTCTACTGAATGAGGTTAATGAGGAAGCTCGGTGGATAATGGTGAGGTTATGAAGGGAGCTCGGCTTCTGTTGTCGAGGGTACGAAGTAACCTCGGTGACAGAAATTGAGCCTCAATCATCACCTCGGTGACAGCAACCGAGCTCGATGCAGACAACAAGAAATTCACGAAATTTATGTCTGATAGGAACGACATCAAAAATCGCACCCAAATCGGAAACAAAATGACCAAATTCTTTCGTTTTCGTTTCAATTTATACTCATAAATCAACTCAAACAACACTCAAATCAACAACAATCAAACAAAAGACACAAACAATAACCAATTTCATCAATTTTAATTCTAATTTTCAACCCTAAAACACACAATTTTAATTTTTATCTTTCGTGAAAGGGAGGATGGGTTAATTAGGGTCATGTTGATTGGGAATGACTTTGTATGCAATTTTGTGAAAATAGTCTTACAATAGCCTTTTTTCCATCTTGTCTAAAACCCTTATGTTTTGACTAACCAACACACAATTAACACCTAAATTACCAAACAATCGCAGCTTAGAGAAATATTACTCTCTCCGTTTTAAATTACATGATGTTTTAGGCAAAAAAATTCTCAATATTAATTGACATTTTAGACAATCTAACTAAATACTCCTCCCTCCCCGTCATCTATATTAGTACCCCTTAATGCTAAAAAGTTTGATTTATCATTAATTACTCTCTTTCAAAACGGTAAAACTTTCATTAAAATTGTCATTTTTTTAATCTATACTCGTGAAAATAAAAATAAATTATCTAACCATTAAATCATTTGGTCAATTCGTATTTATTACTTTGTACTTCACTATGTTAAAAGTGATAAAAAAAAGAGTACTCCCTCCTTAATTTATGTGCTCAGCTTTAAAATGACATTTAATTTAAAAACGGAGGGATTGTTATACTCCGTACTACGTAATGAAATAAATTTGTTAAATTTAAATTAACATTACATTGGATTTGCCAAATCAAACTGGACTAAGAACAAAATAAATCAGAATATTTGCTTTGAAGGTGTAATTTGTGACATTTTTAGGCTCTACTCAACATTTCTGTTGTGTTCTCCCTAGCTATTATTGCATTCAAATTGATAATGAAAACGTCGTTATGTTCCTACTAAAAATAAAAATAAAAAATGAAAACGTCGTTATATGCGCTGTTGGTATATAACGGTTGGAGGAATGGGGAAGTTGAAGAAGACGATAAGCACGACACGAATGTCCGCAAAAGTTGGGAGCTTTTCAACAAAGCTGAAGTGAGAGAACGACAGGGACAGCGCGAGCGAGCGAGCGAAAAGGAAGCGACCGAAGTTGCAGGGAGGGATGAAGCAAGGTAACGACTCAACCCTAACACTCTCACTTTTTTCTTCCCTTTTCCCCCTTTCCTGCAAAATTTCTGGAGATGAAATTGCTTTTAATCTTCCTTCAAGTCTCCGATTTCGCCGTCCCGTCTGTTTTCAGCTTCGGTACCGCAGTTGTGATGCTGCCAATCTCAAACGTCCTGCTTTGTTGATTCAGGTTTTCAGATTTTCGGATGGTATGTGGTCACGTCGATCGGTTTCTGTTTCAGGATTTGCAACAATATTGTTTAATTTGTTATCGCGTCTCTGATTTGTTTCTTTGGGATTCTTACCGTGCACTATGATGCTGCAATTATCGATTTCGGTTTCGCCGAAGTAGAATGTATTTGTTTATGGTTACAAGAAGTTTTAATGTAGGTAGCTTTCCTTTAGATCGGCCAAGACTAGTTTGTGAATTTTAACAGAACTTCTGTGGATCGCAATGAATTCCAAACAATGAGGGTGGAAATCAAACTCGGGGACTTAACTATTTGCGCATTTGATGAAAATGAAAGGCAACTCATCTATTCCAAATCCAATCCATACCATTGATTGGCTTTTGGGGGAGCTGGAGAGGAAATTGAAGAACTGTGCTATGTTTATGGGCCTGCCATTGATGTTTCTGCTGAGTATGAGCCCAATAGAAGATGCAGTTCATCAAAGTTTGATCATGGCTTTTTATGTACCTCCTGCAGGGGACTGCAGTGAACATCATAGTAGGTTCCCATGTCCGGGTTGAAGACCCGGATGTGGCTTGGATTGATGGGCTTGTAGAAAAAGTAAGCGGGGATGAAGCACATATCGAGACTAGCAACGGGAACAAGGTATGTTCCGCACTATGTCGTGTGGTTTCTATTTGAACTTGAGTAATGTTTTGAGCAAATGATTTTCATCTGTATACTTCCAGGTTACAGCAAAACTATCAAGACTCTATCCCAAGGATGAAGAAGCTTCCCCCGGAGGGGTTGATGACATGACTAAGCTTGCCTATTTGCACGAGCCAGGAGTGTTGGAAAATCTCAAAACTAGATTTGAGCTTAATGAAATCTATGTAAGTCTTGCTTCATATTGAAACTTGATCATATTTTATGACAAGCATACGTATATGACGCTTTCAAGAGAAACTTATGACTGATTTCACCTTATCTGTCTAATATTTTTGTCATAAACAATTGACAGACTTACACTGGTAATATTCTCATTGCCATCAATCCCTTTCAAAGTCTTCCTCATGTTTATGGTTCCCACATGATGCAACAATACAAGGGCGCACCTCTAGGAGACTTGAGCCCCCATGTTTTCGCTATCGCTGATGTTTCGTATAGGTACTTTTGGTGGTCTATGTGATTAAAGGCAGTGTACTGTTATTGGGTATCTAATTATGGAAGTGCTTTCTGAAGTGCAGGGCAATGATAAATGAGGGAAAATGCAATTCAATCCTTGTCAGTGGTGAAAGTGGAGCTGGTAAAACGGAGACTACCAAGATGCTTATGCGTTACTTGGCCTGTTTGGGTGGTCGTTCTTCAACCGAGGGTCGCACAGTAGAGCAACAAGTTCTTGAAGTACAATTTAATTTTACCCTTGTGTCTCTTTGGTTTGTAATTCCAAACTCCTATTTGATTCCATGACCACTTTTATTGGTGCAGTCAAATCCAGTTCTTGAAGCATTTGGGAATGCTAAAACCGTGAGAAATAATAATTCTAGGTAAAACATTTTCTAGTTACTGTACCATTTATAGTATGTTCAATCTCCAATTTGATGGTGTAATAAGGTTGTACTACCAGTTGGTGATTTTTTTAGTTCTAAGATAAATTCCATGAGATTGTGTTATTTTAGTGCTAATCATCTACATGGCGATTCTTTATAAAGCATGGGAGAATACTCATAAAACAATACTCATAAAACATGGGAGAATTTCTGCAGACTTTTCTGGTTTGAACGTTTTTTGTACTGACTTCATATTAGTGCAGCCGATTTGGTAAGTTTGTTGAGATTCAATTTGACAAACATGGGAGAATATCTGGAGCAGCAGTCAGAACTTACCTCTTGGAAAGATCTCGTGTTTGCCAGATTAGTGATCCAGAGCGCAACTACCACTGCTTTTACCTTATTTGTGCAGCACCAAAGGAGGTATTTTGTTTTTTGTTTGTTAAAGTAGAATATAAGGTGGAAGTCTCTTCATTCTTTGATTGGTTGGGTAGTCTTATCATGTTTTTACCGTTTCCAGGAAATTCAGAAATATAAGCTGGGAGATCCGAGATCTTTTCATTATCTTAATCAGTCAAATTGCTATGAACTTGTTGGTGTAAGTGATGCTCGTGAATATCTGGCAACGAGGAGGGCAATGGATATTGTTGGTCTTGGTGAAAAAGAGCAGGTATGTCATATATGTCTCAGCATTGATCTTTATTTGATATGCATGTTTAACGTTAATTTATCATGTAGGATGCAATATTTAGAGTGGTTGCTGCAATTCTTCATTTGGGCAATATCGATTTTGCGAAAGGGAAGGAGGTGGACTCGTCCGTGCTAAAGGATGATAAATCAAAATTCCATCTTAAGACTGCATCAGAACTTCTGATGTATGAATTATTTTTCATAGCCACTTGAACTTAATTGCTAAACCTTTTTTTTCTTGTTCACCTTTGAAATATATATATTTTTATAATATATACAATTATATTAGGTGTGATAATAATGCCATGGAAGAGGCGTTAATGCAACGTGTGATGATAACACCAGAAGAAATCATAAAGCGATCGCTTGATCCTCTTAATGCAGTTGTCAGTCGAGATGGATTAGCAAAAACCCTATATTCTCGACTTTTTGATTGGTAAAGTTCAAAACCAGGTTGCTGTAAATTTCTTTCTTGTTTTAATTCAATTTCTTAATTTTCCCTCACGTTACTGATAAGCTGCTTGAATTGTTTTTTTTTTTTGTTTAATTCATTCATTTATTTATAATCTTTTCAGGTTAGTTGACAAAATAAATGTGTCAATTGGACAAGATCCGAACTCAAAGACTACAATTGGGGTACTCGATATCTATGGATTTGAAAGCTTCAAACAAAATAGGTGATTAGTAAAAGATAAAGACATCAAAAAGTACATTAGATTCAGCAACCAACATCAGCTATCCAGTTATCTTTTTTAGCCTTTTCAATTTTCTGTGTCTTATCCAGCTTTGAGCAGTTCTGCATAAATTTTACCAATGAAAAGCTGCAGCAGCACTTCAATCAGGTAATACTTTACACTGTTAGCAGTTCATAAGACCAGTTATTGCCCCTGAGCTAAGCAGGTCTAAGTTAATCCGGTGCTCACTTTCAGCATGTCTTCAAAATGGAGCAAGAAGAATACAAGAAAGAACAAATTGATTGGAGCTACATTGAATTTGTTGATAACCAAGATGTTTTGGATCTCATAGAAAAGGTTCTTCCAATCTTCTATGCAAAAATAGAACATCAACTGTCTGATGGTAATATGGTTAAAGTGTTGCTTCATTGAATAACAAAGCCATCATTAGTGTTCAGATTGGCAGTTGTTTCAATGACTATGCAAACTAGTAAATACAAAAATGGCAAAAACATCTGGCAGTTGTTGCATTTATTACACTTTGGTACATCTGGATTTTTAGATTATGTCTCATGCCAAGACAACAATCTTGTATATTTCCAGATGTAGCTAGGCTAGTTTGATATGTAGTACTAGTAGTTTTCAGTATTGATATCATTGGTTATAGCACAAGGTTACCTCTCTAACAACCTAATATGTTTTCTGTTAAAACTTAAAATATGCCCCAGCTTTGCATGTAAATCTGCGTTATGTTACTCGGTTCTGTAAGGATTTCCATTTTCAAATTGTAAAAGGAATTAAGATGCTAGATCCCATATAATTCTTCAGAGCTGAATATACTTTACTGTAAAGTGATGACATGTATTTCATTCCTTGGTTATACTTGTTTGTCAGATTTTCTATTTGAGAATGAGAAGAAATGAATTTTAGTTTTTCTATCAAGTTTACTTGCCTTTTTCTGTTTACACAAATTCATACACTTGAATGACTGGTTGACTTTGAGCTTGTAAAAATTCTCACAGAAACCTGGTGGCGTTATTGCTCTATTGGACGAGGCTTGGTGAGTCAAATTAATGCCATTAAAATGTATCCATGTTTCTTCATTTTAGCTGGGATTTTTTTCAAACATTCTCTGCTGAAGTTAGTCTAAGCATTTAATTTTCAAACATGCAGGAACTTAAAATTCAAAATGTATGTTTTAGCTATTTTATCTTCTAATTCTATTTTGTTTGGCCTCTAATTTTAGAATGTTCCCCAAATCAACACCTGAAACATTTGCATCAAAGTTATATCAAACATTCAAAACTCATAAGCGTATCACCAAGCCAAAGCTTTCTCGGAAAGATTTTATCATATCTCATTATGCTGGCGAGGTACACTCTTTTACAAGTTTTCAGCTGTAGTTACTGCTGTTATCACAACATACTCTTATCCCTGCATTTATTTTTGTAATGATACACAGGTTCTATATCAGCCCGACCAGTTTTTGGACAAAAACAAGGATTATGTGGTCCCTGAACATCAAGATATGCTAAGTAATTCGAGATGCCAATTTGTCGCAGGCCTATTTCCTCCAATTCCAGAGGAAACACCTAGATCAAGCAAATCTTCTAAGTTTTCATCCATTGGTTCTCGTTTTAAGGTGGCACACTAGTAATTGTCTTGTTTTGCTTCAAGAATTCAACAACTAATATCTTTGTTATGTGTTGATGTAGTTACAACTACACGAGTTGATGGATACGTTGAACTCAACTGAACCACATTACATAAGATGTATTAAACCAAATAATCTTCTAAAACCTGCTATCTTTGAGAATGTCAATATTCTGCAACAACTGCGTTGTGGGGTGAGTGCAATTTATTCATCTTGTGGTTATTTCCGAGCAAAAAGATCCCTTCTTTTTCAGTTTCTGCCCCATCCTTGTAACTTTTCTTATGTAGGGTGTCCTGGAGGCAATTAGGATCAGTTGTGCAGGCTTTCCCACTCGACGTGCCTTTTTTGAGTTTATTAATAGATTTGGGATCCTTGCTCCTGAGGTGACTGAAGGGAGGTAGGCGTCCTTCTTTCAGCTGAAAAACAAACTTCAATCATGAGATTGTTCGATTCTTTTTATTTCGTTTTTACTGAGCATATGATATTCCTCCGAAATTCCTTTTATGTATCAACCCAGCTATGATGAAAAGGTTGCATGTCGAAAAATATTGGATAAGGCAGGGCTGAAAGGATTTCAGGTAACTTCCTATCCTGGATATGATGGTGTGTATGTTACTGCCATATACATGTACCCTGCAAGGTTGAATCTAGGAGGAATGAATGCCTATCCAGCAGAAGTTTTTTCTTTATATTTTAGACGTACTGTAGAATTATGTACAAAATCATGTATCCATATAACGATTTCTGAATTTGGTAAGGCTACACATGATTATTTAATCATCGAATGCCTCTGCAGATAGGCAAGACAAAAGTCTTCCTCAGAGCTGGTCAAATGGCTGAACTGGATGCAAGAAGAACTGAGGTGCTTAGTAATGCAGCGAAAATTATTCAGCGTCGCATTCGAACTTATAATGCTCGTCAGCAGTTTATTGAACTATGCAAGTTGGCAGTTTATTTGCAGTCTTTATGCAGAAGTATGTTTAAATATTATGATAATTAATAATCATGCTACTACATTTATCCAAAAGGAAGTTCGTGCTACAACTTCATCGCATATGTGATGATATTTTTAGACAAACTTTATCTTTTTGTAACTTTTTTGTTTGCATGTTATATCTTCTTGGCTTTAGGAAATACTGCCTGCAAATTGTATGAGCAAAGGAGAAGGGAGGAAGCCGCTTTGAGGATTCAGAAGAATGGACTTAAATATCATGCCCGAACGGTCTACCATAAACTTCGAAAATCTGTGCTCACCCTTCAAACAGGTATAAGGGCCATGGCTGCTCGTAAGGAACATAAATTTAGAAGACGGACCAAAGCAGCTATTACAGTTCAGGTACTTCTACTTCCTGTGAAGTTTCTCATCACACTGTGTTAACATATGAACTAAGGTTTGCCATACTAAGGGTATTATGCTTTGTGCAGATGCAATGGCGTTGCCATAGAGATGCATTGTATTATAAGAATCTCAGAAAAGCATCAGTTATTGCACAGTGCAGATGGAGAGGAAGGATAGCCAGGAGAGAATTAAGGAAGCTAAAGATGGTGAGTGTCACTAGAGTTGCACTTAAATGTTAATTACGTTATTGGTTCCACATGGTGAGGCTTAAGAATATTTTATCTCTTTGATAATGTCTTTCTTATAGATATATGTGAATGCTCATGATTTATATATTCTGCTTTCTATATCTAAGATGGTGTCAGATGTTAATTTTTGCATTCACTTAATGAGGTTGAGAAATATTATCTAGTCGGAATCAACTGGCCTGTGTCTTTGAGTTCTGAATTGTACGAGGATGGAGATCCAAATGGAATTCAATGAATGACACATCCTCGAATGTGAAATTTAATTTCCCCGGTTTAACAGAAGAATTTTGAGTAACCTATGAGTGATCTAATCCTGAATATTAGTTGCACATTTTTTCGGTTTTTACCAGGTCATGTGTGAGCATCGAATGGTCTATGGAGATGGGAGGATTTTATATCTTAGATGTGATATCTCTTAATCTATATTGCTACAATATGCTTTCTGTAGCTCCCCTTCAAGGTGTCGCATACCCACTTTTAACCTTTGTTTTTTTCTCCAGGCTGCAAGAGATACAGGTGCTCTAAAAGAAGCCAAGGATAAGCTTGAAAAAAGTGTGGAAGAACTCACATGGCGCCTAAAGTTAGAGAAACGCTTAAGGGTGATTCAATTTAGTGCAAAACATAGCACCATATGATTATCATATGCTATTTTGTGGCTAGATTTGTGAACATGGCATTTGAAGTTTATACCCTTGGCGAATGAAGAATAGATTCAAGTGCTGAAATATGATTTTACATGGCAGACTGATTTGGAAGAAGCAAAAGCACAAGAGATTGCTAAACTGCAAAATTCTTTACAAGCCATGCGGAATAAGAATGAGGAGACAAATGCATTGTTAGTCAAGGAACGAGAAGCAGCTAAGAAGGCCATTGAAGAAGCGCCTCCAGTTATCAAAGAAACTCAAATTATGGTTGAAGATACCAATACGATTGATGCTTTGAAGGAGGAACTGGAAGCTCTAAAGGTAATGGCATATGATGATTAACTAGCTACCTTGCTTTCTGCTGCATACGTATGAAGATGTTGGTTATTAAATGAGTTCGAGAGTGCTGGTTCCAGCTTCTTTCGATTTTAAATGTAATCTAAATGGAAACACAAAAATTACTTTTTAAGAAAGAGTTAATTTAGCTGTGATATTGATTCCCAGCACTCTCGAACTCATTTAATTACACAGTGGTCCAGCTGCTGGACCACTGTGTAACTCCTTTACTGGCATAAAAATACTGTGTATGGTTTACCAGGAACTGGAGTACCACTATTTAGTTGCAAGTTAGCTTTTAGACTGCTCAGCTGCAAGTTCATATTAAAGTTAAGGGAACTAATGCACTAATTGCATGTTCAGCAAGAACAAGGGAATTTTCCTGTTGCATTTCTTGTATGTGGATCTTTATCTTTCAATTTGTTTCCTTTGTGTCTTTTGATATTTAGATGTCATTACAATCAGAGAAAGAGAGAGCTGATGAGTGCGAGGGTAAACTTACTGTAGCAGAAGAATGTAGTGAAGGAAGGCGTCAAAAGTTGGAAGATTCAGATAAAAAGAATCAGCAACTTCAGGATTCTCTGCAAAGGTAAAATGTTGAATGATTAGCTTGTACATAAGCATATTGTATCTTCTGATTTTCTGGAAAAACACAAAATGTTGTTAGTTTGTAATTCTTTGTTTGAGCCTAACACAGTTTTTGTAATTTCAAATCAGGTTAGAAGAGAAGCTTAACAATCTAGAATCAGAGAATCAAGTTCTTCGTCAACAAGCTGTAGCTGCTTCAGCGGCACCAAACAAAATCATACTAGGACGCTCTAGATCAATAATCCAGGTACCATCAATAAAAAATTTGTCTTTAAAAAGAGCTTATGTTGAAACTAATTTCGAGGAGTTTTTGTAATAATTTTTGCAGAGAGGCTCTGAAAGTGGTCATTACGGGGACTCCAAGCCCACCATTGTGAGAATACTTTCATAGTCTCATATAGCTTTGATTTATAGTCTCTTCTTTCACCTAATAGTTTTGTTGCTTTTGTTAAGGATTTGCATAGCGCTTCAATAAATCACAGGGAGTTTTGTGAAGTAGAGGAGAAGCCCCAAAAGTCTCTTAATGAGAAACAGCATGAAAATCAGGATGTGCTCATTCTGTGTATCTCAGAGCATCTGGGCTTTGCAGGCGACAGACCAATAGCTGCCTGTACCATATACAAATGTCTTCTTCATTGGAGATCCTTTGAAGTAGATAGAACTCCTGTTTTTGACAGGGTAGTACAAACAATTGCCCGTGAAGTGGAGGCAAGAAAAAAAAATGATGATTATGAATTATGACGTGTTATTTTGTAGGTAGAACAAGAATTTACTCTAATTTTGTTTTGAATTACAGAATCAGGAAAACGATGACACCCTGGCCTATTGGTTGTCTAATGCCTCAACACTTCTACTCCTACTCCAACGCACACTGAGAGCAAGTGGTGCAGCTGGAATGGCAGCATATCGTCGTCGGTCATCATCAACCCATCTCCTTGGAAGAATGTCACAAGTATTAAAATTTCTCTTTATCAGTGATGCATTTGATTCCACTGATGATTTGAACTAGTAAATGAGTAGTTTTTATTTGCATGCCTTTTAGAGTTTCCGTGGAGTCCCCCAAGGTGTTAATCTTCCGTTTGTTAGTAGTGGTGGTGTGGGTGGAGTGGACAATCTACGGCAAGTTGAGGCCAAGTATCCAGCTCTGCTTTTCAAGCAGCAGCTTACTGCATATGTAGAAAAGATATATGGAATAATTCGAGACAATCTTAAGAAAGAGATTTCTCCGTTGCTGGCATTGTGCATTCAGGTACTTGAGTCCCATCTTTAGGAAAGTCGCACAAAATCTTCAATTCATGATTTTCTTTTCATCGGGTTTCAATGAAACAGGCACCAAGAACATCAAGAGCGGGCTTGGTTAAGGGATCCTGCCGTTCACTTGCAAATGTCGCGGCCCAGCAAGCCTTGATTGCTCACTGGCAAGGCATTGTAAAGAGTCTTGACAATTTCTTGAGCACATTGAAAGAAAACCATGTTAGTGGACCTTTTTATTCTACTTGCCTTATTTTTTCTTCCTATCATGTCTGTTGTTGTGTTGCCCTTTGTCTTTCTGGACATTCCTTAGAGAAAAAATGTTGTAGTTTGGTGGCTATTATACTGTTAAACAGAAAAATTAGTTGGGAATGATAATTGCAGAAGCCATCAAACAAGAAGACATTAATTTTGAAGATGTAGCTTTATAAGATCTTGATAACAACACGTACTGAGGAGAAACTCCAAAAGTAAGTTAATCTAAATCTGACGTTTGATAATTCTTCACCTCATACAGGTACCTCCATTTTTAGTTCGTAAGATCTTCATTCAAATCTTCTCCTTCATCAACGTTCAGCTATTCAACAGGTATTCCTTTGGTTTCAGTTGTAATACTAGCTCCATACTTCTGCTAGAAGTTCCATACAGTCTGATCCTTCTGCCTTTTCTCAGTCTTCTATTACGACGTGAATGTTGTTCATTTAGCAACGGTGAATATGTGAAGGCAGGGTTGTCTAAACTTGAACACTGGTATTTCGATGCTACTGAGGAGGTACTAGATTTAAAAAAGACTTCTTGAACAGATATATATTCATTATGTTTTTTTCCCCAATCATCTATCTCATTTGGTGTTTTGGAGATTTCTTTGGGTTTAATCTAGCCAAAATCAGTTCGTATCAAAGTTGACCCATATCTATCGACAGACGAATAAAGTGACTGACGAATTGGCTTCTGTGTTGTTTTGCTAGTGAGAAAGACTTTATTACCTTACACTTCCTGTCAGATAGTCTTGCATCTGACATATTAATTAGGCTTCTCTGTAATTTGATATATTATCTGTTAAGAAAGGTACTTGATAAAAAAAACAAAGAATCAGTCCTCCCAAATTAGATTTCCTTGGTCCAGATGATTCTCAGATGTATACTTTCATAGAGGTTGGTTAATTAATTACCTAAGTCATTATGCAGTATGCAGGTTCAGCATGGGATGAACTGAAGCATATCAGACAAGCCATTGGGTTTCTGGTAAGCTAGCTTCTTTTGCTTAAGCATGCCTTTTTTGCACCTCGAAAGGTATGGTTGTAAACTTCTGTCCGCAGAATTTTAATTTGTTTACCCTTTTCAAACAGGTTATACATCAAAAACCAAAGAAGTCTTTGGATGAAATAAGCCAGTCGCTTTGCCCGGTCAGTAACTTGAACTTTTATTTGAAAAACATGTTCATTTATAAGTTACTATCTCATAAAAATTAGAAAGTTTCCTCCTATTTACTTATAGGTACTCAGCATACAGCAGCTATATCGAATTAGTACCATGTACTGGGATGACAAGTATGGCACACATAGCGTATCTCCAGCTGTAAGCAAGTAGATTTGATATTATCTTCATGACTTCATCTGTGAATGAGTATTTCAGCTCCAAAATGCCATTTCACACGACTTCCTCCGAATAGGTCATTTGCAGGATGAGGATAATGATGACTGAAGAGCCGAATAATACAGCCAGCAACTCCTTCCTTTTGGATGATGATTCAAGGTTTGCCTATTGAGACTGCACAGTCTGAACTTTTAAAACTTATACCTTCTCCCAACTATCTGGACCATCATACATGCTTGGTAGTTTTTACAGCATAGAATGTTTTTTCACCCTGCGGCTGAGGATTTGCCTCTTAAACAATATACGAAATTGGTGTTCCGCGGCCTGACTGCTTCCCTCCGGTTTTTGATGCAGCATTCCATTTTCCGTGGATGATATATCAAAGTCAATGCAACAAATAGACATATCTGATGTTGAACCTCCAACACTCATTCGCCAGAACCCAGGATTTAGCTTCTTAGCTGCTGGTTGACTAAATTATTTGCCTGTTAGAGTTCGATAAATTCTCACCCTTCCATCCATTCGATACATATCACCTCAGTTGTTTAAAGTTCGGCATCTTGATGATGAGTTACCCATTATCCATACCCCATCAGAATGTATACCTTAGCGCACTTCGTGTGCGTATTACATAGTGTTAGTGTTACCCATTCTTACTTGCTGTACACACCCAACCCAAGCAAGCAAATATGCAAAGGGCAAGAATGTAAGTATATTTATACAGTATATATATGTAACTTGTTTGAGCGTATTTATGAAGGTCAATTTTCTTTCCCCTTTTTTTTTTCCAAATTTTTAGCACATCACAACTGTAATTATTGACGTTGTACCACCAAACTCGTGATTTCCAAGTTGCTTTTCATTTTTGTTTGGGAAAAGGAAACCCGGCAAAAAAAAGATGCATTTTTTTCTGTACTTGCCGGTCAGCCGCCACCAACTGAAATTGGACTCTTGACTGCTTTCCTAATTCCTCCGGTTGGTACTCGCTCTCCCTCCGACAGATTATCTGCCCATTTCAAGAGCTCCGGTTAGATTCAGATCCAGATAAAAGCGCTTAAAATGGTAAGCTTCTCCCAAGATCCGACCCATTTTTATGTGATTAAGTGCTTACTGTCTCGGATCTCTTAGTTGCAGAGGCTTTTTGATGTTAATAGGGTTCTATTTAGATAAATATGGTCTGTTGATGTTCGCTTCAGAATTTGAAGAGCTCTTTAACTAGAATATGAGATTCATTGTCTTGAAAACCTTCAATTTTGATGCAACCCAGAAATGGTACATGAGTTAGAGATTGTTTGGGCCTTTCTGAGGCTGTGCTGAAAAGGGATCTTGTTGATTCTGAAAACCCAATGCTGGTTAGATTTCGTCTGTGTGCATTAAGCAGGCCACCTGTTCATCTTGGTTCTCTCCTGTATGTGCCCTTCTGGGTTGTAATTGTAGCTTACCATTGCTGAATTTGATCATATTTAGAGCTCTTATTCATTAATGTTGAATTTTCTGCACCAGACTATACCATTTTTGCAGAATTTCCCATCATCGGTTGTTGTTGCTTTCTTACTCGATTGTTGATAGAGGTCCATGAGTTATTCTCGGTCTTTTCAATTTGTACAGGAAAAAGAAGCAAAGAAGGAAGCTTATAGGAAGTACTTGGAGTCAAGCGGAGTGCTTGACGCCCTGACCAAAGGTTTTTCTTCATGTGCAATCGTTGCCTTGTTATTTCTATGTTAAAAGTGTCCTCAATTTGACATGGTTCAATTCCTAAATGTCACTTCTGTTCATCTGAATTTCTTTTTTTACAGTTCTCGTTGCGTTGTATGAGCAAAATGACAAGCCTAGTTCTGCTATTGAGTAAGTCCTTTTCCAATTGACTTATGATCTGCTCAATTTATATCTGCTATGTCTACATCACTATTATTCCAGACTTCCAGTAGATACCTCTTACATTTTTAGGTTCATCAGGGAGACGTTTTTTAATGTTTCCGGTAATCCTTTGAACCAACACATTAGTCTTTTCATGTCATTAAATTCTTTAGAGGAGTAGACCAATGGGTTTGGTAAACAAAATATGATGTAATAGTTGAAAATTCAAAAATGTAAGTTTGACTTATGCTACTGTATTTCACATTGGGAGCTCCTTTCAAATCTCATCTTCATCCTACAAGCTATTCCCATGCTCCAGAACGACGGTCAAATGTGGGTTTTGCCTCAAACGCAGAACATTTACTTTGGCTGAAATGCCATTTTGTAATTAAAATGGCATTTCTTGGACAATTTGGTACTGGGAAATTATTTTGTTACCATTTGAATATTGAAAAACACTTCAGTATCCATTCAGGTCAATTTTAAGCAGAACATAAAATTTAGTTGATTCTATTAATGAAAACTGAACTCTAATTTTTCTTCAATTAGGCTGTATTTGAACCAAATGTGCACAAGAAATGCAATTTCAATGGGGAGAAAATCGACCTAAATAGATATTAGACCCTTTTCAATTCTCAATTGGGAACATCTTTTCTAAATGGCAAATTCTCCAAAGTTTTGATTTGTTATTACCAACCATACATTCAGGTCATTTGTTAGCATGACCTGTCTTTTTTCCCTTGTTAAACTGTTTGGTTTCACAGATTTATACAGCAAAAAATGGGTGGCCCGTCTCTTTCCGAATATGAGAAACTTCAAGCTGAGGCATCTGATTTAAAGTTAAAGTACAATGAACTCCTCACAGTTCACCAGGAGACGTGCAGACAGGTAGGATGATGTTCCCTTGCACCTTATTTCATTCAAGTCTCTCTGGAATGTTAAACATTTTTGGGTCCACTACACGAAGTAGACAGGAGATCATAGTAAGGGCCCATGACAGTCTTATTGCCTTGTTAGCTTGGTAACATGCTGTAAATCCGCCGAAGCCTTAACTTGCTATATTGAAATTGTTTTCGCATTGTGAAAACTGCCTTTAAACCGTTCTGAAGGTCCAGCCTCTTTGTACCTGCAGCTGGAGGAGATCAAAACTCAGGCTGCGACGTGTTCAGATGACAGGGATAGTCCCAAGGCCCAGTCGCCGAGTCATGAAGATAACAAGGAAGAAATCACACCCTAGAAAAGGAAATCAATCAAGCTGCTATGAATTCTTTTCTGTATGATTCTGAATAATCTCTTCTGCCATTATGTTTCTTCTTGCTGTGCAGTGAACTGATCTGAGTTACATTAAGTCTTAACCGTTGTGCTTCCTACCCTTATCTTTGGCATTGATGAAACTTATCAACTACAAAAAAAAAACTTTGAATTAATGGAAAAGGGAATAGGGATTGTGATTTATAAAGCGGTCCATCGCCTACACTATTTGCTCACAGAAACTGTCATTATATATGGGGGCTAAAAAGGCACTAATTTCCTAACTGTTCTTCCTAACTCCCTCCAGTTTCCACAACTACCACTTTACAACTCATTAACCACTTTATGATTAATTAGAACATATAATTTTTTATTATAACATATTAAAGTTTTGGGTTTAATGTGAATAAATCTTTCATATATATATATTTATTTTTTTTAAAAAAAAAGTCATCTATAGAGAAGAGAAAATCACAAGTCCGATATTTTTTTTGGAGTGTTGGATACATTGACGGTCCATTAATTAACTCACAAAAATCTAATTTAAAGGTCTTATAATGAAAAAAATGATCCACTAATGCACCCGGGATAAAAATCTGAATAAATGGATAAATAAGTGGATGATGGATCGAGTCGGATATGGATGAAGGGGTGTCTAATCTACCACCTGATCCACTAAAATTGTTTATTATATGAAACTTGATTGTATCTTTTAAGCATCTTATTTATTATATGTAACTTGATTTGATAGTTTGAGTTTTTTTATTTGTTTAAGTTGATGAGTACTTTAAATTAATATATTAAAATTTATTTTTTTGAAAATTTTATTTTATTTATTTAGTTTTATTTCCATTTTGAAAATTACAATGGATGTTTACATGAAATTTTCCACCTATATATTTCACCCGATCCACCCAATAATCTGTGGAGGCGCGAATAATGGATGAATCAGATATGGATGCAAGGGCTAGTGGATAATGGGTGGATCGAGTGGGGAAAATTTCTTAATGGATCGGATGATAGAATAGATATATCCACCCATAATCCGATCTATTTTCATCCATAGTTTTTAAGAGATTGGTGATTCGATATCCAAAGTACAACAAAGCCTAAAATTACTGAACAGAAAATCTACAAAAAGAAAAAGAAAGGAAAAAAAAGGGAGTTTTATCCGAAATAGTTAAAATTGGGGGGCTATTATGTGTAATTTCCCTAAAATTTATAACGAACGGGCCGAGAGAAACAACCAATTTTTCCATCAAATCTTACCAAATCGAATCGGACGGCCCACAACTCATCACGTTCGCGATGAAAACCCTAAAAAATTGAGAAATTCCCAATTATTTATTAATTCATTGAATCCCCCTGGAAAAAAAATATTCAGAAACTCTCTCTCTCTCTCTCCCCCATCGATCGAATGGAACAGCATGAAACCGGGCTCAACCCTTTCTACCATCAACCCCAACCCCCACCTACCGCCACCGCACCTCATCACAGCGCCACCGATGCTATCACCTCCGGCGTAGCGACCTCCGCCGCTTCGCCGGCCTCCAACGGCGGCCTCTTCGACAGCCATGGCGTCTGTTCGTCGGACGGCGCCAACGCTACCACGTCGCTGTATCCTCAGTCTGTAGAGGTCGTGCGGAAGAAGAGAGGGAGGCCGCGGAAGTACGGGACGACGGAGGAGGCTGCAGCGGCGAAGGCGGCTAGGTCTTCGACTAGCTTCTCTTCGTCGTCCAGGAAGCGCGACCACCAGGCTATTGGCTCGCCTCCTTCCTCTTCCTCGTCTTCTAAGAAATCGCAATTGGACTCCGAAGGTTAATATCAATTTGATTGCTTCTTGTTTAAAACTGTTAATCGGATGAGTAAAGTATTGGTTAACTCTTCAAATTGTTCAATGCAGCTGACACTGGACAGTGTTTCATGCCGCATGTCATCAATGTACAGCCAGGGGAGGTAGGCTATGGTGTTCTCTTTTGAATCTCTCAGTTTCTCTCTGTAATGTTAGACATCTTTGATTGTAAGATATCAGTGTCTAATGATCGGATATCATTAATTGTGTACATTAGATTCTTTATGGAGTTCGTATTGATTGTGTACAGGTTTGTGGAGTTTGTCAAGTTTTTTGTTTGAAAATTGGACACCTTTTACTAAGTCAGTCATTCACATCCATGTTGCATTTAGTGTTGAACTTGGGTTTTGAATTTATTAGCCCGTACTAATTTAGTAATTTATGTAGTCGATAATTGATAATTCATTTTTCTTGGCTGTATATATGAATATGACCACTGAATGTTTGACTGTATGCCATTGCCTTTTTTTCCCATACTTCAGAGAGTTATTGTGAATCAGCCTTTGATCTAATAAATATGTCAAACTTGATTTCTTCATCAGAAATTCAATTTGAAAAATAATAGAGTCAGTGTGAGACCCTGCAATGTGGGTGTCCATGCTACTATTACTAACACCCCGTTAAAAAAAACTGACAACAGTTTTTAATCAATGTCGAAGTCTTTGTTCATATTGTTCTTTTTAGTTCGATATTGTATTTGGCTATTTGTCATATGGTATTCGATATAGAAAATTCTTTATTTTAATTATTAATCATATTTAAGTATCTATAATCTTCAAATTTGAAATTCATTGTCGTAGGACGTGGCACAGAAGATTGGAACCTTCATGCAGCAATCTAAGCGGGAGTTCTGTATCTTATCTGCATCTGGTTCTGTCTGCAATGTCTGTCTACTTCAGCCGGCTACATCTGGGGGAAGCGTTACCTATGATGTATGTAGTGCTTCTATTTTTGTCTATATTTATTGCAAGCTTCTAGTTTCTTACCCGAGAGAGAGTTTTCACAATATAAGATATAGTGACCAAGAATGAGCTGAAAAGGAACCAGGATTGGTAATATGATCCTAATTCCTTCTTTATGAAGAAAAAGATAAAGCTTTAGGTTTTTGATTGATAGCTTTTATGTTTAGCAAGTAGAATATAAACTAGTTGGTCAAATTGGTCAGTGGGCTGGTAGACAAACATATAGCCTTTTGTGCTCGGAAATTCAGGTTAGGCCTCTTTTATTTGGTAATGTTTTGATTGACTTTACTTGAATGTGCCATTTTTTTCTCTTAAGACTATTTTCACCCCCCCCCCCTCTCCATGTTAGTTATCTGAATCTTGTGAATATAGAAGCCTAGGAGTGTATCACTCTATGAGATGACATTACAGAACTTGGTTAAGTGTTTTTTTTTAGTTTCCTGATTTAAGGCTCGTCTTAAATTACAATTAGGATCCTATAATTGGACCAGTTAAAAGTAATGTGGTAAATGGTTAATCCTATTTTCAGAGGAGGAAATAGTCTAGCTGATGCTTGAAATGGATATTGCATAATATTTCTTTAATTTATAAAATACTGAAGGCCAGATTCCCATCTGACATCAAGTGGTGTTCCCATATCCCCCGGTCTTCATGATAGATGAAATTGTCAAAACAAACAAGGGAAGTTCTGTAGGAAGAAGTTAAGATGAAACTTGAGATAATGTTGCAGGCTTTTTTTTTTTGCTGGTTTACTTATAGAAGATATGCTAGTTAAATTTAATTATCAAACAAATTTGAGCCCAAAATTAACCCTGTTTCTTGTTTGTGTCAGGGACCTTTTGATATTCTCTCACTTTCAGGGTCTTTCGTACGCACAGATCATGGTGAAAGGAGTGGCGGACTTAGTGCATGCTTTTCTGCCACAAATGGGCAAACTGTTGGAGGCGGACTTGCTGGGCCACTCATTGCTGTAGGTCCAGTTGAGGTATGATATAAGATACATAACATGGAAGCAAAACTATATTATGCCTGATGTAGCTTGTGCTGCATGATCTAGAGGGAAAATTATAAAGCTACCATTTTGTACAATAATTCATAGGTTATTGTTGCCACCTTTATGATCAAAACTAAGAAGGATGTCAGTGCTGGCACAAAAGGAGATACTTCTACAACCACCTTGGCTTCACCGAATAGTGTTTCTGTTTCCAATGTGGGCTATAGACCAGTAATCGAGCCAACTGGAGGATATCCAATCCAAGGAGTCAATGATCATCAAAATCTTGGAGGTTACATGCTTCAGCATCAAGATTTACATATGATACCTCCACACACGGATTGGAGGTCTGGTCTAGACACCAGAAATGGTCTCAACTATGACTTCACAGGTATCTATTTCTCCAGAAATCTGTAAATGTTCATTTGCCATATAAGACATTTGTATGAACACATTATCACATACCTTTTCACTTTCCTAAATAGCCTTATCAATTACCATTTCAATAGCAATTACATTGCAAGTGCGATATTACCAAATAGACCCAGTCACCCCTCCAAGATTCAAGGGAATGGGATGGAAATGTGGGGACCCAACCTTTCACTTTTAAAAGCTTGAATTTCTTACTGTTGTCACCTTCTGCAGGCCATCATGGAATGCAAGAGTCTTCAGAAAATGGCGATTATGAACATCTGCCAGACTAGATCGGAGTCCAGCTCTGTGGGTGTCGATTGTGCTCGTTTTCAATGATAAGCAAGCAGTTAGGTTTCAGATTCGACAAGGAACAGTAGATACAAATATTCATACCCCTCGTGCAGCCGCTATTTTACAACACCTGTACAGGTTTTCTAGCAGTCAGTCAGCTTTTCCTCACCAAGCCAGTACTGCTTAATTCTGAGCTAGCGTTTTAGTTGCTGTGAACCTTGGAATTGGATCAATCTCTTTATCCTTTGCTGACTCTGTACATTCTCCACGATGAACACCACGGGCCACAGAATAACGTCGTCTTTCTCTTTATTTTTTTTACATCATTCGTTATAAATCACGTTGCTGTGAATTCCCAACTGTAGGTAGATTGAATAAGGTGTTAATTTCGAGTTGTTCTGTTTTTTGTGCTTCAGTTTTGATACTAAAACACAAATAATGTGTGTGCCATTGTTCACTTTCTTGCAGTCGTAACTGATATTTCCCATTAGATGTTCTGTTCTTATAGCCATCTTTTTCGGTTTGATGTGTTTGCGGTGCATTATGAACTGCAGCCAGGCCATGATATAATGGAACAAGGGTGTAAGAGTTAATTTGCTTGCAGGTGGATACAATCTATGATTCTGTGTAGGTAAAGAAAAAAGGGGGTGTACAGTGTTTTTTTTTGGATCAAGGTAAAGATTCGAAATACCCGACACACATCGAGAGGTCGATACGCTAAAACATATTTATTCAAGCCCTAAACAAACAAAGCTACGAAATGTACGACAAATGAGGGAAAGCAATTCGCTTCCACGATGTCTTGCTGCCGGAGAGAATGGACCAAAGACGTTCCCACTTCCCTAATAAGCCCAACAAGCCTTTTATTTAGTTAATAAATGGTGTAGTTTTATAATTGTTTTCAACCAATAAAAGTGCGGATTACAAAAAAGGCCATAATTGCCGACCCGAGAACTCTCATAGTGTTTTCGAAAACGGGTGTGATTTTTACACCACAAAATTTTATTATATACACCACATATCCCATTTTTTTATTTTTTTAAAAATACACCCTGCCCTTCTTGAGTCACACGTCTGTGACTCAAGAGGCGCAGAGTATTTTACAGACATGCGACTCAAGAGACGCAGAGTATTTTATGTAAAATACCTTGCGCCTCTTTTGAGTCACACCCCTGTGACTCAAGAGGCGCAGATGTGGTGTATATAGTAAATTTTTTGGGTGCAAATATTATCACCCTTTCGAAAATTAAGCCCAACAAGCCTTTTATTTATTTAATTTTTTCTTTATATGGGAAAACTTATCATATACACACACCTAACCAAAATTTGATGGATAAAAACTTATTTAGGCGGAACATCAATTGCGTTGATATCAAAGAGCATGACGGAAAAGTTGTTTCCATGGAGGCATCAAAATGTGATCACAATTTTGTTTACACCACAAAATTTACTATTTACACCACATATCTCACTTTTTATATTTTTTTTTAAAATATACCCTGCTCCTCTTGAGTCACACACCTGCCCCTTAAGAGGCGCAGGGTATTTTACATTAAAATACCCTGCGCCTCTTGAGGGGCAGGTGTGTGACTCAAGAGGAGCAGGGGTGTGATTCAAGAGGCGTAGGTGTGGTGCATATAGTAAAATTTATGGGTGTAAATATTATCACCCTTTTGTTTTGAGAGCGGAAGCACTTGCTGTTTGCTCTCAAAGCAAGACTTAGTTAATTCGTTCATCTGAATTTCCATCAAATTGTGATCGAAAGAGATAACTTATGCAGTATGTGTGATTAATGTCGTCAAAGAGAAGTAAAACAATACTGTATTTGAGTATTGAAATGGTTAATTCTAATCCCGTTCGAGCATTTTTTTTCAAATTGTCCATGTTTATTAACACAGACATTTCCAAAGACCTAAAATTTCAAATTCTCGCATATAAAGATGTTCTTTCGAAAAAAATGATTTCTTATAGAAAAACAAACATATTATTGGGTGAGTTGAGTCGCATTGAGCTAGGTTTAATTTTGGGTTTGGTCATTGTGGGTTACGAAAGAACTACAAAACTCAAATCCATGTTCTTCGGGTCTGGATTGACTCAATGGAACAAGAATTACATTTTTATTTTATTTATATGATGTTATTATTGACTATTTGGGTTTGTTGGGCAAAATATTAATTATTTCATATTCATACATATGATGATATGAGTCAAGATAATAAGGATGAAATGACCATATAATAAATACAGTAAATACTAAAGTCCATATGATTTGAAGATTAAATGAAAAGTATTCGGATATAGACATTATATAATGAATTTGAACTTTGTTTATAATTTTCCGACCCATCATATCATAATAAAGATATAATCAGAAATTCTACAAATTATTGAAAGGTTTAAGATTTCGGATTTATTTAAGCAATCATAGAAATTCTTCTGTGGTTTGATTAGTTGAACATGTTGGATCAAAAAGTTTATTGTCCAATGAGTTCAGATTATTTGTGTTTCAAATATTCATGTGAAATCCCCATATTTATGGGTTGGTTTGGCTCACACTTTGATAAGTTTATTACACATACATATTGGAATTTGTCAATATTTCTAACTTATATCCATTCTTGATTTGAAAACTATTCCTTTTATATATTGAGCAATAAATCACCCTATAAAAATATTTTTAAAATAGCAAAATAATAAAAACTTATTTAGAGTAGAGTATATAAAAATGTCCGTCGCCTAACTTTTTTTTTTTAATGTGAAGGTTTCGAGAAAATCGACTAATCCTCCACGGGTTGAGTATTAGCCTGCAAAGCACTCGACCGGTAAATCAAGACATGAGTATCCACTCTAGCACAAATTGCTCCTAGTAAGATTTGAACCCGGTAAACCAAGGTATAAGTATCCACTATAGCACAAATTGCTCCTAGTGAGATTTAAACCCTTGATTTTATGATAGTGAAACATAAGGAATCACCTCACTCTTACCACTAGGGTAAAAGATCATTGGTTGTTAGTTGCCTAACTTGTTAGTTGCCTAACTTGTTCTTAGGGTATAAATTATAAAATCGCCATAACTTATTCATTAATACAGTGTACTAGATTAATCTTGAATTGAAATGTACATAGGTGAAGGGAATATGTAAGTTGGGACTTGGGAGTACTTGATGAAGATTTACAAAAAGTGTATTAAATTAATTTTGAGTAGTTTGTTCAATTCAAAAGACGTGTTACTTATTTGAAAGTGGAAGTTGAACTTAGGCTTTAAAAAGTCAAATCTTCAACTTATTTTCAATATTAAATTATTATTTAAATTACTACGTATTGCTCTACATAATTTGATATTGAGACAAAAACAATACATAATTTGATATTGAGACAAAAACTTAGTTACGATACAAAAGCAAGGCTTGAGATATTCAACTATAAATTAGTAGGCCATTTTGGGTCGGTTTGACACTTTAAATAGTTATATATTATGACTTATAATACACAATATTACATTATATTATGCAATATTGTGCATTATAAGTTATAATAAATGGTTATCCAGGCGAAGTCTAATTCTCATGTTCGATTTGGATCATTTGGATGAATATGGTTCGAATCAATTCAAGTTCAGGTTACTATCGAGTTTGATGTTTGATGAAGTTCGGGTTGAGTCAACCCGGTTTTGGATTAATATCGCTTCGACTCGAGGTAGACGTGGCTGGTTCACTTGAACTTCCAAACCGGACCGGTTCGAACCGGGTCAATCCCAGTCAAATCTTGAACTAACGGTTTAGTCCTCTGTGTAAAACTGTAAATGGATCATCAGATGAAATCTCTACACAAAACTGCAATTCAGTTGCAATCTGCATCTGCATCTGTTTGCAGAGAAGAAGAAGATGGAGGGAGGAACAATGGGGGAAGGCGAGACGAAGGCCATAGCAGAAGAAGCAGTTGTTGCATACCATTCCAAGGACTTCGAATGGGATGAACTCCGACGAGTTGTTGAGTCCGATCCTTCCCTTCGCTACCACCTCTCTCCCTTCCAATCCTCCTCCAGTTCCACTACTCGTCTAGGTTCGACGGCATGGTCCAATTTCCACACCCGCCACTCCACTGGCAAGTTCTTCAAGGTCTCTCTCTCTCTCCTCTCTTTTGGGGGGAAATTAGGGCTTTAGCGAAGTCGATGTTCGATTGTTTGTTATAAAATTCCTCCCCTTTTGGGGGCAATTGATATCTTTTGCGGGTGCAGGAGAGGAGGTATTTGCTGAAGGAGTTTCCGGAGCTTGTGACATGTGCTGATTACTCCAAACTCTTGGAGGTGGGCTGTGGAAATGGTAGCACGCTTATTCCCATCCTCCGGTAATTGATTCTATCCCCATTTCATTTATCACCTTTACTTGTTTGATTATCTGCATTATCTTTTGCAAGAAGATTGAGCGAGGTTGATGTCTAGAAATGTCATGGAACTAGAAATGTCATGGAACTTGAAATGTCATGGAACAGATAAAGCAATTGGAATAGTTTGCTTTATCTGTTATCTTGAGTAGTTGCTTTCCCTATGAATTTGACTTTAAACAAATAGAAACATCTAACGGCCGTTATGTTCTTGTCAAAATGCTTAATTTTTCTGCGGCTAGGTAATGGTGGGAGGGAATGATTGTCTGATTTTGTCTCTTAGAACTTAGAACTGTACTAAATTTGTTTCTTTCCCTTTCTATTTCCATAAGTTTCAACCAGTTGGCCCCAAAAATTTCCCCAAAGCAAAAAGGGGTGAAATTAGTTGAAAAATGGTACGACAATCAATCCTAAAGGAAGTTGATGTTTCTTTGTTCATGAATAAACGCATTACCCTAGCAGAGAAATTGGCCTTTTTGGCTCAACAACCACTATCCTCAACTCTACCACAAATTTTAGGTTCTCATCGGAAAGGATGCTTTAGGATCTACTATTGATCTTATGAAGTTTGTTCTAAAGGCCTTACCGTGGTATCATATTCATAATTGGATTTTTTACTCCCAGAATACAGCTCAACTTTTATGGTAGAAGGGTTAGGACTTGGGACTAGTTGGGAGTATTTCTTCCATTCAGGTTAAGATATTTTTTAGTTCATAAGTACCTTGCCTGTTCTTAATCTTTTAGAATACCATTTCTATCCTGCAGTGCCAAGGAAAAAATCGCTGTGTTCGCTTGTGATTGTAGCACCGAGGCTCTTGAGAGGGCTAAGGAGAATGTAGAGCATGCTAACATAGTTCGTGCTGAAGACCGTTTCCACACGTTCTGTTGTGATTTCTCTATTGCCGGATTCCCTAAGTGGTTGGCTTGTAATTTATGCCAGGAATCAGAAAAACCTTTCTGTTGCTATTTAGGTTAGATTTGATAAAACTTTCTGTTTTATTCCGTTTTCTTGATGCTAGTGACTTATGATCAATTTATCGGTTTTCGCTTATGGTTTTCCAATTTCAGATAGTGCAATTACAGAAGATAATTTTGCAAGTAAACTTTCTTTATTAGACGAAGAAAGAAGTTGCATTGGTGGCATGAATTTCATCACTTTGGTATGTGTTAATGTGCTTCTCTTGGTCTATTTGGCTTAAATACTATGTCTATGCTATAGAGCTAGAATTGGCAGAATGCCAAGGATCAACAAACACAAAAAAAGGGGACAAACTACTTACAGAAACTGTGGGAACCCCAGAAACCCACAGCCACACTTCCTTGGACCAAGTCCACCAAGAGAGAATATCTATTGGTGGACTTGGTGGAAGTCTGGGCCAAGGCAAAAGCCTATTACAAAATGACATCCTTCCCATGGGCACTCTTTCTCCCTCGCAGTTTAACCGAATTGCTCCAACACCCTTTTAGCATAGTCTTGGTTCTTCTAAACTCTTCTAGGAATTAACCATGTGTTTAACACTATAAAAGTATCCCATTCCCTTTGTATGAATTATAACCTGTCCATAGCCTGTGCGAAGTTCTTTGTGAACAATAGATGATTTTGTTGATACACTTAATCGATATATCTGGTTTTCACATAAACATCTTAATTCCATGGAAATTGTCCTATGCTTTAATTGTGTATGGATAATGTTGGGCTTGAATAGTTAAAGTTGCTTCACATGTTGCTCATCAGATATTTACACTATCAGCGGTACCATCACAAAGGATGCCGTTGGCCATCAAAGAGTGTTTTTCTGTATTGAAGAAAGGTGGCATGCTCTTTTTCAGAGATTATGGTAATGCACTATCTACAGCAGATACATGATTAGTGCTGTTAATGAACTGCTTTGTGGTTTTTATATTACCAAACTTTGCTACAGTATATTTTCTTACAACTTATAGTTTTGGTTGCTGATTCTATACTTGTGGACGTTTCAGGCCTTTATGATATGACCATGCTTAGATTTCAGCCCGAGAAAAGAGTGGGTTTCAGGGAGTATGTCCGTAATGATGGTACACTCTCATACTTCTTCAGTTTGGATGTTATAAGAGATCTTTTCCTTGGTGCTGGCTTCATTGAGGTATGGTATTGTAGCTTGTTGGCTATCCGAAAGCATAGTACACCCTTTTTTCGAATCCAGATGATTAGATGTATATTTAGATAATTTTTTTTTCTACGTACGAAAATGAAATAAAATTTTCAATATCTTCAAATGGGATTCTAGAGTTTTCCTCTCAGTTTAGACATTGCATAAGAAGAGTATTTCCTGCATTTTATACAAACTCGATGCGAATGGATAGTGCAATTTCATGCTAACTTCTTTGAAGAAATGTAAATGCTCTCCTTCTTTTTCTCTTTTGGCGTCTAATGGATGCTGTATTCTTTGTATGTTGTGCAGCTTGAACTTGAATACTGTTGTATCAAGTCAGTTAATCGCCGAAAAGGGAAGTGCATGAATAGGGTGTGGGTTCATGGGAAGTTTCAGAAGCCCTTGTGACCGATATTAAGTCCTTGTTTGAGCTCTGAAGGTATGTCATATGTACCTGTTTCTGGTTGATACTCCTAGTGTATTTTGCAATATCTTCCTGTTAGTAACAGATCTATAGTATGCTCGATTAGTTGGCCAACTATTTAGACATTTCTGTAAACAAAACATGCAGAAATTGTTGCTTCTTAGCTTGTGTGGATCATTTCCATTCAGAGATTTACTAAATGATCTGAGAGTTGTTAATCGGAACCAAACTGCGTCATGTGTAGACTGCCCTTGGGTATCCCTACAGCGAAGTCTGTTTTGTTATTTTTCACCTGGCTTATTTTTAGAAACAAACAAGTAGGTGTCCTGCATAAATCGTCTTGAATTTCGACTAAATTCTGAAAAATTCTAAAAACAGTTTTGATCAAACCCCCAATTTTAAAGACCTCAAAATCAGCCCAGTTTTCAAATTTGGACCCTGGGACTGAAACCCCCCAAAACTAAAGTCTCCTAACAGAAATGGAAAGACGACCAACAATTTAGTCAAATTACTGACTTTGCAAAGCCAAGGCCATATAGACCGTAAGCATGTTTTAGACCTTGAGTTTTAGCAAATCATGTATCAACCACTAAGGGCAAACTATCGTATTATTTTCTCTTGATCCAGATCCCCTAGGCTATATATGTAGTGAATGCTGATGAAAAATCCAGTATTGAAGTTCCTACTCAAGTTTCTAGCAGCAAGGCAAGAAACTCAGAAAAAAAGAATGGCCACATCCATGCAAGATTTTTCAGCCATAAATAACATTCCAGCCTCCAGAGTCTATGACCCAAAACTGAAGATGAGAGTAACCTCATTGCTCTAGAAGCTTGCAAATTACTAGAATGTGATTTTCCACGCTTGAATCGTAATCATGGCCATGGGCTCCTTTAGGTGCAAGTTGCTAAACCAACTTAGAACTGTTAGAAGGTTATTTTACTGCGCTAAAACATTCACAAGTTGACTATAGAAATAGACAGCAATTCTGATTGATTCTAAAGCTTTGGAATTGCGTAATTTCAGTCTGGATGATTAGTTCCAACCTTTTGGATTTTCACATTGTTTTGATCTAACCAGTACTTCTTTGAAGTTGACTATATAAATAGAAAGCAATTCTCATTGATTCTAAAGCTTGGGAATTGCATAATTTCAGTCTGGATGACAAGGTTCAACCTTTTGGATTATCACGTTATTTTGATCTAACGAGTACTCCATTGAAGTTGCTTCATAGCATGTTTCTTCTGTGTCAACTGAAGTTTCATATATTGGTAGCTTTAATATTTCATAAATAAATAAATGGAAGCTCTTCAACTTGCCTGTTGATTGTTTGTGTCCAAACTGTGGCAGTGTGGCCTAACTCGAGTTCTTAGTTTCATGGGGGTTTTCTGGATTCTGAAAGGGTAACAATGAATCCTTACACTCGACAGGACGTGTGACTCAAACTAAACTTCCAATCTGTCACAGAAGAGGTCATTCCTGGACCCATCATTGGCTCTAAGGAGGCTCCAAAGACCTGTCTGCTTGCATTCGCTTTCATCATATGGCGCAGTTTTCTCAATGCTTATGCTATATCTACTGCTCTCAATCCAGACCGGTACAGTTCCTTTCTAGTTTATATTTCAAGGCTTTATTTTATTTCCTTGTTTTTTTTGTTCATACTTCCCATACACATTATTGATTGACGAAAACCACAGGGAATGACGTTGACAAAAGGCGCAATCTAGGGCTGCTGGCTTTGCAAGCACAAACCCGGAATCCGTGAAATCCTAGAACCAAGTACCTTGTTTCTAACAACTTTGAAAAATCCAAACTTGTTGCTCAAAAACCTATACCATGAGCAGCTAGCTATTGACAATTTTTTCGTGCACCGGTGGCTCTGCGTGCTGCAGCTGACAGGCAACTGTCGCATTCGACTTGCTATAAGTTTTACATTGTTTTCGCTTGTTCGTGGAGCAAGTTATCAAGCTTCATCTTCATCATTCTCAAAACCCAGGATATGATTCTTAATTTCTTATCGCTCTACATTCATACGGTGATTTCAGGGAGAAGGATAAAGGATAGCTGATACGAAATGCATGTATGTGAGGCTGTCGCTTTCACTTTGTTGGCTCGACTAATCTTATCTGACTATGTTAGTTGGGTGTACCGATTCCGTTGCGTTAACATGGGTCTCCGATTCCGATTTCCGATTCCGGGTGACGGATGACACGAAGAACCCTAGGAAATTGAAAATTTGATTGATTTTGGTGCAGAAATCCGAAGACCCGGGAGATGGATTTTTTAACGGTAGGGGGGTGGAACGGAAGGAGAAACGGGCCGGGTCGTAAGGGGACACGTGTACGGTGAGATTAGGCCTCCTTGACTGGTCAAAGGGGCCATGGGAAATTGCTGTAGGAAACGCAACGCGGGCCCCACAATTTTGCATTTGGTACTTGAACAACTGCCTCATCTCTTGTCGCTTGTTATCCGCCTCCGCTCTGTTTTTGTCCTCATTTTTTTTTAATTCTGCATCTCATTTGTTTTTTTTTTAATAATAATAATTCCTACTATAATTAATGCTTTATTATAGATTTATATCCTTAAACATGATATATCAACACTCTTTGTGGACTCACCAAAATCTCACCTCACCTTCAAACATATTTTGCTAGCAAGTTTCACCATGTATGCTTACTGGTCACCCCATGGTAGGTAAAATCTGAACTACGGTTAACCTAATTTTGTCCCAAAAACGTTTGATTTTTGAAGAAACAATAATTTAGGTGATATCAAGTTTTTGTGGACCACTGTCTAAGGACGTTCTTTTGGACAAGAGTTAAAAGTTTAGGATGAGAAGCCAATGGAGGTGAGTCTAAGGAGAACCAAAGTTGGGTCACTTGGTTCGCCACCTGTCCCGCTCGACTTCAAAATGTGTGATCCCTGAATTTCTGGCTGCATTGTCATGAACATGGTATTAGGATCCCAAATCCGGATCATAGGATCTTACGATCCTAGGCTAGCTTCTGATCCGAATCATGTGTAAATACTCGTTGCTGCTAGGATCGATTGGGATCGGCTAGGATCATAGCAATACTTTATAATGTGACATTCTATGTTATTTTTGTTTGGAATTTGGGTTGTACGCCTACAATAAAGAACATGAGACCCTTAATTTGTACTATTTTTTAAGTTCATCTCCTGATCTCCCAAGTGAACGATCCAGTTTGTTTTTTTTTCATACTTGTTAGGGTTCGTTTGGTATAAAATTTGAAAAGATAAACGAAAAAGAGGTGAATGTAGTTTATTTGTAATTCAAAATATATTGGGAGAAATTTTAATCATTACCCGACCCTTGGTAGAAATTGAAACCCTAAGCCTCATTTTAATTCATTCATTATTGTCGTTCCTTCTGAGCTCCACTACTTGAAATAAAGAAGAAATTGGGGCGCGCGGCAGCGGCAAACAGCTAGGGTGCGATTTTTTGGAGTTCTTGGTGGTAGCAAACAACTATTATTGTACCTTTTAAGACGTTGTACTTGACCAATTATGAATGTTAAATAATTATTATTGGACTATGTTAGTTACTTAGTTTGTTTAATATATGAAGAAAACGATTAGTTTTGTTTTAAAATCTAGGTATTTGTTTGATATTATTTATTTTTTATTTTATTTTCACATATTTATTTATAAGATCCTACGATCCGATCCTATAGCCTAGCCTCGATCCTACACTAGGATCTCGATTCTAAAAACCTTGGTCATGAATAATCCATCCGGGCGGTTCCAAACGAGACTAGATTATCAACCCATCAAAATTCATTTTAATTATAGCTTCTTTTGAGCACTTTTCTCCGTTTTAGATTTTTCTTATTTCTTTGATTCAGATTTGTTCTTGATCCTTTGATTTTTTTTTCTCCTTGATTCAACTATTTAGCAATTTTTAAGTTTTTTAGTTAGAAAAGTTTCCTACATTTTGATCACTGATTTTTTTTGTAAAAAAAAAATCCTGGTACACCAACTACTCCACCAACACATTAATATTGTCAATACCTCCTTATCAAAAAAAAAAAAAAACATTGTCAATACTCCACTATCTTTTGTTCATTTGTAAACTTTCCAAAGAGTTCAAAGATCGATATATATGACCCAAAACCCTATTTGATTTGACTTTTTGTGATTCAATCCCTGAAAGGACTAACATGAACTTAAAACAAAAATTGCTTTATATGCGTTGATTTGAGTTTAGACATGTATACTTTTCAACCCAACTGGATTTGACTTGTGTTGATTCAACCCAACAATAAGTCGACCTCAAAGTGACCTTATTAGACAACGACCTAGAATATATAGAAACTAACCAACCTATGTGATGATCCGACCCAAACCGACTCGACCCTAACTTAACTAGACTCGATATTGATGCGAACCCAAGCTGATCGACCTGATTTCCACCTCTACACTCGATCATGTATGTCCCTCTACACATTGATGAGAAGTGTAGGCATGCAATTTAATATGCATATAATGTTAAAAACTAAAAAATGGTTTGTTATGAGATTGATGCTCTCGCTCCTTATTGGGAAGGACTACCTTGCGTCGAATAGTTCCAAATATGAGGTAAAACATCTATTCAAAGGCTTTGAATTTTTGACTTGCTATCCATTCTAATTTCTAAGCCATCCATTCAAAGTTTTGTAAGTACCTCTCATTACAAGATTGTTTTTTATTTTATTTTTTATTTTATATAAGCACAGATTTGTGGATGGTCAACCGCAATTGACCCATCGTTTAAGAGCATTCAGATGGATGACGTATGCGATCTCAGCTGGAGCATTGGTAGCGACGAACAACGAGGACAGTCCAAGATATCAATCTATCCGCCATCCGGTTTCCCTCCCTGAAAGTGTGCGAGAAGGAGACACTCTCAAAAGTCCGACAAAGATCAAGGGCATTCGAAATTGCCATCTCAATCTCCCATGGGCACTTCCAAAGCTCCTTCGATCAAGACGTTAGTGTGCAAGGCTTCATAGTAAATCAAATTATATCTTCAAAGGAGTATTATCCCTAAATAATATATATTCTCTCTCTCTCTCTCTCATAAACCCTAGATTGCTCATCAAATTAAAGCCTCATCTTTTCCTTATGCTATTTTAGCCAATAAGCATAAGATATATATAAGAAGACATTCTAAAGAATAATCCCTAGATAGAACGATAAAAGCAACTTTTAATGCTATTATGAAATTGCTTAACGAATGGACAATAATCTAATCCACTTTACATGGTAAAAAATCATGAACTATTATTAATTAGCGTAAATACAGTTGTCTAACCCATGTCTTAAATTGGTAAGGATCCCATAGAGTTGAACTCCATGGAGTTGATATGATTACCCTATAAAAAATTATCGATTATAAAAAATAAATTAAAAAATAGCTAAACTAATTTAAATCGAAACCATTTATATAGAATTTCAATGGAGTGGTTATAGGATCTAAAGTGGTCTTTAAATGTGTAGATAAAATATATTTAATTAGAAAGACAAACACTAAAAAAAAAAAGATAAATCCTAAAAAAGATTTGAAAATTGACATATATAATAAACATGAATCTAGTAAAATTCATTTCATTTTTTTTTGGTCAAGGGTAAAATTCATTTCATGTTTAACCTTTGTTTGGCCTATGACATAAGCTAGAAAATCCATGGTAAATATAGATAGCAAAAGAGGACGTGTAATCCACGTGCGGGTAAAAGCGAGTGGAGGAAAACCTGTTGGCATGCGTATCAAAAGTAGGACTTTTGAGGATGAACATGCTCCTTAAATTTTCCACTTGCCAATGAATGATTCCCCATCAGTCCATCCATCACCATTATTAACGTTAATTAATTAATTAATTCATTATAATTAAAATTAAAGTTAATCCTTTATGGGTGTAGTGATTTTAGCTTTATCTTGTGGTCCTCATTTCCTTAATGCTGGTCTTACGGATTCCTTTCCATACATTTTTAAATAATTTATTTATATTTGTGATTGATTAGGGCACGCACATATATATATATGCTTAATTGCAAGAGGACAAATGTTACATTAATTTCAATAGAATAATTCGAGTAAGGGTAAGTTTGGTAACACGAGGTAGCTAAAGTTAATGAATTATGTGTGTTAAATATATGTTAAATTAAATTATTTATAATTTAGTACGGAGTATAATGTTTTGTAAACTAGAGTAGTTGATACCAACTACTAGGGAAATTAGTAGTAAATACCCCACTTTGGTAACTGGTTTGCAAAAATACCTAGTTTTGAAAACAATTGCATCCACATTTGAAATTTTGCAAACATACTATATTTAATTATCAAAACTACCCCACCACCCCAAAAAATCAGAAAATAAAAAAAGGTAAAATATTTTCGGCATTTATCTTTTTTCTTATATATTTAAATTATACATAAGTTGACATTCCTTTTGTAAATATGGTTAATAATCCAGTAGATATGATTTACCTTATCTTTAGTCAATCTCTCCCCGATTATAACTTCAATCATGTCAACATAAACTTGTAGCCTTGTCACTATAAACATTAATCTTGTCAATGTAAATAAATAACGTTGTCATCTTGGAGATGTCTTTAATTTCTAATTATGGTTAATAATCTAGTAGTTATGGTATGGATAAAATCGTATCTTTATTCTCTTCCAGATTATAGATTCCATCCTGTCAGTCAGCTTTGTCATGATGAACATTTATCCTGTCAAAGTGAAATTTTAATAGTGTGGATACGCACGTATTGACATTCTTGTTCTAATCCCTTACTAAGACAATGTTTTTTATCCGGTTAGTTTTATTATTTTTAAGTTTCTGGAAAAATATTAAAATCATTATTTTAATATATATTTCATTTTTTAAATATTTTTAACTTTTCTTTTAATTCATAATTCTCCTTTTAAAGATTTTTACATTTAAATTTAAAGGTAAAATCATCCATTATTTTTTAGCGCAAATGACCCACCTATCTTATTTTTGCTATTCTCACAAAACGGGTATACTTTTGCAAACCGAACACCAATTTGGTGTATTTTCGCAAATCGACCTACACACTAACCGAAAGAGGAGAAAAAAGAATAGATTTATAAATAGAAAAAGAAATGTTATGAAAAACTTGAGGTGGGTTAAGTGGATAGCGGTTGAAAATCTAGTTTTAAAAGTTAATTAATTTGAAATCTTATTTTTATGTCATGTAAAACTATACCTATAATTTTACAGCTAAAAGTTTCGAAAAACTTGAGGACTCCACCTCTTTTCATAATGACCCCATCCCTTATATAAAACTTTGCAAAAACCGCCCAATATTATTCTCGTATTACTCTGAAAAGTCTATCAATAACTTTGTTAAGACACAAAGGTACGTTGGATAGTAGAATGTTATGGCTTTCTATGGAGATTGAGAAGAGATTGAGTAGAGGGAAGGTAGGAAGAAGAAGATGATCGATCAGAATAAGAGAGAAAGAGAGGGTAAAGGTTTGATTATTTCATTTATACTCGTACAATACATGAGATATGGATTTGTAACCCAAAACCTATTTTCCTGGTAATTACAATCATAATCCTTAATATTCTAATTCCTAACAAATTAACTTCTCTCGTTTGTCTAGTATATTATAAAATCAAATGTGTTAAATAAATTAATCTATTATATAAAAAGGTAAATTTTATCTTTGTGTTGTTATGAATGAACATTTTTTTTATTAAAAAATACGCTTTAATTTTTAAGTAAAATTGTATCATCGAAATTGGATCTATCCAAAGTTAGTGCCAATAAATGCAATTATTTTCAAAGTTTGTATGTTTAACAAAGTTTTTAATTGGTTAAACTAATTAAAATAACCCAACCTTTGAAGGAGTGTTAAAAAAATATCTCCATTTTTCAACTGTAAGAAAAATAACTCAACCCTTGAGTGAGATGGTAACAAAATATCCCAACTCATTTTTTCGATTATAAATTGGGCCAAAATAATGACATAAAATTGGTTAAATGATCTCATTATCATTAAAATAAGCAAATATCATTCAAAATTCACCAAAATCTTAATTTCGTCAATAATATGTCATCGTTTTTGCCCGTATTCATAGTCGTCAAAACGATCGGGATATTTTGTTACCACATCTTCAAAAGATCGGGCTATTTTTCTTACTGTTGAAAGGTGATGATATTTTTTTAACACCCCTCTAAAGGCCGGATTATTTTAATTAGTTTTGTCTTTTTAATTTAGTGATAGTAATAATACAACACTCCACTATAGGCATTAATTATACTTTAGTGTGTGTCCGATTTCCGATAGCTTTTGGCTTGATGTGAAAATGGATCCACAAGGCACTTGGTCCAACAATCCCTCATAGTAGAGCCTCGTGACTTCGGGAGATACATACCATCGAAGGCATGGCTACACCAGGAGCTCGCATAGCCCCATTTCGGTAGCATGGAACTCTATGGATCCTAGTATCTTGTAAATATTTATTTAAAGCTTTCAATATATTTTAACCTTAAAAAAAATTAAGGAGTGAGGGGGTATGGGAGATCTCGGGTTTAATCCCTACCTCCGTCCTTTCTTTTAGGTGAAAAAAATTAAGGTTTATCTTGCTTCTTACCATTGAGTCTAGCCGGTCGACGCAAGCCGGTTTATACCTGGTGCGTGACTCTTGCTGGCTAGGTCACGTATCCAGGGTTTACCACCAAAGATGGGTTACCCTCATTATCTAGAAAAATTTAATGTAGGTTGGGACATAGGTCTCAAGATTAATTAAGTTGTTGAGTATTTTAAGTGTTTTAATGATATATTAACTAATGAGCATACAAGTTAATGAGTTTGTTAAATGTTTCACGTTTAACGGGGTAAATTAATTATAAGGGTTATTGGTAAGATGTGAAAATGACTACTGACAAGATCATTTTCACAAATTCGCACACAAGTCATTTCAATTTTACGAAATAGTTACAAATCTGCCCGGAAGAAAAATAAAAACCCTAAATTCATACAAGCCATCCCCTAATCTCCATTGCTCGACCAAGTTGAACGAGGCTCATCACAACCTAAACCTAACTCACTGTGGAAGATTTGTGAGAGATTTCAACAAATCAATTAAGTTAAAAGTAAGAAGTTTTCATTTACAATTGTTTTTTATAGGTCTTTTGATATGAAATTGTAGGGGTGGGCGTGGGACGGGATGGAACGGGACGGGACCGGGATGAGGCCCGTCCCGTTTTAATTTTTCCGGGACGGGACCGGGACGGGATTCACCTTTTTTTTTTGAATCCCACACGGTCCTTATCCCACACGGGACGGGACGGGATTTGTCCCTCAAATAAAAATAATAAAATATTATAAAATTTGAAAAATAAAAAAAATGTTTTCATAGTTCATGCTTCATAGAATTATATCACCATAATGTTATCACTCCCAGCAGCACAATTTCATACAAAAAAAACATTGCCAGCAGCAGAAGCCTCCTGTAACCCTAACCGATTAGAATTGAATAGAGATTTTACTATTTCAAAATGGAGAATAAATTGTTTTGTTTGCCTCATAGAGCCCAAATCCCTAACCCCCAACCCCATAGTAATTTTTTATTTTCAAATTGCTTACAAGCCTTACAATATTATTATAACTTGTGTTTAAAATAACTAAATATATCATATAAATCATTAAATTATTAAAATTTTTAGTACTAACAAAATTAAAACTCTTGTCTCGTATAAATATAAATATAAATATAAATATAAATATAAATATAAATATAAATATAAATATAAATATAAATATAAATATAAATATAAATATAAATATAAATATAAATATAAATATAAATATAAATATAAATATAAATATAAATATAAATATAAATATAAATATAAATATAAATATAAATATAAATATAAATATAAATATAAATATAAATATAAATATAAATATAAATATAAATATAAATATAAATATAAATATAAATATAAATATAAATATAAATATAAATATAAATATAAATATAAATATAAATATAAATATAAATATAAATATAAATATAAATATAAATATAAATATAAATATAAATAAATTATATAATATATATATATGCGGGACATGACTGGGATTTGCGGGATCCCATAGTCTTGTCCCGCATCCCGTCCCGCATAATTTTTGTGGGAAGGGACCGGGACGGGATTCACTTTTTTTTCCTTAAATCCCACCGGGACCGGGACGGGACCGGGATTTGCGGGATTTGTGCCCACCCCTTTGATAATTACTTTCTCCATTTAGAAACAAGTATCGGTTGACTTTTCGACACTTTTTTAAAGAGCTAAAAACTATATAAAATATTAACTTTTTTTATTATATTTTTACAATAATTTTAAACTTATAACTAATAAGTATAAAACTATCTAAAGAAAATTAATATTTTATAAAGTATAGTTTTTAGCTTTTTAAAAACGTTCCAAAAAGTCAAACAACACTTATTTATAAACTATATATATGATTTTACCCGGAAAAAAAAACGATATATATGAACCGAAAATAAAACCAAAAGATGGATGTCAAAGGGTTAGTGAGAAACGATGGCTAATTTGTCGTTACTGACAATTACAAGTTTTGGGGTTTGCTTTAGTCAAGAGAGGGAAATAATTAATTAATTCTATCACCTCCTCAATTATCACCTAATACGTAATTTTTATAAAAAGTAAAATAATATTTTTTTTATTAGATAAAATAAAATTTGTGGCTCCACAGTATAGACCCCAATGTCTTTTCTTTTCTTTTTTTTTGCTGAGAAATGAGAGATCCAATGTTGGGAGAAAGTAATTAATTAGTAGTTGCTAATTGGACCAATTACGACAGGAAAACATGTTATGAGACAAGCAAAGCTAGTGCTTGTTTGCTTCATCCAAATAGTTTTTTTTTCACAGTAAAATGTGTTGTCAAAGTAAAGTTCATTCAATTCATGATTATCTCTACTTGTCAAAGCAAGGTTCATTCATAATCATCTCTACGGATGATGGTAATTAATTCCCTGTGTAAGGGGAGTAGACAAATTACAACTATTTCTACATTTAGCAATAATCTGCTGCTGCATTTGATTCTCTGAGGCAGTGCAGGAATTCAATGAACTCAAAATTTCTTCTCATCAGATCGACCTTCTCAATTGTTCTGCATATCTCTCAATCCACCATGGTACTATCTTTTATCGCATTTACAACTTTCAAGCTATCACCTTAACTTCAATGATTACTTTTGTAAACCCTTACTCTATAGCTAGTTGGACTCCCAAGCAGAACTCATCTACTTCCGTCTGAAGGATAGATCCCGAGCTTCTTCTCTGTTGAAAGATGTCGATCACCTAGCTCATACTATCCCAATGATGCCCCCAAAATGGCAGTCATTAGGGGCCCTAGCCGAGCCATCTACATTAATTTTGTAGATGGTGTGCAGTGGTTTAATCCACCTAGAGGTCTTCCTTTTATCTTTGCTGATGGTTCTTTTTTCCTTTTCTCCAGCTTGTTTCCAATCTTTTAAAATTTGACAAATACGGTGGATTATAGGACTATGTGAATCCACTTTGAAATTGTTGAAGATTATGTTATTTCTTAATTCCCAAATTGCATGCCATATAAAGCAAAGATCTTCAAAGTGGGGATTATTATGATTGATGGATTTGAGGTCTTCCTGAATAGAGGATTCCGCTTTTAAGTTAATGAAATATATTCTGTTTAAGTACTCATAATTTGATATAATGGTTCTAGAAAAGGGACAGTCTAATAGTAAGTGGTGTGCATGTTCATCATCATTCTGACAAAGCGCACATTGGGTCGGGACTCTGTTACAGTATTTATTAAGTCTTTGCTTAGTTGGTAAACTTTCTGTCACAATCTTCCAGATAAAATTTTGAATTCTCGGGGGTAAGTTGAGTTTCCAAATCCAGTTGTGGTCTATAGGATTTTGAAAAGTATTACTTTTTAACTTAATTGTGAGTTGATTTAGTAGTGAAGGTTACCACTGTTTGTAAGGCTGTAAACTTTCAAATTAGTTTATCAAGTGTGTTCTAGGTTGGGATTGGAATCTCAAGGATGGCATCCACCACTTGTACGTGGGGGAAACATTTGTCTTAGAAAAGGAGTATTCCATTGTTTTTGGAGGTTGAAAAGATTGACCACATTCATATTGGGGTCATGGTTACCCATGTATCCATGTAGAGAGAAATTGTTTATCCAGGGGTCAGACCACACATTTATAGTATGCCCATCCCCTAGGGTCCAAATGAGGCCTTTCCTTAAAAGTTCTCTGAGATGGAGAAGTCTTCCAAATTATCACGAAGTATTTAATTTGTTGATTTTAAAAAGATTGTCGTTTCGGAGGTATTTTTCTTGTATGACATTGACCCAAATATCGAGAGGATTTGTGAGGATTTTCCAAAGTAGTTTTAGTTGTAAACTGATATTTGTCTCTTTCGTTGTTTGAAGACCAAGGCCTCCTTTGTCCTTAGAGGTACAAATCTTATCTCATCTAATAAGAGGATTAAATCGTTCAGAGCTGAGTTTATTCCAGAAGAAATTTTTGTTAATCTAGTCATTCTGTTGAAGAACATCCTTGGGAAGAAGGAAGTTCTGCATAAGATAAAGTTGAGGCTTTCCACTTTGGTAGTTGTTTTTTTAAGTTTTGAATTGCTTCCTCAAACACACAATTCTTAACTCTTCCATTGATGATGGGTATACCCAAATATTTTTCAATTCTAGTTGATATTGGTATCTTCATGTCTTGTGAGAATGATCATGCCAAGTTTGTATTCACATTTCTTGAGACTTGCAAGGAGCTTAATTTTTTTTTATAGTTGATTACCAATCCTGATTGGTTTGAGAAGTTGTTAAACATGTTTTGGATAGTATGAAGGCTCTTATGGGAGGCTTGTGCAAAGATGAGGATGTCGTCATCAAAGGTGAGGAAAGGGATATGAGTTCCGTTTGGTGTTAATTTGATCCCTATAAGGGCATCATCTCTAATGGCTTCTTCACAAAATTGTCTAGCAAAGTTCTCCATCACAATGACAAATATATAGGGAGCTAGAGGGTCTCCTTGATCAGATTGAATTGTTGGCTTTTCCTTCAAAATCTCGTAAAGTATAATTAAAAATTTGTATTTGGTTATATTTGTCTTCTAAAAAAAAATTCAAATTACCTTTTTTTTATTTATGAATTTAGCTTTATGCAAAATATAGTTTACACTCTAAAGATGTATATGGATATGATGGGTTATAGTCTAGTTGAAATTGAAAATGTTGTTTATATCTTCATGTATATTTGCTTATATATCCCATGAAAAAATATATCTCAATGTATATTATTCTGCACTTTAGAATAATATACAATTGAAATACTCCATATATAGCCCTTTTCCTGTTTAATTTCATTTGTAACCAAACATATTTACAAAAAAAAAAAACTAAAAAAATCAATTTAAAAAATATTTTTAATAAATTATGCTCCAGGAGTTACGTTCAGTCAAGCTCTTTTGTTTGTTACTTTTGAAAAAAGGCTCATATATAATATTAACGATTGGTTAATCAAGCAGTTGAGACTGCAATGTCAGCACCGGTATAAAAATAATGCGGTATTATTTTATACATTTTTTTTATTAATTAGTAATTAATTTAATTTTTGTTTTGGTGCTAGTAATATACAGTATTTTTTGGTGCTAGTAATAATGCTAGTAATTAATTTAATAAAACTCCTATATAAGTATATAGGTATATATGTTATAATACTTCAACAATTTTTTTTCAAAATATTCACTAAAAAATATTTATTTATCAAAATATTCACAAGTTTAAAATATTTACAAAAATATTCATTTTTTGCAGGCTTTACAGAGAAACGCGGTTTAAAACCGCGTTTCTTGTACAAAGTACCAATTTGAACCTGGATCCAAGAAAGAAATTATATTTTCTTATAAAAATGCGGTTTCAAACCGCGTTTCATTTTTATTTTAAGGTAAAACGCAGGTTGAACTCATGTTTATACCATTTTTCATTTCTAAAAAAAAAAAATTGTAAAACGCGGATCGAAGTCGCGTTTTACTAAAACCCATCTTCAACAATTACACCGGCCGCCGCTACTGGGCATCCACGGGACCCCGGCGGCCTTACCCACCCCATTCCTCCGGCGCCCTCCTGTTCGCCTTCGCCGCCTTCTTCATCGGCTTCGCTGCCCACATCGTCTATTCCACCGGTGACGTCTCCAAGTCCCACCAACCCTCCTCGCCGACCTCTCCGCCCAGGACCCAGGTTCCTCGACATTAGAGATGATGACAAGATGAAAATTGGATAGACGAGGAAGGGGGTACTGATCATGCTGAAATTTGGGAAGAAGAGGAAGTGGCGGCTCTTCCCGCAGAATTGCAAAATCTTCACAGACTCGAAATTGGGTTTGATAACAGGACAACTCACTTGCCTAAATTCATTCAATACCTTCCTTCCTTGGAAGATTTGAAGATTAAGAATTGCAAGGAGTTATATTTGGGATGGAAATCCCTTTTAAGTACGGTGATGGCTCCTCCGTCGCCTGGGCAGGGAGGCCGGAAGTGAAGCCACTGTGTGTACGGGGAGGCTGAGATCCAAATGAAGGGAAGGGAGGCTGAGATCCAAATGAAACGCGGCATTTTTTTTAAAAAAAGTATAAATTAAAATAAATGCGGTTTCAACCCGTTTTTTACCTTAAATTATCCATAAAACGCTTTCATTTGTTTTTTTTTTCATTTCTCGATTTTACATCTTGTGAATAAAACGCGGTTTGAGACCGCGTTTATCTGACATCATGAAATTTTGAATATTTTTATAAATATTTTCATGTTGGGATTTTTTTTGTAAATTTTTATTTGTTGTTGAATATTTTGAAAAAAAATTCTCAACTCAGTCCATCAACAGATCAACGGCAACTGCAACAGATATGTGAAAAGAAACGTAATATATGGGTGTGCATGGGCTACTTGTAATAGTTTTTAAATTACTAAAATCAAAGGTTAAAAAATATCAATGGGTCTATGCACACCAAAATTTGTTTTATATATATATATATATATTTATATTGTTATGCACTATATAAATTATATAAAACCTTTTGGAGTTATTAATTGAGGAGATCGGCAAGCTTAAAATATTTGCATAATCTATTATCTACTGTATTATTTTGTATAATAACTAGTGTAGGTCTTATCCCGTGTACGGAGAATAAGTTAATATAATATTATAAACTAGTGTAGGTCCCGTCCCGTGTACTGATAATACATTAATATAATATTATAAATAATTTAGATAGATTTCAATAAATAAAAAAATCTAAATATAAATATTTTTCCATCAAAAAATAATAATGATATAAATAAAATTAGTTCGATATATTATATATAATCTAAATATCTTTTAGTTAGATTCTCTCAAAATATAAATAAAATTCACATTTATAAGGTAAAAGATTTTTTTTCTAATATAAAATTAATTGAATCTCGTGTAATTTAATAGATAACTGATTTTTAAAAATATTTTTATAAATCATTTTAGGCTCAAAAAAATAATATAGATATAAATAAAATAACAATTATTAAGAAATTAATTTTTATATAAATAATTTTTTTCACCAAAAAATAATCTAGAAACAAATAAAATAGCACTCATCAAATACTACATATTTATCTATTAATATTTTTAGTAAGTATGACTATGAAATTTTTTTTATTTATATTTTTGTCAATAACCTAAAATATATAGATAGATAGATTGTGGCTTATATAACTTTCTATACATTATGACAATATATTATTTTATTAATTTTATCCTAGAATCAACCACAACGCGCCACATTGTCAATGACATTAGCAACACCGGAACTTAGACACCAGAAATGTCGGCATCTGTGTCAACAAAGTCGGCCTAACTGTATCGGCGTCAGCAATGTATTGACACCCCCGACATCGGCGTCAGCATCCTCGTCGTCGGTGTCATCAACGTCGGCATCCTCGACGTCGGCGTCAGCAACTTTTTTGGTATCGAAAAAAAACATATAAAATTGTTGACACGAGGAAAAAAAGAATATTTTTTTAAAAAAGGTGTTGACTCGAAGTTTTTTTTAAAAAAAAGTGCTAACAAAAAAAAAAGTGCTAAAACGAAAAAAAAATGGCACGGGAGGGGGGCACAGGGGCACGCACGGGGCAAAGGAGGCACACACAATGGTAGGGGGCACATGGGGTGGACATTTTACTAATTAAATTAGGAGGGTGGACGAAATGCAAATTAAAACATAAAATATGGTTATTTTGCAAACTTCCCCGGTTGTAAATTACTTTATTAGATTTATTAATAAAAAATAATTAGTTTAATTTAGTTTAGATTTAAAAGATAATAGATTTTGGATTTTATAATATATTATTGGATTAATGCAACTATATAATAGAATGATAAACTCACTAAAGGAAAACCCTTAGTTGAACGGTGTTAATACAAATTTATTTAAATTCAAAAGAATTTATATGAAGTGATATCTTCTCTTTTTATTATCATATTTAATTTAATTAGTTTGAACAAAATCCTAAGTTAATTAGATTTTTAAGTTATTATATCATCACAAGAAAATTGACTTTGGGCAACAAAATTATAAAACTAGGGTGACGAAAAGAAATTTTGTCGGCTAATCTAAATTTTGGATGACAAAACTAACTTTGGTCGCCCAAAGCTACTCTAAATGACAAAAATGAAAGTTCGTCGCTAAAAAATGCTCCGGGCTACAAAATTTTTTTAGTTTGTCGCCCATGGTATAATTTTGGGCGGAAAAAAAATCTTTTGTCGCCCAAATCTAGATCTTTGGCGACAAATATTTATTTTCTGGCCCATGAGTCCCATCTTTTTACAAATCTACCCCATCTCTCTCTTCTCAATGTCCAGTTGCTTCGCCTTCACTCCCCTCTCATCATCGCCGCTCCTCTCTAGTGGAGGATTCTCCGTCTCCAATGGCTTCCCACCTCTCTTCCACCATTGCTGCCATGAATTCCTCTTATTATCTGTCTCCAATGGCCTCCGTTCTCTCTCTCTCTCTCTAATGCTTTCCGTTTTCCTTTTGCATCCTCCTCGTCATAGATTCTCTATAGCTACTGCTCCTCACAGATCTGGAGAGTAGTTTAAGCCATCGACGTTGCTCGTGTTGAGCGTTCAATCGGTCGCTGAGTTCCAAATCGTATTCAATTCGCAAATCTCTTCTGGTTCATCTTCACGTTAGGGGAACATCAGGAGAAGAGGAGACGATTATATATAAGAATCCCTATTAATTCTATTTAATTTATATAAATATTTTACATATCTATAAATTATTTTTATAAAAAACATTCATGTAAAAGTTCTCGTAATGAACTAGTAATTAATAATTAATTATAACGGTTGATCGGCAAAGCTTAGGTCAGTAGAATATATTTATATTAGTTAATTGAAAAATGTACGTGTAACTAATCTAATTTACCCACACTTATATATAATAAATTATATAGTTCCGTTACTATATGACCTATAATAAATTACTACCACAGAATAGATTACTTAAATCAACCACATAGAATATTTGCTTGCTTTTGCCCCTATTTAATGGCTTTTAAATAATAAAGTTTCAGTTCTCCTGATTACTTAAATTTCAATGCTTGATCTATTATATTCGATATCATCACGACCCTTTTGAAAAGCGGTTTACCCTAATTAATAAAGTGAAATTGATAGTTCAAGGAAAAGATTCTCAAATTAATTACATACTTAGTATATATTTCTAATAGAAGGTACGTAATATAATTACTTCCTCAAAAAAAAAAATTCGAGCATGTTGAGAGATGTGAATGAGACTAAAAATAGAGTCTCACATCGAAAGTTGAATATAACGAGCCTTAATACATAAATTGGTGGACTACTTCTTATATTGTCAATTGGTTTTAGAATGGAACCTCACTCGGCTTGTGTGCTAGGCTACTAGCGTCTGTGCACACGACCCTCAGTCATCAATCTTAGTTGGACTTTGATATGGTATCAGAGTTGTTAGCCTAACGGTCCGAGTAAGCAAGGGAAGCACGATTTCACTATGTGGTGTGCATGAGAGATTTGACATAGAGCTCATCAAGTGCTTGATTAGGTAGGGTGAATAGGCAGGGACATGAAAGCTTAATTGTCAGTCGATCTTGGAGTTCTTCCTCAATCTGTACGAGTACTTTTCAAAATTCAATCTGTACGAGTAGTAATTTTACATTTAATTTAATTGTTGAAATATTAAATGAGAGTAGGGTTTGTCCATGTGTCACGGGTTACCCGACGATCATGAACCTGGCGGGTCCGGGTCAAGCGGGTCACGTGTTGTGGCGGGTTAGGGTTGAGGGGTTTTGAAGTCGCCGACCCATCGGGTCGGGATATTTTTTTTAAAAAAAAATTGCAATGACTATATTACCGTTGTAATTTCGGACCGCTGTGATGGCGTTGCAACTTATATAACCTCTATAAATACCTCAAAACATTAATATTGGTTGTACACATCTCCAATCAAATAAGTTTTAAATCTCTTCAAACATTCAATATTTCAATGGCAAATATTCGTGATTTCTTATTCGAGATGCATTTTCGACATGAAGGGTTGATGTACATCGAAGGATATTTGTACAGAGATCACCTATCCGCTTTCGCTGCACAATATATTGAAGAGTCCGATGTTTATGGTGAAATTTGGGTAACGACAAGAGACATCATGAAATTTTTTAATGTTTTTTACGACACCACCAAAACTTGAACATTGCAATAGCCCTAAACGACGGGGTGCAAATACTGTCAATCTCCTAAGCCGTGATGGAGATGAGGGCTAAATGGTAAGCCTACTACACAAACATTCGTGATATTTTTCTCGTAGCAACAATTTCCGACCCTAGAATTAATTAAGGTCACCAGTCTTCAAAGATTTTTAGAAAACTACTATCCTATGTTACAGATTGAAGACCATATACCAATGTACATCTTACAATTTATAGAGTTAGAGAATTACTTCAAAACTTATATGATGTTTATGCTAGAGATATATATACTCGCCCATCTCAACCGCCCCCTACTTCCTCGACCCGTCGACCCGCCACACCACAGATTCGGATTTGGGTCATGATTTCCCGACCCGTAACCCCTCGAATCCGACTCGTTGACTCGGCGAGTCCGACACGTGAATATATAGACCTAAATGAGATTTATATATATTTTATGATCACCAATAACAAAATTAAATTGTTCAAATAGAGCGTGCACCTGAATATTAATGTATTGTTGTTGTGAGATCATTTCGATCACAAATCATTTAGATACCTGAGTTTCAATTTTATAGTAACCTTATTTTTCTAATGTGTTTGTCTTTTTGCTTCGTAAATAACTAGACATTTAAGTAACTAGACATTTAAGTCATTATAATAGGACGAAGGATTCGAACTCGTAAACTTATTAATCACATGAACACGTCATTCGTATTTAAGCTAATAAAACTTTAACTTTCTAATGTGTTTCTAGACCTACATTAAATATTCTCATATTTAGGAATTAATGATGATGAGAATTGTGTGTATATATTAGTCCTTAATGATGTAACGGAAATGTATGTAATGTATAGTTTAATTACATGGGGCAATGGCACGGGTATTCTTTTTCTTTTTGATATTAGTGTAGTTCGATCGACTCAGTTGCTCTAAATCTAGATCGGGTACTGTGTGACCCATTTAATGATATGAGTATTCTAAAAGTAACTACTAGGTAATAATTAACTAGGTCAAATGAAGCAACCTAATTAATGTCAAAAGTTATTGTAGGCCAAAGTTACATTACGTAATGGTTCCGAGTGTTTTTTTTTTTCTTTTTTGGCAGAGACATTATCCTAGTGTTATACCGACTAATATTAAAATTTGATTTTTCTATCTTATATGCGCTAAGACCATCCACAACGGTTTTGGGTAAAATGTATACATTTGCACATGATGTGTAAAAATACACATCACTTTTTAACAATTTGCTTCATTGGTAAAATGTGCATTTTTTACACATCATTCAAATACAATTCATTTAAAATAAAAAAGAAAATAAAATCATTAAAAAATCAACCAATGAAATTGTCTTGTTTTTTGTAAAAGTTTTTGCACATAGGGGAGGTGGTGTGCTCAAATTTGCACATTTCATGCTCAAATGTGTACATTTGCACACACCCAAAACAACCAATGGAGTTAAAAAATATCTAAAAAGTATACATTTGCACATTTGCACACAACCATTGTGGATGGTCTAAGGGTATTAATTAGATATATAATATAATATTCTAAATTGAAAAATATTCCTAGCTTACAAAAAAAAGATATCGATCTTAGAATTTAATTAAAACAAAAGTTAAAATTAATTAAAATTTTAAAAATATTTTAAAATTATTACTTTTATCGCTCTTTTTGACATAGGAAAGAAAACCCGTATTAATATTGATGCATTATTTTGCCTAACACAAAAATTAATGAAATGGTAATTGATGTTTGAAGGTCACCTATAAATCAAAGTTAATACATTTATGAGCAATAATCCAAGTGTGATCGCTATACATGTGGACTGGTTATAAAACATACCAATTAATTCATGAACATACATTAAATTAAAAATGGATTTCCCTACATATATCCTCATAGTATAATCTAAAGCGATTTTGTAAAGATTTTACTAAATTTATTAATTTAGCCAATTTTTAAATATTTTTTAGACTTCACTCATTTCCCTTTAGCATTTTCTTCTATTAATGAAGTTTACTCTATGCCACAATTTAGGTTAGACAATGGAATTCAATGAAAAATGATCAAAACATACTATATAGCTATCTAACAATGGTTGATATATGTTTGAGGAGAAGATGCAATTGATCATGAACAGATCAATTTAGAAGGAATTAAAATAAATAAACCTAGTTCAAATTGGATCCTTTGAAAATTAATTAATTAATGGTGATCCATCAATATATTCAAGTTCCCGGAAACTATAATAAAATAGACCACTTTAAGTAGCCCAAAACATTAAAAAAAGACGAGATTATAAATATACAAATTAAGTTTGCAGCACCCAGAAACTCAGAAACTAATATCATATACATTAACATATATAAATATATGCAATAAGACATTAGTTAATTCAATCCAACAAAAATCTGCAGCTCCAATTAATTATATATATATAAACTCTACCATCATTTATTATAATTTCCAACCATATATGAAAATGCCACAGGATAAGGGATTGGATAATGTTAATTACTTAAATTAAACAAAACACACAGTAAAACTGACCATTTATCATGATCACCATCATCATCATCAGTTCAAAACTAAAGTTGATATGATCGATATTATCTAAACATAAACCCTAAATAATAATTTTAAAAAAAAACACCATAAAATATACACATCTCTACACATTATTATTATTATTATTATTATTATTATTATTATTATTATTATTATTATTATTATTATTATTCATCATATATAAAACCCTTGCAAGTTGCAACCACACTAATTAAGATCGTCTCATATATCTTAGCTTCATATTATAAATACTATGCAAAGAAACATATGATCGATCGATCGAGATCGAGATCGAATTCGATATACCTTCTCCGATCAATATGACGGCCGCCCCCCGCCGTGAGACGTCCAACCACCGTAAGCGTCGTGGCTAATCTGGCCTCCATTCCCCAGCAAATTCTGTGGCATGTTGTACATCTGGATTCCCGGCGTCGGATCCGCTAACCCTCCGCCGCCGCCACCGTTTGTTAAATTCCCCGGAGGCGACGAGCCGCCACCGCCAGGAGGTTGCCCTTGGCCGCCTGTGACGGCGGCCTCCTCTTCGTGGTCCTCGAGTGGCAGCCTATCATAGGTGGCGTTGGAGAATGTGGCAGCGATCACCATGACGGGCCCGGCGGCCACGAGCGGGCCTACGACGGAGCCGCCGACGATCTGGCCCTGGCCGCCGGCCAGGTAGATGGTTAATCCGGCGGAGCCTGGTGGGGCGGGGCCGGGGAGGAAGGCGCCGGTGAGGGAGAGGATCTCGAAGCGGCCCGGGAGAGCCATGATGGCGGAGGAGGGCTGGGCGGTGGAAGGCTGGCGGAGCGTGACGTTAGTGACGGCGCCGCTGGCGCTGAGGACGCAGACGCCGCGCTGGCGTCGCCGCGCGAACTGCGCGACGCAGTCGGCGATGTCAGCGCCGCCCGCCACCTCCATCACGTGGCTCCGGAGCGCGTTGGGGCTGTCCCGGGTGACGAATATCGGAGGCTTGGGCTTGTTCTTGGATCCCGGCGGGCGGCCGCGAGGGCGGCGGTGTCCGGAGGAGGTGTTAGCCACCTCAATAGCTCCCTCCTTGGGGTCGTCGCTGTGTTCGTCCCTATCGTCGTCGCCGCCAGCTCCAAGGGCGGCCTCAACGTTCATGGAAATCCCCAGATCTGGCTTCTTCAAGGAGGAGGAACCCGGCGAGGATTCGATGCCGCCGGATTGGTGGTGGCTGTGGAGGTGGTGCTGCTGGTGCAGACCTACCTGCTGCTGACTAGTCCACCATGGATTCGCCATATATGGTTTCTTGCAAATTTGGTCAAACCTAGTACAAGTATGAAATCTAGGGTTTTGCTTTTCTTGTCCCCCCTTCTTGATTTAAAATCTCTCAAACTTCCCAAAGATAGAAATTAAGGATTGAAGATAATAGACATAAGATCAAAGGCTTGAATTTTAGGGTTTGGATCCGATGAAGCTGTATCGAACTCGATAACAATTAGGAAATGAAATTGATAGAGATGAATAAGAGATAAGAGGTTGATGATAGAGGGAGGGTTTGGAGATCTCTCTTATCTTTGAGAGAGGTGTTTTTTGTTAAGGAGTTGGGATTGAAGTGGGGAAGGAGGAAAGAGAGAAAATGCTAAGTATGGGGGGAATTCCCTTTGTGTGTTTGGGGGGTTTCTCTCTCTCTAAATTGTCTGCTGTCTAGTCAAGTTTCTCTCTCTAAATTATCAGACAGATGAAGGTGAAGACTGAAGAGACAGAGAGAGAGGAGAGAGAGTGGTCATAGAAATTAGGGCTGTGTTTGTGTTGGGAGTTAGGGCTTGTTTGGATGGAAGCATTTGAATGAAAAATTGGGAATGATAAATTTAGGGAGGTGGGGTGCGTGAAAGTGCGTGCGCATAGGAGCGCGTGCGCGTGGGAGGAGAGGAAGGTGGAGAGCACGTCATTGTCTCCCTCCCCCATCCCAGACACCTCACCCAATCACTTGTTCTCTTCAAAACCCATCACCCCCCTTTTGTTAGTAATTGTTACTACTCCCTACTACTCTTTACTCTCCCCTCCCATTAAATACATTGTCTTTAACACTTGAATCTCAATACACGATAGTTGTTGTAATTGATTATTTAATCAACTATCACATGTATTATGTGTATCATAAATTACAATTCCCATTAAAGAAAGATTAGGTTTAAATTTGGGTAAATTATTGCTTCTATATTATTTCCAAACATTTCGTCTTTTATCGAGTACCTTTTAATCGGGTTATTAAAGATATTTATACTCCCTCCGATATAAAATAAGTGTCGTCTTAACTCTTGATACAATTTTCATTAATCAATCTATTAAATTACATAAAAAACATAAAACGACACTTATTTTGAATCAAATGCAAAAGTCTAAAATGACACTTGTTTTGAATCGGAGGTAGTATTGCATAAGTTGGTGTAATGGTTGTGACGTATACTCCATTATAAGAGATTTATTCTCACATGTTGTTTTGGATGTTTATTTGAAAAAAAATATAAAACTAAGTTCTTTTTTCGGACAACCATACATCGGTGGTAGAATGAGCACATAAAAATAAAAGTTTAGGTCATTTTTGTTACTTATTAATCGGATTATTAAATATATTTATACCATATAAGTTAGTGTAGTGGTTGTGGGAGCGCTATATACTCCATTATAAGAGATTTAAAGTCGGATCAACCCTTTAAATAAATTATACAATATTCAATCTAAATCGGAACTGTTGATCTGATTGAACTAGACTATGACTAAAAAAAATGTCAATATTATTGAAGTGATTCATATGTACTATCATTTCATTAAATTATTTAATAGTGAATCATGATGTTTAATGTATTGATGCCTATGTATTAATCAATTATATTTAATAATTATGGATTTAATATTGATAGGTTTAATTTATAACTCATTCGAGATAAAAAAAACTAAAAATTTAAGCCTTATTTTGGTTGAATCAGACTCAGTTACTCTATATCCGAAATTGATATTGTATGAGCTATATTAAAGGATATACTTAACATGAGTTACACCATAACAACCAAGCCAACTTGTGATTGGTCGATTGTGATAGAACTTAAACATTGAGGATTTGAATAACTCATTTTTAGCCAAAGAAATTGCAGTGATGACCAAAATGACATATATTAATCACTTGGAAATATTAAGAAGTTGTTTAGAATTTGGAAGAGGCACCATCTTTTCATGGCCATGTAGATGCTAAATATAAGCAATGTCATCTTTTCATTTTATATAGGCTCCTATTTTTACAACTGCGTACTACAGAGTATATGTAGTTTTGGTGTCTCTTGTCACAACACTATTGGGCTTAGTAGTGGCCCATTTTCCATTCACATAAGAGCCCTATTGAAAAAAATTTGGTCCAGGTTCAGGACCAGCCCCAAACTTTCACTTTTATGTGCTCATTCTACAACAAATGTATTCCCAAAGAAAAAAAAAGAACAACTAAGTTATATTTTTTTTAAATACGCACCCAACACAATATGAAATTAGCTTTTTAATTAAAAAAATTACTTAGAAGAATAAATTAATATAAAAAAATATTTCACTTTATAATTTTTTTGGAAAGCCAACAAAAACTTAATAGTTTTCACATTAAACTAGTTTTTAATCAAAATAACATAAGGGGTAGATTAAAAACAATATTTAAAAAATTCTAGATTTAGAAAATTGTAAAAAAATATCTCTAATTTATGTCATTTGTTCAAAACCCCTACAATTTTATTTGAACAAATGACATAAAACAATAGTTATTTTGTGAAATTTTAAATTACTTATTTGTTAATTTATTCTATACGTAAAATATTAGATTAAAAAACTAGTTTTATGTTGTTTTGGATGCTTATTTGAAAAAAATATATAAAACTTAGTTCTTTTTAGGACAAGCATACATTGGTGGTAGATTGGCATATAAATAAAAGTTCGGGTTATTTTTGTTACTCATTAAGGTTGTTTCAAAGCTCTTAGGGTGAATTATATTATTAAAATATCAAGTTAAGTAAAATATAAAAACATTTTGGTTTATTAAAAGACATTTCAAATAATTAATCTGTGTTTAATTATCAAACGTTCATAACTTTTTACTCGAATATCGAATTGAAGCTTATAATATATCAAAACAAAGTTATTGACGAGTAGAATCTTCTATATACATATACCACAACCAATACATAGCGTCCTATGTGGCGCGTTATGGTTGATTCTAGGGGAAAAAATTCCTATGTGGTGTGTTGTGGTTGATTCTAGAAAAAAAATTTAATAAAATAATATGTTGTCAAAGTTTATAGAAAGTTACAATCTATCTATATAGTATATTATAGTAAATTAACAAAAATATAAATAAAAAGTATTTCATAGTCATACTTACCAAAAAAATTAATAGATAAATGTGTAGTATGTGATAGGTGATATATATGTTATTTATATCGATATTATTTTTTGGTGGAAAGAATAATATCTAGCCAAAATCAATCCCTATATAGATATTTTAGTAAACTAACGCAATAATAAATATATACTGCATATTTAATAAAAAGAATATTAAAATCTTTCTATATAGTAAAAGAAGCTTTTTTGTCATAAATGAGGTTGAATAAATGAGTAATCTTGAAGATTTAAAAAAATAATCATCACTTGTGTAAACAATTGAGTATTTGATTAAAAAAATTAACACTTGAGTAAACATAATATAAATGAAAACAACAAATTAATTATATTCAGAAGCTTCATCAACTATTTGTAAATTGTAAATTAACAAAGATAGACCCCATATATAGAAATAATTTATTACATACAATAATATATTTTAAAACATCTAATACTATAATTTTTTTATTGATGGATAAATAAGTACTCTGTATATAGTAAGATGCATGCTCTACCATAATTTCAGTTTATGATAAGAAAACAATAGTGTATAGAAAAATAAAACTAAAATAGTTTTAGCATAATCTATATGGAAAATTAAAACTTGCATACCTAATTTAAGAAATAACTAAACTGTGAAATGAAAAAAGTCTAAAGAAAGATAAAATAGATTAGAGCGAGTTTCTATTTAATTAAATTTTAATTTTGATTCATTTTTATTCGAATTAATATATGAATGCATAAACTCATCAATACAAAAGTTGATACGCACGGGGTAGTCCACTAGTACTTTTAAAATTTAGTAATCTATTAAATTACATGATATTTAATTAACAATAGATTAGAAAAAGAAAACTATTTACCTTATAAATTTGAATTTTATTTATATTTTGAGAGAATCTAAATAAAATATATTTTGATTATACTGTATATAATTTGTCGAACTAATTTTATTTATATTTATATTATTTTTTAATGGAAAACTGATTTATATTAATATCATTATTTTTTATTTATTAGAATCTATATACACTATTTATAATATTGTATTATTATATTCTCCGTGCACAGAACCAGAACTACACTAGTAGTTATAAAGGAACGTATGCTCCCCTTACCCCCACCCTCCGCCTATGGATGCTATTAGTCAAATTAAAATTAAACTCGACGCTTTCGCAATTAATTTTTACTTTATTAAAAAATAAAAAATAAAAAAAAACGTTGTCAACTTTCATATTTATCTTATTAAATTCATATAATGGTCGATAGTCCAAATCTAAAACTAATCAAACTTCCCCGATTGGTCACTAGATTTTTTTTTTTTTTTTTTATCATAGTTGACTTCTTTAATCCTATTTTATTCTTAATAATTGATCACCGAATAGCTTCTCCCCAAGAACGAACGTCCATGGCTTCCAATTCGATCCATCATACATTAAAGCCATTAATCGCCCTCCTCCCCCTCGATACCGCGCGATGAACTCTACCTCCGGCAACAGCGGATTCATCGGCAACGTAAACGACGCCGGATACACCTACGGCATCGGCGTCTCCGTAGGGATCGTCATCCTCCTCACCACCATCACCGTCGCCACCTTCTTCTGCACTCGCTCCGAAGCCGACAACGCAGCTCGGGGCGGGGGTGGCGGAGCTCAGCGACAGCCGCCAGACTGTGTCGTCGACATCGGGATCGACGAGGCCATGCTCCGGAGCTACCCGAAGCTACTCTACTCGAAGGCGAATTTCGCGAAGAAGGACTCCACGGCCACCTGTTGCTCAATCTGCTTGGCAGATTACAAGAACGACGACGTTTTGAGGCTTTTGCCTGATTGTAATCACATCTTCCATCTCCGATGTATCGATCCTTGGCTCCGCCTTCATCCGACTTGTCCCGTGTGCCGGACTTCGCCTTTGCCCACGCCGCACTCTACGCCGCTCGCTGAGGTGGTGCCGCTAGCCTCCGCGCGGCGGAGTTAGCTAGGCCACCGGATTTTTTTTTTTAATTTTTTTTTGTTTCTCCATTTTCGGTTGTACAATTTTTAATCAATTCCGATACGAAATCGATTGATCTCTGTACAGCAAATTCAAAAGATTTAAATTTGTTTAGTTTTTGACACATTTTAGTTTCCTTCAACCAGACAACCACATCAAAATTTCACAAATTGAAATTTGCTAATTGATTTGTGCCTAATTCTATTGCATACGAGTATATGCTACTGTCTAGTTATTAGCGACTATATACGGCCTATATTATACATTTTTTTTGGTCAGACGGCCTAGTTTTTTTTTTTTAGATTAGGAAATGATTCGGGTGAGGAAGCTCAGCCCGCAGCATCCTTACGGATGAGGTCGAGTAGACCAGTATTGTTTTGAATATCGACACCCCAGATAGAGCGACAAAGGTGTGCAGCCTTATCAGTCGCTCTGTTGCCTATTCTGGGTATATGGGAGAAGGAGACTTCTCTCATCGTCGATATAAGGAGTTTGATATCTGATAGGATCAGCTCTATTTCCCTAGGGCACCTAGCCTTCTCCGTAAACTACTTTATGATTGTGAGCGAGTCACCTTCGATGACAAGTCTGTCTATATGAAGTCGTAATGCATGTTGAACTCCTAATTTAAGAGCTAAAGCTTCAGCTATTAAGGGGCTTGTGTTTCCGAGCTTTTTGTATCCTATGTGAATTGGGTGACCAACCCAACCCTGATGATCGTACCCGCAGTACTAGAAATATCCGGAACGGAAGATCCATCGAAATTAAGTTTAAAGCATCCCCATGGTGGTTTTTTCCAAGTAACCCTTCGGTGTTTAGGTTTCTTCGCTTTCTGAACATGATGACATGGATGCTGCGACGCCAGTTTTCAATATGTGTTTTAATAAGATGGTCTACACTATCTTTATTGGAGATGGGATTATTTTAAAGAGAAATTGGTTCCTAATAAACCAGATCAACCACCAAGTGGTAGCAAGCACTTCCTTTTCCTTGTTTGCTAAGCTGCTGCCAAGAAGCGACAGAATTGGTTTGCAGTCTCTCGACAAAGAGATTGCATTAGAAATAGAACTGATCATAGAGTTCACGAGATGGATAAATTGTTTTGTGTATTGACATTCTAAAAAGAGATGAGAATCATCCTCATCGGCATTTTTGCAAAGGCTACACAAAAGTGGAACTGAGACACCACGGAGAGCAAGTCTGGTAGCAGTCGGTAGGCCATCCTGACTTATTTTCCATAGGAAATTCTTGACCTTAGGCGGAACATCCAAATGCCAGATCTAGGCATTAGGGTTCGGGCTGCGTGGGTCAGACGACCTATAATATACTTCCTCCCTCCGTGTCCGTATAATTGACTTTTTTAATTATTTTTTTTACCGAGCAAAATATTTATTCCTTTGAACACCATTGAATAAAAATTTCTAATTTTGTCAATTTATCTCATTAATTGTATTTGATTTCCGAGATACTCTATTAATATTCTAACTTCCCATATTATTCTTTTTTTCATTGGTCCATTTATTTTCACAATATTTATTTGCTAAAATATTTTTTTTTCTATTTTTAACTTTCTTAAAAAAGTGTGAACTTTGCAAAATGGTCAATTATATGGATACAGATGTATAATGACCAAATTAGTACAAAATCATTATTAGTTTTAGCAATACTCGTACCCAATGTTCTAAAAAACGCTTGGTAGATGCTCAGAAGTAGGATAGGATTAAGGGTTTAGATGAGGTCTAGGTTTGCTGGTCTAGCCGGGTGATGGCGGCAGAAGGATGTTAAGGGTTTAGTCGGGGTCTAGGCGACTCTTGATTGAGATTTTTAGAATAGTGCTTGTGCCATAACACAATATTTTTAAACAATATAGATAAAATCACGATAATATATATGATAAATAACTATTATTTATAAAATTAAATAAAATATTAACAAAAGTTAGTATAAAATAAAAAGAGTATATGTTATAAAGTAAGTCAAAAATCATAAAAATCTTTATAAAAAATCATTTTTTTTATTTCAAGTAGTATGTATAGATGTATAGATATAGATAAAAAAAAAAAACAATCCAGGCCAGTGAATCTTGAAATGAAGCAAGATCTGGGGTTGAAGATGTACATGGCCCTTTCCTCAACCAGGTTAGGAGAGTATCGGAAATTCCGAAGGTCACCATATATTTAAATTAATCTCTTTAGTTGCAAAAAAAACAACAACATGCATATCAGTGGTTAAAAAATGTACAAATATCATCATTATATATACATTTAAAAAAAGTTATGTTTTAAATTTATCTCACTGGTTAAAAATATGAAAAAATTCATTAGTTAAAAATTTATGTTGATTAAGTTGAATGGATGAAAATGGTAAAATCAATGTGGCTATGACACTTAAACATAAAGGTTTCTATTTTAATATTTTTATATTAAAAATTTATATAGATTAAGTTGATTGAATGAAAAATCATAAAATAAAGATAAATATGATTATATTATGATTATGAAACATAGTGTACGTAAAATATAGCTAAATTGGCTAAAAATGTGTGAAAATTTCATTAGTTGAAATTATTTTATAGACGAAGTTGATTGAGGGAAGATTCTAAAATTAAAATGGTTATATATGACATCAAAAAACCCTTAGGGGATTTAGCTCTATTAATTCCGATCGAAAAAAGAGATACCATCTATTCCATCTGATTGAGTGAAAATTCTAAAATAAAAATACTACTAAGGCTAGACGTCCATAAAACACCTATCCGGGATGTCAAAAAAGCTTCGAAAAGAAATTCATATTTCTTACAATCGGACTTGCAGACGCATGGTCGGTGTTTCTTCTGAAATAAGAGATGCGCTGGTCCTATTGGGGCTTTCGAGCACTTGTTGGAAAGCTAATTCAAGAGCTATGATATTATTGAGGATGACTTTTGTGAAATCCTACTCGAAAATGCCCAAAAAATTCATTTTTATTAGTTTCTAATCTGCCCAAAATATAGGCTTTTTACAAAGTGGGTATTCCATGAAAAAATCACAAAATCTAAAAAAAATAAAAATCCAAAAATCTTTTGCCCTAGGAAAGGTGTGATGTTACTAAGGCTAGACGTTCATAAAACAGTCACCTGGGATGTCAAACAACCCTCGAAATGTAGGTCATATTCCTCACAATCGACTTACAAATGCATGCTCAATAGTTCTTTTGAAACAAGGGATGCGTTGGTCCGATCGAGGCGTTCGAGCACTTGTTGAAAAGATAACTTTAAGATCTACTACTTGACTATGGATGAATTTTGTAAAATCCTCCTCGAAGATGCCGAAAAAATTGTTTTCCCATCAATTTCAAATTTGGCCAAAATATAGGATTTTTCCAAAGGGGGTGTCCACGAAAAAATAACAATACCTCATAAAAATAAAAATCCAAAATCTTTTGCCTTATACAAGGTGTGATGCTAATAAGGCTAGACGTCCACAAAACACCCACCTGGATTGTCAAAAAAGCTCCGAAAAGAAGGTCATATTTGCTTATAATAGGACTTATAAACGCATGCTCGATATTTCTTTAAAAAAAAAAGAGATTCGTTGGTCCGATCAGGGCGTTCAAGCACTTATTGGAAAGCTACCTTTAACCGCTATGACATTAATGAGGATGGCTTTTGTGAAATCTTCCTCGAAGATGTTCAAAAAAATCATTTTTCCATCAGTTTGTAATCTGGCCAAAATACAGGCTTTTTCTAAAGGGTATAGTCCACGAAACACTCACCCGAGATGTCAAAAAATCCTCGAAAAGGAGGTCATATATATTCCTTACAATCGGATTTACAAACGCATGTTCGGTGTTTCTTTTGAACCAAGAGATGCGCTGATTCGATTGGGGCTTTCGGGCACTTGTTGGAAATCTAATTTCAAGAGCTATGACATTAATTACTAAGGATAACTTTTGTTATATACTCCTCAAAAATTCCCCCAAAAAATAATTTTTCTCTCAATTTGTAATTTGGCCAAATATAGGTTTTTTCCAAATGGGTAGTCTACGAAAAAATCACAAAATCTCTAAAAAAACGAAAAATCCAAAATCCTTTGCCCTAGGCAATGTGTGATACTAATAAGGCTAGACATCCATAAAACACCAACCCCGGATATCAAAAAAGCCTCGAAAAGCAATTCATATTTCTTACAATCAGTCTTACGTACAAACATATGCTCAGTTTTTCTTTTGAAACAAGAGATGCGTTGGTCCGATTAGGGCTTTCGAGCACTCATTGGAAAGCTAGCTTGAAGATTGATGACATTCCTGAGGATGACTTCTGTGAAATCCTCCTCAAAGATGCCTAAAAAAATCATTTCTTCATCAGTTTGTAATCTGGCCAAAATATAGGCTTTCCCCAAAGGGGGCAATCCACGAAAAAATCACAAAATCTCAAAAAAAAAAACTAAAATCCAAAATCCTTTTCCCAGAAAATTTGTGATGCTACTAAGGCTAAACGTCCATAAAACACTCATCCGGGATGTCAAAAAATCCTCAAAAATGAGGTCATATTCCTTACAATTGGACTTATAGAAGCATGCTCGATATTTCTTTTGAAACAAGGGATGTGTTGGTCCAATCGAGATGTTTGAGCACTTGTTGGAAAGCTAACTTCAAGATCTATGACTTTACTAGGGATGACTTTTGTGAAATCATCCTTGAAGATGCCCAAAAAAATTGTTTTTCCATCAATTTCTAATTTCACCAAAATATAGGATTTTTCCAAAGGGGGTAGTCCACAAAAAAAAGGCCCATTTGCAAAAATAACCCAATTACCCGGTTGGGTTTGCACCCCCTATCCCCTATCCACATTAATTGCAAAAACTAACCCCTTAAAAAAATTGCACCCCAACCGGTTACAATAGAGGGAGAGACCGGCTGCATTTATGGAGGAGAGAGAGTGAGACGTGTGGATGGGGAGAGAGAGGACATGATCTCATCACCCATCCAAAACCCTTTCTCTCTATGCCTCTCTCCACCTCTCTCCATCAAAGAGCTCCATTGAAGAGCTTATTTATTCTTTGATTTCTCTGTCTTATATTTCTCTCCCGCTGGTGTGAATTTGTATTGCGCCGCTGGTGTGAATCGCCGCCGGAGCACCGCTTTGGTGCCTTCGTCCTTCACCTTCGTTGTGATGGCTTTTCCAGGTCAATTCGAGGCGAGTGGAGGTCGGATTTGGAGTAGAGGAGGTGAAATCGAAGTGGAGGAGCTCTCGCAGAGGCTTGGTGAACCGCTTTGTTTTTTTTAATTGAAGAATGAACAATATAGCAACTTTCCACTCTATGGTTTATTATTGGACACCCTTTGGTACTCTACTGGACACCCAATGATTTCCTACTGGACACCCTATGGTTGTTTCCTGTCTTGCGTGTTGTTCAATGTTTCTCTGGTTCTAGTGTCGCCCTCCCCCCTAAGCCTAAGCGGTAAAAGGAGAGAGGACAGAGGGGATAAGACAAAGACAGAGACAGAGGGGGGAAGAGTGACGGTAAGGGGGAATTAATATAATTCGAAGCATTAATATAATTTGAATTAAATATTAAGTTTCTGAGAAAAACCATTGAAGAAGAAGCAAGTGGGCTGGGGTTTATTTGCAGTTTGACGTGTAAGCAGTTAGTTTTAACTAGACACCAAAAGCAAAACGTCATGCCACCTATTGGAACCGACTGGACAAGAGTTATCGGAGAAATAGATTCACCATCGACTTCGGATAGAAAATGGGTAAGTTTGCTTTCGATAAAAAATCAGAGAGAGAGAAAGCAAGAGAAAGTCTGCAGAGGAGAGAGAAGACAGGAGAGAGAGAGGAGTGAAAAAAGAAAAGTAAAGTTGCAGAGGAGAGAGAGGACATGAGAGAGAGAGAAGTGAAAAAGAAATGTAAAGTTGTAGAGGAGAGAGAGGACAGGAGAGAGAAGAGTGAAAAAGAAAAGTAAAGTTGCAGAGTAGAGAGAGGTTAGTGATGATAGGACAGAGAGAGATGGAAGAGTGACAATGAGGAGGCATTATTATAATTTGAATTAAATCTTAAGTTTCGGATCAAAACCATCGAAGAAGAAGCAATTGAGTGGGGATTTATTTGCAGGTTGACATGTAAGCAGTTAGTTTTAACTGGACACCCAAAGCAAAACGACATGCCACCTATTAAAACCGACTGGACAAGAGTTATCAGAGAAACAGATTCACCATCGACTTCGGATAGAAAATGGGTAAGTTTGCTTTTGATAAAAAAATCAGAGAGAGAGAGAGAAAGCAAGAAAAAGTCTGCAGAGGAGAGAGAGGACAGGAGAGAGAGAGAGAGGAGTGAAAAAGTAAAGTGAAGTTGTAGAGGAGAGAGAGGACATGAGAGAGAGGAGTGAAAAAGAAAAGTAAAGTTGTAGAGGAGAGAGAGAGATTAGTGAGGATAGGACAGAGAAGATGGAAGAGTGACAGTGAGGGGGCATTAATATAATTTGAATTAAATCTTAAGTTTCGGATAAAACCCATCGAAGAAGAAGCAATTGGGTGAGGATTTATTTGCAGGTTGACATGTAAGCAGTTAGTTTTAACTGGACACCCAAAGTAAAACGACATGACACATATTGGAATTGACTGGACATGAGTTATCGGAGAAACAGATTCACCATCGACTTCAGACAGAAAATGGGTAAATTTGCTTCAGATTTGAGGGAGACACTTCTCGCATAACCTTTATCGAAAGCAAACTTACCCATTTTCTATATGAAGTCGATGGTGAATCTGTTTCTCTGATAACTCTTGTCTAGTCGATTCCAATATGTGTCATGTCGTTTTGCATTGGGAGTCCAGTTAAAACTAACTGCTTACCCATCAACCTGCAAATAAACCCCCGCCCAATTGCTTCTTCTTCGAAGTGAAACAGCAACAGTAAAGTCACAGAGAAGAGATGACTCTTCCATCTCTCTCTGTCCTATCCTCACTGATCTCTCTCTCTCTCTCTCTCTCCTCTGCAACTTTACTCTTTTTTTTTTCACTCCTCTCTCACTGATCTCTCTCCTCTACAGCTTTGTTATTGCTTTTTCACATGCTCTCTCTCTCCACCTCTCTCTCTCTTCTGTCCTCTCTCACTGATCTCTCTCTCATCTGCAACTTTCCTATTACTTTTTCACTCAGCTCTCTCTTTCCCTCTCTGTCTTTCTCACTTTGTCTTTACTTTTTTTTTTCACTCCTCTCTCACTGCTCTCTCTCCTCTGTTGCTTTTTCACCTGCTCTCTCTCTCTCTCTCAATCCGTCCAGCTGTCGACTTCTGAAAGGCTATTCATCCCCCTCACTAACTTGCAACCGGCTCTCCCTTGCACATTACTATCCGGTTTTAACACTTTTTTTTTTCAGGTTGAGTTAACCTTGCAAACCTTTTGGAAATGTGGGTTACTTACTAACAATCCCTCAAAAAAAATCACAAAGTCTCAAAAAAGATAAAAATCTAAAATCCTTTGCCCTAGGCAAGATGTGATGCTAAAAAAGCTAGACATCCATAAAACACCCACTCGGGATGTCAAAAAAGCCCGGAAGAGAAGGTCATATTGCTTACAATATGACTTACAAACGCATGTTCAGTATTTCTTTCAAAAGAAGAGATTTGTTCGTTTCAATCGGGGCACTCGAGCATTTATTAAAAAGCTACCTTCAAGAGCTATGCCATTATTGAGTATGAATTTTATGAAATCCTACTTGAAGATGTTCAAAAAAATAAGTTTTTATCAGTTTGTAATCTGGCTAAAATATAGGCTTTTTCTAAAGGGCAGGGTCATGCAGATACTTTTCGAGGAGGATTTCTCAGAAACCATCCTCAGTAAAGTCGTAGCTCTTGAAGTTAGCTTTCTAATGAATGCTCAAATGCCCCGATCGGACCAACGAAACTCTCGTTATGCCAAAAATACCGAGCGTGTGTCCGTAACTCCTTTTGTAACGCACATTACTGTAATTTCGGTGGCTATTTGGACATCCCGGGTGGGTGTTTTGTGAACGTATGGCCTGAATAGCATCACACCTAGCCTAGTGTAAAGGATTTTGGATTTTCATTTTTTATGATTTTCAGATTTTTTCGTGGACTACCCCCTTTGGAAAAAGTACAAAATTTGTCCAGATTTCAGACCTAGGAAAAATAAGTTTTTTTTGCCATTTTTGAGGAGGATTTCTCAGAAAACATCATCAGTAAAGTCATAGCTCTTGAAGTTAGCTTTCAAATGAGTTCACAAATGCTCCGAACAGACCAACGAAACTCTCGTTATGCCAAAAACACCGAGTGTGTGTCCGTAACTCCTTTTGTAACGCACATTATTGTAATTTCGGTGGCTATTTGGACATCCCGGATGCGCGTTTTGTGCACGTATGGCCTGAATAGCATCACACCTTGCCTAGTGCAAAGGATTTTGGATTTTAATTTTTTATAATTTTGAGATTTTTTCGTTGACTACCCCCTTTGGAAAAAGTCCAAAATTTGCCAAGATTTCAGACCTAGGAAAAATGATTTTTTTGAACGTTCTCGAGGAGGATTTCTCAGAAAACATCCTTAGTAAAGTCGTAGGTCTTGAAGTTATCTTTCTAAAGAGTACTCAAATGCTCCGAACGGACCAACGAAACTCTCGTTATGCCAAAAATACCGAGGGTGTGTCCGTAACTCCTTATGTAACGCACATTACTGTAATTTCGGTGGCTATTTGGACATCCCGGGTGCGCGTTTTGTGCACGTACAACCTGAATAGCATCACACCTTGCCTAGTGCAAAGGATTTTGGATTTTCATTTTTTATGATTTTGAGATTTTTTCGTGGACTACCCCTTTTGGAAAAAGTACAAAATTTGTCCAGATTTCAGACCTAGGAAAATGATTTTTTTGACCATTTTTTAGGAAGATTTCTCAGAATAAATCCTCAGTAAAGTCGTAGGTCTTGAAGTTAGCTTTCTAAAGAGTGCTCAAATGCCTCGAACGAACCAACGAAACTCTCATTATGCCAAAAATACCGAGGTTGTGTCTGTAACTCCTTAGGTAACGTACATTACTGTAATTTCGGTGGCTATTTGGACATCCCGGGTGGGCGTTTTGTGCACGTATAACCTGAATATCATCACACCTAGCCTAGTGCAAATGATTTTGGATTTTCATTTTTTATGATTTTGAGATTTTTTCGTGGACTACCCCATTTGGAAAAAGTCCAAAATTTGTCCAGATTTCAGAACTAGGAAAAATGATTTTTTTTTTACAATTTTCCAGGAGGATTTCTCAGAATACATCCTCAGTAAAGTCGTAGCTCTTGAAGTTAGATTTCTAAAGAGTGCTCAAATGCCCCGATCGGACCAACAAAACTCTCGTTATGCAAAAAATACCGAGGGTGTGTCCGTAACTCCTTTTGTAACGCACAATACTGTAATTTCGGTGGCTATTTGGACATCCCGAGTGGGAATTTTGTGCACGTATGGCCTAAATAGAATCACACCTAGCTAGTGCAAAGGATTTTGGATTTTCATTTTGTATGATTTTGAGATTTTTTTGTGGACTACCCCTTTGGAAAAAGTTCAAAATTTGTCCAGATTTCAGACCTAGGAAAAATGATATTTTTTTACCATTTTCGAGGAGGATTTCTCAGAAGGCATCCTCAGTAAAGTCTTAGTTCTTGAAGTTAGCTTTCTAAAGAGTGCTCAAATGCTCCGGTCGGACCAACGAAACTCTCGTTATGCCAAAAATACCGAGGGTGTGTCCGTAACTCCTTTTGTAATGCAGATTACTGTAATTTCGGTGGCTATTTGGACATCCCGGGTGGGCATTTTGTGCACGTATGGCCTGAATAGCATCACACCTTGCCTAGTGCAAAGGATTTTGGATTTTCATTTATTATGATTTTGAGATTTTTTCGTGGACTACCCCTTTGGAAAAAGTCCAAAATTTGTCCAGATTTCAGACCTAGGAAAAATGATTTTTTTGGCAATTTTCGAGAAGGATTTCTCAGAAAGCATCCTCAGTAAAGTCTTAGCTCTTGAAGTTAGCTTTCTAAAGAGTGCTCAAATGCCCCGATCGGACCAACGAAACTCTCGTTATGCCAAAAATACCGAGGGTGTGTCCGTAACTCCTTATGTAACGCACATTACTGTAATTTGGTGGCTATTTGGACATCCCGATGGGAGTTTTGTCCACGTATGGCCTGAATAGCATCACACCTAGCCTTGTGAAAAGGATTTTGGATTTTCATTTTTTATGATTTTGAGATTTTTTCGTGGACTACCCCTTTGGAAAAAGTCCAAAATTTGTCTAGATTTCAGACTTAGGAAAAATAATTTTTTTTGACCATTTTCAAGGAGGATTTGTCAGAATACATCCCAGTAAATTCGTAGCTCATGAAGTTAGCTTTCTAAAGAGTGCTCAAATGCGCCGAACGGACCAACGAAACTCTCGTTATGCCAAAAATACCGAGGGTGTGTCCGCAACTCCTTATGTAACGCACATTACTGTAATTTCGGTGGCTATTTGGACATCCCGTGTGGGCGTTTTGTGCACGTATGGCCTGAATAGCATCACACCTTGCCTAGTAAAAAGGATTTTGGATTTTCATTTTTTATGATTTTGAGATTTTTTCGTGGACTACCCCTTTTGGAAAAAGTCCAAAATTTGTCCAGATTTCAGACCTAGGAAAAATAATTTTTTTGACCATTTTGGAGGAGGATTTCTCAGAAAACATCCGTAAAGTCATAGCTCTTGAAGTTACCTTTCTATAGAGTGCTCAAATGCCCGATCGGACCAACGAAACTCTCGTTATGCCAAAAATACCGAGGGTGTGTCCGTAACTCCTTATTTAACGCACATTACTGTAATTTCGGTGGCTATTTGGACATCCCGAGTGGGAGTTTTGTGAACGTATGGCCTGAATAGAATCACACCTAGCCTAGTGCAAAGGATTTTGGATTTTCATTTTTTATGTTTTTGAGATTTTTTCGTGGACTACCCCTTTGGAAAAAGTCCAAAATTTGTCCAGATTTCAGGCCTAAGAAAAATGAATTTTTTTAACGTTTTCGAGGAGGATTTCTCAGAATACATCCGCAATAAAGTCGTAGCTCTTGAAGTTAGATTTTTAAAGAGTGTTCAAATGTCCTTATCGGACCAACAAAACTCTCGTTATGCAAAAAATACCGAGGGTGTGTCCGTAACTCCTTTTGTAACGCACATTACTGTAATTTTGGTGGCTATTTGGACATTCCGAGTGGGAGTTTTGTCCACGTATGGCCTGAATAGCATCACACCTAGCCTAGTGCAAAGGATTTTGGATTTACATTTTTTTATGATTTTGAGATTTTTTCGTGGAATACCCCTTTGGAAGAAGTCCAAAATTTGCCCAGATTTCAGACTTAGGAAAAATAATTTTTTTTGACCATTTTCGAGGAGGATTTCTCAGAATAAATCCCCAGTAAACTCGTAGCTCATGAAGTTAGCTTTCTAAAGAGTGCTTAAATGCGCCGAACGGACCAACGAAACTCTCGTTATGCCAAAAATACCGAGGGTGTGTCCGCAACTCCTTATGTAACGCACATTACTGTAATTTCGGTGGCTATTTGGACATCCCGTGTGGGCGTTTTGTGCACGTATGGCCTGAATAGCATCACAACTTGCCTAGTAAAAAGGATTTTGGATTTTCATTTTTTATGATTTTGAGATTTTTTTCGTGGACTATCCCCTTTGGAAAAAGTCCAAAATTTGTCCAGATTTCAGACCTAGGAAAAATAATTTTTTTTGACCATTTTGGAGGAGGATTTCTCAGAAAACATCCGTAAAGTCATAGCTCTTGAAGTTACCTTTCTATAGAGTGCTCAAATGCCCCGATCGGAACAACGAAATTCTCGTTATGCCAAAAATACCGAGGGTGTGTCCGCAACTCCTTATGTAACGCACATTACTGTAATTTCGGTGGCTATTTGGACATCCCAGGTGGGAGTTTTGTGCACATATAGCCTGAATAGCATCACACCTACCCTAGTGCAAAAGATTTTGGATTTTCATTTTTTATGGTTTTGAGATTTTTTCGTGGACTACCCCCTTTGGCAAAAGTCCAAAATTTGTCCAGATTTCAGACCTAGGAAAAATGATTTTTTTTTGCCATTTTCGAGGAGGATTTCTCATAAAAAATCCTCAGTAAAGTTGTAGCTCTTGAATTTAGCTTTCTAAAGAGTGCTCAAATGCCCCGAACGGACCAACGAAAATCTCGTTATGTCAAAAATACCGAGCGTGTGTCCGTAACTCCTTTTGTAACTCACATTACTGTAATTTCGGTGGCTATTTGGACATCCCGGGTGGCGTTTTGTGCACGTATGGCCTGAATAGCATCACACCTTGCCTAGAGCAAAGGATTTTTTATTTTAATTTTTTATGATTTTGAGATTTTTTCGTGGTCTACCCCCTCTAGAAAAAGTCCAAAATTTGTCCAGATTTCAGACCTAAGAAAAATGATTTTTATGGCAATTTTTGATGAGGATTTCTCAGAAAATATCCTCAGTAAAGTCATAGCTCTTGAAGTTAGCTTTCTAAAGAGTGCTCAAATGCCTCGATCGGACCAACAAAACTATCGTTATGCCAAAAATACCGAGCGTGTGTCCGTAACTCCATTTGTAACGGACATTACTGTAATTTCGATGGGTATTTGGACATCACAGGTGGGCGTTTTGTACACGTATGGCCTGAATAGAATCACACCATACCTAGTGCAAAGGATTTTGGATTTTTATTTTTATGATTTTGAGATTTTTTCGTGGTCTACCCCATTTGGAAAAAGTCCAAAATTTGCTCAGTCAGACCTAGGAAAAATGATTTTTTTGGCCATTTTCTAGGAGGATTTCTCAGAAACCATCCTCAGTAAAGTCGTAGCTCTTGAAGTTAGCTTTCTAATGAGTGCTCAAATGCCCCGATCGGACCAACGAAACTCTCGTTGTGCCAAAAATGCCGAGGGTGTGTCCGTAACTCCTTTTGTAACGCACATTACTGTAATTTCAGTGGCTATTTGGACCTCCCGGGTGGGCGTTTTGTGCACGTATGGCCTGAATAGCATCACACCTTGCCTAGTGCAAAGGATTTTGGATTTTCATTTTTTATGATTTGGAGATTTTTTCGTGGTCTACCCCTTTGGAAAAAGTCCAAAATTTATCCAGATTTCAGACCTAGGAAAAATGATTTTTTGCCCATTTTCGAGGAGGATTTCTAAGAAAACATCCTCAGTAAAGACGTAGCTCTTGAAGTTAGCTTTATAAAGAGTGCTCAAATGCCCTGATCGGACAACCGAAACTATCGTTATGCCACAAATACCGAGGGTGTGTCCATAACTCCTTTAGTAACGCACATTACTGTAATTTCGGTGGCTATTTGGACCTCCCGGGTGGGCCTTTTGTGCACGTATGGCCTGAATAGTATCACACCTTGCCTAGTGCAAAAGATTTTGGATTTTCATATTTTATGATTTTTATATTTTTTCGTGGACTACCCCCTTTGAAAAAAGTCCAAAATTTCCCCAGATTTCTGACCTAGGAAAAATGATTTTTTTTGGGTATATTCGAGGAGGATTTCTCAGAAAACATCCTCAGTAAAGTCGTAGATCTTGAAGTTAGATTTCTAAAGAGTACCCAAATACACCGATCGGACCAACGAAACTCTCGTTATGCCAAAAATACCAAGCGTGTGTCCGTAACTCCTTTTGTAACGGATATTACTGTAATTTCGGTGGCTATTTGGACCTCCTGGGTGGGCGTTTTGTGTACGTATGACCTGAATAGTATCACACCTTGCCTAGTGCAAATGAGTTTGGATTTTCATTTTTTATGATTTTGAGATTTTTTCCTGGACTACCCCCTTTGGAAAAAGTCCAAAATTTGTCCAGATTTCATACCTAAGAACAATGATTTTTTTTTTACCATTTTCGTGGAGGATTTCTCGGAAAACATCCTCAGTAAATTCATAGCTCTTGAAGTTAGCTTTCTATAGAGTGCTCAAATGCCCCGATCGGACCAACAAAACTCTCGTTATGCCAAAAATACCGAGAGTGTGTCCGCAACTCCTTATGTAACGCACATTACTGTAATTTAGGTGGCTATTTGGACATCTCGGGAGGGCGTTTTGTGCACATATGGCCTGAATAGCATCACACCTAGCCTAGTGCAAAAGATTTTGGATTTTCATTTTTTATGGTTTTGAGATTTTTTCGTGGACTAACCACTTTGGAAAAAGTCCAAAATTTGTCCAGATTTCAGACCTAGGAAAAATGATTTCTTTTGCCATTTTCGAGGAGGATTTCTCATAAAAAAATCTTCAGTAAAGTTGTAGCTCTTGAATTTAGCTTTCTAAAGAGTGCTCAAATGCCCCGAACGGACTAACGAAAATCTCGTTGTGCCAAAAATACCGAGCGTGTATCCGTAACTCCTTTTATAAGGCACATTACTATAATTTCGGTGGCTATTTGGACATCCCGGGTGGGCGTTTTGTGCACGTATGGCCTGAATAGCATCACACCTTGCCTAGTGCAAAGGATTTTGGATTTTCATTTTTTATGATTTTTAGATTTTTTCGTGGACTATCCCCTTTGGAAAAAGTCCAAAATTTGTCCATATTTCAGACCTAGGAAAAATGATTTTTTTGCCATTTTCGAGGACGATTTCTCAGAAAACATCCTCAGTAAAGTTGTAGATCTTGAAGTTATCTTTCTAAAGAGTGCTCAAATGCCCCGATCGAACCAACGAAACTATCGTTATGCCAAAAATACCGAGGGTGTGTCCATAACTCCTTTTGTAATGCACATTACTGTAATTTCGGTGGCTATTTGGACCTTACGGGTGGGCGTTTTGTGCACGTATGGCCTGAATAGTATCACACCTTGCCTAGTGCAAAGGATTTTGGATTCTCATTTTTTATGATTTTGAGATTTTTTCGTGGACTACCCCCTTTGGAAAAAGTCCAAAATTTGCCCAGATTTCAGACCTAGGAAAAATGATTTTTTTGGGTATATTCGAGGAGGATTTCTCAGAAAACTTCCTCAGTAAAGTCATAGCTCTTGAAGTTAGCTTTCTATAAAGTGCTCAAATGTCCCGATCGGACCAACAAAACTCTCGTTATGCCAAAAATACCGAGGTTGTGTCCGCAACTCCTTATGTAACGCACATTACTGTAATTTCGGTGGCTATTTGGACATCTCGGGTGGGCGTTTTGTGCTTGTATGGCCTTAATAGCATCACACCTTGCCTTGTGCAAAAGATTTTGGATTTTTATTTTTTATAATTTTGAGATTTTTTCGTGGTCTACCCCCTTTGGAAAAAGTCCAAAATGCTTCCAAATTTCAGACCTAGGAAAAATGATTATTTTTGTGCCATTTTCGAGGAGAATTTCTCAGAAAACATCGTCAGTAAAGTCGTAGCTCTTGAAGTTAACTTTCTAAAGAGTGCTCAAATGCCCCGATCAGACCAACGAAACACTCGTTCTACCAAAAATATCGAGGGTGTGTCTGTAACTCCTTTTGTAACGCACATTATTGTAATTTCGGTGGCTGTTTGGACATCCCGGGTGGGCGTTTTGTGCACGTATGGCCTGAATATCATTACACCTTGCCTAGTGCAAAGGATTTTGGATTTTTATTTTTTATGATTTTCAAATTTTTTCGTGGACTACCCCTTTGCGAAAAGTCCAAAGTGCTTCCAGATTTCAGACCTATGAAAAATTATTTTTTTTTGGCCATTTTCGAGGAGGATTTCTCAGAAACATCCTCGCTAAAGTCGTATCTCTTGAAGTTAGCTTTCTAAAGAGTCCTCAAATGCCCTGATCGGACCAACGAAACTATCGTTATGCCAAAAATACCGAGGGTGTATCCATAACTCCTTTAGTAACGCACATTACTGTAATTTCGGTGGCTATTTGGACCTCCCGGGTGGGCCTTTTGTGCACGTATGGCCTGAATAGTATCACACCTTGCCTAGTGCAAAGGATTTTGGATTTTCATTTTTTATGATTTTGAGATTTTTTCGTGGACTACCCCCTTTGAAAAAAGTCCAAAATTTGCCCAGATTTCAGACCTAGGAAAAATGATTTTTTTGGGTATATTCGAGGAGGATTTCTCAGAAAACATCCCCATTAAAGTCGTAGCTCTTGAAGTTAGATTTCTAAAGAGTACCCAAATACCCTGATCGGACCAACGAAACTCTCGTTATGCCAAAAATACCAAGCGTGTGTCCGTAACTCCTTTTGTAACGGACATTACTGTAATTTCGGTGGCAATTTGGACCTCTCGGGTGGGCGTTTTGTGCACGTATGGCCTGAATAGTATCACACCTTGCCTAGTGCAAATGATTTTGGATTTTCATTTTTTATGATTTTGAGATTTTTTCGTGGACTACCCCCATTTGGAAAAAGTCCAAAATTTGTCCAGATTTCATACCTAAGAAAAATTATTTTTTTTTACCATTTTCGAGGAAGATTTCTCGGAAAACATCCTCAGTAAATTCATAGCTCTTGAAGTTAGCTTTCTATAGAGTGCTCAAATGCCCCGATCGGACCAACAAAACTCTCGTTATGCCAAAAATACCGAGGGTTTGTCCGCAACTCCTTATGTAACGCACATTACTTTAATTTCGGTGGCTATTTGGACATCCCGGGTGGGCGTTTTGTGCATGTATAGCATGAATAGCATCACACCTTGACTAGTGCAAAGGATTTTGGATTTTCATTTTTATGATTTTCAGATTTTTTCGTGGACTACCCCCTTTGGAAAATGTCCAAAATTTGTCATGATTTCAGTCATAGGAAAAATGATTTTTTTGTCCATTTTTGAGGAGGATTTCTCAGAAAACACCCTCAGTAAAGTCGTACCTCTTGAAGTTAGCTTTCTAAAGAGTGCTCAAATGCGCCGATCGGACCAACGAAACTCTAGTTATGCCAAAAATACCGAGGGTGTGTCCGTAACTCCTTTTGTAACGCACATTACTGTAATTTCAGTGGCTATTTGGACATCCCGGATGGGCCTTTTGTTCACGTATGACCTGAATAGCATCACACATTGCCTGAATAGCATCACACCTTGCCTAGTACAAAGGACTTTGGATTTTCATTTTTTATGATTTTGAGAATTTTTCGTGGACTATCCCCTTTGGAAAAAGTCCAAAATTTGTCCATATTTCAGAAATAGGAAAAATGATTTTTTTTGCCATTTTCGAGGACGATTTCTTAGAAAACATCCTCAGTAAAGTCGTAGCTCTTGAAGTTAGTTTTCTAAAGAGTGCTCAAATGCCCCGATCAAACCAACGAAACTATCGTTATGCAAAAATATACCGAGGGTGTGTCCATAACTCCTTTTGTAACGCACATTACTATAATTTTGGTGGCTATTTGGACCTCCCGGGTGGGCGTTTTGTGCACGTATGGCCTGAATAGTATCACACCTTGCCTAGTGCAAAGGATTTTAGATTTTCATTTTTTATGATTTTGAGATTTTTTCGTGGACTACCCCCTTTGGAAAAAGTCCAAAATTTGTCCAGATTTCAGACCTAGGAAAAATGATTTTTTTTTACCATTTTCGAGGAGGAGTTCTCGGAAAACATCCTCAGTAAAGTCATAGCTCTTGAAGTTAGCTTTCTATATAGTGCTCAAATGCCCCGATCGGACCAACAAAACTCTCGTTATGCCAAAAATTCCGAGGTTGTGTCCGCAACTCCTTATGTAACGCACATTACTGTAATTTCGGTGGCTATTTGGACATCTCGGGTGGGCGTTTTTTGCATGTATGGCCTGAACAGCATCACAACTTGCCTAGTGCAAAAAATTTTGGATTTTTATTTTTTATAATTTTGAGATTTTTTCGTGGTCTACCCCCTTTGGAAAAAGTTCAAAATTTGCCCAGATTTCAGACCTAGGAAAAATGATTTTTTTTTACCATTTTTGAGGAGGAGTTCTCGGAAAACTTCCTCAGTAAAGTCGTAGCTCTTGAAGTTAGCTTTCTAAAGAGTGCTCAAATGCCCCGATCGGACCAACGAAACTCTCGTTCTACCAAAAATACCGAGGGTGTGTCTGTAACTCCTTATGTAACGCACATTACTGTAATTTCGGTGGCTGTTTGGACATCCCGGGTGGGCGTTTTGTGCACGTATGGCCTGAATATCATTACACCTTTCCTAGTGCAAAGGATTTTGGATTTTTATTTTTAATGTTTTCGTGGACTACCCCTTTGCAAAAAGTCCAAAGTGCTTCCAGATTTCAGACCTATGAAGAATTATTATTTTTTGGCCATTTTCGAGGAGGATTTCTCAGAAAACATCCTCGGTAAAGTCGTAGCTCTTGAAGTTAGCTTTCTAAAGAGTGCTCAAATGCCCCGATCGGACCAACGAAACTCTCGTTATGCAAAAAATACCGAGGGTGTGTCCGTAACTCCTTTTTATAACACACATTACTTTCATTCCGGGGGTATTTGGGCATCCCGGGCGGGCGTTTTATGCAGGTATGGCCTGAATAGCATCACACCTTTCCTAGTACAAAGTATTTTGGATTTTTATTTTTTATGATTTTGAGATTTTTTCGTGGACTACCCCCTTTGGAAAAAGTCTAAAATTTGTCTATTATTCATCAATGTCCAAATTTACACCTGATCCGCCTCCAAGATTTTGGAGGACACAACTATAACAACCAAACAAAATGCTAAACACAAAAACATAGGTCTAAAACAAAATGGACCAAGCTTTTACTAGACCATCACAAGCTTAACTTTGATAGAGCGCTCTCTTCCTCTAGCAGGAGCTCGTTCGGCTTCATTATAAGGGATCACTTAGGAAATTAATTAACCCCGTATTTTTTAGTGCGGGTCCAGCGCCTCCCAACTCCATTGCTGGTGCCGAAGGGTTTGCACTTTGGAAAGGAATCAATGCAGTATCTGATTTGCACCTTACCAACCTCATAATAGAAGGTGACAATCTCACCATCATTAACTGCCTCAAGGGCATTTGGACTCCCCCTGGAGATTCTGAAATGATCGTCTCTGACGTTCTATTCTCCTTGGGATTGTTTCGCTCCATTCAGATTCGTCACGTCTATAGAGAAGCCAATCGAGCTGCTGACCGCCTTTCGCACCTCGACTTCGCCTTCTCTGGTCATTCTCCCCCCGACGACTTTGTGCTTATTGATTTCATCGGCCTGCATGCTCTTGGCTTGTGAGGGTCCTCCTCATTTAGCCAAATTATTTTCGGTTAAAAAAAAAATACCCCAGCTCGGGTATGCAGGGGCGGCCATAGGGGGGTCGTGAGGGGCAACTACCCCTCCATTCGGCGACGGAACAACCTAGATTTTTGAAAAAAAAAATTTAAATTAAGGTAAAAAAATGTGAAAAGAATACAATGTTGTCGTTGGTAAAGAATGGAAAGAAAGCATAAGTAATGCAAGAGGTTAAGGTTCAAACCTCATTACCACAATTTATGAGTTTTATTTGCCACGTTTTTCAATCCTATCAGTTTTTTCCCATATACAAATGATATATTTTTTAAAAAAAATTATAATTTTCTTTCAATATTTTTTAAAAAACATTCATCATGCTACACATATATATGAAAAAAATTATTAAATTTTATTGTATGAATTTTTATAATAAAATATCATATTTATAGTAAAATTTATGGTTTTTTTTCAATATTTTTTTTAAAAAAATTTCTTCACTACATATACAGAGTAAAACAAATTCTAAAAAAAAAGTTTTCGCCCTCCCTCTCTAGCAAATCTTGTGGCTGCCATTGCGAGTATCGGAGTATGCTTGCGAGAATTGTAGAGATATTTACAAGTTGTCCAAGTTCACAATAGAAAATCACGATTTCTATTTAGCGCAGGGGTAATTTACCATTTAGCGCATGACAATATGGTCGCAACGACCATATGCAAAATGGTCGTTGCGACCATTTTGCTTTTTAAAACCACAAACTGGTCGCAACGACCATAGGGGTTAGGGTCGTTGCGATCAATTTTAATTTTTTTTCCCACATTGTGGTCGCAACGACCACAAGCATACCGGTCGTTGCGACCATGGGTGTATTGGTCGTTGCGACCTTCTTACGTTGGATTTCAGATCTTCTCCTCAGTTCTTCTCCGTCTCTCTGTCTCTCAATTCGGATTTGATTTCTAATTGGTTTGTTCTTATTGTTAATTGTGTGCGTTTGTTGGAACAGAGAGAGAAGAGATGGGCACGGCGAGTGTCGGATTGTGATGTCTGATAATGGCAGTAGGGCTGTGCATGATGACGGGAATGGCGGTACGGCGGCGGTGAGCCACCAGAAACTCTCCTTTCAAGCCGGTGAACGCCATGCGCTGGTAAAATCCCTTTTGTTATGTGCTCAATTGCTTCTACCTGTTGCCGTTTTGTTGTCTATTGTTTGTTTGCTTGCTCCATTTTTGCTTAATTAGGTTTTGCTTTTGCGTAATTATTTTTATGAGGTTTATTAGATGGTTCTTTTTCATGTTTTTTTTCTAAATCAAATTGATATCTTCTTTGTCTATAGAGGTATTGTTTATGGTCTGTGAATGTATGAACAATTTGGGGGTTTTCCATGTTTTTATTTCTGATGAATATCATAGAAGTTCTTGAAGCTAATAGATATAATTGGTCGCTCCCTGGCAGTACGAAGGCGACACCTTCCGCTTCTCCTTCATCGTCGTCAAGGCCGACGCTCCCTGGCAGTACGGTGGCGATGAAGGTGGTGTCGATCTTCTGGTCGGTTCTTCTGGTTCTTGAAAAAAGGTAGAATGGAGTTAGATGGGGTGGGCTAGGGTAGTGTGGGTAAGGGTGTAAATTAATTTAATTGTAAGGGTATTTTTGTCTTGTTTTGAAAAGAAATTTTACATTGTTCTAAAAAGTAGATCCCTAGAAAATTCAACACAACAATTTTTTTTAAAGTTGTTTGTAAGGGAACTTCTAGAGAGAGGGTGTCTCCCTTCTCTCTAGAAAACCCCCAAAAGCTCAAACTCATCTTTACCCAAAATTTCAATCGGGAAACAACAACAGCAAAATAATCTGCAACAATAACAACACAATCTGGGGAACAACCGAGATTAAACTCTCTACCCCAATTAAAAAAAAATATACTCTATCAAAACTTTGGGGCAATCCCCCATTTCTACTATATCACCTTCCTCCTACAACCTCTTTTATGGTGATCAACTTATTTGCTGATTTGCAGGAGACCTGGATAGGGATTTGTAACAAAATCCCTTATCCACACAATGAAAAAGAAATTACCTACCGTCTTCATCATGTGCCTTCAAGTCCAACCAAAACTCATCCCCTTCAAATCCCCTATTTCATGAAAAAAAAAATCAATCACCCCCTCCCCCTTGTCTACCACCACCAAGAGATGACTACCATCGGCCAAAACCAAACCAAATCCCACACACCTACTAACCAACAAGAGGATCCCCTTTTACCAGCCCTCAATCTCTCGTGTCATGCCTCCGCTGCCCCAAGTGTCTCCCTTCCTCTCTCTCCAAACAACAACCGCCACCTCCCGCCTCCTCCGACTTGCACCGGAACTCAAACCCTCAGTCGACTCAGCCCCTGAATCCTCCGTTTCAACTCATAACGAGTTGACTTCCTGCTTCAGGAACCCTATATCAAGTTCTAAAGCGAATTTGAGATCCCGGTCTTCTCGAAGATGCCGTTCTGGTTCTCCGTCACCGTCTTCCTCCTCCGGGTCTTCCAATTCATGGCTGGTGCCTGAGTGCCCGGCCTAATTGAAGCCAGAGAAGGGATTCGGTTCGAATCGGAGTCTCGAGTCCATCTCACCGCCGTCGTAGAAGTTTGGCTCCGGCGTTCTGTGGCGCTCCCTTCTTCAAACAGATCTTTGGAACAACCAAAAAATTTGTTGATTTTCTTCTCCAAAGGCATATTTGGAACTGTTTTGAACATCCAAAACCACCATATTAGAAACCCTAAATGGAAAACCCAACTCGCAAACTGGATCTGCAATCTTGACTTGTGGTTTGTCCTTCTCCTGTTGCCGTTGACGTTTTGGTGGTGCTCCGTTTTTGAACCATTTGAACCACAACTTCTGTTTCTCTCCGGCGACGCCTAAGGCCTCATCCTCTTTCTTGGCCCTGCCTCCTGGAGTTGTGAGCTTGGCAAGAAGAAAAATTATCAATTATTAAAATAAAATTAATGTTACAGATTGACTTACCTTTGGCCAAAAAATTGTTAATTTTATACTATTAAACAATTAACAATCTTTTATGAGCTCTTCGGCCCATCTACCTAATACAACCACTTTTAATACCGACTTAATTGGAACTATCTTACTCACTTTTAATCCTTTAACCCGTTTTCCTTGATCTTGGTTATATTTTGTCAATCTGAGTGGAGTCGTTTTCTGAGTGCGGCTACGTTTAGTTCCGGTTGAAGTTGCAGTCTCAAGCGCCCTGTTGATTGTGATGACCGTGACAGTGTTCGTGATTCTCGAAGATCCCTCATCTAGGTGGGGAACGTCGTTTATCCACACTTCTCCAAGAGACGCATTTTCCGCTGATGGGTTTCTGCCTCTGTCTCCCCGGCATCGAGACGTCGTGTCAGTTTCGTGACTTTTCCATGTTCTGAAAAAGACAAATTTTTTTTTAGGAATATCGGTTTATCCATAAAATTGAAACACGTGATTTCAAATGCCAATTGTGGACGACGAAGGACATAAGATAAATACAGCCAATAAACTTAACGACACTATCCTTTTTAAAAGTCTTTAAAAGTGCGATCTAAATAATATGAGGACACTCACAAACTTACAAGCCGTAACGATTTGGAGTCTTTTATACTCTAGGAATAAAATCTATCTTCAACCATAGCAAATCAAAAAAAAAAAAAAATCAAGGAACCCTCAAAGGAAAATTCTAACATCAAATAGTTTTACAAAAAAAAAATTAACATCAAATGGAAAAAACTAAAAAGTAATCTTTAATTAAACTTAATTTAATTTGAAGGTTCACTTCTTCGCAATGGGGATGTATCATTTGGATTCGTTATTAAGTGTGACCGTACGTTAGCCTAGTGGCCGGTTATGCTTGATGATGAGGTTGATCACTGTCAAACGAAGAAGATGATAGAAGAAGAAATTGTAAAGTGTGCACAAGATCGATCAGAGATCCATGATGAGGTGCTGATCGAGAAGAGAGAAAGAGAGCGACGAAGAATTAAGAAGAAGGAATTCTCAACCCCTAGCTTGAAAAGAAGTTTATTCATACGATCAACACTAAAGACCTTCTTCTTTTCAAGCTAGGGGTTGCGAATTCTTTTCAAGCACACTCTGAATGCCTGAAGATGTTTGGAAGGTTGATTGACTATTGGAGCAAAAGCTTTTTATTAGTTAAACAATGTGAGACTATCAATCGATATTCAACACGCGTTAACACACTTAGAGGTGTCTGGAGATGTCATTGGGAGATGCTTATCTTGGACTCCCGACTGAACTTACTTAAATTTCAGAAAATTCCATAGTTTCTATTGTTTTCAGTGAGATTAACTATGTTGTTGATAGTTTGACACACTTGTGACTTAAATCTTTCTAATAAATTTTATATGCTCTAAGGTGAGTTATGTCATAAACGTAACCCTTGCTTAAACGTACTATTACCTTTAAAAAAAAAATGCAAACTAATTGCATCTTCGAAAGTTCTAACTAAAAAATGATGAGATTGTTTTAAAAAAAAAAAGGTTATTCTTGGACGTATGTTGATCAATAATTAGATAATAGATTATTAGAAAATCCTAAATATAGGACATAGAATGATTGATAGGAGAAGGTATTTGCTAAGAATACATATCCGATCCAGTCAATGAACTAAGTATATAAAATCCCATCAATTTGGTAAACGCAGAGAATCAAATTCGATTCCCGAAGATCTGATCGATCGATATGAAGCAGCCGATGATGAAATTGGGGGTGGTCTGCCTGGTTATAGTGGCCATGATGTGCATTCAAATGGAGGCAGTAGTCGTCGAGGGGGCGGATCATCGGAAAATATTAATGGTACAGGTTTCCGGCGGAGGAGCAACACCAATAACACCACCGAGTGGTCAATCGGCAAACCCATACAGGCGTGGTTGTAGCAAAATTTCTCGATGCAGACGAGGACAGCTGTGATTAATGGCTTCATTCTTCACTCTTAATTAACTTTAAGAGGCAATATTCAAGCTGGCTACATCATACTGTACCATCCGATCCCCCATTTTTCTGCACATATATAATTTTACTTTTCTGTAATAATTCATATGGTTGTCCACCATATCGATCAAGTTCCTCTCTTTTTACTTCATTAAATATGAATTGTCTCCCTAAGCATTTCGGTGGCAAAAATGTACAAAATCATTAAAGTCAATAATACAAATCAATTTCCCTATCGTGGTATATTGAAAGGTTCAGTGAAGTTGTTAAATCTCAAATTTTAAACGGAATGTGATGCGAGGAAAAATGATGATGATGATGGAGGTGAGTACAAACACATAACACGTACAAAGAATCAAGAATCCCTCAAAGGAAAATTGAACATTAAATGAAATAAGCCAAAAAATAATTTCTTTAAACTTAATTTTGATGATTTACTTATTTCCAATGGAAATACATAATTTGGATTCGTTACCATATATCATCATCAGGTTAATGTGGTCACAGTGACTCTATATATATATATATATATATATATATATATATATATATATATATATATATATATATAGGGAAAGGTTCTAATGAAACGGATAATACGGTGTAACGGTGAAACGAATGAATATTGGGTCATATTCATATGAATATTGGGTCATATTCATATGAATATTATGTTATATGAATATATAAATATGAATATTATGTTGTGTGAATATGAATATGATTTAAATATGGGTATATAAATATGTTATTATCTATATTCAAATAATATAAAGTGAATAACACCATATTCATATCCACACACCACAATATTCACATATTCATATCCACATAATGCCATATTTATATTAATATAACACAATATTCATTCGTTTCACCGTTTCACCGTATTCTTTGTTTCATTGGAACTCTTGCCTATATATATATATATATATATATATATATATATATATAGCTAAAGCCTACGGAATCTTTAATGATTGAGGATGGAGTTTATGTAGCTAAAGCATACGGAATCTTCAATGACATATTGAATCTAGATCAGTTTTTGTTGAATGAATGAGGATGGAGTTTCAGTTTGGTGACAATATTTTGTCATTGGTGACAACAGATTACTATTTGCTTAGTTTTAGTCACTCTAGGGTATAATGTTTTGTCATTGGTGACAATAGATTACTATCTTGGTGATATTTAGTATGATGATGACAGTTTCTTTGTGATTACATGGTCTTGGTGACAAATATTTGTTGAAACAATATTTTGATGACAATAGTTTGATGACACTATTTTATTGTTGGTGACAACAGATTACTAAAGTAGGTTGGTGACATTAGGGAGTGGTGATAATGTTCTATATTTAGGGATAATAGATTGGTGACAATGTTTTTTAGTTGGTGACAATTGATTTGTGACAATGTTTGGTGACAGTGTTCACTTGTTGGTGAAAATAATTTGATGACAGTGTTTCGTAGTTGTTGACAATAGGTTGGTGACAATATTTACTTAATTATTGAAAAAAATGTCACTAGAAGAATAATAAAATGTCACCAAAAAAGTCAACTGTCACCAAAATAATTATCACAAATAACTGTCACCGGAAAAAATACACAATTGTCACCAAATGCAGGCGTTGACCGAAATAGTCAATGTTCACTAGTCAATGTTAAAATTAAAAATGGTCAAAGGAGGAAGGAATGAGGGTTAAGGATTGTAAAAAAATGGACATTTACTTAATTATTGAAAAAAATGGACATTTACTTAATTTTCACATCTAAAATGGATATTCACCAAATTTAACCTTATTAATTTTATGTTCTGAATTAATCTCATTGTTTTTTTTAATTACTAAAATTATAATTTAGATTAAGATAATGGATTAATTGAATTTTTAAAAAATTTGATTAGATTATATATACTTTTAAGTTGTGAGTGACATCTCATACAAAAAATTCTCATTTAAAGTAGTATATATATATATATATATATATGTGTGTGTGTGTGTATATATATGTATACACCCGTGGTCCTAGCTGCCAGCAAATTAAACAGCGACGAATAAGAAATTAATGAATCGATGGATGGAGTGAAAGTTAAGCCAACAACTATCATAATTCACAACGGACAAGTTAGAACTTAGAAGGTACTACACTACTGCACTACTGCACTACTGCAGTGCAGGCCCCGTTATGTTTACGACTTCAATTCCCACCTTCAAAATCATATCTCACGTTTTCAATTACCAAACACTTGTTTTTGTTTTTTTGTTTTCATATAAAAACGTATCTTCACGATCCATAATTCCACCGATAGATCGATCATTTTCGATTTCCTCGTTTTCTGGAGGAGCTCGCTCTAGATAATTAGTACGTTTCCACTTGATTAAAGCTCGATCAGCTCTCCGGAATTTGATTCCGATGGCGGCGACATCGTCGGAGGTGAAGCAGCCGTTGATGAATCAGGTTTACTACGAAGATTGCTCGGGTTGTAGGTTGGAGCACCGAAAACGAACTCAACAATCTGTTCCTTTTCGGACTCTCTTTAACATATGGATTATCGTTCAATGCAGCGGTACTGCTCTTAATTAGTTCTTGAAGCATATATATCGATCTCCTTATCCTTTGTTCTTTGTTATGCATTTCATCCGTTGTTGTTTTGATATTGATACTAGTTTTAATTACCCGTCCGTTGTGCGGTTTCTTAATAAATAAAATAATGTTTAATTTATATTTTCTTTCTGAAATTTAAAGTTTATAATAGTTTGTCATCTGCATCTTTTTCTAGTTAGTTATCATAAAATAATATTTTTGTACGTAACTAATTAATATATTAGATCAAATATTTATATTAAAATGTTATATGTTTTTTTTAATAATTAAGATATACGTTAAATATTTATAATATTAAAAATGATAGATTTTGCAACTAATTAAAATATGAAATTGAATATTTATATTAAAAATTAATTGTATTCAAGAATTATGGTAGACACGTCAGATGACACGTGGATAAATAGATTGGATCGTTAGGTGACATGAGTTAAATTTATTAACATTTGATAAGATTTGAAAACCAATTTCCGTTTAAGATTATTTTGGCTACTTTCGGTTAAGATTTGAAAACAATATGGTGGTTTCAAGTTACTGTATAATCAACCATTACCATTGTTATCAATGGTTGTATTATTTAATTGAAAAAAAATCATTTCGTGTTCTTGCTTTTTAACAATAATAAAATAATATTACTAAATGATAATTTTTAATAATTTGTACGTGGGTACTTAAAATCTTAATAATAATATTTTTATTCCCCGATTAATATAAGAGGTTAATATTTTTATTGGATCGCCATTAATTGATGTGGCAAATAAACTTAAAATAATATTTTTGGGTCCAATATATATTATTATATTTCATTCGTTAGATTTTTTTGGTCCAATATATATTATTATATTTGATTAGTTAAATTGGATATATTTTCAACAATAAGTGTATTTCGTATATAATATATATTAATTGATGTAGGTCAAAAATATAATACCACTTTAATCCAGAAAATGACACGTAAGCAAAAATAATCCCGCTTTACTCCAGAAAATTCCGTGGATGCGAGATCGCACCAGATCCCGTTTTAGGCCTCTGCTTTAGTATTTTATATATATAGATAGATAGATAGATAGATAGATGAGCATGTGACATGTGAAATCATCTATTAATATTACTAATTCTGTTAGCATTTTGCTGATGTGTCACGCCCATAATTAAACTTGATTATTTTAATCCATTTCTCTTTTCTTATTGGTTGATTGTATTGTCGAAAATCTTTGATATATGTTTCCTTTTTTATTTTGATCGCAATCGTCTCCTTAATCGTCTACATACATTGAACTTGAGTTGAATCTTGACTGCTTTATTTTTAAAAATTAAAATTACGTATTTCCTATACTAAATCGAATATTTATTACTTTTAATAATTTAAACTATTTTAATTAAATTTTTAATAAATTTGACAATTCATAACATTATTAATTTAAAATATTTAATATGCTTATTTTTATATTTTTAATATTACGATATTCCGTCATAAATATTCATTATCCGTAATAAATATTCGATTTAATAATTTAAAACGTTAAAACTAAATTGTTAATATATCTGAGAATGAAAAAATATTAATTAAATTTTCTAATTATATTTGATCATTGATTTTAATAATTTAAAATATTTTAACTAAACTTTAAATAAATTAAACAATTAAAAAAATTATAAATGTAATTATATAATTATATTTGATAATTAATTTAATATTTTAAAAGATTTTAATTATATTGTTAATATTTTTGAGTCTTTAATTAAAATCTATTAAGGAACATAAAAATAATACGGAGTAATTTATTAAGTTGTACAAGTGTCATCGTTTTATTGGTTTCGAATTTGGGAAGGTGTCCAATATATAGGGGCACCCCAAATTTGGAAAGATTGTCCATAATGGAATGGTTCCCCATATCAAATGAAAAAGTGAAATCGGGAGGGGGGCTCCCGACCATTGTGGATGCTCTTATGTGGTATGTTTGAGTTTATTACCACTTTATCTTTTAAAATCATTGATTATTTTTTATTAATTATATTGTATCTCTTTCCAACTAATTTATAAATTCAAAGCAATTATATTATGCATTTTTTTCTTTTGTAAATAAGTATATAGATATGTATAATGACGTTCGAATCACATATATATAATCGAATAATATTTTAAAATAAATCCCGCGTCTTTAAAGCGCGGGTATTACACTAGTTCATGCTAATTCATTTTCTCGATGTTGATTTGATTCTATGGGATAGGAGTATTATTTTGAATTATGTCTAGCTTTATCGATCTATGTGAGAGAGGACGGATAATGTACCTCCAAAAATAATATTCCTTTTCAAATAAGTGACTTTTTTTATGTTAAACACGTATTTTTAAAAGGGTAAAAAATATATAAAATATTAAAATTTCAATTAATTTTTTTAATAATATTATACTTATTATTAATAAGTATGAATTTATAAAAAAAATTATTAAAAAAAATAATATTTTATATTATTTTTATTATCTTAAAATACGTACTTGAATAGTAAAAAGTCATTTATTTGGAAACAGATGGAGTATGGAGTATGGAGTATTGAAAGGTGGATAGTTTACACTATTTTTGGATTTTCAAAATAATTAGTTTGTTTAATCTTGTTAAGCATATATCTTGATAGCTAGGGGTCAGATTCGGATAAAACTCTATCGGACGATAGGAAAACGAGAGTAGTATTGGCTTTATTTTTGTTTTCAAACGTTCTATATTGAGACAGATGAAGTATAATATACTTCCTCCGATTTTTAATATAAGACATTTGATTTTTGTGCACGTGGTTTAAGGAGCTAAAAACTATATACAATACGGAGTATTAATTTTTTTACATTATAATACTTATTAAAAATATCTATTATTTCATATATATATCATGAAAACGCAACCAAAAGTACAGAACAATCAGCATATGTCACAAGATTAGTCTTGGCCTCTTGGGCGACCGTAATATCATAATACCCGGAATACCATGAGTATAGCGGATAATATGCTTAGAGCCTGAAAATGTGTCTCTCGGGGATCATTGAGTGAGTGTTTTTACACAACAACTTATTCATATTTGCATAATTTCATGTGTAATGTTTACTTAAGTTTTAACATGCATTGGCGTGATGAAGACGAATTTTTTTTAACTAAGATTTGGAAGTAGTTCCAAAAGTTTTCTTATTACTTGCATCACATGTATTCAAAGTTGTAGAATGCATATATTACATGGTTTATCCACCACAATGCTTTCAATGGGTTAATATTTATTTTTTGAGGTTTGTTTTTCTCATTTTGCTTTAGTTGTTTTGTTCATTGTTTGTGAGTTATTAATATCATGAAGGTCCCTCTGCCCTCTCGATTTATCAGACTTTTGTCTGATATTTCAAATTCTTATTTATTCAAAAAAAAAATCCTCACTTCTTCGATCTGGATATACTTTTGCAGCGTTGCCCATATCATCGCTCTTCCCTTTCCTCTATTTCATGGTGAGTATTCGTAAATGGAGGCCCTATATTCATATTTATCATTCCTCACTTTAATAAGATGCCATTACATATTTAGATCAGTTTCATTAGAGCTTATGATTTTTAACCGAAGGTTGCAATTACATGATTGAATAATTTTGTATTGGGATATTTGGTGCCATTTACAGATTAAGGATTTCCACATTGCTGAAAGAGAAGAAGATATAAGTTACTATGCTGGTTATGTGGGTGAGTTTCTGTTCAATTACGGTAGGTCATAAGCGCAAGACGCGCCAACCAAGCCGAGTGGGGTTCCATCCTAAAACCTATTGGTATTAGGTGGGGTAGCCCGCCTACTTATGTACAAGGCTTGGATTCACTTTATAATTCATGTGCGATACTATCCCAATATCATATATTCTTAACACACCCCTCAAGTGCAACTGCCTGGCCACATATTATTTGTCAATTGCACTTGACGATTCAATGCCTTAGGCCGGTCAGCCAACTAGACCAGGAATCCAAAAATCGCGTATCATTGCTTACTTTTGCGTTGATAGGGCATTCCCCCTACGTTTTCCCTTACTCTCCTAGTGTTATCCTATTTATCTTGCAGGGTCTGCTTTTATGCTTGGTAGGGCAATGACTTCCATATATTGGGGAGTGGTGGCTGATCGATATGGTCGCAAGCCTGTAATTATCATTGGCAGTATCAGTGTGTTCGTATATCTTTCTGTTAATCTATCCATTGTGCATTCGTTCATTCCTCTCCGCGCCACAAAATGACATCTCTATGTGTATCGGTTAAATTCTCAGGGTTATATTCAATACTTTGTTTGGACTTAGTGTTAACTTTTGGATGGCCATCCTCACAAGGTTTCTTTTGGGTGCTTTCAATGGGTTGCTTGGACCAATAACGGTACCTTTATTTTATAAGTTGGTTCTTTGTTTTGTTTTACAATGAATATCTTCATTCCTTACATGCTTAAATTTGTTCATGTGAAGGCATATGCATCTGAAGTCTGCAGAGAAGAACACCAAGCTCTTGGCTTGTCAACTGTAAGATCGATTTTCCAGTTTCTTTAATATTCGGCCTGCAGTGTCTGGATTTTGGATGTAAGGCATCGATGCGAAATTTTTTATCTCTCAGATTGCTACAGCTTGGGGTATAGGATTGATAATTGGACCTGCTGTCGGAGGTTTGCTTGCTCAGGTGATCGAGATCCTTTTTTCTGTCGCGCGCTGTCTTGCCAAATACTTCCATACTTCAATTCATTAAGCTTTTATAGTGATGTTTTTGAAGAAATAGTTATCATGAGAAGGTGATAGGCACATAAAAGTGGCTTAATGTTACATTAGGGTGTAAACTTGTAACAAACTATGCTAGCTTGGACCTTTAGAATTCACCTCGACCTTGTTGTGCTTGCAAGATGTCGTTAACTAACAAATTTTCGTTCTATTATTCAGCCGACAGAGAAGTATCCTAATGTATTTTCAAAAGAATCACTTTTCGGAAGGTTAGTGTTTTTGTTCATCCCGGATTCTGAGTATGTTGTAATGCTGATTAATGTAGCTGAGTTACATCAGATATTGCTTATGCTATACAGATTTCCATACTTCTTGCCTTGCCTCTGCATTTCAGCCTTTTCCTTAGCAGTGTCCATTTCGGCATTTTGGCTTGAGGTCAGTTTTCTTAATTTCTTCAATTGTCACTACAACAATTAAGGTCTATTGTTGCACTTTCTTGTAGTGGTTGATCGATTGAAGCAGTTTAGTCTATTGTGGCGGTTTATGTGGCGAATTTATCATGGTTTACTTATGATACCTATTGTGGCGGTCTTGAACCGCTACATAAAGCCTTAATTGTTGTAGTGTGTGTCTTAGTAATGCTTTATATGATTTACATTTGTTTTTTTTGGTATATTTTTATAAATTCATTAGCTATTCATTCCTCTCTAGCTTATACTTCTTCATGTTGTTATCTTAAGTTGCCTAAAGTTTCCGAAAATGTTTGCCTTCTTACATTACTTTTCTATAATTTCTTCTCATTAGTTTCAAAGTTTGGATTTAACAATATCCATCATAAACTCTTTACTTCTAAAGTATTCATGATTTCTCTTCTCTAACTAGTTGGGTTTCTTAGAATTTGCTTAGGACCACACAAGTACAAATTTTCTGCAATAGTGTTGATGTGAAAATATGCACTCTTCTAGGAATCACTGCACAAACACCCCAAGATGTCGTTGGACGATAATTTGTGCGAGGTTATGGTGCCAACCTCTTGTGGATCCCATACAAAAGAAAATCAACAAGAAGTCGGTAGACGAGTGGTGGCGTCTAAAAAAAGCCTGTTCAAGAATTGGCCATTGATGTCATCTATTCTTGTATACTGCATCTTCGCATTCCACGACATGGCTTATAATGAGGTAAGGATAGTAAACTGTATTCTTTGGTTTCTCTTGTTGGCTGATTTTTATGACAAACTGGTAGTGAAAACCTTCATGTTTGTTACAAGATATTCTCATTATGGGCTGTTAGTCCACGGAGCTTGGGTGGTCTGAGCTATTCAACAAAGGATGTGGGTGTAGTTCTTTCCATAACAGGTATTTATAATGACAGATGATTTGCATATATATGCTTATATATGGTGACTAATGAGGCCTCAAACTTCAGGTTTTGGATTGTTACTCTGTCAGATGTTTGCATATCCACCTATGGAGAGAGCCCTTGGACCGATCAAGGTAGCTCGGATATGCAGTGTAAGTTCATTTCTTTCCCTGGTGATACTACAATCATGCCTCGATCCAGGGGCTCCGCCCCTGGGGGGGCCTGGGGATCACGTGCCCCCCTTCTCATTTGACGAACTACCTAGGTGTATTCTCCTCGTCGATAGCTTCGTTTTGAAATATAATAAGCCTTAATCCGACATCTGAGTAAAAAGTTATGAATGTTTAAAAATTAAAGGCATATTAATTACTTCAATTTTATTTCAATAGACTATAATGCTTTTATATCTTACTTAAATTAACATTCACGTACTATAATTCATCTCGAGAGCTTCGAACCGAGAGATTATAATAAGCATTTCGACAATTAGATAAGAAGTTACGCAAGTTTAAAATTGTCATATCTAGTTATATGTACATTATTATTTGTTAAGAGTGCAACAAGTTTTCGAGATGAATGGTGTCTAGTATTGATTGATCATATTTAGCTTGTTTAGAAATGAGTCGAGCTTGAGTCGATCGAGCATATACTTGGACTTGAGCTCATCTTCGGTTTGTTTAGTAAATGATCAAGGACGAGCTGAATTTTTCAACTATTATGCAATCTTACTTGCTTATGCCATAATAACTTCAAGGATTTTTTTTTTGTAAAGTTCACAAAATTCGCGCTATTTGAACTTAAATCGAGCCGAGCTTTAAAGCGTACATGAACAATTGTGCCCCCTCCAAAAAATTTCTGGCTCTGGCAGTGCCTCGATCCGATTCATTTTGTAACAATTATCGTACACTTTCATATGTTGCAGATACTGTGTTTACCTGTGCTACAAAGCTATCCATTCATAGCACTATTGTCCGGGTTTAGTCTCTCCATGGTCTTAAATTCTGCCTCTTTGATTAAAAATATGCTGGCTGTATGTCTTCCTTCTACCTTCCTTATGTTTTTCGTTCCCCTTCGTTGCCAAGCCCTCGCAAAAATCGTTTCTCATTGATGGCTTTTCACAAATGACCAGACTTGTATTATCACCGGGATGTTCATTCTACAAAACAAGGCTGTGGTAACCTTTCAATTCCTCGTCGATCTTTACAAGATTTCTAACATTATTGTGATTTATATACCTTTGTAGGTGCTACTCGTCACCTTCGCGTCTACTAACAATTGTTGCAAGCCATATTTATTTCAGGATCAAGACCAGAGAGGAGCTGCAAATGGGATCTCTATGACTATCATGTCTTTGTTTAAAGCTCTAGGCCCAGCTTGTGGAGGTGCAGCGTAAGTGTCCTTGCTATGCAATTGAGATGAGGCCTCCGTTAAGTCGTTAACAATATTATCTTGTAACACGAACACTTTGCTTACAGGCTTTCTTGGTCAGAAAAGCGGCTACATGCCTCGTTCCTCCCAGGTATTGTGCGTATTGATTGGATTGTATGGGGTCGATGTTTGCTCTCGTGTTTTTATGGAATATATGTGAAGAACAATGGATGTTCTAATTCATGTAAGTGATGACTGCTCTTGCAGGGGTTCACATGGTGTTTTTCCTCCTAAATGTCGTCCAGTTTTTGGGGTTTCTTTCGACATTCAAACCATTCCTAGTAGAGCGCAGCGCCTAAGAGGTTAATTCTAATGAGAGGGGCCTCTTCTGGGTTTGGAATTGAAGCCCAACGTCCTACTACATGCTTAATTACTTGTATAAGCAGATTAAATAAAATGTTAGCATTTTATATTGCATTGACATAAAAAAAATGGTCAATGGATATCTTGACCAAGCAATATAACCGTTGGAGACAGAGCCAACAAGTATTGATGTGTTTATGTAAATTAATGTTGTAATATTTAGGACCACTTTTCGCCATAACAATCTTCTATTGGTGTGTTTTTTTTTCGGGTAAGTCGTTAACAATCTTCTTATTAGGGTTTATCCGAGATCCTTTCTCCTCTATCTTGTACACTTTTAGTGAGAGTTCAACGATTTCTTCCTTTATCCTCTAACTTTAGTACGATATGTGGTACTCCTTGCAAGGATACCTTGAAATTGCTTCTGGTTTTCTCTTAGTCCGAATTGAGGTTTCAAATTTAAAATTGCTTTACAAATAAGTTTATGATTTTTTCTCTATTATTGCCTTTCTTAATGGAAATTTGATAGGTGGTACTCCTTACAAGGATAGATAGTGGATTCATTGAGAGCACAATGTTCATGATGTGTTAAGTGTCATTCAGTTTTGTTGTAACGAGAATGATAATAGAGAAGAAAGATACAAAGATTTACGTGGTTCGGCAACGGTGTTATCTATGTTCACGGGCAGAGAATCAGTTTTATATTAGAGGAGACAGAACAAATTAGGGTTATAAGGAATCGACTTTGCAAGAGTATGCATAGAGACTCATGAAACCCTAAACAGACAATGGACTAAAAGCCCAAAACAGCGAGACCACTGTCAGGGGGCTCCGCCTCCCAGACCCCCTGGTGCGTCGTTGATCAACAATGATTCAAGGCATATTAACAAATCTCATAAGGAACTACATCAGTTTGACGTTAGCATCATGCTGAATAATTCTTTTAATCACAGATTCACGGAGCATCTACACTGAGCAATGACTCCACATTCACAATTAATAGCACCTTCTAAAGTAGTCAATTCATCCCAAATTTTCTTAAAGTTTTCCAAAATACACAACCACATTCAATTTTTCCTATCTACTGTTGTTTAATTCCCTATGTGACTGATATATCAATGGAGCATTTCATTCAGAAACCCCTTAGTAGATTCAAAATACATAAATTTCTCAGCAATATATTTCTTCAGGAGTCATGGTGTTGATATCTAACATATGACCATGTAGTCAGCTCTAGTCTAATTATCAAGCTCATCAGCATTATCAAGAGGCTTAATACACGCACCTGATATAAAGTCAAGCTTTATCTTCGCACCAAGCGCCATGCAAATATGCATCAGCTCTAGTTGGAGAAGTTGGTTCCGTTGGACTTAGTGGCCACAAGTTACATTCCAAGATAATTAGATCCTAACAAGAACAAAGGATTATAAATAGGAGCAACTCCTTGACTTAGCAAATCTCTGATGCGATTTTCATAATTTCTCTCGTTTCTAGGATCCATGATTGATGTTCTTCAACAAAATAATCGATGAACAAGAACAAATCACAAATCTGTTAGACAAATCGTTGCCAATCCAACTATCCAAGCAATTAAAAACTTCAGTTTTTGCCAACAAAAAAAAAAATCAGATCACAAGCATCTTTTCTCTGATACCATATAGAAACTCAGATTTGGGAATTTTCTGTATATAGATCAAAGTTGAAAAGCAATGTACACAAACTCCTATTTATACTACTTGCTAGCTAACCAACCTACTTAAGCTTCTTAACAACTTGTCTTCACAGACTAACCTCACTAACAACTTTATTACTGTATATCTGGTTTGGGCTCCAGCCTTTGGGCCAGCTATGATACCAGATTGGGCTAGAGGCCCATACACTCCTACAATTTTTTTTTTATAAAAAAAGTCAAAAACAATAAATAAAAGAAAACGGGGAAGTGTTTGAAAAATTACGATAACGACTTGCAATTTGCATGCTTAGAACAAAAGGCCTGACCAAGTAGAGAATTTCGATTTACATCGACCAATTAAATCATCAAGTAGCCCCAATTATTAATTCGATTTGGTCCATATAAGTTAAACGTTCGATGTGAATAGCTCTTAAGTTGTCAGAGCGATCACACCTTTAACTTGGACAAAAAGCAGGAAATTAAGCTCACTTAAGTTGACGAAGTCATAAAATTTACTAGTTTGGAGGAGATCGATAAACTATATATATTTAATTAATTAGTTGCAAACATGAGACCAATAAGAATCCGCGTTATTCACTTCAAAATGTCTCATATCATAGTCTAGTATAGGGTTATATTTATACTTCAAAAAAAATAAACTTTTCGGTAAACTACATAAAACCACCCTTAAAGTTGGCCATATTGCTTTCTTAATCACCTCTTATATACATATTTATAACAAATCACCCTTTAAAATATTTTTTCTTGTCAAACACCACTCCTACTTCAGTCCAGTCGCAGTCACGGTCAGTCATAGAACTGTCAAACATGGGCCCACGTTCCTTTTTTATTATTTTCTTTGTATATATAAACATGAAAAAAATTACAAAGTTAAAGAATTAAATAAAATGAAGAAAATCAATGACTGTTTTTTTCTTTGTATTTTAAACATGGGCCCACATTCCTTTTTTTATTATTTTCTTTTTACTGTTTTTTGTTTTTGATCCTTCATGTGTATTAAAATATAATTAAAACATTAAGGACAATTTCATAATTTCATATATTTAACTAAGCTTCTAACAAAAACCTACAAGGGATGGTCTTTCGCTAACCGAAGACTTTTAAAGGGTGGTTTTCGGTAATTATGTATATAAGGGGCGTGTTTGGACAATATGCCTTATTTAAATGGTTGTTTTCCGCAGTTTACCCTAAGCTTTTATTATGAAAAATTATATTAAAAAAATAATTAAGTGTAACATATTTATAAACTTTTATTATGAAAAATTATATTAAAAATTATTGATAATTAAAAGATTAATTATTTTAGAAATTTTTTATTTTTCTAAAACATATATTTTCATGACAAAAGTATATAATTTTATATAGATAGATAGATAGATAGATAGATAGATAGATAGATAGATAGATAGATAGACATCCAATAGATCATTTATGAATCCTTCTTATGGTGTAATTTATGAACAAATCTAGAACGCTGGATTAAGAAGATCAACAACTGAGATTTAAAGGAAAATTTGAGAGAAAAATTATTCGTCTGAAATAACATGATTATTCGTATATAACTTATATGAATAATACATATAATCATGCTATAACAAACGAATAATTTTTCGAATAATTTTCATATGAAAAAATTATTCACACATGAATGATTATATTATGTCAAACGAACAATTGTGATAGTGCCTATAAATAATCAGTTTGTTTACAATTCACATTTCACCCCTTATGTTCACACCGGAGCTGAAGACTCCACCTTGATTAAGATCTTGAGAGCTAACCTACAGGTCTTTGAGAAAGGTTGATGAAAGACAAAACAAGACTCTGGTTTCAAGGTCTTGACAACAAGGGCAAATTGGACGAATTGGATACGTCAAATATTTTATATATTTATTTGTTAAAGATTTTTTGTGCATATTTTATATTAAATATTTGAAAAGGTTGCTCAGATTTTTTATGCAGATTCTAGAAGATTTAGTGGCTGGAAAATCTTTTAGAAAGGGCTGAAATTTTCTATTCAAGGCAAGAGGTGATATAAAGATAAGGAGAAGATTTGTTGAAGATTGTGGGATGATTTTGTGGAAAGAAAAGATTTGACAATTCAAATTCAAACGTTCAAAAATCAGCCCAGCCCCTGCAGCCTATAAAAGAGACGGTGCAAGCGGAGAAGGAGATAACACACGAGCATTCAATCTACAAGCAAAGCGTTCTCCATTGCAATCATCCCCTTTGATTCTCTCTTTCTACATTGTTGTTCTTGCTTTATCTTTTGAGAGTTTGAGAGTTTCTAGAGCTTCATTGTACAAGTCTAAAGTGTTATACTAAGAGTACACATCTACTCAAACGTATTCACTAGGCTATTATTTCACGAGTGTTTTGGGTTGACTAGATAGTAGCGGGTGAGGCTACGAGTTGAGAGAAGGGTTGTTCTTCTAAATTGTATCTAGGACTCTAAGGGATCTGAGTTGACTAGATAGAAGCGGGTGAGGCTTCGAGGGTTTAGAAGAAGGAAAGATCTTCTCGGTTGTATCTAGGATCCATAGGAAGTGAAATAATAGTGCTTTTGAATCCTACGGGTTGGAGAACCCTAGGCGGGGACGTAGGCCAAGTTGTGCTGAACCTCGTTAACAATTCTTGTGTTCTTTGAGTTTTACTTTCATATTTAATTTCCGAATTATACTTTGATAAGTTTTATTTTCGTACAAGTTCTGCTGAACAAGTTTCTGGAATCATTTCAAGACCTTGAGTTCTGGTTCAAAACTTTGGGATTCATTTCAAGGCCTTGAAATCAACTCTGCAGAAAGTTTGCGAAAATTGTCTAAGTTTTTCTATTCTATTTACATCACCTATTACGACTCTTCAGGAGCAATCTCTATATATACAACTATACAAGTACCACCGAATTAAGCAATATTCAAATTACGTACACCTCTGATTGAACTCTTCGTCGATCCATAGAGTTTCATCTAGCTAGCTTGAACACAAGTTAGACCCTCTCGATCGACAGATATGGCGGCATCGGCGAATATCCGCAGCTTAAAATGGCTCCTAGTTTTGGTGATAATAAATGGCTTGATGGTGTCTGAGAATTCGTATTCCCTTGCTGTATCCGGAAGGGTCGACATCGATTTAGATGCAATAGCTTTCGAGCTAAGAGGCCGCCCGAAGGAAGTGTGGTCGCGGAGAGAGCTTCGTCCATTAGATTCAAGGAGGCCAACTTCTGCTTTGGATCCTTCGCCATATGTATATTCTCCGCCTGGAGGCGGCGGCCTATAGGTGCTGCCGGTCACTATATCAACGCCACCGCCACCGGTTGCAACATCTCCGGTCCCGAGGGATCGGATAAGCTCGTCACGCCACCAATCATTGATCAATTACTGGTCATCCTCACGTTGAGATAGAAATTGATCCATTGAATTTTATTTGATACTTTGTGTAGGATTTTTATAATATGTTTTAGTTTATGTATATCTACCTAAGTAATGGATTTGATCGATTAAATGAGATTGATGTATTATTTATGGATTCGCAACTTCTGCTTTGGATCCTTCTTCCCCTTGCGTTTTCTACACCTTTATCAAATCGATCTTGATGAGGGTTTCCTCATCAACCTCACAAACCAAAAACCCCAAACCGTCCTCTGAACTCTAGCTTGCCATGATCGAGTCCTTTTGGTAGTATCCCCTTCTATTTCTTTAAGATGGGGGTCGCATCTCTGACAGGGTGCCTTCAAGCTGCTTCGTTCCCGTTGATGTCGGACTTTGTTCGGATTACGTTATGTGTCGAGGCAACAAAAATATAAGGGTCTTTCCCCGTGTACTAATTTGAAGAGCAATAATTTGTGACCCCGACGATGATCTACCCCTTTCTCTTGGATCCCAGTGGTAAACCATAGCTTCACAACTCCTTTGGACCCAAGGTCTTGTTAATTAGTTGTTACTTGGGGCCTAAGGGTTAGAGGAAAAAGCTTTTAAAAAAGATATAATAATAAAAATAAGTGGTACTTTATGGTGTAATCTTGAAATCAATGTCCTTAAGTTTGTTTTTCTTCATTGTTCATGGGTTGGGTTTAGTTGATGTCTTTTTTGGTGTACCGTTGGTGTTTGGTATTTCGTTCGTCGTTAGTGTGTAGAGTGAGTCTTGGCCGGTAGGGGTCGTGGTTGTGTCTTGGCGATAGCTCCTTTGTTTGGGAGGCGCTTTCACAGAGTTTCGTCTTCACGCCACTAGGGGATCATGTCTTGTTGTAGCTTCTCTCCAACAATGCTACTCTAGTAGTGCTCGGATTGCCTTCCACTAGTGTCTTCGACATTCAAGACTTCTCTTCCATCCTGCTTCAATCTAGTACGAATCATCGATTTGTTGGGTTTTTTTTTTATTGTATTTGTTTGAGATAATGTTTTCGTCTGTCGAGTTACCGTCCTCTCGAGTATCAAGCTTGTCTGATCCCGAATTATTACTTTATCGGAAAAAAAAAACACATTAGAAAAACCGAATAAATACGATGAACATTACTAATTGGGCTTTAGTCTTAGCTATTGCTAAATGGGCTTTAGTCTCCTCCGCCTTGTTATTGTATGGATTTGGATGAGGCTCCCCTTAACGGGCTATTATTTTCCATGAATAAGATATAAAGGGCTCTAGCCCACTTACCTACTAAAAAAACCCGAATAAAAATTAAATAATTATAACAGTACATGGATTACATTTTTCCTTCTATAAAAATATATCATGTAAAATTATATAAAAGGAAAATTATGTAAATATATTGATCTTACTACAACTATTTTTATTTTTAGTAATATCTATCTACTTTAACCAATCATGTTTAAACATTTCTTTTATATAAAATCTATCATATTGATCAATAATTTATTTTTTTCTTTTCCATGAAAATAAATATTTTTAAATTAAATTTTATCTTATTAATCAACATTTTATCTCCTTCTTTTCAATCAATTTTAATATTATTATAAAATATACATACTATTTAATCAATGAACAAATTCAAGACATATATAACAAATAACAGAAATAACAAACGAATCATACTAAAAACAATCCAAATAAAATTACTTGGCCTACACCAGTACCATGAGTTGCATTAATTCCGAAATCCGTATATAACTAAGATCAATCTTATTTATTAAATCCATTATAAAAGTATAAATGAACCTAGCTTATACTCCCTCTGTCTCAAAATTTAAGTCGTTTTAGGATTTTACACAAATTTTAATAAAACACTCACCCATCAATCAAAATTATAATTCCACTAACTTTTCATAAATTTTATTGTTTTTTACTACATATTACATTTTTTAACCAATCAAAATATTTAAAAAAAATCAACAATACACAAATCGATACAAATCATTTATATACTCTATCTAGAAAATCTAACATGCATCTATTTTGATACAAAAATAATGACTTAAAACGATCTAAATTTCGAGACGGACGAAGTATTGTGTAGAGAGATACATAAACTAAACAACCTTTACATATATTATATATACTATGATATACTGAACTCGATCAATCCCATGGGGCCAGGGTCAACGCTATACCACGCGCCGATATGAGAGGATTGCTCCACTCGACCACTATATATATATATATTTCAGCGGTGGTGGGATGGCGGTGGCGGGATCAGCTGCTTCGGTGGTGGCTGCCGCATTCTTTCCTGTTGGTGAGGCGTAGGAGCAGGAATTGGACTCCTTGGAAGAATCGGACGGAGCCCTCTCCGCGACGCCCCTCCCTGCAGGCGGGCCAGATAAGAAGCTATTGCATCCAAATCGATATCGGATTTTGTGGATTGGGCGACGGAATACGAATGGCGAGACACCATCAATCCATTTATCAACGCCAAAACTAGAAACCATTTTAATCCGCGGATATTCGCTGATTTGCCCATTATATTTATCGGTCCTCCTCAACCTCTTGAGTCTTGAGTATATATAGCCAACTTGTTCTTCGTTCAGTATATATGACCGCGGAGCTTAATTACGTATTTTCATATGCCATTTATTAATTTCGTCCTAATATAAGAAACTCGGTGTGATCGCTCTGACATTTTCCTCTTAAGAACAATCCGTTTCAGTGGCGGAGCTAGGGGTGCTTTGAGCACCAATTTTTTTTCCATATATTTAGTATTTTTAAGGTAATATAACATCTGTAAATTTACCCAAAAAAAAACATATTTAAATGATATTTGAAACAAGAGTTTATTTAACTCAAGTGGTAAAAGTAAAAAATGAAAAAAGGAAAGAGAATCAAAAAGTATTGGGTTCAAATCTCAACTCTTTCATATTTGTTCAAATTATACATTTAACTTTTTTCTTTCAATATTATTTTAAAAGTAATTTTTAATGATTTTTTTCTATGTTTTTATATCTCTTCTATTTTTTTGGTTACTCTCAACTATTTAAATACAAAAAAATCATTAAAAAAATCACAATTGTAGTGCTTTTTAATAAATATTTTTAAAAAATTCTTCTTAATAAGTATACACCAAAAAAATATTTTACGAAATTTTTTTAGCACCCCCTCACATAAATCATGGCTTCACCAGTGATCCGTTTGATATATATTACGTGTAGTTACATATTAGTCTAACTAGCTAGTAGTTCTGACCCGTACTTTACACAAGAAAACATTTAATTATATATTTTATAAAAACAACGGGCTAGTATTACTGCGTTCTTTGTGGTTTTTTAATAAATTATATTTTATTATATTAGTCACATTTTATTTTAATTATTAGTAATTTTGAAGGCTTAAATATATTGTGAATCTCATCCGATGCATTAATTAAAAAATACAAGATAGAAAATATTGCTTGATTCAATTTTATATCGATCTTTCCTTTTAGTTAATACTCCGTATTGATTATGTTATTTAAGTGTTAAAGACCGACATATTGTGGAAAGATGTGAAATGACACTCCACATTAATAAAATGATGAATTCAAGCCTTATATATAAGCCAGTGGAGTAGACACCAATTGATTTTAGGATGAAACCCTACTCGACTTGGGTGCTCGGCTTGATTAATTGTGCATGTGCGCTTGGACATGCGTGGTCCCCACGTCGTATAACCCACCGTGATTTAACACATATATATTGCATGTTGTAAACTGATCAAGATGATCAGAATCAAGACTAGAAAACACACATGAAAATTAAGGAAATCGCCATTGAAAGCTGAGTAACAGAAATTGTGTTTGTTACAAACTGAAAACCTCAATGTGCAACCATTTTGATCCGCTGATAGTTGTCGATGTTGCGGCCATCATATCTTTTGGATCGATAAATCGATCTCCTACCTTAGTTTAATTCGTTTCATTGAAACCAATCAGTTAAATTAAAAGATCGATCGATCGAGGAGATCATCAAACCCAATGGATAATTTATAGCAATTAGAAGTAAATTATTCATGCACTACATCATATATATTGAATGACCGATGCGCTGACAACATCAACAATGTATATTTTTGTCAAAGTAAAAGAAAATAGATGTAATCGCTCGGAAGTCGGACAAGTAAATATTGACTGACTTATAGAATATGTGGAGTGTTGGAAAAGAAAGAGAGATAAACTACTGAATTTCTAGACAGTATTTTTAAATGAAGCTCCTTGCTTATCTGAATTCTTCAATGAAGATTGTCTAATTTTTGCACAAGGAAGACAGTTTTTTCTATTGAATTTAGTCGCCATATATACAACATTTTTTCTATTGAATTAATTCTTCAATCTTGTTCTCCGGGGACAACTTCATCGGTCCTCATAGAACCAGTGTTCTAAAAACCGCGTCTAGACGCTGCCCGAATGCCCCCGCGCTAGACGAGATGACACTGCCTAATCTCGTCTAGGCGCCCCTAGACCTCGTCTAGGCCTGCCTAGGTTCCGTTTAGACACATCCAACGATTATTCAATTTTAGATTATAAGTATGTGATTAGTTGACTTAAGGTTTTTTATCCCCCAAAAGTCGGGATGCATTTGCTTTTAAGTTGAACCTATAATTTTGGATTTTATGAGCTTTAGAGTTGTTAATCAGATGCGTACTTTTTGTGTTTATTTACTTTAGTGTTAGTTAAGCATCGCAAATTTGGGTTTATAAGTGATTTTATGGATTAGTATATATGAATTATTGACAAGTGTTATGACAAACATCTAGATTGTAGATGCAGAGAAAGAGAGAACGAGAGAGAACGAAAGAGAAGAAGAAAATCTGTTATTGCAAGTTGTGATGAGCTGTTACAGATCCTCCTATTTATAATAGGAGATCCCTTATATCTGTAATAATAATATACACCCTTAATTTATATACTTTACACACATATATCCTAATACCCCCCCCCCCCCTCAAGTTGGATCTGGGGAGGAAAACACCAGCCCCAACTTGACTAACAGACCTCTGTGTTGTGCTTCTCCCAAATGTTTGGTCATGATGTCTGCCAACTGAAGAGTAGTAGGAACATGGTAAGTGTGTAAGAATCCCTCTTGCTGCTTTTCACGGACAAAATGACAATCCACACGAAGGTGTTTTGTTCGTTCATGAAACACAAGATTTGTTGCAAGGTGTTGTGCTGCCTTATTGTCACAGTGAAGAGGAATTGGAAGAGGAAGACCAACTTTTAAATCTTGAAACAGACCCTCCAACACACAATCTCACTGGTTGAATATGACATAGCTCTATATTCTGATTCTGTAGATGATTTAGAAAACAGTGAGTTGTTTCCTCTTGGTTTTCCAGGAAATCAATGAATCACCCAACATCATACAATACCCTGATAAAGATCTTGCTGAGTATTGGCAAGCTGCCCAATCTGCATCAGAGAATGCAGATAAATGAAGCTCAGATTTAGCAGAATAGAACAGACCTGCCCCAACTGTTCCTTTTAAATACCTCAGCACATGTATCATAACATTAAAATGAGGTATCTTTGGAAAACTTATAAACTGAGAAAGATGTTGTACTGCATATGATATATCAGGTCGAGTAAGATTCAAAAATAACAACCTTCCTACAATCCTGCTGTAGTACTCTGGATCTTCATAAGGATCACCTTCATCCAAAGATAACCTCAAGTCTCTAGGCAAAGGACACACAACTGGTTTACAATCTATGACCTTGGTGTCCTTTAGTAAATCTAGTAAATACTTTCTTTGATGTATCATCATTCCTGATGATGATCTAGCAATCTCAAGACCCAAAAAATATCGAGCCAGTCCCAAATCTTTGATGGTAAACTTCTTGTGCAGCTGCTGCTTAGTTTGAATAATCACACCTTCATCATCTCCAGTTAAAAGGAGATCATCCACATACACCAAGGCTACCACAATTCCTTTCTAAACTGGTTTAACAAACAATGAATAATCTTGTTTTGACTGAGAAAATCCAATAGAAACCAGAAATCTAGTGAGCTCAACATTCCATTGCCTGCTAGCCTGCTTCAAACCATAAAGAGACCTCTTTAAATGACACACTTGACCAGGTTGAGCTCTGTCATGCATAGCCTTATGGAGGTGTCATATATATGTCTTCATCAAGATACCCATGGAGAAAGGCGTTATTAACATCCAATTGATGGATAGGCCACCCTCTGATTGTGGCTAAAGCAAGCAGACACCTAACTGTTGTAAATTTGGCAACTGGAGAGAAGGTGTGTTTATAATCTTTCTCCTTGATCTGATTATAACCTTTTGCCACCAACCGAGCCTTATACCTCTCAATAGACCCATCAGGCTTATGCTTGATTTTATATACCCATTTAGAACCAATTGCACCCTTTCTTGGAGGAAGATCAGTAAGCTCCCAAGTATTGTTGCTTTCAAATGCAGCCAGTTCCTTGTTCGTAGCCTCTATCCAATTAGAGTCACCCTTTGCATGATGATAAGAGTGAGGCTCATGCCCTTGAACCATACTTGCAAAGGACTGAATAAAGTTTGCTGAAAATAATCCTGTGTTGCCAAGTACTTGTGACAGAAAGGACACAGATTGAGAATCCGAATTCTGTATGGAAGGACAAATAAAATCCTTGAGCCTTGTAGGAGGAACATGACTTCTTGAAGACTTTCTAACAGGATGATCTCTATCCGTCTGAGCTCTAATGACAGGTTGATCCCTATCCATCTGAGCTCTAATGGTAGAAGGATTCAATTGACCATCCAATGAAGAAGAAACCTCCTGACTGCTACTATCTGCAATAATAGAATCTTCTGCAATATTCCTCATATGGGGCTCATTCTGAACTTGCATATCTCCTGCACTTGTGTTAGAAGAATCAAGAGGAACAAAATACTGTTGTCCTATAGTATCATATGCATCTTCTGCAGGATTTACCAAAGGTAACTCTATACTCTTTCTAGAACGAGTACATCCTCCTGACTCAGTTTGATGCTTAAATGGAAAGATATGCTCAACAAATTTAACATCTCTACTAACAATAATTTTCTTATTAGAGATATCAAATAATTTAAAAGCCTTCTGTCCAAAAGGATATCCTATAAAAATACACTTTCTAGCTTTTGAATCAAACTTATCTCTCTTATGATCCAAAGACAAAGCATAACATAGACAACCAATAGTTTTTAAATCCTCATAAGTAGGAGATTTTCCAAACAAAATCTCATGAGATGTCCTCCATTCAAGAACAGAGGAGGGCAACTTGTTTAAAATATGTGTTGCTACCAACACACATTCTCCCCAAAAGTACTTTGGTAAACAAGCATGAATCATAATTGCCCTTGCTGTTTCTATAAGGCGTCTATCTTTGCGTTCAACCTTTCCATTTTGTTGAGGAGTGTAAGGAGCACTCCTTTGATGTATAATACCTTTAGAAGCAAACAATTGACAACAAGCTGATTGAATAAATTCAGCTCCATTGTCACTTCTAATGGTTTTAATATGAGCATCAAACTGAGTTGATACATATGATATAAAGGAAGTAAGTATAGACAATACTTCAGACTTATTCCTCATTAAATAAGTCCAAGTAATTCTACTCTTATCATCCACAACAGTAAGAAAATAAGAAGCACCAGTAATAGATTTAACATGAAAAGGTCCCCATAAATCCAAATGAATCAAATCAAAACATTTATCAACTTTGGATTTACTCAAAGGAAAAGGTAAACGATTACGCGGAAGCAAAATTCAGAAACGATTACAGCTCAGATCGAGCCTTTCGCTCTGATACCATGACAAACATCTAGATTGTAGATGCAGAGAATGAAAGAGAAGAAGAAAATCTGTTATTTCAAGTTGTGATGAGCTGTTACAGATCCTCCTATTTATAATAGGAGATCCCTTATATCTGTAATAACAATATACACCCTTAATTTATATACTTTACACACATATATATCCTAATATGTTATTTGTTAAAATATAAGAAAATAATCAAGTTTGTTTTATGTTCACCTAGGCGCCGCCTAGGTACCCATATAACGTCTTTTAGAACATTGCTTAGGACAACTTCCTCTACCGCCTAGTTTTTCAATTCTTTTTCAATGTTCAAAGATATTTTTTGGCATCTTCTTTAGACTTTTCCAATATCTTTAATTTTAGTCCAGTTTTCAAGTCTATTAAAGAAAAGGTCTTCGCTTCATTTGCTTCCTTTCCAATCTTTTCACAAGTTACTACCCACTAAGGGACGGAACTAAGAATAAAAGTTTGGGTGTGCTAGATTCCCGTATGCCATAAAGAAAAATTATTGTTGAAAAAATTGAATAAAATAGAGAAATATAGTAATGAAATTGATAGAATTAGATTTACTATCTCGTATATAATTTATTGGGTAAATAGTAAAAAAATTGTTGTGAAAATTTTTGAACGAAAATAGAGATATATAGTCACAAAAAATTATTAAAAAATTATTGTGAAAATTTTTGAACGAAAATAGAGATATATATTTCATTTGTGAGACGTAATGTGTAAAGCTAAGTGAAAGTGATGTGGTAGAGTCAGATTAGTACCGTTATTCCTCGCTCTAAAGGTTTCATGATACTGAAGAGGCTCACTAGCCGATTTCGACCAAGTGCCGTGAAGTTGAGTTCTACTTGGTAGAACACAAAAGTCTCTGCAAGGAGGCTTATATGGAATATGAAGCGAGGGACCCCAAAAGCAATTTTATCAAATATTTCTACAAATAGGTAAGAGCTAACGTGAGGTTTTCTTGTTCAAGATATGTTTTTTTTTTAATTTGTACTCTAACATGTTCTGTCGTATAGGGTTCTAGGTTGCACAATGGAGACCCCTTCCTTAAACCAAAGGTTCTAAACTTGGCAAAGAGGCCACTCCAATGCAAACTATATATTCCAGTTGTTAAATCAACAGGGTAAATTTTGTGTCGTAGAATAAAGACAAAGATTTGAGGATACAAAATTCTAGAGTGATGGTGGAAACTGTAGATGCAAACTACTATGGGGTACTCGACCAAGTGGTTGAGCTACTATATGCTACTAGCATGCCGGTTGTGTTGTTTAGGTGCAGTTGGCTTGTCACTGACTCTGAAAATAGTGGTTGAGGATTCCCCGTTCTGTCTTGCACTCTCAGTGAGACAAGTGTTTTACGTGGATATGATCTAAAAAGGCGGGTGAGGCTTGGAAAGTAGTGAACATCAACATGATATCCCATAGAAGCGTGTACATTCCTCGAACACTAGCAACACACAGAGATGCTCTCAATGGGTCTGAAGAACCATATTAAGAGCTTGGCCTGATAATCAATTTTGAAGGTTTTAATCTAATTACCATTGGTCTTGAAAGGGAGTAAGAAGAAGATCGAAGAAGAAAAAGATCGACGATGAAGAGGACGAAGTGAATGATGACAATGCAATGATGGTTGACGATATTTTCGGACTCCATAAATCGTAATGCATGTGTATGAGTTTTTTTTTTTTTTTTTTGTATATGACAACCTTTGTGTGTGATTGTTGAATATATATATGTGTGTAGTACGATTCCATATGCATGACCATTTGCCATTTAATTAATATATACAGGGTATAAGCAAATGCAAACTAGTAAACTACATATTTCAAACACTGCATAAATTTAGGACTTCATAGGGAAGTACGTCACTGAAACTGCCTCAGCCCTCAGGGCTCAGGCGATTCACTTATGGTATTCTAGTTGCGTGACACGAACTTATTATAATTGGTCACTCCATGTGTCGGGTCGGTATGTATATGTACTGAGTCGGTATGAGTCGCAAATCAATATCTATAACAACCTGGGAGCACATTAGATCCATCGACTGAAGACTCAAGGGATGACGTTGATGCGACGCCACTTCAGAGTGAATCCAAGTATACGATGTTTTGAGAACAACAATCCAAGTACTCAATTGATCGATTGAGATGCACAGAAATCATGGATGATAGAGAAATGAGAGGTAGTTAAATGTCTAAATATATATTAAGATGCACACAAAACTGGTATTTGATAAAGCACAAGCAATACAATCATGAATTATTTATCATTCTGCATTCACAAATAGTGCAAAGAGATCTCACAAGATATATGGTTTTACACAACTCATACAACAACATTAATTTTAAACACACAACGTACATGACTTTAAATCACACACTCGATCAACCAAGCCAAAGCGATTCGCACCACACACACACAACATGACTTTGAAATTGCACGCAGTATTTATTAGCATAGCAGAGTATGTAATTATATATGCGTGCTAATAGTTAAGACGACTGACGTTCGGAGCCAGTTTGATATGGATCAGATCGGGATGGGATCCACATACATACTTGTAGTGTCGTCGATGATGGCTTTGGTAAGAGAGGTGAATGCATCTTCACCCCGGTCATACAAGTATTCTGTACAACGAAACATGTTGAGCGTACACTTTAACAAAGGCATCGGCACCTCTGTTGGCCGGATCATTGCCTCGCATATCTGCTTCCATAGTTGGTGAGATTTCTGTAAGAGATCTTTGCGGGCTTGTTCCTCAGACACTTGGTACTGCCTCATATAGGACTCGATCATGAAGCATGCATGTCCCCGAGTTTTATCAATCTTCATCAACGGATAACAGATTCGAGCTAGCGTTAGTTAATTAATTGGAAAAGACATATATATATGTATAAGATCTCATAAGGCACGTAACGTAAGTACCTGGATTGGGCTGCTAAGGTCGTTAAGAATCCTCGACAAGAGACATAAAGCTTTAAAGGTTTCAGGGAGATTGCAAAGCCATTGAAATTCCTGGTGGGTTGCCATCTCCATGGCAAGGAATACATAAGCAGTTTGCAGCACAAACCCGGTGTTCCGAATCACGATTTCCATGTATTCATCAAATGTTGGGATATAATTCTTGTACCTCCATGACACTTCAGTTAGATAGACTCTGCATATAGCTTTCACCTGCGCGCACACACGTTGACGTTGTATATATATATATATATATATATATATATATATATATATATATATATATATATATATATATATATATATTGAAAAATCAACAACGCACATTAATATAATACATATATAGTATACGACGTACTTCTTCCCTGACATAGTGGACAAAAATTGATCTTCCCTTCGGAGCCAGATCGTTCTCCATTTCCTCGAGAACATCCAAAATTAGCGTCTGATAGAACCAGCTATACACTTCGGGGAGTTGATCTAAGTAGCACTTGTCCCACCTAGTTTGAATTGTGGAATTAAGCACAACAGTTACCATAAGTACGGATTAATCTACCTATCTATCTATATACATCTATATATCTATCTATCTATATAAAATACTAAAGCAGAGACCTGAAACGATTTCTGGTGCGTTTCGCATATGTGGAATTTTCTGGATTAAAACGAGATTATTTTTGCTTACTTATCATATTCTGAATTAAATTGGTATTATATTTTTGGGTCACATCAATTAATAAGTCAATATAGTTAGGTAAAAAAAACTTATCTTTTTAGATCAATAATCTATCCAATATAACACTATATTTTAATTATATAAATATATCATACACGTACTACAGTTATTTTTGATAACATATCTAATCTAACTAATCAAATATAATAATTGATAGAATCCAAATCGAATGTATCACTCGCAAATCACAAATAAATAAATAATTCTTAATTTAAGACTGTTATATTTAAAATCTTATTGGCCTTCATTTTTTTTTAAATCAACATAATTGATATAAGAAAATAATTTATATTTATTTTATATGGAGTAGTAATTTATATTAATTCAAAGATATTTTATATAATAAAATTTATTAAAAAATCGCACAACGGGCAAATAATAAAACTAGTATACTATAAAACCGATAGGCATAGGCGCATAGCCGCTTATGTGGCGGTGCGTGAGTACTTCTCACAAAACTTTCTCCAGTCAAAAAGTTATATTAATAAAAAATAATTATTATATAGTTCTAATCTATATATATAATTAAAAAAGATTAAATAATTTAAGAAATTATTTTATTTTATCATTAAATTATATAATTGGATAGATGCAATATCTTCTAAAATAGTAAATATTATATAATGAAAAAAATCTATTTCTAATTAAATAATTAGTTAGTTTCAATTTATATTAAATTAAATTAAATTAAACTAATAATTCTATCTTATCTCATATAATTGGAGTTGGTCAATTATTATTCTTCAATTATTTATATGTATGTGTCGAATTTAATACTTATTACGTACAGTAAGTATTAAATTATGAAAAAAAATTAATTAAAATAAATAAGATTTTATATAGTTTTTAGCTCTTAAACTACATGCACAAAAGTCAAACATCATTTATTTCCGATCGGAGGGAGTAGCAAAAACCAAAATAATATATATATAGGGTGTGGTTCGGGTGTGCACACCCCTTAGAGGGCACTGTGCACAAATATTATTCGGTGAAATGTGAAACATTATTCGATGAAATTTGAAGCATTATTCGGTGAAATGTGAAACATTCTACCGAATACTGTTATGTTTTTTTCCGTCTAGTTCAGATGAAAGCATCCCAATTCCACTGAATAATTTGTAACATTCTACCGAATAATGTTTAGTTTTTTTATTCATCATTTTCAAATAAAAGAAACCTCAATTCCCTAATCAATACTTACAATTTATACGAAATGTTTCAAATTTCACCAAATAATGTTTCACATTTCCCTAAACAATACTCACATTTCACCGAATAATGATATATTGTGGCTTGTGACTTTTGATAAATTATGAAAATATATTATTTTAATATTGTTTCTGTCAGAGAAATTTTCTCGTAATCAACCATAGGTCGCCATATAAGTAATAAAATAATCTAAATAATTATTTATATTTAATTATATTTATTAATTTTGTATTAATAAAATATATAATTATATTTATCAATAATTATATTTATTGAAATAATATTATAATTATTAATAATAAATACAATATTATTTAAAAAAATTAATTAATAAAAGTGATGAGATAGGAAGTCGTGGAAGGCAAACAAGCACGAGTCTTCGATGATAATTAAAGCGTTCGCAAGCGTCGAAACCTTAGGAAATGTGTATAGAACCCACCAGGAAGGGGCTTGAAATCCACTAAGAGATAAACAGAAACCTCTATAAACCAATATTTGATTAATAATAATGAAACATTGTTATTGCTCATGCCTACAATTGCTTAAATAGAAGAAAACCTCTAGTTTCTAACTTTTGTCCCAAGGTTGGCTAAAAAGATAAAATATTAAAATTGTCTAAAATTATTATGAAAGTAATAAAAATAATAACCCTAAAAATATCTTAACCTGAAAACCTCTAGTTTCTAACTTTTGGGTTGGACACCTTGGTAGGTGCCTTTGGTAGGTGCCTTTGTTGATGAGGATTTTGTACTCTTTCTTTTTGGCCTCGATATCCTTTCCTGCATCCTCCGCTACTTCATGGTTATTTTGTTGGGAATACTTGCGAAAAGATTAGAAATTCCTAGGGGATTTCACGATCAATTCAGCCTTCAGTGCCATGCTATAGAAGCCTATGTGATAGTCCAACATATCTATAACCCCACCTTCTCTTGGATTGAACCCACTGATATAGCAAGCCACCTTTTGGTTGTCAGTCTCGTTCACTTGGTTGCGCTCATACAACCGTAGGAACTCAATGGTGTATCTGTCACACTCTTCTTATTGCCCTGAGCACATTCAATGTACATCTTGTACAAAATCTTCCTAAAGTCATCAGGCAAAAAGCACTCCGTCATTAAACTGATTCATTCGCCTCCAAGTTCGGATAGGATTCCTTCTATGCTTTTGTCTTTAGACCACCAATTTTTCCCAACAGACAGCAGTGGTACTCTTATGATGGATTACTGTACTATACCATCTTAACTTTTTTGATCTCCGGGGGCCCCTTGACCTCAAAGAATCTATCAACCTCAGTCTGCCAGTCGAGGAGCTCTTGAACACTCGTATTCCCATAGAATATCTGCCTGATTCTCCGCGGGATCCTCCTCAAGGATCTCCTCTTCTTTCGAACCGGAACTGTCATCGCCCCAACGGTTTTCACCGTCGTCGACATTGCCACCCTTGCGGCCACCGCCATTTCCAACGCTGTTTCCGTTAACGCCATCGTTTTTGGTTCCTGCCAATAGTACTACCAAACAATCACCCAAACCATTAAGAGTCATGTAAAGGCCACGAAAATCTCTTAAGAGAACTCTTGAAAGTCTGCCTTCGTAAGATGTTGAACTTCTGTCAGGCTTGAAGTTGAAAACAAACAGAAGAAAGATGACTTTGATACCACTTGACACAGTAGGAAGTCATGGAAGGCACGCAAGCGCGAACCTTTGATGATAACAAGTTTGCAAGCGTCGAAACTCTAAAAATGTGGCTGGAATCCACCAGGAAGGGCCAAAGGGGCTTGTAATCCACCAAGAGATAAAGAGAAGCTTCTCTAAACCAGCATTTGATTAATAATAATGAAATATTGTTATGTCTGATACATACAATTGCTTAAATAGAAGAAAAACCCTAGTTTCTAACTTGTGTGCCAAGGATGCTAAAAAGATAAAATATTAAAATTGCCTAAATTATTATGAAAGTAATAAAAATAATAAAACCCTAAAAATATCTTAACCTTAACTAAAAGATAAAATTTAGCTCTGAAAAGATAAAATTATGCTCTTGCGTCAAAAATCGTTTATATTTTATACAGTTGTCAGCTCTATAAAAAGCGTGCTAAAAAAGTAAAAAGAAATAATTTTAAGACCGCGAGAGCATATTAAATATGATGATATGGGAGTATATTATATATATATATCCAAATCGTAACTTTTTATAATTGGAATACAACCTATTAAATTTTCGTTGGACAGATTAAGGATAATTGATATAATTTTTTTCCTTATATAATATTTACTCTTTAATATTTCATCTATCCAAATATATGAGTTAATCTTAAAATAAAATAATTATTTAATATTTTTTTAATTATATAGATTAGGACTATCTGATTATTTTTATAAATGTTACTTTTTGACGGGAGAAAGTTTTGTAAGAAACACCCATACGCTGCCACATAGACGACAATAAATCAATTTTAGTATATGTATATAGTCTATAGATGTATATTATACGAAATTTCACATGATTATTAACGGTATATATACTAGCTATTTAATTTACATATAGTTTTAGAGGAGAGACCTTTATGTATATAGTACGTACAAGTACAGACCTTTGAACTGCTTCAGTAAAAATCTCGAGTTCTTCGAGCGTTCCATAGGCGTCGTAGAGATCATCCATTGAAGTGATAACTTGGGCTGCAGTGGCAGTTATCTTCCTCTCCAGAGAATATTGAGGTTCAAAAAACACACCCAAAGTCCAAAAATGGGACTCCACAAGCCTGTCTCTTATGGGAAGTTTTTTAGTAAGTCCTATTTGTTTCCACCACCTGATTATATATATCAATACTAACATTAATCACATGCACATATAAATATATATAATCTTTTGTATTCAATAGTGATAATGATTTTATATATATCTCCTTAACATGAATGAAAGTTTTATATATGGAGAGGATACGGTATGAACATCTCTTATATATATATATATATATATATATATATATATATAGGTTGGATCCCGTGTAAGCAACCCTTACGGTGTAATTTGTGAGCAGAGAAATTATTCGCAGGTACCAAGCGATTATTCGTGTATAATAATATAATTATTCGTATGTATGAACAAATGTAATTATTTGTAAGTAACAAAAGATTATTCATATGTATGTACATACGAATAATCACTTCGTACATATGAATAATGTTACTGTTCACAAGTTACTTTTAATCTCATCCGTTTGATCTTCTTAATCCGACGCTCTAGATTTGCTCACAAATTACACAGTAACACTTGCTTACACATGATCTATCCTATATATATATATATATATACCTCTTATATGTATAAACTATAAAAACAACTGATTATTCATAGGTACCATCATAGTTATTCGTTTGACGTAATATAATTATTCACAAACGCGAATAGTTTCTTCAATATGAAAATTATTTGTTTGTTGTAACATGATTATTCTTACATATTCGTATGAGTTAATTATGTATGAATAATCATTTAGTTTCAAACGACTAATTTTGCCCTTCAAAATTTTCTTTGAATTTCAACCATTGATCTTCTTAATCCAATACTTCAGATTTGTTCACAAATTACAACATAAGAGGTGTTCACAAATATTCCTCTCTCTCTCTCTCTCTCTATATATATATATTCACAACACTTTTTTTTATCTTAGTCCAGTTCGATCGACTCAGTCGCTCTACGTCTGGATCGGGTACTGTGTGGCCCATTTAAGGGGTTGGCCCACCCACTCACAAGCGACTCCATGTTTCCAAGGGGATTCGAACTTCGAACCTCTTGGCATGGTATGTAGCCCCACAACCACTACACCAACTTAGGTGATGGATGAATTTGAGTCCGTTGTTTGAAACAGATTCAAGCAACGAACATATTACAAGTCATCACTCAAGACACTTTAAGGCTGAGTAAGCAATCGTCTTCAGTCATTGTTTGTTGCTTGAGTAATCTCAAGCGGCGAACCCTGCCAAATCGGTCGCTATAGAATGAAAGTCGAAGTTGCTCGTTGATAGGAAGACCTCAGGCAACGACATATTGGTTGCCTGAAATAATTCAAGCAGCAAATCGTCCATATGTTACAACATATGTTGGTCGCTTGAAAGAGTCCCAAAAAATGAATTATACACACGTACTCCTAATTCAAGCAATGGATTATATAACTATGTTTGTCGCTTAAAGTCGACCTCGAATCGGGTCACTTAAAGTTAGAGTTGAAGCAACAAGTGTCATACAATGTCCTTTGTCTGAAATGACAATTCATGGGCTCTTTGATAAGCTTGGTCTCAAGCGATTGTCTAAATTTCCAAGTCAGTCGTCAGAATCATTGGTACTAATTGGTTCAATGAATGATTATATTTAAGCAACATGTTTGCTTTTAGGTCCGTTGCTTGAATAGAATGAGGGGATGGAGGTTGAGGGGATCGTTGGGATGCAATTCCTCTCGTTTTCAAATCCCAAGGGGGGTGATGATGGGCGAGATTATGGGGGCATCAGTGATGAGTTTTGGCCTTCCCCTTTCAAATCTGACCCTTCCAATTTCCCTTCCAATTCCACCATGACCATCACGGAGAAGCTCGAGTGCCAAAGAATCTTCATCCTTTCCTAGTGATCTTGTCGACGACGATGAAGAAAATGTAATCGCCATCCCATATCTCTAATCATTCATCACTCATTCCCCCATTGCCTTACCCTCCTCTTGTTCTGATTTGAGGCTTTTGGTGTAGGGTCCCCTTCTCATGTTTACTCATCCACCAGGAACAAGTGTTGGTCGGGGTTAATGAACTAGGTAAAGTCAACTGTATCTTTTGTTGTTCTTATAATTGTGGTTTTTTATGCAAGGTTCTTTACACCAAAGGTGATCCCTTGAACCATTTCCTTTGCATTCAACAACTTCAAACTCTGCATGTTCAAGTGTCCATGCCTCTGATGCCACAACTCAGATTCATTAACACTCGTAGCTGGCATGACTTTACTCACACTTGAAGCTAAATCAAGAGGAAACATTTTGTTTGCTGTCATGGGCACATTTACTACAACATGACATGTCTTCTTCTCTCTAATGACATAGGCATCATCATCAAACAACAAGGAGAAGCCACTTTGTTGCAACTGACCCACACTCAACAGATTATGAGCCAGTCTAGGCACAAACTGAACATCACTCAATGTTTTCTCTCCACCTTTCACAATGGTGATTGCTATTGTGTCTTTGCCCTCAACCTGCAATACTTTGTCATCCCCGAGTCTCACCTTACCCCTTTTAGACTCATCAAGCTCTTTGAACTATCTCCTTGAGCTTGACATATGGTTTGAGCACCCACTGTCTAAGTACCACATGGCACTCATGTTTTCTGCAGTTGAGGTGAGAGCCATGAATAACTTCTCCTTTTGCTCTACATTTTCTGAGTAGTTCACTCCCTTGTTCTCATTCTCCTGCTTATCCCAACATTGAGCTTCTTTATGTCCAAATCTCTTACAATAATAACACTTAATGTGACTCTTGTAAGACCTTGAGTCACTGTAATGACCTCTGGTTGAGTCTCTCCCCTGATCTCTTCCAGATTCACTACTCTAGCCTCTTCCTTGGCACCAGAAAACCCTCTTCCATAACCTTTTCCTCCACGACCTATGTAGCCTCCTCTGTCACCACCTCTAGCTCTATGGCCATCTCTATAACCTTCTTTGTTTGATGAACCATCATGCTTATTCTTTGAACCATCCTCCTTGACTTGAAGCAGTTTCTCATCCTTGATCTCACTGATTCTGGTTAACCTTTCTTCATGTGCTTGCAAAGAGCTTGTCAGCTCCTCAAACCTATACACTGATAGGTCCTTTGACTCTTTAATAGCAGCCACAACATGATCAAACTTTTTCGTGAGACTCCTTAACACTTTACTCACAATCTTCTCAATGCTAATCTCCTCACCATAAGTTCTTATGTGATTTACAATCCCTGAGACTCGAGACAATTAAACTTGCAATGTCTCCTTCTCCTGCATCACTAGAGTTTCAAAGTCTCTTCTTAGGGACTGCAGTTTGACAGTAATAACCTTTCTATCTCCCATGTATTCATGTCTTAGCACTTCCTATGCTTCATGTGCTGTCTTAGAGGCTGCTACCCTCGGGAAAACTTCATCATCCAAGGCTGACTGAATCATGAACAAGGCCTTGGAATCCTTCTTGCTTTTCTCCCTTAATTACTGATCAGGCTCATCTATGTCATCATCCTCAAATCCTTGATCCACTAGGCTTCACACCTCTTGTGACTTAAAGAGTGTTGACATCTTCAAGATTCAGAAGTGATAGTTAACTCCTTTAAATATTGGTGATTGTGGATTACCAACATTTCCACCACCATTGTTCTGCATCTTTGAACAATGTCTCTCAAACTTGTGTTTCCCTGTGTTTAGATCTCACACCACTCAACCCAGAAACCAAACCCAGCAAGAGCACAACTCCTTGCTCTGATACCAATTGTTGGATCGACACTTAGATGAATCAATCATCAACAACAAACACACTTCACTGCAATTTGTGCAATGACAAATAACAGAGCACTCAAAGGAAGAGGATGACAGATGCTCTTTATGACAGTAACCAACACACAACTGAGCACTCAAGAGAGATTGAGTTTTCTGTCAATTGCCTTACCCCTTGATTCATTGCATAACCTTCTTACATAACTCCTTACAAACCAAGTAACTGCATCAAGTGAAACTGTCCACCACTTCCCCACTAACATCTTTCCTAGGAAGTGCTTCAACATAAAGAAAACTGACATAACTACCTATGACAGAAATTACATATTCATGACAGTTAACTAACTAAATAACTTCATTCTTAAACTATGAATTATAACTTCAACATTTAACAAAGTTGTAGTCAAGAGGAGTAAATCGAATGAGAGAGTAAGGAAGGTGGAGGAGGATGCCGAGAAAGCTATTGATCTTGAGGATGCTGAAAAAGCCAAAGAGGAAGCCAAGCAAGCCAACGAGAAATCCAATATGGTGTTGAGCAAAAACGAAGCATTGAGGACTCATGTGGCAGCTTTGGATCGAGTTGTTTATACCAACTTTGCCAAATCACATGGTACCTCCAAGGTTACGAACACCTCCCATCATATGGAAACCTTCTAGCATACGGAAAGCTCTAGCGTACAGAAAGCTCCCAAGGTACCGCAACCTCCCAAGGTAACGTTTGGTTCCTAGGGTAAAGACTCTTGAAAACACTTGAATTCTAGGCTTTATGTCATTTTTTGTGGGAGATTTTTTTTACTACTTTAACCCAGTTTTATGTAGTGTAGTTGTAACTTTATGTGGGAGTATGACAGCTTTAGGTTGTCTTCTATGAATATTTTATGCAATTGTGTTCTGCACAACTTTCTACATATATGCAGGTTGTGTGATATGTCATGTACTGTTAAATGCATGGTATCTATGTACAAGTTACTTTTAATCTCAACCGTTTGATATTTTAATCCGACACTTCAGATTTGCTCACAAATTATAGAGTAAGGCTAGTTTAATTACACATGATCAATCCTCTCTATATATAAAGTTGAATTTGATTTACCTGCACAAACCACTGAGTTCCTTCTTGTGAGTCGATTGGAGCAAGTTGAAGTCAACTTTTGCGAATCGTAGCAGTGTTTTGTTGTTGGTAGGTTGCTGCTCATAAAGCTTCATATGGTGTATGGCTTCGACTCGTGTCAGCCTCCGGTGGAGAGCCATGTGTAAGGTGTGACTGACTTGATCTTTTTGCGGGTGGCTCAGTTGGTCTTGTACTAGTTTTAGTTTGGATGTTGTAAACGTTAAGGCTTCATCCAATATATCCTCTCCATGAATCCTGACGTAGCAAGCTTCATACAGGCTCAATATACCATCCACATCTTCAATGGCTGGCACCTCACTCAAACTTCCCTTAATTAAGCTTTTGAATCCCTCAAAAACATCTATATATATACATTAATATTCAATTATTAAGTATTACGTTGTAATATGCATATAGCTCTTATAGTGTATCATTTGAAAAAATTCGGGTCATTGAATTAAAAAATCAACGGATAAGATTAAAAGTAATTTTTATTATTCAGTGGTACATACTGAATGATTATTTGTTGAAACTAAATAGTTTGGTGTACTGGACGATTATTTCTGAGAATAAAACTTATATTTTTCTTTACACTTTTTGTATAGGTGAATAATTACGTTGTTATATACCAATAATCACCAGAAAACAAATGAATATATTCTGTATATACAATAATTACGTTGCGCAGTTACTGTTGACAAACTGATGCTAGAACACCAGTAGACCACTCACACAGATTGATCAAACAAGGAAGAAGAAACTAAGGTTCTTCTGTCACACAGAAGAGAACCTTCAACAAACATAATTTGTAAACTACCACTTCACCAATCACATTGAAACTGTCAACAATTACACCCTTAAACGTCAACAATTGAAAAGCAAAACTACCCACTAATCTGTCCACTAACTTGACTCTAAACTGCAACATAACTGACTCCAAAACATTAACTGCAAACAGAAATAAAATGTGCATAACTTTGATCACAAGCTAACTAACAACCTTAACGTAGACTTAGCTTAGGAAATTCAAATTACATTCTAACACCACCCCTTAATTTGAATTCCCTCATGCCTATCTTCTGCATAAAGTAGAAGTGCTTGGCACTACTGAGAGCTTTGGTACACAGATTTGCATCTTGACTGTTGGTTCCACAAAACTTCAGTTTAACCTTCTCCTTTGCTACCAGTCTTCTAATGAAGTGATGTTGAACATCTATGTTCTTCGTTCTGGCATGAAAAGCTGGATTTCTTGTCATTGCAATTGCTGATTTGTTGTCACACCACAACTCAATTGCATCTTTGTGATCACATCCTAGATTAAGCAGCAACTTCTTTAACCACAATGCTTGCATAGCAGCTGAGCCTGCTGCCATATACTCTGCCTCTGAGGATGACAGAGCCATAGTGTCTTGCTTCTTAGAGCTCCATGTCACAGCTCCTAAGCCTAAACTAAACATTGATCCAGATGTGCTCCTTCTGTCATCAAGACATCCAGCCCAATCACTATCTGTATAGCCCCTGAGCTTGAAGTCATCAACACACTCATACCAAATGCCATAACCCACAGTTCCTGCTATGTACTTCAAAATTCTCTTGGCTACACCAAGATCCTGCTTTGTAGGGCCATGTAGATACCTTGAAACCACATTCACACTATAGGCAATGTCAGGCCTAGTGTGAGTAAGATAGTTTAGACCACCAACCAAACTCCTATATAACTTCTCATCTGCTACAGAAGTACCATCTTCCCTTCTCAGTTTTTCATTGGTGTTCATTGGTGTCTAAGCTATATCACAATGCTCCATGTTGAACTTCTTCAACATATCTCTGTTATACTTCTCTTGGCATACAAAAATGCCTTCCTTGCTTTGCCTTAATTCCAACCCAAGGAAATATTATAACAGATTCAAGTCTGTCATCTCAAACTTGCTCATCATAGCATGCTTAAACTCCTTGAGCATCTCAGATGAAGGACTGAGGTAGATTATATCATCCACATAGAGGCATACCACAATAAACTCATCTCTGCTCTTCCTCTTCACATAAAGTGTTGGCTCATTTTCAATTCTTTCAAATCCATTCTTTAGAAAGAATGAATCTATCTTGTTGTACCAGGCTCTTGGGGCTTGCTTCAACCCATACAAAGCCTTGTTCAGCTTGTAGACTTTGTGCTCTTCTCCTTCTCTCACAAAGCCTTGGGGCTGCTCAACATATACTTCCTCCTGCAATTCTCCATTCAGAAAAGCAGACTTCACATCAAGTTGAAAGACTTGTAATCTCCACTGAGCTGCTAGAGCCAACACAATTCTTATTGTCTCCATCCTTGCCACAGGAGAGAAAGTTTCCTCAAAGTCTATGCCCTCTTGCTGTGCATATCCCTTTGCCACAAGTCTAGCCTTATACTTTTGAACTCCTCCATCTGTGTTAAACTTGGTTCTGAAAACCCATTTTAAACCAATAACATTTTTATCTCAAGGCAGCTCCACTAACTCCCATATCTCATTTCTTTGAATAGACTTCATCTCCTCCTTCATAGCCTTTTGCTAGTTGTCATTGCTTTCAGCATCTTCAAAATACTCAGGATCTGAAGCGACTAATGCCAATTCACAACTCTCATATATATCAGCCAGTGATCTGAATTTCCTGGATGGAGATTCACTAGATGATCTTGTTGATGGAGAATTGTGATTGCTTGAGGAGCTTGAACTGTATTGAGGAACTGGTGTTGCAGGAGCACTATCATCATCATCATCATCATCATTATCATCATCTTCTATTGAGCTACTGATAGGGATCACAGGGATCACATCTTCTATCATAGGCTCAACATTCTTCTTCTCCCAGTCCCGCTCAGCTCCTTCATTGAAAACCATATTCCTACTCACAATGGTTTTCTTACTCACAGGATTGTAAAGCTTATAGGCCTTAGACTGAGCTACATAGCCTATGAATACACACTTCACTGCCTTGTCATCTAGTTTTGATCTCAGATTTATTAAAGCATAAGCAACAAACCCAAAAACTCTCAGATGACCAACAGATGGCTTCTTTTCTCTCCAAACTTCAAATGGAGTTCTATCCATCACTACTCTAGTGGGAGAAATATTCAGTACATATACTGTTGTTGCCACAGCTTCACACCAAAACTGATTTGGCACCTTCCTGGCTTTCAACATACTTCTAGCCATTTCTATTATAGTCCTATTTTTCCTCTCTACCACACCATTTTGCTCAGGTGTGTAAGGAGTTGTCAATTCTCTCCTTATGCCATTTTCCTCACAAAATGTCATAAAGTCATAGGACATGAACTCTCCTCCTCTGTCAGTTCTTAATGCCTTGACTGCCTTGCCTGTTTGCTTCTCTACAAGAGCTTTAAACTTCTTAAAACTCTCAAATGCTTCTGACTTGAGTCTCAAAAAGTAAACCCAGCTCATCCTGCTGTAATCATCTGTGATAAGGAAAAAATACTTGCTGCCACCTAGTGACTCAGTCTGCATAGGACCACACTGATCATCATGTAGAAGCTCTAGGCACGCACTAGCTCTCCACGGTTCACCATTTGAAAAAGAGCCTCTCACTTGCTTTCCATACACACAACCTTCACACAGCTCTAGTTCACCTATCTTAGGCACACCACTGACCATGCCTCTTGTGCTCAATAGCTTCAAGCTTTGAGCATTAAGTTGACCATATCTCAAGTGCCACAACATGGTTTCTTCATCACCTTTTGCTGACATAGCCTTTCCCACATTCTTTGCCAAATTGAGTGGGAACATCCTATTCTTGGTCATAGGGGCATTCACCACAACACAACCAGTTTTCTTCTCTCTTATCACACATACATCATCATCAAATAGTAGTGAATAACATGTCCCTTGCAGCTGATCAACACTGAGCAGATTATGAGCCAACCCTGGCACCCACTGCACATCTCTAAGCAATCTCACATCACCCTGCATACACCTGATTGCCACAGTACCTCTTCCTTCCACCTGTAGCACTTTGTTGTCTCCAAGTCTAACACTGCTCTTCTTAGACTCATTTATGTCTTTGAATATGCTCCTGGAGCTAGTCATGTGGTTAGAGAAACCACTATCTAAGTACCACATCTCACTTGATCTTTCTGCTACAGATGAAAGTGCCATGAACAATATATCCTCTTTCTCTACTTTCTTTGAGTAGTTAGCTCCTCTCTGCTCGTTCTCTTGTTTCTCCCAACAGTAAGCTTCCTTGTGCCCAAATTTCTTACAATAGTAGCACTTAATTCCACTTCTTTGTTGCCTAGAATCACTGCCTTGATTCCTATTAGAATCTTTCCACTGATCATCTCCATTACCTCTACCTGATCCACCAGATTGACCTCTTCCATAGCCTCTTCCTCGGCCTCTGTAACTACCTCTTGAGCCACTTCTTCCTCTGTGGCCTCCTCTGTAGCCACCCCTACTTGAAGAGCCCTCTGATCTGGTCTTTGAGGTTTCATCCTTTGCTTGAAACACCCTCTCCTCATGAGCTTGCAGTGAGCTTGTCAATTCCTCAAATCTATAAGTTGACAAGTCCTTTGATTCCTCTATAGCAACAACAACATGATCATACTTCTTGGTGAGACTCCTCAACACTTTGCTCACCACAGTTTCAGTACTCATATTCTCCCCATATGACTTCATATGGTTAACTAAGCTTGATACCCTCGACAGAAACACTTGCACTGACTCCTTTTCCTGCATCGCTAGAGTTTCAAACTCTCTTCTCAATGACTGCAGTTTGACAGTGATCATTTTCTTGTCCCCCGTGTATTCCTGCCTCAAAACTTCCCAGGCTTCATGGGATGTTGTTGATGTTGAGATCCTTGGAAAGATCTCATCGCCTAAGGTTGTTTGAATCATGAACAGAGCCTTAGAATCCTTCTTCCTTTTCTCCCTTAATGTTTGATCTGGATCCTCAGTTCCATTATCTTCGAATCCATGCTCTACCAAATTCCAAACTTCTTGAGACTTGAAGAGAGTGGTCATCTTCAAGCTCCAGAAATGGTAGTTAATCCCTTTAAATATAGGCAATTGAGAGTTACCTGAGTTTCCATTGCCATTGTTCTGCATTTTGTCAGAACTTTGCTCACTCTGTGTTTCCCTTGTGTTTTGTCCTCACAATCACTCAAGCCCGAATCAAACCTAGCAACCCAAACTCGTGTTTGCTCTGATACCAAATGTTGACAAACTGATCCTAGAACACTAGTAAACCACTCACACAGATTGATCAAACAAGGAAGAAGAAACTCAGGTTTTTCTGTCACACAGAAGAGAACCTTCAACACACAGAAATTATAAACTACCACTTCACCAATCACATTGAAACTGTCAACAATTACACCCTTAAACGTCAAGAATTGAAAAGCAAAACTACCCACTAACTTGACTCTAAACTGCAACATAACTGACTCCAAAACATTAACTGCAAACAGAAATAAAATGTGCATAACTTTGATCACAAGCTAACTAACAACCTTAGCTTAGACTTAGCTTAGGAAATTCAAATTACATTCTAACAGTTACGCCCTGAATTCCCAAGTTGTATCAGGTTTTTTTTTTTTTGCTGAAATTTTGTTTCTGGACTTTTATTTATTATCCTTAAGATTGAATTTGGGGCTGTTCTGGAATTTGAACCTGCCCAGCCCAGACACTTGTTTTCGTTCATTTTTGCTAAATTTGTTTCTTATACTGAGTTGTTGATACTGATAATGTTTGAGGAGTTGTTTGAAGGTCATAAGGTTATTGAAATTACGCTAATTGGGATTTTATTTTGGGACACTTGAACCCTTGAAGCTTAAGTTTAATCAATTCATTAGACAAATTTCATAAAAATAAATGTTGTTAATCAATTCATTAGAGATAATGTCGTTTTTCATTATAAAACGAGTGATCAGATGCAAGAACAAGATTGAGTGTCATACATGCTACGTACTGATCAGTTCATTAGAAAGTTGTTAACTACATGAGTTAATTCATAAAAGCTTGTTTAGTATTGGACGAGACTCGTGATGGGATGCCAAATTTGCCTAGATTGGTAGATCGAACAGAAGACGTACGAAATGCCATGAAATTACAAAATAAATAAAAGAGGGGTTGATGAATGTAGATGACTATGACAACAGGGGCCTCTATGTGTCTCCGATGGATCCACCTTCTATAAATTAGTAATTGGTTCAATATCCCTTTATTAAGTGGTTCAACACTGATATTAGTAAGTGATTCAATAAAAACGCGTTATGAGCGGTTAGGGGAAAAATTAGTAAGTGGTTTCAAGGCACATATATAGAGAGTGGTGTAATGACTAAATATAGAGAGTGGTTCAGCACATATATAGAGAAAGGTTGAGTGGCTAAATATATATATTGGTTCATGAATTAAATAGAAGGATTCAACACATATATAGAGAGAGTGGTTCCATAACTGAATAGAGAGTGGTTCAGTGATTAAATAGAGAGTGGTTCAGTAACTAAAAATTTTAATTATAAAAAATTGAGATTGGTTCAGTAACTAAATAGAGAGTGGTTCAGTGACTAAATAGATAGTGGTTCAACACATATAAATATAGAGAGTGGTTCAGTGACTAAAAATTTTAATTATAAAAAAATAGAGAGTAGTTCAGGGACAGAATAGAGAGTGGTTCGACAATAAATGGTTCACTTCTTGTTAATTTTTTTTCCAGAAAACATATACAAAGTGGGTGTCTATGTGTAGATAAAATTAAATTACACTCAAAAATATATTTTTTTAACAAGTGAAAATGTCAAAAAATAATTTTTAAAAGTTGATGTAAACATTTCTATTTGTGTTATGTAGCTTTTCTAATTAATTAGAATGAGCATGTAATTAATTAGTTTGTTGTGTGGGGGTGTTACTAATTAATTTTGGTCGGTGTTGTTAATGAATTTGAAAAGGGCATACGGGCTGATTTGGCATTCACTTTTTGGACACATGGACCAATCAAATCACTTTTTTCGTTCTTACCGGTAGAGGTATTCTCACCTGAACCATACCATATATATAGAGAGAGATTGACTCCGGTGAAAATCTCAAATTGTGGTAAAAACCGTGAGGACTACTTTATAGTTTGGTTTATTTGAAACCTGTGCTAAAAACCTCAACTACACAGTGACTTTACAAATCAGTTCAACATAAAAACCGTGCTAAAAACTCCAGTTTTAAAATAACACATGACTTTATATCTTGATTAAACCTAAAAACCGTGCTGAAAACTCATGTTTTAAAATTACATTAGTGACTTTATAGCTCGGTTTTATTCAGAATCGGGCTAAAATATGTGACTTTATAGATCGGTTCTATTCAGAACCGGGCTATAAAGCTAGTGAACCGCGTTAAAAGGCTGGTTCTCACAGGTTATTACTGCAATTTTAGTTTTTACCGGAGCGCACCCCTATATATATATATATATATATATATATATATATATATATGTGTGTGTGTGTGTGTGTGTGTGTGTGTGTGTGTGTGTGTGTGTGTGTGTGTATGTATATGCGGGACGAAACTGGATTTGTGGGATAAAGAATCTTCTTCCCGCGCGCGTCCCGTCCCATATAATTTTTGCGGGACGGGATTCATTATTCTTTTTTCAAAATCCCACCGGGATCGGGATGGGACCGGGACGGGTCCGGGATTTGTGGGATTTGTGTCCACCCCTAATCAAAACGGAGCCAATTCGGTTTGGAAAAAAAATTATAAAATACGAAAGTCGTTGTTTGCAATAACGACTTATTAGTGTTTTTTATTCATCTGAATCTTCAACTATTTATCAATATTATAATATTAAAGGAGAAGTCGCCTAACCCATGTGGCGGCTTCTCCTTTAAAGTAGGAATTTTTATTATTTTTTATTATAGGATTTGTTAATTAGTAGGATTTGCTATTAATTGTTAAGATTTATTAGTTAGAAAATCTAATTAAGTAAAGATTTTACCTTATCTATTAATTGTTAAGATTTGTTAGTTAGAAAATCTAATTAAGTAAAGATTCTACCTTATCTAATTATGTAAACAAATCTACGTAATTATTACTTAAATAATTAAAATATTAGAAAAATCAATTGCCGTAGTTAGTTAGAAATTCTCATCTCATATATTAATTAGTAGGATATAACTGAATCTTAATAAATCAGAAAATCTAATTAAGTAAAGATTCTACCTTATTAATTAAGTAAATAAATCTAATTGATTATTACTTAACTAATTAAAATATTAGAAAAATCAATTATGCAATCTCATCTCATATATATGCATATATTGATTTGGTGGCATGCAAGTCTCTCCTCATCCGACTCTATGCAGGAGAACTTTCTGCCTTACGAAAACCGCCTGTTCAAAGCTTAGATTATATTTAACGCGATGTCAAATAAGAAAAACAAGACACACATAGACAACAACAATAGAAATGTGAAAAGGAGAGGTGCGTTAGGTATTTAATTTTTACGTGTGTTTTTCGTATATGATATTTTTGTTATGAGATATTACAAGTATTCATCATATGTAAAATATTTTGATCGGGGAATAGATAGGTATATCTTAACCCTCGAATAGTGTCATCGCATTAAACGATAAAAGTATGATATACCAGGTGAAACCACTTTGATAATCTAATTTACACAAATTTTGACCCACCATGATGGTTAGTATTTAAAGACGATTCTTTTATTAATATCAATATTGTACAACTCAGATGACATATTATTTTTTCATACATTGGACTACATGTACTGTAATTTTAACGAATAATGATTAGTACAAGAATTTTCGTTGATCTAGATATAATGGAGATAAATTCATTCATTCATGGGTTAGTTGCTTTATACATTGTCATGAAAATGAAATATATATTGATTAATATATTCACCTAAACTAATATATGTTTATATGTTTTGTTGTAGATACCTTCCCATGAATATATAGGACGATGAAGATGTCATAAAGGAATTTCACAATGGTTTTGAAGATAGTCACCAACCAATTTGAAGAAATTATTCTGAGAATGTTAATAAATTTTGATTTCGTAGTTTAGATGTTTTGGTGACTATTGTCACCGAAGTTAAAATCAAGTCTCCAAATTCTGTTTGTAAATTGCCAGCTGCAACTTTCATAAAAGATAATCAAGTCTCAAAAGAAATAACGATTTGTAATTGGCCATAAAAAAATCTTGCATTTTTTGCACCACTTATGTTTTTTCTCTCATTTCTCCCATGTAGGTAGACCTGTCAAAACATAACCCGACCTGAAAACCCGACCCGAACGCCCGGTAAAAATTGGGTCAGGACCCGAAAATTTTGACCCGAAAGTTTTTCCTGACCCGAACCCGAAAACCCAGTAATTTTTCGGGTCATCTGGGTTTCGACCCGGTGACCCGATTGACCCGGTAATTTTGACCAGATTGATCCGATTGACCCAATAACCCGGTGATCCGATTGACCCGATTGATTTATAATTATATATGATTAAATTTTTTTATGGAGATTCCAATTTATTTATATTTTATAATTACAACCACTTGATGTTTCATTTTCAAATCAAATTTTATATTTATTTGTATTGTGTAATACTCCCTCCAATCCATAGTATTTGATTTTTTATTTTTTCATCACATTTTTTAAGAAGACAAAAAATCTAAAAAATATTAAAATATTAAAATAATTCTATGGTTATTACTAATTGCATGAAATTATGTTTTAAAAAATTATTTAAAAATTTGATATTTTATATATTTTTAAATTTTATTAAAAAGTACAAGAAATAATAAAAATTAAATATTTTTTTATCAGATATAGTATATAATTACAAGCACTAAACCTTATGAACCACGTCTTTAATTTTACCATTTCAAAATTATCGCAAAATTACCAAATCATGATTTTTTTAATTTAAAAAAGAAAAACTTGACAAACCCGAAATCGACCCGATTTGACCCGAAACCGGGTCAAACCCGAGTTTCAATCAACCTGGATCTACCCGGGACCCGTTTTACCTGGAACCCATTTTACCCGAAACCCAAAATGACCAGACCTGAATGACCGGTCTACATGTAGGTGATGATTTTATAATCACAGGCGGTGAAGTGGATGTTCATCCCGAATTACAAGACATTATCAATATTATCAATATATAATCAATATCAATTAATAATACTAAAGGAGAAGTCGCATAACCCATGTTGCGGCTTCTCCTTTAAAGTATGTTTTTTTTATTTTTATATATAGAGTTTGTTAATTTGTTAGGATTTGTTAATTTGTGAATCAGATTAATTGCAAATTAAATTAATTAGATTAATAATAAAAATGAATTAGATTAATAATAAAAATAAAATGCAAATTAAATTAATTGCTTGCCAAAAATAAAAAAAGATATGGTGTAGGATTTGTGGTGGTTTGTTGCTATAAAAAATGAAAGATATGTTGCTATAAAAAATGAAAAATATGTTGGGATTTATTTGTTATTAATTGATAAGAATTGTTAGTTGTTAATTGATAAAACCTAAAACAAATCACATGTTGTACATGATATATATATATATATAGTGTTACATACACTGATACACATATAACTATTTTAATCTAAAAAAACGTCCGCACAACACAAGGTGCGGGTACTGAACTAGTTTAGTTGAAAAGGCTAATTTTTTTTTACAATTGAGTTGTTGTCTATTTTTTTTTTCATTTATCATTAGATTGAATTATATTTTAAAAATTGATGCTCATATATTTGTGTATAACAGTGTATATTATAAAAATTGATGCTCATATATCTTGTATGCATCTCTGGTGGCTAGTGAATAACATTTTTTAGACCGTTATGTATCTTAATTTTATGATATTCTCGATCTCAAAAGATAAAAACATTTGATTATTTGGTAAAAACATATACAAATTACCACATGATACTCGGAAGCCATGTTGTCTCAAGAGTCGAAAGCGAAGGGAAGTAAGAGACAAATCGTCGGATGAAGTCGACGCGTCGGCGGCCTCATGGATATGCTGCAAGGCATCTTCAATCTGTTTCTCAAAGTGGTAACTACACCAAGCCTTTCAATTGAGTCGATCAAACACAGTTGTTCTATCAATGGCTTGTCTCCAGATTCAAGCTCCCTACGGATCTCCTCTTTCAGCTCCTTAGCCAACTCTTGTTGAGCTTCAATCGCCTGCAAGTGTACACTGATCAGGAATAGCTCAAATATTGTTACTAGTCATTGTGTGTATATATATGTGTACCTTTGTATCAGGGATGTAGTGAAGAAATCTATCTCCCCACGGACTTGGCTTGAAGTCCGCCAAACGACGAGCATCTGGATGAGGGCTATACTTGGGAAGATCAAGGTTGGTAACTGCTGACAAGCTTGCTGACGACATGATCGATATCGATGGATAGGTAAGTTTACCTGAAGTTCAACTTGAGATGAAGCTTATAAGAATTAGCAGGGGCTTCTCCATCCAGTCTTGTTTATTTATATATATTGAAACCGTATAAAGTGGGGATCAGGAATTTTTGTTGGATCTTAGTCCAGTTCGATCGACTCGGTCGCTCTACATCTGGATCGGGTACGATATGATCCATTTAAGGGGTTGACCCTCCCACTCACAAGTGATTCCATGTTTCCTTCTTACAGGGGCTAAAATGTTTTTCCGAGAAATATTATACAGTAAAAAATTAAACCTCATATTTGAACCATGACATTATTGAATTTTTTTTTTGAAATAGTCAAAAATTGAAAAAAAAAATTGGAGATTAGCCAAAATATTAAAGTAAAATATTTTGGGATTTAGCTAAACTGGAGTTTGGCTAAATCCCAAACTACTTTGATATTTTGGCTAATCTCCAAATTTTTTTTTCAATTTTTGGCTATTTCAAAAAAAAAAAATTCGACAATATTAAGGTAATAAATATCTTTTTTTTTACCTTAGGGTGTGTTTGGAACACAAGTAGCTTTTTAGAGCGTTTATTTAAATATTATATAATTTTAAATGAAATAAAACTAAGATTATATTTTAATTAGCATTTTGGTTTTGAATTCCTCTCAAGTTTTTCATAGTTTTTTTTTTCATAAACTCAGTTTAATCAAATTCAATTTCTAAATACGGAGTATATAGAAAGGTGGATTAAAGCCAAGAGTTTACAAGCGTAAAAGTCAAACCACATAAGTCAAACCACATTTTTCACGGCACCACATGCAAATTACCACATCACCATACAATATAAAACCACTAAATAAATATGACCCCCTAGTCAAACTCGTAGTCAAAAAAAAACATTCCTCCCATGCCAGGTCATCGCTCCGTTTCTAATACCCCAAACCGGATACCACGGTATAACGCCCGCAATTTTAAATACCACTTCATTAAACCACTACCCCAATACCCGTAAGGAAAAGCCAAGTGCATTTTAGTATTTCAAGTAACATAAAAAAAGAAAAAAGAAAGGTAAGAAAAAGTAAGAATTTTAAAAGAATCCAAAAAGAAAAAAGTGAGCTCAATTATTATGTATATGATACTCATTCTTACACAATATTATAGAATATTACTCAATCAAAAATTAATAGTGGGTCTTATTTGATTTTTACTTTTAAAAAAATTGCAAAACATAATTTTAATGCAAAAAGTAAATTAAGATACTTATATCAAGTATTATGGTTGTAAAATATTAAATATTAAAATGAGAAGGATGAGAAAGAAAAAAAAAAACTCTCAGCAATAGTTTTTTAAAAAAGCTAACAAGGGGGACCCACACACCATGAGCAACACGCAAAATCAGTCTCCATCTACATGCCGCCGACGCCACCACTAAAACCAGTCCGGAAAGGAGCTCGTTCAGCACCCCATTGAAATAATTGTGCAATCCGAGAGGGCAAAGAAGCGGGGAAGAAGACGCCCAACAGTAGATGAAACACAACGGCAATCACACACCCACGATGGCGAGAACGAACTCCCACCAGCGACCACGAACCACAATCTCAGCACCCAGCACACCCAAACGGAAGTTAACATCCACGATCGTCCCCTCGAAATGTCACACCAAAGCCACCACGAGTTCAGCCCACAAATGAAAAGGAGGGGCAAAGGAAGATGGAGAGGAAACCACCACTTTAAAACCTCCGATCAGACAGCCCCCGGCGACAACAAACCTCATAGCCACAATCAGGACTGCCAAGGAAAAGACCCCGGCCAGGGACGAGCAAGCCAATGACCTCACCGGGAAATATTTCCTTCTAGGAACCCGAGGATGCATCAAGATCCGCACCCACGCTCATCGGATTCACGCCACTGGACCACCAACGACAGAGCCCCCCGACCCGCCAACACCCCACCAACAGTCGACTCCGATGAACCCACGGATGTAGACCAATGGGAGAGCCAAAGGACCTAGACCGGGCATGCAAAACAAAGCTGGACGAAACAAAACGCCGGAAGCGGCTCAGACCCCGACCTGCAGCACCAACCCACCCACGGCTAAAATAGTCGGCACCAGATCATCATGAGCGCTACCGCACACCATCCAGACACCAAAGCTCAGCTCGGGGAGAAGAACACCCACTGAACCAAGAAGACCACCGATGGAGATCTTCAAACCCCCAAATGCCCACCCAACTTGAACTAATCCCTACCCCCAAAGATTAGAACAACAACCTACCGGATTTGTATGAAAATAATCATTAAATGCTCAAAAACAAATCCAAATGGGGAGGAAATGATGATGCAAAAAGAGAGAATCCCATGAGGAAGGGGAAAACTCTTGGGAGTTTCTCTCACTAGGAAACTCTCTCCACCCAAACCTAAAAAAAATTGCAAAACCCTCTTTCAGGCAAAGAGAACGTGCCGGCCCTTAGGGGCCACGCGCCCCCAATTTGTATCGTCTTCATCCAATTTTCTGCAGATCCTCCTCCTTTAGCTCCATTTCCGACATCCTCGCTCCTTCTCGCTATCGTTCTTAGCCGGTGGTGGTCGGAAAACTTGCCTTCGGTTGGGGTGTTATGTGAACACGAGTAGCTCGAATTCGACTCGTACTTGCTCGATAAAAACTCGGCTCGAGCTCGTTCATTTTCTAAACGAGCCGAGTACGAGCACATTTTTAAGCTCAGTCCAAAGCTCAGCTCGTTCGAATAGCTTGAATTTTATGGAATTTTTAAAATTTCTTTTAAGTTACTGTGTAATGAGCAAGTAGAACCGAGTATGAACACATTTTTAAGCTCGATTCAAAATTTAGGCTCGATTCGAGCTCGCTCATATCCAAAATGAACTGAATATATATGAACAAACAATACTCGGCTCGTTCGACTCAAATAAAAGCCCTAGCCTTCGGTTTGTTTTTTGTCTCAATTTGGGGTGGTTTGTGTAACCCTAAATGTGTACCCCTCTCCCAAATCTCATCTTCCTCCTCCAATTTTGGTCTAGTCACCGGTTGCGCTCAGGTATTTTTTATCCGGATTCAGCTTTCAATTGCAGGTCCTTCTCCCTCTCTGGGTCTTCATACGCGCCTTGCTTGGGTTTCTCGCCCTTGGTGTTCGGTTGTATGGGTTGTCGATGGGTTAGATGCTTGTTGCGTTCCCCTCCGTCGTCGGCATCTCGATCTGGGCACTGCTTCTTGCCGGCAGGGTCTGCCGCCTAGAATGGCGATTACGCAGTTTCTCCTTGCTCCTCTGGTGCGAGTTTGAATCTACAAAAAAATACAACAACAACCGGTTTGTTTATATATGTAAATACATATTGTACTCAACAATGTTTTCAATTAACCACACAAGTGATACATGGAAAATGCTCTCCTTTAGAAGCCTCGAACCCTCATCCGGGAGCCCCAAATCTCCTCCGGGAGCAACCAGTCCACTACTGCGTCTTGAAATATTTTGGTGTTGGACACCGATACCTCGGCTCCGGCCACCTTAACCCAGGTCTAGTAACCCTGCGTCCAGCCCTTGAAACCATCGACTCGTCACCACCACAGCACCACTCCGGCCACCCCGTCTCCTCCCTCAGGTGTGTTGTTCATGTTGCACACACAAGCTTATCGATCATCAAGTCTTGGTGGTGTTGCCCCGTTGATACTGGCCTTCTTGTCCTGGCTACGTCGCCGGTGTCATCGCGCTTCTCGGCCTGGCCTTGCTTGCTGCCAAACCGCTTGCTTGGCATGCAAGGTGCAAGCTTGGCCTTGAACGCCAAGCCACTATCAGTATATTGTAATAAACAAGTGTATTTGTGCACAAGTCTTAGGGTGTACCTTGTGCACAAATATTATTCGGTGAAATGTGAAACATTATTCGGTGAAATGTGAGTATTATTTAGGGAATTGAGGTTTCTTTTATTTGAAATGGATGAATAAAAAAACTAAACATTATTCAGTAGAATGTTACAAATTATTCAGTGAAATTGGGATGTTTTCATCTGAACTGAACGGAAAAAGAAAACATAACAGTATTGGTAGAATGTTTCACATTTCACCGAATAATATTTGTGCACAAGGTACACCCTAAGGGGTGTGTACACCCGAACCACACCCTATATATATATGTATATATATGTATATATATATATATATATATATATATATATATTCTTATATATTCGATACTTGTAATAATTTAAAATCAAAATTGTTATTGTTTATTTATCTGTGAAAATTAGCCCGAAAGAGTTATAACCCCTTGCTTGAAAGGCTCGGTATTCCTTGTCTTACGAGTATTAAAATCCGTTGTCTTGATTGACCGGTTTCGGGTGTTTTCGTCGGGTAGCGTGTGGCTCCGTCTGTGATGTTTCTGAGAGTTCTTCAACCTAGTTGGGTTTACAGCGTCCAGAGTTGGGACAGGTTGGGGTCGTGGTAGTGTGCTAAAGGCGACTCCGTATCCGGGAGAACGGTCCTTGGAGTTTCGTCTTCACTGCCCAAAGGAGTTAGAGTACTGTTGACCTGCGGTGCTTCCCTTTGGTGGTGCTTGGCTTCATTCTTCTCCAGCGTTCTCAGCTTTACAGTTTTAGTTATGCTTAGTTTTGGTCTTTTATGAGTGCATGCATGTGTAGATTGCGTCTTTTTTCTTTTATTTTCGGTTTGTTGTATGTTCGACGGTTCTTCTGTCTGCTGACTTGTCAGCCCCTTGAGTTTCAGGTATGTCTGAGCTTGAATTATTACTTAATAAAAAAAAAGCTTTTTTATACACACAAATCTATTCATTTTATCAGTTAGTTGTCAGCCCCTTGAGATTCAGGTATGTTTGAGCTCGAATTATTACTTAATAAAAAAAAGCTTTTTTTATACACACAAATCTATTCATTTTATCAGTTAGTTTATTCATATACCCTATTATCTAAGGTTACTAGATTTTTTATATAAAAAGCGGTGCTATCTGCGAAGGCTTTTACTGGGCGGCGACGCACTCCTGTTTCCCGCAGAGAGCAAAAATCCGAAATCTTCAATTCTTTTCTCCTTCGATCTAGACTTCAAGGTTGGTTAGTTTTCTTCCTCGTCCTTTTAATTTGATTGTTTTTAAGTTCAATTGATTGAATGAGAATCAATTTAGATTAGAATAACAGTGTTGTTCTTCTTCTTCTAAACCTTCAAGATTAGTTTTCTTCCCTACCTTTTAATTTGATTATTTTTAAATTCAATTTGTTGAAACGAGAATCAATTTCGATTAGAATTTGTGAATTAATTTGAGGTAAATTTCGATTAGGGTTTGTGATTTTGATAATAAATTTCGAAAAAATGTGATTAGAATTTGTGGTTTTGAGAAATAAATTTGTAAATTTGTGATTTGGAATTGTGGTTTGTATATAGTTGTAAGATGCAAGATCCATAATTGTAAGATGCAAGAAACTCGGGATAATGCACAATTGTTAGATGCAAAATCCATAATTCTACAGCTTCATTGCATTATATGAGAAAAACAATGATTCGAAAACAGCTTTTGTCAAGTTCTATCTAAATATATAATAGTTTAGAAATGAAATCAAATGAATGAATCTGTAAAAACAAAGACCATAATTAAGGGCATTTTCGCCAAGACTTTAAGGGATAAAAAAGACAAAGACTAAATTTTCTCTTGGAAAACATGTATTTTGGAGATTTTTAGACGGTTTATGTATTGCGATTAGAATTTGTGGTGTTGATAATTAAATTTGTGAACTTGTTTGTAGTATTGACCTCGCAAGATTTCCTTATAGTTTTCAATCCCCTTTTCAATTCCCTCCTGATAAAAATCTTGGATCCGTCACTGATTGCATATGCATGAATGCATTATGTCTCTAAAAAATTTGCCAGCATTTTAACGTTATCCCACAAATAACTTTGAAATGTATATATGTCTAATAGTCTGTATATAGGTGCGTATTGATATTTATAAAAGTATATAACAATATATATGCATACGTCAATCACCCCTTTGAATAATTTACTACTCTAATCCCTTCTAAAATATAAGTCGTTTGACTTTATAGCACATTTTTAACGAGCTAAAAATTATATAAAATATTAATTTTTTAATTATTTTTTAAAAAAAATATTAAAATTATTAGTATAATATTATTTTTAAAAATTAATTTAATATTTTATTTAGTTTTTAACTAGTTAAAAAATGTGTTACAAAGATAAACAATTTATACAATATTTTAGAACGGATGAAGTATAATACTCTCTCCGTGCCCTAAAATTTTTTGGAAATATTTACTCCTTAACATGGTTATACAGTGATAGGTACAATATTGTCGATATGCATGTCTTATACTCCCTCCGTTCGAAAATATAAGTCCATTTACTTTTTGGCACGTTTTTTAAGGGGTTAAAAACTATATAAAATAATATTTTTTTATTAATTTTTTTACATAGTCTTATAGATATTACTAATAAGTATATAATTATGTAAAAAATTAATAAAAAAATATCATTTCATATAGTTTTTAACTCTTTAAAAAACGTGCTAAAAAGTCAATAGTCTTATATTTTCGAACGGAGAGAGTACTGTATATATTGATCAGTACATTATTGTCAATCAATATGCATACGTCATGAAAGAGAGCCCCGATTGTCATGAATGGTCGGGCCACTCTTTGTTGTCAGCCCTGGCAGAGGCAAGGAGGCATGTTTCCTCATTTCCATGATGGCTTCGTTTTAATGTAAAATACATCCTAATTTAAAATCTAAGTAAAAAGTTATAAATATTTAAAAATTAAAGCTATATTAATCCCTTAAACAGTATGCCAGTTTACTCTAATGGCCCGAATTATAAAATTCGGGTTACGTTTCTAAGATCGGATAACTTCGTTCGAATCTTACAATTTAAGTACGAGTTGAGGTTTCAAAACCAAAGTGTTAGTTTCGAAAGGAGGGATTTCGAACCCTAAAACCGCGTTAGGTCCATTGGGGACCGAGACTTATCCTAAGATTCTAAGTTGCGCAAAACAGATTTAGTTCGAAATGTAAGCAAACATAAATACGATACATAGTTGCTACGGGCTACGACGGAGCCGGGTTAAAACCAAAATACGTTCAAGTGAAAAATCTCAAAAGTAAAGTGGAGTCTCTCACTCATACAGTGTCATAAGGGACATCCCCGCCAAGTAGAACAAAGCACTCAAAGATATGCATATAAACCTTTAAAAGAAGAACGGGGAAAGGAATCAGATCGAGCCATGCATGCGGAACCGAAAGTGCTCGCTGAGGCCACATAATATGCACTATATCTTACAAAGATGCTCTAGTACAGTACGAGATTAAACACACAAGGCATGCTGACAGTTCATATATATATATGTATATATATATATATATAGAGAGAGAGAGAGAGAGAGAGGTTGGGTCATGTGTTAACAACTCTTACGGTGTTAAATGTTAACAAATCAATATTCGGTAAAATTTATCAAATATTCATCACAGTCACTCAATTATTCATCAAAGCTTTTGTTAAAATTAATCAAATATCCATCACAGTCACTCAAATATTCATCACAGTCACTCAATTATTCACAATTTCCCAAATATTCATCACAGTCACTCAAATATTCATCACAGTCACTCAATTATTCACAATTATTCACAATATCCACCCCCAATCCTGTAATTGTGTTACTGTGATGAATATTGAGTGACTGTGATGAATATTTGATTAATTTTAACAAAAGCTTTGATGAATAATTGAGTGACTGTGATGAATATTTGATAAATTTTGCCGAATATTGATTTGTTAACATTTAACACCGTAAGAGCTGTTAACATTTGAACCGCGTTCTCTATATATATATATATAGGAAAGAAGTAAATGGGCCAACACAGAATGCCAAGTGGCATGTCCCAATCTCTCAAAATACATGTCTCAATCGAGGCGGAAGGTGTTGAAGCTTCAGTCGGGGCTGGAATATATGTACATCATTGTCCATACCTACCTCGAGGTTGGAGTACATATGTATGAATAGAAACGTCATGTACAACATCATCCATACCTACATCGAGGTTGGAGTACATATGTATGAATGAAATCAGGCTCATGCTCTCAATGACTTTATCAGGACAAACTCAATGGGGTTGGGTTGTCCTATGACCCTAGCAACGACTCTAAGACTCACAATTAACGGTCGTTCTACCAAACGCATAGAGTAAACATATGCTCATTCAAAATTGTGCTACCTAAGCAGGATACTACATGATCATGCGATATGCAAATGCAACACCTAACATAAAATGCAACAACGACAAGCATGAGAGTACAACCTGAGTAAGCTCCCTAGGGAACTTACCTAGAATAGCAGAACAACAAAGTAATTAATAACCAGCAATAGGCAAGCCAATTCACGTCACGGATCACCTAAAATAAGTAAAAAGTATAAGTCTAAAGCATATAGGACCCATTTACCGCTACACAGAAACTAAGCATAATCAAACACACACAAAAGCTTTTAAAACCCGGATAAGTTTAAAAAATGTCTTGTTTCCAAAATCAGTCATATTCTCAAAAACATTCTTATCATTTCAGTCCGATATCTCATTATATTCCGAATCTCAAAACAATCCCGACATTCCAATTTCCAATCCAATCTCAGTTCAATGTCATAATTCAAGGTCCAAGTCCAACAGTTAAAGTTCGAAAAGTCCAGTTAAAGTCCAAAGAGTCCGGTCAAAGTCCAAAGGGTCCGGTTCAAATAGTTCGAAAGTCCAAGGGTCCAATAAGTGAGTCCGTTAAACATCAGGGTCTCAAAGATTGTTCTCAAAACATTAAGTCCAGTCAAATTGCTTTCAAAATCATAACGTTAAAGGGGTTCCGACATACGTATACCCATTTTTAAAACAAGCGCTCGAGGAAGTATATTCAATCAAGATCTCAAAATCCAAAACAACCCATTTAGTTTCCGAAATAGTCTTTCAAAACCCAAGAATCATTTAAATACTTCTATAAATTCATGTAAATCATAATTAATAAATTATTTTTAAATCCGATTTATCAAACCATATATCAACACATAATAATTTAAATTACACATATAAAACAACCCAAACCGAGTTCAGACCCAAAACCGGCCACGGTTCAAAGGAATGAGGGAACCGGCCCCGGGCGGAACCGGCCCCGGGCAAGAGCTCAGGCCTGGGTTCAAAGGAATTCTTTTAGGAATGGTCATTGGGATAAGCCATCTCATAACTATGTTAAACTCAATTTTGATGGTTCTATGAGAAGTGGAGGGAATGCATCTTACGGTTTGTTATCTGTGACTCTTTGGGAACCGTTCTCTCTTTAGGCCAGGGATTATGCAACAACATCTTGGTACTATATACGGAAGTTTTAGGCCTTAAGATGGGCATTCTACGCGCTAAGCAACTTCATTTATCCAACCTTTTCATAGAAGGAGACAATCTTGTGGATGTTAAGGCTCTTCTAGGTGACTGAAAATGTCCTTGAAACATCGAGCTCTTACAATCAGACATAAAGTTAGATATCTCTTCGTTTTCTAATGTTGTTATTCGTCATATTTTCAGGGAACCAAATGATGTAGCAGATAGGCTCGCTCATCTCGCCTACAGTCTCCCTGTCGACGACTGCGTAGAAAACGATCTAGAACTTCAGGTTCTCATCCGCAAAGATGCGCTAGGAAGGACAGCCATGTCAGCTCGTCCTTTCTAATGCTTATACTGCTTCTAAAAAAATTAAATAAATAAAATACTCCGTATTATATAAGGATTGGTTTTAGTTTGGTTTATATTAAAAAAAAACAAATAGGTTAAAAAGAAAACATTGACGGTAAACCATATATAACACAAAAAACGCGAAAATAATTTCACTCTCCTACTAATGCTTATATCTGTCAATAGGGTCATTCGGATTGGATTCAGGTCGGATCATTTCGGGTTTCGAGTAAAACGAGTCTCGGGTAGATTCGGATTAACACGAACCCCGGTTTGACCCAGTTTCAGATCAAGTCGGGTCAATTTCGAGTTTGTCAATTTTTTCATTTCTTAAATAAAAATCATATTCTGATGACTTTGCGATAACTTCAAAATGTTAAAGTTAAAGACGTGGTTGCTAAGTTATTCTTTATGGTCCCTATACTTATTAGAAGATGTCATCCTAAGCTAGCTCGAACACTTGTAATTATATACTACCTTCGATTTGAAATATTTGATTTTTACTATTACTCATGATTTTTAATAAAATTTAAAACTCTATAAAATATTAAAGTTGTAACGATTTTTCTATCCTATGCCCCAAGGGTATAGGATAAGACAATAAATTGGGAAATGTTTTTAAAATTTTAATTAATTTAGCTTTTTTTAAATTAGATTCCTAGGGCCGATTGCCTTTTTTGTAGGGAATCTTTCTAAATTTAGTGTCTTATTCTATGGCATAGGATAGAAAAACCGTTTTAATTATAAAATGTAATAAATTGGAATCTCCGTTAATATTTTTATAATATATAATTATTAATTAATTAATTTTAATTGTATATTAATTACTAAACTTACAAGTCATATCCTAATATGACTTTGGAATTTACTGGTTTTTAATTAGTCAAAATTTTGTTTTAGCAAACCGGATCAGACGGGTCATCGGATCGAAACCCATTTGAATCAGAAAAATACCGGTTTTTTGTTCGAGATCAAAAAAATTTCGGGTCTTTACCAAAAAATTTTCCAGACGTTCGAATCCAGTCATCGGGTCGGGTTGAGTTTTGACCGCTCTACTCACAATGAAGATCTCCTACATCAATATATGATCCACTCCCTACAACACAATAATATTTTGATATTTATTTAATCTTAAAAAAATTATAAAAATTACATTTATATTATTAAAATCTATTTTTATATATTTATAAAATTATATTTTCAAAAATCATGTTTTACAATTTTTAAAAATTAAAAAGGCAATATTTAACAAATTATAATTATTAAAAAATTTAAAATATGATTTTTTTCAAAATAAAATTTTATAAATATATAAGAATAGATGGTAGTAATGTAAATATAATTTTTATAATTATTTTTAAGATTAAATAAATATCAAAATATTTTTGTGTTGTAGGGAGTGGAGTATACAGTGATGTATGAGATCTTCATTGCTCTACTCACGCTTCTTTTTGGGATTTCCATTGCGCGGGACCTATTAAAATTTCTAATAAGCCGAGGGGCCTGTAAATTTGATTAATCCCAACACTAATGATATTCCTCCTTCACATCTTATGCAAGTTTAGGAATCGGGCCTGTAAATTTGATGAATGTAAAGTTGCATCATGGTTGGGGCCTCGTAGTCGACAATTAATGATATATAGAGATCAGTCGGTCGATCGGCGTCGCCACAAGTTGAGAAATTAATCAAGGATACTGAACAATCCACAAACCCGGTTAGGCAAATGTTGCAAATTTGAGTTAGCACGGATATGGAAGATGATCGATCAGGAGACCCACGTAAGGGGGTTTCGAACTGAGTGCCTGGTTCCGGTACGTGTTCGTTTTCGGTTACCATGAATTGCTTACTCTGGAATTGTTGTGGAGGGCGGGTTTCCCTGGACTCTAGGGCTAAACAGGTGTATGACAGGTTGTCGTTTAATTTTTGGATCGGTGCATCATTGATCGAGGAAGTGGGCTTTGCTGGATGCATTTGAGTCTTTTAGCAATGGCGCCCTTAGCAGCTGGGAGCATAGCGACCCGTCCGGGGGCCGTTCCTTGGACTCTACTAGTAAGTTTGTCGAGTGGATGGATTAGGTTTCTACGGTTGACATTTACTGGTCCCATGCTTACATTGGACCGAGGGAAGACTCCGAGCACGTACGTACACTGCTAATCGTCTCGACCGGGTGGTGGTTAATACGCTCGATCGGTAGGAATGCCTGGCTTGAAGCCTTTGTTCATTACTTGTCTAAGCTCAATGGAATCCAAAGTGACACCAACTATAGAATTTGAAAGATATAGCGGAAGTGGAAGGAAAATTAGTATTACTGTATTATTCCAATCTAAAATGTATTACAAAGATAAGGTGTGTGTTCTTATACAAAAATAAACAACGGTCAAGAGTAAATGAAGGATGCAATTATGCAGCTATTGCCTAACATAAGTTCTCCTAATATGGATAGATAATAGGGAATATTATCTTACCTAATACGGATGGGTAATAGAGAATATTATCTTAAATAAGGGGAAAGCTACATAAACAGAAATTTATATGTTAATACTCCCCCTCAAGTGGAGTGTATGTTGATAACACTCAACTTGGATAAGAGACTCTTGAATACTGTCGGGCCGAGAGGCTTTGTAAACAAGTCAGCGGGTTGATCTTTGGTTCGGATGTGCATTGTTCGGATTTGACCTTGTTGAACCTTCTCCCGAATGACATGACAATCGATTTCAATGTGTTTTGTACGTTCGTGAAATACTGGATTGGAAGCAATATGGAGTGCAGCCTTGTTGTCACAAAAGAGATTGGTGGGCTGCAAGTGGTTGACGGAGAGATCATGCAGCAATGTTCGTAGCCATGTTATCTCGCAACATGTGGTTGCCATCGAACGATATTCAGCTTCAGTACTTGAGCGGGAAACTGTGTTTTGCTTTCTTGTCTTCCATCAAATTGGGGCACCGCCTAAGAAAATAATATAACCGGAGGTTGATCGGCGGGTGTCACGACAGCGAGCCCAATCAGCATCGCAATAAGCGTTCAATTGGAGACGACTATTGCTTGGGAGGAATATGCCTTGGCCGGGTGTGCCCTTGATGTAACGAAGAACTTGATGGGCAGCATTGAGGTGTGGTTGTCTTGGATTAGACATGAATTGGCTAAGAATGTGGACAGCATAAACCAAGTCTGGACGCGTTATCGTTAGGTAGATGAGACGCCCAACCAGTCGTCGGTAAATGGATGGATCCGATAGGAGATCTCCATCTCTCTCACTGAGAACTAAGTTCTGATCTAACGGAACAGTGGCTGGTTTGGCACCAAGAAAGCCCGTGTCATCAAGAATTTCTAGAGCATATTTCCGTTGACAAAGAGTAATCCCTTGTGTTGATCGGGCGACTTCGATTCCAAGAAAATACTTGAGAGGACCCATGTCTTTGAGCTTGAATTGGTTGGCAAGGAAGACTTTTGTGTCGTTGATGGCCTGCAAGTTAGTCCCGGTAATGATAACGTCATCTACATAAATTAAAAGGATAGTATGGATACCTTTGTGTTGTCTAATGAAAAGTGAATAATCAGCCCAAGATTGTCGAAAACCAGCTTGTCTGAGGGAATTAGAGAGCTTTAGAAACCATTGGCGAGAGGCTTGTTTTAGCCCATACAAGGACTTATGGAGCTTACAAACTCTCGTCTCCCCCTTTTGATGGAATCCAGGTGGCAATTTCATGTAAACGTCTTCCAAAAGATCACCGTTTAGGAATGCATTATTGACGTCGAGTTGATGCAAGTGCCACCCATGAATGGCTGCCATGCTTATTAGAACTCGAACGGTTGTGAGCTTGGCAACGGGTGCAAATGTCTCTCGATAGTCTACACCTTCTATTTGACTATACCCCTTTGCGACAAGACGAGCTTTGTATCGCTCGATTGTCCCATCGGGTTTGTATTTAATTTTGTACACCCATTTACATCCGATGGGACGTTTGTTGGGTGGTGGCAGTACCAAACTCCATGTATTGTTGTCTTCAAGGGCCTTGATTTCCTTGGCCATGGCATCCCTCCAATTTGGAGATCTATTTGCCTGCAGAAAAGTCTTTGGTTCTTTCTCAAGCATAATGTTAGAAACAAAGTGTTTATAATTGTGTGAAAGCTTGTCATAAGATAAAACATTAGCCAAAGGAAAAGCCTTACCTGATGTTATATTTTGTGAGGAAGATGATTGGGGTTCCGATCGAGAGGGTAGATTTGCTTCCACATGAAAATCACGAAGGAGGTTGGATGGTTTGGTTGGTCGAGAGGATCGCCGAGGTTCCACAACAGGGATGGGAGGTGTGAGTAGTGGGTTTGGCGAAGAGATGGACTCACTTTGGGTTTCAGTTGGTGATGGTTGATCAGACTCTACAGTAGGCTCAATGTCATTGGTGGAGGATGTAAAGATGGGAGGGGTATCTTCATAAACTACGTTTGAATTGTTGAAAGTTGGAAGAGGTAAATCATGATTAGTTTGAGAAATGTTGGACATAGTTGAATAAGGAAACTGATTTTCATAGAAAACGACGTCTCGTGAAATAATAGTTTTCTTATTTGTAAAATCATAAAGTTTGTAACCTTTAGTACCGTGTGGGTATCCAAGAAAAATACATTCAACCAATCGCGGGTCAAATTTAGTTGGTCGTTGTGGATGGGTGGATGCGAAGCATCGACACCCAAACACACGTAAATGAGTATAAATAGGAGGTTTACTAAAGAGTTTTTCAAAAGGAGTTTGGTTTTGAAGATTTTGACTTGGCAAACGATTTATTAAGTAAGTAGCGGTGAGAATAGCATCTCCCCAAAAGACTTTTGGTAAATGAGATTGAAAAAGAAGAGCACGAGCAACATTTAATAAATGTCTATGTTTGCGTTCAGCAACACCATTTTGTTGCGGCGTATTTATGCAACTAGTTTGATGCAATATACCTTTAGAAGAGTAAAAATCAAAACATTTAAATTCAGAACCATTATCACTACGGACAATCTTAATTCGTTTAGAAAATTGATTTTCGATGAGAGTAATAAATTGAATGATAAGAGGTCGAGCCTCGGCTTTGCTTTTCATAAGATAAACCCACGTGAATTTTGAATAATCATCCACAATAGTTAAAAAGTAGCGCGCTCCTGATAAACAAGGAACATGATAACCTCCCCAAATATCCATGTGTATAAGATCAAAACAAGAAGAAGTAATAGAAGTACGATCCGGAAAAGGATTTCGAGTTTGTTTCGCCAAAGGACAAACTAAACAAGAATGTTCTTTTGAACCATTATTTTTAAAACCAGGAATGAAAGATGATACTTGTTGCGATGGATGACCAGTTCGTTGATGCAACAGTAGGTCGGACGCTGTGACACTGCATAAGTTGGGCATGGGCTGGGGTTTGAGGAAGTATAGTCCATCTCGTTCATAAGCAATCCCAATCATCTTCCCCGTGAGGATGTCCTGAATCACACATATCCGTTTCAAAAAGATAGTAGCATAAAAATAATCTAATGCTAATTTGCTAATTGAAACAAGATTAACCGAAAATTCAGGAACACAAAGTACATGAGAAATTTTTAATTGGGATGTGAAAGTGGCGGTGCCAATGTGTGAAACCTTATAAGATTTTCCATCCGGTAAATGCACAATGTGATTCGTAGTCGGTTGATATGAATCCAAAAAACGAGTATGATACGTAATGTGATCACTTGCGCCACTGTCTAAAATCCATGAATTATAAAAGAGAGTTTTTGCTAGTAAATTACCTGAAAAATGATCATAATTAGAGTGATTACCGACATGATTTGCGGAAGTGTGTTGTGGGGGATCCGTTGATTGCAGGGGCTGTTGTGAGGCAAGTTCCTGCAGATTAATCTTCTTGAGCAAGGCCATCATTTGCTGGTAGTCTGAAGGCAAAAATGAATTAGTGGAGTGAGCATCAGTTTGGTTGATGCTTGAGCTCGGCTGACCATTTTCAATGAATTTCTTGCGCTTTCGACAATAATCAATAGTGTGCCCCTTATTGTTGCAGAAGGTGCACTTTAGATGAGCTCGGCATTGCTTTGTGTTGTGGTTAGTCAAGTGACATTTTTCACAAAACTTTGTTTCACCTCCAGTTTGATTGTCACGAGCTTTCTTGACGGAGAATGCCGAAGTTTCGGTATGTGCAGGTGCCATTGTGTTGGACATCTCACCAAGGTTCTCTTGTCACAGCACCATAGAGCACGCTTTGTTCAGCCCGGGAAATGGATCCAAGCCAATAATGGTACTCCGAGTATGTGCGTAACTCTCATTGAGTCCCATTAAGAACTGCATAGTCTTTTGGTTCTCTATGAAAGTCTTGAGTTCACCAGCGGCTGCACATGTACATGGTGGGAGGGCAGCGAGTGCATCCTTCTCGTCCCAAAGAGCTTTGATCTTAGTGAAGAATGAGTTGGCTGATTCTGTGCCTTGTTGACAGTCATGAATAGCTTTTTCGATATGGAACAAAGAAACGGTATTAGTATGTGAAAATCGTTCCTTGAGTTCAAGCCAAATACCTCTAGCGTCTTTGCAATGAATTACACTCTTCGAGATCTCCTTCGACATGGATCCAAGTAGCCAAGTTTTGACAAGAATGTTGCAACGCTCCCATTGCAACTCCTCGGTCGGTTTGTTGCTTGGTTTGGGAAGCGTTCCATCAACGAATCCAGCCTTGTTTTTTATTTGTAAGGCCATCATCATGGATTGTGCCCATGTTGTATAGTTATCTTCCACCAACGGTTGCGATACCAAGACGGCGCCTGGTTGATCGGAGTGGTGGAGAAAGAGTGGGTGATTTGATTTCTCCCATGGCTCGGAGCGTGGAGTTTGCTCGTTGTTCGACATGAGGAAGTGGTGTTGGATCGATTTGTGTAACCTAGAAAACTGATACCATATAGAATTTGAAAGATATAGCGGAAGTGGAAGGAAAATTAGTATTACTGTATTATTCCAATCTAAAATGTATTACAAAGATAAGGTGTGTGTTCTTATACAAAAATAAACAACGGTCAAGAGTAAATGAAGGATGCAATTATGCAGCTATTGCCTAACATAAGTTCTCCTAATATGGATAGATAATAGGGAATATTATCTTACCTAATACGGATGGGTAATAGAGAATATTATCTTAAATAAGGGGAAAGCTACATAAACAGAAATTTATATGTTAATACCAACTACCGGTGCGAGAACTGCGAGATTCCTGACATTGAGTAAGAGAAGCTGGTGTGTTCAGTGGCGGCCGCATGACTCTCTGAAAGGTGGAGCGAAATTTATATTGTGCACTGAGATATTGGCCTTAAACAAAGTCTTTTACCTATGTTACGATTTTCATCTTAGCAGTTGATTGTAGAAAAATAGACTTACATTTGTTTGTTTGCTATAGTAGTGGTTTCTCGTCATTCATTGAAAATTCAAGCATTTTCCATATCTAAGATCGTAAACATATCAAAATTCAATCATTCTAAATTCAAAGATTTTGTATATTATAATTGTAAACTTACCAAAGTAGGCGAAATTATTTTTTAAAAAAAAAATTTCCTTCAAAAGCTGGTTACATAAATCAAAAGAAAAATAAACAACATTCATCGGTTAACTTACAGTGAAATAGAATGTACGTAATGATAGTTGTATTTGAAGTTGTTAGGTAACTCATGCTCCTTCTTGAGGGACAAAAGTTCTTCCATTAACTCGCCAGTGGGTAAAATCCCATTCCATTAGAGCAACCCCAACCGTAGCCATAAAATAGAGGGATTTTTTAACCCAACAGCTCCTGCAAATCAATTTGTAAAATAGAGAAACACAAAAAGAGAGAAAAAAATATGTAAATTTGGAGGAAGATAGTTGAACGCTAAAATTAAATGCTTCACACCTTCCAATAGAAATTAATTGAATTCTGGCCGGAAGAATAAGCCTCAAAATTTGGTTGTTTCTATCCCTCTTCACCAACTGCTCGATTAGGGCACTCCATGTTCGATTTGGGTTCGAGTACCTCTTTCGATTTCATGTTCAATTTGCTATTCTAGTAATTAAAAACATTATTTAGGGTTGATCGATTATTGTTCGAAATCAATGTTGTTGTTCGATTGCTACCACCGTGTTGTTGTTCAAATTGTTGTTGCTATGCGCTTGCTCCTAATGTTCTTTGCTGAAATTTTTTGTTTGATTTATAAGGGTTGTACAATTAGGGTTGTTTGATTGTTGTTCGAAATCAATATTGATCTATTGCTGCCGATGTGGTGTTGTTCAAATTCTTTTTCACTGATTGTTGCCTGTCGATTGCAATTAGGGCTCCTGATTTTGTTCTTTCCTCCCAAGAAAAAAATAGAAATATTTTCAAAGGTAGAATAGAAATATTTTCAAAGGTAGAATGCAGTCTAGCTCCACTCCACTGGTGTTTTGTTCTTTCCTCCCTAGTACTAATACTACCTCAAGTTCGATTCCCACTTCTGCCATAATTCTTATATGGCCATGCCAACTCATACTAATTGAACAAACACTCATTAAAGATCTACCTAATAATCAGAGATAGATAGAATGATTAAGTTATCTTGTTTAATTGTTTTCTTATATATATGCAATAGTTTGTTTACTTTGTTAGTATTTAAGATTCCATCACAAAAGAGTCAAGTTCAATCAACTACTCCAGAGTCGAGACTCTGATCCGACTAATGACCGGACGCAAATTTTATCCGAGCTGACCCAATCCGAATGAGTCCGACTCGAATCCGACCCGATCAACCTAGTTACTAGCTCTGTGATCGAAGATGCGATCAGTTTTTAGATAGAAAACTATATGTACGTGGTTCTTTGATGTCAACAAATGATAAATCACACAACATTAATATATCATGAAATGTTGTAATATAATCCATTTATTTCGAGTACGTATTTTGCCAACGTACACAATATTATCACTTCTTTTTAATAGAAACTGATGAAATTAATACAAGTATGATATAGATATGAATATTGGTGGAATCCACACACCAGACGGGTCGGGATGGAGAAATTAAATCAGGACACTGCGAAGCTACGCTTTCACTATCCCTCGCTGAGCAGCTTCGGGGCTGTCTACAGTAGCCTCACGAAGTACTCTCCGAACCTTCAGGCTGGCTCCTTCCAGTTCCAGATGAGAAGCTATTGCTTCTAAATCGATATCGATTTTTCCAGACATAATAGCAAGGGAGTGTGATGAACATTGAGACACCATCAATCCGCTTATCAACACCAAAACTAGCCACCAATTTAAACCGGAGATATTCACTGATGTCACCGCCATATATATCGATGATCGATCAATCCCCTCCTCGCGATAGCTAGCTAACTGGCCTTGTGTTTTGTTGAAGCTTATTCTAAAGACAAGTAAAACTTCCACAAGTACAAGTGCGTACTTCAGCATTGGTTAATTCCTGGCTAATTAATTATATATATATATATATATATATATATATATATATATATATATATATATATATATATATATATATACTACGGAGTAGTACATTATTTATTAGACTCATTGTACATGTTCATGTTCGATCGTTGGTTGATTTGATTCGGTGAAGCCGATTTTTTACCTTCACATTTACTTAGCCTCACACTCGTACGTTGAAAATCAGTTAATTGACTGAAAACAGCGCCGAACCACGTTAATTAACATTTACTACTAACATTTAACCCACTTTGCCTTCACATTCGGGTAGGTATGACCTGATTAACAATGGTGCTATATGTACCATTGTACCGTACCCCGATAGACTTGGTTGATATTATTTATTTCTTAATAACATGCACAATATATATATATATCGACACTGAACAAAGCCAAAATAATTATAAATCTGAACATATAAATTTAGATTAAATGATTTTTCAAACTGTGCATTAATTGAAAAAATGAACTTCATGTGATCCAATTCTCCATCTAATTAAGTGATGACAAAGATATTCTCAAGTGTCTCATTCGTATATTAGAAGATACTAACAAGAAGTGGCGGAGCCAGAAAAATTTCGAGGGGCACAATTGTATATGCGATATAGTTTTAGATTAAATTGACATAAAAAATTATATATAATAAGATAATAAATTACGTTATTTTAAGATAAAATGTCATCGGTTTATAATAAAACGCTATCATTTTTTTTCGCACCTAAAAAAAGAAATATAAATATATAAATGAAATACCTGGAAAAAATTTTTACCTAAATAAGTATAGGAAACGCAATATAATAAATATTAAGTGAAGATTATGGTTGTTTTATGAACTGAATAACTAGAGCTTGACTCGAGTTTTGCTCAATAAAAGCTCGACTCGAGCATCATTTACAAAATGAGCTTATTATGAGCACATTTTTATGCTCGATTCAAAGCTCGCGCGGCTCGGCTCGATTGAAACCCAAATAGCACGAATCTTGTGAAATTTACAAATTTTCTTTTAATTTACTATGTCATGAGCAATTAAGGTTGCAAAATACTTGGAAAAAAAACACAGCTCTAGCTCGTTCATTTACTAAACAATCCGAGTATGAGCTCAAGTTCAAATATAGGTTTGACTCGAGCTCGACTCGTTTTTAAATAAGTTAAATATAATCAAGCAATACTAGACTTGTTTGGCTCGAATAACAACCCTAGTCAAGTAGCCAATATATACTTGTTGCACTCATAACATATAATAATGCATAATCAGATATAAAAATTTTACACTTGCATGACTCCTTATCTAATTGTCGAAATGATTAATATAACCTCTCATTTTGAAGCTCTCGAGATAAATTATAATATGTAAATGTTAATTTAAGTAAAATATAAAAACATTATAGTCGCTCTTATAATATTTTAGACATTCCATTGATGTATCCGAAAGCGTGCAAGCAATGGGCCTGGACTATCTTTTACCCAAATCCGAAATTAAGAAATGATAAAGCCCACGTTTCCAGAAGGCCTGAGCCTAGCAAGTAGATCGAGCATTGACCTCTACTACTTCTTTTTTTAAAAAAAAAATTGTCGAATTATGAGATTATCGATTAATTATAAGACATTCAAATCGGATAACCAAACCACAAAGCCGCAAAACATTCTTAATCCATGAGACACCCACCTAGCACAAATGTCAATAGTGAAATTTAAACTTTAACCTTTTGGTATAAAAGCACAAAAAAACACCTCTTTATCACTTAGAACAAGGAACTTTAGTGAAAACACAAGGTTTTATATATATATATATATATATATATATATATATATATATATATATGTGTGTGTGTGTGTGTGTGTGAGGATTGATCAAATGTTAACACCTTTTATGATATTACATGTTAACAAATCATAATCGTTGGATAGAAACGAATAATTCTTGATACTCAAACGAATAATGACTCTCAAATTACCGAATACTAACTCTGAACTTGCCAAATAATCGATAATTCATTTACTTCTTATTTCAAATGAGCAACTTATCAACGAATACTAACTCTGTTAGAAGGCTGCATGCGCCCAAATAATCGAAACTTGACCGACAAAATTTGCAACTATTCGATAAGTTAATAGTATATTATTCACTAAGTTGATAATAATTATTCGTTAAGTCGAAAACTAACAAGACAACCCATAAGCCGATAACAGGCGAACATTGATAGATAAAATTCATACACCTTATGGGGTATTATATCCTCTAATTCGCTCGACATTTAAGTTTTTTTTTAAAAAAAAAAGTACCATTTGTTATAGAAGTTTGGTATGACCCGGAAGCATAGACAAGCTAGAGTGAAAAGATCGGTACGTACGTCCCTTTGTGCGTTCGCATCGGAGACATCTTTCTCTAGGCTTCGTCGTCCGGCTCCTCATAAATGATGTGCTTGCTAAAGTACAAGTAATAGTCTTAAGTGGTGGGTTTTCATTTTCAATTTTTTATGGTCACCTTGTAAAGCCAAACTCCATATCTATACGTGTGCGATGCACGTACGTTACTCAGGCTCCAATATTACTCTTGCGTAGAAAACGGCCACGTATACATTCTACATTATGAGGCCTCTCCTATAATTGGATCTTTTGGTAAATGCCGAAGCTTTGGGGTTGATAGATTGGGTTTGGATATATATTTAATGTCGGATTAGATTATATATCGAGTATATTATATGTTTGGATTGAATCGGGTTCAGGTCGGATAAGTTTGGATCAAAATAGATTTTGAATTGGTGATTTTTTAATTTGATTGAATTTTTGTTTGGATGAGTCGGGTCAGATTCTTTCAAGATTTTATCAACCCTAACTAAAACTAGTGAGCAATAATATGTCCACAGTTAAATTTTTATTTGCCACTACAAAAATAGCCAATATCACACACATTATCTTTGTGATAGATTTTTTTTTTATCTCAGTCCAGTTTGATCGATTTTGTCGCTCTACATCTGGATCGAGTATTGTGTGACTCATTTAAGGGGTTGACCCTCCCACTCACAAGTGGCTCCATGTTTTCAAGGTGATTCGAACTTCGAACGTCTTGGTATGGGATGTAGCCCCACAATGGTGAATTTTAAAAAAAAAAAAATTAGCGATGAATATAAATTTTTTCTTTTTTTGATATAAGTAATGATTCAATGTATAGCAAACAACCATATCTGATGTACTGAGAGACCGAAAAATCTTGTCTCTTATCAACCAACCCTTTTTATTCCATCTTGTGGATAACAAACACCAAAATTGATGGTGAAACACTTGTATTACAAATGCCAATTAACAAATGGGCTTTAAAGTTTGGGTTATTAAAAAAATTCCCATTTAGGCCCACGCTAATTTTTGGTAAATATTGTTATATTAACCCACAAAATACAAGGACATATACCTTGATTATAATTCCTTGTCCAACAAGTCGCTTTTGCTTATTGATTTCTATTCACTTTTTTTTTTTACAAATTTTATTTTGACAAAAAGTGGATATCAATAAGCAACTTTTAGGGGGTGTGAAGGGGCCAATTTTTGGTGTTGTTATCCACAAGATGGAATAAAAAGGGTTGGTTGATATATAAGAGAACGTTACAGCAACAGCAACATCAGTACATCACCCATCTTTTTCTTGTTTAATTTGTGGAGCCTTAATCTTCATTAGCCCGGATAAGGCGGTCCTAACTCCTATATATGATGTATCCTCCAACCATTCCTTTGCCTTTCATTTAACTATTATTTGTATATATTTCACTCCTACTAAATACGTTTTATGATAGATTACATAGTCCTATATTGTATAGTGGGCCCAAAAGCCCAATACCTTTGTAACCTATATATATGATTATCAATGAATGGAAACCCTCAATGAGGATTTTATAATCAATCTCGTGATCTTACACTTTGGATCTCATAAAGTGGTTAAAAAAACTCTATGAATAGTACCTTTTGAACAATTCGAATGGACATATTTTGGTTTTTATTTTAGCAGTTTTTAACTATGTATCATTTTGTTTTTTTCTAATGGACGCATATTGGAACACGATAGTTTTTCGTTACCTATCTCGAGTTTGAGTTGTTAAAAAAATTTGATTAAAAAAATAATATTTTATAGAGTTTTTAGCTTATTAAACGTGCACAAAAGTCAAACGACAATTATTTTCAAACGGAGGGAGTAATGAGTTTATTAAATTGAAATTTTATTATTATTTTTTTAGAAGTTTATGAAATATTATTAAATTGAAATTTTATTATTTTTCTTAAACAATATTAAACATTCACCTAAAAATTGCAATTTAGTCTAAATTATTTTTAAAATAAAATTTCTTATTTTACTTATTAATTTTAAAAATAAATTAGACTAATAGTGCAATAAATTCAATAGGTTAGGAACTTGAATGGAATGAACGGAATTTTAAGGACCAGTATGACATAAGTATAAAAGGTTAAGGACTTAAATAAAATAAACGAAAGGTTAGACACCAACAAGAAAAAAATATATGAAAGATTAAGGACTAATGGCGCAATTTACCCCTAAAAGAAAAGGTGATAGTCGAAAACAAGTCTGAATAAAACTTTCATAACTCATTGCTGATTGTCTGTCTAAAAAAATATAAAACTACATTTAAAATTGATCAAATTTTCCAACTTAAAAGGACATTTAAAGTTGAGTAAAAAGTCAATTATATATTGCCTATTGTATACTCCCTTCCTCGTTTAATATTAATGCACACTTTTTTAAAATAATAACAAAATATATTAAATATCAACTTTTTTTCATAAATATTTTTTTATAATTTCATATTTTTAGTGTTGAGTATGAAATTATAAAAAAAGTACAAAAAAATATATATTATATATAATTTTTAGCAAACCAGTTGGTTTTCCCGGTGGCATACGGCTCTTGTAGAATGATTTGGTCTCTGTTAAGCAAGCTTCAAAATGAATACTCCGTATAATGGAAAATTTAGGTCTATGCATGTCCGCTGGAAAGATGAAATTATCTAATTCCGCTCTCTCAAGTCTACACTTGAATCTTCCCCTGATTAGCCAGGGGACATGTATATATGCCATAGATCAAAACGAAATAAGCAACAAATTGAGCTAATGATCTCAAAGCATTCGGAGTATCTTTTTGATAGACGCTTCTATCTGTATGGGACATTTGCTGTTGATATATCTCACTCAACGTCCCCCTCCTTCTCATAAAACAACATTTATAAATACTCGGCAGTAAAATGACATGTTTTAACTAACAAATCGATCTGACTCACTGTAATAAAGATTAGTGGGGATCTCAGATCTGCAAGTGGAATAAGGAATGGGATCCAAAGATTTGATAATTACGAAGTGTCAAAAAAAAAAAAAAAAGGGTGGAGGACAAAATAAAAGGAAAATACGACTGTAACTGCGTATTGAATAAGCAGGATGACATATTAAAAATGACAAATCACTTATCAGACCTTTGAATATAATGCCATTCAATGTTCACATGCTTTTTTTTTCATTTCTGACCATTCAAACTAATTTTTATTTATATAATAAAAAAATGGTTCACATGGTGCTGTTCTTGTTTGAATTCCACCAGTGTACAACCATCACAATCAGAGATTCCCCTTGTCATAAATAAATATGGGTAAATTAAGAATTGCCATAATTTTTTTTATCTTCAATATAGGAAAAAAAAAAAGAAGGCGAAACTAATTAAAATAACCTAATCTTTGCAAGAGTGTTAAAAAAATATCCTTACCTTTCAACGGTAAGAAAAATAACTCAATCTTTGGGGGAGATGGTAACAAAGTATCCCAACTTATTTTTCCGACCATAAATTGGGTCAAAACAATGACAGAAAATTGGTCAAATAGTATCATTTTCATTAAAACAACTCAATATCACCAAAAATTCAACAAATTCTTAATTTTTCCAGTTATATATCATCGTTTTAGCACGAATTTATGGTTGAAAAAAGAATCAGGATACTTTGTTACCACATCTTTCAAAGGTTGGGTTATTTTTCTTACGATTGAAAGGTGGGGATATTTTTTTAACACTTCTCCAAAGGTGAGGTTATTTTAATTAGTTTTGCCAAAAAAGAATTAATAACGAAAAAAATCCAATATAGAAAAAAAAAATTAATTGCATGTTGACTGAATATTTGTTCATACCTTAATTGCAATTTCACAATTCACGTACACCACATCAGAAATCATATAAGGAGTAAGATTCAAATTAAAGTTCACAATTTGACTATTGATAAGTTAGTAATAATTTTGGTAATCTTAGCCGAATGGTAGCTGATAAAACTAGCTAATAAACTGAATAGATTTGTGTGTATTAAAAGAAAAGGTCCAAAAAGTTTGGGGGTGTAGGTGTTGAAAATTCAATTCCAAACGCTAATTAAAATACTCTCTCCGATCCAAAAAGGATGTCGTTTGACTTTTTAACACGTATTTTAAGGAGCTAAAAACTATATAATATATCAACTTTTTTTAAATTATTTTTTTACAACTTAATATTTGTTGGTAATAAGTATTAGATTATAAAAAAAATAAAAATAAAAAAGTTAATATATTATATAGTTTTTAGCTCCTTAAAATACGTGATAAAAAGTCAAACGACATCCTTTTTGGATCAGAGGTAGTATAATCTTAGCTTTATTTTATTTAAAACTATATAATATACTCCCTCCGTTCGGCAAAACTTGTCATTTTAGGGTGTTATTTTTGTTCAAAAAAACTTATCATTGTAAGTATTTTGCCCTTCACTTTACAAAAATGCCCTTGATATGATTGATGGTTTGTTAGTTGTAGTTTTCAATAAAGTAAAAAAGAAGGGTAATAATTGAGGGTAAATTAGTACATTTGTTAATTGTCTTAAAACTTGTGAAAGAAACTAAAATGACAAGTTTTGCCGAATGGAGGGAGTATATTAAAACAAGAAGCTCTGAATGTTGCTACGTATGTTGATAAACACACACACTTATATATATGTGTGTGTATAAGATTCATTTATTTTATTAGGCAAAATTTCGGGTAGAACGGGTCTATCCAATAGCATCCTTTCGGATGAGGTTCTAAAAATCTGGATCATTGGAAATCTCTAGCCTCTTGGTAAAGTGTGCAGTTGAAAAGGAAAACCTGCCTAACATCAAAAGGGAAGTTCAACATTAACATTGGGTTCGTTTCCGTAAAAAAAAATTGGACAAGATGGACTAATGGACAGGTACGAAACCATAAATTAAAATTCAGGTAGGTTAGATAGGCTAAAATTTTCTCTGCATAATTTATTAACAAAACCCTTACTTTAATAAATAAATGAATAATTTTTATTATTTTTTCTTATTTTTTACCTATTATTTTATTTTTTGTAAAAATAGAGCGGACTGGAGAGGACCTCAGCCCGCCCTACAGTCTGTCCCTGTTGATGGATTTTTTTTTAGAATTAGTTCTTGAGCCAACTAGTACAATGTAGTTGGTTGGTCTTTCCAACTCCTCAATTTACTTCTTCCCTTTAAAAAATGTCATTTATTATTCATGTACACATTTTAAGAATGATTAAAAAATTATACTATATATGTATAAAATATATTTTTTATATAATTTCATATTTTTAGTAATAAGTATGAAATTATTAAAAATATCCATAAAATGGTATATCAAGATCTTCTACTTCACTCCCTACACCACTTTCTGCACCACAAAATTAATTTAAATTAAAATACTCCCTCTGTTAATTAAAACTTGTTGTTTACTATTCATTCACGTTTTTTTAGAATGATAAAAACTATATGGAATATTAACTTTTTTAAAAATTTGTTTTTATAAATTCATACTTAATAGTAACAAGTATGAAATTAGTAAAAAAATATATTAAAAAATTTAATATTTTATATAGTTTTTAACACCTCAAAAAACGTGCATGAATAGTAAAACGTCAAGTTTTAATTAACGGAGGGAGTTTATCTTTAAAAAAATTAAAAAATATATTTACATTTGAAATAATTATATTTATATGTTTATAAATTTTTATCTTGAAAAATTATGTTTTAAAAAATTTTAAAATTAAAATGAAAATTTTTAAAATTAAAAGAAAATTTTTAAAATTAAATAAAAATTAAAAATTAAAAATAAAATTTTTAAAAATATATTTTGCAACAAATTATCTTTTTAATTTTTTCAAAATTTTAAAACATAATTTTCAAAATAAAAGTTTATAAACTATAAATATAGTTGTTTAAAATGTGAATATAGTTTTTCATTTTTTTTAAAGATGTATTTTAAACTAAAATAATTTTGTGGTATAGGAAGTGGTGTACTAAGTGAAGTAGAGGATCTTTGTTGATACAAATGAGAGTTTTAGAGTTGAGACTGACTAAGATCGTGGTACTGTGTACGGGGCGACCCCGTGTTTGAAAGGTTTCCTTGGAGGTTCGTCTTCATTGTCCACAGGGACTTGATGTATCGCTGGCTAACGGTGCTATCTTACGATGGTGTTTGACTTCATACTTAGTCTACGTCCCCATCTTGCTAGTCGTGGGTCTGCTTAGATTCGCCTTTGTTTGGGTACGTCCTGCCTGTTAATTTGTTCTGTGCCTTTTTTCCTGTGATTTGTTGTATCTTTAACAGTATTTCATCAGTTGATTTATCGGACTTTCGAGTTCAGACTTATCTTATATCAAATCCTTTTCTTATTAAAAAGAATTAAAATTAATAAAGGAGGGTTTTAATTTAGGAAGGAGATTGTGAGAACTTAATAATGTCGACATTTTATTATTTTCATTGTATGTTTTGACGGTTCGTCGTCTGTCGACTTTATCGGCCTATCAAGACACTAGACCTATCTGACTCTCGAATTCTTACCTTATCAAAAAAATAATAATAATAAAAATTAATAATGTCGACATTGGAGAAGGCATAAGCACATGGGCGGTGGGTGGTGCATCCTAAATGGTTGTGTGATGATATGACGCTTAACATATCGCACTCATAACTTACTCTCATTGTCACACCATTCCACTTTACCCACCTAATTTCCTAATCACGTGGTCGTCTCTTCTCCCTCCGTATATTTAGGGCAAAAAATACAATATTAGTATTATTTTAATGGGTAAGGTTTTAATGAAACTAAGATGCAAAAGTTAAACAATTAATATTGTTTTATATTCATATAAATATTATATTATATACGTTAAAATGAATATGTGAATATTTGGGGTTTGTCTAGTTAGTTCTCTGCTTCTCTGGAAGTCCAAAATCTCATAAAGGAAGAGTTTGATATATTTTTTAACATGGAAAAACTCATAAATTTCAATTTCTATGAATGTTAATTCCTATTAAAGGGTGAAATTTAACTCAAGCATGACTCGAATGGGAAATGAGCCGAGCCGAGCTTGAGCCCAAAAATTATTTGAACTCCTTTTGACGCTCAAGCTCGGCTCGCGAGCCCAAAGGTAAACTCGACATCGGCTTGTGAAGGCTCGAACAAGCAGAACGAACAAGCCTGAGCTTGTTCAAGCTCGTCAATTGGGCTTGTTCAGGCTCGGCTCGTAGCTAAAAGCCTAAATGCAAAAATAAAGAAGCATTCGTATAACAAGCAGAAAACCCTTGAACAATGCATAACCAAATACAAGTTCCATGGATGCAATCCATGAGCAGGACAAATAGATCGAGGGGTAAGTAATCTAAACCCTTATTTTTATACAAAATTGAAGCTGGAAACCCTCAAATACCACAATGCAGAAACTGGTCAGGGACTCGACGTCGGAAAGAAACCCTAATGGCCGGATCTCGAACTAGAGGGCGTGGTTCTGGATCTGCCTCCTTCTCCGCCGCTTGCTGCCGCTTATGCATCTACCTCCTTCAGATCTGCCTCCTTCTCCGTCGCATGCCGCCGCCGCTTTTGGATCTCGAACTAGAGGGCCTGCTCTTCACCTTCTTCAGATCTGTCTCTTTCTCCGACGCATGTCATCGCCGCCTTTGGATCTCGAACTCGAGGGCGTGGAAGATGTACGAAGCTGGGGAGAAAAGGGAAAAGGGAGATATACGAAACTTACTCGACGCCAGCAACTTGTCGTCGCCGGAAGGAGGGAGAAATGGTAGGAGGGAGGAAGCACTAAACTAGAGATTTGAAATAGGAAAGAGAAAGAAAGATGAAACCAGGAAGTACTGAACGCAGAACGATGAAAGAGGGAGACAACAACTCTAAGGGGTAATTTGGAAAATTATCACATTCGAGTTTTCGGGCTCGGCTCGAGCTCATCTCGGACTCAACACGAGCTTCGAACATTGTTCAAGCTCGGCTTTTTTATGATTTAGAACAAGCTGAGCCGAGCTCGAGCTGTTCAGCTCAGATAACAACACTATGAAGGAGGTATGTAAGATCTACTTCATCCATTCTCTTTTTCCAAATCTCCTATAAATTTTATATTTAAAAAAAATCTCCAATTTGCCCATATATGAGATTTTGATTTCCTAGGATATCATCATTTATGTGTTTAACCAAACAAAACATGGGAATTGAATTCATAGGAAATTATTTACAACCAAACATATTTTTACAATTCCCGTGAAGTAGAATTCATGAGAAGTTCATATCTTGAAAATTTACTTCCTAGGAAATCTACTTCTCACATTTAACCAAACGATACCTAAGTTGATACTCACATAACATAAAATAAATCATATCATATTCAACGCTCAACAATATTCATAATTCATATTCACATACATATACATAATAAGTGCGTTTTTATAATATCACTGATTTGAGTGGATAGTTATTAGTGGTACAAATATTATTGTCAACAGTTTAGTAGCCCGTATCAATTGAAAATTTATAAAAGTTGAATATTGGAGCTAAGGGGAAAATTATTATTATTATATATAATAAAGAAGAATTTGTTGAATTTATTTAAATATATGTTGAAGATGAGATTTTACCAAAATTTTATATAGGTTTACTTAATCAATATAAAAATATATATGCTTAAGATAAGATTAATATATACTTTGATAAGATTGTATCCTTTTTTTTTTAGATATTGATATATCTTACTGAAGATAATATTTTACCAAATTATTACTGTAAGTTAGTTGTAGTTCCTGATAAAGTAAAAAAAAAAAATTCTCTCCGTTTTGAAAAACATATCACTTACTATTCAAACACACTTTTTAATAAGCTAAATATATATATATAGTATTTTATTCTTTTTTATGATTTCATAATCGACCATTACTACGAGCATCTCCAACAACACATCTAAAATAGAAAAAAGTGAAGAATTTGAAAAAAAAAAGATGTTGTTTTTGATCCAACCGCTCCTCTATATCTCATTTTCTTAAATAAAGAAATGAGGAGAGAGATAGAAAATAACAATGGTAAAAATTCTCTAAACACTCTACATTAAACTTCCTACGAATGCGTTGAGGAAGAAGATGTGAGCAAAAGACTCAATGGAATTCAAACATAGAGAACTGAGAAGTGCAAATAAAATTGTATATATTTGCTTTAAATAGATACAAAATAATATTAATATTTAAAACATCTATTAAATATAAAAATATGTAAAACATCTATTATTTCAAAAAAATAATATCAAAAATTAATAGTTTATATAATTTTTTTATTATAAAAAGCATGATGTAAATAATACTTCGTATTTAATAAATGGCATATTTTTTTCTAACACATGTAGTAAGAGTATAAAAATAAGTTTTTTTGTCTTTTTTTTTATAAGGAAAAAATTTGAGTGGTGGTTAGGCAACCCGAGAGCATCCCGAAAGATGAGATCACGAAAATCTGAAAGAAATACAATTACAAATACATCAAAAAAACTACCTAAAGCAAACCCGACCCATAATTTTATTGGTAAGAGTAAGGTGTTTTCTTATACCTAGATAATACTATCATGAAAGTCAGGGTACAAATCTCATTAGTGAGATTTGTGCTAGGTGAATACTCATAAGTCATAACCTTTCACGTCAGTAAAAAGGTAAATTAAAAAAAACTTGAACAAATATGGTTTGATTATAGAATGGAGTACTTATTATGATATAGCGTATCAGGAGGAGAAATGAGTGACCCAAATGAAGCAATTGACTAACAATAGTTTAGCAAGACCGACTTAGAACCAACTGTGACTATGACAGCCACAGCATATCCAACGAATATCCTTTAATTCTTTTTTAAATTCAACTTTGTTGAAACAAAGATGGGAAATAGTGAAATACGGAGTATGTTCCAAATTCCAAATTCCAATAGTGAGAAAGAAAATGTTGGCGAAAAAAAAAGGAAAGAAATTAGTCTAAAAATATAAATTTTATTTTACTCAATTAGTTAAATACCCTATCGGTTCGAAAATATAAGTCAATATAAGTCCATTGATTTTTTGACACATTTTTTAAGGAGTTAAAAACTATATAAAATAATATTTTTTTTATTAATTTTTTTAAATAGTCATATATATTACAAATAAGTATATAATTATGTAAAAAATTTAATTAAAAAAATTATTTTATATAGTTTTTAACTTCTTAAAAAACGTGTCAAAAAGTCAATAAACTTATATTTCCGAAAGGATGGAGTATGTATTTTATACACACTCCTTTCTAAATAAATAATGCTTAAATTTTAAAAAGAAATTAAAAACAACCATTTATTGACCCCCTGATATGCATATATTTGAGTAATTTATATGCAGATGTGCACATTTTAAACATTCAAAAGGTAAACATTAAAACACAATGTATTTATATCAAAATATGCATATTTAAATATTTAATGTATAGTTATTATCACAGTTCTAAAAACCCCTTTAAGACCTGCCTAGACCCTCATCTAAATCCTTAACCTCGTCTCTCCGTCAAGACTGTCAAAATCACCAAGACCCACTTAAATCACAAAGACTCGTCATAAAATCCACCTATACCCCACTTATACTCTTTAATCTACTCTACCGCGAAATCACCCGTCAAGCGTTTTTTTAAAACATTGGTACTGTAGAGAGTACTTGGAGGGCACGAAATGCGGGCCCGTCTACTTTAGTGTTTAGCAAACAAAGACGTGTATGAGTTGCAGTCTTTATAGACACCCACTTCCCACATGGCTGCCTCCGTCTTCCTCCACATGCACCCTCCTCCCTTCCTTTTTTTAATTACCCCATATATTATTATTTCAATAGTATTCATTCATAGTCCAGGTAGTTGTAAAGTATATTTATAAAATAAATCTAGTATTATTATTTTATTATTTTTATAAATATCATTCAAGAAGATTCCTGTATTCACCTTTTCAAAATAATTTTTTAATTATCTGAATTAATGCTTCTGGAATACTCCCTAGTAGTATTATACTATAGTATAAACTCCTACTTTGTTTAATTTTATAAAATAAATAAAGTATAAACTAATGGAACTTTGAAACATAAAGATGGGAATTTGTTACATTAGTATTTTATTAATTGAGTCGGTTGATTTGAGTTGGGTCCAAATCGGGTGCGTATAATGAAATGAGTGCCGGAGTATCAATAATTGAGGTGACAGGGGAGCTTAGGTGTGTGCGAGAGTGGACCCGGACCGGGTCCAGTGCCATGGGCTGAGCTGCCCGTTGTATCACGCCACCGTATCAACTCTCACTCCGTAACGACCGTAACGGCGCCTTCTAGAAGTTTTCTTTTTTATACCCTACTCCGTATAAAATTAAATTAAATTTTACTGTAGTGTTTTTTTTATTATTTTTTTATATGATTTGAAAATTTTTAGTCCGGTTTGATTTTTCTCAATAATTCTATACTTGGAGTCTTTTTCTATTCGATGAAACATAGGGTGTGTATGGGGCAGTGGCCAGTGGGGCACACCGTAAACGTTTAAAAACTGTTAAAATACGAGAGTTTTTTTTTTTTTTTGAACCGGAAATAATTTGGCAACTGAGGCAGGACCTCAAGTACCAAGAGCATCCAAATGGATGAAATTGCGAAGTACCGTATCGTCAGGAGGTTCATTATTGGAGAACTCATAACCAAGATGCGAGAGACGATCAGCAGCCCGGTTGAATTCCTTGTGAACATGACGAATATGTGTATCTATGAAGAAGCCAAGGGAGAATAGACTGTTAGAGACAATCATTTCACAGTCTCCCGGAGGCAAACATAAACCTTTTAGACTATTTATTATGATGAGATTATCACCTTCGATTATGAGTTTGGTAATACTAAGGTCCTTTGCTGCGTTGATTCCTTTCCAAAAAGCATACCCTTCGGAGCCCGAGACAGAAGCTATAGGGGCGAAACCCGAGCCCGAGAAGAGAGGGGTCCCATGGTCATCCCTGATGATAAAGCCGCAGGAGCCCTTGGCAGAAGCTGAGAGGGCCCCATCAAAGTTTAGTTTAGCGTACTCAGGAGGTGGCTTCTGCCATTTTCCATTGCGTTTTTGTTTTATTTTTTTGATTGGTAGTTTAGTTGTTGTGTTGGGATCCTCATCTTGTTTGGAGCCTTGCCAAAGTTTGATTTGGTTATGGATGAAAGATACAATACTCTTAGATTCTGGTTTGAGGCTATCGAAAAGTGCCTTGTTTCGGAAATACCAGATACTCCACCAAGCCAACATAAGTTTGCTGAATCGACTAATTCCAAGTTTGCTGAATCGACTGTGTACGGGGACAAATTACTTGGATTTTTAGTTGAAATTTGTAGTTAAAAAAAGTTATTTGTAGTAGCTTTTCCCTTATTTGTTTTGCTTATTTGATTTGAAATTATCATAATACCCCTAATAACAACCAAATAAACTTGACTTTTTACAAATAAACTCTTTGTCGTCTCATATGAAGTTTATATTATTCCATAATCTTTCAACCATTATTTTACACAACTTTTTAATTTCAGCTATTTTTTAAATTTCAATCACTTTTTCAACTCCACTCCATACAAACACATACTGTATTATTTATTATTTGTATATATTATTTATAATAATAAAAATTGTATAAAATATCCATTTTTTTAACAATTTCATATTAATAAGTACAAAATTGATAAAAAAAAATACAAAAAAGGGATATTTTATATACTCTCTGTTTACTTTTATTTGTTGTTTATTATTTACGCACATTTTCTTAGGATGATAAAAATTATATAAAAGATTGATTTTTTTTATTGAAAAGTATTAAAAATAAATATTTTAAATAGTTTTATTACATTACAAAACATACATAAATATTAAAAAGACAATTAAAAGTGAACCCACCGGCAAGAGCCACGTACAAGATAAACCGGCTTGTGCTAACCGGTTCGACCCACTAGTAGGGAGTAAGACAAATATTAGATTTTCACCCAAGAAAAAAGATGAATACAGGGATCGAACCTGGGACATCCTGGGTCACCTTGAATGTGGCTTTTATATAATGTGTATAAAAAATAAAAAATAAATAAAAGTAAACGGAGAGAGTATATAAGAAGAGAATCTAGTAAAATAATACTCCATCCGTCTCAAAATAAATTTAAGTTGTTATTCAATTGCATTATCTTAGCTTATTGGCTCCTCATATGTGTAACTTGAAACCGGACGTACTAGAGGGGATGTTAGAGTATTCAGGTAGAAGTTTGTCATTAGGTGTGTGTCGGCCTTTAAACAAATTTATGGGTTTTCTTTGTATGATTTATGCGATTTTTTTTTAATATTAACCATTATATATTTGATGCCTTTTTTCTTAATATTAACCATTAGGTGTGTGTAGGGAACTTGTTATAATTGAGGTTTTTGATTAAAATTGGTGTTTTATAAAAAAAAACTATTTGAGTGTTTTTAGTTTATTTAGTTTAAAATTACCATAATATTCCTAATAATAACCAAATAAACTCTATTTTTTACAAATAAACTCTTTTACGCCCTATACAAAATTTATATTATTTCATAATCTTTCCACTTTTATTTCACACAATTTTTCAATTTTAACTTATAAGGAGTATATAATTTTAGTCTTTTTTTCTACCTCGACTCATACGTACCTCTTTAAGAGCATGCCCAAGAGATTCCCCATCTTGGTTTTTTTTGAGAATATTGAGGTGGTTTTTGGTCCAAGAGCTTCCCCATTATAATCTCCAAAATAGAGAATGGTGCGAAAATATGGAGATTATTTCCTAAATTTGAAGAAAACTCTATATATTTTGAGGCGAACTCTATAAGAGGAAATTTGTTAGAATGGGGCAAAAAAAATTCAAAATATCTGATTTACAATACTCTATTTTGGATATTGTTTTAGAGAACCGGCTCAAATGAAATCTGCCTAGTGCCAGTGGGGAGGGAGGACTTTAAATTAAACATTTTTTTTATTCCGTCTTTCAAGGGGACCATAGAAAATGGAATGCCATTATGCAAATATCTGATAAGTAGTTGGGGATGCTCTTTGGAGTCTCAAAGGGCCGTTCCCAATTCATTTTCATCAACTAACACACTATTTATCCCTACCGGAAAAATAACCACAATCCTCTCTCCGTTTTAAAATAGTTTCTAGGTGCTTAGATAGTTTTTATTTTAAAATAGATGATTTTTTTATATTTTTAGTTAAAAGATTGTAATAATTTATATTGATTTGTGTGTTATTTACTTTTTAAAAGACTTAATTGGTTAAAATGAATAGTGAGTATTAGAAATAAGAAAATTTATATAAAAAAAAGTTACTAGAATGGTTATGTTCTTTAAAAGTGAAATGTTTTATTAAATAGTTAAAGATCTATGTATTTTGGAACGGATGAGGTATTATTTATCGATTGCATATCTCTAACCTAAAATCACACCCCACAAAAATATTTTCTCCTTAAAAAATTATATTTAAAAAAGTTTAAAAAAATAGATTTAACTTCTACATGACTATTATAATATATTTTTATAAAAAAATCTCAAAAAATCAACTTATAAATTTTTTAAAAAATTATATAGTAAAATAACATCTTTTTATAACTTCTAAAAATCTTTCTATCTCTATTAAATTATTATAATTTTTGTAAGTTGATTTTTTAATAATTTTCTAAATACATTATAATAATCATGTAAAAGGTAAATACTCCCTCCGTTTTATTTTAAGTGACTTTTTCAAATCATGCACGTAGTTTTAGAACGATCAAAACTATATTAAATATTAATATTTTAATAATATTTTTTTAATAATATTATATTTATCACCAATAAGTATGAGATTATCGGAAAAAATATTTTAAAAAATTATTATTTCATATAGTTTTTCACACCTTAAAAAACGTGCCTGAATAGTAAAAAAGTCAATTATTTCATATATTAAATATTAATATTTTAGTATATTTTTTCAAAAATTTTTTTAGAGGCCGGAATTTTGGGAGAAAGGATATGCACTGGTATTTATCATGCCCATTGCCCCGTGGCCCCAATCAGTGTCCTTTTATTTACTACGCTTTACTTGTACACCACAAGTTTGAAATCCCCAAGACCCCAACTGTTGTGTATCTTACCTTCAACTGGGTCACAGATTCATTTAACCCAGGAACCATATCGAAGCTCAGTGTTAATGGATGGATCAAAGAAATCATAGATAAATATATGTAGGGATTTTGATTAATAATTATATATAAAAAAAAAAACTCCAGTTGTAAGTGCTAACTGCACTTTGCAACTTAAAAGAGTTTTTTAAGCATTACATAGAAAGGCTTACAGAGGAGAAATAGCAGAACAAAACTCAAGCATTCTTCCACTTGCTTCCATGGCTTCTTTTCTTGTTTTTTTCTCTTTACAAAAAAAGGAAACCCCAAAAAAAACCAACAAAGGGGACGCTGAAAACGAAGGGGATGAGGGAAGAACTTACTCTCTCTCTAAATGTCCTTCCCCTAAATCCCCGGCATTAATATTTACATCCAGATCCTCATCTCCGATTCACTATCAACAAACAACAAAATTTGCTTTCTTCTACTCACCGTGTGCCAAAATGATCTGCTGCAAGCAATGGCCAATCGATTGATCCTTCAACTGGAGATGAAACATCCCTCTCGATCTGGACTCTGATAGCATTAGCATCCATGGAAGAACCTTAATTTCAGTCTTCTTCTTCTTCTCCTCCTCTTTTCAGTACAGCTATTAAGGTAATCTGAAAGCAGCAACCCGGGCAGCAAAGAGATCTCATCCTCTTATTTATACTCGTATTTACATTGCTCACTCCCGCGATCAGATTTAGTTGTCCGCCATGGATCCTGTGTTTCCTCCGCTTACTACCCACGGGTGTCCTGTAAATTGTAAAATTCACAGCACCATCAGACAAAGAAATTCCCAAAAATCCATACAATTTCAACTTCTAACAGCCATAGATTTGGAACTTACTCAGAACTTGATCGGCGGACAGTCTCCTGGAAACATCCTTGCAGAGCATCTTTCGGACCAGATCCTTGGCCTCAGAGGACACGGATCTGAAAACCCTAGGCGGAAACCTCAGATTTCCCCTCAGCACGGCGTGAAAGGTCTCCTCCACGCTTTCCCCGTAGAAGGGCGGAACTCCACCAAGCATGATGTACAAAATCACGCCGGCGCTCCACACATCGACCTTCTCGTTATAGTCCCTCCCGTTGAGCACCTCGGGAGCAACGTAGTAAGGAGTGCCGACAACCCCGCGCATCGGGACGCGCTCGCCGTCAGATCCGACGAACCACTCCGCGGATCCGAAATCGCAGAGCTTGAGTATGCCGCGGGAGTCAAACAAGACGTTCTCCGGCTTGATGTCGCGGTGGGAGACGCCGTGGCGGTGGCAGTGAGCAAGCGCGGAGACGAGCTGCGAGAACACGGTGCAAGCGTCGGCCTCAGAGAAGGGAGCGGCAGCGGAGAGGCGGTCGAAGAGAGTGGAGGACTCGCAGAGGTCGGTGACGATGAGGAGGTGAGAGTCGGAGTCGTAGAGGTTGTGGATCTGGAGGATGTTGGGGTGCGGGGAGAGGAGGAGGAGGAGCTTGGGCTCGGCGTCGAGGCAGCGGGCGTCAAGGGAGTCGTCGGCGAGGGAGCGCTTGTCAAGGGACTTGACGGCGAAGGAAGCGCCGCTGGAGGGGGAGAAGCAGCGGTGGACGATGCCGAAGCGGCCGCGGCCGATCTCCTCGCAGAGCTGGTAGTCGTTCTTGAAGCTTTCACACATTGGGAGAGTTTTTCGATGGGGTTTGTTGAGCGAAACCAGAGGTTGGGGGAGACGGTGGGGTTATATAGAGGGGGAGGAGGTTACTTAGGAGGGGGAATATTCGGATCCCGTGGGACGTGCCGCACTGGATTGACCCACGCCTTTGGGTTAGGAACGTTGAATTTCGATCCGACGGCTGAGATTAATTCGTAAATTTGAGACTTTATTTTATTTGGTGGAAATACGTAAAGTTGGAGACTGCGAAGGTTGAGGGAAAGTGGTGGAGTGCGGTAGGGTGTAGGATTGTACGGAGGGAGTTTATGCCGTTGGGATCTTTTTTTATCCCCTTTCTTTCTTTGATGGTGGATACTCAGATTCTTTCTGTGCCGTGCCGTGCCGTCTTATCAGATAAATGGTTTCTCCTCAAAAATAAAAAACCTGATTAAAAACAGTACCAAAAGTCCAAAATCCAATCGTTTTATCTACTCCAATAATTTGTGATTCTTATCTTATTACTGTACAAAATCCAATCGCCCTATTGAGTAGAAATCTTTATCAGTATATGGCTAAAAAAACAGTTAGTTACGATATGATATTCTACTCCTAAAAAATAAAAATCTGATTAAAAACTTAATCTATTATATATAATTATTATATATCAGCTGAGACACATAACGCTTTTTCTTTAAATTTTTGAAATAATCAATATATACATAAGATAAAATTTTATTACTTAATCAAATTTTTTTGAAATAATCAACATATCTATATATGCATAAGATAAAATTTGACACAATTTCATTAGATATGTATATTAGTTGTATGAATCAATCACAAATTTTTAAAATAACCAATATATGAATAAGATAAATTTTTTATTCTAACTCTATTTAATCAATATATCTATATAGGGATAAGATAAAATTTGACCCAATTTCATTAGAAATAGATATAGTTTTTAGAAGATATTAAAGATCAATATAGTAATATGTGTTTAAGATATCGTACACTTTATACAATTTCGTTAGATATAAATATATTTTTACAAGATTTAACGGTATAATTACAAAGGTATTAAATCAAACAAACCTTTGGCTTCGATTCTTTCTGCTATGGGACATGTCTCCCCTTAATCAGTTTTATTAAATAATCAATTTGTTTATACCTATTAAACCAAATAATCAATTTTATTATGTAAAATTTAACATTTGTTTATTTTAGAATTGTATATAGAATTAGAAGAATGGGTATTAATAATAAAATTTTAATTAAAAAAAAAAAGAATATATATGTATATGTATATGTTATAATAATTTCTTTTGATTATATCTTAATTATGTATTAATTAAGAAGTATTGAAGAAAATTAATTAGCTAATTAAACGGGTATTAACATTAAATTTATTTAAATTAAAAAAATCGCACACGGTGCAGGTACCGAACTAGTACGGAGTATATACAAAATCTTACACCCTACCTATCATATTAGTTAGGTAAAATGCGTCGTTTATTTATATAAAATATTACTTTTTTAATTTATAAAGTTAATTTAAAATGATATTTTATTCTGATTTTATCATCATCAAGTAAAAAGCATGAATAAAATAGTAAATGATGTGTTTTTACGAATAGATGAGTTTATTTGGTATTTTTTTATTCTGATTTTACAATATACTGGTAGTTTCAATTTTGTATGGAGTTTAATAGTAGAGTTTTTGTTTTTAACAAAAACACCTTTTTTAAAAAAAAAAACCTATACTATATATATATTCAATTGCATTACCAACTTCTATTTTTCGGTCAAATACCCTTATTTATCTGTTATAGAAAAATTTTACTTGCTCCATATTGATTGTTGACTTTTTTTTTAAAAAAAATTAGTACCTAGAAATTCTATAAAATATTAAAATTTAAAATGATTTTATATATACTAGTAATAAGTATGATATTATTTCTAAAAAATTATAATTTTTTTTATATTTTATGAAGTTTTTATTATCCTTAAAAAATATGTCAAAAAATACTATATGATTTACAAGACAACGTAGTATAAGAATAAATTTATCTTTTTCAACCAAATCACCCTTAATTTTTAAAAAAAAATTATTAAAACATGTTTTTATGTGTTATTTATGAAAAAAAATATTTTATAAAAATATACTCCCTTTAACTTTTATTTAGAAATGCCCTTTAATGAAATAACGACAGTAGTTACTGTAATTTCTAGATGGATATATGATTCTATAATTGATTTTTCATGAACAGAAAATTTATTTTGTTGGATGCATTTGGACTCCTCTTTTTTTTTGGAAGCAGGGATGCATCTGGACCCTACATTGACAACAAAGGAAGCAATTACATTAATTATTACATACATTATACATTTTTGTTACTTGCAAATTGCAACCCAATTATCCAAAGAACAATGTATTTTTGTTGGTTGTTTTTACTTGTAATTAGGACAGGCAATCCGATTTCACCTCAATATGTATAATCTCTTGATGATCTCGGTTGTTTGCCTTACATTGCCCCTAGAATAAGATCCACTTCAACCAACTCCACATCAAATGTTGTATGAATCGAGTTTTCGTCATTGATGAGCAACACACCCTTGTTCGAACTGATTTATAGGTAATGAAGGCTAAGGTTTTATAGATTGTTGGTAACATGGTTTCATGGCGAGAGGTACCACCTATCAACGACCTACTATGACAAATTGTGGTTACCGGTGTGGACTTGGGCTTGGGTTAGGGGACGGTAGTGTTGGGGATGTCACAAGTTTAGGGTTATTAGGCGAAAGGCAAAGCAATATGCCCAAACATGTTTGCTCTCGTGACAACATTGACACATACAGAGAAAGGGTTTACATGGGTGAACTTGCGAAGAGTTTGGATGTGAAGGGCGAAATTGTGGAGGATGTGAAGACGGACAGGTTAGGTGTAGAACCAACTCCTCATTATAGGAGCATTGGAGATTGGAGCAGCCAATTACTTGTTTTGAAGCTCTTTAGCGATGAGCTTCTCATGTTATTCAATCTTCAAACTTAATTAGGGTATTGCGGGCATGAATCCGCCAGACACAAAAAACCTCACATGCAATATTGATTAAGTAAGAATTCGATGTTAGATATACCTGAATCTCGACGGCCGATAAGTAGGCAGACAGAAGATCGTCAAAACATACAATCAAAAATAGAAAAAAAGTGAAATACAACAAGCGTAAGCGCACACTAGAAAAGACGAAACTAGGCAAAATAAAATATAGGGAAAATTACAGAAAACCACCCTTTAAATATGAGTGTTTTCACTTAACCACCCCTTAAATTCAAAATTACAGAAAACCACCCTTTAAATGGTATTTGTTTACAACTCACTACACATTCAACTATTTTCGTTACTTTATCATTAAATTTATTATATTTTAATATTTTTAAACTCAAAATTGATTGTAAATATATTCAAAATTTTAATTTAAGGGCACAATTATATTTTATGGATCATTGTATTTATTTTTAAAAATAATAATCAATAAAGTCTAGAATTATTATCTTAATTTATGTTTGAAAATGTTTATAATTTTTTAAAACATTATGTAAATTACTCTTATTTAAAATATAAATAAATAAGAGTTATTTCCATAATATTTTAAAATTTTATAAACATTTTCAACCATAAATTAAGATAATAAATCTAGGCTATATTAATTATTATTTTCTTAAAATAAATAAAATAATCCATAAAATATGATTGAGCCCTTAAATTCAAAATATGAATATATTTACAATCAAATTTGATTTTAAAATATTAAAATATAATATATTTAATGATAAATTAAAGAAAATAGTTGAATGGGTGGTGAGTTGTAAACAAATACCATTTAAAGGGTGGTTTTCTGTAATTTTAAATTTAAGGGGTGGTTAAGTGAAAACACTCATATTTAAAGGGTGGTTTTCTGTAATTTTGCCTAAAACATATCACGTAAGGGAAGTAGACTATGAACGAAGTCAAGCACCATCCTGAAATAGCATCGCTAGCGAGTGATACATCAGGAATATGAATCCAGGTGGGTAGTTAAGACAAATCTCCATAAAGCTCTTTTCTGATTATAGAGTCACCCCATATATACACACACCGTCTCACCCCAATCAATCCCGACTTTGATTATCAGAACCCCAAGGAAGAAGAAGAGTATAGTTGCACCATAGCAAAGTCGCATGCCGCCCTAGCAACCTGCACCTCGATCAAAGGACCTTTCGAAACGAACCGATCAAGCCCTATCAGGGTTTTAAACACTTTCGAGCGGGATTTCAAACCCTTTTGGGATTTAATTCAAGCCCTTTCGGACAATTTTATTAAAGAAGATGACTAAATATATAAATAAGAATAAACATATATAATTATTTATATATAAAGCCAACCAACCGTTATTTTTATTTGTTATTGTCCACGGATTGACGTGCAAGGATAACCAATCCGGCACATGGAAAAGGCTTGCACGCCAAGGCAATTCCAGCACGATGCCTCCTCATTGGTCTTCGGCAACCTCACCACCACCAATTTACCTTCTTCACCCTATCACCATCACCTCGTCCCACTGCCTCCTTTTCTAACACCTTTTGACTGAATATTTGTACGCAACTGGTCTTCACTAGCCCTCTCCATGCATCATCGATTCTGACCTAGGTGAAGACGAATGTCTCCATCGCTAATTTTTACTTGATATGCCGCTAATCTTCGCAACCTGTTGCGGAATACATTGGTAACCATTCCAAACACACCCTTATGGGAATTTGAAGAGACTTTGCAACCTATTGCAGAGTAGGTTCCTCCTCAACAGGTTGCAGAATGCTTTAGAAGCCGTTCCAAACACACCCTAAGGGGAAGTTGAAAAACTCATGTGTTTTACCTCAACACAACCTTACGTAGATCTCAATTCCTGCGTATATCAAGACAATCCACAGTGTAACGTCGGACCTAATTCCGCAACCAGTAGTAGCCCTAAATCCACAACCAGTTGAATTGCAAGCCGAATTCCACAATCAATAGCGGACTTTTGCTTCGTACGCTAGTTCCCATTCGGTCTAGATTTTCCCTTTGTTCCGCATTAGGTTGCAGAATCCACTCCGTAACAGGTTGCAGATTCTCTTCAAATTCTGATAACGGTGCGTTTAGAATAGTTATCAATGTATTCCGCAACAAGGTTGGGAACTCGGTTGTGGGTGCATTTATTAATCCTTACTGTATTTTCCAAGATTAATCCTTTTTAATAGGAATTGATTTGCTTGAATTCAATTATCCATGGATGGGTCCTTCAATTGAACTTTTCATCATGAATTTGAACTTTTCTTCTTAGTAATAATTAGCAAACGGATAAAGCTGGAGAGCCTAATCTTGGATCCTCATAAGTGGTTTGCAGCCAACTAATTACAATTTCGCAAATATATGTCATTTCTGTCACGTTATCCATCTCCATTATTAGGGATTTGCATTCTGACCACTCATTTAATACAAGTAACTCGTTACAAAGAAACGAGTGAGAGTAGCTCGAGTTAGACTTGGGCTCATTCATTAAGTAAACGAGTTAAATATGGGTGTATTTTTAAGCTCAATTAAAATTTAGACATGATTTAAACTTGAATAACTCAAATTTGGTGGAATTTATGAAATTTTCTCGATATTACTGTATTATGAGTAAATAGGGGTGCTATTTGAGTCGAGTAACTTGAACACGACTCAAAAATCATTCTTTTACTTGACCTCATTCATTTATTAAATGAGAGGAGTATAAACATACTCCCTCCGTTCGGCAAAACTTGTCATTTTAGCTTATTTCACAAGTTTTAAGGCAATTAACAAATGTACTAATTTACCCTCAATTATTACCCACCTTTTTTACTTTATCGAAAACTACAACTAACAAACCATCAATCATATCAAGGGCATTTTTGTAAAGTAAATGGTAAAATACCTATAATGACAAGTTTTTTTGAACAGAAATAACACCCTAAAATGTCAAGTTTTGTTGAACGGAATGAGTATTTTAAAACTCAGATCAAAACTAATATTCGTCTCGAGTTTAACACATTTCCAAACAAGTCTAATATGAGCCACCAATGCTAAACTCATTTATCTCAAAACTAGTTAAATATAGGGTGTGTTTGGATTCCATTGTATTTCAATTATAATGTAATTATTTTACCTCATTTTATGTGAGCGTTTGATTGTGAAAATAAAAAAACTCGTAAAAATTGAGGTAAAACAGTAATTTAACCAAATAATCAAATAAATCGAGTTAAAATAATTATATTATATTTAATACATCATGGAATCCAAAAACACCGTAAAAATTATGTTAACTAAACACCACATTTATCTATTTCTATTTGCATTATAAACATAATACAATTGGAATCGACGTTGGATACATTAAAAGGTTATGTCGGCCATAAAAAAAAAGTTTGATTAGGTGGATTCCAACTAATGCCAAATGGGCCAATTAAAATGGCCCGACCACGAATGTTACATGACGTGGCGCCAGGGATCTGCTCATTGAAATTCCTCACTGGTTTCACTCATTTTGCTACTCAAATCGGTGATTCTTTTTCTTTTCCCCGGTAAATTGGTGGTTGGGTTTGAATTTGCATGTAATATAATTATAAATTTCAACATCTCATTATACAATTTATAATTTTGTTAAAATAACTTGAATTTATAATAAAATATACTCTAAATTTTGTTAATAAAATACTCATAATATATGAGTTTTTACAAAATAGTTGTTGTTTTAAAATAGATGACCTTTTATGTTTTTTAGGTAGGGAATTGTACGGAGTAATAAGTTATACTCCCTCCGTTCGGCAAAACTTGACGTTTTACTATTTATGCACGCTTTTTTAGGAGCTAAAAACTATATAAAATATCTAGTTTTTTTAATAATTTTTTTAACAATTTTGTAGTTATTATCAATAAGTACAAACTTGTTAAAAAAAATTTTAAAAAAAATAAATATTTTATATAGTTTTTATCATTCTAAAAAAGCGTGCGTAAATAGTAAACGATAAGTTTTGCCAAACGGAGGGAGTATTGATTTGTGTGTTGTTGGCTTTTTAATAGATTTTGATTGGTTAAAATGTATAGTGGGTATTAAAAAATAATAAAATTTATGAAAAAATTAGTAGAATGATGCTGTTTTTTAAAAAAGTGAAGTGTTTTTTTATTAAAACTTGTGTCCATAGCTAAAAATGTATGTATGATGGAACTGAGGGAGTATCTATTATTGTGTAAAATTTATAATTTTATTATAAACTTAATAAAATTTATTGACACAATTTATAATGTATTTTATTTTAGACTTATGTTATCTTAAAGACATTGTAAATTTACGTTATTTATGTCCAAAATTGTTAAACCCTCCGATGATTGTCAAATTGGGAAATTGGGGACATTGTTAGGGATTGTACATGTTTGCTCATTAATATTTCTCAAGAAAGAATCCTACATGGAGCTGTTCTCCAAACAGAAGCTCTTGCATTCTGTACACGGGTTCAACTAGCATTCGACAGAGGCTTGCAGAACGTCATCATTGAAGGGAATACCTTAGGAGTTATAAAAGCTACCAACAACAGCACCAATACTTATTGGAAGATTTTCAGAGTGGTCGAAAAGATTCGGAATATGAAGAAGAATTATGTCAGCATAGATGTTCCCATTGTTTTTTATTTTATAAGTTTTGTGTTTTCCACGTATTTTCAAACTAGAACCCAAAATATTTTCTATTGTATTAGTTGTGTATTTTCATGTATTTTTAAATTCGAGTTTAATATATTAGTATGTGCTTCTAAGGTAAATATTTCATATAATGTTTAAACATAAAAATAATTAATTTGTCATATTGGTTATCCAATAATCACCCTCACCACCCGTTCATCTGCATGGGTTGGATGCGGGTGAAAAAGCAGGGCGGGTGAAGATTTATACTCGTAGGGCGGGTGAAGATTTATACTCGTAGGGCGGGTGATGGAATGATGATTTTCACCATAACGTACTCGATCCTCCCATTTCACCCCTAAGCCTAGAACATAACTCGAGTGATGTTCAATCCTAAAACGATTTGACAATAAGAATAGTAGCATACCGACTTATATACTAAACTTGTTTTTTATTCACACTTTTCAATGTGAGACTCTTTTGACCTCTTCACGTCTCTCAATAATGATGATACAGAGTAATATAATAAGTATTTAATAATGAAAAAAAAACTAATAAATTAATAGTTTGCATAGTTTTTATCATTATACAAAAATACAAGTGAGGTGAATAATAAACGATATGTTATAGGATATATGTTCAAGTCAAGTCAATTTTCAACCAGTAGACTTAGTGTGTGTATATATAATATAATAAAACCGAAAGTGTGAATTAGTGGTAATTTTGAATATATTAAGTATTCATTTTGATTTTGAATATGTATTTGATGGGTGATAGTCATAACTCATAAGTCATATATGCATTACTTAACCGGGACAAAAATAAATAAAATAAAACGTAGACGAAGTTGCCATTCATTGCGTCATTTGTTGACATGTTTATGTCATTCCTTACGTGACCTTTCAATTCTGAAATCTCCAACTCTCCAAGTCTTTTGATCAAACCATACCAAGTTTCAATATGGAAAAAAAAACACGAAGCCGTGCATCACTTTATGTCTTTATGTCCTAAATAAATGCAACAAATATAAGTTTGATGTATTCCAATTGCGTTAGATTTATTATAATAAACTTATACTATATAAATACAAAACAACAAGTGACGGATTCATAATTCTTTTAAGGGGGAGCTAAATTTTTTTTCCATGTATGAAAAAATAAATTTTTTTATTTGAATTTATATTAGAAAAAATTTTAAATTTGATATTTAAATAAATTTTTTATAGAAAAAATTAAAGAAAAACAGAAATATAAAAAAATGGGACTTTTTTTATATCTATATATAGAAAAGAATGGTTTGTTAAAATTAAAAAAAACGAGGTTAATAGGATTTGAACTCGTGAGCTTAAACTAATAAACACACTTTCTTCCCAACTAAGTTAAATGTGTTTGGATTCCAATTGTATTATGTTTATAATGCAAATAGATAAGGTGATGTTTAGTTAACATAATTTTTAAGGTGTTTAAATTTAAGGGTGTGTTTGGATTTCACGATGTATTAGGTATAATGTAATTATTTTATCTCATTTGATGTGATCATTTGGTTAAATTACTATTTTACCTCGGGTTTTAGAAGATTTTTCCTTGTACAAGCAAACGTTGACATAAAACGGGGTAATATAATTACATCATAATTAAAATGTAATCGAATTCAAACACACCCTAAGTTCTCTTAGTGATTTATTACTCATTTTACACTCCTTTGTCTAGGGGTGTTATTCGAGTCGAACGAGCCGAGTACCTGGGTGCTCATGTTCGGCTCGTTTTTAATCGAGCCGAGCCTGATTTTTTTTCGAGCTTAAAACCCTATTTGTATTCGGCTCGCGAGCTGTGTTAGTTGCTCGAGCTCGAGCTCGTTTAGCTCGTTTTTGTTCGAGCTGAGCTCGAGCTCGTGAGCTCGTTCGAACTCGATTTGCTCGTTTTTTAAATTTCAAACTCGTGTGAGCTCGTTTTATTGAAAGCTCGATTTGAGTTCGATTTGAGTTCGTGAAACATATAAATCTAGGCTGATATTTGCTGTCTGATTTTTTTTATGGAGAAGAAAAACATACCTTCAGTGCATTACAATATTACACACATAATTTGAGCTCGATTTGACCTCGATTTATGAGAATTTTTAAAGTAATTTTTTTCTAATTTTTTAGATAAAGGTTTTGTCTAAAAAATTAGAAAAAATTACTTTAAAAATTCCCATAAAACTTTTTGTCTATGTTTTTTTTTCTAAGCTAGAGGGGATTCAGCCCCCGATCCCCTCTGATATGCCACTAAAAACAATATTAACATTATTACCCATGTATATAGTAAAAAAATGAAAGTATGGAGATTGTACATACTCTTATCCTAAATTAGTTAAATGAGTATTTTCAATAGACCCAGTGACAACCAATACAACTAAGACAAACATATGAGAATAATACACACAAAGCAGGAATTCAAAAAAAGCTAAGTTAACAAAAAAAAAACAAGAAAAACTGAAAAAAGAAGCAACAATCACCCATATATACTTAAATTTTTGTAGCTCGAATGTTAATTCCTCCTTTGATCTAGATTTATGATCGTATCTGCAGGTCTGTGTCAAAGGGTGGTTCAAGTGGACCAGTTGAATAGAGTTCCCAAATTTTAAGGGATCCAATTTCGTTTCAATGTTATCTTATTAAAAAATATCTTCAAATAAACAGGTAAGTTATGTGGTCCACTCATTGATCGCACGGTAAACTTTTTTTTTTTTTTTTATCATTTTTGTTTGCCTTGTATTCAACTCCCTGATAACAACATGATCTCTCTCTCATAACTTGGTCTTATTTTTCCATTCATAAGCAATAACACTCTATAAGACTAACTCCAATGTTATGGTGCAAATGCTTAAATATGTACATTTTGGTACAAATTGTGCTCCAATGGTTACTTTTGAGTGTGCAAAATATGCACATTTGCACGCAAAGTGTTCAAATATAAGAGCATGTTTATCAGTGAGCCTCGTCCCGGGCTCATAACTTACTTTTTAACTGCCACATCAGCTTATAAGCCTCAACCCAGCTTTTCACTTTTTCAGCAGATTATTAGTGAACCCGCTCCGAGGCTCTTAACTTCATTTTTAATCTATTCATTTTTTTCCCTTCACATTTACAAAAGCAAGTTGTTATTATTATTATTATTATTATTATTATTATTATTATTATTATTATTATCATCATCATCATCATTATTATTATTATACATGACGTAATACATATGCAAAATGGGATAAATAATGAATTCATATGGAAAAAAATGGGATAAAAAATGAATTTTTAAATGGGTAAGGAGTGAAATATGGGCGTTGATATCTTTATTTTTTTTTTTCAAAAAAACATATACAAAGTGGGTGTCTATGGATAGATAAAAATAAATTACATTCAAAAATAATTTTTATTTATTTTTTATACCCAAAATAAGCCAAAAATCAGTGAAATACAAGCTTTTCGGAAAAATAAGAATAAAAATGGCCCACCTTATGTACTTATGAGCCTTGCTTTATGGGGCTCATCTTCGGGAGTTATTTTTGGGGGCTCATTGCCACCTCAACTTCCATCTTTATTTTCCTTTTTATTTTGTGCTGATGTGGTTTATTGGTGAGCCTTGGGAGTTGGGGCTCACCAATAAACATGCTCTAAGCACATCACCTCCCCATCTGCAAAAACTTTTATCACTTTTCAATAAAGTTGGGATAATTTCTATTGGTTGTTTTTAAGTTTTTCTTTTTCCTTTTTAATTTAATCATATTTATTTAGAGATGGATGTGTATAAAATACACATCTAACCAATGGAGTAAAATATCAAAAAGTGATATGTACTTTTGAACACCTTGTGCAAATATGTACATTTGCACACTTAACCATTGGAGTTAGTCTAAGACTAACTCCAATGGTATGATGCAAATGCTTAAATATGCACATTAATTTTGATACAAATTGTACTCCAATGGTTACTTTTGAGTGTGCAAAATATGCGCATTTGCACACAAAATGCTCAAATATAAACACATCACCTTCTCCAAGTGCAAAAACTTTTATCACTTTTCAATAAAGTTGGGGTTATTTCTATTGGTTGTTTTTAAGTTTTTCTTTTTCCTTTTTAATTTATCATATTTATGTAGAGATGGATGTGTATAAAACACACATCTAATAAATAGAGTAAAATATCAAAAAGTGATGTGTATTTTTTAACACCTTGTGCAAATATGTACATTTGCACACTTAACCATTGGAGTTACTCTAAGGAACCCTTTTTCCAAGGAATTTCCATCTTTTATTTATTTTTAGTAATTCAAATTGCTTTTTTTCCTTATTCAATTTTTTTTATATATAATTATTTGGTCTTTTAATTTATTTTTAATTATTCAAATTTTTTTTATATCTTTATCATTTTAAAAATCTTTAAAAACTATTGCTTGAGAAATCAGTGAACTTTCCATAAAAAAAAAATTGAACATATATATTATGAATGTCACATAATTGTTTTTAAAATATCATATTTGTGAGTTTTAAAGAATCATTCACAATTGTTTTATATTTAAAAGAATGCTCAAAGGCTTTAAATTTTCACGTTATTTCTATTTTGATTAGTTTAATCTAAATAAAGAGGACTTTGAAATACAATACTCCATAGCATTTCGATACATTTTGTAAGTATAAATGGGTTTATTGTGGATTTTTTTTAAATAAAAGCATAATTATATGTTTTTATGATAGCAAAACAATTTAAATATTATTGCAACTTATAAAAAGGATAAGTTTATTAACACAATATATGAATAAGGTCTAAATATTTTTAGCACAGGGCCCCAAAAAGGATCCGCACTGCCCTGCATATCTGTCATAAGGGTTAAGAAGGAAAAGTCTTGATGAATAAAGTCATATACTTATAAATAAATATTGATTTTTTTTGTTATTGTTATAAATATAATTTTTTGTACTACAGATTACTTAAGGTGAAACTAATTAAAATAATCCAACTTTTAGAGGGGTGTTAAAAAAATATCATCACATTTCAATGGTAACAAAAATAATCCAACATCTGAGAGATGTAGTAATAAAGTATCCCGAATTTTTTCTTTGACCATAAATCCGGGCAAAATGATGACGTACAACTTGTGATCCAAATTTAGATTTTGGTCAATTTTGGACGATATTGAGTTGTTTTAATGAGAATGATATCATTTGTCTAATTTCACATCCTTATTTTTGTCCAATTTATGGTCGGAAAAATGAGTCGGAATACTTTATTACTACTTACTCCAAAAAATTTATTATTTTTCTTACAATTCATTATCCTAAATTAAAAAAAAAAAGAAAAAAAATCATTCTTATTTAAAAGAAAACTTGCATTTGGTTATACATACTATATTTTGTTTACATTCAACGAATCACACCCAATTCTTATTGCATGGAGTTAAGACCCAAATAAATAAAATTAACACTATTATATAGTATAATCTTAAAGCATAATATAATATCATTATTTACCTATATATGATTATGGCACAAACCTTGTTATTACTTATTAGTGCATCATCAGTCACTTGCGCGCTAGACCTCGGTTTATAAAAATAATACTCCGAAAGCGTCTAAAATTTGTTATCTTGTTCTTCTAAATAAATATTTTTTTTAAAAAAAAACCCCCGAAAGCGTCTAAAATTACGGAAATTATTTGCATGAATCAAACCTTCCCCAAATCAATAATTTCATAATCAAATATGTGTATCCGGCCTGAATCTGGGCCTTATATATACATTTAATTATTAGTAATTAATATACAAGTAAATAGATTCTATTGTTGCCACGTAGGTATTTTTGTCATTGATATATTTTTTTTGTCAAAATTGTATTCAAGGTAGTGATGAATGATGCTAATTGGCATGCCAGATAATAAAAAAACAATGTTATCAAATTAATGTTGCATAACATATATGACAAAAAAATAAAGACTCTTGCATGCCCACATGAAAAACCCAACAGCTTGAAAGAATCAGATGACAACCTACACATTCGTATATATTTTACTTGTTTATTTTGTTCATAAAATAAATTGAACCATGCATTTAAACCTATATTTTTTTAATAGTAAAGTAATAAAGTTATATGTTTTTTTTTTTAAAATACCCCTCGGGTCTCAAACCTTTTTTTTTTGTTTCGTTTAATCTATATAAATTAGATGAACAACAACAACCAAACAACAACAATAATCTATCAATATAGTGTATATAACTATATATAACAAGATTTTTTTACCATAAATGATCATATTAATTATATGAAGTTTTTACCATATAAGCAAGAGAAATTAACACTCTTTAAAAAAAACACTAAGTAATACGTACCAAAGTAAACTTTTTTTAGCTTTACCATTTGCATTTATTTGAAAACCAACAACAACAATAATGTATCTATTTAGATCAACCATTTTAAAATTAATGATATACTAAATCATAATATATCCTATAAATTTGCATAAATATCATAATTTTTAATAAAAAATCAATAAACCTTTAAAAAGAATAAAAAAATAAATATAAAAGAAGCCAATTAAAGCTCCAACCATTAAATATATCTATTTAGATTAATCATTTTAAAAAATAATAATATAAATCGTATATATCTTATAAATTTGCATAAACATCATAATTTTTTTTATTAAAAATCAACAGCCCTTTAAAAAGAATAAAGAAAAATATAAACAAATAAATACGTAGTAAATAACTAAAAGAAGCCAATTAAAGCTCTACCCACTAGTACACATTGAAAAAATTATTATTTTTTACACAATAATACCTCTAGAATCTACCCTAATAAGAATAAAATAATAAATAAATAAATATAAAATGATCCAATTAAAGCATCAATCATGTAGGAGTAGAAAAAATATTATTTATTTTTTATATAATAATAAGTCTAAAATCTATCCTAATAAGAATAAATAATAATATAAACATGCAATTAAATAAATCTATATAAATTATAAAAGATCCCCAATAATTACTTTGAATAAATATCTCCGTAACAATTAAAAAAAACTTTTAGATTAAAAATAATACCTCGATCGTCAACATCTAATCCTTAAATAAATTGAGACTTGCAAAATGGATTGGGCTTCATTACCGATTTACATGTGCGAGTGTATATATACATCATCGAAATGCTTTTTTACTCAAAAGGGAAAATGGATTGGGCTAGAAGCCCACTTGAAACCAAACCAGGCTAGGACCCCGGCCCATTTTCTATCCGAACCGGTTCAGACCCGGTCCAGATCCGGATAAAAAACCAGGTCAAGTCCATCATCGTCTTCATCCTCACACAATGCGGGCCACTGTTCTAAAAATCGCGCCTAGGCCCTAGGCGACCCCCTCCGCCTAGAGCTAAATGACCGCCTAAGCGCGCCTAGGCGTCCGCCTTGACCACTTGGGCGCCGCCTAGGCGCTAGGCGGCCCCTCACCGCCTAGGACCCGCCTAGCGCTTTTTAGAACACTGACGTCGCGGGGATTTCTTAGAGCATCCGCATTAGTTCGGGTTTTTTGGGTTTCTTAACCTCTTTTATCACACTCTCTCTCCTTAAAAAACCCAACTTATTTTTTTACCCACATCCCTAAAACCCTCATTTCTTATTTATATACTATAAATAATAATAATGTGGTTCCACATTCCCTTTTGTCCCACCCACTCTCTCTCCCCCTTTCTCTCTATATCTCTCCTCAATTTGAGTTTCTTGGGTTTTTAGAGGAGTTGCTACCCAAGCAACTCAAAATTGGGTTTTTAACACCTTTCTAATATTATAATATTTTCTTACATTAAAAAACCCACTAAAAACTACCAATGTGGGTGCTTACCTAGTTCAGTGATTACCCGATCTTTGAAATTGTTTACTCGTTTGTTTTTGAAAGCGTGGTTATATGTATAACACAGTAAACGAATCTAAAAGGGATGGGTGATATGAGCTAACGACCTTATCAATGATATCACAAGAAATTCTGATACTTTGACAATATGTTCGAGTACGATCTGACCGGATATAGTTTGGATATGATCCACCTAAAGGGTAGCCCTTAAATTTGATGAGCTTGTCACTGCTTTAGAGCATCCCTAAGATTCTTCATTTTGGAGATTTTAGAGTTTTTTGAGAATTCTAAGGCATTTTTTTTATTTAACAGATTTCCTATCCCGTTCTTCAAAATGGGAAAGAAGCAGAAAAAATAGAGAGGTTTTCCTAAATATGCATCATTCTTTAAAAGTAAATTATTCTCCAAATCTTAAAAATGGGGAATATGTTGGAGTTGAGGCAAAAATAATTTGAAGAATATGTATTTTGTTTTCTCATTTTGGAGAAGACGTTGGAGATGGAAATGAAGGAAATTCTACTACTTTGTCCACATTGGATAAAATAAACGTGTTGAGAGTGACTTTTAAGTTATTCAAACATTGTATAATAAGAGGTTTTTTTTAAGTTTCAGTTGGGTCAATAATGGATAAAATAAAGTTATATGTGTTACTTTCCTAAGTCTTTATTTGTCATATAATATGTATGTGTATTATATGGTTTATGCAAGTGTTGTATGACGAGTAATAAAATTATAATAGATAGTTTGAAGCTCAATTGTAGCTAAACTTGAATGAGTCATATTGAACCAATTTTAGTGAACAATAGATGTAACAATTGTACATGTTCTAATATAAGATTTTCATATGATTTTTTTGAAGCTATAAGCTCGACCCATTATAAAGCCCAACTATTGGCCCAAGGAAAAAGCCCAATAGCCTTGTAAAGAGTTGCAACTCATTGACCAAAACGCATCGTTTCATTTTGGACGGAGCTCTCTCTAGATTTTCTCTCTCTGGTTAGAGTTTCTATATTTTGGTTAGTCGAATCCAATCCTTCGATCAATGGAGCCGCTAGAAGATGGTGGATCCTTGGTGACTAGTCTCTGAAGAAGGCGATCTCCTTGGTTGTTTCTTCATTCGACGATCGGTAATGGAAGATATTCTTCCATCTAGGGTTCCTATTAAGGGGATTTTCTATTAAACTCTCTCTAGCTTTTGATTACACTTGGATGCTTGCTTAGACTTAAGTTTTTTTTTTTTGGTATATCTTTCTTGTTTGTCCCTTTTACAAATGATATAATCCTAAGACCCTGAGGATGTAGGACTTTGTCTGAACCTTGTAAACAAATTCTTTTGTTGTTTATTGTTTTTGCATGTGTTTAGCTTGTTTTTATCATGAATCGCTTCTGCTAAAACAAATCTATACGAGATCTAGAATAACAACCAAAGAGTTTCACATCGAAAGTATAAATTAAAAAAGTTTTAATATATAAGCTGGTGGATTATTCCTACAATAATCAATCGATTTTAGGAGGTAATCTCACTTGGTTTATAATTTTTTTACAAATGTCATTTTCGAGCGAAAAATTTCTACATTCATCGATTATTCTCACGATTGCGCACATTTTAAAATGAGGTGGCTCAATACTAAAATTAGCCTTTCAAGTTCAATCATGTTGGGTTGAATTGGCTCGCCCAACCTTAAGATTAACTATGCATAAAAAAACACACGTTAGAGGCAAAAAATACACGTTCACGGTGGGACTCGAACCCACAATCTCCCGCTCCGGAGGCGAGCGCCTTATCCATTAGGCCACGCGAACTCTGTGTTGCTTTTCATCATTTATAAGATATATAATTAAAAGAATTTGAAGTTCCTTCCTTCCCAAATCACACCACAAAACCTACTTCGAGAATTTCACCCTCTTTTTAATCTCTTGTTTGCAGATCCTGTTAGAGTGCGCTCTGATTTTATCCATGGCGTTCACCATTTCAAATGCCTTATCGCGTTCCCCTAGCCTCCAATTGCCCCTCCGCACGGACCCCCGTCTCCGAATTCCTGTCTCCAGCTTCCCACCTTCATCTGTTCGGTGATTTTTCATCTTTCTTTCTTCTTTCATTTTTTTTTTAAAAATTTTATTTTATAGAATTTGCTGTTTCCAGGGATTGTATGTGGGCTGGTTCTATCGGAATAATGTATCTCTTTTGAGCCAGATAAATTTTTTCCATTAGGATTCAGGGTTCTTGATGTTATCTTAGTTGATTCGGGCGATTTTCTTCTCTGCTTCATATTTACTTCACCGGCTCCTGTGTTTGGTTTGTGTATGAAAATGCATTATGGGTGAAATAATCATAAAAATGGAGGGGGTGAGTTATGATGTTTGGCGTTGTTCATTGCTGGTAGTTGCTTGGCGAGTATAGATTGCTTGTTTGGTATACCGGGATACCCGGTGTTGGTTTAACCCGATGATATTCCAGCTTTTAACACTTGAGCTCATACCCAGGTTCTCGAACATCACCAGGTTTTCGAAAATCACCTTGCGCAATAGAAGGGTGATCTTTGCTGCTGCATCTGCTGCTGGAAGTTCTGGCTCAGATGGAGATATAAACCCATATGAGGTACTCATATTACTTATCTTCATACAATTGTTGTATATTTATTTGAATTTTAACAATTTAGGTTTGAACTCTATATATCTAGGTTCTTGGGGTGAACCCTATTGAAGGATTTGATATGATAAAGGCGTCATATACGAAAAAACGTAGGGATGCCGAGAGAAGAGGTGATGAAGCTACTGCTGATCAGGTGATCATTTTCTTATGAATGTTTCTAGATGGATGCTTTTGGATTTCACAGGTAGTCATGTTGGATGCATTAGTAAGGCCCCTCATACTATATGTTGATGTTGGTTTTGAAACAAAACAGTTGGAAAAGGCATATGACAAAATCATGATGGCGCAACTGATGAAGAGGAAGAAAGGAGAGACATTTGGTTCATTTGAGGTATTTACTGTTAGCATGTTTTTATAGGTTACTGCCACTATACTAATCACATTCGAGGTTAGACTGAATTAGTTTATTTTATCCTCTACATATAGGTTGTTCCCTTCTATTTTCCTGTATTGTTTCTACCTCCTGCACTACGTCTCAGGACTCATTTGGATGATTACTGGAAGTACAATTCATGCAGATTTACTTTTCACGAATTGAATTCCTATGAATTGTGCTTCCTGGGAATTGAAGAAACTTTGTTTGGACGAATGTTGGTGTTTAGAAATATAAATAGGTAAATAAAAAAATTTACATGGAAAAGGGTGGAAGTTGAACTTACCTAGTCCCCTTATTAGGTAAGTGGACTCTCTCCAATTTGAAGGAATTGAAATTCCCGGGAAGTTGAATTCCTGTGTTTTTCTTTAACAAAAATTTCAACCAAACACAAGAATTCATCCTACTTCATGGGTTTTTGGCTGATTAACCAGACAAGGCCTTATTCGCTTGCACATTACTTTCCTTATTTTAATTTATGAGTATGCTCCTTAATGCCCATGATACACTTCAAAATGGAGGATCATTATCTGTGGCGGTTAATTTTACTCTATCCTATTATAGGAAGTGCTACCTTTGTACTTTTTAAAAATCACTGTCCCATCTTAATAGCATGTAATTTGTCCCTTATGTGAAAGTGGAGTTTCTAACTGTCCCATCTTAATAGCATGCATTTGCCAAACAGGAAAAAAGAAGTTGAGCCATGTCGTACTTCATGCTTAATACATCCTGCTTTGTTTACTAACTTATACCTTACAATGTTAATTTCTGTATTGCGATATTATTAAGAATGTACAACAAATCCAGTTAAATAATTGATTATGCATCACAAAAGCACTAATTTTCTAGTCCAGGCTTAGTTTACCGTGTCTCTGAATATTTGTTTACAGGTTTCTAAAGACATTAAATACGCTGACAAGGCACCACTCATACCATGGGGCCCCAGGTTAGTTCCATGTTAGTTCCTTGTTTTCTATCACTGCTAGTGCTATCCTGTATGTATGAATGTGGGCATATGAATGAAATAAGAAAGGATGAACTGTTTGATGTGTAGTTGTTAGCGTTTAAGATCGTTATGGGAAAGAAAAACATACCTTTGTTAGTTCAGAATTTTCTTAGTTTCGTTGTTGAACATACTCTTTTGCTTTCTTTATTAGAGTCATTTCATTTTGAATTCTCCATGTTTTATCTCCTTAAAGATCTTCCAGTTTCCTTGTTAGTCATATGGCAAACTGGTTTGCGCGAGTCACCATTGTACCTTACTTCCTTTGTTGCTAACTGAAGGCCGATGTTTTGATGAGCTTTCAGGCCCTGCAAGTCAGAGCTCAAAGATGTACAGATCAACTTAGGAATATCAGCAGTCTTTGTAAGTAGTGGAGTGCTCTTAACCATTTTTGTTTTATAAAAATACGAATTCTTTCAATGAAATGGTACCTTGTTGATTTAGTAATATCAGAGAAATCTATTTTTTATTTCACTTTGTTGAATTTCATTCCCTTCATCATACAGACTGCATGGATTTTCATCATACGCAGTGCTGAGTGGTTGCCATTGCAGTTTCTAACTGCTGTATATGTTTATCGGATATTCGAGAAGTTAAGAGCTTTTGATGCTCCTCAGTCACCAACTTTTACAGTGAGTGTCACATTGGGCTTAGTTGATTTTTTTGGGTGTGTTTTATCCTACAGTGCCTTTTTCGACAGCCCACTTTGCTGAACGTAGTTTCTGTTGGTCTTTTCATTGTAGGAGGAAGGGGAGGATGAGGGTAGGTTGTTGAGGATGGGAAAGCGGTTGCTACGTTCCTGTGCTCTGGTTTTCGGATCTGTTGCCGTTGCTTCTGTGGTATGTTTTGGTTAATGTTCATCTTCAGTTATTTTTTAACACATCAGCATGTTGTTCTCTCGTGATCACTAATCAGTCTGCGTGGGGATTTGATGTAGTAATTCTTTTCTTGTAGCTATAAATGTTCATAATCCTTTACTCTCGCAATGCCTGTTTAGTATGCTCTTATTAAGATGACTTTGATGTTCTTGTAGGCATTTACCATGGTCTTGAACGTCATTGAATATACGGGAAATTACATCCCTGCATTGCTTTACAACAGCCAGGTAACGCAGCTGGCCATTGCCATAATTGCAAACTGTTCCCATCTTATGTGTTATTTATTTATTTATTTAGGCACTCCTATATAAGGTTCTTGAGTAATTTCGTGTTCTAAAGCTCATAGACCTCCGTCTTTTCCCTTTGATCTGTTTTTGCTGAACCCGTGTTAGGTTGTATTTAGCAGGTTCTGCCTATTATATCATCCCGATTAGGAATTCATTTGTGTTTGCTTACAGGATCTCTTCGTCACTGCTGTGTCTGCGGCCATGCTCTTCATCATCACATCCTATTATAGATGATCGGTTTTCTTGACAGATTTGGAGCTCACTGCTGTGTCTGCTGTCATGTTTTTCTTCATCGCATCCTACTACACATGTGATCAGTTCTTTTGCCAGATTCGGAGGTGTTGGTTCACACAATTTTGTAAAAGGATTGGTTTTTAGTAGGAACCTTTTTGCTGCCAGATAGAGAATGCCTATGTTATTACACCAGTTTGTACAAAAATCATGCGGTAGTGACTCTTTCAGTGAGTTAACCATGGCTGGGCTAATCTGTCGCGAGGCTGGTTGGTACTCTATTACCCCATTTGAATGGGGCGATATAGTATTGGGTGCTGATGATGAGCTTAAAATGTACAAGTTGTGTGCGCCAAACCAACCCTAATCCCGTATCATATGAGTTTGGGCGCGAGTTGCACACTGGTTTGTTCCGATAAGAAATCCATCTCCCTATGTTCTCACTTTCCTGCTGTGTTACAAGATTACCGAATCAAGATTTCAAGGTCTAAGGGGACAAGTGAAATTGAATTCCAATACTTGGGGGTGAAACTGGGGTTTAGTCCAAGATTGTTGTCTTATGACTGCAGAAGCAGACTTATCATTCTAGAATCTACTAAAGAGTGTGTTTGGTTTGGTGCATCTCGCTGATAAAGGTATTCCTAGATAAACTTGTATGTGATCGACGAGGAGATACAATGATACGCTTTTTTTTTTTTGGTAGCGGAGACTCTCCCCTTGACTAGAGATTCGAGTTCGAAAATATGAGGTACCATCTTCTACCTTTTTGATAAGAGGGAAAATGATCATTTTGGATGGTGTACCATGTACATAGACGTGGGTGTTCGTACATCATCGTGGGTGTTCTTTAGGTCATCAGAACCCTCATTCATATCCTTGAGTGTGTCTCAGATTTCCTCGGCGATCTTTAGGCTTACCACTTGTGATATCATTATGTGACAGAACACTCGTTAGTAGACGTATATGCTTCACATTCTCCTCTTAGATTTTCATATCCTCAACGGAGAGTTCTCTTCAGTTAATCTTAATCCCCGCTTCAACCTTCTTGGAGACTGGAATATCTCATTCTTGAATAATGTGCCAATAGGAGATATTATGATCAATTATCCAAATTTTTATTTATCGGCTCCACCATGACCAGCTTTGAGCAACGGAGGCTTGTTGCTTGATACACCCAGCCCCAGAGTTTGTTCTTTGATGCTCATCTTCGATTTGTCAAAAATTCATCACACTAATCTAGAGCAAATGAGGCTCTAATTCCAAAACCTTCATGAGGTGCGTTAGTGTTACTAACTAGTTAGGCGGCAAAAGCACAAAAATAACAAGTGGTTTATCGTGAAAACCCTCAAACTACACACATGTAGTGTAGGATCAAAACCACCACCGACCTTTGGATTGGGTAGGATTTCATAAGACTTACTAGTGCAAACCAACGTACTAACATAACTCAACCCTTAGGGTATTGCTTAAGAAGGTATAGCTAGGTTGCCCTTCGAAGCACCGTCCACGTTGAGCTTGACTCTTTTGGCTCCTCCGGGACTGCGATCAAAGAGCTATCAACAAGAGGTTTCTCAATCAGCTATGGATGGAGCCAAAAGAGGATTTATATTTTATATTCATTTATTTACAAGATAAGTGTGCAATGTTAAATCAAAATATAGTTATTGCAATATATGTTGTTCAACCGTTGTGATCACTAATCACTCCCTAATCTGCAGCGGTTGTATGCTTGTATTTTGAACGGAATGGGCTTTTACTTGGTTAATTATTATAAGGCCCAAATCATTTTATAGTTTATCGACCATAAATGCTAAAAAAAAATGGGAAGAGAAACTACAATATGTTTTGATTACGCCCACAAGAAGTTGTTGAATTTCAGGTAAGAAACTTGCATTTTATTTGGTTACACCTTTATACATCAATATAAATAGAATATTATATAAATAGTACTAGTTATAAATGAGATATATGCAGTGGTTGTCAAATGAATAGGAGTTCATCTCCTTATAAAATTAGAAAAAGAAAAGTCAATTGTATACTACTCTCTCCGTTCCGCAAAACATGTCATTTTAGGGTGTTATTTTTGTTCAAAAAACTTGTCATTGTAGGTATTTTGCACTTTACTTTACAAAAAAGCTCTTGACATGATTGATGATTTGTTAGTTGTAGTTTTTGATAAAGTAAAAAAAAGAGTAATAATTGAAGGTAAATTAGTACATTTATTAATTGCCTTAAAACTTATGAAAGAAACTAAAATGACATGTTTTGCCGAACGGAGGGAGTATTATATTTGTATAGAAATTAACTTGTTCAGTTCCTTGACACTTTCTCTTGACGTGACGCACCTTCTCTTTTATGATTTTTTTTCTTTCAAAGAAAAACGTGACACATGCACCTAATAATAATATGACGTCATTCCTTCTCATTGGAAGTTCTTCAAAAAAAAAAATTGTCTTCTACTCTTAAAAGGATCCACTCGCTCATGAGATTTCATTTTAAAATCAATTGACAATAGAAAAATTAACTCATCAATTTATATGATAAGACCTGTTTGTTCATATTTTCAACGTGATTCTTTAGTCTATTCACATCTCTTTAACAATCATCTCATATTGGCGCCTTTTGTGATAATACATGTGAAGACTCATCCCATATTTTCATCGATCGAAATGTCATTATAAGCTGAAGGGCATTTCAATGATTGGTCTCCTATTATGACACCAATAAAGAAACGAAAGAGATCTCCTAATTAAATATTGAACTAGGGACACTAAATTGAACTTGTCGTTGCATATATGGTGGTGGTGTGTGTAGCATCAACGTATATAAGACCATCTTTGACCAATTAACATATCATATATAAATTTGAATTCAACCAAACACAGGATAAGCAAACGACTAAACTAGCTCTGAGTAAACCAAGAACTTCAAGAGGAGAACTAGAAAGATGAGGTGGCACAAACCTAGCTAAACCTGATTTCTAAAAAAAATTAACTTTGATGGATGAAAATTCCTAGATGGTTGAGTTGTGTATTATTCGTGATAATATTTGTTCTATGTACCATCCACATTGGAGTTGAAAAGTTTGTTTAATTTGGTTTTCAATTTGTAGGTAGATTAGCCATTGCCCTCAAAAACTTTATTGCGTTTGCTCAAGGAGCTTGGCCTCTCACAAATCAAAACTCAAGGTTGATATATACCTTTGTGTTGCATATGTGAAGGTGGTTTTAGGGATTTTGAATTGTCCATGGGAAATCAAAATACACATCTTTATAGCAATAATTTAGGCTCAAGATCGATTACCCACATCTTTTTTTAGATTAGGTAAGACTTTGGATGCGTCAAAGGACGCTATCCGATTGCATCCTTGCAGATGAGGTCAAGAAGACCTTGTTCGTTTAGAAGTTCAGCAATTGGTAATTTACCCACATGTCTAGAGAACTTAAGCGGATGGCTAACAAAATCAATCATCAATTATTAATTACTATATACTACGGAGTAAAACATAAGTCTCTTATATTACATGTCGTGCTCTCCTTAAATCTCTCAATAATAAATAATAACTGCAACCTTTTTGATTTCATAATTTTTTTAATTAAAGTAAAGATTCGAGATCAAGCAAGCCTGATTCTCAAGAGGCTGACAAGTCGGCAAATGAAAAGTGCTTAAAATATAAAATACAAACAGTAAACAAGCGCAACGAAACAAGCAGAAACCAAACTCTACAAAAAGATGACCTAAGCAAGAATCTATCTCCTGTAAGTAGTGCAGACAAAACTCCAAGAAAGCTCCTTCCTGGATATAAAGTCGCCCTAAAAGCACCACCAGAACCCCAACTAGTCCCGACTCCGGACTCCACGACCTCAACCAAGCAGAAAAATTCCTAGAAACACCAAAGGCAGAGCCACACACCGCTCATTCAAAAGTGCCAATATTATAGCAAATTTCTCGGCCTTTCGGGATTTGTAAAACCCTTTCGGAATTTTGGTCAAACCATTTCTGGATTTTGTTCAAGACCTTATAAAGGCCATAATTTTATTCTATTATTATATTTATATATAAACACACACACACACATATAGGGTTGGGTTCAGGTGAGAAGAAATGAACCGATGAGAAGGAAAGAAGGGATCTGAGTGATCCACATGTACAAAAGTGAGTTCCAAATCAGCGCACACATGGCTTCCTCAATTAATTAGCAACATCCATACAAATTAATTAGTAACACTCCACTCTCACACACAATGCTAATTAATTATACACGCAAATGAACAAAACTTACTAATTAATTGAAAAAGCTACATGGAAATATAAAAACATTTACTTGCACTTTTAATTTTTTTTTTGGCATTTTTACTTGTTAAAAAAAATATAAACAATATATTTTTTAGTGTAATTAATTTTATCTACACATGGACACCCATTTTGTATATGTTTTGTTGAAAAAAAATTAACAAGAAGTGGTTCATAAGGTTAACAAGAAGTGGTTCAACCATTTTATTTGTAGTGGTTCAACCATTTTAGTCATAGTGGTTCAACCCTTTTACTTGTAGTGGTTCATGCTTTTTATTTGTATTGGTTCAGCCATTTTACTCGTAGTGGTTCAACCATTTTATTTCTAGTGGTTCATAAAGTTATCAAGAAGTGGTTCATGAAGCTATTAAGAAGTGGTTCATGAAGTTATAAAGAAGTGGTTCATAAACTTATAAAGAAGTGGTTCATGAACCTATAAAGAAGTGGTTCAGAAAAGAAGTGGTTTATGAAGTTATAAAGAAGTAGTTCATGAAGCTATACAGAAATGGTTTATGAAGCTATAAAGAAGTGGTTCATGAAGCTCTAAAGAGAAGTGGTTCATGAACATATAAAGAAGTGGTTCGTGAAGTTATCAAGAAGTGGTTCATTAAGTTATAAAGAAGTGTTTCATGAAGACATGGAGTTATAAAGAAGTGGTTCATTAAGTTACTCCATGACCCACAAGAACTTATTTCATTAACCACTGCTATTTAATAATTATAAAATTTTTATTCTTCTTTATTTTCTTTTAATGTTTATTTTTTAATTATTTATTTGTTTTATTTATTTATTTAATGAACTAATACTATTTATTTGATGAACCACTACTATTTAATAATTGTAAAATTTTCACTCTTCTTTTATTTTCTTCTAATATTTATTTTTTAATTAATTATTTATTTGTTTTTAAAATAAAATGGTTCATGAAACCATGCTATTTATTTGATGAATAACTACTCTTTATTTGATAAACCCTGCTATTTAATAATATAAATTTTCACTCTTCTTTTATTTTCTTGTAATGTATATTTTTAATTATTTATTTATTTATTTTTGAAATAAAATAGTTTATGTACCAATACTATTTATTTCATGAACTACTACTCTCTATTAATTTGAAGAAACACTTAGAATTAAAACCCTAAACCACTTTCATTTTTACTTTCACCCCTCAAAGAAGTCCAACATTTATGCAGTGAATTACCACACACTGATATTCTTATTTATCGGTTCAACCTTTGTATAAAATTTTGACAGAATATATATATATATATATATATATATATATATATATATATATATATATATATATATATATATATATATATATATATATATATATATATATATATATATATATATATATAGAATGTTAAAAATGTTAGCTGATGTCAATTTTACAGGGAGACAATTATCAAACAATAAATGTTGGACTTCTTGTGCTGGTTTCCCCAAAAAGTGCATACAAATGAAATGATTTTAACCCCATATATACATGATACATATTATAATAGTATAAAAATAAAATGGTTGAAATTCCATAAATGTTGGCATTTTTCACTCCCTGTCTTGAACCTGTACAGTAGTATATAGTACTAGTGTAGATGACTAAATTCCATAATTTGGGTGTGAGTGGGGAAGAAATGAACAAGTGCAAAGCAGCTGGCTCAATCCCCTCAAATGTCTCAATTGATTGTAATGTCTCAATTGGGGTATTTACAATCAACAGGGAATTGCTCAGAACTTTCCTTTGTCCCCATCTTACTAGCTACTAAGTTACACACCTTACATACATCCCATCCATTCATCATTTACTCACGTTTCTGTAGCAGATTTATACTACTACTACGTACTGTATCTTTTGTGAGGAGTATATATGGTCTTAATTGTTTAGTGTTTTAAACTTTTAGAATTGGGGGAGCCAATTAAGGGACACGGTTAAAATCTCGTCATTGACATGGTAGTAGTGGCGGTTTTTTAAAATCGTAGAAAATGAATTGTTTTTAGTTTTCAAAATTAACCGTGAAATATTAACCGACAATGGAGTTGAAAACCGTCAGAATTGTGACGGTTTCAACTTCAAAAAATAAAAATAAAATCCTATCGAATGGGCTGGTTGGCTTGCGAGCCCATTAGCATAACACTTTATCCGGTCATGGTTTTGAAAACTGTGAGTAGCTTAGTCCTACTTTGCACCTACAGTATAAGACGACGATTTTGAAAACCGTCGCCTCACAGTTTCATCACCCGCGACCAATATTTTCAATCATCCCCTTATATTTTCTCATGGCTTCAACTATGTTACCGACAGTTAGCGAAACCGTGGCCACCCACATCGTCTCTTTGGCGATAAATTGACCGTGTATAAAGCAAATCAATCGCTAAATCCTCCACATATTCATTAAAACATGTTCTTTTAGACATATGCACACCTTTTTAAAAAATCAATATACTACTCTGCATTTTTAACCTCATTTATTACACTATTTTGTTTTTAACTTTACATAAAATTACAATCGATAATCAATTATCAGTTTTGCTTTATGCACAGTGAATATCTCACCAGACACACGATGATGATCACGGTTTTGAAAATTGTACAAAAAAATAATAATTGCCACGGTTTCTCAAACCGTGGGAATGAAAGATCTCTGACTGCCACTGATTCCGAAACCGCGAGAGAGCTTCTAGCGACAGTTTTGAAAACCGTTGTAATGTAGGCTGCTAGGAAGGGGGAAAGCGCTGAACGTACCTCAGAGACAACCCACGATTCTCAAAACCGTAGCCGCCGGTGTTTGGGCTTCATGGACTTCCAGCCCAATACACACGATTGGGCTGAATTATTTTCACGATTGTTGAAGTTGCAACCGTGATCTTTCTCACGGTTTTAGAAACCGTGATCGAAAATTTTTTCACGATTTTTGAAACTAAAATTGCCTACAATCCCTACGTTTTGGTAGTCCATAATCGTAATCGTGTAATGTGCGATATTTTGACTGTGCAATTTGGCAAACCGATAAAGTTTGTAATATTTAACCGATCATCACTATAGCTTATATTAATTTGTATGTTTAAGTTGCACGTTTAATAAGTTTGAGATTCGTATTCTAGTCTACTATTCTACCTGCACAAAACCTTGATCATCAAGCCAATGGGTTGGTACATCACTTTTCCTAATTATATATCAACGTTCATTAATTTATTCAATCGACCTATATCAATGTGGGATGATGACCCTCAGAACTAGGGATTACTTTGAATAAACAAGAAACCACTGAGCTTATATGGTAGTGTTGTTGTAGGATAAATTTGGGTCGGGTTCAAGATAATTTATCTATAACAAGCTAGTTTTATCGATAGATGGTTTTATCAATAGGTAGTTTATTATATACTATGAGTTATCTATAATAGGTTCTAGATATGATAGTTTTATCTACATCCAGGTTTATGAATATATAGGTTCATCGATATCTATAGGAGGTTCTCTATTAAAGATAGTGAAGTATAGGGTTGTAATTATTGTATGCTAGTGTATCTATCAATCCATCACAGTAATAAGAAACCATAGTTGCATATATAGAGGCTTTTTCTCTACATAGTATATTTCTTGCCAAACACACAAAAATCTTTTGTGTTCCATATATTGCTCTCTTTTTCTGTTTAAATATATTCATTTGAGGAAATTCACAACAATTGGTATGAAAAATCTGGATTAGATGATGGAATCTAGTATGAAATTTGAGGTTCCATAATTCAATGTCACTGGAAATTTCGGTCCTTGGCAGTGGCGAATGAAGTATCTATTGACACAACAGGGAATGTTATAGGTGACAAAGCCCAAGGTGGTGAAATATGAAGAATGGGGGTTGATGTAGGAATAAGTAGCATCGATCGATTATTCGACTTAGCCTACCGGATAAAGTGATCGATATACCATGTGAGTGGCATAGAGTCTTTAATTTGGAGAAGTTTTGGGTTCAATCGGAGAGATACACGTCCAAGTCTTTATCCATGAAATTGTATTTGATGTAGTGATTGTTCGGGTTGATGATGGTGGATGCATGGTACCGGTTTGGTGAAGCATGCCACCAGGAAGAAGCAGTTCAAGCGGCATTAGTTGAACTTGGTCAGTATCGATCACTGATGATATTTGTGTGAGGAGCCCTGAGCAGACAAGGTCTTAGAGTTGTTTCTCCTTGACTATATTCACTCACGAAAATTCACAATAGTTGAAAAGATGACTATGAGCTACCAACCGTTTAACAGGATGAGAGTTGTAAGCCGACCAGTTTCACCAAAGAGAGAGAACACACTACATGGAAATCTAACTTTGTTAAAATTAATTGTGATGGATCTTAGACAGGAATGGAGGAGGCAACAACATGCTATGTTATCCAAATTCAAAATGGAAATATCATGTTCATGGGAATATTTTAATGTGTAGTTTGTCATTCAAGCAGAAACAATCGCCCGGCCTTAAAAACAATTTCAAATAGGGAAAAACTATATAGATCTTAGGTTTATTGAGGCAGAAGGAGACAATATTTGTGTTATACTCCCTTCGTTCATAAATAAGTGTCGTTTGATTGTTTGACATATTTTTTTAAAGAGCTAAAAACTATATAAAATGTCAACTTTTTTTTATTATTTTTTTATATATAATTTGATACTTATTAGTTATAAGTTTAAAGTTATTTTAAAAAAATAATAAAAAAGTTAATATTTTATACTATAGTGTTTAGCTCTTGAAAAAATGTGTCGAAGAGTCAAACACCACTTATTTATGAATAGAGGTAGTATCATATTGTTCGAGATATTAATCTAATAATCAATCATGCATATTTAATATCACGTTTCATTTACAATCTTTATGTCAGTTCAGATTATCTATATATGTAATTCGAGAAGCCAATTTAATAGCTATAATAAAATTGCAAACCTGCACACATTCGCTACCCAAGTCGATCAAATAGGGTTTCATCTAAAACCAATTGGTATTAGGAGGAGTAGTCCACCTACTTATGTAAAATGCTTGTATTCATTATATTTTTCATCATATTCTCGGTTGGTATGGTGTTTATCTAAACAATGCCGGTGATTGATATGGTGTTTATCTAAACAATGCCGGTGATTGATGGTTAAATGGATCCTTACACCTTTCAAATTCTTCCCATAATATATAAAATAAAACTTGGGATGATGATGATCATTCTTAGGTTATTTGAAGTCAAGAGGCTATACCCTTTCAGGTTAGTAATGTGGCTTATAAATAATGTACTTTTAATTAATACATTACAGTTTTCTCCTCTTCTTTTTATGTGTATACTCCTATTCTCTCACATACAAGTTGCCATTAGGGAAAAAAGTGCAAACTAGCTAACTTATACTTATATAGTTATATATACTCCCCTCTATGATCCATCTCTTATATTACCACTTTAGGGGTTCCTGTTTATGCCCCCCACCCCACCTCATTCAGTATTGAAGGTCCCCTCTCAGGCTGTGTTTGTTTCATATGGAAGTAAACACAAGAAGAGGTCAGCACTTGCTGTTTGGAATAATTCAAACATCATGTAACTTATGCCCTCTTCCAAACACACCCTAACTTCTCTTCCAAACCCCTCCTCCCAAAAATTGGACCAGTCACCTATCTTTATAGTCCCCACCACTCTTTCTCTCTCCCTCTCTCTCCCCACATGTGAATAGAAAACAAATTAAATTAGTAGTATCAGCTTATATAATTTGCTTAATTTTTCCCCCTCTCCTTGGAGTATTGTACACCTCCCCCTCTAAACTCTCTAATGTTGTGTCAATTGGGAGATCTCTTTCTTTAAGTAGCCCTTCTTTGACACTCCAAAATCTCAACACCATCACTCCTCCTCCCATCCCCCTTTTGTACTATTCCAAATCAACAACCTTCATTTTCAGCTCTTCATTTGTCATTTACCTTTTCCATATATCCTCCCTCTTTTTGGAATCATCACTCTTCAATTCCTTCTTCCTAACTCCAAAAATGGGGACTGTCATTCTGATATCCCTATCTTGAATTCAATTTACTCATCGATCTCTTTAATAATTTCTTGATTCAATCTTGATCCATGCAGAAACCCTAGCTAGCTAGCTTACTAATTGTTAAATCAATCAATCAAATTCAATCATCAGATCATCATCCATATATATGGATTTCATTTCAACAATCCCAAACTACACCAATCCAGCAGCTTCCTCCGCCTTCATCCCCACCGCCGTCTACCCAACCGCCGGCGGAAGCTCCACAACAGATCATCACCCACCACCAGCTCAGGCGGCGGCGGCGGCGGCGGCTCCAGCCGTGCAGCCGAGCCGGTACGAGAACCAGAAGCGGCGGGACTGGAACACGTTCAGTCAGTACCTGAGGAACCACCGGCCGCCGCTGTCGCTGACGCTGTGCAGCGGGGCCCACGTGCTGGAGTTCCTCCGGTACCTGGACCAGTTCGGGAAGACCAAGGTCCACAACCAGACCTGCCCGTACTTCGGCGTCACCAACCCTCCTTCGCCCTGCCCCTGCCCGTTCCGCCAGGCCTGGGGCAGCCTTGACGCCCTCATCGGCCGCCTCCGTGCCGCCTTCGAGGAGCACGGAGGCGGCCAGCCCGAGCTCAACCCCTTTGGTGCCCGGGCCGTTCGCCTCTACCTCCGCGAGGTCAGAGACTACCAGGCCAAAGCCCGCGGCGTCAGCTACGAGAAGAAGCGGAAACGCAACAACAACAACAATAACAACAACAACAATCCTCAGATTCATAGCCCCAGGAAGCAGTTCCTACCTGGGGCCAATCCAAGGTAATTAATCAAATTCATGTCATATAACCCTAATTAATCAATTTAATTTCAAATTCTAGTCCATAAAATATACTTTTCAAAATTTGAGAAAGTTAATTTTTGTAGGAGTGGATGAGTGATAGTTAAAGGGGGTAAATGCAACTTCTGTAGATATATATATCATATATCTAATTAATTAATATTTCCCAAATGGAGTAACAGTAGTATTAATTATTTGAATCAAACTATACAGTAGATTATATTCCTTTTAATCTCCTGTTCTTTTCACTTCTTTTTGGGGGTTTGAAATTAACTTGAAATTTAATTCCATGTGAAATTTGAGATTTTTTAACCTGATTTTGTTCAATGTTTGTATAGTGGTACTGGTATATGCATGACTATTCATGACAGATTTTGTTTTTGTTTTGCTTTGTTTCGATTTTGAAGTTCTTGATTCCAATTTCCATGTGAACTATCTAGGTAAGGTTGTTTTAATTTGGAATTCCGATTTCTTGATTGTTATTCTGTATGAACTATGGCGCCATTGAGGGGTCTGGATTCAATCTCCGGAGGGTTAATTTATACATTCAAGTCATTTTTTTTTTTGCAGATTTCGAATAAACGAACAGGTGGAGATGATGAACACATACGGTTCTACATCATGATCGATCGACTAGTGGTTAAGCTCGCATCAAATTCCGGAAGTATAAGCTAATTAACCAGTATAAAATCTTAGAGATCAGTAAATCAAGAACTGGCCAAGTGAATTAGTTCTTAATTATATATATAATGTGCACTAGTTAAGCTAGCTAGGCTCATATAATTAAATCTACTGTAGGTGCACGTACTACTCAGCTCATGAATAACGTTTGTTCATCTAGTAATAGTACGTATACATATTATATATATCATGTTATCAGACGATCATCAGTACAGACGATCATCAGTACTCTAGCTTTGTTATTCGATCAATTGTATGTTCTTGCACCCAATTATAGATAACATACCGATGCAGGAGGAGTCAATTGATCGATCGAGCCTTCAACTCGATCCCCTAATTGAATCTTGGTGCAGCAGGTATACATATTAAGAGGTGCAAATGTTTAACATATATTAGGGTTTGATGAAGACTAGCTCGTTTCTCATCCAGCTGGTTCTCAGTTATATCGATCATGTATGTGAAATTTAATTGGGTTATATGATTAATGTACTGGCATATAATCTACCCTGCTAAAATTAAGTGTGTTTCTTCATGCATTAGATACTTCATATATGTGTGTGCATGCATAAATATATCAATTGTTTGGCTAATCTATGTACTTATATGAGACATAGGTTAAGTATCTTTTATCGGAAAAAAAAACCAAAACAACTTTTAAAAATTAGCTAAATCAATTAATCTAGTGAAATTTTTACAGAATCGGAAAATTTAACTTATGCCCTGAGAATATAGGTTAGAAAAGTCGAATAACGAAAGTCATTAACTATTTATCTTGCTCCATTTCTTCAGTTACTGGGAAATGATCAAGTATCACTTAAACTAGTTAAGTACCCGCACTTTTGTGCGGGTTGTATAATATTAGTTCGATCGTTTGATACTAAAAATCGCATAAAATAACTTGTAACAAAAGATTAACTCTAACTGCCACTATATATATGTTTAATTCCGACGGACCATATGACGTGGGGTTCACGCATGTCCAAGCGCACCATGCGCTAACCAAGCCAAGCACGTACACAAGTCGAGTGGGGTTCCATTCTAAAACCAATTGGCATCACCGACTTATATGCAAGGCTTGAATTCATCATTTTATCAATGTGGATGTCATTTCACATCTTTCCACAATATATATATATATATATATATATATATATATATATATATATATATATATATATATATATATATATAGAGGTTAGTTCCGGTGTACTCAACCCTTAACGTGTATCATGTACACAAATCTGGACCGTTGATTAGTTGAGATGGAAGGTGGAGATTAATTAGCCCATTTGTTTGATTGCCTGCATAGATGATTATTCGGTCGAGTATAAATGATTATGCACTAGGATATGAAGGATTATTCAGTCAGATGAGTCTGTTTAGTAGGTTAGTCATTTTGATTATTCGATGGTTTCACTATATTATTCGATCGTATTGACGGATTATGCAATGGTATTGCTTTATTATTCAATGATATAACTTAATTATTCGATGGCGTTACAATATTATTCGATCGTATTGACGGATTATGCGATGGTATCGATAGATTTTTCTAATAGCTACACCATGAAAACGCCCCTAACTTTTACCTAAAAATTACCATCGCATAATCCGTCAATACGATCGAATAATGAGTAACCTACTAAAAAGACTCATACGACTGAATAATCCTTCATATACTAGTGCATAATCATTTATACTCGACCGAATAATCATCTATGCAGGTAATCTACCACAAATGGGCTAATTAATCTCCACCCTCCATCTCAACTAATCAACGACCCAGATTTGTGTACATGATACACGTTAAGGGCTGAGTACATATGATCTATCCTCTCTCTATATATATATATGGATTGACTCCGGTGAAAACCTCAAATTGTGGTAAAAACCGTGAGGACTACTTTATAACTTGGTTTATTTGAAACCTGTGCTAAAAACCTCAATTACACAGTGACTTTACAACCCAGTTCAACCTAAAAACCGTGCTAAAAACTCCAGTTTTAAAATAACACATGACTTTATATCTCGGTTAAACCTAAAAACCATGCTGAAAACTCATATTTTAAAATTACATTAGTGACTTTATAGCTCGGTTTTATTCAGAACCGGGCTAAAATATGTGACTTTATAGATCGGTTCTATTCAGAACCGGGCTATAAAGCTAGTGAACCGCATTAAAAAGCCGGTCCTCACGGGTTTTTACCGCAATTTTGGTTTTCACCGGAGCGCACCCCTATATATATATTAATTTTTTAAAATTTAAATAAATTTTGTATTGACACCCATTTAACTAATTAATTTATGCCAATATGTTTAATTAACAGCCAATAAAAAGAGATATAATATAATATATCCATATTTAAAAAACATGGGTAAAATCTTGTAAAAATATATCGACATCTTATGAAATTTGGTAAAATATTATCTTAAGCATATATTGTTATATTAATCTTCTAAAAATATATTGATCTAACTAAATCAGATAAAATCTTATCTTAAATATTCATATTTCTATATTGATTAAGTGGAATTGGATTAAAAAAATTAGCAAAATCTTATCTTGAGTGTGTGCGTGTATATATATATTGCTATATTGTATTAATTAATGAGAAAAAATGCAATTGATTAAAAATACTACAATTAAGGAGAAGCCGACATATGTCACAAACAATTTCTCCTTTATTATATATAATTGATTCATGAAAACTTAATATCCAGGCTTTTTTTATATATAGAATGAGCTAAGAATATCACCAACTTTAAACTTTGAAATTATTATCCTAACATAACTAGCCTTCTAGCTAGATTTTCTTATTCTTTAATTTTTTTTTATACTGTACACTAAGATAAAGATTTAGGTGGTGTCAACTTCTAGCTACTAGATCACTACCCAAATAAAGCCTTTTACATATTCATGAAAAAAATTATATGATTCTTTTATAATAGTGATAATTTCTTATAGAAAATAAGTCAACAATGGACTTCCAACTAAATCTCGACTCATACAAAAAAGGATATCTGTTCCAAGAACATATGTACTCTATAACCATGTCATGGAGGATGACACACACCTATTCTTGGAATGTTGATTCAATAGCATTATATCCTTGTTGAAATCAGACACTTGCTACCACATAAACAACTTGATATGCAACTCGATCAAGAGATATAAAAACCTATCTTAGCTCTGCTTGGAAGGATATTAAATAAATCGAAAAAGCAAATAATTGCCTTTATATGGTGGACAACATGACATTTCAGGAACCAAATTACATTTAGAAATGAAGAATGTCTGTTAGAAGATACATTGAAAAACATTATATCAGTACATATGGATAACTAGCAGAATGCATGAAATTATGAGAAAGATCTCAATAATGATCTAGAATTTTCACAAGTAACTAAAGGTAAAGATAAGCACAAGTCACAAGGGAAACAAGGCAAATGGAGAAACTCCCTGGAACTTTCAAACTAAACTTTGATGGTTCCACCTTTTCCAATTATGATAGTTTTGTTGGGTTTATTATCAGAGCCAGGTTGACTTGTAATTTCCTATTTAGGTCTTCTTGTAAGCTTTGTATATATATATATATATACATTCCTCTATGCTAATGAACAGATCAACTTTTTCCCTCATATAATTCTTTACTGGATGTATTTATCCAGGAGAAGTATTTTTCAAATTAGAATGTTTAACACATGTAATTAGGGCAAATGTTAGAAAATCCATGGAAGCCTCCCATCAACCTCAACCTCCGCCGCCCATCAACCTCCATCGGTGGCTCAATCGACGAATTCCCCACCGTCGGCATATGGATCCGAAAAGGAGGAAAAAGGGCAGGCGGCCGTGAAAGCCTCCTTGAGCTCAGATCCGAAAAGGGGGGAAAGGTGGAGTGAGGCAAGGGCAAAAAAGAAAAATTTTCAGAAAGCTGATTACATAAACTCCCAAAGCTTGCCCCCCCCCCCCCCATCTTCTGAAATTGGAGAAAAAAACCTGCAACTCAAACTCCAGAAGCTCCACCAGAAGACGTTGCCAAACATGCTTCCATCAGTTGGGAAAAAAATTAACCTAACATAACCTGGCAAAACCTTCTTTCAAACACGGCCTTAGTTGGGTGTAATGTAGTCTCACAAATATTATCAACATAACATCGCTACATACTATCTCCATTTGATAATACTCGATCTGTGGAATGCTACTTTACTATTTAACACATTTTTAAAAATAAATTAACAAATATATAAAATATTAATTTTTATAAATTTTTTTACACAATTTCATACTTATTATGAAGAATAAAAAATAATATTTTATATATAGTTTTTAACTTTTTTAAAATGTGTTAAATAGTAAAAAGACATATATTTCCAAATAACAGGAGTATTTGAATTTTGAAAATCTAATAGTGGTAATTTCACAATTTAAAATATATCTTAATGGCATTTAATTAGCTTTATACTGTAGTTAAGATAGCCAATGAAAATGTAAGTGGATTTATTAACTTTAGTATCAAACTCTTTTTAGTAGATTATAATCATTTAATTAACCTCGAGAATGGAAGCTAGCTGCGCATTTTTTATCGAAGAAATGTTGACGCTAGTTTTGAATTAAAGCCTTGATAACAAGTTTTGAAATTACCTTATTTTCCAGTAGTGACTCATAAATCATAAAACTTGAACAAATTTAGATTGTTTTTTTTTTCATTTCAATAGATTTTATTCAAAATTAAGTACAAAATACCATGGTATATACCTACAACATTAATATGTTATAATATGTCAAATCGTAGAACTAACTATTAAACCACCTTATGTTGCAATGCGACACCCTTTTTAACTTTCGATCAATTTCATATTCGTATGGTGGATTTTTTTGTCAAATATATGACTATAATATCAACGTACTTCCTAACCTAACCTGGTAAAGATTTTTGACTGAAACCAACCTGTTGACACCAGTTTTTCAAGTCGACATACCCTTATTATATGTGCGTCAGGGGTTTGAGTTAAAAACCTATACTCTCTCCGTTCGGCAAAACATGTCATTTTAGGGTGTTATTTTTGTTCAAAAAAACTTGTCATTGTAGGTATTTTGCACTTCACTTTACAAAAATGTCTTTGACATGATTGATGGTTTGTTAATTGTAGTTTTCGATAAAGTAAAAAAGGAGGGTAATAATTGAGGGTAAATTAGTACATTTGTTAATTGCCTTAAAACTTGTGAAAGAAGCTAAAACGACATGTTTTGCCGAACGGAGGGAGTATCGATTACTTGTAAATTAGTGTCTTAACTTATACTCCATCCGTCCCACAATATTTGTCTTTAGACTATTCATGCACGCTTTTGAAGGAGCTAAAAACTATATAAAATATCCATTTTTAATTAATTTTTTAAAATAATTCTATACTTATTAGTAATATGTATGATATTGTTTAAAAATATTTAATAAAATATTGATATTTTATATAATTTTTAGCTTTTTAAGAAAGCGTGCATGAATAGTTAAAGACAAATATTGTGGGACGGATAAAGTATATATTTGGTGAATAATTCACCATACATATAGTAACTCTCCTTAGCTTTTACTCTCTTCGATTATCGTTTTTTTTTTTTTGATCTCTCCATTTCTACCGGAGAGTTCTTGTTCTTGATCAATCGAATCCTCACTAGTCAGCCAGTGTATACAACCATGTGTTCCGTACAGTTGAGATCACGGACATTTAGAAATGTGCCCTTAATTAGATTATGTGTAGCTATGTGTTTAATTGGCTACTACATAAAGTAATGTTTATGTATTTCCAAATTACTACGAACAAATCTTTTGACTGTATAACTGCACTGTAACACTAAAGTTACTGTGGGCAGAATCCCACACCTTTACACTGATAGAGACATATCACCACTCAGCAGTCTGGGTGGCAGCCACTTCCCTGTCTTCGGATAAATCATTATACTTAACTTTAATTTCATGGTTAATTAATTGTTTAATTAGATGCCTGGCCCAATTGAGTAGGGTTTTTGTTTTTCAATTAAGTAGGGTTCAAGTTTAAGGAATTGACAAATAAATTAAGTAAAGTTGTTTTTACTATATACTTATATAAAAATCTTTTAAATCGGTTGTTGTGAATTATTATAAAACTATTTTAGGTCCCGTTCCATGTATGAAGAATACATTAATACAATATTATAAATAATCTAGATAGATTCTAATAAATAAAAAATAATAATATAAATATAAAAAAAATTTCCACCAAAAAATAATATAGATATAAATAAATTAAATTAGTTTGACATATTATATATAAATAGTTTTTTTCTGTTCTACTATATCGTTAATTAAATCTCATGTAATATAATAGATAGTTAATTTTTAAAAATATTTTAATTTTTTTTATTAAATATGTAGCACATATTTATCACATTAGTTTACTAACATATCTATGCACAGATGGATTGTGGCTACATGTTATGGCTACATAATATTTTAATAATTCATTTTGGCCTCAAAAAAATATAGATATAAATAAAATAACAATGATTAAATAATTAATTTTGATACAAATAATTCTCTCCACCAAAAAATAATCTAGATATAAATAAAATAGCACCTATCAAATACTATATATGTATCTATTAATATTTTTGGTAAGTATGACTATGAAATACTTTTTATTTATATTTTTGTCAATTAACTAAAATATATATATATATATATATATATATATATTGTGGCTTATATAACTTTCTATAAACTATGACAACATATTATTTTATTAATTTTTTTCCTTAGGATCAACCACAACGCCTCATAGGACGTTATGCATCGATTTTAGTATATGTATATAGATATAGATATATAGATTTATCAGTTATGTGGTTAATGATGTGTAGAATATTAATTAATTATCTTCACAAAAAAAAGAGCATTAATTAATTAATTGATTAGGCAAATGGTATCGATTCAAAGACAAATTTGAAATATGTGGAAATCTTTCAAAAACTACACCCGGCCAATGGCCGACAAGCTTTTAAACAAGATCTAATCAAATAATCAAAGATTTTATTATAGTTGGTACTTTGGTAGGTCATTAATCAATTTGCTTCACTGGAGCAGCATCTGGTTGCTCATATTATTAATTACTATATATAATAGCCCTTGGCTAATTAATTAATAATTGTTCAAGCTTTTTTTTCTTTACCAATATCTGGTTCGATATCTATGCATGTAATATAGACCGAGTATCATAATGGATATCTAAGCTAAACTAACTACCATAAAGTTATATATGATTCCCTCTATATATAAAAGGGATTTGTGTTAAATGTTACTAGCTCCTATTTGATAAAACAAATCATTTCATTATTATCTATGAACAATTTTTTAGATTGGTAAAATTATATAAAATATTATATATATACTCCCTTTTTTAAATATATGATCGACTTTTATTATTCATGTACGTTTTTCTTAAGATAATAAAAACTATAAAAAAATTAATATTTAAAAAAATTAATTTCATACATATTATAATTTTTTATAATAAGTATGAAATTATATATAAAAAAATAAAAGTTAATATTTTTATATGAAAAGGGATAAAACAGAAAACACAATATGGATTGTATATTGATATCAAAAGGGATTATAAATCCAGTCAACACCAAATAGAAAAAAAAGAGATAAAAACAACTAAACTTAGCCTCAACTACACTAGTCACTAAGGTTAGAATCCGAAGGGCAAGGTGCCTACAAATCTCTCAGAACTCAGGTGTTACACTCAACATTTGGATGAAAGGGATCTCTCCTACGCTCTCAAAGAAACCAGGGAATGAAAACTCTAGAAATCGCCTATGAAGACAAGGAAAACGGAGCAACAATGTAAGCAAGCAACTCTCCAGCAACTTCTAGGGTTTTCGCTTTTCTTATAAAGCCAACCCTAATTTGAAACGACATCGTGGATAGAGAAGTTCATGTGTCTCCGAGTGGGCTACAGGCCCATGGATTATCTGAGATCAAAATTGGGTTAAAGGATCAATTCCAATACAATAAGATAATTACGTACACACTCACACCAATTCAATATCCGTAAGTACAGCACTCTAGAATTACACCAGACAAGATAGATGAGCCTAACAATTGCCCTCCTAATTCTAAGTTTACATATATCGTAAAACTTACTTGTTGATATGAACTAGCTTTGCCCCTTTATCTATCATCGACTAATCATTGTCCTTCTCAACATCTATTTGATTTGATCAAGTGCAAGAACTCCCTGCAAAATAGGAACTTATTAGCGGTTACAATTTTGGTACCATAGTCTACAGGGTTAATCTTTCCTTCAATCTTTTTGACAAGGAGAAGATTGTTAGAAACCAGCCAAAACAAGAAAGAAATGTTATCTAACATCAATGTGATTAGTCCTTTCATAGTAGACAGGATCTTTGCACATGTATAAAACACTTTGACTCTCCATATGCAACACAACTTATAAGGTTTACCAACCACCTCTTTGAGTATATTCTGGAGTCAAATGCATGGCTTCCTTGGAAGCTTTTATTGCAGCAATGTACTCTGCTTCTTTGGAAAGAGCTACAATGAGTTGCAACTATTCCTTCCAGGAAATAAAATTTTGCACCTGGTATACATAAAAGAGGTGGTAGGCTTCCAGTTATCTTTGTTGCTAGCATAGTTAGAGTCCAAATAACCAAATAACTTAGAGAGATGACGGGAGGAAGAATGCAACGGAGGAGGACGGTTGCCGGAGGAATAAGGCAATAACGGAGGATGACGATTGTCAGAGGGAAGAAGGCAGCGGTGAAGAGTTAGGGATTTAGGGATGGGTTCGCTTCGGGGTAATTGAACGTGAGAGGGAAGAGAGAAGAGACAGATAAAAATGGTTGTAAGTGTGTTAAAAATTAACTTCAAATTTGAAAACCCTCCATTTTTTTCTAAGTATTTTGATCCCACTCTTTTTGCCTAAACGCGCGTGTTTTTATTGTTTTCATAATCAATAATTTCACATTTGCCCATATATTTGATCGTTGTCTAAAAGTATTGATGTAATAGATAAATTTAAGGTGCATTGTTTTTTTTTACAGACTTAAATCACATGATATCTAATTGCAGTATTCTAGCAGTGACCTTTGTTTCCAATATGACCTAATCTGGTGTGCCAGATTTTGGTCTCATTCAAGTTCATGCAAACATTTAATTAAACATTCACAGAAGCAGAGTTGTTCACATGATTTCCAACAACATGATATAAGCCATTTCTGTTTGCACTCTTAATAAGAATGTTCCCATTTTTATTAACAGTCTTAATACCATGTTTAGTGTTAATATCAGTTAAGAGCATCAAACACATATTCAAAAAGCAAGTTTCTTCTTAGATGATGAGTCCAACAAATAAAAAATGAGAGTAGTTTTTACCGTCCTAAAAAAGAATATTTGAAGTAAGAAAGGAGCTCTATTGAGGAAGAAAGAAGAAGGAAAAAAAAAAACGATGTGCAGTAAATTTGTGCAGGTGAATCAATTATCGATGATAGGATTTGATTTGTGGTAAGATTAAGCTTGTTTATTGTGGTTGAAGTTGAGTTTTTAGTATGATTAAAGATGCATGTTTAAGATGGCTTATCTAGAAGGAGATAACAAAAAGATATTTTGCATTTCTATGGTATATTTTATAACGTCAAAAGCTAGACATTTTCAAAATCCTAAAGAGGTGTTGATTTTTTTTCTCTCAAACTAGTTGGGTTAAATTTTTTTTTTCTTGACTTGTACATCGGTTGTCCTACATTTTGTATTGTTTTGCATTTATAAGTACTCCCTCTCCCCTGTCTCAGTCTCAAAATATAGTTCATTTAAATTTATTGTACATTTGTGAAGGAGCTAAAAAAATACGGAATATATAATAGTATATTAATTAATAAGTATACTATTATTTTAAAAATTAATATAAAAAATAATATTTTATAGAATTTTTAGTTCTTTAAAAAATATATAACAAATTAAGTCAAATGACCTATATTTTGAGACGGAAGTAGTATTGTTTTTAACTTCCCTAACACAACCTCACTATATAGATGTCATATATTCCTTTTCCCCCTTTTTCTTATACTTGGGTTAACTATGTTTTTTATTTAAAGAAATTGTGTTTGACACCAAACCCCAAGGATACGGTACTATTACCAGAGAGTTAGATTAGAGATCATATATTCATTATGTGTTTGATAAAAAAAAATGTAAAAATTTATGTAAGAGATTTGATATTAAAAATCTCTAGAATTTTAATATCAAATCTCTTGCATACATTTTCTTATTAAATATAAAAACAAGGCACATTTTTAAAATTTTTTTTATAAAATAGAAATAATGTAACACATTATGAGGTAAAATAAAAAGAAACATTTAAAAAAAAGTTTGATAGATTTGATTTATATGTAATATTCAAATTATGGAAATCTAATATATATGATACTATTATAGAGATATGAATTTCGATAACTATTGTAGAAATAAATAAAATTTGATAGATTTAATTTGTGTAAATTATTATAAAAATGATGTTACATAAAATATAAAGTATATAAAGAATTTATTTGTTTAAAATTAAGTTTTAAGTGATAACTATAATTTTTTAATAATATATTTTTAATTTCCAATAACTCCCATTGTCATGATTTAAAATAATTTTATCTCCTTATTATTACTATTATAGTTTGAACTAATCCATTGTTATCATTTCAAAGAATTACTAAAATATAGATATATCCTTAATTAATAATAAAGAATAAATATAATTGCATTTAAAAGGTTTTATTAAAATGTTGGGTTATAGTTATATATAGTAAAATATAATTGGATATTTGAATGGAAAAAACTAAAAACCTAATTGGATGAACTCCCAAAATAAAGATGGTTTTGACACATCATCCAAAACTCTTTTGTTTTAAGAGTTTACTAGTACAATTCATGTGCCATGACATTATTTTTACAAAATAAAATCTTAATAATAAAATAAAATAATATGATATAATAAAATAAAGAGTAAATTACACATAACCACCCGTAAATTATGATACTTTTCACATAACCACCCGTAAAATCCAAAATTACATTAAACCACCCGTAAATTCAATATGCTTTCATAAGACCACCCACCCATTAAACCTCTATTTGTTTTGTTTGAAAAGACTAAAATACCCCTTATTCAAGTGTATTTGTTTTTATAGAAAAACTATTATATGAATTTTGCTATTCAATTTGACATTCCTCCTTAAAAAAAGTAAGGAAATTAAACATTGTAGAATATATATAAATGTCCTAACCAATATATCTACATCAGATTTGTAATGTGAAAAACAAAGATTTGCAATGGCTCTTGACGATCTCTCCTTCAAATGTTGAATAAGTTGTGGATGTGTCTAAAATAAACCCATATTATTATTATTTTAAAAAATGAGATTATCTATATCTGTATCTATATAAACTCTTAAAACAAAATAGTTTTTGCATATGTGTAATATCCACCTTAATCATCTCATTTTTAACAAATCACTTTTCCCCCCTTTTTACAATTGATTTTCATATTTCACATAACAAATGCATTAATTCAAAATATCAAATTAATATATAACCTTTATCTATTTGTAAATATTTATATATTATCATAATAGAGTTCATCTTGAATAATCTTATTATACCCTTCTCTTGTGTGTTTGCTATTACAAGTTTAATTCAAAATATTAAAATAATATTTTATTTAATTGTATAATATTAATTTAATTTATTATCAAGATTTTATTTTAAATAAACAGTGTCACGACACGAGAATTGTATTATCAAGATAGATAAATACTACTACATACTGCTACTGCTACTACTACTACTGCTACTGCTACTCCTACTGCTACTGCTACTGCTACTACTACTGCTACTACTGCTACTACTGCTACTGCTACTGCTACTACTACTACTACTAATAATAATAATAATCCATTTTGAGTCATTTAACGCCATCGCCATCTAGTCGTCCTGACATCGGCCCTGACAGTGTTCTCACCCAGTCCATCTCGAGTTGTGTCACCTGTGTTGCTTCGGATATTGATGATTTGTTTGTATCCCCCGCCCCTAGAAAATTCATGTCAGTATTGGCGGATTGATACTTCAAGTTAATTGACGATAACTTAGTGTCCACACTCAATCCGACTGCTACTACTGCTACTGCTACTGCTACTGCTACTGCTACTGCTACTGCTACTGCTACTACTACTGCTACTGCTGCTACTACTACTACTACTACTCCTACTCCTACTCCTACTGCTACTTCTACTGCTACTTCTACTGCTACTGCTACTGCTATTGCTACTCCTACTGCTACTGCTACTGCTGCTGCTGCTGCTACTACTACTACTACTACTACTACTACTACTACTACTACTACTACTACTACTACTACTACTACTACTACTACTACTACTACTACTACTACTACTACTACTACTACTACTACTACTACTACTACTACTACTACTACTACTACTACTACTACTACTACTACTACTACTAATAATAATAATAATCCATTTTGAGTAATTTAACGCCATCGCCATCTAGTCGTCCTGACATCGGCCCTGACATTGTTCTCACCCAGTCCATCTCGAGTTGTGTCACCTGTGTTGCTTCGGATATTGATGATTTGTTTGTATCCCCCGCCCCCAGAAAATTCATGTCAGTATTGGCGGATTGATACTTCAAGTTAATTGACGATAACTTAGTGTCCACACTCAATCCGACTCCAAGGCAGTTACACATCTTGCAAGCGGTGAGGGGAGAGAGAGCACATGATTTTTTACTGACTACCCCCATTGAGGGCCTTGGTCAAACTATGCCATCTCGGCAGTTTAGTGGCTATCTGACTTGTCCCAGATGTGAGCTTGACAAGATGGACCCATTTGGAGATCATACTTTACATTGTAGTCGAGGCATTGGGACTAAGCACCGACACAACATGGTCCGAGATGTTTTGGCGGACATCTGTTATAAAGCGGGCATCACAGCTCATAAGGAGGCACATACGGGTATGAGCGGCGACGATGGTGTTGAGCTGAGGCCAGGTGATTTGTTGGTTTATGGGTGGGACAAGGGTAGAGACACTTGTGTTGATGTGGTTGGGGCTTCTCCGTTCATGACTAGAGCCAATGACTCCTTTGTACCCGGCAAAGCGGTATCTCAAGCTACAAAAAGGAAGGAGAAGAAGTATGCAGATATTTGCGGTGTTAAGGGGTATTGCTTCATGACATTTGCGCTCTCTACCTTTGAGGAATTGGGAGAAGATGCTATTGGTTTTTTGAAACGGGTTCAGTTGGTTTCGAAAAGCCATATATGGTAAAGGGTTCGTTAATGGCAATTTTATATTTCATAGGGTTGGTTTTACTATTCAAAAAGGTGTTAGAGCCCAATTTTTTTTTTGAAGCAAGATAAGGATTCGATTCTCTAAACAAGCCTAGAGAAACCGAGAGACCGGACAAACCGGTAGATGGACTAACCATCATGTACAACTAGAAGCAAATGACAGAAAGGAAATTACATAAGCAAATGACAGAAAGTAAATTACAGAAGCAAATGACATAAATAAAAGTACAAGGATCATACAAGCCATCCTACACCGCGAAACACAAGCCAAAAGACGAACAAAACGATCGGTCAAAGGGACAACGCACACAGAGAACTCTGGGGACCAATGGACACCTCAGATTATGGACTCAAGCGAGCCTTCAGATGTAAACGCACAACCACGACGTCATCGAACATGACAAATCAACCATCGCTCACAGGAAGCCTGCAACACAACAAGAACAGCACAGTACACTAACCCGCAAACTCAAACCCCAAACCACATTAAAGCTCAAAAACACCCCAAGCACTCATCTCAACCCTCAAGGACGATAACTAAATCGTATGCAGGCTAACACAAGGAAAGCCCAAAAGAGGCGATAAAAAAACGAGACAAGGAAGCCAAGAAGAGCAATAATGAACAAGAAAGCGATTGAATAAGCGGGCTAAAAAAGAACACCATATTGAATATATTTAATATTTCCTCAACAAAGAAGCGCTAGCAAAACGCTTGCTGGAGACCGGCAGATCACAGGCGGTGGAAGCCAAAGAATGCGCCAGTGCGGTGGAGACGAAACCACTGGAAGCCTAGGCGATGGAAACCGACGAGGCTGAGGAAGGCCAGACCAAACGTCCAACAACCACCTGAGGGCCACGCAGAGACGGTGGAGCCCAATTTGTTACGAAGCTTCCAACCAACTTTATGTAAACCTTTTTTATAATAATAATAATAATAATAATAATAATAATAATAATAATAATAATAATAATAATAATAATAATAATAATAATAAATCGACATATACTTACCTCATTAACAATCTGTCAGGTAATTTGACAGCTTGCCAACAAACAGCACAGCAAAGGTACCATAAAAAAATTAATGAATTTTAGACCCTATTAACCTTTCAATTCAATAAAATAAAAATATAAGTATAAATAAAAAACGTACTGTATGATGATCCTTATACCGTACCTAGGGTTTCAGTATGGCCGGGTATCCTAATTAATTCCTACCTGCAAATAGGGCTTACACATTTTTCTTGATCTTAATTCAGCCACAATCTTTTATTAAGATTAAAATACTTGTTTTTATTTAATTGTTTAATAGAAATGCGTAAACTACACATATCTTCACAATTATTATGACTGAATTAAATAAATATAATAACGAAAGTGAGATGTGTGAAGATATGGTTATGATCGATAAAAACAAATCCACACTAGCTACCTTTAGGGTATATTTACAACATTTTCTTATTCCAGTACGTTTCTTATTGACTAAATCAATAAGAGCATCACTTTTTGCTAGTGCATACCCCAATATTTAGGGAATGTTACGATATATATTGACTAAATCGATAGCTTCGTTTTGATATATAATACGCCCTAATTCGATATCTAAGTAAAAAGTTATGAATGTTTAAAAATTAAACTTACATCAGTTACTTTAATTTTATTTCAATAAACTATAATGCTTTTATATTTTATTTAAATTAACATTCACATACTATAATTCATCTCGAGAGCTTCGAAACGAAAGGTTATACTAATCATTTTAACAATTAAATATATAAGAAGCTACGCAAGTTTAAAAAATTTATATTTAGTGATACACTATTATATGTTAAGAGTCAACAAGTTAAATATTGACTAGGGTTGTTATTCGAGTCTAGTATTCCTTGATTATATTTAGCTCATTTAGAAACGAGTTGAGTTGAGCTCGAATCGAACTTATATTTGGACTTGAGCTCATACTCGACTTCTTTAGTGAATGAAAAAGATCGAGTTGAGTTTTTTTTTTCTGAGTATTATGCAGCCTTACTTGCTCGATCATTACATAACAACTTAAAGGAAATTTTGTAAATTTCACAAAATTCGCGTTATTTTAGCTTAAATCGAGCCGAGCCAAACCGAGCTTTGAATTGATCTTAAAAATGTGCTCATACTCAGCTCATTTAGTAAATGATGCTCAAGCCGAGCTTTTATTGAGCAAAACCCGAGCCAAGCTCGAGCTATTCGGCTCATATAACAACCATATTATTAACTTAATATTTATTATATTGCATTTTGTATCCTCATTTAGTTAATTTTTATTCGGATATTTCATTTATTTATTTATATTTCTTTTTTCACACAAAAAAATGATTGTATTTTATCATAAAGAGATGACACTTTATCATACAATAACATCATTTATTGTCATACCAATGACCCCTTGCCCTAGTGGTAAGGGAGAGGTAACATTTGCAAGAGGTCAAGGGTTCAAATCCCATTATTTACACCTTTGTGTAATTAGTGGGTGCTCAAGCCTTCATTGGCTTGGGTGAGCCTGCCTGGTGGCTTGCCGCCTGGCTTACCCGGTTCGCGTCCTTTGCAGGCTAGGGCTTGGACCCGTCGGGGATTAGTCGACAACCTCAGAACCCCCACGTCAAAAAAAAGATCATTTATTGTCATATTATATATAATTCTTTATGTCGATTTAATCCAAAAAGATATCGTTAATGTATAATTGTGCCCCTCCTCCGAATATTTTCTGGCTTTGCCACTGTATGTCGGGTTTTGGTCAAATTTTTCTATATGCCGTTCTCTGGTACAATCTAACTCACCTATTTTTGACACATCAATTAGTGATGATCCAATATATTTAATCCATATTAGTCAATCATTCAACGTATTTTATCCACATGTTATCCTATGTGTCCATTTTAATTGATGAGTGTACAGTTAGTTTTTAATATAAATATGATCTTATCAATTTAATAAGAACATGATAACTTAATTGATTAGTTAATTATGTTATTTATACTTCATGAATAGATTATATCTATTAATAATAAAATTTCATTGTTTTTTTAAAGAGATAATATTTCATTGTTCAATAGATAATTAATTATGAGTTTTACCTTATCTTTTATCCACCTTATTTAAGGTATCACAATTAATTTAAATAATAAATTATTATCTTATATTAGCTAGTTACATTTTGATAGTATTTTGTACTTATTTGAATAAAATAAACTTTGGTTGACTTTTTTTTTTTACTTTTTGAATCATTTTATTTAATTATTAATTAGTTGCAACTTACAAGTAGCATGGTACATTAATTTTTTCACAAAAATAAATAAATTTCAATGTTGGTGAAGCAATTCATTTATTAATTAATTAGTTACAAAGTAGTACGGTGTATTAAATTTTTTATAAAAAAAAAATAAATCTCTATTTATTTATTTATTAATTAGTACCTTTTACATTTACCCTTTTTTAATTCTTTTCAAAAAATAATTTTTTTAAAAAAGGGGATTAAATGAAATTCTCGGGTGGGGTTTAAGAGTCTATGCAGAGTTTAGGTGGGTTTCTTGGTGGGCCTTGATGGTATTGGCAATCTGATTGCCTTGACAGTGGGGTGTGATCAAGGGTTTAGGTGGATTTTAAACGACCATTGAAAGAAATTTTTTTTTATCATAGTGTACATACTAGATCAATTTGGAAATAAATTTTATAATTATTTCCCTGTGCTTGAAGTTTTGTTTCAATCTTTTAATAATAGTATACATACTATACTATGTTGGTTTATTTCATTTTATTTTATATAAAACAAAAAAAAAAGAATAGAAACTTTAAAAAATATGCCTAGATTTATATTACCATAAAAATTAGCATAATTGAAAATTATATGCATATTTAATTTTAGTTTAAATTAATTTAAAAATAATTAATATAAAAAACTGCGTAAGACGCGGGTAATAAGACTAGTAATAAAAAAAATCAAACAAAAAGTAATAGAATTTTTTTTAAATACGTGTAGAATGAATAATATTTTTAAAAAAATATTGAAAGAAATATTTAAAATTTATTTAAATATATCATTTTTAATCGAAAAAAAATTGATGAAAATGAAAGTTATTAACAACAACACCAACAACATTCCCAGTTAGTCCAGCTAAAAGCATGGTCTAGGGTCGAGTTGTACGTGCTCTTTCCCTGAATATGTCGAGAGAGTGTTTCCGAGTGACCCAAGCATAGACAGTAATGCACAATAAAACGTAGAGTGGAAAGTATAACACATAATAAAGTTCAAAGGAAATAGAAAAGCCATAGTGGAAAGGATAATCCCTTGTGATTCAGCCTAACCCTCTCTAACCTGAATGATGCTCCTTCATTGTTTCCTATCCCCAACCAATTAAGTTATCATTAAGGTTCATAATGAAAAGTCTTGTCTAATCACCTCTAGTCAACTCTTCTTTGGTCTCCCTATGGTCTGTCATACTCTATCAATATCCAAATTGTTACATCAACACACTAGCACACTCGAGTCTCTCCTCCTACACATGCCTAAATCAATGAAGCCTCAACTCACGCTGCTTTCCCGGATACTACTTACCCCTACCTTTTTGCAGATAATCTCATTTCCAATCATGTCGAGTCTAGTATAACCACTCATTCATCTGATCACCTTTATCTTAGCCACTATTAACTTCTGTTCCTAAACCTTCGTAGTCGCCCAACACTCATACCCATACAACATTCCCAGTCTGACTACCATTTTGTATAATTTTCCCTTGAGTTTTGGGCACTTAAGTTATTAAAAAAATATTGATGCCTAAACTCATAACCTCTTCAATTAATTAATCACCATCTATTAACTAAGTTAAACACACTTTGTGTGTACTCTTTCCTATTTTCCCTTGAATGAGAAGTGTAGGAGAAGGGCTACTAGCTCTCGCTCTATTCGTTTGTTTTATTCACGAGAGTTAAATCAATCGTTTTGTCAGCCAAAAAAGAAAAACAGATTTGAGTTGAAAATGTTGAACAAAATTATTTGATGGTAAATAGTAAAAAAAAAAGAAAAAAGGAAAAGACGTGTAGGTGATGATTTGGAGAAGGGGGAGGCCCACCACCCTCGTGAACCCACGTGGATAATTGTACTAGTTGTCGGAGACACTGAGACCCCCAACGCCCAAGAAACCCTTCCCCCCACACGACCACTCACATCCCTCCACGTGTCGCATGTCCAGCCGTCCGATCTCCCCCAGGCCCGGTTTTTATGTCTCAGCCCGCATTGCCTGCCTCTTACTCCGACTTTGCCTTCTTTGGCTCAGACACCTCTTTGCCATTTACGGGTCTCCCCTCCCTCTCCCTTTTTTTATTCCTTTTTTTATATCTTCTATTTTTATATTTATATTTTCATTCCTTTTTTTACTTCTATCAATCAATTGATGCTTAATTAGGTTTAATGGGTGATTAATTAGCTTAAATCTCGATTTAAGTGTGTGGTCCTTCCCCTCCCTCTATTCTTTTCTTGCAGATTTTGTATACTTCTCCTTCACTTGGCTCTTGGAAAGAGACTTCAATTTTATTTTATTTTTTGCCTCGTTTCTCTTTTAATTGTTTGTTTCATGTACCTTAATCATCCACGTCCATACGATAATATCATACGATCGATGATAGGAATGTTGTCGAATGTCTTGTACAACTTAATTACTTGCTCGTTCGCCGAAATCAGATTATAGTATTCATACACTAGTACTTTCTTTTAACTATGTTTCTAGCTTCATTACACGTATGTCTCGAAACAACTATAATATATAATTAATTATAATGTTATACATTATGTTACTTTTTAAGTTACCTTTGTATGCCCCCAATATATGAAGTGTACATTGGGAAGAAAATAAAATTTGTATATGCATGGTAATTAATTAAGGCTTTGTTTGGTAACAAAAAGTCGATGGGTAACTGAAACTGATGAGTTAAGTGTGTAAAATGTATGTTGATTTAAATTGTTAATTTTTTTTATAATTAAGTTAGTAATGTGAATATAAGAATAAAATTTTCGAAAAAGTTTGAGCTGAATAGCTGTTGAAAAATCCAAATTAAAAATTCAATTATAAAATTGTAACTTAACTGGCTTATTTTAAACTATAAATAATGTTAAAACAAAAAAAAACTCTAAAATTTACTAATGTTAGCAAACAGATCGCCTAATTAAAAAATCGATCTTTCTATTCTATGGTCTAAAGGGCATAGGATAAGAATCTAAATTGAGAAAGATTTCTTTAAAAAAGTGAGCCTTGATAATCTAATTTAAAAATGGCTAAAATATTCTAATTATTTTTCAAAACAGGAGTTTTATCTTATCTTATACCCTTAGAGGACATATTAGAAAGCTCGATAAGAAAAAAAATATCATTGCTCGAGACAATATTTTTGCAAAAAGACATGAATGGCAGGTTAAATAGTAAAAACAAATTTTAAAAAATGGAAACATACCTAAGAGTTGTTAAGATTTGACTTCTTTGTTGAAAAGCAAGGGGACATACCATTTTTAGCTTACCCTACACCTACTTATTAGCTTAACCCTATTCAAATGGGGAAGAGGGTGAAATTTTGGCAAATTATTGGTCACTGTAAAATAACATTTTTTTTTTTTTACTGTGAATAGCCACAGTGAAAGATTGGAAGTGTGCAATTATTTGCAATGTTTCATGAATTTTGGTAACCAAAATTCAACATGCAATATAAGATAAATTTAGCTTCCTAGGTTTATAGGTAGGTAGGTTGATTCTTATGAGTTATAGGCACTGCAACTTAATTTGGAGCGTTATGCAATGCACCAATATATAAACTACTTCATTTAATCATATGTTTTGTTTTTATCAATACTTTATTTAAAATTCAACATCTACATGAACATCAAAATCTTAAGGATGTGACAAGTATGGATCTCAGCGATCGCGCTATTATATGTCGGTCCTAGAAACGACGACAATGGCACGAGGAGTTAACGAATGAACGTGCTGCAACTACCTCTAGGAATCATCTAGCAGCGCTCTGTCGCTCCATAGGAATCGATAGATCATACGTAACATCAGTCTTCTTGGAAGGAAGGTTGATTTGCTCGTCTCTCACTGACAAATTATATAACTTTCGTCTCTTAATAAGATATCCGAATGTGTGTGTGTGCTTGTAAATATTTTGTTATAGTAACCAAGTATATAATGTAAGTAAGAATTGTTAATTGGTATTTTGTTATAATCAAGTATATAAGAGTCGTTAATCTTTTTTTTTGGTCTAAATCAAATTCAACAGGGCTCTACATCTAAATCAGGTACTATATAACTCATTTAAAGGTCGACTCTTCTCCTTACAAAAAGGTTTTACGTAATGGAAGTGTATTATTGGGCCATCAAATCCACCAAGCCAAAGCCCAAATGTTTTAGTTGGGCTTCAGGACACTGTTCAGTTTTTGGCCACAGAACCAAGTACATTGTCATGGCCCCATGGGAAACAGCTAGTGAATTTTTTTTTTTTACTAAGATCATTGATGGTTTCACCAAAAGTTAACGTTGTTGTATACGCCTAAATTCATTGTGTACAAAAGTTGAGTTAATCTAGGCCCCCTCAAAACAAAACAAAAAAATGTCGAAACTCGAAATCGATTTAAGGCTCTCTCAACCTCAACCTCAACTCTGATCCGATAACGACTGTTATTGGAACTGAAAGCCCTAAAAACTATCTAACTCGCTTGTCGATTTCATCTTTGAGAAGCCTAGTCAAGGAGCTGGAATCGGTTGCTGGTTTGTTGTCGCCCAAAGTTGCGAGCAACGCGTGCAGTTCTTCACTATTCGCCTTCTTAAATAGGCCCCTGAGGATCCCATCCGCTTCAGCCGAATTGGCGGCCTTGGACTTGGGAGGGGTCTGGGACTTCTCGCCAGACTTAAGGGACTGTGACACACGGGTGATGGGTCGTGAGTCCCAGTAGTCTGTGCATACCCGGTTCCTGTCCAATGCCTCAATCGCCTGCTCTCAAAACAAATATGCAACGTTGATTGACGCAGAAGATGAGTTTCTCAGAGGAAAACGAAAGCGCATCTTTGAAGTTTGCAGATAATGCAATGTAGTAGTTACCTGAATGATGGGAGGGGAAGTAAAGCCAAACATTTCATAGCCATCTAAACTGCCCGGAGGTTGTAGAGGCGGAAGCTTCAGCTTTCCGAGCTTATGTTGCCTGGATATCTCCTGATTTACTCTCTCGCGCACCATTTCCCAGCATTTTGTGAGTGTTACATGAACAAATACCTCGCTAGGACACTGTTCTAAGGAGACCTAAGACAGGAGACAAAACATTCATAACAAAACTCAGCTACTGCAGACCAGAACAAGGGATACGAGGACCGACTAATTGAGATGTCAACCATGAAAATGCAACAACACTGACAAAGAAGCCGAAAAAGCAACTTAAGTAGATTACCATAAAAAGTGGTCCTTTGGCTCCCCAATCCAGAACTTCTGAGATGTAATGGCACAAGTTTGTAGGGTCTAAAATGTTTATGTACCAAGCGCGACTCTTGAAGCCTACATTATACATACATGGATGCAAGCTATCATGTATGGATTCTGAATTGATAAAACAGAAAGGTAAAATTATGACATATGCAAAAAGAAGCATACCCTTTGGGAAGATGGCTCGGCTGTTGCACCATAGCTTGCCAGAAACCACTGTTCCGAATTCTAGGGGCTCGGCATTGCAGTTAATTCTCCTAACAACTTTTGCAATGCGAGGACCCTTTTGGTGATGCTGCTTGTCCATGCTATTTTGGCTGCAAGATGGGCTCCCTTGAATGGTGCTTGCATCCTTGAGTACTTTTGGTTCTACTTTCGGTACAGGAGTTTCATTCTTCGTCAGTACAGGAGTTTCATCCTTGATCGGTACAGGAGCTTCATCCTTGGTCTTATTGATCTGCTGTACATTTAGTACTTTTGGTTCTACTTTCGGTACAGGAGTTTCATCCTTGGTCAGTACAGCAGTTTCACACGTGGTCTTATTTATCCGATGTACATTTAGTACCTTTGGTTCTACTTTTGGTGCAGGAGCTTCATCCTTGGCCTTATTGAACCGCTGTACATTTATTACCTTCGATTCTACTTTCTGTGCAGGAGTTTCATCCTTGGTCGGTAAAGCAGTTTCACCCTTGATCTTATTGATCCGCTGTACGCCTAGAGCAAGCACAACACTTTGAGCGGTGCTCGGTATACTTTTATCTATTCCGGTACCATTAGATACTTGATGGCATGATATGTTGACCTGATTGGCAATGGGCTGCCCAGGTAATGAAGCGGCTAAATTCTTGTTAGTGAGATCCGACTTTTTGTCAGAACTTGGTCCTGTTGACGCAGCTTCCTCCATGCAACCAGACAGAAGCCTATCTAACAGCCCTTCTTCATCGTCGTCACTGAGACATATCACATCTTGTTCACATAAAGATTTATTTACCTTCGGGTTCCCTGATGGTTGCTCAAGTTCGGTAGTGATTACATTGGATGTGGATGGTCTGGATACTTCTTTCTTGATTCGGAATTTTTTACAAGTTACCAAACCTTCATTTGTTGGATTATCTGTTGTCACTTTTGCATCTTTGGCTGCGGCCACTGGTCCAGCAAGATTCCCTCCAGCTGTCAAAGGCTTCTTGCTTATAAGCACTGTGAAACGAGAAGGAACTCCTGTACTGGCTTGTTTTGAAGGTTCCAAAATTTCCTCTCTTGACGGTGTTTCTACCATTTTGGAAGATGACAAATCAGCAGCAGCATCAACTTTCATGGGGTCTTCAGAGACCTGAGAACTTAAAGAGAAACCAAGGTAAGACCGTGCCCATCTGTATACAGCACTTAGCTTTCCTTCAATGGCTTCAACTAAGATATCCAACTCATCAATGTCATAGCGGAAGAGGAAAAACTTGTCACTCCAAGTGCATGGACACAACTGCTTTGCGTGATTCAAACATGCATATCTATCTGGTGAGCAACGACAACCTGCAGCTGACAGGTGCAAATCGAAAAGGCATACACTGCATTCCCTCTCAGTGTTCACATCAAAATTGCTTAGCATCTTCAGCACCTTCGCCGATTTGCAAAGGAAGTCCCTCCTCACACGTTCCATGTCCACACGAGCCTGCAACCAAAGATAAATCAGAAGATAGTTAAATTAAATGATCAGTCCCTCCTCACACATTCCATGTCCACACGCTTTCTAGTTCAATCAGACCTTAATAAACTCCTTTTAATTTTTAATTATGACAAAATCTTATCTAGCAGCCAAGATGAAGCCCCTCTTTAGCTCCAATCTTAATCACACACAAAAGAGATGGAAATGGGAAAGGATGGATACCCTGAGAGACTTGGCCAAAATTCCATCCCCACAAACGTTCTTCCATCTCAGATTATCGCTGGTATTCTTCCTCAAGAAACTGATCTCCCAGTTAGCTTTCACAGCTTCCATGGATGCTCCAAGCAACAATTTGTCATGTGAAATAGTTGTTTTCCGCTTCTGATCACGGTAGAGCTCCACAGCATTCTGTCCGTGTGGAAACCAATCAAGAGGAGCTACATTCACAGCCTCTGCACAGTTGAACCCGCAGTTGAAGCCACCATGATATGCTCGCGGAAAGGTGATAACGAATTCTCCAGGATTCTGGACACATCGATAAACAGGCACCCCTTCTGATTTCAATATGGTCGGGGAAAGTTGAGTGACCTGAAATGGACCAATATTTGGCAAAACTAAACCCCTTCAGAATTTCAAACATTCAAAGAATTACGCCGTAGTAAATTGTTCATATGCAGATATGCCCATTGTTTAATATAATAGAATTTTTCCATTGCATTGAACTGAACTTCAAGTGCCTTGTTGATATTCTTTACGCATATCAATCATACCATGTAAAAGATAAATACATAAATAAAAGGAAAGCAAACAAACAACTGCACTAACACCAGGATCTTTGGACCCTTTAATCTCCTTTGGAGGAACAAATGAGGAGAATGGAAAGTACCACAAAATCTTATGGATAACATTCTTACCTCTATTTTTTCTAACAGCATAAAAAAATCACACATAAATTGCAAGCGAAACAATAACAACTTCAAGCATGGTGACATGTTGTAATCATCATTACGGCCTTACCTAATAACTTTAGGTGAATATATAATCTGATGCAGTTTACAAAGTTGGAAAACAGCAATAAAACACGTAATTTTAAAAGCCAATACAGGGAGGTTGAACATCAGCAAAGCAAGCCAAGCACCTCCACATTTAACATAATATTCAAAGCAAAGCTGGAGCATATACTCACAAGCTTATGAAGCAGGTCAGGATGCTCCTCGAATAGGTGTGGCAGATGTTTTCTCATAGCTTCCTCTAATTTAGTCGCATCTTTCCCCGGTACACCATACCACAACTTTGGAGCACCAAAATGATTGTAATTCAAGGAGTACAAGTAGTGGTCCTCAACATGCTGTAAAGAAGAAAGGATGAAAGTTAACAAGAGGTGATTCTTGTCCCAATGACCGATGTAAGTACCAAGGCAACGCAATATAACATGAACATGTCAGAAGAAATCATATTAATTTTTTCTCTTGCCCGTGCATATAAAAAGAGAAACAACTAACCGATTAGAATTTCAGCATTAACGTATATGGCTAACATAAACATGTTCTAAAAAACCATTAAAAAGTTCAAAATTTACACAGAGAAACATCGTAACAACTAAAAACCTATATAGATTTGGATGCATCAACTATTTCTGAATATTTCTAACAGCAAAAAAAAAGCCCTATGTTTAAACCTCGGAATGAAGCCATGTTCCAATATTCAACCACAAGTGAATGATCTAGTCTAGGCACCAACGCACGACAGACCCAATTATATATAAAAGAAATCAAATCTTGCTTTAAACTCACCAAGCAAAAAGAGGAAAAACACATTCCTACATACAACCATGGAACTTGGACGCCAGATATATCAGGATTTTCATAGGCCAGAACAGAGCCTGTAAGCCTGGGCAAGTTGTTCAAATTCCAGCCTGATTTGACGTATCGTTCATCAGCAGAAGAAGCTTGTTCTGTAGTTCTTGGAAAACCACTTCCAAAAGCTCCAGTTTCCAGATCAGCCCCATAAAGAACCTATAAAATGCAAATAAACACAAAATTGCAGTACCAATACTTGTATCAGCCTGAGAGTCTGTAACTAGATACATGCGAAATGGCATAGTATAAATGACTTGCAACTTTCTGCTAGTGATACGCTTTGGTTTAACAAAATTTTCAATTGTAAAATACCTCAATTTCTTCAGTAGGCCTCTCCACCACTCGCCAGTATTCACCCTCTATAATCTCAATTGGTGGATCCAGCTTTCTGGGAACATTAGATGTAGCTGCCTCTGTACTTACATTAGTTTCCGAAACTCTGAAATAATGGTCCTTGAATTCATCAGCATATCTTTGAAATGCATCTAGTGTGAATTCAGGACCTGGTTCAAATCCAAATTCCAGTGGCTCCAAGATATTTCCACTCTCAGCCCCGCTATCCACACCCATTCGTAAGCATCTCCTTTTCTTCCTGGTATGATTATAAGTTTTCTTTGCAGGTTCTCGGTTCTGCAGTTGGTCCACCTTCTGAATTCTTGTGGAAAACATAGAATGTTCCCATACATTTTTATCCTTGAGATGACAAGGAGGTTTCCATGAAGGGGGAGGAATAATACGACATATTCCAAAAGGTTCAGCCTGATGCCGTATTTTTCCTATATAGCTTATAGCATCTTCAAACTCCTGCAAACATTCCATCAACTCACACTTCAGAAACTAGGGGAAAGTCAACTCACAAAAGTTAACAGAGTGGATTAAACTTGTGCACACCCACCTCTTCAGTCGGGTGAAATACAGGTGCCTCCTCAAGGTTAGGTCTACAAGCAGCTTCAGGCTTATATCTTGCCACAACCTTTAAGAAAGACGGCAATATATTCATATCCAAACATTAACGTATAGGACTAACTACAAAAATCTAGTTCTTCAGTTTGAATATGCCTTTCAAAGCATCGAGTTCACCTAAACAACATACTTCTCCCAACATAAATCAAACATTATCGTATAAGAAAGAGAAGCAACCTTTTGGCAATTTTTACATTCTGGGCATCCACGGATAACGCCTTTTGGAAGGGATATATTCATTGATATGCTCTGCAAGCACAGATGAATTTACAGTAGTTAATAAAGCACGATAACAACACAAACAATTTCAAGGAATGTGGAACCAAAGCAAAGCTTACTCCATCTAGCTGTTCAGATTCACAGTCATAGTCAGAGTTACTACATTGACCATGATTGATAGATGGTCTACGCCTATGGGATCTTGAGATCTTTCTAGAATCATTATCTTCGAGCATCATTGTAACTTGGGGCAATTGCTCAGAAAGATTGGGAGGAACTGAGTTACTGATCTCTCTTTCAGTATTTTCCGCCTTCTTTAATCTGTAATGCGTGAATGACTCAAAACCTGGTGGTAGTGCTGGAAAGTCAATGTCACCTTCTTTAATGCAAGCTCTCACGAGCTCTGTCCCCATTCTTGCTGCAAAACATATCACAACCAAAAATATCACAAAGTCATTGTTACAGCATATAAACAACATAGAACCGTTACAAGATAGCAAATTTTCATAACAGAAAAATATTAGGACCTCATTCTGTTCATGAAATGATTTCAACTTCAATTAACATGCACATAAGCTACACAGACAGGCCCGTAACACAAACACATCAAAGGTCCTCCAGATCCACCTAAACTATCTATAACCCTCAATTACCGCATTCTCGGGCATTACACTAAAAATACAACCTAGGTGACAATGTTGCAGGTAAGTGAAACACTATCAACCGTGTTTTATATTCAGTCTCTCATAGCCATCATCTGATCATCATAAATTCTTCCGGCTACACTACTCATGCTAAGAGTTTCTTATAAGATGCATATGCTTAATACCAGGAACCAACAAAGACGCAGGCGCAGACGGTTTCCATCAAACAGCCTTCACATTAAAAGAATTAGCCAATTATGAATGATTATATACTAAAATTGCACCTCTGACCAACTGAATTTGCTGCAAGATAGTAAATTCACCGATTTGTCATCAGATTTCCGGATTAATCGGATCATTCGGATTGAATTGCAAATCAAATAAAGATGCTGAGAAAAGAAATAATCGTTTGCAAATAATTATTTGAACTTACACAATAATCTTGATCTTGGGGATTGACCAGGCCAAAATCAGGATGACTAGGCAATCATACCACCATTGCCAAACTTGGAAGAAAGGGGCAGAAGTTTGTTGTTTATCCAAATAAAGAACCTCAAATCTAATGTTCTTGAGATTCTGGAACCAGTAAGGAGCAAATAAAGGAAGGGATTTGATGAATCCAAGACACAAAATTGAACCCAGCTCCCAATTGTCAATGAAACACTAGATCTAACCCTAAATCACAACTCTAAAAAACAAAACAAAAAAAAACAGAAATCAGAAACCAAAATTTGTAGAAAATACCAAATTCATCAGAGTAGAGATTATTCCTGGTCTGGTACAGTACAAAAGGGAACCAGATGAAACAATTCACCTAGGGCTTGGACAAGGGCAAAATAGGAATGTGACCGGTTGGGTTTGTAGAGAGAGAACATCCAAACCCTAAAATTGGAAGGCACCCAGTTTCCGGTTAATCAAGATTCAAGATTATCCTACAAAACAAAACACAGAAGAATTCAAGATCGTACACGGAAAGCCCTAAACATCCTCCAGATTTTCGGAAGCAGGAACCAAAGAGGAATTTTTTTTTTTTGGAAAAAAATAAAAAATTAGAATTAAACTTTGTTATATATTCTTACCAAAGATGTTGTGTACACAAGACATGAAGAAACAATGGGTCAAATTTTAAAATAAAAGAAAAAGATATGAAGAAACAATTTCTTGACGGGAAAATAAATTAAAAATTGCACAGAGGAGAAGAGGCCCAGTTTCCCACGGAAAAGCAGAAACTGAAGAAAATTTAGGAGTAAAAAATCTTTTAACAAAAAGGAATTAAAAAAAGTGCCCAAAGGTTCAAATTTTACATTGGAGAGAGATGGCATGCAAGGTGGTCTCATCGTGAATTCGTGGTAATTGGATAGCTCATAGGTGTCTACTATACAAATTGACATTTCTTTTTTATTTATAGGTTAAATTAATAATGGGACTACTTCAAACGGGGCTAATTTCTCATCAGATGCACGATTAATTCACCGATTTTCGGTATCGATAAATATTTTTCATTAAAAATAAAATATCGATATCAGCTTTCTATATCGATAGACATTTTATTGACACGGAAAATCAGTGCCAACAACTTGTTTTCAAGCAAAAATACTTTTTGACACCGAAAACTAGAATTAATTGATTGTGCAAATAATAAGCCATAATTAATTAAAATCACCCCTAAATTAGAAATAAAAAATAAACTATATATACTCCCTCCGTTCGGCAAAACTTGTCATTTTAGCTTATTTCACAAGTTTTAAGACAATTAACAAATGTACTAATTTACCCTCAATTATTACCCTCCTTTTTTACTTTATCGAAAACTACAACTAACAAACCATCAATCATATCAAGGGCATTTTTGTAAAGTGAAGGGCAAAATACCTACAATGACAAGTTTTTTTAAACAAAAATAACACCATAAAATGACAAGTTTTGCCGAACGGAGGGAGTATAATTTATTTACCTTAGGGTAATTTCATATATATATATATATATATATATATATATATATAAAGGGCGGAATGTTAAAGGAACTCTAAAAAATAAAAAGGGATAAACTACTTAATTTAATAGAATATATTCTCAAATTAACATGTTTAAGATATGCTCTCATGACATATGTTAGAAATATATAACATAAAATACCCCAACTTTATGGGGTGTAACTGTGTAATGTCAATTTCGGATTTTAAAACTCTTAAGTCAGATTAATATTTAGTTGTAAATTAAAGAACGATTAAGTCGGGTTTAGGTCAGCTAAGTTCAAGTCCTTCATTCTCAAGTCAAAATGTGGATTGTCAATTATAAGTTGATGCATTAAAGCCAGTAATTGTAGAGCTACTGGGAGGGTCAACTCCTTAAATGGATGAGACAATACCCGATCCATATTTAGAACGACTAAATCTGATCGAATTGGACAAAGATTTTTAAAAAAAAAAATAAAGTCAAAGAGTGGATTAGATCAAGTTCATATAACTCATTCTTGCATAAAAATCCAAAGGTCAAAATATGAATCAATAAGCTTTCGAGTTATAGTTTTTTGGTCGAATTTGGCCAAGATTCGATACACATTTTTACATGCTTTATTTGTGGGGCACTGTTTTAACACGAGTACATATATTGGAGTATTTTATAAGCTATTATTACCTTTTTTAGTTTTTTTCAAAATAACTGTTCTCCTTAGTTTTTCTTTTAATGAGTCATATTTAAAACGGGCCTGCTGCATGTAGTTTTGATGAAGATGCAGCTTCTGATAAAACCTCTTTGTCAAAGGGTTGTAACTCCAAGCAGTTACCTACTAAAACCAAAATTCATAAATGGTGTAAACCTCTGAGAGGAACGCTGAAGCTCAATTTTGTTGGTTCTTCACTTTTTAATGGGGACAACACTACTGGGTTTGTTATTCGTGACTGGATTGGCTCTCTTATCCACATTGGCCATGCAGCGGTTGGAGAGAAATCCCCTATCAGCGCTGAGGCATTGTCGCTGAAGCAATGGGGTATTACAAGCTTTACAAATGTGGATCACTAACATCCAGATTGAGGATGATTCACATATTATTATAAACCATTTGAAATTTCACAAACTGACCTTGGGAAATTGAATTAATTATGTCCGACATCAAACTTCTACTTCAAAATATGCGAGAGATCACCTTCTCTCATGTGCTCCGATCTGGTAATAAAGAGGCGTATAAGGTTGCACATCTTTGCCGCTTTACCAGGGGCATTGGATTATTAACCGATTTAGGTCTTCTAGTCCTCACCCGCCATGATGCTATCAAATAAGCAGCGCCTACCCGAATTTTTTCCTAATAAATAAACGGGTAAGTTATATAAAACCACCCTTAAAATAAAAATATATAGAAAATCATCCATAAAATTATTTTTCTTTTAAAGAACCACCCATGGCCCTTTTTATGTGTAAAAAGTTACAAAATATTGTTAAAGTTTTCTTATTTTCTTAAATGTTTTGGTTACTTTGGTCATATTGAATACAAAAGGTGAGAATTTAACATTTTTAAAACACTCTTTACACATAAAAATGGTAATGACTAATGAGTGGTTCTTTGAAAGAAAAATAAATTTATGGGTGGTTTTATGTAAACATTTATTTTAAGAGTGGTTTTGTGATAAAAACCCTATTTTAAGGGTGGTTTTATATAATTCTTGTTCTCAAAAAAATAAAAATAAAAATAAATCTCTCTCCTTTGGTCCCTTTCACCGGTACAATCTACAATCGTACAGAATAGTAGGAAAAGGAAAACGTGGACAAGGTGTCCAAAAATAAGGAAAAAAGCATGAAAATGGTGCAGTCAACGCAAAATGGCGTATTCCGGATTCCATTCAATGCATCCACCCCTAATACATATAAATTTAGAAGCAACTTCTTCACAAATAAATGAGTCACGTGTGCTCTTTTTACCAAAATTAAAAGCCATTCTTTTTAGCCACGTTCTACCCCTCCTTTTAACTATCTGCTAATGGCCTTCTTCCTCTCACCCACTGCAATCTCACCCTCTTTCCGGCTCACCTTCAACCCCGGCGCCGCTGCAGGCCACAGGGCCCGCCGCGTCGGGATGGATAGAGTCCGCGGCCGTGCGCGGCATTGAGGACTTCGACCTCGACTTCTGCTGCCACATTCACCACCACTTCCTCTCCGTCAGCGATTACATCATCGGCCGTAGCGAGGCCTTCGAAAATCTTTCAATGGCTTGTCCAACCACTGCAACTGTGTATATTATTAACAATATATTGAGCGGGGGAGTGAAAGTGTCAAGTTCTGGAGAACGAACAGTTGTGAAGACATTGATTTAAACATATAACCACCGGACTTACCTCCTTCAAGCTCAATAACGGTTGTAAAGACATTGATTTAAAAATATGTGTTTAAATATATCAATAATCGGGGAGTGAAAATTGGGTTTTGAGAGATGCTTGAGGCGACAACTCCTTCAAGTTTATTTCCCGTCTTTATTGTTTTCGGATCCATATTATTTTGTGCCGGAGGAGATGCCGAAGGGGCAACATCGTCTGCTTTAATGATTGAACTGGGGATATTGGATTTTTAGGATCAATAATCACATTAGATTGCTATTTGCTCTATGTTTCTTTAATCTTTTCGATTTGACATTTTCGATCGATTGAGAAGAGAGATCTGCTCAATCGTGTTCAGATCTACTAGATCTGGGTGAGTTAATTCGGTGGAGATGGGGGCGATTTGGAGGGGCTGCTGGACTTAGGTGTGGGGTTGCTGGGTTCGACGACTTTCTCCTCCCCTGTGGTTGCTCCAATGGCGTTGTTAGAGGTGGACTGCTCAGATAGAGGTCGCTCTCTTCCCGTGGTGGTGGTAACAGTGTGGGACCATGTGATGGGTCCACTGCCACTCCCCCGCTTGTGTTGGTCCCTGTCCACTTGCCCAGTTCTTGAATTTCCTCTCCCTGTCCAACCACTGCAACTGTCCAGTTCTGGAGAACATCACTGTAGAGGCAAGTTCGATCTGAGATTTTGATTTTCATGTTGCCAATACCATCACTGTGGAGCTCACTTGCAAATCAATCCACAAGATGCCTTTGGATGAATCACACATTTTTCAATCCGATTTGTCTCTGCATTTGGTTGACTAATTGAATGTTGCATAAATCAAATTCGTAGCTTTGTACAATCTCCAACGACGACAACTCTATCTTGGAGTTCCGGACGCCAAAGGTTAAGCCCCTAAAATGTGTGTTCAATTGCCTGAAGAATGTGAAGCTAATCAATTTCGGAAACAGTAAGACAGACATAGAGCTCGCGACGTATTTCATAGAGAGGGCTTCGGTTTTGGAGGAAATGGCGCTGGTTGCTCCACCGAGAGCGAGCCAACAGAAGGGCACTGATGACTGCACCCCACGTCGTGTCCACGACGCGATTCTCAGGCTTCCGAAGAGTTCACTGAGTGCTAGGGTTGTGGCTCGAGAGCGCGATGAACGTGACAGTTTGCTAGATTTGTTGATAAAACACCATGTTGCTGATGTTTATAACAGTTGAGGTTATCAAAGATTCAAAAGGATTTGATTGAAATTTTGACCAAGCTGTACTAATATCTGTGGTTTTTGGGTCATTTTCTGAAAATATTTGGTGTTAACACTTGCCAATTCTGAGTATCTGTAAGTGACCAAGCTGTACTAACCTTTGTATCTAATCTTTGTCTCTCACCATGTGAAGAAAGTTAATAGCTTCCTTGGCGACGGACCAACAACCTTAGACAAAGATTATTCAGTCCTTAATTCTGAGTACCGGTACACACTGGCAAGAGGTTAACACTTGCCAATTGCCATGTTGTTCTTTGTTTTACTTCTTTGTTTTACTTATTTTCCTTATATTCTAGATCAGTGAGAATAAGAACGAGCTTTTTGAGCCATCGTTTTGCACAAAAGTTTCGGATGGGAGGAGCTGTTGGCCGACTCCATCTTCCTCAATAGCAAGGATATGTGCAATCATCGAGTCAACTTGCCCTTCCAGCTCCTCGACCTCTTTGAATGTTAGATTAGGTTTAAACAGGAATTTGATTGCTTGGAGAATTTTAAATTTTAGTAGAAACAATGGATTAATGGAATGTTTAGTTTTCAATTATTATCAAATATGTTATTGGAAAATATTGTGATTTGTACATTGAGCTTCCTATAAGTTATGGATTAGGTCTTACAACGAGTAAAAACCTAAATAATTTATTTTTTTCAGCTTAGTTCAGAGCTATGGTATGAAATATATTATGACGATTAAAATAAGGATTCGACATTAAATACAATAAGAATAAATAAACCAACAACTTAGGTAATCTGAAAATAAATCTACTATTATAGGTCAATTTGGAATTATTGGATTCCTATGAAAATACACACATCCTTAAAATGAGTAAAAATATAAACCGTTCATTTTATTCCGCCTATTTCACTGGCAAGGTGTGAACTATATTATGGTGATGAAAATCGGGTTTTAATATTACATAAAATAAGAATAACAAACACCAAAAATTAAGAATATCTTTGAAAATAAATAGTCTATTAGAGGTTAAGTGGAATAATTGGGCTCCGATTAAAATACACCCAACCTTCAAATAGGTAAAAACATAAAACATTCATTTTTTTACAGCCCGTTTCACAGTCAAGGTGTGAATTCTTTTATGGTTATGAAAATCAATTTTCAATATTAAATACAATTAGAATAAAAAAAACTCAAAAGTATTTTATGCTCAATCTTTCATATATTTAAGCATATGAAAGAGCTTTGACAAGGATTCTCAACTTAAAAGGTTAATCTCCATTGAATGACATCTCTTATATTTACAATCGCTGGTGACATCTCCACGCGTCAGTCACATCTTCAATAGTTGACGACCTCTGCAAGCAATCTCCAATTTCTAAAAGTAACACCATCATTCGGGTATCTATGGATTTGCAATTTTCGACCTTTTTTTGCTTATTGCACCTATTCACCGCTTGATTAAAAAAGACATTGACCATCTTCGTGTGCAAAACCCTATTGAATCGCATCTTCTATGTTTACAATAACTGCTTGCTTATTGAAGTTGTTGGTGAAAGTTGCAAAATTCATGGTTTTATTGTTGTATTTACAAAGGTGTTTTTGTTGATGAATACAAGAATATTATTGTTCCTCCAGTTTGGTAGTTGTTTTTTTTGTGAAATTGGTGTGCCTTTATGTATGCTTATATTTTATTTATGTATTTATTAATGAAATTTAGTTCGTGTGGAAGTGGTCGATCTATTATTCTTTATCAAATTTGAAGTATCAATTGTCTCGAGAAAAGACTTTATCATGACAACCAAATATTGCGAAGAGCGACATGATGAAGAGCATGGGCAAAACGGTATATTAGTAGAAAATTGACATATCAATTAGTAGAAAAGTTCATTTTGTATACTTTAGTTTGAGAAGACATTTAAATTACGGCATGTCATATTTTGATTTAATATGTCGTGTATTGCTTGTATTTTCAAATGGGCTTTATGATAAACTTAATTTGTTGATTGAGGGCAAGTGCAACTCCTACAACCCCATTTTTCTTGAGAACTCCTAACTTATATTCTTTGTAAGAAACACTAATATTTATGTGTCTAAACATACTCTATTGGATTGACCAACAACTCTTTAAATTAGCGAGAATTGGAGTTAGGTGGTGGTTATGCTGCAATAGTGATGCAAAAATTTTTTTTTATGCAATTTGACTATCGAACATTGTCTTGGTTTGTTAAGTAAGTCTGTATATCTTAAATGATTTCTCTATGAGTCATGCGAGGTGAGTTTTTTGTTTGCATTGCTCCAATTTGTGGTGGTCAATTGTTGGATTATTTCTTAAGAATAAATTATTTCTAAATTGTCTTTATTAATTGCTATGAACATTCGTACATGTTGTTGGCATGCTCTTGCTCAAAATCTCAAGTCAGTTACTTGGTGAGGGCTGGAGGTGACAATTGTGTGGAGTACAAAGGAGGTCAAGTCATGGGAGGTCGGCGAGGGCTGGATGTGGCAATCAGGTGTAGCCGTGGCACAATTGGGTGGCGGGTAGAGGAGGTCAAGGGTGGGGAGGGGACTCAATCGGGGTTATTGTATCATATTTGGGGTAGTAATTGATATGATAAAAACAAATCAAATCAAATATATTGATTGTATTTGGGAAAATAACGACATAAATTTATAAAAAATACTCACCCGTACATGGTACGGGAAAAGTACTAGTTACTATTGATAATGATGAATTTGGGATTTGCCCCAATTTTTTAAGTTATAGAAACGTTTTAATGCAAAATGACTGATTTTGCGCAGTTTATCTAAAACAACAATCCCAACCATGAAATTATAAAACGAGGAATCACATTGTCCAGGAAAAGATGATGTTTTCAAGGTATACAACACAAGCGTTCCCTCATTTGATTGTGTTTCACCCCATCACTGAAAATTGGTCCCTACGGAGTATTAACGGATCCTTGACCATCACCATCACTCGAACAAGAGCGAGTTTCATACAACTCCTACACTCAAACCATCAACATGCCACAAATCTAACTGCCTGCAGCATTGGCCCTGCATTGTCCAGCAAACATTAGAATAAATGCATCCCAGTAACACAAAGTGCATAATCAAAAGAGAGTTGGCGAGTCTCATGATCTAACACACATGGTTGTTTCGTTCATTTGTGCAATACACTCTTCTTGGATTGCTTGGGCTTCTTTTGGTTGTAACTCTGCAGCAAATTAACGAATCCACGAGTTAGATTGCTGTTAAATGTGTGAGTAATACTCCGGGAAGTGCAAAATATAGCCAAGTTTATATACCCTTTGCCTCTCTGCAGCTTCATTATCTGTCCTTTCCTTCCAGTTGCTTTTCCTCAGTTTGATGGGCCTGTTTCCAACATATTTACCTTCAAAGGAAAAAATAGAAAATCAATCAGTTTCTCACTGCAGAATAAGAATTGAACTACATGGAAAGCCCATAAATGGAACAATTGTAAATTATGGTTTATAGACACTTATTGCACGTCCATGCTTATATTTTAGCATCAGAAAAAAACATAAACTAGTTTCTCTGTTGTCCATGTCATAGTTAAGAAGATAGAACAATCCCCTGTATGCAGAGAATCCAAGCCACCACCAAACAATTGAATGACACACTATGAAAAGATCTCATACCATTCATCTCTTTAAGTGCTGCAGCTAGGTCTGTTGTATTTGCAAAGCTGACAAATCCATATCCCTTGGTCTTTCCTGTCCTCTTGTCTCTCACAACCTAGAGGGCAGCATAATAAAATTCATTTGATGGCATTAGCATAAAATATGGCAGGGAAAAACCCTACAAGCAATTACAAGAATAAACATAACAAGAGCCAAGAATGCACGTTCTTAGAATTAATGATAAAAAAAGGGAGGAATAGGAACTTACTCTAGCCATGTTGAATGACGGAAACCTTTGAAAGGCTTTAGACAGAACATCATCATTCACTTCATTTCCGAGATCACCACAAAATAAGCGAAAATCATCTGCAGGTATTCCACCCAGAAAGAAAATTGGAAATTCCATCAGCAATAACGCAATGTTTCCAACAGTGCATCAGAAGTTGCAACTATAGAGCACAAAGACTTCATACACTTGAAAGGTCAAATTAATAAATTTTTCTTACAGCCCACATTATATTAATGTAGAGTTATCAAAGTGTCTTGACATTTCAGACCCAGGGGGTCAAGCACAGATATGCCTCCTCACATCCATGAATGAACATAAGTTGTCTGCGTATAAGAAAAAGGAAAAGAGCCACATTTTGTTTAATCAATCATTGATCTATTTATAAGAAAGTCCATATTTAGCCACTGTTTTTATAGTTTTGTACTCACCATGACTCAGCTTCATACTATCATACTTGTTTAGCAGCTTTTCCATGGTTCAAAGATCCTATTTCATATAACATTCTTCAAATACTTCACAATTTGCACATAAGAAAGTTGCAAGAGAGAAATATCAGGAGAAGATATCCATCTTTGCTCTACAATGGTATCAAAGATGTCTAATTTAAAGATTCTCAATCCCAGCAGAACTCCAGTTGCCACTGAAGGGTCTTGATAGCTTACATGGCTACTTTTTTAACCTCTCCAGACCCTGATGATATAGTATCATTTTGCTCGGAGGTAGTTTTGGTTTTGGGTTCTCATATCCATGAAGGTATGAAAAGTCAAGTATGACCAAAAGGGCTCAAACCAGTTTTTTAAATATCAACCTAGGCGCTAGAGAAGTCCTATGTTCCAAAATTAATTCTGTCTATGGCGGGGACCAAGAAGCAATCTGTTAGGAGTGTCAGAGTGAATATGTTAAGATGACAGTGTGGTTGACAAGGGATTAACCCTCATAAAAATAAGTGGATTAGCTGGTTGGTCAAGGATACGCTTTTTCTGTACTTATTTTGAAAGGGCCTTAGCCTGACTGATCAGGGTTAGCTCTCCAGGTACTTCGAGGAAAATGTTTAGCTGAATTCCTTCGGTTTTCAGCACGTTTGTTGCTATGTGTGTTTCTGAGTGATTTTGCCCTTTATATCTATCAGTATATATAACAATCACTATGTCAAGCAGCACACATAACTTGTAGTCCAAATACACAAGTAGACACAAAGTAAGCAATCAAACCAGGTTCTTTCCATATGGAAAAAGGATTTTACCAACAAGATGACAAGGAGAGGAGATTTTCCACAATCAGAGCTAAAGTACACATAATTTAAGTCAATCAAATGGATCAAGATTTCTTTAAGAATTGACGTAACGTCACATAAGCCGCACCTCCTTCTGCTTGGACTATCCTTAAGAAGGATGCTGAATAGCAAATGAAATTCCATATTTCCATTTGGTAGTTCTCTAAACAACAAAACTAGAACATGACGCAATTGTAACAGCGTTTCTTTATAGAGAATCATATTAGAGACATTACTTTGAAGGCAAAATTCACCGGTTCCCACCCCCCTCTCATGTCTCATCAAGCATCACAGCTACCTTATGTAATTAAAAAAAAACAGTTCCTATTACTAAGATCAAGACATCATAGAAGCATTTGAAAGTGTTAATGCATTTCATAATGATTATTTTAGGATATAATCACATAACTATCAGTTTCCAAAAAAAGAGTATCATACTTTCTGGCCAATCTGCAAGTGTAGGGTCCTCCCAACTTTGTCCAGCAGCTCTCCGAGGTAGTGCTTTCTTTTTGGTTTCAGCCTTGTGCTCAATATCACTGCTTGCAAGGGCGGCTTTTACACTCTCCAGAGCTTCAGGGGTAATTGTTTGTGCATCCTTTTGGAACAGCTGCTGAGCCTGCAGATACATAGGCATAAATTACACATTATAAACTTGCATAGCACACCCCAACCAAAGGAAGCTGCATAATCATCAACAGAAACAGATCAATATAGGATCAGGTGACAAATAAAGAGGGTTCACAATTTCAAATAGCTGGGATGCGCTAAAGGAAGCCAATTTTGTTCATACCCAATATACATTACAATTCACAAGGGATTTCAATGGATAATGATACAAAGGAATTTCATCAATAATAGTTTCACAGCATCATATCTCCAATAGGGGAGCACCAAGAATTTACCCAGAACTACAGATTTTCCAGAAGTTCTAGGCTCAAATTTATTACCAAGAAACCCCAAGCTAGGCAGGAATCATCTATTTAAGCAACCTAAGTCCATAATCGTTACTGCTCCGCTGAAAAATTAAACCTTCAAATGCATATCATCCCTACGAGTGAGGCAGTGATCCGATCAAAATGAATTCGAATTCCCTGTCTTCCCTAAAGCAACTTCCCCACGTCTTCCTATAACCTCACAGCTAAAATTACCAGACGAAACAATCTTAAATGGCAAACACGACATATATGAGAGGCAAACCTGTTGATACTGGGGTAGCGAATACACGCCGGGGGTTGGATAGGCCGACGGTACGGTAGGTGCAGCGGGAACACTGATCGACGCCTGGACGGGGGGCGGCACTGACGGCCCGATGTAGGGTTGTTGGAGGTGGAAGGGCGTCGGAAAATAGGAGCCGCTGGAATACGTATACTGAGAGGAGACCGAGCTCGACGTAGATGCCGGCAGCGTCGACATAGTTTTACCGAATCACGCCAAACCAACCCTGAGATTCAATTTGGGGAACTTTTGACGGAAAATTTGGGTTCCGAATCTCACAATGACCTGGAAACGAGATTGCCACTGTGTGATTCGGGATTGAAGAGGGGAAGGGAGAGATTTGTTAAGGAAATCCGAGTTGGGGTTCCGATTTCCAGGAGCTAGGGTTCAAAATGAACAAGCAAGTAAATATCAGAAAATTAGGAAAAAGGGGTACTCTGTAAACAGTATATAGCGAATTGATGAAAAAGGAAAAGAAAAATGCGAAGCGAAAGATTTAAAAAATAAAAAAGGAGCACGCCCAGTGGGACTCGAACCCACAATCGCTTGATTAGAAGTCAAGCGCCTTATCCATTAGGCCATGGGCGCCTTCGTGTTAACTTGTTTTAGTTTTTTATTTTTATTTATTAAAAATAATGCTTGGCTATTTTAATGAATTACCAAAAACTACAATTCTTAACTTTATTTACCACTAGAAAACTCATAGTTCCTCAGTTAAGAAACACATGTCATTTTAGTAGAGAATCTTATTAAAAAAAAAGATGTTATTTTATACTCCCTCTGTTAATTAAAACATGTCGTTCACTATTCATGCACGCTTTTTTAAAATGATAAAAACTATATAAAACATTAACTTTTTTCAAATTTGTTTTGTTAAATTCATACTTAATAGTAAAAAGTATGAAATTATTAAAAAAAAATATTAAAAAAGTTAATATTTTATATAGTTTTGAACACCTCAAAAAGCGTGCGTGAATAGTAAAACGTCAAGTTTTAATTAACGGAGGGAGTATATTTTAGAGTATGTCTGACAGTAAATTATGAAAGGGAGATTTTTTTGTAGATTATGGAGATTTTAGAGTTTGAGATTTGTTTTTAGATTATGAAGATTTTGGAGTTTGAGAACTTTTTTTGTAAAAAAATCTTGTGAAAAAGGATAAAAGATGTTTGATGTTTATAAGATTTTAAAGGTGCTTTTGGATGAAAAAGTCCAAATTACCCTTACTTTCTCCCCTCCCTTTTGTCCTCAACCAAACATTCTCCCCATCCTCACCACAACCTATTCAACGATCGGCTTCCACCTTCAGCTCAAGTGTTGTGACTGGATCCTTAGTCTCTTGGCTTTGTGCTGTGAATTTGGATGTTATGTTATATGATTAATTGAGATTGCAGTATTGGGGGATTTCGCTTGATTAGGGTTTGTTTGACGAATTGATCGAATAGGATTGGGGTATTGCAGAAATTGAAATCATAGGGTTGTGTTATTTTGAATGTTCGACATAAGCTATTGCAGGTGAGTGATGCCCAAAAAACAGATGCCCATTTCACTTGAATTATTTGATGCTAGTAGGAGCACTCACCAACCAACAATGGCGTCATTGGTTTGTAGTTTGAGCATTGCGTTGTTTCAGGAAATCACTTGAAAAATTCGTAATTGGTACGATCACCTTACTAGCAAAAAGCTACTTAGAAGCAAATAGCTACTGCTATGACGAGCTGGAGAGGCGGTGTGATTGATTCCAATGGACAGCTAAGGAAGACGAGCGATCTGCCTGACGAGGAGAAGTCTAGGGAAACTAGCTTGCGAGGGGAAGGATTGGCCAACGAAAACGATAATCTCCACAAAAGCTTTGAAATCTTGGGCCCCAAGCTTCCATTTTGGCCGAAAAAAAAATCTCCAAAAGCCCCTCCGAAAGTTTCATAATTTGTCTCATAAGCTACTGCCAAACACCATGCCTTCAACATTTTTTTCTAGAAACTTACGAAATCTCCAAAAGCTTCCACCAAACACACCCTTAGCGCGTGTTTGGCAAATGGAAGGTTTTTTAGGGGTTGAGTATTTTTTAGGGGTTGGAGTTTATTTTGGGTATTATTGAGGTGTGGGAGTTGGAGGTTTTATTTTAAAAATAACCTTGTAAAAAAACTAATGGGTGTTTGGTTGGTACGAGGTGTAGAAAATGTATTTAGGATGAAAATGACCAAACTACCCCCATCTACCCACCCTCATCCTCCCTCATCCTCTTTGTCTCTTTGATATGGAATTGCAGACGGTGCCCGCACATCAACCGGACAATTCCCCCACCGGCTTCGCCCTCCCCTGCTATCCCCATCGTCTTCGCATATCACAGCCGTCTTCGCCCACCGTCTTTGCACATCACGGTCGCAGGAATCCATGTCCCCACCGTGTCTCCCTCCCCCGTTATCCCCATCTCCATTGAGTTCCATTCCAATTTCAATATCATCCAAATTTTCCGTTTCAAATCATCAATTCATACCCAAAGCAAGCAACTTTATCCAAATTCGCCTCTATAATGGCTTCAATTTCATATTCCTTTCACTGTCTCTCCTCCTCCGGGGTCAGGCCACCGTCGTCGTCGTTCCCGCCGGTAACGCGGGTCAGATTCCAGAAATCTCGCCCGATCTCCGCCGTCTGCGTCGTCGTCGTTCCCGCTGGCTTCCATTTCATCTTCCTTGCACCGTCTCTCCTCTACAATGGCTCTTCAATTTCATCTCCATTGACGTGCTGGGTACAGAGAGAGCGAAGGAGCAAAGGGGCAAAATTGCCCAATTTTCACAAAGCTGATTGAATAACCTACCGAAGCTGCCTCCCCCAAGCTTCTGAATTTTGTGAAAATAACCTGCAACTCAACCTTTGGCAACTACAGGGGAAGACGCTTCCAAACACCGAGCAATCAGTTGGAAAAAAAAATTAACCTCTTATAACCTAATCTAACCTGCTTTCAAACACGCCCTTAGTGTCCACTCTTCAAAAATGCCCTTGTAATGATTAGAGAAATGGTAATCGTAAATTTCGAGAAAGTGAAAAGGCGGAGTGATAATTAGGATTATAAGTGTATTTTGTTTGGTTTCTTAAAAATTGTATAAATATCTAAAATGACATATTTTAATAACAAGGAGAGTATTTTTTGTTTATCACTATGTGAGAAATCTACGAGGCGTTGGTGAAAAATGAACAAAAACAAAAAGGGGACCTTTACCTCAAGACTCTTAGTGAAAATGCTCGGACATTCGGACTTTCGTTGTGTGTCACTCTAGTGGATAAGGACGGATGAGAACCCTCTTAAGAACGGATGAGTATTGTGTGTCACTCTAGTATCATGTGTTATTCTTAGACCTATTTTTTTACAAGGCTGGGTGAGAACACTTACACTCTTAATATCCGTTGAAAATTTCCATTTGACTTGTTTTCACCCTGGTATTATACGACCAAAAATACGGTTATCTACTACTTCATTTATTTACTAATTGAGGATTAGTAGTGCTATTGATGTTTAATAGATTTCCCTATTAGTAGTATAAAAATGATATTTTTTTTCCATAAATAGGCAATTAGGCCTATTACAACAGGGGAAGGAGGAGTCGAACTCGTAAGACTTGACTAGTTTTCTAACATGTGTTCGTGGGCCGTGGGCACACATAAAACAACTCAAAGGGGGAATATTTCCCTTAGAAAAGTGTTTTTCTCCCGTGTACAGAGTCAATGCATTGAAAGTAGAGTATTTTCATTATTTGAGAAAAATCGGTATAAAAAATATGTGACTTTACTAGTGGTAAATAAAGTAAAAAAATTGTAGCTTTTGGTAATTTTTTTATACTTTAATCTAGTATTTAGTTCATTAATTAGTTTAAACGAGAATATCTTATGAGAATCTTCACTAAGTTTTTTTTAAAATAATAGAATCTTCACTAAGTTCGAATATTTAAAATAAGACAAAAATATATTTTAGTGCAAAATGTGGGAGATGACATGCCCATCGCATGCACTTCCTTAATTTTTTTGGGGGGAGGGGGGTTATGTTATACGCACTGTCAAAATTTCACCATTCGGTGGCGACAAACATTTTTGGCCTGAAAAAAGCTTGCCAACATGGAAAGTCGGTGTCAGCAAGCTTTTTTTAGGTAAAAAATGTTTGTCAACATCGAAAACCGGCAAACCTACCGTGTATATGGCAAAACAGAGCCGTGCGGATAGCAAAAAGAATTACTAGATCAATTTTGAAATCACCACAATACCATTATTTTCATCCTTCATACATACTAGTAGTCTTTGATAGTTTGATGATATCTTAATTTGGTGGCTATTTGGATTTGGTATGAAACTGCAACCAAGAACATCAATGAGCATAGCCAAAAGATCGATGCTGGGAAACTGATTAGTGAACCTTTCTACAAACATGAAAACTCGAGCATCAATCCTAGTAGCTGCACTTCGGATGGTTACTGCTTGAAGTTGGCCACCGAGGTCTAGCTTGAGGTTTCCTGTGTACCAACATGAAACTCGGGTTTTAGATCAATAAATATAAATGTTAGAATTGTTTAATGTCTTGATCAAGATTGAACTTTCATCCTTGTCATACAAATTACTAGGTTGACTTCTAGCTTGTTTCAAATTATAAGGGAATTGTTGATTGCCATTTGCCACAACATTTTTCTTGCCATACTACAATTGTTTACCCTCATCTCTAAATGAACCCATGTAACTAAAGCTTTCTTGATATGATTTCTGCTACGACCACTTGGATTTTGTTTTTGAGGCATCAGTTCGATTAGGTTTCTTGGTTTATATTCCTTTGAATATCGGGATTAAGTTCAGGGAGTCATGGCTGTGTGGTTCCAACTCTGTATTTTGGAAGGCGCTTCCCTTAATACATGGTTTCTCATCTTCCAATTTCTCTAGGAGATCTAATTTCAAAAAAAAAAAATCTCTAGGAGATCGATTATTGTTGTACTTGTTTCCAGCTAAATAAAGAGCGACCATCCGGGGTTTGAACCGGGGACCTATAGGTACTACCCCACAAGTCCTTTCCGGTTAAGCCATTCTGGAATGGTTTATCTAGTTCCCCTCCGACTTCTCTAAAACTACACAAAATACAAAGGAATTAACCCATTACAGCATTACACCAAAGTCCAAACGAACCCATAAGGCCATAATAGAGCAACCAAATAAGGGATTTTGTATAAAACGGATCCAACAACATTCAAGGCGAGTAGGCGACAACCACAAATGACTAGAAGAAAACATAAGCACAAGAGTTTTATTCTACTTACAGAAGCATGAAAACAAGGTGTTGGTTGCAATAAACCAGTGTATAGAGGAATGGAAATAGAAGATTTGCACAAAGATCCCAAATTGAAAACATCCAGACAAATGAGATTTGTCGAAAAAAAGAATAAAGAATACACAGCTGCTAGACATGGCTACCGCGCAAAAGGAGCCCTATGGCCGTTGGTACACATATTTCGTCCGTGGGTCCACAATGAGACCCTTTCCTCCATTCACTTCCAGATCATGCCTGCATATAGTGGGTCATCAGTGAGTCTGAGCAAAGATTTTCAGGTCATTTTCTACTTTCCTTCAATACAGTATATGAATGTATAAAATACAGCTCAACTGCACAAGCGCAAAGAGTTGTCCCATTTTTGTACTAGTGTTCTATAAATATTTAAACAAAATAAGAGAAACTTACTGAAATACAAAGTCGGGGATGCTCAACTGCTCACGGGGAACGTATCTGAACAGTTGCAGAAGCCGATCAACGTAAACCACTTTCTTCCACACCTTGACATAAGGCTACAAGGTTAAAAAAAAGCACTCAAAAGAGTAGAAAATAATTATTGCAGCTTGCTGTATTTGATAGCCAGATATTGATGCATACCACATTATCAACAAACAACTGCATAGCAAATACTGCCGCTTTCAGTCCAAATGTTGGGTGCAGCACATATATTGCCTACAAAATCAGAGAAGGAAATCAGTCTCAATTTAGTTTTTAATTTTTCTTTTTCCCTTTTCCAGCCCCGCTCCTTTTCTTGTATTAAGGGGCAATCAGATATTCAATTTACAATATGCAACTCTGTTGCTGTGACATACACGCAGATTTCTTTGATGCTTTCGCCCAAGTATTTGCTGTAATCTCCGAATCCATCCCAAATCAGGTTGACTGTTCACAGAACAGCAAACAGAAGGTTAGCTCAACTCTCAGGAAACAGATAAGATCAATGAGTTTCTAATACCATCACTAAGCAAATTTCTTCTCCAAGAACCTTATGGCACCAAGCAAGGAAAGAAAAAGGAATTTTTTGTACCGAATTTATTCCAACTGCAGAATGCCTTCCCTTTAAAAATTCAGGAATGTTACATAATATAGCAAAATCAAATATATAAATTTTGAAAAAGAATTAAAAGTATTCAGTTTAATAGTACCAAAGAAGCAATATTATGCTAGCTAATATCCAAAGGAAATATGGAATCCTTACGGCTGTAGAGATGCAGCTGAGTGGAAATAGACTATGGAATATGGCTTCTGGATCAAGGGCTCAAACTCCTGAAATTTCCAAAATGATAAACTAACATTTAGCAGCTGTATACATTCCGCCCATTAGCATAATTAAACAAAGACAACAGGTATTACACTAGTAGACCAACGAAAGAAGAGTTATCACCTTCACTACATAGAGCACAAAACGCTCTAGATCAAGACATCTTAGCAAGAAATGAGCTCCAACCACCACCATCACAGGGCGACCTTCACTATCTACACCACCGCGATAGCTGCACAAAGAAGATGCGGGATATAATTTTGAAAAAAGCTCCCTCTCTGGGAAATAATAAATAAATATCAAGCATATGCAAAAGAGTAAGATCCCCTTCAAAAAAAAATGCCCCCAAATCAGGTACGTGCTTCTCTCTTCACATGACAAATTTCAGAACAAATAGTATCAGGGTAGACCAAAGCCCAAATATTTAAGTGGTAAAGTACAGACAACAAGGATTTTTTTTTTTTTGCAAAAATCTGCAGCACCATGATGTAAGGCCCTTTTAACAAGCTCGAAAGTTGGAGAGCAAAAGGCAATGGCTTACACAATTTTCATTTCTGCAATTTCGGACAGATTAGCTGAATTTGCTTTCGCCAGGTATCTAGAATGAAGAGAATATTCTTCTGCAGCAGATAATGGGGGGCCGCCAAGATCACCAAACCCAAGCATTTTAGCACAATTCCATCTGCTTTGAGCTTGAGCAGTTTTCTCCCATTGCTCTTTTCGCCTCTGATCAGGATCTTTAATCAAAGACATGAAAGCAGGATCCAAATACGAATCCAAATAGGAGGAGTTCCTGTTGAAAGAATCATTGTTCGTAGAAAATCATGGCAACAATAATCAAACACAACCACATTAAAAGCCTACTTGGTCATCAAGTGCAATTAGGCTTTCGGTCATCATGAGACCTAAAACAGAAATCACAATAGGAATTGCATGTAGAAAATAGGGAATTTCAAATCAGTGCATGGGGGAAATATACTGACCTCCTCACCAATCCAGCATCACTAACAGGCAAATCATCCAGACCCGGAGAAGGTGTAGGTGGAGTTTTCCTGACATTTGGAAGAGACTTTATTCTAATTTTCCGTTCATCTATTATTGTTTCACCATTCTCATCTCCAACATCAGCAGGAAGTTTTGATATTGCAACTTCTTCTTCATGTTTATCACGGGGGAAATACAATGGAAGCAACCTATACATCAAAATACAAAGAGTAAACTAATACCCCTACTATCAAATAATGAAAGACAAATACCAGCAGCTATGAGTGCTCATGGGGAGCCATAAAAAAATCGAGTTCAAATCACAAAAGAAATTTTAAATTAATAAAATAAAATAATTATACCTTTTGTATATCTCAGTGTCGGATGATGTGACGGTGCAGAATACAACAGCCATAATTTTGTCTTTCTGTTTCTCAAGAAATCTACGCACGGTTCCTATTAGAAAAGGAAGCATACTGGTAATGTACTTCATTAAACCTAATGAGCAGATGAATAGCTAGAGGCAAATATAGAAACAATTCTGGCCTTCTTTTCAGGGAAGAGAAGGCTAGAGTTAATTTAATAAAACATTATGTGGAACAAATATCTTACTTATAGCCACATGAGCCGCAGGTTCACGGGGATAGTTTTTGGTTTCTGTGTAAATACATCCTGTTGCTATGCTGCATATAGACAGATTCTACTTAAGTATCGAAATGAAAATACAAAACATGCCAAAGGGAGATAGATAACAGAAGGATTTGTCATCAGTCAACCTCCGAAGACCATTTTCAATAAGCAGCTCAAGGCACGCCCGATAACAATGGCTGAGGGCATTCTCGGCAGCAGTATGATATTTCACTGCATACTTGGGACCAACGGTATGAATAACCTTCCTGAATTATTTTTTTATTAAAAAAACACATAAAAGGTCAACTTTGGAGCATACTGAGATTTGACAGAGTAGATATTTCATAAATTACATAGAGAAAGCATATATGAATTGCAGTAAAAGAAGCAGCATAGAGTCAAGGACACATTTTGTTTATGAAAAAAGGTGAAGGTTTGTTGCAGAAGAACATAAAAGCAAGACCAAAGGTAATTTCCACATGATGGTATCAAAGAAGTAAGAAGATGTGCATATCACAAAATCATGGTTGTTCATAGGTTATAAAGAGCTATGATTTAAAAAAAAACATGCAAGTTCACAGGAATCACAACAACAAACTAACATGGCCTCCCCTTTAGGATTTCAAATAAGAAAAAAGTTTAAGGAGATGATCTGATACCTAGCAGGAAGATCATATGCACTTGTCATTTTAGCCATCCCTGTTCTACATCCACCCTGAGAAAAATAAAATAGCCTTTGAAATTGCTCATGCACATATGCCTCTGAACCAGCAAAGAAGGATCATTATGCCTCTATGTGTGCTGTTGAAGACTAGCCCTTTTAGTTTATTGCTAGATATATCAGTGTCATTGAAAAACTTCACAATCAGTATTATCAGTCTATCACAATGTCAAAAGTAATGGCCAATCACTCCTCATATGAGCAGCTGCATAGGATTGAGCTTTGCAACTTCAATACATAAAATCAAGTTCAAGGTGAACAAGCTCACCAGTGTTGCACATTCCTCAGCCAAACCAGGTCCAGCAGCAGCATGCAAACCAGGGCTGCTGTGGGCTTCGTCCAAGTTCTGCGTAGATACATAATAAAAAATAAGATACACACTGATATGAGTGCAAAATTAATCTGATAAAGCCCCAACACTTGGTCTCATTATAATTCAAATCTTACACATCCCTTTAGACATATATTCTATATTAAAAATACATTTTCAAAACGGAATAGAAGAAAGGAGCAGGAAAGCCTTATGTGTTTGTAACCATAAGAATATTAGAAATGAGAAACAAGTGGGGACCATATGAAGGATATTGGCAAGGTTAGTGGCAGAGGGTTATGACAGTGAAGTGGTGGCTTTTGATGGTATAGAGGCAAGGGTAGTCTCTTCTGGCCCAAAAATAGGACAAGCCAAAAGTAAAAGAAGATGGAATAAACTGAGAGACATTTTTATACAGTATTTATACTAAGTCTGTCCAACACTCGCCCCCACTATCACATCTTTTGATGAAAATAAGCCAACCAAATAGCAAATAAGAAAATCAAAATTGCTCAGAAGCACTAGCACATGGGCAAATGAAGAAACAAAGTTAAACCACAGCTCTACAGCAAATTAAGTGATAATGCCAAAACCTGCCTACTTCTCTTGATCCAAATACATCAGGCAATATGCTAACAATAACACTAAGTAACAACCAGCAGAGGTGTTTTTTAAATGTTATCTCCCAAAACCCAGACTTACTGTACTCGAACTAAGCGGTTCCAAAAACATGCACATAAACCCAATACTCTCCCACAATATTAAACTACATGAGAAATGCACAACCACGTAACAGAACAAAGATCGCACTTTTACTTCGTCAACTCAGATATTTTACATGCCAGGATTTCCCTGATAACATTATTCATTTATCCAGAATCCCCCCTTGAGCATATCACTACTCTCAATTTTAAGGTTAAATGGACACCTCGCATACTGGTCATGTGTCTGCTTGAGATAGATATCTAATTAGATGCAATGCAACTTAGGTGTGTTGATTTTATTCAAAACTAACCTTTCATCGAAGATACTAGCTGGTTCAAATTAAATAGGAACAAGAAGAAAAGGACATCACAGAACATCATAACCTCACTCTATCATATACTCAGTAATAATCTTGGGGAGGAAAAGCAAGATGCAAACACAATGGCCTTAAAGGATTCATGTATCCCATTCTCAAAGGAGGGTGACAATAGCACAAAATTCCAGTGTCCAAAGATTCACTTAAAAAAAAAAGAAGATGAAGAAGAATTACCTCATTGGTGGAGTTAACGACAGCATCAACTTCAAGATTCCAAGGGTTTCCCCTCCATAGATAGATCTTCGAATTGATCTCATGATCAACAGGAAATCTGGACACACCTCCATTAGCTGCACTTTCAGAAGTAGATGCTACTGATGCAAGAGGATCTGGAAAATGAGAATTGGAGAAGATAGATTCTTCATTCCCATTATCCAAAGACCATCTATATTCTGCATCACTCCAACTTGGAACTTGGTCCAAAGTGACAACGGAATCTCCACTGTCCATTGGTTGTCCACCCCTTGTTGGTTCGGTAGCCACTGGATGATACATTCCTATAGCACCAAACTCTACAGTTCAACAAATTGCAAATATGAGAATCTTACACTCACACTTACAACAATGGCATCCCAATTTCGTGCCTACACTAGAAATTCAGATATCATAAACTCATTACTTAATCAAGAATGATGTCTCCTCGATTTAACTTGCAAAGCAAAGAAATGTCAAGCATATAATACCATTCACAATTTAAACACAAAAAGAAAAATGAAAATTAAATAATGATCCAAAAAAATCCGGCAACTGAAGACAGTCATAGCTCATAAGCAAAGGGGGATTTACATACTATAAAATCGCATACGGTAGCAATGCTAAATTCAGTGCAGAAGAAACTCCATTACACGTTCTGCAATTTAGTACATGGGGATACATTCCAAGGAACACCCCAAAACCTAAGGGCATGTTTGGTATAAATGCAGTTACTATGTTCAGAAAAGGAATCCGGTTGGACATGGAATCTCATAGCTATAGGTCGTGTATGCTATTAAGTCACAACGGAAGAACAGATGATCCATACCTCATAAATTAGACACTAACCACCAGCAACCAAACAGACACTAGCAAAAAAAAAAGGCGAAAACAGTCTGCACAAAAAGAAAGAAAAATTCCCAATGGTCAACATCAAAACCCCCCCAAATTCAATAGCCAGAAGAAAAAACATCACAAATCCAAAACAGTAGATTCGACCAGAATCCAAAACAGCCACCAATTCAACAAAATCGGAATTAGCAAACAAACATGCAAGAAAACCTAGATCGGACGAAAAGGAAGGACCTGGCACCGGATGGAGAGGTTGGGGGTGGCGCGAAACCGCCGGCAGAGCAACCAGCGAGGGCGCGGAAGAGAGGTTCGATCCCGCGCCGGATGGAAGGGAAGCAGCTGCCGGTGGAGTTGAGGAGAATTTCTAAATTGTGGAAGGAGGCATGCCCGGAGAAGAAACCCTAGGTGGTGCGATCGGCGAGGGTGGACCTCTGCAGATGAAGACGAGCGAAGCAGCTGGCGCTGATCGGTGTGAGAGAGATAAGAGAGAGAACAGGTCACACAGCACAGAATGATTTGTATTTCTCTATTAAATTACATGAAGCCACCCCCACTATTATTGAAATTGCACAAAACCACCCGTTAAAGCCTTTCTGCTAACAAAAACGCCACACAGCCCGAATATTCCGTTAGAATAATGTTTAAATGCTCGCAAGACTAATTTAAATTAGTAGGGATGACAATGGGTCGGGTGATGGGTGATGATCTACTTCCGTCACCCGACCCACCACCCAAAACTCTACGACCCATCACCCACCAAATATTTCACCCGCCCCGTCCACCCATCACCCACCGGGTGATCGGGTGATATTTCGGGTGAAATACAAGACATCAAATTAATAAAAAAAATTATTGAAAAACATACGTCGAACACATCGTCGAATAAACATTAATTAGGATCTCATTGCATTCACATTTCCATTTTAATTAGGAGCCAATTGGATTGCATATCTTTAAATAAAAATTGCATAACTTACTTTATGACAAGATATTTCCATTTTAATCGTTTGATAGGTATCTTGAATTAGGGTTTAGAGTGTATATTGGTAATTTCATATATAACATATAATTATATAATATAAGTCGGGTGATGGGTCGGGTGACGGATCGGGTGATGGGTAGGGTGACGAGAGGGGAATGTCTTCACCCGAATCCGACCCGACCCATCCCCCGTTCACCCATCACCCGTTTAATATCCGTTTTATTTCGGATTTTCACCCACTTTTTCGGGTCGGGTGAGACGGATATCCGTCGGGTGCGGGTGAAATTGCCATCCCTATAAATTAGGCTGTGTTTTCTTTTAAAAAAACCCGGAAAGGGTTGAATAAATCTCGAAAGATATTGGTAAATATTCTTAATTGTAATAGTAGTAATATTTCCTCCTCGAACTTGTTCTCGGAGGTTTGCCCACAAATTGTTGACTGATGTTTGATCTTTCTTTTTTGGTCCGTATTTGTTCATCTTTTGGTGTCGTGTCGTTGCTTTGGCTTGATTGCGTTTAGTTCTGAGTTGGGTTGCAATATCAGGCGTCCTGTATGATCGAGAGGATCGTGGTTGTGTTCGTGGTCTTCGAATATCCCTTATTTAGGTGGGGGCAACGTTGGTGATTCACACTTCAACAAGTTTCGCCTTTTCCGTTGGTGAGCTATTGTTCTCCACCTTCTCGGCGTCGAGATGTCGTGTGAGTTGTCGCACTCTCCCGTTTTCTCGACATTCGTGGCTCGCCTTGGATCCCCTTTGATGCCTCTGCTGGCTGACGACTATTATGGGTTGTTTGAGTTTTTAGGTGTCAGGCCTGTCAGACCCTCGAAGTCTTACCTAATAAAAAAAACGATTAGTCGTCAATCTTAAGACATTCTTTCGGATGAAAACTTATAGCTCTGGATTCGTGGTAGGGTTAAGAGTGGAGGTTGTATAACTTAAGAAGGTCCATCTATCTGCTACACTGCTAACTTCCTTAAACACATGATGAATATGGACTGTCTAGAGGCGACAAAATCCATCAAGGAGTCGGAAATAATCATTTCGACATCCCAAGGGCATTTTCGAATACCCTTTAAGCATTAATAATGCAAAGATTGTCACCTTCTATCTCAATGTTTTGGATATTTAGTTCTAGTGCTCTGCGAATTCTGACTCTCAAAGCAGGCCTCCACCTTGATGACCGTGATGGACTGGAGCTCTTCAATGGAGAGAGGCATAGAGAGAAAGGGCTTTGGATGGGTGACAGTGATGGACAATTAATGCCTTGTTCCTTCTCTCTCTCCACTGGGTGCAGCAGGTGAGATAACGAGAGGTTTTGAAGGGGGGTTAGTTTTTGCAATTTGTATGGATAGTGGATAGGGGGTGCAAAGGGGATCAGATTTTTGGGTTAGTTTAGCAAATGACCCAGTGCTCTTTCACATTAATTGAAACTAATAAAAATAGTATTTATAAGGAAGGATTTAAATAGTAAAACAAGTGTTAATCTTAAATTTATTTTGATTAAAAAATTTTAAAGAATATATAAATTCAATTCTTTCCTTTGATTTTCATCTTAAAGTTGATGTAATAATCAATAAATTAATATTAAAAGGAATTAATTAGCCTAATGAGTATTAATATAAATTTATTTAAATTTAAAAACAATGAAATTCTCCCTCCGTTAAAAAAATATAAGTTTTTTTAGGCTTAGATTTTTGGTTGAAAATATAAGTCAATTTAAGTTTTCTAGGTATCGTAATACGGTAATTATTACTTTTTGATTTTTTTTCCTCAAATTTTATTGGTTGATAAGAGTTGTGGATAATTAATGAGTGGTAAAAAGGTAATAAATTTATGATTTCCTTAATATGTATACAAATGTTTAAAAAGACTTATGTTTTTTTAACAGAGATAGTAATATATATAGTATAGTGATAGTTAGGATTCTAGATTTAATTATAACACATTTTTATACGTCTTTTTCATTACAAATATTTTTATACTCTCTCTCTCTTTTTATATATAATTTTTACATGAATAGTTATTTTTTTTTATTAGGAAAAAATTCGGGGGAGAAAACTCTACCCGAAGGCATCCTTTTGGATGAGGTCAAGCAGACCAGGATTATTTTGAATATTAGTACCCCAGGCAGAGTGGCAAAGGTGTGCAACCTTATCAGCCACTCTATTGCCTATTCGGGGTACATGGAGGAAAGAAACCCTTTCCAGATTTGTTAACATTGTTGTAATATCTGATAGTATGAGTTCGATTTCCCATGGATATTTTGTTTTTCCGTTAAGATAGTCAATAATTATTTTAGAGTCCCCCTCAATATGTAGTTTGGTAATTCGTAGGTTTTGGGCGCTCTGTACCCCAAGTTTTAAAGCAAGAGTTTCAGCTTTTAGTGGGCTTTGATAACCGAGTTTTTTATATCCTATATTGATTGGTCGACCTTCCCAGTCACGGATGATAGTCCCAGCAGTGCTGCCATTGTCTTAGAGGCAAGAACCATCAAAGTTTAATTTGAGGGTACCTCTTGGTGGCTTACATGAATAGTTATTGATTTAGCCGGTACATAGAAATCTATACTTTTTTCTATATTAAAATTAAAAAAATCGATTCTAAAACTATAGAGAGTATAAAATACATATATCGTGTAAATTACGGCTACTGTACTAATAATACCAATAGTACTGTATAGATGACGAGCAAATGAATGGGGAGCATGGGGTATGCACATTTCCCATTTTCAGGCCTAAGTAGCTAGATGCATTCATTATATCAGGATTATTATTAGTGTTCCTAACATATGCCACGATAATACGATAATACGTTGTTATAATTTATAGAAAGTTATTCTAAGTCACAATCTTATTTACATATAGATTATTTTTCGTTGTGGAAAGAATTATTATATGAAAATTGATTATTAATAGATGTTATTTTGTTTATATCTATATTATTTTTTTGGTAGAATGAAATATTTATATCTAGATTAATTTTTATTTTATATTTCTCGCACATTTGATCATTATTAATATAATTTTCAATTATGATTCAGATTTATTTATTTTTCCATATAATTTTGAATAATTTAATTTATAGATAATGAGTGTAATTTTAAAATACTATATTAACATATTCTCGTGTCCCATTACAAACTAGCATATTGAAATTTATTTTATTGCAAGTGCAATCTCTAATATATTTGTTAATCTCCTTAAACAATGTGTCAACTATTAAAATGACCATATTTTTTTATTAATGAAGAAATAATTAAAGTGGATTACATAGGCTCAAATTGGTCATTTAATTACTACGTATACGTAATGATCAACGAATGATTCGGTAATCAGATTCTTAATATGGAAACTCTATGAGAATGAGATTCAAAAGTGATTTTAGGAAACACATTACTCGAACAGTTGCCTCCCGAAAGAGAGGGAGTACAACTTTTCCAGCATAAGCAAGTCAAAGGAATGGTGCGAGCTAATTTGAGTTGACAAAATTAAACAAGCCCGATACTGTCCATCTATGTACACTTTGATCATTATAAGTATAGTTTTTAACTGTAATTCAGATTTATGGTCTTTGTTATATTTTTAATAATTTCTTTTTATAAATAATGAATATAGTTTTAAAATATTATATTAACATATTCTCGTAGGTCTCAACTCTATTGTCTTTGCAATTTCTCTAATATATTTGTTAATCTCTTTAAACAATGAGTAAAATATTAAAATGACATAATATTTGTTTTATTAATGAAGAAATAATTAAAGTGGATTACATTTACACAGGCTCAAATTGGTCATTTAATTAGTACGTAATTATGATCAATGAATGAATCGGTAATCGGATTTTTTTTTAATCTTAGTTCAGTTCGATCGACTCAGTCGCTCTACATTTGGATCGGTAATTAAATTCTTGCTACGAGATAAAAAAAATTCAATTGATATATACTACCTCCGTTTAGAAATAGGCGTCGTTTGACTTTTTGATACATTTTTTAATGAGCTAAAAACTATATAAAATATTGATTTTTTAAACAATTTTTTTAATAGTATGACACTTATTATATATTAATAAGTATTTATATTATATTAAAAAATTACTAAAAAAATTAATATTATTATATAGTTTTTAGCTCCTTGAAAAACGTGTCAAAAAGTCAAATGACATCTATTTCTGAATGGAGATAGTATATAGCAATTGTTGAGCTATGAAAGATTGACTTTAGCAAACCCATTACTCAAACAGTTGCCGAAAGATCGAGCTGAAATGATTAACATATGTGAGACACCTAGCTAATCACCATGTTGCAAGACTTATATATATATGGAGAAAACCGTTCAAAGCATTCCATACACATGTAAAGTTATAAACTTACCTTAAGCCACTTAAAAGCCAATACCAACGTACTAACACACGTTTCACACTACCAAGCAAATGGCAAGCCAGTTTACTCAGATCACCAATGAAGATGAGGCTAGAGTTTACGCGATGCAACTTAGCTTCTCCTCGGTTCTCCCGATGGTGTTGAGGACCGCGGTTGAGCTTGGTCTACTTGAGATCATAGCCAAGACCGGGCCTCAAGGCCAACTCTCATCATCAGAGATTGCTTGTTTGCTCCGTGTACAAAGCCCTCAGGTCTCGTCTTCCATGATAGATCGGATTTTGAACGTTCTTGCCACCTTCTCTATCGTTACGTGCTCATTGACCAACATCGACGGAGATGGTGGCAAGACAACAAGGGTGTATGGACTTGCACCCACAGGGAGATTCTTTGTTGGAGGTGGTAAAAAATCACTTGCTTCCATCTTGGAGCTCAATACTTCGCCTGCCGCTATGAAGAGTTGGTATGGCTTTGCACTTACATCTATTTTTTAATTGATTTATAATTCTATTATTTGACATAATTTATTGACCATCTTCGACAGTTTCTCCGAAAAGTTAACTGATTGATAATTCTATTATTTGTTCATAAATATACAATCAACATTAGAAGTTAATAGTTTTTTTTTTAATATTTTATACGCAAAGTAGTGAAGTAATCTAGATTTATTTTTAATCTTGAAAAGAGTATTGTGGTAGTTGTTGTTTATAAAAAACACTTACAAACGTTAATCTTGGAATTTTCAAAATAAAATAGAGGTTTATTGACATGGTTTTTGTAACGGCCAAAATATAAATATTCGGGTTACGTTTCGAAGGTTGGATACCTTCGTTCGGATCTTGCAATCCAAGTACGGGTCGAGGTTTCAAACCTCAAATCATTAGTCTTTGAAAGAGGGGATTTCATACCCCAAAACATGCGAAGGGTCGTTGCAAAGTTGGTATCAGAGTCAGGTTTTGCAATCCGGGTACAAAAAGGTTGAGCGTATGTTTTGAAAATCGCCCATGAATTTCAAGGGATTTTGAAGAGTTTTAAAGGGCAAAATGAATTTAATAAGGCTAACTTAATGAACCTAACTTAAGAAACTTGACTTAAAGTGAGAAAATCGGAAGAAGGGTAATCGAGTGGGTAGAAAGGTGATAGACCGTCCCTATAGACGTAGATTTAGGGAAAGGGTAGGCAAAACTTAGCTTTATACTTTACAAAGGGCCTGGAAGACTCCAAGAAGTTTGCACCGTGGTGGTTGGAGAGCGGGGTTAGAATATAGAGACTGAGAGGTAGTTGCCCCCTCCGGTCAGTTGTCCCTCGAAGGACATCTTCTAGATAGATTGTTGTGATATTATAAACTGGGTCCGAGGGTGATCCCCCTCGAAGGGGATCAGATTAGTTATTGATGATTTTTTTGTGTTGAGTGCTGTTATGCTTAATCTAGAGATCATATTGATATGTTTTAACTGTGAACCATGTATTGAATATTTGTGCAAACGGGATAGCGGGAGAAGCCTTATTCCTATATAATTGGAGTTTCAGTTCTGGTGGAACAGTATTTTCTGTTGTTCCACCCTCTTGGTGATCCTTATCATTCTGCTGCACGTTCCACAAAAATGTCTAGGTGTGGGCAAGGGTTGAATAGTGTCCATTCATTTCCTTTCTGATTCTTCCTCCGTCCCTTGAAATTAATGTTCTTATTGAGTCTTTCTCCCTGGTATCCGCGTCCTTCATGAGAAATTTGGGTTGGGAAGTTAATTATGTTCGGGATGTATGTTTGGGAGCGTTGATTAATTAAGTGTGTGATGAAGTATGGTACTTGAAACCATAGGTCATAGTCTGGAGAGTAGGTTGTTTATAGTCATCTTTCTTGATTCTCGTGATAGTCAACCGGTGTCTTGTTGCCACGAGATTCTATACACAAACTCTACCCTCCTCTTCGAAAAGTAATGTGAATGTCCTTCAACTCTACTAAAATGAGTCATACAAGCGTCCCACAAGAAATGAGGGGTGATGAGTAGTGTGTGCATGTTACTGTATTCACAACATGTATTACGCTGATGATCATTAATATGAACTTGTGCCTACGTCATTACACAATGATTTACTTGGCTTCTTGTATTGTCGTGCTAGTGATTGAATGAATGTATGAATTACATGTTATGACTCCACATGATTATTGCTCTCTTTTGAAATAGGTTCCGGATAGTATCACCGCTCCCTCTCATTATCCTCGTAATATGGTTTTCTTAGCTGTTAGAACCGTGTCACAATTCAATGTTCATTATGCCTCTTATGACGGTTCATTCGTAGCATGCTTATAATTTATAGTTCTATGATAATCCCTCATGCCTTCATGAACATATGGTCTGGCACCTCGCATGGTCACACACCACGATATATCCTGATTTCGTGTATGCATATTAAATTCATTTAGATCGCCCTTGACTATGCCCACGTCTTGTCATGTGTCACTAGTATCATGTAGGACCTATGCTTTCCAAAATGTATCTTGTCATATGACTACATGTCGTACTTATCCTATCATGTGAACGATGTTGCCATACGGTGTGATAGCTTACTATATCGCCTTTATATGTCCTATTCATGGCATTTAGTCCGATTATTATGACATATCTCGAACATGCTTGCATTTGACTCCAAATTATTATGACATGTCTATGTGTATGTCATACTTGAGCCATTGTTCTTACATGAGAAATGATAGGTCGCTAGATCGCCTCGCATGTGCATTGGTGTAGAATTGGAGCATGTTTCCCCTTTTCGAATACATGTCATGCTATTCCTTGAGATAGGTACATGCTAGTGTTCTATGATATGACCGGTATGCTTCATGATTGATATGTGTTTTGCTTTTCGCAATTATAACCTCATAGATTTCCATAAGGGCATCATTGTCATTCTCGGGTTGGAACCTAATCTTTAGTCTTGTTGGTCTTGGTCCGTACTCGACTCCATCGGGAATTCGGATTGTCCGTCTTTGTCTCTCCCCTATCTTCGTTAACTTAAAATCCATTATGATATCTTTGATGAACGTCGGTATGGAGAAGAGAACGGGTAGTTGGATAACATCAGAGTGGCACAACGGAAGCGTGGTGGGCCCATAACCCACATGTCCAAGGATCGAAACCTCGCTCTGATACCAACTTTGCAACGACCCTTCACATGTTTTGGGGTATGAAATCCCCTCTTTCAAAGACTAATGATTTGGGGTTTGAAACTCTGACCCGTACTTGTATTGCAAGATCTGAATGAAGGTACCCAACCTTCGAACCTTCGAAACGTAACCCGAATATTTATATTTGGGCCGTTACAATTTTTTTGGCTAAGACAATATGCGATCAAGGTCGAATTTGGATCTTTTAGTCTAGATTTGTTATGTTTGATATCTTAGGGTAGACAATAATTAGTTACATTATAACTTTTTTTTATTAATTGTGTGTAGAATGTTTGATCAACTTTGGTAAATGGTTTTTGCTAGGTTCATAACTATCATCTCTTTGAAGGAGTGAATCACGAGTTATAATGGGACACATGATGCTTATAAGCAAAGTTAGAAATTTAATAGTCCAAAAGGGATTACATTTCATACATTGTCGTTCAATGTAGTAGTAAAATGTTGTCAAAGGACACAAATCCATGAAAAGATTAATAAAATTCAATTGTGATGCTTCAATTTGTAAACATAATAGGGCCCGATATTGAAATTATTGCACTAAATGAGGAGGGTCAAGTGTGCATTAGTGATGACAATTGTGACAGGTATTCAAATGAGTTCAATCGTACCTCGAATGTGGCAGAGACGAAGACAATTTTTTATTGTTTCTTATTGGCATGAGATAATTTATGACTGTTACGATAGATCTATTTTATTTGTATATAAATATACTTTATTTTTTAATGTTAATATTTTTTATAATTAAATAAGAAAATAAGTATTATAATTTTATACTCTATATTATTTTTACATTAAATTTGTGCAAAGCACGGAGAATAGACTAGTTTTAATGTAGTATAGTATAATAGAGTATGTGTGTGTATGTAAGGCTAAAATTTTATATTGGTTTCTTGACTATTAATTTTCCAATGAAGGTATCATTTGAAGGAAGCAGTTCTTGAAGGTGGAGTTGCATTTGTCAAGGCCCATGGAGTGCCCATCTTTCACCACATGAAAATTGAGCCAACACTCAATAATCTCTTCAACAAAGCTATGGCTGAGATGACCGACATTACTATGAAGAAACTTATCGACGTGTATGAAGGATTCAATGGCGCAAAGGTCTTGGTTGACGTTGCTGGTGGCACTGGTGCATTGCTTAATCTTATTATCACAAAATACCCTAAAATTAATGGCATCAACTTTGATTTGCCTCAAGTGATCTCAACAGCACCATCATATCCAGGTACATCATATGTGTCAATCCTTTTTACTCTATTGTGAGTATGTCATGTATATTGGATTAATGTCATGTTCCACCTTCCAACACAAAAGTTGAAGCTTAATGCACATACATTGCCTTCCCTTATACATTCTTCATTAATTCGTTCATCATACTATAATTGATTTGCCGGAACCAAATTGATTAATATTAGGTTGTATTTATGTAGGAATTCAACATGTTGGAGGGAACATGTTTGAAAATATTCCAAATGCCGACACAATTTTATTGAAGGCAAGAGAACGCATTATGAAACTTATAACGTTACATATGTTATATATACTTATAACTTAATTGATCAAAATATATGTGCTCGATTTAGGGTATGATTCATGATTGGGACAATGAGAGTTGTGTGAAGATCCTAAAGAAAAGTCGCGAAGCATTGGAAAAAGATGGGAAGATAATCATAATCGATTCGGTTATGCCATTGGAAGTCGATACCTCGAGCAATGCCTGCAAATATGTAGCTCAACTAGACTTGATGATGATGGCTATACATGGAGGAGGGAAGGAGAGGACAGAGGAGGAGTTCAAAGCCATTGCTAAAGCTGCTGGGTTCACTACATTTGAACTAGTTTGTTCAGCCAATGCCATCTCTGTCATTGAATTGAAGAAATGAAGAACAAAAACCAACCCTCTATGTGAGATCTCATATGGATAATAAGATTATGCTTGTTAATTTGTTAAAGTTGGACACCTGTCAAAATAAGTTCTCTATTTGTTATCGTGTATTGCTATAATCTTATGCTTGTTTGATGAAGTTGGATATATGTATGATGCATTGATTAAAAATATGTAATGTAGTGAAAAAATGAACGATCAAGGACCTTTGTGTTTTGGTACTTGACCAAGGGAAAGTCATCGATTCACCTCGGCAAAAATAATTCTTAAACAAACATACTAGTATAAATAGTGTGCAAGCAAGGGGTCGAACCCACCTAGAATCAAGTGTTTCAATTGCAATGTGTATTTATCAATATAAAAGGAAAGATGGGATTTTTATGAAGGAAAATTGATAGCACGTATTTAGGTAGGCATAATAGGTTACATTTAGGTTTGTTAAGTTGCATAACATGCATAATGTAAGTAGAATTTGCATATTTACTCTCTATGTTGGTGAAGTCGGAATCTACACGTGTTTATTAATTATTTCAAGTAAATGTGGATCTGAGGAGGAGATATGGATTGATAACGCATTGGTCGAGAAAGTCAAGTTGATCTAAGAAGGTTAATGAAGATCTAAAGAGGTTAGAAGAAGAAGAAGAAGAAGAAGAAGAAGAGGGTATAAACGAAAAACAAGTCAGCAGAAGTTGTCGTCCGACAAGCTGAACTTATTTCGCACTTTCTGGAGGCCTCGGTTGCTCTATTGACTATTATAAGTATGCATTGGAAAGCTCTTTTTGAGACCTACAACTTTCATGTTGACAACAAGACGAGATTTGACCAAACTTTTCCGTGATAAATAGTGTTGCAACCACGACAGAGTCGTGGCGACCACGGCAAAGAAGGGCAACTTTCTACATAGTTGTTGCGATCGCAACAGCCTTGCGATGATCGTCGCTGACCCATTTGCGAAGCACGTTTCGAATTCGACGCGAATTTCCTAAATTCTATCATAAATTAGTTTTTATCCATCTTTTATCCTAAAACACAGTTTCTGTGACTATTTAAGGATTCTTAGTGTTAGGGTTTTCATATCATCATCATCCATTACAATTTAGTTTTATTTTGAGAGCTTTGTTCATCATGTGCAACTAAATTCTTTGCACTCTGCTTGCAATTTGAAGCTTAATTTGTTTGGATTAATTTGTGAGTTTATGAATCTTGTTCTTATTTCCTATATTGAATGTTTCAACTTCTTTGTGCTTAAATATTTGATTGTTTTATTCTATCTAGAATGCACAACTAGTTAGAGTTAATTCAATTACTAGGGTTTTGTAGATTTTTGTTAGTGAACCTTATCCCGAGTAGCAAACTTATCCCTTTAAGGCAGCTGGTTAAACTAATTGGATAGGTAGGAAGTTGAATATGTATGAAATCCTTCTTTAGGACCTCTGAACTTAAAGCTATTGATTGGGTTAAGTCCTCTTTTGAGGAATGTTCAAGAAATAAGAGTTTCTAGGACCGGTTGGACTAGTAACTAAATTAAGTCGGGACAAGGACATTAATAGGAAAACCTAAAAGGACAAGTGGAAGTTACAAGGATCAATTTAACCGCCTTCTACCTTTTTAATATCCATTTCCCCAAATCTAAAAGAAATAAATCCCTAATTCTCAAGAGTCAAAACCACCACTACTAAAAATGCAGGAAATAGCTACGACAAATAGCAACGGCATTGGCCACGAATGACCGTGGCCAACCAATTTAGCCACGGAAATAGCCACGGGCGGGCCATCCGTAGCCATATGCCTTGTGACTAATGGCGACGACTGTTTAGCCATGGATGTAGCAACGAATCATCAAAGTCGTGGCTAAGCCCGTGGCTAAGCATGGCCGAATTTTTCGTGGCTGTGGCAACGAAAACAGCAACGAAGACAGCTACGGAATGCTGGCATCGCCGAATTCATGGCTAAGTTTGTGACTAGATTCGTTGCTATAAATAGGTTATGGGTCTAGCTAATTTTGTGGCTGCGTCGTTGCTATGGTTGTTGTTAACGTTATTGCTCATTTCGTGGGGAATGTTGTTATTATGGTTGTTGATATCGTTAGTATTTGTGTCATTGCTATTTTTGAGGCTAAATAATATATATGTATTGCAAACATAACAGACCGCCCAAATAACACAAATGGAACAAATAATACAAAAACATACCAATACTTTTTGATCTAAACTAGTTAAGTTTTTAAGTACACAAACAGACCAAATAATACAAATTTCCCCTTTAAGCACATCAACCTGCAACAGCAACAGCAGCTAACGCAATGGCCGAATTTGGGGCAATTTGGGGCCACATCAGGGCCAACTGCAACGGCAGCTAACGCAACAGTGGTGGTATTTCGGTCCCTCTGGATCTGTAGCGCCGGCAAGGGGGGAGGACGGCTGACTTCTGGCGCCCAGGTGCAGCGGTGGTTGCTTCGACGTGGACGGCGGGGAATTTGATACTTAATCAGCCAAATAAAAAAAATAACAATTAGACATGAACCTTGAGATCCCAAATTGGGTGCTGCCATGTTCATCCCAACAGCCCTTTGTGTCCTCTCTCTCAGGCAAAAGAAGGGGAGAAAAAAAAACTTACAAACAAGCCGTCACCGGAGGTTCTTCATCTGCTGTAGTTCTGCAGCTTCTTCGATCGGGAGGTTCTTCGAGCGAAGTTCTTCATCTGCTGGAGGCCGTCACCGGAGCCCTTTCAACAGGTCAAATCGAGAGGGAAGGAGGACGAAAAAGGGTGGGCGTCTTCGATGGTGGGCGGGCGACAGAAGACACGAGAGGGAGGGGTAGAGGACATCCATAGGAGAGGCGGAGTACAAGGACGGGGAAGCGGGATCCATAGGGTGTAGGTTCAGATTTGAACAGAGAGGTCGGAGCTCGAGGGTCGAGCGAGGAGAGGCGCCGATGAATCAAGATGAATATGAAGGAGAGGCGCCGATGAAGAAGAGAGGCGCTGAAGACGGAAGAGGACTTTAGGGTTAGAAAGTATAAAGTTCCTTTTTATACCACCTTGGGCCACCCATCTAAAATTTCAAAGCCCGGGAAGTTTCCCCTAAAAAATTTATTATACCGCCCAAAATTTTGTACTCGGCGCCAATTCTGCAAAAATTTTGACAGAAAATTTTTCAACATATAATATTCACTTTTTCTATATACATACCAATATATATATATATATATATATATATATTGGATTTTTCTATTTTGAAACATACTAGTACAATATAAAACATTAATATTAATAAATACTAATAAAAGTTAAGATATCTTTTAAAATAACTACAAAGTCAAATACTCTTTCAAATTTCAACGAAAATTGAAAAATAAAATTACTTGTATATTATTCTCATAAAAATTTATTAATTAACATAAAATTTTATTTAACACTTATTAGTTACTTATATAAGCTTTCCTCACAACACGTACGAGTCTTATAGTATTCTCATAAAAATTTATTAGTTAATATAAGATTTTATTAAACATGTATTCTTTATTTATATAAGTTTTCTTGAAAATATTCTCTTATAGTATTCTAATAAGAAGTTATTAGTTAATATAATGTTTTATTAAATATTTATTCGTTACTTACATGAGTTTTCCTCAAAACATAACCTTATAGTATTATAATAAGAATTTATTACTTAATATAAGGTTTTATTAGCTACTTATATGAGTTTCACTCAAAACATACTCTTAGAGTATTCTCATAGGAATTTATTAGTTAATATAAGGTTTTATCAGTTACTTATATGAGTTTTACTCAAAACATACTCTTAGAGTATTCTAATAAGAATTTATTAGTTAATATAAGGTTTTATTAGTTACTTATATGATTTTTCCTCGAAACATAACCTTATAGTATTATAATAAGAAGTTATTACTTAATATAAGGTTTTATTAGCTACTTATATGAGTTTTACTCAAAATATACTCTTAGAGTATTCTAATAAGAATTTATTAGTTAATATAAGGTTTTATTTGTTACTTATATGAGTTTTACTCAAAACATACTCTTAGAGTATTCTAATAAGAATTTATTAGTTAATATAAGGTTTTATTAGTTACTTATATGAGTTTTCCTCGAAACATAACCTTATAGTATTATAATAAGAAGTTATTACTTAATATAAGGTTTTATTAGCTACTTATATGAGTTTTACTCAAAACATACTCTTAGAGTATTCTAATAAGAATTTATTAGTTAATATAAGGTTTTATTAGTTACTTATATGAGTTTTAATCAAAACATACTCTTAGAGTATTCTAATAAGAATTTATTTGTTAATATAAGGTTTTATTAGCTACTTATATGAGTTTTCCTCAAAACATACTCTTAAAGTATTCTAATAAGAATTTATTTGTTAATATAAGGTTTTATTAGCTACTTATATGAGTTTTACTCAAAACATACTCTTAGAGTATTCCAATAAGAATTTATTAGTTAATATAAGGTTTTATTAGTTACTTATATGAGTTTTCCTCAAAACACAACCTTATAGTATTATAATAAGAATTTATTACTTAATATAAGGTTTTATTAATTACTTTTATGAGTTTTACTCAAAACATACTCTTAGAGTATTCTAATAAGAATTTATTAGTTAATATAAGGTTTTATTAGTTACTTATATGAGTTTTCCTCAAAACATAACCTTATAGTATTATAATAAGAATTTATTACTTAATACAAGGTTTTATTAGTTACTTATATGAGTTTTCCTCAAAACATACTCTTAGAGTATTCTAATAAGAATTTATTAGTTAATATAATGTTTTATTAGCTACTTATATGAGTTTTACTCAAAACATACTCTTAGAGTATTCTAATAAGAATTTATTAGTTAATACAAGGTTTTATTAGTTACTTATACGAGTTTTCCTCAAAACATAACCTTATAGTATTATAATAAGAATTTATTACTTAATATAAGGTTTTATTAGTTAATTATATGAGTTTTACTCAAAACATACTCTTAGAGTATTCTAATAAGAATTTATTAGTTAATATAAGGTTTTATTAGTTACTTATATGAGTTTTCCTCAAAACATAACCTTATAGTATTATAATAAGAATTTATTACTTAATATAAGGTTTTATTAGTTACTTATATGAGTTTTACTCAAAACATATTCTTAGATTATTCTAATAAGAATTTATTAGTTAATACAAGGTTTTATTAGTTACTTATTTGTTACTTATATAAATTTTCCTCAAAACTTACTCTTATAGTATTCTCATAAGAATTTATTAGTTAATTTAAGGTTTTATTAAACATGTACTCGTTACTTATATGAGTTTTTATCAAAACATACTCTTATAGTATTCTAATAAGAATTTATTACTTAATATTAGGTTTTATTCATCACTTATTAGTTACTTGTATGAGTTTTCCTCATAACATACCCTTATAATATTCTAATAAGAATTTAATAGTTAATATAAGATCTTATTAATCTTTTAATAGTTACTTATATGAGTTTCCTCAAAACATACCCTTATAGTATCCTAATAAGAATTTATTACTTAATATAATGTTTTATTAAACATTTATTAGGCACTTATATGAGTTTTCTCAAAACACACCATTATAATATTCTAATAAGAATTTATTAGTTTATATAAGATCTTATTGAACTTTTATTAGTTACTTATATGATTTTTCCTCAAAACATACCCTTATAGTATTCTAATAAGAATTTATTACTTACTATAATGTTTTATTAAACATTTATTAGACACTTACATGAGTTTTCCTCAAAACACCCTTATAATATTCTAATAAGAATTTATTAGTCAATATAAGGTTTTATTAAACATTTATTATTAACGTATATCAATTTTTCTCAAAACATACTCTTATAGTATTCTAATAAGAATTTATTACTTAATATAAGGTTTTATTAAACATTTATTAGTCACTTATATGAGTTTTCCTCAAAATATACCCTTATAATATTCTCATAAGAATTTATTAATTAGTTAATATATTTTTTTTTTCAACACTTGTTAATTTATATAAAAAAATTTCATAGGGGTATTTGGGCCCGTCAGTGGGCCAATCGAGGAAAACATAGTCATATTTGGGCTGATTTAGCCACAGATTTAGCCACGTATTCAATCGTCGCTAAATCACCACTTCATTCAATGGGTTGAGATAAGATAATTGGGCTTTCACTAGCTTCTAATGGGTCGAGCCCAGAAATTTTGGGAGAGTTTGGACCCGGATTCAGCCACGGATCGAGTGTCATCGGATAGCCCATTCATGATATATATCCGTCCCGTCTACAATTAGTGACCCAAGGCCCACTCACCACATATGTTCATTTGATTTCCGATGATTAATAGCCATGGATTTAGCGATGGATATTGTGTTGTGGCCATATCAGCGTCGAAAACAGCCACGACAATCCTATTCGTAGCTACGTTCGTGGCTATTTACTGACACTGACACATATCGAGCCACGAAATCAGCTACGAACATCTGGGTCGTTGCTAATAGCCACGAATGTTTTGGCATGTCATAACAGGATGAGTATTAGCCACGAATATAGCCACGGTCAGGAACAGTCGTGGCCAATGTCATCGCTAATGGCCATGAATACAGGGTCGCCTATAATCCGTGGCTAACCATCTGTAGCTATTTCCTGTTTTTTAGTAGTGCACTCTCATTTGGCGCAAAAGTTGCCACTGTTGGTTAGGGATGTTCTGAAGCCAACGACACGGAGAAGCCTACTGGCAGTGGTGGGGGCAGTTGGGGTGGTTGTATAAAAGACCAAGGAGGCGGAGGAGGTTGGTAGGGTGGTCATTTTCTGATATGGGCAACTGCTCACCTTTCAAGTGTGTTTGAGTAGATAACTTTAACATGTGAAGTGTAGTGGGTAGTCTTTAAACTGTGATTAAGGCTAATGTCAAACTTGTCCCTATGGATGGATGTTTATGCTTGGTTTTGTATTAAGTGGTTGTGGCCTTCTGAACAACATATCCAGTTAGCGGATAGTACTAATGCTTGTGTGTTTATGCTGATATTTTCCTTTTTATTAGGAATAAGAATATGTTAGGTTTTTGTCGAAGAATATATAGAATTCGCTAATGAATTGGATAAGAATCAATTTATGTGGAAAGGAAATCTGTTAGGTTTCCGAAGGAGTAATATTACCACCCTTCCCCAACCACCCATCCGGCCTCGAATTGCTACTCCTACTACCACATCATCATCGGCAACAGAAGCAGTGACTGTAGCGGTGTGAAGCCGTTTCGAAGAGGCTGTCATGAGTTTTGGCGCTCGTGTAAAAAAATAAATTACAGTTTCATTTTAGATAATTACTAATGGATTTATTAATTATTTATTTATTGAATAATAAAAATCTTATCATCAAATATTTATATTAATTCTCAACCTTATATCTTAAGTCGTTCCAAAACCTATTATTTTTATCATTGTTTGAAATTTTTTTATTAAAATAAAATATTTTAATCTTCACATAAAATTTAATAAAAAATAATTTTAATAAAAAAATATTATTATTCAGATTTATTATTATTATTTATTAACTTTTATTATTTATTTATATTTATTTTACTTAACTTTATTATTTATTTATTTATTTATTTTTATATTATTTATTTATTTTATATAGTAACGGATGAGAAAAAATGCACGCGGATGTGTGACACCCTTCTGCACATCCTAGATGCACAGTGGGGTGGTGCGCACCTCTCGTACGTTTACAGGTGTCCAACTTACTGTCCTATTTTATACATTGTATATAATAGTAAAATCGATGCATAGAGATTTACATGACATCTCATGGTTAATTTTGAAATAATATTCTCCCACAAAAGAATAATGTCGAAGAAAAAACTCCATAAATATATATATTTATATTATATTTTATAATCTTATTCTATATGTTAGAGCTTTCTTAGAGTAATATGTGCAATATAAAACCCCACAACCCTTTAAAAAGTGTATCAAGCAAATAAAAAGTGCACAATCTCTCAGCCCCCACAAACTAAACCCTAAACCCCTAAATCTAATCTCTCAATCTACCAAAAAATTAAGGTTTGTTATTAAAAAAATTTGGGTTCTATTTATCTGAAAAAATTAATCACCTCTAATACCAGGATAAAGCATGAAGAAAATCTGAAATTCAAGTCACATACTTGTTTTGGAAAAAACCTTGATACAATCATAAGTCAACAATGAAAGTTTGCACACCGAAAATTTGGTATAACAGATACACAAAAATGTGGGTTTTAAGAAATAAATTTTTAATAAAGAAATTATGATTTTAAGATAAAAAAAATAAAATATTTATCTAAACCCGTCGGTGTTCACTTCTTCTTTTATCTTTTAAACTCTTCATTAATTATTTCCTTTGTACTCGATCCAAAAGTAGTTTCTATTGTGTTGCCCGTTTTTTTTTTTTTTTTTTTTTTTTTTTTTTTTTTTTTTAACTTTGTCTTGTTCTATATGTATTATGATGTTCCAGCAACTAAAGAAATGGAAGAATTCTTCGCCAAGAAAGCGAAAAAAAGCCTTCTCAACACTTTGGCCGCCACGCCTTCGACTTTGGATACACAACCGCCAGCTTCTCAACACTCGTCGGATCCGCAGCAAGCTTTGGCTTTGGATATGCAGCCTTCTCGGGAGCCTTCGGATACGCAGGATGCGTCGGCTTCTGAGCCCTCGTCCGCGCAGCAGTAGTAGGTATCTCCCAACACTCTCTGTTGAAGGGCTACTCCTCTCATTGCCAATTGGTTTTGATATGAAATCCCGTTAGGTTTATGTGTTGTTCGAGTCTCCCGTATGTGGGCCCGCACACACGACCTCCCTCCAGTTTGTCTTTAGCCCCACCGGGCCCAGCCGACTTTAACACTCTCCTACTATTGGTGTACTGCACGTTTGGTGAGCTTCACCTGTCATGAAGCGAGGCAAAGGTAGCAGACAACCAGGAGCGACGTCGTTTTGATTCAAGTTGTAACAGATGACATAGAACGACGTCGTTTTGATTGTATACGTTGTAAATGAACACACGTGCTTATCACGTGACTACTGTTGTACAAATAACAAACTCTGTTGTTACACCGAGCAACTGATTCAATTGAAGCTTTCACCTTCTTCAACCTCTGTTCTCCTTCTCTCATTTTCTGGTTTTTCAATTCTTGTTTTCCACAAAATCCAACACCTACTTCCTCTAAGTAATGAACTTGGATTTGTGAATAGGTTTGTATTTGTGAATTTGTACGTGGTTGCAAACTTGGATTTGTGAATTTGTATGCGAATTTGTATGTGGTTGTGAACTTGGCCACGTTTGTTGTGTGTTGGTGTGTAAGATGAAACAGGTTTGTGCACAAAATATGCACAATTTTGGATCAATTGCAAACAGGGGCATTAGTCATTTTCAATTGTTTTTTTAAAATCAAGCCACGAACATTGATATAACTCGTTGCCTAATTTTTTTTTTTTAAAAAAATCAACTCATATTCAGGCAACGGACATAGCCTCTTGGGCGACGAACTTATGATGACAAACGCGTTACTTGAGTTTACTTTTTATTTTTTAGAAATTTTTTGAACTCTTTCAGAAAACGAACTTAGTCAAAAGGATGTTTGCCTGAAGTGTAGTCGGCTCGGCTCGGCTTGGAAAGCCCTTCGGGTCTTACAAGTTTTCAGGCGACGAGCATTTTTTTTGGTCGCCTAAATACGTTCAGGCGACGAACATCATGATGTTCGTCGCTTAAATACTCTTGTGACGAAGCCAAGGCGACGACAGCTCGATCAGGAGACGAACACCCGCCGCTTGTATCATCCAGCGACGAAAAACCCTTTCAGGCGACGGTTTAGGTCCGTCGCCTGAGCTGTAATCTGGCATAGCAGCCCGGCTCCGGCGGCTTCCATTCTTCTGGTAACTCTTTGCTGAGCTGTTGGGTACCCCGACACCTGCTGCCATACTCTCTCTACCATACCTTGTGTCCGATCAACCCCTTGAAAAATAAATTCATTCCGTGGTGGCTTCCATAGTTCTATGTGTTGTCCAATACCCATATATATTCTTTTATGTATGTCTCAGCAAACAAGAGCTGCTGCGCTCTATGACTTCCCAGCCGTCTCCAGGCTTGCTCAATCTAGCTGTGACGACTATATCCAACAGATAGGAGTATCGAAATAGTCGATCACCATCTTCCTCACAGCTGGTGGATCCTCCACCCACGTTCCTGCGCCATCCTGTAGAGCCCCAATTTCATTTGTCTTCCGTCGAATAATCTATATACATATACTAAAACCGATGCATAGCGTCCTATGTGACGCGTTGTGGTTGATTCTAGGAGAAAAAAATCCTATGTGTCGCGTTGTGGTTGATTCTAGAAAAAAAAATTAATAAAATAATATGTTATCATAATTTATAGAAAGTTATATAAGCCACTACAATCTATCTATATATATTAGTTAATTGAAAAAAAATAAAATAAAAAATATTTCATAGTTATACTTACCAAAAATATTAATAGATAAATATGTAGTATTTGATAAGTGTTATTTTATTTATATCTAGCTTATTTTTTTGGTGGAAAGAATCATTTATATCAAAATTAATTATTTAATAATTGTTATTTTATTTATATCTATATTATTT